>JASDDO010000001.1:362428158-363683837 GCA_030015575.1 Agapanthus africanus | reverse complement strand
ATCCATCTCAAGACCACGACGGTATCCTCCGGATATCCGACGTGTCGGGTAATATCACCGGTAGGTAGTGCTCCCCTGCCAGGCTCACATCGTCATCATCACGCGCTTCTTGCCCCGGGGTACCTTACCGGGTCCACCATGTACCCGAAACGGTTCATCCGTCTCCTCGAATCGGGTCTCGAAATCCATCAGCAAACTCATGGAGGACGACTCATACATCATGGGAAAAACCGCACTTTTATTTAAAAAAAGAGAGAAATCAGTTTATATATGTTTTGCGGTTTTCCTCCAAATCCAGAAAATATCATGGAAATCCGAATCATCAATAGCATGTAGAACCATGAATATAAGCATGAGAATGAATAACAGTATGTATGAAGCGACAAGTAATAACTACAATATCTAAGCTAGCATATAAGGTATGTACACTAATATTACGTCAAACTACTGGCTATCAAACTAAGTTAAGCGACAATATTTTCTAAGGTGTACGTGACATGGCAATTACCGATGAAGATGTGTGTGAGCCGGCAAGTAAGTGTATGTGGTACATACGCATCATCGGTAATGGTGCTGGTGTCCTAACAGCATAATGTCAACAATGCAATATGAAATAACAATGTAAATGTGCGATGCGGAGCGAGCAACCAAAATGAACGGGTGCTAAAAACTAGACGCAACTATAACTAATCTGCATTAATCTAATATAAGTCCTACAAATGGTGCCATTTGAAATAACACGAACCGCGGGGTTTTGAAAATAGGGCTACGGTGGTTTTTAAGAAAGGATACGTCTTTTGAAATATCCGTAGATCCCTTGACCTGTCTTTTAAAATACCCACGATCCGCTAGTTTTGAAATAGGTAGGAGTCTAATCTAATCTAACAACTACACTAAACTATACGGCTGAACTAACAAGCTGATCTACAGGTAAGGAAACCGCCTATCATCTGAGTCGATACATATACATACCTGTATATATACAGTCGGTGATCCCGCCTCAATAATATCATATCCATAACCAGACATCCCAAGTCAAGAGTGCGGATCAATCATCAAAATATAGCTCGTACGTAAATCCGTCGTACGGCATCCCCAAATCTGGGTACGGTCAATATCACATTCATTATACTATTCATCTGATATCCTCTTTATCAAGTGTCATGATCGGGGTACTGATCTACGTCTAGTACAATATTGATACTATCTATGTATGCATGCATGTATGTGAAACACTACGTCAAGGACCCGCTACAACATCATGTTGTATCTCAAATACGAACCCTGCTATATCACCGATCTCACGGCCTCAAATCAAATCTCATCGACTCATCATAAATCCTAAGTACTATCATCCTCAATCCGTATGTGAACACATAGTCCCATACCCATGTGAACACATAACTATATAATCCCGTATAAGCACAAATGAAAGAAGAAAGTATGCAAGTATGGGTGTGTGTGTGCATGTGTGGTGCGACCACTACTCTAGGGTTTCGCGACACTAAATCATCCAAGAACACCAAATATCTATATCATCGATAATATCAAACAAATTATAGCCAAAATATATATATGTGTGTGTATACGTATTCGTATACATCACCACGAACTGCGGGGGTGCTATACGCCATCCACCCGACTTCTCCCCGTAGATATAAATCTACTCACCTGGTCCTCGCTCGCCGGTGCCGACGTCGCCACGCCCTTACTTGTCGTCTCGAAGTCCACAAGGGGTACCTACATATCATAACGCATCGTATCGCATTAAAACCAAATTCGAAATCGAAACGGCACACGAAAATCAAATCGGCACGCGTATCACGCATAGGTCAAAACCTATCGCCTACGCATGCCAAAATAGCCAAACCAACCCTCGATGTCGATGTACAAACGTCAATCAATCGAGAAAAACCCAACATACCAATCACGCGTTCATAACACACTAGAATTTAATTGAAAATATGGTGCAATTCATAAAAACCTTAAATTTGCTCAAATCGATTTATTTCACAAAACCTAGAAAGCACTTAATTACCGTTTTAATTCGAAACTTGATGTTTTAACCCAACTAATAGCCATAATATTCACTAAGTATCATAACCAGGTCATATAAACCATTTTCATACTTTTAATCTCATTAATTATCATTAACCCAAAATTCAAGTTTGCAAAAATAACCAATTTTAACAATTTTTAAAGTAAAATTCATAATTTTACAAATAAGCTTGGTTTTGCATGGTCCAAAGGCATTAAACCACTTATTATAATACTAATAATGACATGAAACCATAATTATATTTTAATCTAAGACATTCAATAATTTTCCAAAAATCTAGTAAGTAAAATAGCTTAAATATTACAATTTCAACTTAACAATTTACAACTAACAATTTGATTATGTTTCACATTCCACAAAAGAAGAATCCCACTTGCAACCATAATCATACAACAAAACCCTAACTATAATCCAAAACCATCCACTTGAATTTCTAAACTTGAATTCAAAACCCCTTTATTTATATTTTTTTAAACATCTAAACAAGTTTGCTTTAAACATACAACTAACAATTAACAAATATGGAAGAATTTTTATACCTCATGATCAAGAGATCAACATGAAGATCATGGCCTCCAAAATGCCAAATTTCCTCCAAGATCCATGCTAGCTTGGGCAAAGAAATAATGGGTAGAGATTGGATTTTGTTTTTGTGGGATTTTTGACTTGGATTTTTGGTGGAATTTTGTGGGTTTTGCAATGAAGTGGAGAAGAATCAAGAGGGGCTGTTTTTGGTGCAGGTTTTGGCCAGAAATTTGTGGGGATTGGGTGAGGGAGGAGAGAGAGTGAGGTGGGGAAAGATAAATCTAGTCAAAGTCCACTCAATTTCTATCATTTTCTATTCTATTCTTTTCTTTTCTTTGAAAATTCAAGCGGGGAAAGTGATGGGGCTGCTGAATTCAGCCAAGGGAAGAATTAAATGGGGGTGTGTGAGTGTGGGTATGGGTGTGGGGTGATGAAAAATGATAAATACAGTACCCCAAACATCCATTTACACTAAAAAAAAGCCTTTTTTCTTCAATAATTTCTAAACCGTTTTTGCAAACGATTTCGTTTCAAAAACCACATGATAAAATTTTGTTTAATGTTTTATGATGCACAAAATTTGTTTCAACTCATTCCAATTTGTAATTTTCCCTAATTAAATGTATTAGTGACGGCTTAAATAATAATAAAATAATATTTTTTTCAGAAAATTTGAAATTTCACCAGCGGCTCAATAAACACCAAATAATAGCAATTACATAGCTAGAATATGTATATTTAATTTTTATAATAAGATATTTGCATTTTGACTTTTTACAGAAAACCCCCTTATTTTACCGATTTTTCGAAATATCACCGAAACGATTTTCAAAGCGTTACAATCTTCCCTCCTTAAAGAAATTCGGTCCCCGAATTTAAATTCAAACTCCCCCAAATACTAAAACATCTAAGAAAACCCATCAAGTCGTCGGGGCTCCGAAATTGTAAATAAATAAAACAAATCGTAGCGCAGCGCATGCGCTTGAAAAATGGCATATAACTCAAATCAAAACTCCGTCAAGCATCCCGCAATCCACGGAGTCATGGAGAAGACATCAATGCCAAATCCAAATTAAAACCAATATGATATAACTCGAAACTATACATATAAATATCGAATCTATATATGTAAGTATCTGAAGGAAATGCATGCCAAATCTCTTTATGTCGCTGTGCACGCGTATAACACTGCACAGTGGCGGACGTCTAACATAAGGAAATAACTATATACATATATACCTTTGTTTGAAATGTACGTTCCGCTGTTTTGGAAACAATTTAGAAGGGTCTCCTTGTTTTAAACATTTCGTGTCATATCAGACACGTAAGTAAATACTGAGGCTATAGCTCGCTTTTTTTTTTGGAAATCCCTTCAATAACTATCAATGCATGCAAAATATATTCAGGTACTGTCCTCTGACTAGTCCTGCTCAGTACGAAAACACATAGCAATATCATAAAAACGTACTGCTCTATACGAAATCAATCCCCAAAATATGCACATGAATGCTACGTGCGTCTGGTGCGCACGGAAATCAAAATCCATGAATGTGCCATACATGCGCACAGAAACAACATCTAAGTGCATTGGGTGTGCACGAAACATCTGTCGTAGGCAACATGTGTTCCTGACAGCAAAATCAGGTGCATCTGACATGCACAAAAAATCTCAATTTAGTGCATCTGGTGTGCGCCAAAATCGCATCTCAAGACATGCGCTCAACATGCGCGAAAATCCAAATCAGGTGCATCCATCGTGCACGAAATCATGAAATCCAATATCAAGCGCCGAACGTGCGCAAAATCAATCAGGTGCACAAGGTGCACAAAACAATTATCGAGTATCACAATCGAAATCGAAGTCCAGTGCACACTGCAAGCATATAATAACTATACAGAGTGCAGGAACCAATTCGTGTGCGTGCATACGCACAAAATCAACTCAAATGTCTAAAACCGTAAAATCACAAACATGTGAAACCCAAGCACGAAAACGATATCAAGTGCAACACTGTGCAAAGATCGTAAATCCTCAATCATCAAAATCAAATCATGCGAATAAATCACCCAAAACATCGAAATCAATAATGGCGGAATAGTATCGCTCAAGTGCATCCTCTAAGAATCTCGGGCCAACTGTCGCGGTCACTAATGGGACGTCTCGTCGATGATCATGAACTCTGGCCTGCTGGTGTGCGTAACCATGACCACTCCTGGGTCAAGGTCTTCACTGTGAATTACCAATCTTTCGGTCCATCGGCTCATCGGCCCTGTCAGGTATGCTAACGGGGACGATTCCGTTCTGGCACTTCTCTGGTCACCTCTTGGTCAATCATCGCGACCACTCGTAAGACAGCATATCACTGGCGTCGGCCTCTGGCTCTCTGAATGTACGTGACACATCTGATCCTGGGTGCAAGTATCATTGCAGCAGTGTCCTGGAAGGAATCCTGCTCACGGTCTCTTCCATGTCTCGTCTCTGCCAACTGTCCGGAAGTCGTTGTCCTTTCCTATATCTGCATCTTGCTCTGGAACGACTGCATAGTCATCGCGACTCCTTCTGGAAGGTAAGTCCAAGTACCATGCCTCGGCATGCGTATCGCCTCTCTGATGTCGGCGGAGTGGAACATCATCTCATCTAGATCTGGTGCGAACCTCTTACTCCACTTTTCTCTAATGTCGTCTTCTTTGGACTCGTCTCGTCGCGGCTGCATGGACTGAGCTCCAACGGCTATCCTCGTATCTGGAGTCTCCCAAGAATGCATCTCACCACCTAGCATCCGAATTAAGTCGAGCCATCCGATCGAGTCGTCAAAACCTCATAATCCCCCAAGAGCTCAACCTCTTGGGCACAGTTTAATAGTATCGAGTACATACCACAGCATCGGTGGTCCAGCCGTAGAAGGGCAAACCCAAGTCTCACTAATGGCGCCGTAGAACTGCCGCAAACCCGAAGGTTCAAAGGCCTTCCCACGGTCATTAAGTCGAGTTAGGGTTTCATTCTTCTAGAGGGACCATAGAATTGCCTGCATGTCTTTCCGAATACTTTAAACTTGGAATAATAGGTTTCTGACATTCGATCGTCTCTGACGACTCCCAACGTCTCCGCGTGAAGTCGTCTCTAGCTGGAATCAATCTACCTGATGACTTCGCATAGGGGTAGGCGAACGATTCACATGTCCTAGTCATTCATCCACGATGACTAGCGACCTTCTATCATCTCTTAGTACAACTCGTTCTGCACTAACTCCAGCATCTGGGGAAATACCTCGTCGTTCGCGGCAATATCTGGCTCGCTCGTCTGCACGCTGAACAGTGCCTCGATCATCAGGAGTAAGCAACACACCAACGGTCATCAAAATCTGGCTGGCCTCCATCATCGGCTCAATTCTCTAGTGTCGACCAGCACCTCCAAGTAACCTCATAAGGGCGATCCGCCAAACGCTCGTGGCGCGGAAACACAGTAAGAAGACACATCTCTGCAATCGTGTCACCGGAATTTCGCCCTGGTCAGTCCTCGTTCGTGACGAGCTTGTGCTGACCGCAACTCTAGCCGTAGCTCTCCCTGCCGTAACCGTAGCAGCAAAACCAAACTGGTACCGATGAGGCTAGATCGGAAAGAACATAATACTGAACAAAGAAATGTACATCCTAAGGCTTCTTAAGTGGAGTAGCGTATCGTAAATATGCCGCGGAACATACCCACGGTACGTCACTCTACTTTAGTCACCTATTCCATCAACCAAGGGTCATCCTACGCTCCGAAGGTTAAAACCTAACGCTCTGATACCAAAGTTGTCACGACCCAAAAATACGGAACATGACCGGCACTTAAACTACGAACGTCTCGAGGCGTACGTAATCTAAGTAAACCGAAAACCCAGAAATCCAAACCAAGAAAATAGTAGAGTGCAGGAAAAACCAACTTAAAGCAAGTAATTTCAATAGCATAAGCCGAATTATGCGGTTTTTAAAACATCAAAAATTTACTGAAAATTTCGGCAGAGTCTCCTTTGTAAATCTGGCCCCCAAACGGGATACAACATGAATAGTATACGAAATCAAGAAAAGGGCATCCCCAAGCGGGAGCTAGCTCTTCGTCAATCGACGGTCACAACCACACAAACAATATAATATACAACGCCAACGGCGAGGATCAAAATTCAAAAGGAAACTCAAAACCACAAGAAAACCACATAAATATAACGCGCGACTCTAAGGTCGAAGGAATAACATCACTGGTCTCTATCTCAAAATAAATACATGTTTGGTTGATGGAATTTACTAGATACAACTGAATAATATTATACAAGGTAATATGATGGGTACGATACAAGAAAAACCCACCTACTAGCAAGTCACCCGAATGAAACTGAGCCCGCAAAGCCGTAATGAAACCTGTACGGCAAACCTGCAAGAAACTGGGGCACAACGGGGGTGAGTTGCCAACTCGTGAATAGAAAAACATCTACGCACAGAAATCGCATAAATAACGCAATCCTAGGTCAATGATCATAATATATCCTCAAAAATGTATATAACATGCAGCCTATAACAAGGCTAGGGTAAATATCTAACCCGAGTGAAATCTCAGGTGCCCGTGTCAGTGCCTCAGGTAGCAATATATCATATAAATGATGTATGAATGCATGAAACAGAATGCTTGTACTGAATAAAACTGGTTTCATAAATCAGTGAGATTTCTGTATTTTAAAAGAAATGAGGTACCATATATGAAATCAGCATAAAACAGTGCCCAGCATCGACACAAAACAAGTGTCCAAATACCTCGATATCTCTGTGTCACAATCTATGTACCTCAAGTCTCAATCATAATATCTAGGGCGCCGTCAGTCCAGACCGGCCCCTACCATCCATCTCAAGACCACGACGGTATCCTCCGGATATCCGACGTGTCGGGTAATATCACCGGTAGGTAGTGCTCCCCTGTCAGGCTCACATCGTCATCATCACGCGCTTCTTGCCCCGGGGTACCTTACCGGGTCCACCATGTACCCGAAACGGTTCATCCGTCTCCTCGAATCGGGTCTCGAAATCCATCAGCAAACTCATGGTGGACGACTCATACATCATGGGAAAAACCGCACTTTTATTTAAAAAAAGAGAGAAATCAGTTTATATATGTTTTGCGGTTTTCCTCCAAATCCAGAAAATATCATGGAAATCCGAATCATCAATAGCATGTAGAACCATGAATATAAGCATGAGAATGAATAACAGTATGTATGAAGCGACAAGTAATAACTACAATATCTAAGCTGGCATATAAGGTATGTACACTAATATTACGTCAAACTACTGGCTATCAAGCTAAGTTAAGCGACAATATTTTCTAAGGTGTACGTGACATGGCAATTACCGATGAAGATGTGTGTGAGCCGGCAAGTAAGTGTATGTGGTACATACGCATCATCGGTAATGGTGCTGGTATCCTAACAGCATAATGTCAACAATGCAATATGAAATAACAATGTAAATGTGCGATGCGGAGCGAGCAACCAAAATGAACGGGAGCTAAAAACTAGACGCAACTATAACTAATCTGCATTAATCTAATATAAGTCCTACAAATGGTGCCATTTGAAATAACACGAACCGCGGGGTTTTGAAAATAGGGCTACGGTGGTTTTTAAGAAAGGATACGTCTTTTGAAATATCCGTAGATCCCTTGACCTGTCTTTTAAAATACCCACGATCCGCTAGTTTTGAAATAGGTAGGAGTCTAATCTAATCTAACAACTACACTAAACTATACGGCTGAACTAACAAGCTGATCTACAGGTAAGGAAACCGCCTATCATCTGAGTCGATACATATACATACCTGTATATATACAGTCGGTGATCCCGCCTCAATAATATCATATCCATAACCAGACATCCCAAGTCAAGAGTGCGGATCAATCATCAAAATATAGCTCGTACGTAAATCCGTCGTACGGCATCCCCAAATCTGGGTACGGTCAATATCACATTCATTATACTATTCATCTGATATCCTCTTTATCAAGTGTCATGATCGGGGTACTGATCTACGTCTAGTATAATATTGATACCATCTATGTATGCATGCATGTATGTGAAACACTACGTCAAGGACCCGCTACAACATCATGTCGTATCTCAAATACGAACCCTGCTATATCACCGATCTCACGGCCTCAAATCAAATCTCATCGACTCATCATAAATCCTAAGTACTATCATCCTCAATCCGTATGTGAACACATAGTCCCATACCCATGTGAACACATAACTATATAATCCCGTATAAGCACAAATGAAAGAAGAAAGTATGCAAGTATGGGTGTGTGTGTGCATGTGTGGTGCGACCACTACTCTAGGGTTTCGCGACACTAAATCATCCAAGAACACCAAATATCTATATCATCGATAATATCAAACAAATTATAGCCAAAATATATATATGTGTGTGTATACGTATTCGTATACATCACCACGAACTGCGGGGGTGCTATACGCCATCCACCCGACTTCTCCCCGTAGATATAAATCTACTCACCTGGTCCTCGCTCGCCGGTGCCGACGTCGCCACGCCCTTACTTGTCGTCTCGAAGTCCACAAGGGGTACCTACATATCATAACGCATCGTATCGCATTAAAACCAAATTCGAAATCGAAACGGCACACGAAAATCAAATCGGCACGCGTATCACGCATAGGTCAAAACCTATCGCCTACGCATGCCAAAATAGCCAAACCAACCCTCGATGTCGATGTACAAACGTCAATCAATCGAGAAAAACCTAACATACCAATCACGCGTTCATAACGCACTAGAATTTAATTGAAAATATGGTGCAATTCATAAAAACCTTAAATTTGCTCAAATCGATTTATTTCACAAAACCTAGAAAGCACTTAATTACTGTTTTAATTCGAAACTTGATGTTTTAACCCAACTAATAGCCATAATATTCACTAAGTATCATAACCAGGTCATATAAACCATTTCCATACTTTTAATCTCATTAATTATCATTAACCCAAAATTCAAGTTTGCAAAAATAACCAATTTTAACAATTTTTAAAGTAAAATTCATAATTTTACAAATAAGCTTGGTTTTGCATGGTCCAAAGGCATTAAACCACTTATTATAATACTAATAATGACATGAAACCATAATTATATTTTAATCTAAGACATTCAATAATTTTCCAAAAATCTAGTAAGTAAAATAGCTTAAATATTACAATTTCAACTTAACAATTTACAACTAACAATTTGATTATGTTTCACATTCCACAAAAGAAGAATCCCACTTGCAACCATAATCATACAACAAAACCCTAACTATAATCCAAAACCATCCACTTGAATTTCTAAACTTGAATTCAAAACCCCTTTATTTATATTTTTTTAAACATCTAAACAAGTTTGCTTTAAACATACAACTAACAATTAACAAATATGGAAGAATTTTTATACCTCATGATCAAGAGATCAACATGAAGATCATGGCCTCCAAAATGCCAAATTTCCTCCAAGATCCATGCTAGCTTGGGCAAAGAAATAATGGGTAGAGATTGGATTTTGTTTTTGTGGGATTTTTGACTTGGATTTTTGGTGGAATTTTGTGGGTTTTGCAATGAAGTGGAGAAGAATCAAGAGGGGCTGTTTTTGGTGCAGGTTTTGGCCAGAAATTTGTGGGGATTGGGTGAGGGAGGAGAGAGAGTGAGGTGGGGAAAGATAAATCTAGTCAAAGTCCACTCAATTTCTATCATTTTCTATTCTATTCTTTTCTTTTCTTTCTTTTCTTTTCTTTGAAAATTCAAGTGGGGAAAGTGATGGGGCTGCTGAATTCAGCCAAGGAAAGAATTAAATGGGGGTGTGTGAGTGTGGGTATGGGTGTGGGGTGATGAAAAATGATAAATACAGTACCCCAAACATCCATTTACACTAAAAAAAAGCCTTTTTTCTTCAATAATTTCTAAACCATTTTGGCAAATGATTTCGTTTCAAAAACCATATGATAAAATTTTGTTTAATGTTTTATGATGCACAAAATTTGTTTCAACTCATTCCAATTTGTAATTTTCCCTAATTAAATGTATTAGTGACGGCTTAAATAATAATAAAATAATATTTTTTTCAGAAAATTTGAAATTTCACAAGCGGCTCAATAAACACCAAATAATAGCAATTACATAGCTAGAATATGTATATTTAATTTTTATAATAAGATATTTGCATTTTGACTTTTTACAGAAAACCCCCTTATTTTACCGATTTTTCGAAATATCACCGAAACGATTTTCAAAGCGTTACAGGCACGTTATCCGAAAGCATTAATGTTCTAAATCAAACTACAGTTCTTAGTATAGGGAACACACACAAGAGGAAGAGTTCAGAAATGAACAAATTCTTCTTGAGGCATTGTAGACTAGGTCATATCAATGCGATCCGACTGGCTGAAGTTACATTTTAGATGCATATTTAAATTAGTTTGAATTTACATCTTATGAAACTTGCCAGTCATGTCACAGAGATAAGATGACCATAGCTCCGTTCACTGGAAACAGAGAAAGAGTTAGTAAACTCTTGGGATGATACATGTTGATGTATGTAAGGTCCCTTGTCTACATATGCCAGGACTGGTTCTTTGTACTTCATTACATTCTTTGATAATCTCTCAAGATTCAGACATATGTTCCTGTTGAAACACAAGTCCGAACCTTTTGAGATATTCATAGAATATAAGTTAGAAGTAGAGAACCAATAAGGGTATAAGTATTATGTCCTTTGACGTGATCGAGGAGGAGAATACTTGAGCACGGAAATCCTGGACTATTCTAATGGAGAATGAGATTCTCTCTCAGCATTACTCCTCCGTATACACCATAGCACGATGGTATATCGGGGTGGAGCAATAGCACCCTATGTGATATGGTGTGCTCTATGATGAGTACTACTGAGTTACCTATTTCCTTTTTGGGAGTTATGCACTTGAGAAGCTGCATACCTATTGAATAGGGTTCAAATCAAATCAGTTGCCTACCATTTCATATGTGATATGATAAGGGAATAGCCCATATCTTAAGTTGGTTAAGATTTAGGGTTGTCCGGCCTATGTCTAAAATCAAAATCCGGACAAGCTCGAGGCAAGGTCAGTTATGTAGAACTGGAAATGTTCCAGCTATACAACTGCAGCTGATGATTTGAAAGAACCAAAGGATTCAATAGTTACCAACAAACATCAGCCTCTCCGCCGATCTAGTAAAGTTCCTCACCCGCCTGAGAGATACTTCGGTTTCTCTATGACAGTGGGAGCGAGGATTGCATCATGAGATGATGACCCAACTAGTTTCGAGCTGGCCATCAGGAGTAAGACTCTGTAAGAATGGCTGGATGCTTAGCGATCTGAGATGGAATCTATGTACACCAACAAAGTATGGACTTTGGTTGCTATATCTGAAGGGTTAAATCCCCATCAGGAGCAAGTATATCTTGAGAAGATTACTTGGTGTAGATGGAAAAGTTGAGACTTTCAAAGCTAGACTTGTTAAAGCTTTTCGTCATCGACCAGGCGTGGATTATTGTCACGACCCGAAAGTACGGAACGTGACCGGCACTTAGATTACGAAGCGTCTAGAGGCGCCACGTAACCTAAGTAAGCCGAAGCCCAGAAATCTAAACCATAAAAGAAGAAGAAGAAGAAAAAGAAAACAAGTCTAAAAACATCAGCAAATTTTACCAAAAATTTCGGCAGAGTCTCCTCTGTAAAAACTGGCCCCTAAACGGGTACAACAAGTATAATATACATAAACAATAAAAAGCATCCCCAAACGGGAGCTAGCTCAACGCCAATAGGCGGAAACAACCACAACAAGCACAATAATATACAACGCCAAGGGGCGAGGCTCAAAACTCCAAAAGAAAACAAAGCCACCAGATCAGAATAATACATGCGCGACTCTAAGGTCGAAATAAAAGACCGGTCCAATAAACTTATCAATTAATACAAGTATGGTTGATGGAGCTTACTAGATACAAATGAATGAATAAAATACAATGGTGGTTCAGATACAAGTGAACCAACCTACCGTGCAAATCACCCTGAAATAAAAGATGTGTCAGCAAACTGCCCGGGAAACCTGTACATCGAACCTGTAATAAAATTTGGCACAACGGGGGTGAGTTGCCAACTCGTGAGTAGAAGACATCTACAAAAAGAAATCGAATGCACGACGCTATCCTAGGTCATAATAATACACTACTAAATCTCAATCCTCTAGTAATAGCAGGGTAATACTACGTGTAAGTGCAGATACTCCGTGCTCGTGTCAGTGCCTCATATAGTACTATATTATATGAATGGATATGCATGCACCATGAATGTAAAATAAGCAATCCTGAAATCCAGGTATATCTGTATAAGAAATCTTTGGCTGTTATCATAGTAAAATGTGTATAAGAATCTGAAATCTCAACAATGAAATCCATGAAAATCTGTGTCAAGCATCGACACAAACATGTAAATCTCAAGTCTCATAGTCTCAATACCTCGGGCTCCGTCAGTCCGGATCGGCCCATAATCAAATCTCACGACAACGGTCGGTATCCTCCGGATATCCGCCGCGCCAGACATCACCGGTAGGTAGCCTTCCCCTGCCAGGCTCATCGTCTACAACTCGATCTTCTTGCCCCGGGGTACCATACCGGGCCCACCATGTACCCGAGACGGTTCATCCACTCCTCGAATCGGGTCTCGAAATCCAACAGAAAACATAAAATCTCATGGTGGACGACACATACATCACGAGAAAACCGCAACTTTGTTTAAAAAGAGAGGAGGAGAGAGAGAGAAGTTTTTATATATTTTTGCGGTTTTCCCCAAAAATCCAGAAATCTCACAGAAATCCAAATCTCAAAATCATGAGTAAATATATGATAAGTGTCGGCATATGCCCATAATACTGCGTGATAACATAAAAATATGAATGCATGAATGTCTACGTAATAAATATCATGTCTATGTTAACATCAGCGAGTAATCACAATATTATATCGGTTTAGTTGTTAACTGATTCTATCAATAAAAGATAATCTGATCTAAAGTGTATGTGACATAGCAATTACCGATGATGATGTGTGTGAGCCGGCAAATAAGTGTGCGTGGAATATGCGCATCATCGGTAATGGTGCTGGTGTCCTAACAGGTAAGGTTTATACTGATTATAGCAACATATGTAAGAACATGCACCATGATGATTACAGTATGAATGTAAATACAGATGTGCATTATCCACTCCTCTGCGAAATACGAGTACAACTACCACTATGTGAGTCGAACCTAAACTAGTGTCCATCTAACATCCTAAGGAACTAAACCTAAGAAACTAGTCAGTAAGAAACTAGAGGCTACCTAAGGTCTGAATCAATATCTCTAATAGTCGGCGATCCCGCCTCAATAGCGTCACGTACGCAGTACGGCTTCCTCGAATCAAGAGTGCGGATCAATCATCATATCTAAGCCTCGTACGGTAAAATCCATCGTACGGCATCCCAATATCGGGGTACGGGTCAAGTATCTCCTAAGTGCCTCATCATTCGTATAATGTCATCATCAAAACATCTCATGATCAAGGTGCTAAACTGTAATCCCATACATCAAACATATATCATTGCCATCGTAAAATGCTTAATTAGTTTATCCTCAGAAATGTCATGTCATATGTATCAAATTGTGATTAAGTCATACTGATAGCATATCGTCATCAAGTTACATCTATATGATATCGACATCAGGTCACACATATATGATGTCGTAATCAAGTCATACATATCCCAAATCGTTATCAATCACAAGTTACAATCCGGGTACTATTTTAGAGTCCTATGTATCACAATATCATCACTACCCATTATAATTTATATATACCTGTTCATTATCTCATTCTCTAATGATCCGCTAACACTTAATACGACTGTATAGCCAAGGATTCACGGCATCAAGCCCAGTTACACTGTTTCATCATATCTCAGATGTCATATCACATCAATGAATCCCATGTACGTGTTGTATATATATATATATATATATATATATATATACCTATACCTAGTTCTATATATATATACACTTATACGTACACACCATGTCGAGTTTTAGTGTGTGCGTGTGTGTTTCTATCTGAAACCTACGAACCTCCTCCAAGGTATTCATCCTCTGGTATGCTTTTCCTAAATCAGTCTAGTCCAGCCTAGGGTCATTGCTAGGGTCCTACTCATTAAGAATCTAGGGTCACATCTGGTTTCCTAATGTCAATAAGTACTATTCCTATTCTATGTTGCGGGGGTGCTAAACGCCATCCACCCGACTTCCCCCCGTAGATATACATCTACTCACCTGGTCCATGTCTGCCCAAGACGGTGTCGCCATCCTCCTCTTCATCGCCCGCAGTCCACTTGAAGGGTACCTAAACGCAAACATATAAATAGTATCGTAAACCGAATCACATACAAAAGTCAAACGAGACAAGGAACAAGCATAGGTTAAAACCTATGTCCCGTCCACGCAAAAGAACCAAATACCGCTCGATATCGGCGTACAAACTCCGATGGATCGAGATAACATCATCAAACAACTTGTAGTTTTAAAACACATTACTTATACTATAAAACATGATTAAATCCATCGAAACCCGAAAATCTATCAAACCGTCCAATTTCGCAAAACCCGAAAATGCCAGTTTACCGTTTTTCATCAAAACTTAACATTTAAATGAAACCAATGGTCATAAAACTCATTAAATAGCATTACTAGACTATACAAACCACTACTATATTTTTATTACACAATTTTGTATTGATTTGAAATTTCTAGTTTGCATCCTTTAACAATTTTCAACATTTTAAAGCAAAATACCACAATTCCACCACAAAACATGATTTCGCATGAATTAATGTCTTAAACTACAATTCATGATGATAGTGATATAATAAAACCATAATTATATTTTTAATCTCATTTATATAGAAATTTCTAAAATCTAGTTTACAAAATTAGCAATTTTTATCACAATTATCAATTATCCATAGAAACTAGCAATCAAACTAGGTTTTTCTTTCCACCAACAATTTAATACTCTTATTAAGACCAAAATCTAGTATTACCAATATTAATTGAGATTTATTTCACCAATAATTAGGTTTTATAGAAACCTAGTTAGCAAAATTTCCTAATTTAAACCATTTTCAAAGAAAAATTTACAATTCAACAATCATGCAAGATTTTCCAAATCCAAAAGTGTTAAACTAACTATTATAAACCTAAATAATTAACAAAAATCATAACTTGAATTTAGAAACCCTAACTTGAATTTTTAAAATTGAACATAGAACTAATTCATTAAATCTAATTAAGCTTAAATGAACATATAAAACAATAAATCAAAAGAAAGAAATTATACCTCCCAAAATATGAAATCCAAACTAGAAATGAGCCTCCAAAATGCATGCTTTCCATCTCCAAAATCCATGTAAAAATGAGTAAGGAATAAAGGGTATGAAATAAATAGGATTTTGTGGAATTTTAATGGAATTTTTGATGTATTTTTGATCATTTTTGAATAAAAAAGAGGTGGAAAATGGGGGGGGGCAGCCATGGTGGGGTTGTGGATGGCCTAAGTGAGGAGAGTGAGAGAAAGAAGAGAGTGTGCAAAGTGTGTGGAAGTTTCAAGAAGAGAAACATCATTAAAAGTCTTTTCATGTATTTATTTATTTATTTATTTACTATAGCAAATCAAGAAAGCTCTAGAAATTAGGAAAAATTTGCAAATAAATTTTGCATGATACACACTAATTTATAATATTCCATGGTTCATTTTTACAAATTAAAACCATTTAAATTTGTAATTTACACTAATTTAGTGTAAAAATAAAGCTTATGTTAATATTTAAAATAATTAATTTAGGAAAAATATTTTATTAAACTAAAAATTTATAAGTGGCTAAATAAACACCATTTACTAGTAATTTCATAATTAAAATAGATATTTTAAAAATTATAATGAAAAACAATCACGGTTGGGTTTTACGAAAAATACATTTTACTTTACCGAAAATCCTAAAATTCACTTAAACACTTTTATTCATTTAATTATTTATTTAATCATTTTTAAAACGTTAGAATCTTCCCCCATTTTAGAAATTCGGTCCCCGAATTTAAATTAAAACTCCCCCTCCAAATACTAAAACGTTTAGCAAAACATTCAAATCGTCGGGGCTCCGAAATCATCAATACATAACTAAAATCAACTCTGTCAAGCATAATGCAATCATCGGAGTTATGGCGAGAATAAAATATCAAAATCCAATATGAAAACCATCTTAATATACATCAATCTATAACTTATATATAGTGTGCATCACAGTAAAACCGTTCAAATATCTGGATAAGGAAATATGCAAAAAAAAAAAAAAAAAAACACCCTTTTGAAAATCGCCGTGTGATGCACATGTCACGGTATAAGTAGCGGACGTTTTTATAAAAAAAACTAGATATATATATATATCTTTTATTTAACATACACGTCCCGCCTGGTTACTAATCAGATAGTAATAATTATGAAAACATACTGCTCAAACTGAAATCAATCCCAATCACATCAGTAAAATGTCATGTGCGTCCGGTGCGCACTGAAATCGAAACCAAATACAGATACCATGAATACCCACAAAACAAAACTAAGTGCAACAGGTGTGCACCAAAAACATCTGTCAAGTGCAACGGGCATGCACGACTCACTATCAGGTGCATCTAATCTGCACAAAACCCCGATTTAGTGCATCTGGTGTGCACCAAATCGCATCAAGTGCGCCAAGTATGCGCAAGAATCCTAATCAGGTGCACATGGTGCACGAAAACATATATCGAATATCAATATCAAAATCACAGTACAAAAATGCATGAAAACTAGGTCGAAACATATGTCAAAATCATGTGTAACCCCTATGCACGAAATCAAATCAAAAATCTCAAATCATATAAAACCAAATCAAGTGTACTGGGTGTGTACTAAACAACATCAATACAACTGATATATGAAACACAAATAGAATGAAGGTACATACATGAAATACCAATCGTAGAACAAAAATCCTCAAAATACAAAAATCCAATCAATGAAAATATGAAATTCAAATCACTAGATCACAATCGTAAACACTATCGTCAATGCGCGCATCTTTCCTCTGATGTCGGCTGCTTCAAACTCGTCCCTTCGTAGCTATGCAGACTGCGCTACCAACGACAATACTCATATCTAGAGTCTCCCACATAGTCGATCCCTTCACCTGATATCCGGACTACATTAAACTTTTCGATCGATCCATCAAAATCCCATAATTCCTCGAGAGCTCAACACTCAAGTACAGTTTAAAAATATCCGGTACATACCCCAGCATCGATGATCCAGCCGTAGAAGGGCAAACCCAAGCCTCACTAATGGCACCGCGGAACTGCCGTAAACCCTAAGGTTCAAGGGCGTTCTCGGGGTCATTATGTCGAGTTAGGGTTTCATTCTTCTAGAGGGTCCATCGAAATACCTGCATGTTCTTCCGAATACCTTAAACTTGGGAAAATGGTTTTCTGATAATCGTTCGAACCCTTTAACTTCATCCGGACGGCATGTGAATACCCTTCGTCCGCACGCTAAGCAATGCTTCAATCCTCAAGAATAACCAATACTCTAATAGTTATCGCATTCGAGCCGCAGCTCCCTCTGCCAGTGCGCCCCGTGGTAACAGGAACCACCCTCCGACATCGACGAAGATAGATCAAAGGAACGAATGAAATACGGTGCAAACAAATGTACATCCTAAGGCTCCTTAAGCAGAGTAGCGTATCGTAAGTATGCCGCGGACCATACCCACGGTACGTTACTCTACCTAAATCGCCTACTCCATCAACCAAGGGTCACCTAGACTTATACAGGGTTAAACCTAGCGCTCTGATACCAACTTTGTCATGACCCGAAAGTACGGAACGTGACCGGCACTGAGATTACGAAGCGTCTAGAGGCGCCACGTAACCTAAGTAAGCCGAAGCCCAGAAATCTAAACCATAAAAGAAGAAGAAGAAGAAAAAGGAAACAAGTCTAAAAACATCAGCAAATTTTACCAAAAATTTCGGCAGAGTCTCCTCTGTAAAAACTGGCCCCCAAACGGGTACAACAAGTATAATATACATAAACAATAAAAAGCATCCCCAAACGGGAGCTAGCTCAACGCCAATAGACGGAAACAACCACAACAAGCACAATAATATACAACGCCAAGGGGCGAGGCTCAAAACTCAAAAAGAAAACAAAGCCACCAGATCAGAATAATACATGCGCGACTCTAAGGTCGAAATAAAAGACCGGTCCAATAAACTTATCAATTATTACAAGTATGGTTGATGGAGCTTACTAGATACAAATGAATGAATAAAATACAATGGTGGTTCAGATACAAGTGAACCAACCTACCGTGCAAATCACCCTGAAATAAAAGATGTGCCGGCAAACTGCCCGGGAAACCTGTACATCGAACCTGTAATAAAATTTGGCACAACGGGGGTGAGTTGCCAACTCGTGAGTAGAAGACATCTACAAAAAGAAATCGAATGCACGACGCTATCCTAGGTCATAATAATACACTACTAAATCTCAATCCTCTAGTAATAGCAGGGTAATACTACGTGTAAGTGCAGATACTCCGTGCTCGTGTCAGTGCCTCATATAGTACTATGTTATATGAATGGATATGCATGCACCATGAATGTAAAATAAGCAATCCTGAAATCCAGGTATATCTGTATAAGAAATCTTTGGCTGTTATCATAGTAAAATGTGTATAAGAATCTGAAATCTCAACAATGAAATCCATGAAAATCCGTGTCAAGCATCGACACAAACATGTAAATCTCAAGTCTCATAGTCTCAATACCTCAGGCTCCGTCAGTCCGGATCGGCCCATAATCAAATCTCACGACAACGGTCGGTATCCTCCGGATATCCGCCGCGCCAGACATCACCGGTAGGTAGCCTTCCCCTGCCAGGCTCATCGTCTACAACTCGATCTTCTTGACCCGGGGTACCATACCGGGCCCACCATGTACCCGAGACGGTTCATCCACTCCTCGAATCGGGTCTCGAAATCCAACAGAAAACATAAAATCTCATGGTGGATGACACATACATCACGAGAAAACCGCAACTTTGTTTAAAAAGAGAGGAGGAGAGAGAGAGAAGTTTTTATATATTTTTGCGGTTTTCCCCAAAAATCCAGAAATCTCACAGAAATCCAAATCTCAAAATCATGAGTAAATATATGATAAGTGTCGGCATATGCCCATAATACTGCGTGATAACATGAAAATATGAATGCATGAATGTCTACGTAATAAATATCATGTCTATGTTAACATCAGCGAGTAATCACAATATTATATCGGTTTAGTTGTTAACTGATTCTATCAATAAAAGATAATCTGATCTAAAGTGTATGTGACATAGCAATTACCGATGATGATGTGTGTGAGCCGGCAAATAAGTGTGCGTGGAATATGCGCATCATCGGTAATGGTGCTGGTGTCCTAACAGGTAAGGTTTATACTGATTATAGCAACATATGTAAGAACATGCACAATGATGATTACAGTATGAATGTAAATACAGATGTGCATTATCCACTCCTCTGCGAAATACGAGTACAACTACCACTATGTGAGTCGAACCTAAACTAGTGTCCATCTAACATCCTAAGGAACTAAACCTAAGAAACTAGTCAGTAAGAAACTAGAGGCTACCTAAGGTCTGAATCAATATCTCTAATAGTCGGCGATCCCACCTCAATAGCGTCACGTACGCAGTACGGCTTCCTCGAATCAAGAGTGCGGATCAATCATCATATCTAAGCCTCGTACGGTAAAATCCATCGTACGGCATCCCAATATCGGGGTACGGGTCAAGTATCTCCTAAGTGCCTCATCATTCGTATAATGTCATCATCAAAACATCTCATGATCAAGGTGCTAAACTGTAATCCTATACATCAAACATATATCATTGCCATCGTAAAATGCTTAATTAGTTTATCCTCAGAAATGTCATGTCATATGTATCAAATTGTGATTAAGTCATACTGATATCATATCGTCATCAAGTTACATCTATATGATATCGACATCAGGTCACACATATATGATGTCGTAATCAAGTCATACATATCCCAAATCGTGATCAATCACAAGTTACAATCCGGGTACTATTTTAGAGTCCTATGTATCACAATATCATCACTACCCATTATAATTTATATATACCTGTTCATTATCTCATTCTCTAATGATCCTCTAACACTTAATACGACTGTATATCCAAGGATTCACGGCATCAAGCCCAGTTACACTGTTTCATCATATCTCAGATGTCATATCACATCAATGAATCCCATGTACGTGTTGTATATATATATATATATATATATATATATATATATATATATACACACACCTATACCTAGTTCTATATATATATACACTTATACGTACACACCATGTCGAGTTTTAGTGTGTGCGTGTGTGTTTCTATCTGAAACCTACGAACCTCCTCCAAGGTATTCATCCTCTGGTATGCTTTTCCTAAATCAGTCTAGTCCAGCCTAGGGTCATTGCTAGGGTCCTACTCATTAAGAATCTAGGGTCACATCTGGTTTCCTAATGTCAATAAGTACTATTCCTATTCTATGTTGCGGGGGTGCTAAACGCCATCCACCCGACTTCCCCCCGTAGATATACATCTACTCACCTGGTCCATGTCTGCCCAAGACGGTGTCGCCATCCTCCTCTTCATCGCCCGCAGTCCACTTGAAGGGTACCTAAACGCAAACATATAAATAGTATCGTAAACCGAATCACATACAAAAGTCAAACGAGACAAGGAACAAGCATAGGTTAAAACCTATGTCCCGTCCACGCAAAAGAACCAAATACCGCTCGATATCGGCGTACAAACTCCGATGGATCGAGATAACATCATCAAACAACTTGTAGTTTTAAAACACATTACTTATACTATAAAACATGATTAAATCCATCGAAACCCGAAAATCTATCAAACCGTCCAATTTCGCAAAACCCGAAAATGCCAGTTTACCGTTTTTCATCAAAACTTAACATTTAAATGAAACCAATGGTCATAAAACTCATTAAATAGCATTACTAGACTATACAAACCACTACTATATTTTTATTACACAATTTTGTATTGATTTGAAATTTCTAGTTTGCATCCTTTAACAATTTTCAACATTTTAAAGCAAAATACCACAATTCCACCACAAAACATGATTTCGCATGAATTAATGTCTTAAACTACAATTCATGATGATAGTGATATAATAAAACCATAATTATATTTTTAATCTCATTTATATAGAAATTTCTAAAATCTAGTTTACAAAATTAGCCATTTTTATCACAATTATCAATTATCCATAGAAACTAGCAATCAAACTAGGTTTTTCTTTCCACCAACAAGTTAATACTCTTATTAAGACCAAAATCTAGTATTACCAATATTAATTGAGATTTATTTCACCAATAATTAGGTTTTATAGAAACCTAGTTAGCAAAATTTCCTAATTTAAACCATTTTCAATGAAAAATTTACAATTCAACAATCATGCAAGATTTTCCAAATCCAAAAGTGTTAAACTAACTATTATAACCCTAAATAATTAACAAAAATCATAACTTGAATTTAGAAACCCTAACTTGAATTTTTAAAATTGAACATAGAACTAATTCATTAAATCTAATTAAGCTTAAATGAACATCTAAAACAATAAATCAAAAGAAAGAAATTATACCTCCCAAAATATGAAATCCAAACTAGAAATGAGCCTCCAAAATGCATGCTTTCCATCTCCAAAATCCATGTAAAAATGAGTAAGGAATAAAGGGTATGAAATAAATAGGATTTTGTGGAATTTTAATGGAATTTTTGATGTATTTTTGATCATTTTTGAATAAAAAAGAGGTGGAAAATGGGGGGGGGGCAGCCATGGTGGGGTTGTGGCCGGCCTAAGTGAGGAGAGTGAGAGAAAGAAGAGAGTGTGCAAAGTGTGTGGAAGTTTCAAGAAGAGAAACATCATTAAAAGTCTTTTCATGTATTTATTTATTTATTTATTTACTATAGCAACTCAAGAAAGCTCTAGAAATTAGGAAAAATTTGCAAATAAATTTTGCATGATACACACTAATTTCTAATATTCCATGGTTCATTTTTACAAATTAAAACCATTTAAATTTGTAATTTACACTAATTTAGTGTAAAAATAAAGTTTATGTTAATATTTAAAATAATTAATTTAGGAAAAATATTTTATTAAACTAAAAATTTATAAGTGGCTAAATAAACACCATTTACTAGTAATTTCATAATTAAAATAGATATTTTTAAAATTATAATGAAAAACAATCACGGTTGGGTTTTACGAAAAATACATTTTACTTTACCGAAAATCCTAAAATTCACTTAAACACTTTTATTCATTTAATTATTTATTTAATCATTTTTAAAACGTTACAATTATGATGAAACCTTTTTCAAGTGGCTATGCTTAAGTCCATCCAGATCCTACTTGCCACGGCTACATACCATGACTACGATATCTGGCGGTTGGGTGTCATGACTGCTTTTCTAAATGTTGTTTTAGAAGAGATCGCCTATAAGTACACAGCCAGAGGGCTTCGTAGACAGTGGGAGCAGCGGAAACGTGTACAAGATGCTTTATAGGATAAAGCAGGTATCGCGGAGTTGGAACATCTGTTTTGATGTAGTAGTCAAACAGTTTGACATCATCAAAATAGTAGATGAACCTTGTATAAACAAAAAGGTACTGGGGAGTATGGTGATGATCCTCGTAGAGTACGTGGATGACATACTCAAGATAGGAAAGGAGTTTCCTATGCTACGCTCGGTCAATCTCCGCTTATCACAATGATTCTCCATATAGGATCAAAGTGATACCTCCTAAATCCTGGGTTTTGGATCTATGAGATAGATCTAATTGGATGTTAGGATTCTCACTAGTTGTAGTGAGATGGTATCAACCGATCCTGGGGAGAATCACTGGAAGGGTTCCAGGGTGATAAGGACGACTGAAAGTCGGTCACAGGCATTGTCTTTACCCTCAGTAAAGGGACGGTATGTTGGAAGAGTTCCAAGCACGATACCGTGGCATACTAGACGATAAAGGCTCGATACATCGCTACTTAAGATGATACCAAAGAGGCAGTCTGGATGTATATTTGTTCATGAGATGAACTTAGTTCCTCCCATTGTGTGACAATGGAGTTGTGGCTTATGCCAAGGAACGTCCGTCCCATCAGTGATCCAGGCATATTCTAAGGCAGTATCACCTGATCATGGAGATGGTAGATCTCCAGGATGATCGAGGTTAGGAGAGTAGACTCAGAGGACAACACGGCGGATCCACTCACGAGAGACCTTTTCCCATAGAGAGACTTTTATGGGATGGTTGAGTATGAGATATTACAACCACTGCTATCAGATGGCCCTAGTGCAAGTGGGAGATTGTTAGTTATATGTATGCCCTAGAGGCCATTGCTATACATAGGATGTGTATTGTAGTAGATGCTGGGACATATATAGGAAGGACTTTCTTGCTCGACAAGATAGTACGCTATCTGGTTACTCTTTACCTTAACATGTATACTGATTGTCTCTCTGTTACATGTTGGTAAAGCCTTTAGGATGTGTACTTGACTACCTGGACTATGATGCGGATCATACTAGTGGGGAAATGGTAGTCCATAAGTACATCCTTCAAGGTCCCTAGTCGTGGGTATATCGAGACGGGGCATCGATATACCAGAGTAGACTAGCGTATACCTTCTCGACCCATACAGATGGGCGATGGATGATCCCATATCCATTGGTGTTTGACATCAGAGATGATATACGGGTGCTTAGTGGAGACTGGGTACACTGGACGGACTCGCCGAGAACTCCCAGATGGTATTATACCTTACGTCAGATGGCAGTTCTCTGGTGACACTGGTACAGAGTAGTCTGTTGACCCGAGATCGTCATAGAGTCTTGTGTGGTTCCCACTGTGCTTTGATTTCCACCTTACCACGTCCAAGAGGGCGTGCAAAACAGTGGCTTTTGGGTACAGTCCAGAATCACATGGAGGCAATGAGCGATAGGAGGGGATTCGTCTCTCCCGGTATAGGGAGTTGATGTTGCGCTGTGTTCGATTGGCTATAACCGGAAATCCCTAGCCAGGGTTGCTGAGATTTACTGGTAAGTGTTACCAGCAGTTTCTCGAACTGTTATAGACCTCATATCGACACGACTTATCGAGCTACTGGGGTCTGACGTTTACCACCCCTAGGCGAGATATACGACATATCAGACGACGAGACCGGACTGTACGGTAAGTTTACTGGTTGGATTCACAGGAGTGTGAGCGGGCTTGCTCGTCGATCTTCTGATCGCTCAATACCCGGGTGGCCGTTACGTTTAGCAGACCGCTTGCGGCTTGTGGGTGTTTGATATGATCATCATCTACTGCCGGCGTATTGACGAGTCTTTAGAGTCCTACACAGAGGTTTCCTGGCTCAAGAGAAATGAAATAGGAGAGCATATGAGATATGTGCGGGACCGAGAATAATGCGTGTATGTGATACCGTATTCTATTCTCGCGATGAATATATCGATTGGTTGTATGCGATATAACCTAGTTATCGAATCAAGGATTGATTCGATAAGCCGATACATTGGATATTAGTCGGTTGTATGCGATATGACCGGATCGTTAAATCAAGTGTTGATTTAATGATTTAATGCATAATTATATATTTGATATATTACTTTGCATTAACTAGTATTGGTTCACTTTAACTTGGATTTTCTCACTTGATGTGCACATTGTATATGTGATATACTTTTGTACACTAGTTTGTATCATGCTTGATGATACATGCTTACTTGAGTTTGTGTAAAGATTAAACCATGGTTATATGAGTGGTTAGGGTTTTATTTATTTACTTATTCATTTATTTATTCCTTTTTTTCATTTTGGCAAAAGAAAATGATAAAGAGAAAATGGTGGCTTTCTTTGTTTGATATTGAAGCTTCATGAAGCTTTGACCAAGTGACCATTTTGTCTCATGCTTAACCCTAACCACTCCATCTAACCTTAGTTAAATCTCTACAATAAACCATGGTTTGTATATGATAAGAATTGATTTTTCTTTTCTATTTTATTATTCTTATCATAACACTTATCATCTTCTTCTTCTTCTTCACTTCAAGAAAAAGCTTGCTATCAACAATGGCAACTTGTGAAAATGAGTGAGAAATCCAATTCTAAAGTGAACCCACCTCCTATTTCTTCATCCTCTACCTCTTGCCAAGTAGTATAGGGTGTTTTCTTCACAAGTTTCATGACTTGGTGAAGTGGGAGCTTGATCTTGCGATGCCTCGACGTAGATCATCTTCGGCATCGTAGTCGATGACCTAGCCCGCCCATTTCTCCGATGAAGCCGACGCTAGAGCCCGGGATTTGTTTTGGACAGCAAGGGGACTTCATCGCGGAGCTATGGAGGTGGAGAACCGGATCTACAAAGGTTGTATTTCCGTATACTCGTAGTTAAGTTGTTAACTAGTTTATCTTTTCGCCTAAAATTCTAGTTAACGATCCGTATTAGGGTTTCTCGGTACTTGTAAAATTAGAAATTTGCATGGTTGATGCCTTGTGAGACCTCATTAGTGTGCCTAGGAACCCTACACTAGCATCGGCAAGTAAATACTCATATATCGGGCTCCGTCAGTCCGGATCGGCCCATGGGCTCCGTCAGTCCGGATCGGCCCGTATCATCTCTCAACTCCGGTCGGTATCCTCCGGAAATCCATCGAGCTCAACTACAATCACCGGTAGGTAGTATTCCCCTGCCAGGCTCACCGTCCAACATATATGAGTCTTCTTGCCCTGGGGTACCTCACCGGGTCCACCATGTACCCGCAGACAGTGCCTACCGCTCATCGAATCGGGTTTCACATGCCACTCTCAGAACCGAGAATACACATAGTGGACGCACTGAAATATCATATCAAGGGTAACCGGGTTTTTAAAACAATACATACTCTCTTTTGAAATAACCCCGGTTCCCAAATCCAGAAATATCATGGAAACAACATATCTCAATGCGTATAATCATAAAGCATGATGTATGCGACATATAAAAGAAATGTAAGCATATCAATATATCATGCAACATAAAACAGTACTATTCACATATCGAGGGAAAACCGCTCCTTCAAAATGAGTCAGTTTTTAAAATGTATCTTGCGGTTCCCAAATCTCCAAATCAAGCCAGAATTATCTATGTGTGTGCAAATACGTATGTATCTAAGTATGGGTGTATAATATGTGTGTACGCAAGTATGAGTGTACAATATGTATGTACGCAAGTATGAGTGTACAATATGTATGTACGCAAGGGGTCATATCCTGATGCAACAATCTTACCGTGTAGTGACATGGCAATTATCGATGATGAAGTGTGTGAACCGGCAAGCAGGTTTACGTGGAACATATGCATCATCGATAATGGTGCCGGTGTCCTAACAACATGGGTTTAATATAACGATAAACACATTTACATATGCAATGCAATGTGAATAGCAAGAATGTGCGGAAATCGAATAATGAACGCAACAGTGAAGAATCTACATCAATATATAAATGTCATACAGTTTTGCCATTTGAAATAAGACGAATAGGAGTTTTTAGAAAATAAGGGATACGGTGTTTTTAAGAAAATGTGCATCTTTTGAAAATATCCGTAGAGTCCCTTTGCCTATCTTTAAAATACTCGCGATTCGTTAGTTTTTTGAAATAGGTATGACTTGGGTCTAGTCTAACATCTACTAAGAAAACTACAGATCTAACTAATAAGCTAATGGAAAAGGTATGGAAACCACCTAAATCTGAGTCGATCTATATATACTTATAATAGTCGGTGATCCCGCCTCAATGGTACCGCGTACGAAACAATATCATATGACATCCTCAAGTCATGAGTGCGGATCTTATCATCAAATAAAACTCGTAGGGTAAATCGTCGTACGGCATCCCAAATCTGGGTACGGGTCAATATAACATTCATTTCATCAATTATCTGGTATCCTTATCATCATATCTCATGAACTGGGGTACTGATCTAAGTCTAGTACAAACCGATATCATCTTTATAAATGCGTGTGTAAAACACACGTCCAAAGGCCCGCTAAAATCTTATGTCGTATCCCGAATACGAACCACATCATATCACCGATCTCATGGCACTATGCCCAATCTCATCGACTCATCTCCAAATATCATCCACTATCCTCATCATCCAGGTATAAATATAACAAGTAAGCATGTATGTGCGTGTGGGTGTAAACCTATTCTAGGGTTCGCAACTAAGAAGCTATACCAGTTACTTCTAAAAACACTAATCTAACCATAGTACACCTAATCACATCTTGAATATCCATGTCACACATAAGGCTATCATATATAAAGTATATATATAGTATACTAAATATCGAACTGCGGGGGTGCTATACGCCATCCACGTGCTGATACCAACTGACTAGCACATATATATAGTATACTAAACAACTTGAACTTTAAATAATTTTACTCAATTTCTCAAGGTTTTCTAAATGTTTTAAAATAATGTTTCTTTCACTCACTCACTTTTTAACGGTTTTGATTTCTGGGTTTTCGGCTCACTTGATCACGTTACGCCTGTAGAAGTTATGCGGTTAAGTGTCGGTCACGGGCCGAACTTTGGTTCGTGACAAAGTTGGTATCAGAGCGTAGGTTTTACCTTTCGGAGTGTAGGATGACCCTGGTATGATGGAGTAGGTAGTTGAAGCTGAGTGGCATAGCGTGTGTATGTTCCGCGGCATACTCACGACATGGTATTCCGCCTAAGTGAACTTAGGACTTATTGATTGAAATTCCTTCATGATTATATACATTCTTGCGATTCGATTTCTGTATCCTTATCGAATCCTACTTTCTTTTCAGCCATTATGCCGCCAAAGACTACGAAGGCGCAGAGAGTGGCTGTGAGAGCCGAGATTAGAGCTGACTCGTCTGAGACGAGGACTGACCCGGGCAGTACACCCGTTGTACTAGAGCAGACTGTTCCGCCTTCGGTAGATCAGATCGCTATGCTAGGGGCCGGTATGCAGGATATGCGCCAGATGATAGGGTCGTTAGTCGAGACATTTCGAGCGCAGCGACCAGAAGTAGTTCCACCCGT
Source organism: Agapanthus africanus (assembly GCA_030015575.1). Classification (NCBI taxonomy): domain Eukaryota; kingdom Viridiplantae; phylum Streptophyta; class Magnoliopsida; order Asparagales; family Amaryllidaceae; genus Agapanthus; species Agapanthus africanus. The sequence goes on along the minus strand of JASDDO010000001.1, from coordinate 363,654,870 downwards.
TACAGGGACCGTGATGGTACCTACAGTACAGGCAGTTGCCCCTGCAGCTACAGAGGTTATTACTGTATCGCTATCCGAATTTATGAGGCTGAAGCCTCCGGTCTTCACAGGCACCGATGCAGCCGAGGACCCACAGCCATTTTACTTATATCATGTTTTGAACCCGTTTTCGGGGCTAGTTTTTAGAAAGGAGGTGCTGCCGAAATTTTTAAGAAAACAACTTGAACTTTAAAGAATTTTAATCAATTTCTCAAGGTTTTCTAAATGTTTTAAACTAATGTTTTCTTTCACTCACTCACTTTTTAACGGTTTTGATTTCTAGGTTTTCGGCTCACTTGATCACGTTACGTCTGTAGACGTTACGCTGTTAAGTGCCGGTCACGGGCCGAACTTTGGGTTGTGACAAATTCTATAGGACCCCATCTAACGACCCTTGATTCATTTTAAAGGAGCGATTTTCCCTCGATATGTGCATAGTACTGTTTTATGTTTCATGATATATTGATATGCTTACATTTATTTTATATGTCGCATACATCATGCTTTATAATTATACTCATTGAGATATGTTGTTTCCATGATATTTCTAGATTTGGGAACCGGGGTTATTTTAAAAGAGAGTATGTATTGTTTAAAAAACCATGTTACCCTTGATATGATATTTCAGTGCGTCCACCGTTTGTTTTCTCGGTTCTGAGAGTGGCATGTGAAACCTGATTCGAGGAGCGGTAGGCACCGTCTGCGGGTACATGGTGGACCCGATGAGGTACCCCGGGGCAAGAAGAATTGTATATGTTGGACGGTGAGCCTGGCAGGGGAGTACTACCTACCGGTGATTGTAGTTGAGCTCGGTGGATGTCCGGAGGATACCGACCGGAGTTGAGAGATGATACGGGCCGATCCAGACTGACGGAGCCCGTGGGCCGATCCGGACTGATGGAGCCCGATATATGAGGATTTATGTGCCGATGATAGGCACAGTTTTCATGAGGTTTTCGAGTGTCGATGCTAGACATTCAGGTTCCATGGTTTGATATGTCGTGAGGGACACATGTTGATTTATATTCTCATACTTACATGCATATGCTTTATGATATTTACATGCATGATGCTTTATGTCATTGGTGTTGGAGATAGTGCCCTCATAGTCAATTATTGGATCGTAGGTACGTGATTGCAATGATTGCGGAGGACCTATACCGGTAGGACAGTCTTACTCGAGATGATAGTATGCTATCTGGTTTGCTTTTATCAGTAGTGTACATGTTCAGGTGACTGATTACATGTTACACTTTGATAGAGCCCTTAGGATCTTGCTTTACTACCAACAGTATGATGGCGATCATATACGTGAGAGTTGGGTAGTTTATATGCATATCCTTAATTGTGGTCCCTAGTCGTGGGAGTTTCGAGACAAGGCATCAATACTCCGGAGTAGACTAGTGTATACAGTCGAGACCCCGACGAGGGGCAGTGGCCGGTCTCATAAGCCACTGGTGTCAGTTGGATCACCTAAGATGTATACAGGTGCTCATTGGGTTATGAGCACACCGGACAGGACTCGCCGGGAACCTGCTAGTTGGTATTATACATATCGTCAGATATCAGTTCCCTGGTGACATGTGTACAGGTTAGTTCATCGACCTGAGGTCGTCATTTTTCTCGTGTGAGTTCCCACTGTGCTTTGATTTCTACCCTACCACGGCTCAAAGGAGTCGTGCAAACAGGTAGTTTTTGGGTACAGTCCCGAACCATATGGAGGCACGTGAGCGGATCGGTAGGGGATTCGTCTCTCCCGGTATTAGGGGCGAGATCGTGCTGTGTCTAGGAGAGCAATTACACAAAGCCCACGGCCGTGGCAGGAGATTTACTGGTAGGTACTCCAGTAGTATCTCAGGGTGTTATTGGGCTACACTCCGACACGACTTATACTGCTATTGAGGGTCTGACGTTACTAGCCCCGTAGGCAGATATACGATACTCATAGACGAACGGACCGGACTGTATATACATTGTCACTGTTAGGCTTAGTAGGGTTTCCGGATGAGTTCACTCATCGGCCTCCCTTGAGGTCAGTCCATGGGCAGCCGTTACGCATAGCTAGTGCCGCTGACGGTTTGTGGTTAAACCCACTGCCAGGGTACTGACGAGTCATTAGAGTCCCCCACCGACAGTTTCCCAAGTTCGGACGAAACGTTGTAGAAGCCGTATGGTTTTATGGCAGGGTTCGGAAAATGCACATGCGTTTACGCACGTGTTATTTTTCGGGCAGATGATACTGGTCGGCTTTGATTTAAGCCGGATCCGAGTATTATATTGAGTAGATATAATATCTTTGTCTCAGTTGCATTTGTATTCGGTCGTAATACAAATGCGGGTATATTTATACAGTTACGGGGTTATCCTGAAAGTCGTTTCAGGATCACTTTTGGAAGTTGCCGGTTTCCAGTTTTCTATCAGCCGTCTTTTAACATTCAGTTAAAGACGGATTTATCTTTTCTTGAGATGAGTGTGGATGTTTCTAGAAGCATCTAGATGGGGGACTAGGTTAATAGGTGTTGTGTTTTCATTGGTTTCTTTTGGTGTGTTCACACTTTGTGTTCACACTTGAGATATTTGTTTGTGTTCACACTTGAGATATTTGTTTGTGTTCACACATGATATTTTCTTGTGGTCACCCCCCCTCTCTTACACTCACCCTCCTCCTCCCTATATATGGCCGGCCCCCTCCTCTCTCTCTCTCTCACTTGAGTTTTCATCTGGTAAAAAAGATTATGATAGATTTTGGGATGTATGGAATTTCACAGCTCATTTCATTCTATCACCCGATTCGAGTGGCAACTTCATTAACCGTTCGTCCATTGCCTTGGACGGAACGAGACAAAGTCTTCTACTCATTATCTACATCAGTCTTGGTCATCTCTTTTAGCAAACTTGACGACCGAGTTGCCTCGAGTCAGAGGCGGGAGCCCGTTTAAAGAATCGTCGACGTGGTGCCACCTGGACGAGCAGATCGGAGATCGAAGAGATCGGAGCAGCCGTAACGGAGCGTGGGATGATGGTTAAAGAACGAAGGACTCGGATCGTTCGGTATAACCTTTCTACACTCTTTACAGTTTGTTAGTTTAGCAATAATGGCAGATCCGGGTTAAAGTATACGATAGCGCCAGTTAAAAAGTTTTTGTTCCGCATTTGGCGTCTGTAGACGGCCGTGGCGCTACCGTAGACTTACAGTGATATCAGAGCCTCACCATTTTGCTATACTAACTTGTGCTAACGCGTTTAAAATATCGATCGAACCGGATATCGAAAAACACAATTTTCAAACTTCACAGTTTCTGTTGATTTTAAATGATGTCCTAAAATTATTCTACATATCACAGAAAGTTGTGCAGGGTTTTAGAAGCACACCGACCAAATTTGAGCACGTGATTCCACCAAACCGCCGCGGAATCGCGGCCAAACCCATGGTTTGGCCGCGCATCCGCGGCCGTTCTGTTGAATCGGTGCACCAAATTTGCACAGTGTCTTCTCTGTTGGAATTTGGGGTTTTTGGTATATATCTTTTGGGCCCAGATTTTGTTACTGTTCACCAGTTGTTCGTGGGGCCCACTGCGTGATATTTAGTCGATCAAAATTTAAACATGTTAGTTTACAGTGCTTACATTATATCTCCGACCGGGAATGTCATTTGATCGGTAAACCGCGTCTGATTGCAATAGTTCTTTTAGACGGGTTTGAGAACGTGACATTCGCGTTGATGTTCTGTGTTGTGCTGTGAAGTTGCGGATTTGTCGTGGTGGATAGCAGTGTGCAATGATAGTGCAGTTTGGATTTATTTGTACATTTGATATTGCGGGGCGAGCGTCCAACATGTGGACTGCCGTCGCTGCCTGTTGTATAATATTCTTTTGGGGCACGACCAGGTTGCGGTCGATGTTCCTGTTGTACTATTTTTCATTACTGTACTAGGTTTTGCCCCGCGACGGAGTGCACGGATAGCCGGGTTCTGAGGGGCAACGGGTCCGCATCTCATGGCTTTGAGAGGCAGAGGGGCCTTACTCTAGAATTGGCAGACTATTCGCCGCACTCGTAGGGGGTACAGGTTGACCCATGGAGGGGTGCCCAAGATTACCGGATTCCGTGAAGTGCAGGTTGGTCCATTCACTTTGCTGTAGGGGGCTGCCTCGCTTCAGGTTTTGGCGGGTAACTTGCCGCACCCGTAGGGGTCTAGGTTGTTAGTTGTATGTATGCCCTAGAGGCCAGTATTGTACAGATTATGTATATTATATTGGATGCTTGGACATATATAGAGATGACTTTCTTGCTCGACATGATAGTATGCTATCTGGTTGCTCTTTATCTTAACATGTACACTAGTCTCTTTATACTGTCTTATAGTTACATGTTGGTAAAGCCCTTAGGATTTGTACTTGACTACCTGGACTATGATGCAGATCATACTAGTGGGGACATGGTAGTCCATAAGTACATCCTTCAAGGTCCCTAGTCGTGGGTGTATCGAGACGGGGCATCGATATACCAGAGTAGACTAGCGTATACGCTTCTCGACCCATGTGATGGGCGATGGATGATCCCATATCCATTGGTGTTTGACATCAGAGATGGTATACGGGTGCTCAGTGGAGACTGGGTACACTGGACGGACTCGCCGAGAACTCCCAGATGGTATTATACCTCACGTCAGATGGCAGTTCTCAGGTGACACTTGTACAGGTTAGTCTGTAGACCCGAGATCGTCATAGAGTCTTGTGTGATTCCCACTGTGCTTTGATCTCCACCTTACCACGTCCATGAGGGCGTGCAAAACGGTGGTCTTTGGGCACAGTCCCGAGTCACATGGAGGCAATGAGCGATAGGAGGGGTTTCGTCTCTCCCGGTATTGGGGGTTGATGTTGCGCAGTGCTCGATTGGCCGTAACAGGGAAGTCCCTGGCCAGGGCTGATCAGAGATTTGCTGGTAAGTGTTACCAGTAGTTTCTCGACCCGTTACGAGCCTCACATCAGCACGACTTATCGGGTTATTGGGGTCTGACGTTTACCACCCCCAGACTTGATATACGACATATCAGACGAAGAGACTGGACTGTATGGTAAGTGTTACTGGTCGGATTCGCAGGAGTGTGAGCGGGCTAGCTCGTTGATCTTCTGATCGCTCAATACCCGGGTGGCCGTTACGTTTAGCAGACCGCTTGCGGCTTGTGGGTGCTTGATATGATCATCATCTGCTACCGGCGTATTGACGAGTCTTTAGAGTCCTACACAGAGGTTTCCTGGCTCAAGCGAAACGAAATAGGAGCGCATATGAGATATGTGCAGGACCGAGAATAATGCGTGTATGTGATACCGCATTTCATTCTCGCGATATATGTTTCGAATGGTTATATTCGATATGACCTAGTTATCGAATCATTGATTCGATAAATCGATGCATTGAATACTAGTCGGTTATGTGCGACATGACCGGATCATTGAATCAAGTGTTGATTTAATGATTTAATGTATAATTATATATTTGATATATTACTTTACATTAACTAGTATTGGTTCACTTTAAACGGATTTTTCTCACTTGATGCACATTGTATATGTGATATGCTTTCGTGCACTTTTTTGTATCATGTTTGATGATACTTGATCATTATGTTAAGTGTATAGAATTAATCCATGGTTAATTTGATAATTAGGGTTTTGCATATTCATTTATTTATTTATTTGTTTATTTATTTATTTGAAATGGATTATGATGAGAATGGTGGCTTTTTTTTGTTTTAAGTTGAAGCTTCATGAAGCTTTGACTTTGCTAACCATCCTTATCTTCATGCTTAACCCTAACCCTCTAAAGTGACCATGGTTTATTCTCTACACTTAACCCTAGTTTAGTTATGATAAGTATTTGATTTTCTATTTTTCTTTTGATCATAACTTATCATAACTAGCTTATCTTCTTCTTCTTCTTCAAGCTTGCTACAACAATGGCAACTTGAGATTTAGTGAGAGAAATCCAAATCTAAAGTGAACCCACCTCCTATTTCTTCACCCTCTACCTCTTGCCAAGTTGTTTTGGGTGTTTACTTCACAAGTTTCACAAGTTTGTGAAGTCGGAGCTTGAGTTTGTGCAACCTCGACGTAGATCGTCTTTGACACAAAGCCGACGACCTATTCCGCTTGTTTTCCCGATGAAGCCGATGATCGAGTCAAGGATTCATGATGGACAGCGAGGACATGACCACGTGGAGCTAAGGAGGCGGAAATCCGGATCTACAAAGGTTGTAGCATCTCAACTTTAGTTAAATAGTTAACTAGTTTATAGTTTCGCCTAGAATTCTAGCGACGATCCGTTAACTAGGGTTTCTCGGCACCATAATTTTTAAATTTGGCATGTTCGATGCCTTGTGAGACCACTATAGGGTGCCTAGGAACCTTTCACTGGTATCAGAGCTACTAGACATTGGATGTCGACCTATGGGGGGTTCTCACTGTGTGACAGTGTGGCGAAGCATAGGCTCTTACCCCCAGGGTGTCCTGAGACCGGAAGGTGTTCCGGCGGGTTGTAGTCCTCGCGAGGGGGCATGCGTAAAAAGTAGCTGCTGAGGGACCCGTTGGTGCCACGGCGACCCCATTGGATGGGGTTGCTGCCTGACCTACACTGGTATCAGAGCCTAGCTAGAGCCTTAGGCGAAGCGTAGACGGAATTTGAAGTCCGAACGACCCAAAACCGAAACCCAAAATATGCTCTCTGTACTTTTTTGAAAACAGTGGATTTTTCCAAATTAAAAATTGCTAAAAAATTCAGCAGGAAAAAATAAGAATTACGGTGCAAAAAGTTTCTGGTGAACAGTGTTTTTCGCGGCGGATCAGCGGCAGAAGCATGGCTTCTGCGGCTGATCAGCGGCCAATTGGTGACGTCAGCCCACTTTGTTTGCACAGTAACTCCTGATAAATTCTACTGAGTTTTCTGGGAATTTTTAATATTGATTCAAGAGTTGAATTTTCTGCAATTGTTTTGGGGATTCGGTGTTTCGATCGGGGTATCAAATTTTGTCTATTTGGCTTTCCGGATAAATTTTAGAATATGTTAAAAAGTTCGACCGGATATAAATACCCAATTTTTCCCCTGTCGGGAAATTTCCAAGTGTTGGATTTTTCCGTAGTTTAACGACGTTCTAAGTAGTGCAAGTAACTCGATGGTCCCTCTAGAAGACAACAAACCTTAACTCGATTATGTGACCGTCTTGAACTGCCCTTTGAACCTTCGGGTTTGGGGCAGTACGGCGTGCCATATGTGAGGCGTTGGCTTGACCCTTCTACGGCTGGACCGTTGGTACTGAGGTACGAACTGAATGTTGTTAGACTTATTTCATGTGTTGATCTGTATTGGGAAAACTTGGGTGTTCGATTGTTCGATCGGAAAGGTTAACATTTTCTGTTTATCTGGAATGTGATACAATAATTGGAATTCACAAGTAGTTATGAGATAACTGAATGAATGTTATAAATCTAGCAATTTAGTCCCATATGATATTGAAAAGAGTTTTCGATAATGAGACTAAAATGCGGGATTTATATCTGATTAGGCATGTGATGTCTAAAGCTGTTGCGGATTCCAATTGTTGTAGTTTTACACTTTCTTTTCTGTGACCGTAAGTGTAGTATGTTCATATCGCCGGTTTCGTTGCTATACGTCAACGACAATTGGGGTATGCATACTTACTTACGTTGATGACATGTGATGTTATGTGTTGCTGGATATGTTATATTGGATCGTCGTGTTTGAATAGCCGGGGTTTTTTATGTGAGATGAGTGTTTTTCATTTTCATTCATGTATAAAAACTTGTATGTAATATTCTTTTATTTGGGGCACTTCCAGGTAGCGTAAGATGTCACCTTTGTATATTATTTACTTTTCCGCATTAGGATAGACCCAAGGAGGGGAGCACAAGTAACCGGGTTCTGGGGTCCAGTGGGAGACCAACTCGAGGAGTCGAGTCCGGGTCTCCTAACCCTAGAATTGGCAGGGTTGCTTGCCGCTCTCGTAAGGGTCTAGGGGTGTGGGATTGGCTATTCATCACGACCGTGGAATCCGTGTTTTATACTGGCTCGTATTGAAAACACGGACGTCCTAGTATATCCAATATTTCATATGTTTATTCTGCTGCGATATCTGTGTTGTGACTCTGTGATGGATATAGTATATAGTATATATGATATATTATATAGACGTTACTTATGTTTTACACCCGCGCTAGCCCTGCCCTGCTCTGTCGTTAGTTACCTAACCTAACGGTGCACGAGGGGACATCGAGGCGAATGCGGATGGCATAAGTGTACGTCATATCTATCTGTGATGTTTAGGTATTAAATGATGGGACTTCATTAATGTGATTAATGAAAGAAAAGAAACCTAAGATGTTGTAGAATCAGATTTTAAAATAAAACAGGTAGCTACAGTTCTTGCTTTGCACAGCGGTATATATGATATACCCCGCACCTTATTCGATGAGTAAAGGACCGAGATCCCTTCACCGGGAGTGACTCCTTTAGCAATAACTGGCAGATGCTACACATTCGGTTTGCTTTTGACTGCTTTTGGGTTTTTGCTTTGCACAGCGATATATATGATATATCCCGCACCTCATTCGACGAGGAAAAGACCGAGATCCCTTCACCGGGAGTGACTCCTTTAGCAAAACTAGAAAAGCCTCAAAATCACTCCATTTCAAAACATCATTTGATTCTACAACGATATCAAGTTCATTACGCTCATGGTTTTTATGAAAAACCTGCGTAGCCCTCCGTCATTTCAGATAAGTATTAGTTAGTATTCGTGCTGCGGTAGTTTGGCCTCCGTCAAGGCGCAGTGTACGGTAGCTAACTAGTGCTTATCTGCTAGCATATGATGCGATTGGATTAGGGTATTCGTACGACGTTGTTTGGCCTCCGTCAAGGGTCGTGCGGGTGGGTTTAATTCAATCAGGAAATGACGGGTTGAACTTGACTAGTGGACTATGGGTTGTTTGGCCTCCGTCAAGGTCATAGGACGCTAGGGGCAAAATATTATCGGGAATTTCAAGTGTTGAAATTTGCAATGAGATTGCATACCTTCTATGAGATAGTTGGATCCCGATACCCGCTGCGAGTAAGAGTTACTCCTGGGAGAGTTTTACACATTGCAATTAGCCGATCAAGTAGGTGTCTAGAAAGGTGTTAACGAGGTTACGCCTCTGGGAAAACGAGGTTTACATTAATTAGGTTCGTGCGAAAGCACGGGGGACCTCCCTCAAAGTACCGACTCTGGCCTGGCTGAAAGATTGGCGAACTTGTAGTGTGTAATTAATCCCGTCTAGTCTTTCCTTTTAAGGTTTGGAGGAAGATTTGATAAAAAGCAGTGGGAGCCATCCTGATTAGATAAGATAATAACCAATCTGATCTTGCACGAGCTTACGCTAAAGTGTTTTCTTCTCTCTCTCTCTAGGTAGCGACCATTTCATGCCTTAATAAAGATAATAATATGGATGTATTGACCGAACCCGCATGTTTTACTGTGCTGGGGAACGTTGGTTCCGTTCTTTCTTATAAGAGTTATAGGAATGAACAGGATATAGGGGAATACCAGGATTCCCATGCCACCCGAATGAAGAAAGTACATGTTGATGCATTTTCTTCAGGTGTGTTCGTTACTGAGAACTGTTTCTCCATTTGCTCTACGTCCTGGGTATTAGATACCGGGTCAGGATCCCATATATGTAATCAGTTACATGGGCTTAGGAAAGGTAGAGAACTTGGAGAAGGTGATAAAGACATTAGAGTTGGAAATGGTGCAATTGTTGCAGCTAAGACTGTCGGGGAATATCACCTTGTATTACCAACTGGTAATACATTGGTTCTGAACGAATGCTATTACATGCCGAACCTGATATGCAACATTATATCGGTTTCTTTATTAAGCAAAGAAGGATATAATTTTGTATTACAGGACAATGTTATGAACATTTTCCGTAACCAAAAGTTGGTTGGATCAGGCACGTTGTGTAATGGCATTTATGTTCTAAATCAATCAACAGTTCTGAGCATAACAAACACACACAAGAGGAAGAGTTCTGAACTCAACGAATCCTTCTTGTGGCATTGTAGACTGGGTCACATCAATGCGACACGACTAGCTAAGTTGCATAAGGATGGATATTTAAATCCGTTTGAATTTTCATCCTATGACACTTGCCAGTCATGTCTCAAAGGCAAGATGACCAAGACTCCGTTTACGGGACACGGAGAAAGAGTTACCGAACTCTTGGGACTGATACATAGTGATGTATGCGGTCCCATGTCTACACATGCCAGGGATGGTTCTTCATACTTCATTACATTCACTGACGATCTCTCTAGGTTCGGGTATGTGTTCCTGATGAAACACAAATCAGAAGCTTTTGAGAAATTTAGGGAATATAAACAAGAAGTTGAGAACCAAACCGGAAAAAGTATTAAAATCCTTCGATCTGATCGAGGAGGAGAATACTTAAGCAATGAATTCCTGGGCTTCCTAAAAGAGAATGGGATTCTCTCTCAGCTGACTCCTCCATATACACCACAGCACAACGGTGTATCAGAACGGAGGAACCGCACCCTATTAGATATGGTGCGCTCTATGATGAGTACAGCTGAGTTACCTATTTCCTTCTGGGGATATGCACTGGAGACTGCTGCATACCTACTGAATAGAGTTCCGACCAAATCAGTGCCTACCACTCCATATGAGATATGGAATGGCAAGAGACCATGTCTTAATTTTATTCAGATATGGGGTTGTCCGGCCTATGTTAAAACACAAAATCCGGACAAGCTCGAGGCAAGGTCTGTTCTATGTAAGTTTGTTGGATATCCCAAACATTCGCGAGGGTATATCTTCTACCACTCCGAGGAACAAAAAGTGTTTGTTTCTCGACATGCCACTTTCTTAGAAAAAAGTTTTCTTATGAAACAGATAAGTGGCATTGAGGTAGAACTGGAAGAGGTTCCAGCAATACAGACTACAACAGAAGATTTGGTTGAACCAGAGGATTCCGTAGTTCCCGATGAACCCCAGCCTCTCCGCCGATCTAGTAGGGTTCCTCGCCAACCTGAGAGATACTACGGTTTTCTCATTGATGGTGGCAGTGAGGATTGCATCATGGAGGATGATGACCCAACTAGCTTCGAGCAGGCCATCACTAGTGGGGACTCAGTGAAATGGCTGGATGCTATGCGGTCCGAGATGGATTCCATGTACACCAACAAAGTATGGACTTTGGAAGTTGCTCCTGAAGGGGTAAAACCCATTGGGAGCAAGTGGATCTTCAAGAAGAAACTTGGTGTAGATGGGAAAGTGGAGACTTTCAAAGCTAGACTTGTAGCAAAGGGTTTTCGTCAAAGACCAGGTGTGGACTATGACGAGACCTTTTCTCCAGTGGCTATGCTTAAATCCATCCGAATCATGCTTGCCATTGCTGCCTTTCATGACTACGAAATCTGGCAAATGGATGTTAAGACCGCCTTTCTAAATGGTGATTTAGAAGAGTGCGTGTACATGACTCAGCCAGAGGGCTTCGTAGACAGTGGGAGCAGCAGGAAGGTGTGCAAGCTGCTTAAATCCATTTATGGATTAAAGCAAGCATCGCGGAGTTGGAACATCTGCTTTGACGTCGTTATCAAAGAGTTTGATTTCGTCAAAAATCCAGATGAACCTTGTATCTACAAGAAGGTGGCAGAGAGTAAGGTTGTCTTCCTCGTATTGTACGTGGACGACATACTCTTGATAGGAAATGATATTCCTATGCTGCAATCGGTCAAGCTCTTCTTATCACAAAGATTCTCAATGAAAGATGTTGGTGATGCCTCCTGCATATTGGGAATTAGGATCTATAGAGATAGATCCAAACGGATTTTGGGATTGTCCCAATCCAGGTACATTGACACCATACTAAAGAGGTTTAGTATGGAAGAGTCCAAGCGTGGGAACTTGCCCACGATCTCTGGAGTCACTCTCTCCAAAGAGATGTCTCCCAAGACTGATTTGGAGAGAGCTCGCATGCAAGGGATACCCTATGCTTCGGCAGTAGGCTCTATCATGTATGCGATGCTATGTACCAGACCCGATGTAGCATACTCACTAAGTGTAGTGAGTAGGTATCAAGCTGATCCTGGAGAGAGTCACTGGACAGCTGTGAAGAGCATTCTCAAGTACTTGCGAAGGACTAGAGATATGTTCTTGGTGTATGGTAACGGAGAACTCCAAGTGGAGTCCTTTACCGATTCCAGCTTCCAGAGTGATAAGGACGACTCAAAGTCGCAGTCGGGCTTTGTCTTTACCCTTTACGGAGGGGCGGTTAGCTGGAAGAGTTCCAAGCAGGAAACCGTGGCAGACTCGACGATGGAGGCTGAATACATCGCTGCCAACGATGCTGCTAAAGAAGCTGTCTGGATCAAGAAGTTCATTTATGAACTTGGAGTGGTTCCATCCATTGAGCATCCAATACCTTTGTATTGCGATAACAATGGAGCGGTGGCTTTGGCCAAGGAACCCAGGTCCCATCAGCTGTCCAGGCATATTCTGAGGCGGTATCACCTGATCCGGGAGATAGTTGATCGCCGGGAGATCGAGGTCAGGAGAGTTGACACGAAGAACAACACGGCGGATCCACTCACGAAGGCCATTCCCCAGATACAGTTTGAGAGACTCTTCGGGATGCTCGGTATGAGATACTACAGCAGCTGGCCCTAGTGCAAGTGGGAGATTGTTAGTTGTATGTATGCCCTAGAGGCCAGTATTGTACAGATTATGTATATTATATTGGATGCTTGGACATATATAGAGATGACTTTCTTGCTCGACATGATAGTATGCTATCTGGTTGCTCTTTATCTTAACATGTACACTAGTCTCTTTATACTGTCTTATAGTTACATGTTGGTAAAGCCCTTAGGATTTGTACTTGACTACCTGGACTATGATGCAGATCATACTAGTGGGGACATGGTAGTCCATAAGTACATCCTTCAAGGTCCCTAGTCGTGGGTGTATCGAGACGGGGCATCGATATACCAGAGTAGACTAGCGTATACGTTTCTCGACCCATGTGATGGGCGATGGATGATCCCATATCCATTGGTGTTTGACATCAGAGATGGTATACGGGTGCTCAGTGGAGACTGGGTACACTGGACGGACTCGCCGAGAACTCCCAGATGGTATTATACCTCACGTCAGATGGCAGTTCTCAGGTGACACTTGTACAGGTTAGTCTGTAGACCCGAGATCGTCATAGAGTCTTGTGTGATTCCCACTGTGCTTTGATCTCCACCTTACCACGTCCATGAGGGCGTGCAAAACGGTGGTCTTTAGGCACAGTCCCGAGTCACATGGAGGCAATGAGCGATAGGAGGGGTTTCGTCTCTCCCGGTATTGGGGGTTGATGTTGCGCAGTGCTCGATTGGCCGTAACAGGGAAGTCCCTGGCCAGGGCTGATCAGAGATTTGCTGGTAAGTGTTACCAGTAGTTTCTCGACCCGTTACGAGCCTCACATCAGCATGACTTATCGGGTTATTGGGGTCTGACGTTTACCACCCCCAGACTTGATATACGACATATCAGACGAAGAGACTGGACTGTATGGTAAGTGTTACTGGTCGGATTCGCAGGAGTGTGAGCGGGCTAGCTCGTTGATCTTCTGATCGCTCAATACCCGGGTGGCCGTTACGTTTAGCAGACCGCTTGCGGCTTGTGGGTGCTTGATATGATCATCATCTGCTACCGGCGTATTGACGAGTCTTTAGAGTCCTACACAGAGGTTTCCTGGCTCAAGCGAAACGAAATAGGAGCGCATATGAGATATGTGCAGGACCGAGAATAATGCGTGTATGTGATACCGCATTTCATTCTCGCGATATATGTTTCGAATGGTTATATTCGATATGACCTAGTTATCGAATCATTGATTCGATAAATCGATGCATTGAATACTAGTCGGTTATGTGCGACATGACCGGATCATTAAATCAAGTGTTGATTTAATGATTTAATGTATAATTATATATTTGATATATTACTTTACATTAACTAGTATTGGTTCACTTTAAACGGATTTTTCTCACTTGATGCACATTGTATATGTGATATGCTTTCGTGCACTTTTTTGTATCATGTTTGATGATACTTGATCATTATGTTAAGTGTATAGAATTAATCCATGGTTAATTTGATAATTAGGGTTTTGCATATTCATTTATTTATTTATTTGTTTATTTATTTATTTGAAATGGATTATGATGAGAATGGTGGCTTTTTTTTGTTTTAAGTTGAAGCTTCATGAAGCTTTGACTTTGCTAACCATCCTTATCTTCATGCTTAACCCTAACCCTCTAAAGTGACCATGGTTTATTCTCTACACTTAACCCTAGTTTAGTTATGATAAGTATTTGATTTTCTATTTTTCTTTTGATCATAACTTATCATAACTAGCTTATCTTCTTCTTCTTCTTCAAGCTTGCTACAACAATGGCAACTTGAGATTTAGTGAGAGAAATCCAAATCTAAAGTGAACCCACCTCCTATTTCTTCACCCTCTACCTCTTGCCAAGTTGTTTTGGGTGTTTACTTCACAAGTTTCACAAGTTTGTGAAGTCGGAGCTTGAGTTTGTGCAACCTCGACGTAGATCGTCTTTGACACAAAGCCGACGACCTATTCCGCTTGTTTTCCCGATGAAGCCGATGATCGAGTCAAGGATTCATGATGGACAGCGAGGACATGACCACGTGGAGCTAAGGAGGCGGAAATCCGGATCTACAAAGGTTGTAGCATCTCAACTTTAGTTAAATAGTTAACTAGTTTATAGTTTCGCCTAGAATTCTAGCGACGATCCGTTAACTAGGGTTTCTCGGCACCATAATTTTTAAATTTGGCATGTTCGATGCCTTGTGAGACCACTATAGGGTTCCTAGGAACCTTTCATAGGTTTCATTGCACAGGCTATCCACAGGACAGGGGAACGTCGGGTTTCAGCAGCGGCTCTGTGAAACGTGGGGATCCCAGATTATCTGTATTGTTCTGTGATGCTTATTACTTTTCTGTAATGTTGCATATTATCACGCCTGGAGCGATTATTGTATATTGGTTTATATACTATTAGATGTTGTATATGTTTTACACCTGCGCTAGTCCAGTCCCCGCTCTATCGTTAGTTAAGTAACCTAACGGGTGATGACGGGACCCAGTGACGAATGCGGATGGCATATACGTACATTTTATTTTCGTTCTTTTCTGGTGTGATTGATTGATAGGACTGCGTTGATTCTGATCAATGCAAAAGTAAAGCAAACCTGTTTGCAGTTGTTGGAACAAATTTAAAAGGTGTTATTACAAAGACGTTTCCTTTTGTTTTGCATAGTGATATTCGGTTGGAATATCCTGCACCTCATTCGACGGGGCAAGGGCCGATATCCCTTCACCGGGACTGACCCCTTGGGCAGAAGTTTGCGTCAGGGTAATAACTTCACTATAGTCGATTACAAGTTGCTTTGCACCACGATATTCAGTGGAATATCCTGCACCTCATTCCACGAGGAAAGAGCCGAGATCCCTTCACCGGGAGTGACCTCTTTAGCAAAAGGTTTTCGCCACTATATTTTAAAAAAGCTATCAGGTTCCTTCAGCGATATCAAGTTCGTTACGTTAAAGGTTTTTCGCCAAAAACCAGCCGTAGCCCTCCGTCACTTCTTTTGGGTATTCAGTAGTATTCAAGCTATGTATTTTGACCAACGCCAAGGCATAGTGTTTGGTAGCTGCTGGGTATTCAATTGTTGCATAGATAGATGAGTTGGTTTGGGACAGTCGTTCTGCCATTTTAGCCAACGTCAAGGGCATGTGCGGGTGGGTTCAAATTGACAAGATAGTGACGGGTAGAACTTGGCATGTGACTTATGATATTTTGACCAACGCCAAGGTCATAAGAGCATGGGGCAAAAATCTTATCGGGAGTTTCTAAAGAAACTGAAACTTGCCAAGTATGCGCATACCTTCTGGAGTATGAGTAACGTGGATGCATTCCATCACGTTATCATGCGATGAGAGTTGGATCTCGATTCCTACTGATGAGTTGGTTTATTCTTCGGGTGATCCCGATTAATTCTTCTTTCAGGTTTGGAGAAGAATTTGACAGGACAGTGGGAGGTTTCCGGATTAGATAAAGTGATAACCATTCTGATCTAGGTTAGAGTGCACGCAGAGTATTTCCTTTCTCTCTCTCTTTGGCAGCGACCTTTGACCAACCCTAGACTATGACTCAGTGACCAAGTTGACCGAACCTTCTTAAAATACTGGCTTTTGGATTGTCTATGTTGCATAAGTCATTGCCACTCCTTCTTTTACCCTTTGAATTTCTCAGAACACCCGTATTACTACGGATATCCACTTCCATTGGATAGATCCATCGTATGGTTAAATACGAACTCGAAGGGATTTCTTCGAGGATGGATCCAGGTTCAGGAGAAATAGAATTGGTTTATTCACTTGTCTTTTATTATCACCTTCTCTCAGGTTGCGAGGGCTCCTTGGTTTAGGAGAGTACACCTATTACGCTTATTGGATAGTCTTATTCCAAACCAAAGGCAGGTGCCGAAAGGTAGGGAATGAAGAAAACCAATTAGCCTAAGTAGGGTGTGCAGAAGGCAATAACTAAAGACAAAATAAAGGGATTAGAAAGAGGGCGAAGTAAATTGCGACTAATATCATTCACGACCAAAACCGCGTACTTCATCGCCACTCCTATTTCACTTTTAAAGGAATAAGGTATTATTCAACTGTCTTTTATCACCACCTTCTCTCAAGATATGAGTACTCCTTGGTTTAGGAGGGTACACCTATTATGCTTACTGGATAGTCTTCTTCCAAACCATAGGCTAGTGCCGAACGGTAGGGAAGGAAGAAAACCATTTAGCCTAACGATGGTGTATAGAAGGTAACGACTAAAGACAAATAAAGGGATTTGGAGAGATGGCAATAAAATATACGGTTGAAGTCATGAATTGGATTATGGAAGAGGCATTACTAGGAATACCAAGATACCCCTACGAAACATTTTCATGTTTCAGTGCATTGTTAAAGGAAAACTGTTTTCCCGATTAGATACTTACTCCAAGGGTATGTATTTACCAGGTTTCATTCTTGTATCTGTATGGTTTTACAGATGATGAGTGGGAGTAAGTTATTGGGAATCAGGTAATTATCCTTATTATATCGGAATTCGTTGCAATTGGTGATATTTTGAGGAAATCGCCAGGGTACAGTTTTCCACCTACGACATACAGGTTTTGAGTTGTTTAAACTCAACGTACTTATACAGAGTATTGTATGTTGTCCAAGTGTCCTTCAGGACAAAGGGGTAGGTCCTCGTACTATGTTCTGTTTACTTATAACTTCTCTAGTTTTTAGACAAGTGTTTCGTAGAAATACATGATCTAAGTTTTGAGAAGTTGTGGGTATAAGGATAAAGTAGAGAACCAAGTATCACAAGTATCGGGATTCTTCAAAGAGATCGAAGATGTAGATTCTTGTGATTGGTATTCAGACGATAGTGATGGTTTTGAGAAACGTGTTTCTCTTTCAGGTTACTCATAATTGGATGGATTCCTAAGTTGAGTAATGGTGATTAGCCTCTTTCCATTAAGGTGATATGCACTGGAGACAGCTGCATAATTTGAATATGGTTCCAATTAAATTAGTGCCAAAGTTTCTATATTGGATATAGAATGGTTCGTATCTTAAAAGATGTTAAGGTACGGGGAGTTGTCCAGCTTATGCTTAAAACCAGACTCTGGATAACTCAGGGCACGTTTCTGTAATGGCTGTTTGTGGGTTGACCCTGGCTATGACAAGGGTTGATATTCTACCATTTGGAAGATCAATAGTGATATTGTTCTTGACTCGCCATAGTTTTAGTAAAATGGATCTTTTTCAGAAAACAGTAGTGGGAGTATGGTAGAACTGGAAGTGATTCCAGAACCACAAACGATTACGGAAAATTTAATAGGACCTATATATTCAATCAGGTATGACATTCCATTAGCCACTCCGCAGATATGGTGGGTAACCTCAGACACCCGAGAGGTATTCCGGTAGCCTCAAGGACGGTGACAGGGAGGTTCTTATCTACCCAGACTTGACACTACTGTTGTTCCAGGCTATGAGACCCGGTAGGAGGGTTGTCGTAGTCAGTGGGAGCAGCAGAAGCATAGTAGGCAAGTAGCTTATGTCTATTTATAGACTTGAGCAGTTATAGCGGAGATAGATCATCTAATTTTGATGTGACAGTCATAGGTTTGACTTCAATCAGAATAAGGGATGGATCTGTTAAGAAGGTAGTAGGGTGTGATGTCATGGTATTTGGATATCATACACAGAGTAGGAAGTAAAATTCCTACACTGCGATCGGTTGTACTGTGGTCGTCACACAGTTGTTTCTCCAGACAGGATATGGATATAATATTTGACATTCTGGTTTCTAGATCTATGGTTTTAGATCTGGATTTGGGTAGTTTCCCAATGTGGGTACTTTGACAGTATTCTAATGGTTTTTAGAATAAGATGACTCCTAACATGGTGGTGTACCTGCAGGTGATGGAGTCATCCTCTCTAAAGGTGTCTTACATACTGAAGGGGAGATGGATATGCATGATTGGCAGATCACTTGCTTAGGCAATTAAGTCAATCATGAGATGTCAAGTACCACACCAAATGTTGTTTTTGCACTAGATGCAATAAGTTTGTATTAATCCAATCCTGGAGAAACATAAGGAAGCAGTTTTAGAACATAAGTGGATGTTCTACGGATTTGATGACGGCAGCCTCCTTCGAGAGACGATTATCGTTCCAAGCTTCAAAGGTGACATGATTGACAGAGTGATTGTCAGAGTTATAGTTTTTACCTCTGACGAGGGATAGTATTATGGACAGGTAGTCCAAGAGGATACTGTGGGAGGCTTGGTGCAGGATACTGATTAGGTTCAGTGATCGATACAGTCTAAGAAGTTTGGATTTGGAGTTCATTTATGAACTAGGTCCCATCAGATATCTAGACATATTCTAAGACAGGTATTACTCAATTCGGGAGATGGCTTTCTCCGCGAACTTGAGATTAAGAGAGACATAGATAGAAACATCTAGGCGGATCCACTCACTGAGGCTATTTCTTGAACACAATACTTTTACAAACGGGCTTTGTGAAACTGATTAGTAAAGAAGTTGGATGTTCGGTTTCACACGGGCTGTGAGTAGTCGACATCGCAATAATTAGCCTTGAGTGCATGTGGGAGATTGTTGGAGATAGTGCCATCATAGTCAATTATTGGATCGCAGGTACGTGATTGCATTGATTGCGGAGGACCTATACCGGTAGGACAGTCTTACTCGAGATGATAGTATGCTATCTGGTTTGCCTTTATCAGTAGTGTACATGTTCAGGTGACTGATTACATGTTACACTTTGATAGAGCCCTTAGGATCTTGCTTTACAACCAACAGTATGATGGCGATCATATACGTGAGAGTTGGGTAGTTTATATGCATATCCTTAATTGTGGTCCCTAGTCGTGGGAGTTTCGAGACAGGGCATCGATACTCCGGAGTAGACTAGTGTATACAGTCGAGACCCCGACGAGGGGCGGTGGCCGGTCTCACAAGCCACTGGTGTCAGTTGGATCACCTAAGATGTATACAGGTGTTCATTGGGTTATGAGTACACCAGACAGGACTCGCCGGGAACCTGCTAGTTGGTATTATACATATCGTCAGATAGCAGTTCCCTGGTGACATGTGTACAGGTTAGTTCATCGACCTGAGGTCGTCATTTGTCTCGTGTGAGTTCCCACTGTGGTTTGATTTCTACCCTACCACGGCTCAAAGGAGTCGTGCAAACAGGTAGTTTTTGGGTACAGTCCCGAGCCATATGGAGGCACGTGAGCGGATCGGCAGGGGATTCGTCTCTCCCGGTATTAGGGGCGAGATCGTGCTGTGTCTAGGAGAGCCATTACACAAAGCCCACGGCCGTGGCAGGAGATATACCGGTAGGTACTCCAGTAGTATCTCAGGGTGTTATTGGGCTACACTCCGACACGACTTATACTGCTATTGGGGGTCTGACGTTACTAGCCCCCTAGGCAGATATGCGATACTCATAGACGAACGGACCGGACTGTATATACATTGTCACTGTTAGGCTCAGTAGGGTTTCCGGATGAGTTCGCTCATCGGCCTCCCTTGAGGTCAGTCCATGGGCAGCCGTTACGCATAGCTAGTGCCGCTGAGGGTTTGTGGTTAAACCTACTGCCAGGGTACTGACGAGTCATTAGAGTCCCCCACAGACAGTTTCCCAAGTTCGGGCGAAACGTTGTAGAGGCCGTATGGTTTTATGGCAGGGTTCGGAAAATGCACGTGCGTTTACGCACGTGTTATTTTTCGGGCAGATGATACTGGTCGGCTTTGGTTTAAGCCGGATCCGAGTATTATATCGAGTAGATATAATATCTTTGTCTCAGTTGTATTTGTATTCGGTCGTAATACAAATACGGGTATATTTATACAGTTACGGGGTTATCCTGAAAGTCGTTTCAGGATCACTTTTGGAAGTTGCCAGTTTCCAGTTTTCTATCAGCCGTCTTTTAACATTCGGTTAAAGACGGATTTATCTTTTCTTGAGATGAGTGTGGAAGTTTCTAGAAGCATCTAGATGAGGTGACTAGGTTAATAGGTGTTGTGTTTTCATTGGTTGCTTTTGGTGTGTTCACACTTTGTCTTCACACTTGAGATATTTTTTTGTGTTCACACTTGAGATATTTGTTTGTGTTCACACATGATATTTTCTTGTGGTCACCCCCCCTCTCCTACACTCACCCTCCTCCTCCCTATATATGGCCGGCCCCCTCCTCTCTCTCTCTCACTTGAGTTTTCATTTGGTAAAAAAGATTATGATAGATTTTGGGGTGTATGGAATTTCACAGCTCATTTCATTCCATCACCCGATTCGAGTGGCAACTTCATTAACCGTTCGTCCATTGCCTTGGACGGAACGAGACAAAGTCTTCTACTCATTCTCTACATCAGTCTTGGTCATCTCTTTTAGCAAACTTGACGACCGAGTTGCCTCGAGTCAGAGGCGGGAGCCCGTTTAAAGAATCGTCGACGTGGTGCCACCTGGACGAGCAGATCGTAGATCGAAGAGATTGGAGCAGCCGCAACGGAGCGTGGGATGATGGTTAAAGAACGAAGGACTCGGATCGTTCGGTATAACCTTTCTACACTCTTTACAGTTTGTTAGTTTAGCAATAATGGCAGATCCGGGTTAAAGTATACGATAGCGCCAGTTAAAAAGTTTTTGTTCCGCATTTGGCATCTGTAGACGGCCGTGGCGCTACCGTAGACTTACAATTGGGTGACACGTGGACGAGATTCACATACATATAGTTGACATTGATGCTATTGATCAAATAGTTGGATAAATCCACATACATATAGTTGACATTGATGACATTGATCACATACTTGGATGTTATCCACATACTCATAGACTTCGTTATATAGTTGACATTGATTCATGTTGATTATATTGATCACACCACATATTTATAATATGTTACTACGTGAGGCACTGACACGAGTACTTGGTACTACACTTATGTATAGATGTTTACCCCTGCCACCTTATCATACTCCAGACTTATTCATATTGAGGATATATTATTATTGATCGTTTGACCTAGGATGAGTCATACATACGATTTCTGCTCTGCGATATTTTCTATTCACGAGTTGGAAAATCACCCCCATTATGCCACAGTTCTTGTACGTTTTGCCGTACAGGTTTCGTTGCGGATTTTCTGGTACACTGCTTCCTTTCTGGTTGATTGCTTTGGTAGGTGAGTTCACTCGCATCGTGACCACCCTTGTATTTATTTTAATCAGTTGTATCTAGTAATTCCATCAACCAAACTTGTATATTGTTTCAGACTTAGAAAACCAGTTGTGTATTATTTCGACCTTAAAGTCGCGCGTTGTAGTATTATGGTTTTCATGCCGATTTGGAGTTTCCTTTTGAGTTTTGATCCTCGCCCTTCGGCGTTGTATATTATATTGCTTGTATGGTTTTTACCGTCGATTGACGAAGAGCAAGCTCCCGCTTGGGGATGCCTTTTATCATTGTACATATATTATTCTTTTTGTACCCCGTTTGGGGCCAGTATTTACAAAGGAAACTCTGCCGAAATTTTCAGAAAAAACTTGAGATTTTAAAAATTCATATTCGGCTTATTTATTTAAAAACCTTGTTTCTAAAAAATGTTTTCTCCACTTCTTTAAAACTAGTTTTCCTTCATTTATTATTTAAAATGGTTTTAGATTTCTGGGCTTTTGGCTTACTTGAATTAGATGGGGTCCTATAGACTTCATGTGATTCAAGGGCCAGTCACGTGCTGTTTCGGGTCGTGGCAAAATTGGTATCAGAGCTCTAGGTTAACCTTGGTTCGAGTCTAAGTTTGACTATGCGAAGCCTAGAGTGTTTGTACATATACGGAACTTAGGCTTGACCTTACGGAACTTAGACTTAGTCGTGTTAGTGCACGGCGGCGCCCCGGCCGTCTTTCCGCGGCCAAAATGCGGAATACAAAAATTTTCTTAACTTTTTAACCGGCGCCACCGCGGACCATAAACGCGGATCGGGCTATTAACCTACTCCTAGCTAACTAGAGAAGGGGTAGAGAGATATACCGAGCGATCCGTGTCCTTCGTTCTTCTCGTCGTCGTCCCGATCTCCCCGCGGAATCTCCGGTCTTCATCTCCTCATCGGAAGGGCGCCACATCGTCGGGTTCTTTTATGGGCTCCCACCTCAGGACCGAGGCAACTCGGGCATGAAGTTGGCGAGCCGACGTGTCCAAGAAATGCTGTAGGCTTAGTGTGGATTACTTTGTCTCAAAGGGTTGTGAAGTTGCCTTTTGGGTAGAGGAATGAGATAAACTTTTTGGAGATAGAGCTATGGGATTTTTGCAAAACCAAAAAGACCAAAAATCCCCTTTCAAAAATTTGGGACAGCCCCATCCTCCAAGAATGGCCGGCCCCAAGCCACAAGAAAATGTGAAGAGGGAGTGGGCAATCATGCATGAAAGAGAAAAGGTGATGATGATGAGATATGATCATCACAACCATATCAAAACCTAATCCCATCATATCAAGCAAGCAATGATGTACAAAAGCAAGTCAATGGAAGCTAGAATAATCATGAACCAACCATGTACCAAAAAAGTCTTCTCCTTTGTTAATTGCACAATTGCACATAACCCCCTCCACCAATTTTCAGCCAAAGAAAGGAAACAAAGGAAAATGGACGAAACGGAATGCAAACTGGCAACTTCAAAAAACTGATCCCGTAATAAATTACAGGAAAACCCCGCTACTGTATATACATACCTGCATTTGTATTGCCACCGAATACAGATGCAATGAGACAAAATCTACACTGTACAATACTAGGATCCGGTTTAAACCAAAGCCCGCTAGTATTATCTGTCCGATCATAATCCGTGCAATACTGCACATATAAGATCGAACCCTGCCATATCTCCATACGGCCTTTACAGCGTTTCGCCCGAAACTTGAGTATCTGTTTGTGGGGGATTCTAAAGACTCGTCAATACTTTTGGCTGTGGATTCAACCACTAGCACGCCAGAGGTAATAGCCATACGTAACGGGCTACCAGGTATTGACCAAAAGGGACGTCTGTGAGCGAACTCATGCTGACACCCTGCTGAGCCTGTAAGTGACAATATCCGTACAGTCCGGTCCGTTCGTCTATGAGTATCGCATGGCGGGCCTAGGGGGTTGGTAAAAGTCAGACCCCCAAAAGCGGTACAAGTTGTGTCGGGGTGTAGCCCAGAATACCCTGAGATACTACTGGAATACCTACCAGTAAATCTCCTGCCTCGGCCGAGGGCTTTGTGTAATGGCATTCCTTGACACAGCGCGACCTCACCCCCAATACCGGGAGAGACGAACCCCTGCGGATCCGCTCACTGCCTCCATGTGGCTCGGGACTGTACCCAACTAAAATCTGTTTGCACGACTCTTTTAAGCCGTGGTAGGGTAGTAATCAAAGTACAGTGGGAACTCACACGAGACAAATGACGATCTCAGGTCGATGAACTAACCTGTATGCATGTCACCAGGGAACTGCTATCTGACGTCAGGTATAAGACCAACTAGCATGTTCCCGGCGAGTCATGTCTGGTGTACTCATAACCCAATGAGCACCTGTATACATCTTTGGTGAACCAACTGACACCAGTGGCTTGTGAGACCGACTACCGCCCCTCGTCGGGGTCTCGACTGCATACACTAGTCTACTCTGGAGTATCGATGCCCTGTCTCGAAAACTCCTACGACTAGGGACCTTTTAAGGATGTGCTTATAGACCCCAGCTCCTACGTATATGATCGCCATCATACTGTTGGCCGTCAAGCAAGAATCCTAAGGGCTCTATCAACGTGCAATAGTGACTTGTAAGGTCACCTAAAGCAGTACACGATGATAAAGATAAACCAGATAGCATACTATCATCTTGAGTAAGACTGTCCTACCGGTATAGGTCCTCCCTCAATCATTGCAATCACGTGCCTGTGATCCAATAATTGACTCTGAGGGCACTATCTCCAACAAGTCGAGGGGGTATTAGACCCGAACTTTCGTCCCATCGGTTGACCTTGGTTGATGGAGTATGTGACTTAAGTAGAGTGACGTACCGTATGTATGTTCCGTGGCAAATTTACGATACGCTACTCCACTTAAGGAGCCTTAGGATGTATATTTCCTTGCACAGTATTATATTCATTCCTATGATCTATCCTTATCGATGTT
Source organism: Agapanthus africanus (assembly GCA_030015575.1). Taxonomy (NCBI): domain Eukaryota; kingdom Viridiplantae; phylum Streptophyta; class Magnoliopsida; order Asparagales; family Amaryllidaceae; genus Agapanthus; species Agapanthus africanus. The sequence goes on along the minus strand of JASDDO010000001.1, from coordinate 363,629,921 downwards.
GTCTATGATTTTGCTGCGACGATTACGCGGGCAGAGAGAGCTACGGCTAGAGTTGCGGTCAGCACGAGCTCGTCACGAACGAGGACTGACCAGAGAGTGATTCCAGAGACATACGATTGCATAGAGTAGCGTCGTTTTATTGTGTTTTCGGGCCATGAGCGTTTGATGGATCACTTTTACGAGATTTCTCGGACGTGCAGATCAGCACCAGAGGATCAGGCTACTTCTAGAGGCCAACCAGAATATGATAACCATTGATGTATAGCTTATTGATGATGATTGAGGCACTGTTCAGCGTGCCGTCGAATGAGCCAGTTGTTGCTGCAAATGACAAGATATCGCCTAGATGTTGGAGCTACTGCAGTATGAGTATATACTTAGAGATATGATGGAAGGTCGCTAGTCACCCGAGGATGAATGACTAGGACATGTGGTTCGTTCACTTACCCCGATGCGAGGTCATCAGATGGTTTGATTCTAGCTAGAGACGACTTCATGCAGGTACGTTGAGAGTCGATGGAGATGATCGAATGTCAGGAGCCATTTTCCAAGTTTAAAGTATTCGGAAAGACATGCAAGGGATTCTATGGACCCTCTAGAAGAATGAAACCCTAACTCGACATAATGACCGTGTGAAAGCCTTTGAACCTTAGGGTTTGCGGCAGTTCCGCAGTGCCATTAGTGAGGCTTGGGTTTGCCCTTCTACGGCTGGACCACCGATGCTGTGGTATGTACTCGATGCTATTAAACTGTACCCAAGATGTTTATCTCTTGGGGGATCATGAGGTTTTGACAAGTCGATCGGATGGTTCGACAACTTTCGGATATCATGTGATGGGATGCATTGCTTGGGAGACTCCAGATACGAGTATAGCCGTTGGAGCACAGTCCATGCAGCCACGATGAGACGAGTCCGAAGCAGTCGACAGCAGAGAAAGGTGGAGTAAGAGGTTCTTATGAGATCTTGATGAGATGACGTTCCACTCTGCCGACATCAGAGATGTGATACGCATGTAGAGCCGTTATATTTATGGATGTACCTTCCAGAAGGAGTCGCAATGAGTATGCAGCCGTTCTGGAACAAGAAACAAATATAGTAAACGGTGATAACTTCCGGGCAATTCGGCAGAAACGAGATTTAAGAGAGACCTCGATAGGACCTTTCTGGGATACTATACGAGAAGACTTTGACCCAGGAGCGGTCATATTACGCACACCCAGCAGGCCAGAGTTCGGCACCATCGACGAGATAGTTGGCCAGAGACCTGTAGAAGATGTGCCAGAGCGGGACTGTTTCCGTCGTCATTCCATATTGGGCCGTTGAGCCGAGGAGCTATATATCTAGCAATGCACAGTGAGAGACGGGAGCCTAAAAGCACCAGACGAAAGGTCATGAACAGGAGGCAAGTAGATATCTTGCTCTGCTAGCATTGGATGCGCCGACACCTTCTCGACCGCGAAGGAGGAAATATCGACGACGGTATTTATGATGTGTGATTTGGTGATTCGATTATCACGTATCCGTTACCTTGGATTTCGGTGTTTTGGGCAATCTATTCGCATGATTTAGCTTTGATGACCGAGTTTCATGATATTTGTTTTCATGCATCATGGTTGCACCTACTAGGTATTCATATTTGTGCATAGTTATTACACCTGATATCGTTTTTGGGCCTTGGTTGCACATGCTTATGACTTCATGGATTTCATACAGTTGGGTTGATGTTGTGCATATGGTATGCACACGATATGGTTTTGCACTCGGTATAGCTTATATGTACTGGTAGTGCATTGATATGTGTTTTGTGCACGCAGTTGCATATGTTTATGATTTTCACACCTTGGTATACTCGGTGTTGCTATTTACGCATTTGATTTATGTTTCGTGCGTTTGTCGCACCAGATTTATGTTTCGTGCGTTTGTCGCACCAGATTTATGTTTCGTGCGTTTGTCGCACCAGATTTATGTTTCGTGCGTTTGTCGCCCCAGATTTATGTTTCATGCGTTTGTCGCACCGGATTTATATTTCGTGCACCACGGTTGCACCTGACTTCGGTTTGATGTCATTCGATATGTTGATTTTGATTTCATACCTATGTTATGCAGGTGATTTGACTTATGCTTTCGGAATAGTTTTCATGCACTTTTAGTGTTTTGATTTGGTTTGTGTATGCTGATGCACATGGTTGTGAGATTATATACCACGGTATACCTGATTTGGGTTGAACTTTATTGTATACCGTCGATTTGGTTTATGATATTGATGTTGATTCCTGCACTCAGTACCTTTGATATAGATTTTCTTCGTGCATAATGGATGCACCTGATTTGAATTTTCGCGCATGATTGGGCGCATGTTATGAGATGCGATTTTGGTGCACACCAGATGCACTAAATCGAGATTCTTCGTGCATGTCAGATGCACCTGATTTTGCTGTCAGGCACACACGTTGCCTATGACAGATGTTTCGTGCACACCCGATGCACTCAAATGTTGTTTCTGTGCATATATATGGCACATATATGGATTTTGATTTCCGTGCGCACCAGACGCACATAGAATTCATATGCACATTTTGGGATTGATTTCTTATAGAGCAGTACGTTTTTATGATATCTGCTATTTGTTTTCGTACTGAGCAGGACTAGTCAGCAGACAGTACCTGGATATATTTTGCATGCATTGATAGTTATTGAAGGGATTTCCAAAAAGGGAGCTATAGTCTCAGTATATACCTATGTGTCTGATATGACACGAAACGTTTAAAACAAGGAAACCCTTCTAAATTGTTTTCAAAACGGCGGAACGTACATATTAAACAAAAGATATATACATATATGGCTATTTTCTTACTCGAGACGTCCGCCAATGTGCAGGGTTATGCGCATCGCTCAGCGACTTAAAAAGGATTTGGCATGCATTTTCTTCAGATATCTACATGTATAAATTTGATGTTTACATGTATAGTTCTGAATTATATCATATTGGTTTTCGTATTGGATTTGACATTTGTGTCTTCACCATGACTCTGATGATTGCGAGATGCTTGACGGAGTTTTGATTTTGAGTTATCTACTCATTGTTCATGCGCGTGCATTGCGCTGTGATACGTTTTATGTATTGATGATTTCGTAGCCCCGACGATTTGGATATTTTACTGAAATGTTTTGGTATTGAGGGGTTTAAATTTAAATTCGGGGACCGAATTTCTTTAAGGGGGGAAGATTGTAATATTTCAAAAAAATAAAATATTATTTTTGGGAATTTTTATAATTAAATAATAAAATATTGAATATTTTAATAAGGCGGTATAATTAAATACCGATAAATTGGGGAAAAATTTTGAAAAGTTTTGAAATTACTAAAATGAGGGTGCTTTATTGGATTTATGCAAATTATGAAGTTTTACGATTTATTTGACACTAATTTAGTGCTAATCGCGATTAAAAATCGTTAATCGGGGTTTTAGCTTGTTTTGTGCAAAACATGCACCATGTCTTTTTTCACTTGTTACCTTTTTCCTACATGATTTTGGGAGTTTGGTTTGTTTTGGGTTTACTATTGAGGAGAGAAGGAAAATAGAAAAGAAAAAGATAAAGGAATAGAATATTAGGTATGGGTGAGAAATGAAAGGTGAGCGGGTTACCTTTGACTTGCCATCCTCTCATCTCACCATTTTCATCACTCATTTTCTCTGGATGTAATTTTTCACTATCTAATCTTTTATTATCTTATTTATGTACAAAAATATTTATTTATTTATTTTTTTGAAAAATTTTAAATTTTTATAGGTTTTAAAAGTGTTTTGTGCTTATGCAAAGTATGATGCAAATGATGCGATAATAAGCACAAACCTCCCCCAAACTTGTTTTCAACAGTGTCCTCACTGTTGCCATCCTCTATATCTCGAAAAATCTGTAAGCTTAGGATGAAATTTATTAATGGGGGCAAAATATTTAAGTGAAGATCCTCCTCAAAACTTATTTTTGGCTCAAAATTTTGTAAAACTTTTCTTTTCAAGAGCCCGATTATACCCCTCCCAACTTGAGTTAAGCAATGTTAATCTCTGAAAATCACATGAGGGGGTCAAAAATCATTGGTCGATACCAAGCTTTGCAAAGACCGAAAGTTAACACCAACCATTCGAAAATTTTATCAATGCAGTGCTCTGGTTGGTGGAAGAAGAAGTGGGGAAAAGGTAAGTGGTGGAATAGAATGTGTGTGCGTCTCATCTTAGAGAGACGATGCAGTGAATGTGATGGAATACTCAAATTCTTTTTACAGTTCAGAAGAAGGGGTGGAGGTTCAATTTCATTGATTGGGACATGATTCATCTCAACACCCGTGTCATTCAAAAATGCGAGTTCATCAGCGAAGATCTCCTCAAAAGTTCCATCAATACCCCGATGAATAATGTCATCACAAAGTGCGGGGTGATCTTCAGACTCTAACAGCAGTTCATAATCAGTGTTAGTTGTTGACCCGGACAACTCAGTGGAAGAGTTCGTATGTGTATGATCCATAGTTGGGTCAAACAACAACGTATGAAAAGAGTCAAGATCAGTATCAGGAGGATCATCAAATTCCCTGCTGTCGACATCCATTAAGTCGACAGAACAGACCTGAGAAGTAGGTTCGGAGGGTACACTACCCAACTTGTAAATGTTCAGCTCAATTGACCTATTCTCGAAGGATAGGGTCAAAGAACCGTTACGATAGTTGATGATAGCATTGGAAGTAGCCAAAAAAGGGCGACCTAAAATCACCGGAATTTGATTCCGTGGATTCGCTACAGGCTGTGTATCAATTACAATAAAGTCAATAGGGACTACAAATTCCCCGATTTTTATTAACACATCCTCCAGTTCACCCCTAGGTTTGGTGATTGATCGGTCAGCCATCTGGAGAGTTATGCTCGAGGGCTTTAACACTCCGATACCTAGTTGCTCGTAAACCGAATATGGAAGCAAGTTAACACTAGCACCAAGGTCTAGTAGAGCACGGTTGATGAGTTTTTTCCCAATAGAAATAGAAATAGTAGGACAGCCAGGGTCCTTACGTTTCCGTGGTACTTGTTGGGGGAATGCCGTGTCTACAGTCTTTGCCATGAATATCTTCTTGGGCACTTGAGTCTTCCTCTTCCTAGTGCACAAGTTCTTAAGAGTTTTCGAATAGGACGGAACTTGTTGGATAGTATCTAGGAGAGGGATGTTGATGTTAACTTGCTTAAAAATGTCCATAATCTTCTCCATATGTGGACTCGATTTATTAGCCCTTAACCGATTAGAATAAGGTGCTTTAGCAATAAGTGATGGGTCCATCATAGGAGAAGGAAGTGTGTGTGGACCTGATCCCAGAATAGAGGTGGAGATCATCTGTGGAGAACTAGAATAGATGGGCTGAGGTGGCGGGCCTTTTGGGAAACGAAGAATAGGCTCGCAGAAAGGTGGTGGGGTAGAAGAACTGGGGTCAGAATTAGAAGTAGAAGTGGAAGGAAAGGTCTCAGCCGAGGTATCATCGATAGATTTTTTAGTGTCATCAATCTCTTCCCCAACATGATTGTCAAGCACTCTTCCAGATCTCAACGTGATTTCATTCACATGATGTGAATAGCCAGAATTGGGTAAAGGTTGAGCTGGAAGTTTCCCTTTCTCTCTTGCACTCATTTCGGCTTTTAGTTGTGCAATTTGTGCTTCCATCGATTTGATATTCTCATTTTGAGAGACAATGATCTTCATCACATTCTCGACGGAAGATTGCAAACTTGCCGTCCCTTGGATGGATTGTTTCATGAAAGTATTTAAGGTTTGTGCTAGTGCAGAGGTATTATCTGTACCGGTCAATTGCAATGAGTTTTCATGTGGTGAAAAAGTGTTGGCTGGACTTTGGAAGATTTGTGATTGGTAGGGGTGCTGACTCAATTGAAGTGGTTGCTGTTGTGGTGGAGGAGCCCTTTGAAAATTGTTTTGGGTTGGAACCATGTTTTGATTTTGTGATTGGTTCGAAGCAAAATTTGGGTGATTCCTCCAACCCTGATTATAAGTAGAAGAAAATGGATCGTTTCTAGGGCATTGAAATGCGGCATTGGTATGCTCATGACCTTGAAACGAAGAATTTCGTGGACATTCTTCCGTGAGATGTGATGGATCGGAACAGCATCCACATACAGTCTTGGAGAGTGACATTTGATTTAAGGCGGCAGCTAAAAATTTATTTTCCATATTGTCGAATTTCTTGTGTAAAGATGAAATTTAAACTCTAACTCCTATAGAAACATCCGATTAGTTATCGCCAGCCCTAGACGATTGACTCACACTCTCCCACTGTAAAGATTTTTCAGCGAAATCTTCTAGGAATTTCCAAGCTTCCCCATCATCTTTAGTCATGAAGTTGCCTTGACACATGGATTCAAGGGTCTGTCTTGTGTTAGGATTAATGCCCTCATATATGTTCGGCACAGATCCCATCTGGGGATTCCGTGATGTGGACATTGGACTAACAGATCCTTGAAGCGTTCAAGACATTTTGAAAATGGTTCATTTGTAAGCTGGGTGAATTGATTTATTTCACTACGGACTCGAGCTGTCTTTTGATGTGGGTAGAATTTCTTAAGGAATGCTTTCACGAATTCTTCCCAATTTGAGATGGAATGTGCGGTAGTGTGATACAGCCACTTCTCGGCTATATCGCACAAAGTGAATGGGAGAAGACGTAGACGCATAGCATCCATAGAAAGCTGTGAGGTACCCATCATTGCGCATACATTTTCAAATTTGGTGATAAAGATATACGCGTCTTCAGACTCGAGACCGTGAAATTTTGGTAGAATGTTGATGTATTGGGGTTTAATCTGAAAATTTTCCTCGTTGGCTGGTGGAATGGAGAGACAGGTGGAAAGGAGACCTCGTGTAGGATAGCACCTCTCCTGGAGAGAGATGCGGGGTGGATTCTGCGCACCAACGGACGGCAGCAGAGTGGTGGTAAAGAAATTCGATGGAGACGGATCCATCGGTATGGGTGTGGTGGTGGGTAAAGAAGAAGTAAATGTAGAAATACCGACTTTTGGGTCGATCGAAGGGACGCGGACTAAACGGGCACTAGAATCCCGTGTCAAGCCTATCTTGCACTAAAAAGGGTTAGTACAAGTGGCAGCGTGATTTATAATTAGTGGAATGAATGAAAGTGGTGTTTGTTTTGAAAAATGATACGGATTTTTTTGAAAATATGATCCAATCACAACAAATGAAACAAGCAAAACACTAATTCTAGTGGTTACCTAGGTCAAAGCTCTAGACCGCTCCTAACTGCCAAAAGACAAGTCGCAGGATAAATCCTCCACTGCCTCTTTGTCTCTCATGTGGCCAGGTAAGTGCCAGGTAAGTGGGAGGTTCTCCACTACGTAAGTAGTGGGCCTAATTAAGTAACCACTAGCCTTCGACACACTTGCCTTAGACACCAGAAAAGAAACGCGAATAAGCAATGAATTACCCACGGCCTTCTCTTGTCCTAAGTGAGCGCGACGGTCCTTAGGGTCATCTCTAGATCTTTTTTAGTTAATGAGGGTAAATGCGGATGCAAGTTTGTGATATTTGGGGCTTAGGAATGGTAATGAACTCCCCACCTAATCTGGATTTGGCCGTGCCCCTTAAATTCCGTATTAATATGAAACACCCAAAAAAATCAAAACACGCACAATTTATTTTGCTTTTTGTGGTGCTGCGATTTATTTGCAAAGAAACCTGCAGCAAAGTGTTAATTGGAGCAGATGAGAGAAAAGATAAGAAAGCAAAGAATTAACCTGAGAATTTTTTAACAGTGATCCAGCAGACACACGGTGGATCCGCCGCAGATGCAAGCTAATGCCGCGGAATCGCTGTCCTATGAAGAGATCACTGCACTGAAATTTTTGGTACTGTTTCTTTTCACCTCAAGAGCTCTCTGGAATATTCAGAAAATTTTTCCTCACAGCTCCACAAATTCCAGATTTTCTCGCAACAAATCACAACAACACGTTTAGAGTTTGCGCGAATTTTGATCTAAAAATATAAATGGAATAAACTTTTCAACTCAAATTTCAAAATACGAACAATTAGCGCACTATCCCCGGCAACGGCGCCATTTGATTGAAAACGATTTCGGATTGTGTAGTTGGAGAAAATGTATATAGAAATCACAACCAAAAATTATTTGACCGCAATCAATAACGGTGTCGAATGTAGCGCGTTAGAAAGTGCGGATCGTCCACAGGGAAAGTGTAATCATTCGTATTTCAAATTAGATGAGTTGAAACTTTAAAGGAAAGAAAAGAAACAATTCATGATTTTTAAATTGAATTTCAAGAATTAGAAAAATCTAGATCTAATAACAAGAAAAATTAAAATCAAGAAGTGTCAATTGATGATTTCCAATCAAAATATCAAGAATCGAAGTGAGGCTCGTAGGAATCGATCGGATCTATAGATGTGATGAAATCTAGCGATTACGTATTCTTATCCTTCGATGAATTGATACTAGATCGATGATGATCGACGAGAATTAGGAATTTCTAGTGAAACTAGTGTTTCAACATCTATCCCTTGTTCCTTCGTCGATATCATTCACATTCTAGCCTCTAGTAAATTCAAGAATAGATCGTGGATCATTAATTTCGAGCGATCACAATCAAGAAAGCATCGCAACGAAACTAGGTCGTCGATTCTTCAATTTCTGGGGTTTACAAAACTCGTAGGACTTAAGAATCGTTTTAAGATTTGTCACATCATCATTCTATTGATCATTTCGACTCCTTTACGAGCGGAGTTTTACTCAAATATTACAACAAGAACCACAATCACAAATTGAGATCGAATCATAATGCAAGAATTTAAAGAAAGCAAGATTAAAGTATTCACCTTTTATTTATCAACAATTCCGTTACAAATCGCTCAAGAACTACAAGAGGAATGAACTCGATCGTCGATTTGGCTTCGCTCGTCTCCTTGAGTCGCGGATCGGCTTGGATCACGTGCTCCGTTGAAGATCAGCTCCGCTCCTAAAAGGTTGAAGGCTTCTCGCTTGATTTGGTACTCGGGATCTTGAATTTTGGCTTTGGAATTTAGATTTAGTGTTTACAAGTCGTGTCACTCAACTTGTATTAGAAATGGGGGAGATGAGTGATTAGCCATTAACCCTACATCTAGGCTCCTTTTTATAGACCTTGTAACCCTAGATCTAGGATTCAAAATTTGAAGTTCCCTCCAAAAGTTTGTTAGCTAGAGAGGCTTCTAGAAGTAGTTAGTTGGAGAGAGCTTCTAGAAATGGTTTGTTAGGCCGAGCCTTCTAGATGAAGCCACGTGGAGAGTCTGGAGTCTTCTGGAAGCTTGGGCAGTTGCATGAAGGCACGTGGGAAAAACTGATGTGCTGATGTGGCAGGGCCGCCGCGGATCCGCGGGGCTAAGGGGGTTTGGACCGCGGATCCGCGGCCATTTATGGGCCTTGGTGCTTGATCTTTCTTCTGCTGCTTTTTACTGACTTTGGGGTATTTATCTGATATGTTGAATTGTATAATTCCTTCTGTATTAATGCCAGATCAAACATCTTAGACTTGGCGTAATTTTTGATCAGCACTTTTGACAATTTGGCTCGGTTTCTGGAATTTCCTGCAAAGATTTCGAAACAAGTGTTGCGCTACACAAGAATGATGCGATGCAATGATAAATAGTCAATTTCCCTTAAAATGCCGGTTTTAGGGTATAACACATGTAATCTGGTATTTTAGGGGTGTTTTGCTAATATGTGCATTATGAATACTGAACACTTCTAGATGAGTGCAAATGATAGGGAAATTGATGTGTTAAAAATTCAGTATTTTCGACTGATCAGGTGGATGTTAAAGAAGAAGCCATAGGTGAAGAAGTGTGAAGAAAGCTTGGCAAAAGAATATGGAGGTGAAGAAAATGTTCTGCTCTTTTTCTTTTGTGTACGTGTGTGTGTGCTGTGAGATATTGTGTAGGCAACAAAAGAAAAGCATCACATAAGAAAAAGATCTGTCATGCACACAATAATATATCACAAGATCCAACACCATGAGTCACCAAGACTACATGCAACAATCAATGCACCAAACCAAAACTTGCACTCACACTTTACACCTCAACAATATTAAACATTTATAAAACCCTAAATGTTTAATACAAGAAAAAGAAATGGCAACCCTAAAGTTATCTTATAACGAATTACAAGAATACCCCTCATCCGTATATACATACCCGCATCCGTATTCCAACTGGATACGAATATAATGAGACGAAAAAAATCCAACAATATAATACTAGGTCCGGCTTAAACCAAAACCCACTAGTATTATCCGTCCGATCATGATCCGTGCACAAGTGCACGGATATGATCGAACCCTGCCATAAAACCATACGGCCTCTACAACGTTTCGCCCGAACAAGGGAAACCCTCTGTGTGGGACTCTAAAGACTCGTCAATATGCTGGCAGTGGGTTTAACCACAAGCATGTCAATGACACTAGCTTTGTATAACGGCTACCCAGGTATTGAGCGAAAAGAAGGCCGATGAGCAAACTCATCCTGAAACCCTACTGAGCCTGACAGTGACAATATCCGTACAGTCCGGTCTATTTTTCTATGAGTATCACATATCGAGTCTAGGGGGATGGATAAAGTCAGACCTCTAATAACTTGACATTTAGTGTCGGCATGAAGCCTATCACCAACTGAGAAACTACCGAACCTAAATCGGTAATTATCATCTACCTCGGCCGAGGATTTCTGGTGATGGTCACCCGAGAATACCGCGACATCAACCCCCAATACCAGGAGAGACGAATCCCCTAAAGATCCACTCACTGCCTCTATGTGGCTCGGGACTGTACCTAACTAAAACCTGTTTGCAGGACTCCTTTGAGCCGTGGTAGGGTAGTAATCAAAGCACAGTGGGAACTCACACGAGACAAATGACGATTTTAGGTCGATAGACTAACCTGTATACATGTCACCTGGGAAATGCTATCTGACAATAGGTATAATACCAACTAGCTTATTCCCGACGAGTCCGTCCGGTGTACTCATAACCCAATGAGCACCTATATATATATATATCTTAGGTGAACCAACTAAAACTAATGGCTTGTGAGAGCGGCCACCGCCCCTCGTCGGGGTCTCGATCCATATACACTAGTCTACTCTTAGAGTATCGATGCCCAGTCTTGAAACTTCCACAACTAGGGACACTTTAAGAATGTGCTTATAGACCACCCAACTATTACGTATATGATCGCCATCATACTGCTGGTAGTCAAGCAAAAATCCTATGGGCTCTATCAACATGCAATAGTGATATGTAATGTCACCTGTAGCATGTACACGGTGATAAAGACAAACCAGATATCATACAATCATCTCGAGTAAGACTGTTCTACCGGTATAGGTCCTCCCTCAATCATTGCAATTACGTACCTGCGATCCAATAATTGACTTAAGGGCAATATAGCCAACAATAATTTTATTATTATTATACTTATGTATACACGTTTTATCCTTGTTACCACCCGGTATTATATTAATATATTACTGAATGGCCTAGGAGAACGTCATAGATTTAATTTCTACCTGCTGACGTTTTCTACTCACGAGTTAGCAACTCACCCCGTTGTGCTACAGTTTTCTGCAGGATCGATCGCTCGGATCAGTAGCGGCTTGCCAGCATATAGCTTTCTTCTTGGTGATTTGCATTGGTAGGTGGGGTACACATTGGATCGTGACCACTATTTGTATATATTTATTTAGTTGTATTTAATTAAAAGCTTCATCAACCAGACTATATATATTTGGTAGACTTAGAAACCACATAATTGTATATCCTTTCGGACTTAGAGTCATGAATATTTATTTATTCTTTATTTTTGGATTTGATAATACTTTGGTTTTCTTTATCTTCTTTTCTGTGATTGATCTTTGCCTTGGGATGTCATATTATCCTTATTTGTATGGTTGTGATTCTGCCAATTTGCGGAGAGCTAGCTTCCGCTTGGGGATACCTATATTATTGTTATGTATTGGTTTTGGATCAAATTTACAAAGAAGGTGATGTCCAAATTTCAAATGACGAAAATGTTTTCAGAAATAGTATACAATTCACTTGTATTTTCATATAACATTACTTTTACTTTTCAAGAAAGAATCTGAATCCATTATACCTTTATTTCAAAAGTGCACCTCCATTATTTTCCTAAAAAGGTTTAGATTTCTGGACTTTCGGCTTACTTGGATTTCGGTGGGGTCCTATACACTTCACGTGATTCAAGTGCCGGTCACGTGCCAATTCCGGGTAATGACACCCAAGAACTCTGAAAATTTTATAGCAGATACAGTGAGATATGAAGGAAAACAGGAAGCCACCCCAGAAACCCGAGCCCCTACTTCCCTTTCTTGGCTGCCAATTTAATCATATTGGCCGCAAATTGTGGCCCAACTTTTGAGTTAGGGTTTGGTTTTTGTTCTAAAGGTCAATCATTAGATAACTAGATCTACCCTATATGCAAAATATTCGAATTTCACCTTAGGTAGATTCTGGAGTTGTTTTACTAAGTTTATGTTTATGTTTTTCGATATTTTCGATTTTGGATTTGCATGATGTGACTTGGTCGTTCGACGTTCGTACGTCGACGCCACAGCGTATTTTGTTGTTTTAGCACGCATCGTCCATAGGTTCTAACCTACGTGGCTTTCGCTTTTCGTATCGGTTTTGGATACGGATTACTATGGAATTCGATTTGGTATTTAATTAGATTTCGGATATGGACTTGATTTGTTGGTACAATCACGTAGACATCCGGGACGACGAAGGAGGGCGAGACATCCGTCGGAAACGACTAGAGTAAGGCGTATTTTGTGAGTAGATGTATATCTATGGGAGAAGTCGGGTGGATGGCGTATAGCACCCCCGCAACCGTAGTAACGGGATACTAGAGATATAGTATATATAGATATTTTAGATGTGTAGACCTAGCTAATAGGGTTCTAGAATACTATAAACGATAGTAGTATACGTGTAGGAAGGTATATCCCTAGTTCTAGTTTTTCTTAGTCCATGAGTTATATGTATATACGCTTTTATATATATATATATATATAAACATGAGGATAATTACGGTATGATATTATGAGATGAGGATATGATCGGATATGATGACACGAGTCGATAAGATTTGATATAAGGATACGAGGAGATATATATATGATATGATATGACATGAGATGATACATGATGATATGAGATGATGATGTACACAACTATAGATCCGTACTATTGATTTGATGATATCGTACGATGAATTATACTGTACATGATATGTGGATGGATCACTGACTTATATATATCGACTCGAGAATATTGTTTTTAAATCACTTAAGTAGACATTAGGATATATTTTGAGCCATACCTATTTTGAAAACTAACGAACCGTTATACACTTTTAAATGATAACTTCAAGGGTTGCTACGGATTTTCAAATGGTATCTTTTTCAAAAAAACATCGTAGCTCCTATTTTCAAAAATAACGATTTGTACTATTTTAACTTTTACTGTATGGCTCATACGTGGTTACATATTTTATACTCTTCACGCTATGATTTCTTATTTCCGTAGACGCTCGTATTATTTTCCTTTACGACATATATATCCTACGCTTCGTGTACTTACCTTTATATAACTTCTTCTGTTAGGACACATGCACAATTACCAATGATGCGTATGTTGCACGTACATATACTCGCCGGCTCACACACACATCATCAATAATTGCCGTGCCACGTACACATTAAAAATCGCTATGTCACTGTATCGCTTTATAACCTGTAGAATTATAGTTAATGTTTAGTACACATTACCGTACATACCGGTTCAGATATTAGACTTTCTTACCTAGTCACAGGACACGCTCATACGAAAACACTTGCTATACTTTGCAATATTGTTCTGTGGCTGTACTTATTGTTCCATCATTGTTACATGCTTATGAGATTCTGTTTTCATGAGATTTCTGGATTTGAGAAACCGCAGATATATTTTAAAGCCTTATGATTGTTTTAAAACACGGTTTCTCTTCATATGATATTTCGACGTACACTATGAGTTTTCTCGGTGTTAAGCTATGATGATTACCCGATTCGAGGAGTGAGGAGTCACCGTCTGCGGGTACATGGTGGACCCGGTACGGTACACCGGGGCAACAAGATCGTATAGAAAGGCATTAAGCTCGACAGAGAAACACTACCTATCGGTGACAGTACTGGACTCGGCGGATATCCGGAAGGTACCGACCGGAGTGATATGAGACAGATGGATATGAGGACCGATTTGATGAGACGGTGTCTGAGATATGAGGATTTACGTGTCATTGTTAGACACGGGTTTTATGATGATTTCGATTATCGATGCTGGGCACTAAGGTTTTATGATGATTTGATGTGTCGTTGATGGACACACGTTGGATGATACACATATATTCATACATATGACACAGATGACTTGGTACCATATATAGACACATGCACGATATTATTATTATTACACTTATGTATACATGATCACCCTAGATACCACACGGTATGATATTATTATATTACAGTATGACCTAGGAGATCGTTATACATTCGATTTCTACCTGCTGATATCTTCTTCTCACGAGTTGGAAACTCAACTCCGTTGTGCCATAGTTTTCTTGCAGGATCGACCGCTAAGATCAGTAGTGGCTTGCTGGCACATCCTTTCTTCTGGGTGATTTGCATCGGTAGGTGGGTTACTCGTCGGATCGTAACCGCCATTGTATACATTTATTATTCATGTGTATCTAGTTAAAAGCTCCATCAACCAGACTATGTATATTTGGTAAACATAGAAACCAGAGACTTGTATATTCTTTGAGATTTAGAGCGAGATGTGTGTATTATTCTTTATTTTGGGTTTGATGATGCTTTGGTTTCCTTTACTTTCTTTTCTGTGTTAATCTTCGCCTCGGGCGTTGTATATTCGTATTTGCATGGTTGTTTCCGCCGATTGGCGAAGAGCTAGCTCCCGCTTAGGGATGGCATATTATACTTGTTATGTACTGGTTTTGGATTGAAATTTACAAAGGAGGTGCTGCCCAAATTTCAAATGACAAAAACGTTTTCAAATTATAGCATATAATTCCCTTGCATTTCAAACGAACTTTTCATATACTTCAAAAAGAGAACTTGATTTCAATTATACCTTTTTTCAAAACTCCACCTCCTCTATTTTACTAAAAAGGTTTATATTTCTGGGTTTTCAACTCACTTGGGTTATGGTAGGGTCCTATAGACTTCACGTGATCCAAGTGTCAATCACATGCCATTTCCCGGTCGTGACAAAGTTGGTATCAGAGTGTTAGGTTTAACCTTGGTTCGAATCTAGGTTTGACTATGCGGAGTCTAGGGCGTATATATTTCGGAACCTAGGCTTAACCTTAAGGAACTTAGACTTGATTGAGGGGGTATTAGACCTGAACTTTCGTTATATAGGTTGACCTTGGTTGAAAGAGTAGATAACTCAAGTAGAGTGACGTACCGTGCGTATGTTCCATGGCATACTTACGATACGAATCTCCGCTTAAGTAACCTCAGGATGTACATTTTTTGAGATCCGTTTTTCTATTCGTTCTTATGATCTATCCTCATCAATGTTTCTTTGCGGTTTCTGTCACCATGGCTACGAGAGCTGACAGAGTTGCGGCTAGAGATTTGGTCAGAGCGATCTCGTCAGGGATGAAGACTAACCATGATGTTCTTCTGACGATGTAGGAACGTATTGATTTATTGATTATGCTAGGATTTCTCGTTTGAGACGAACTTTCTAGATCTGCACCAGATGATCAGGCCATTGCTAGCGGGTAGCCAGATTGTGAAGACTGCTAACATACAGCCTACTCTAAAGATCGTGGTGTTGTCTACCGTGTAGACAGATGAACCGGCTTTTTCTAAGATTGATGAGATATCGCCTCCAGAGTTTATAAAACTGAAGCCACATGAGTTTACTGGCAGGTATGTGACAGAAGATCGCTAGTCATTCTTGGATAAGTGACTAGGATATTTTGTTCGTTTGGATGCTTCGATACGAAATCAGTAAGTTGACTAGGTTCAGTTAGAAGGGTCTTACCCAGACATGTTGTGAATTGATGGAGAAAGGATGAATAGTGTGTATTCCTCCGATAACTTGGACGAGTTCCCGAGAACGTAATCGGCCAGATGACTTCTACAGAGTGTTGAAGATGCCTAGTTCGAAGCTTTGAGTCTTGCGAGAGACTCCGGATATGACCATGGCAAAATATGGATTGCATTCTATGCAGCTATCAAGATACGTCTCCGAATTTGACGATAATGAAGAAAAGTGAAGTAAGAGATTCATATGAGATCTCAATAAGT
This sequence comes from Agapanthus africanus, assembly GCA_030015575.1. Lineage (NCBI taxonomy): Eukaryota > Viridiplantae > Streptophyta > Magnoliopsida > Asparagales > Amaryllidaceae > Agapanthus > Agapanthus africanus. The sequence goes on along the minus strand of JASDDO010000001.1, from coordinate 363,613,471 downwards.
TGTTCCACTCCGTTGATGCAAGAGATTTGATACGTATGCAGAGGTGTTGGTACGACTACATTTTTATAGGAAAGTCCTGATGAGTGTTAGTTATATGTATGCCCTAGAGGCCATTACTATACATAGGATGTATATTGTAGTGGATACTTGGACATATATAAGGATGACTTTCTTGCTCGATATGATAGTATGCTATCTGGTTACTCTTTACCTTAACGTGTATACTGATTGTCTCTCTGTTACATGTTGGTAAAGCCCTTAGGATGTGTACTTGACTACCTGGACTATGATGCGGATCACACTAGTGGGGACATGGTAGTCCATAAGTACATCCTTCAAGGTCCCTAGTCGTGGGTGTATCGAGACGGGGCATCGATATACCAGAGTAGACTAGCGTATACCTTCTCGACCCATACAGATGGGCGATGGATGATCCTATATCCATTGGTGTTTGATATCAGAGATGATATACGGGTGCTCAGTGGAGACGGGGTACACTGGACGGACTCGCCGAGAACTCCCAGATGGTATTATACCTCACGTCTAATGGCAGTTCTCTGGTGACACTGGTACAGGTTAGTCTGTAGACCCGAGATCGTCATAGAGTCTTATGTAATTCCCACTGTGATTTGATTTCCACCTTACCACATACAAGAGGGCGTGCAAAACGGTGGTTTTTGGGTACAGTCCCGAATCACATGGAGGCAATGAGCGATAGGAGGGGATTCGTCTCTCCCGGTATAGGGAGTTGATGTTGCACTGTGTTCGATTGGCTATAACCGGAAATCCATGGCCAGGGTTGCTGAGATTTACTGGTAAATGTTACCAGTAGTTTCTCGAACTGTTATAGACCTCATATCGACACGACTTATCGAGCTATTGAGGTCTGACGTTTACCACTCCTAGGAGAGATATGCGACATATCATACGACGAGACCGGACTGTACGGTAAGTGTTACTGGTTGGATTCACAGGAGTGTGAACGGGCTTCCTCGTTGATCTTCTGATCGCTCAATACCCGGGTGGCCGTTACGTTTAGCAGACCGCTTGCGGCTTGTGAGTGTTTGATATGATCATCACCTGCTGCCGGCGTATTGACAAGTCTTTGGAGGCCTACACAAAGGTTTCCTGGCTCAAGCGAAATGAAATAGGAGCGCATACGAGATATGTGCGGGACCGAGAATAATGCGTGTATGTGATACTGTATTCTCACGATGAATGTATCGATTGGTTGTATGCGATATAACCTAGTTATCGAATCGAGAATTGATTCGATAAGTCGATACATTGGATATTAGTCGGTTATATGCAGTATGACCGGATCATTAAATCAAGCGTTGATTTAATGATTTAATGCATAATTATATATTTGATATATTATTTTGCATTAACTAGTATTGGTTCACTTAAGATGGATTTTCTCAGTTGATGTGCACATTATATATATGATATAGTTTTGTGCACAATTTTGTATCATGTTTGATGATACATGCAAACTTGGGTGTTTGTAAGCTTTAAACTATGATTAGGTTAATGGTTAGGGTTTCATTTACTTATTCATTTATTTATTTATTCTTTTTGGCAAGAAATGAAATGGTGGCATTCTTTGGATTTATCTTGAAGCTTTGAAAAGCTTTGACCATTTTTGTTTCTTTCCTTAACCATAACCATTTGCTTTAACCATAGTTTATTCTCTACACTCAACCATGGTTGCATTATGATAACTTCACTTGATTTATCATTTGATTTTATGATTCTTATCATATATTCTTTCTTCTTCTTCTTCTTCAACGAAGAAGAAACCATGATACCTTCAATGGTGCCATGAGGAAAAGAGTGAGAAATCCAAATCCAAAGTGAACCCACTTCCTATTTCTTCATCCTCTACCACTTGACAAGTAGTATAGGGTGTTTTCTTCATAAGTTTCATGACTTGGTGAAGTTGGAGCTTGATCTTGTGTTGCCTCGACGTAGATCATCTTCGGCAACGAAGTCGACGACCTAGCCCGATCATTTCTTCGACGAAACCATCGCTAGAGTCCGGGATCCGATGATCGCAGCGGAGGGACATCATCACGGAGCTAATGAAGTGGAGGACCGGATCTACAAAGGTTGTAGTCTCTTTCACTTAGCAGTAAAGTTGTTTACTAGCTTGTAGTTTCGCCTAATCTCTAGTTAACGATCAAGTTTAGGGTTTCTCGGCACCGTAAAATTTGATTTTGCCATGGTTGATCAGTTGTGGAACCTCTTGAGTGTGCCTAGTAACCCTACAGTGGTATCAGAGCCTAGCTAGAGCCTTAGGCGAAGTATAGACGATGTTAGAAGTCCGATCGAACCCCGAAACCCTAAACGGAACCCTTCTCTGTACATTTTTTTAATTTGTGGATTTTTGTGAATTAAAAATATGCAGAAAAATAAGCAGGGTTTTATATGAATTACTGTGCAAAACGTGGCCCGAAGTCGATCAAAGCGCCGCGGAACCGCGGCACAAGCAGGCTTGTGCGGCGGTTCCGCGGCCGTACGGTCAGTTCTTTCACTAAATTTTGCACAGTAATGTCACTATTTTATTCCTGAGTTTTCTGGGAATTTTTAATTTATATTCCACTATTGTGTTATCTGGGGTGTTTTGGGGCTTCGATGATTCGATCAGAAATTTTGACTTTGTCTATGTGCTTTTCCGGATAATTTAGAATATGTTAAAAAGTTCGACCGGATATGAATACCCACTTTTTCCCCTGTCGGGAAATTTCCAACTGTTGGATATTTCCGTAGTTTAATGACATTCTAAGTAGTGCAAGTAACGCGATGGTCCCTCTAGAAGACAACAAAGCTTAACTCGATTATGTGACAGTCTTGAACTGCCCTTTGAACCTTAGGGTTTGGGGCAGTACGGCGTGCCACATGTGAGGCGTTGGCTTGACCCTTCTACGGCTGGACCGTTGGTACTGAGGCATGAAATGGATGTCTTTGAACTTATTTCATGTGTTGAGCTGTTTCGGGAAAACTTGGGTGTTTGATTGTTCGATCGGAAAGTTTAACATTTTCTATTTATCCGGAATGTGATACAATATTTGGAATCCACAAGTAGTTATGAGATAACTGAATGAATGTTATAAACAAAGCAGTTTAGTCTCACTTGATCGGTTGCCACGGAATTTTGATGCGATCAAAAGTCCGTCGCAATCACGTAGCGTACGCGGATACTCGCCGGGTAAACTTAATAGACAGCCACACCCCATTGCCCCGACCAAGTGATTGTAGGAGAACCCCGTCGCCGAAAACATCCGTTAGGGTGCTCGCGGTAGCGGTGTTCCGCCTTGGTGCACTTCGTCGATGGTATCGGGGGTGCGGCCGTCCACTAAACTTTGCGATGAGCATTCGATCAGAATGTCGAGAATCCTGTTGAATTGCCCGACTTGATATTGAAAAGTGTTTTCGATAATGAGACTAAAATGCGGGGTTTATAATTGTTAGGCATGTGATGTCTAAAGAATTCATTTGTTTAGGCATGCGATGTCTAAAGAGTTTGCGGATTCCAACTGTTGTAGTTTTACACTTTCTTTTCTGTGACCGTAAGTGTAATATGTGATATCGCCGGTTTCGTTGCTATATGTCAACGACAATTGGGATGGGCATATTTACTTACGTTGATGACATGTGATGTTATGTGTTGCTGGATATGTTATATTGGATCGTCGTGTTTGAATAGTCGGGGGTTTTTATGTGAGATGAGTGTTTTTCATTTTCATTCATGTAAAAACTTGTATGTAATATTCTTTTATTAGGGCAGTTCCAGGTAGCGGAAGATGTCACCTTTTGTATATTATTTACTTTTCCGCACTAGGATAGACCCAAGGAGGAGAGAACAAGTATCCGGGTTCTGGAGTCCAGTGGGAGACCAACTCGAGGAGTCGAGTCCGGGTCTCCTAACTCTAGAATTGGTAGGGTTGCTTGCCGCTCTCATAGGGGTCTAGGGGTGTGGGTTTGGCTATTCATCGCGACCGTGGAATCCATGTTTTATACAGGCTCGTATTGAAAACACGGACGTCCTAGAATATCCAATATTTCATATTATTCTTCTGCTGCGATATCTGTGATGTGATCATTTGATGTTCTGTGATAAATACTGTATATAGTATATATGATATATTATATAGACGTTACTTATGTTTTGCACTCGCGCTAGCCCTGCCCCGCTTTGTCGTTAGTTACCTAACCTAACGGTGCACGAGGGGACATCGAGGCGAATGCGGATGGCATAAGTGTACGTCGTATTTATCTGTGATGTTTAGGTGACTAAAATGATGGGACTTCACTAATATGATTAATGAAAGAAAACGAAACCTAAAGATATTGTGGAATCGAATTTTCAAAAACAGGTAGCTACAGTTCTTGCTTTGCATCGCGGTGTTCCTTGTAGAACATCCTGCACCTTATTTGATAAGGAAAGGACCGAGATCCCTTCACTGGGAGTGACTCCTTTAGCAATAACTGGCAGATGCTACAACCCTCGGTTTGTCTTTTGATTGGTTCTATAGTTTTTGCTTTGCACAGCGGTATATATGATATATCCTGCACCTTATTTGATGAGGAAATGGCCGACGATGCCTTCACCGGGAGTGGCCCCTTTAGCAAAACTAGAAAAGCCTAAAAAACACTCCATTTTAAAATCATTTGAATCTACAACGATATAATGTTCATTACGCAAAGGGTTTTCTTCAAAACCTGTCGTAGCCCTCCGTCATTTCAGATAGGTAATAGTTAGTATTCGTGTTGCGTTTGTTGACTCAGTCAAGGCGTCGTGTGCGGTAGCTGATTAGTGCTTATCTGCAAAGCATATGATGCGATTGGATTAGGGTAGTCGTGCGGCCTTGTTGACTCAGTCAAGGGTCGTGCGGGTGGGTTTAATTCAATCGGGAAATGACGGGTTGAACTTTACTTGCGGTCTATGCTTTGTTGACTCAGTCAAGGTCATAGATCGCTTGGGGCAAAATATTATCGGGATTTTCAAGTGTTGAAATTTGCAATGAGATTGCATAGCTTCTATGAGATAGTTGGATCCCGATACCCACTGCGAGTAAGAGTTACTCCTGGGAGAGTTTTACACATTACAATTAGCCGATCAACTAGGTGTCTAGAAAGGTGTTAACGAGGTTACGCCTCTGGGAAAATGAGGTTTACATTAATTAGGTTCGTGCGAATGCACGGGGAACCTCCCTCAAAGTACCGACACTGGCCTGGCTGAAAGATTAGCGAACTTTTAGCGTGTAATTAATCCCGGCTAGTCTTTCCTTTTAGGGTTTGAAGGAAGATTTGATAAAAACTGTGGGAGCCATCCTGATTAGATAAAATAATAACCAATCTGATCTTGCAAGAGCGCACGCTGAGTGTTTTCTTCTCTCTCTCCAGGTAGCGACCATATCACGCCTTAATCAAGATAATAATACAGATTATTGACCGAACCCGCTTGTTATACGGAGCTGGGGAACGTTGGTCCCGCTCCAACTTATAATTGTTATAAGACAGAGCAGGAAATTGGGGAATACCAGATTTCCCGTGCCGCCCAAACGAAGAAAGTGCATAATGATGCATCTTCTTCGGGTATGTTCATTACAGAGAACTGTTTCTCTACGTCCTTTACGTCCTGGGTATTTGATACCGGATCAGGATCCCATATATGTACTATATTACATGGGCTACACAAAGGTAGAGAACTGAGAACGGGTGATAAGTTTCATGAGACAGAAAACGGGGCAAGTGTTGTAGCCAAGTCTGTTGGTCACGGTCACCCTGTATTACCAATACATTGATTCTGAACGAATGTTATTAGATTCCGAACCTGATATACAAAATCATATCAGTCTCTTTATTAGTAAAGAAATGATAAAATTTTGTTTTGTTGGATAATGTTTTGAACATTTCCTATATCAAAAGTTGATCGGTTCAGGCACGTTATCTAAAAGCATTAACGTTCTAAATCAAACTACAGTTCTTAGTATATAGAACACACACAAGAGGAAGAGTTCAGAAATGAACGAATCCTTCTTGAGGTATTGTAGACTAGGTCATATCAATGCGACCCGACTAGCTGATGTTACATATAGATGCATATTTAAATTAGTTTGAATTTACATCTTATGAAACTTGCCAGTCATGTCACAAAGATAAGATGACCATAGATCTGTTTATTGGAAACAGAGAAAGAGTTAGTGAACTTTTGGGACTGATACATGATGATGTATGTAAGGTCCCCTGTCTACATATGCCAGGACCGGTTCTTTGTACTTTGTTATATTCTCTGATAATCTCTCAAGATTCAGACATGTGTTCCTGTTGAAACACAAGTCCGAACCTTTTGAGATATTCACAGAATATAAGTTAGAAGTAGAGAACCAATCCGGGTATAAGTATTATGTCCTTTGATGTGATCAGGGAGGAGAATACTTGATCACGAAATTTCTGGACTATTCTAAAAGAGAATTAGATTCTCTCTCAGCATTATTCCTCCACATACACCACAGCACGTCGGTGTATCGGGGCGGAGCAGATACACCCTATTTGATATGGTGTGCTCTATGATGAGTACTACTGAGTTACCTTTTGGGTGTTATGCACTTGAGAAGCTACATACCTATTGAATAGGGTTCGAATCAAATCAGTGCCTACCAGTCAATATAAGATATGGTATGGGAAGAGCCTATCTCTTAAGTAAGTTAAGATTTAGGGTTGTCCGGCCTATGTCTAAAGACAAAATCCGGACAAGCTCGAGGCAAAGTCTGTTATGTAGAACTGGAAAGGTTCCAGCTATACAAACTACAGCAGATAATTTGGTAGAACTGAAGGATTCAATAGTAACCAACGAACCCCAGCCTCTCCGCCGATCTAGCAGGTTCCTCACCCACCTGAGAGATACTTCGGTTTCTCTATGACAGTGGGAGCGAGGATTGCATCATGAGATGATGACCCAACTAGTTTCGAGCAGGCCATCAAGAGTAGGGACTCTGTAAGAATGGATGGATGCTTATCGATCTGAGATGGAATCCTTATACACCAACAAAGTATGGAGTTTGGTTGCTATATCTGAAGGGTTAAATCCCCATCAGGAGCAAGTATATCTTGAGAAGATTACTTGGTGTAGATGGAAAAGTTGAGACTTTAAAAGCTAGACTTGTTAAAGGTTTGCATCATAGACCGGTTGTGGCTAATGATGAAACCTTTTCTGGGGCCTATGCTTAAGTCCATCCAGATCCTACTTGCCATGGCTACATACCATGACTACGATATCTGGTGATTGGGTGTCATGACTGCTTTTCTAAAAAGGTGTTTTAGAAGAGAGTGTCTATAAGTACATAGCCAGAGGGCTTCGTAGACAGTGGGAGCAGCGGAAACGTGTACAAGATGCTTTATCTGATAAAGCAGGCATCGCGGAGTTGGAACGTCTATTTTGTGGTAGTCAAAGAGTTTGACTTCATCAAAATGGTAGATGAACCTTGTATATACAAAAGGGTGGTAGGGAGTATGGTGATGATCCTCGTAAAGTACGTGGATGACATACTCTAGATAGGGAAGGAGTTTCCTATGCTACGCTCGGTCAATCTCCGCTTATCACAAGGATTCTCCATATAGGATCAAGATGATACCTCCTAAATCCTGGGTTTTGGATCTATGAGATAGATCTAATTGGATGTTAGGATTCGCACTAGATGTAGTGAGATGGTATCAATCGATCATGGGGAGAATCACTGGAAAGGTTCCAGGGTGATAAGGACGACTGAATGTCAGTCACAGGAATTGTCTTTACCCTCAGTGGAGGGATGATATGTTGGAAGAGTTCCAAGTTAGATACCGTGGCTTACTAGACGATAAAGGCTGGATACATCGCTACTTAAGATACTACCAAAGAGGCTGTCTGGGTGTATATTAGTTCATGAGATGAACTTAGTTCCTCCCATTGTGTGACAATGGAGTTGTGGCTTATGCCAAGGAACGTCCGTCCCATCAGTGATCCAGACGTATTCTGAGGCAGCATCACCTGATCATGGAGATGGTTTATCTCTAGGGGATCGAGGTTAGGAGAGTAGACTCAGAAGACAATACGGCAGATCCACTCACAAAGGCCCTTTCCCAGAGAGAGACTATTATGGGATGATTGAGTATGAGATACTACAACCACTGCTATCAGATGGCCCTAGTGCAAGTGGGAGATTGTTAGTTATATGTATGCCCTAGAAGCCATTACTATACATAGGATGTATATTGTAGTGGATGCTTGGACATATATAGGGATGACTTTCTTGCTCGATATGATAGTATGTTATCTGGTTACTCTTTACCTTAACGTGTATACTGATTGTCTCTCTGTTGCAAATTGTTAAAGCCCTTAGGATGTGTACTTGACTACCTGGACTATGATGCGGATCATACTAGTGGGGACATGGTAGTCCATAAGTACATCCTTCAAGGTCCCTAGTCGTGGGTGTATCGAGACGGGGCATCGATATACCAGAGTAGACTAGCGTATACCTTCTCGACCCATACAGATGGGCGATGGATGATACCATATCCATTAGTGTTTGACATCAGAGATGATATACGGGTGCTCAGTGGAGACTGGGTACACTGGACGGACTCGCCGAGAACTCCCAGATGGTATTATACCTCACGTCAGATGGCAGTTCTCTGGTGACACTGGTACAGGTTAGTCTGTAGACCCGAGATCGTCATAGAGTCTTATGTGATTCCCACTGTGCTTTGATTTCCACCTTACCACGTACAAGAGGGCATGCAAAATGGTGGTTTTTGGGTACAGTCCCGAATCACATGGAGGCAATGAGCGATAGGAGGGGATTCGTCTCTCCCGGTATAGGGAGTTGATGTTGCACTATGTTCGATTGGCTATAACCGCAAATCCCTGGCCAGGGTTGCTGATATTTACTGGTAAGTGTTACCAGTAGTTTCTCGAACTGTTATAGACCTCATATCGACACGACTTATCGAGCTATTGGGGTCTGACGTTTACCACCCCTAGGCAAGATATGCGACATATCTGACGACGAGACCGGACTGTACGGTAAGTGTTACTGGTTGGATTCATAGGAGTGTGAGCGGGCTTGCTCGTTGATCTTCTGATCGCTCAATACCCGGGTGGCCGTTACGTTTAGCAGACCGCTTGCGGCTTGTGGGTGTTTGATATGATCATCACCTGCTGCCGGCGTATTGACGAGTCTTTAGAATCCTACACAGAAGTTTCCTGGCTCAAGCGAAACGAAATAGGAGCGCATATGAGATATGTGCGGGACCGAGAATAATGCGTGTATGTGATACTGTATTCTCGCGATGAATGTATCGATTGGTTGTATGCGATATAACCTAGTTATCGAATGGTGGATTGATTCGATAAGTCGATACATTGGATATTAGTCGGTTATATGCAGTATGACCGGATTATTAAATCAAGCGTTGATTTAAAGATTTAATGCATAATTATATATTTGATATATTACTTTGCATTAACTAGTATTGGTTCACTTAAGATGGATTTTCTCACTTGATCTGCACATTATATATATATGATATAGTTTTGTGCACAAGTTTGTATCATGTTTGATGATACATGCAAACTTGGGCGTGTGTTGTTAGTTATATGTATGCCCTAGAGGCCATTACTGTACATAGGATGTATATTGTAGTGGATGCTGGGACATATATAGGGAGGACTTTCTTGCTCGACATGATAGTATGCTATCTGGTTGAACTTTACCTTAACGTGTATGCTGATTGTCTCTCTGTTACATGTTGGTAAAGCCCTTAGGATCTGTACTTGACTACCTGGACTATGATGCGGATCATACTAGTGGGGACATGGTAGTCCATAAGTACATCCTTCAAAGTCCCTAGCCGTGGGTGTACCGAGACGGGGCATCGATATACCAGAGTAGACTAGCGTATACCTTCTCGACCCATATAGATGGGCGATGGATGATCCCATATCCATTGGTGTTTGACATCAGAGATGATATACGGGTGCTCAGTAGAGACTGGGTACACTGGACGGACTCGCCGAGAACTCCCAGATGGTATTATACCTCACGTCAGATGGCAGTTCTCTGGTGACACTGGTGCAGAGTAGTCTGTTGACCCGAGATCGTCATAGAGTCTTGTGTGGTTCCCACTGTGCTTTGATTTCCATCTTACCACGTCCAAGAAGGCGTGCAAAACGGTGGTTTTTGGGTACAGTCCCGAGTCACATGGAGGCAATGAGCGATAGGAGGGGATTCGTCTCTCCCGGTATAGGGGGTTGATGTTGCGCTGTGTTCGATTGGCTATAACAGGAAATCCCTGGCCAGGGTTGCTGAGATTTACTGGTAAGTGTTACCAGTAGTTTCTCGAACAGTTATAGACCTCATATCGACACGACTTATTGAGCTATTGGGGTCTGACGTATACCACCCCTAGGCGAGATATGCGACAGATCAGACGATCAGACCGGACTGTACGGTAGTGTTACTGGTCGGATTCACTGGAGTGTGAGTGGGCTTGCTCGTCGATCTTCAGATCGCTCAATACCCGGGTGGCCGTTACGTTTAGCAGACCGCTTGCGGCTTGTGGATGTTTGATATGATCATCATCCGCTGCCGGCGTATTGACGAGTCTTTAGAGTCCTACACAGAGGTTTCCTGGCTCAAGCGAAACGAAATAGGAGCGCATATGAGATATGTGCGAGACCGAGAATAATGCGTGTATGTGATACCGTATTCTATTCTCGCGATAAATGTATCGAATGGTTGTATGCGATATAACCTAGTTATCGATTCAAGCGTTGATTCGATAAGCCGATATATTGTATACTAGTCGGTTGTGTGCGACATAACCGGATCATTGAATCAAGTGTTGATTTAATGATTTAATGCATATTTATATATTTGATATATTACTTTGCATCAACTAGTATCGGTTTACTTAAGATGGATTTTCTCACTCGGATGTGCGCATTACATATGCGATATGATTTTGTGCATTTGATTGTATCATGTTTGATGATACATGTTTACTTGGTTAAGTGCAAAGATTTAAACCATGGTTAAAAGAATGGTTAGGGTTTCATTTCCTTTATTTATTTATTTATTTATTTATTTATTTTCTTTTTGGAAAATGAAATGAGAAGAATGGTGGCTTGTTTTGGATTGTAGTTGAAGATTCATGAACCTTTGACTTTGTCCACCATTCTTATCTCATGCTTAACCTAACCATTTGTTTTAACCCTAGTTCAATCTCTACACTTTACCATGGTTTAAAATTATGATAAGAATTCATTTTCTTTTCTTATTCTTTTAACTTATCATAAGCTTCTTCTTCTTCTTCCTTGCTTCAAGTGAAGAAAAGCTTACCTCATCAATGGTGATTGATGTTTTTGAGTGAGAAATCCAATTCTAAAGTTAACCCACTTCCTATTTCTTCATCCTCTACCTCTTGCCAAGTAGTAGAGTGTGTTTACTTCACAAGTTTCTTGACTTGGTGAAGTCGGAGCTTGATTTAGCGATGCCTCGACGTAGATCATCTTCGGCATGGACATCGACGACCTAGCTTGCCCATTCTCCGACGAAGCCGATCCTAGAGCCCGGATTTGATTTGGAAAGCGGAGACGACCTCGTTGCGGAGCCGTGGAGGTGGAGGACCGGATCTACAAAGGTTGTATTTCCGTATTCCCTTAGTTAATTGTTAACTAGTTCATTGTTCGCCTAGACATCTAGTTATCGATCCGTAGTTTAGGGTTTGTAGGCACCATAATTTTTGAAATTGCCATGGTTGATGGCTTGGGAGACCTCACTAGCATGCCTAGGAATCCTACAGTGGTATCAGAGACTAGCTAGAGCCTTAGGCGAAGTCTAGACGCGATTTGAAGTCCGATCGAACCGAAACCTCACCCGGGAAATTGCTCTCTGTACTTTTTTCAAAAACAGTGATTTTTCCAAATTAAAAATATGCAGAGAACTCAGTAGAAAAATATAAGAATTACGGTGGAAAATTGGGGTCATGAACTGTTCATCATAGCGCGGAAGAGCGGCAGATACCTGAATTCTGCAGCGGATCAGCCGCACATTGATGACGTCAGCCCCAAATTTTTACACTGTAATTCATTGTTTCTGGTTCTGAGTTCTCTGGATGTTTTGAAATTTTATTCAAGAGTTGAATTTTCTGCAGTTGTTTTGGGGATTCGGTGTTTCGATCGGGGTATCAAATTTTGTCTATGTGGCTTTCCGGATAAATTTTAGAATATGTTAAAAAGTTCGACCGGATATAAATACCCAATTTTTCCCCTGTCGTGAAAATTCCAAGTGTTGGATTTTCCGAAGTTTAACGACGTTCTAAGTAGTGCAAGTAACGCGATGGTCCCTCTAGAAGACACAAACCTTAACTCGATTATGTGACCGTCTTGAACCGCCCATTGAACCTTCGGGTTTGGGGCAGTACGGCGTGCTACATGTGAGGCGTTGGCTTGACCCTTCTACGGCTGGACCGTTGGTACTGAGGTACGAACTGAATGTTGTTAGACTTATTTCATGTGTTGATCTGTATCGGGAAAACTTGGGTGTTCGATTGTTCGATCGGAAAGTTTAACATTTTCTGTTTATCTGGAATGGGATACAATAATTGGAATTCACAAAGTTATGAGATAACTAAATGAATGTTATAAACGTAGCACTTTAGTCTCACTTGATCGGTTGCCACGGAATTTTGATGTGATCAAAAGTCCGTCGCAATCACGTAGCGTACGCGGATACTCGCCGGGTAAACTTAATAGACAGCCTCACTCCATAGCCCCGACCAAGTGACTGTAGGAGAACCCCGTCGCCGAAAGCATCCGTACGGGTGCTCGCGGTAGCGGTGTTCCGCCTTGGTGCACTTCGTCGACGGTATCGGGGGTGCGGCCGTCTACAGAAGTTTGCGACGAGCATTCGATCAGGATGTCGGGAATCCTGTTGAATTGCCCGACTTGATATTGAAAAGTGTTTTCGATTTTGAGACTAAAATGCGGGGTTTATAATTGTTAGGCATGCGATGTCTAAGTAATTCATTTGGTCAGGCATGCGATGTCTGAGGTGGTTGCGGATTCCAACTGTTGTAGTTTTACACTTTCTTTTCTGTGACCGTAAGTGTAATATGTGATATCGCCGGTTTCGTTGCTATATGTCAACGACAATTGGGATGCGCATATTTACTTACGTTGATGACATGTGATGTTATGTGTTGCTGGATATGTTATATTGGATCGTCGTGTTTGAATAGCCGGGGGGTTTTTATGTGAGATGAGTGTTTTTCATTTTCATTCATGTAAAAACTTGTATGTAATATTCTTTTTATTGGGGCGCTTCCAGGTTGTGGAAGATGTCACCTTTTGTATATTATTTACTTTTCCGCACTAGGATAGACCCAAGGAGGAGGGCACAAGTAACCGGGTTCTGGGGTCCAGTGGGAGACCAACTCGAGGAGTCGAGTCCGGGTCTCCTAACCCTAGAATTGGTAGGGTTGCTTGCCGCTCTCGTAGGGGTCTAGGGGTGTGGGTTTGGCTATTCATCACGACAGTGGAATCCGTGTTTTATACTGGCTCGTATTGAAAACACGGACGTCCTAGTATATCCAATATTTCATATGTTTCTTCTGCTGCGATATCTGTGATGTGATCATGTGATGTTCTGTGATAGATATAGTATATAGTATATATGATATATTATATAGACGTTACTTATGTTTTACACCCGTGCTAGCCCTGCCCTGCTCTGTCGTTAGTTACCTAACCTAACGGTGCACGAGGGGACATCGAGGCGAATGCGGATGGCATAAGTGTACGTCATATCTATCTGTGATGTTTAGGTACTTAAATGATGGGACTTCATTAATGTGATTAATGAAATAAAAGAAACCTAAGATGTTGTAGAATCGAATTTCAAAATAAAACAGGTAGCTACAGTTCTTGCTTTGCACAGAGGTATATGTGATATATCCTGCACCTTATTCGATAGGGAAAGGACCGAGATCCCTTCACCGGGAGTGACTCCTTTAGCAATAACTGGCAGATGCTACACACTCGGTTTGTCTTTTGATTGCTTTTAAGAGTTTTTGCTTTGCACAGTGATATATATGATATATCCCGCACCTCATTCGACGAGGAAAGGACCGACGATCCCTTCACCGGGAGTGACTCCTTTAGCAAAACTAGAAAAGCCTCAAAAGCACTCTATTTCAAAATTCATTCGATCCTACAACGATATCAAGTTCATTACGCAATAGGTTTTCAGAAAAACCTGTCGTAGCCCTCCGTCATTTTAGATAAGTAGTAGTTGGTATTCGTGCTACGTTTGTTGGCCTGCGTCAAGGCGTAGTGTGCGGTAGCTAACTGGTGCTTATCTGCATAAGCATATGATGTGATTGGATTAGGGTAGTCGTGCGACTTTGTTGGCCTGCGTCAAGGGTCGTGCGGGTGGGTTTAATTCAATCAGGAAATGACGGGTTGAACTTGACTAGCGGGCTATGGTTTGTTGGCCTGCGTCAAGGTCATAGGACGCTAGGGGCAAAATATTATCGGGAATTTCAAGTGTTGAAATTTGCAATGAGATTGCATACCTTCTATGAGATAGTTGGATCCCGATACCCGCTGCGAGTAAGAGTTACTCCTGGGAGAGTTTTATACATTACAATTAGCCGATCAAGTAGGTGTCTAGAAAGGTGTTAACGAGGTTACGCCTCTGAGAAAACGAGGTTTACATTAATTAGGTTCGTGCGAAAGCACGGGGGACCTCCCTCAAAGTACCGACACTGGCCTGGCTGAAAGATTGGCGAACTTGTAGTGTGTAATTAATCCCGGCTAGTCTTTCCTTTTAGGGTTTGAAGGAAGATTTGATGAAAAGCAGTGGGAGCCATCCTGATTAGATAAAATAATAACCAATCTATTCTTGACAGAGCGCACGCTGAGTGTTTTCTTCTCTCTCTCTCCAGGTAGCGACCATATCACGCCTTAATCAAGATAATAATACGGATTATTGACCGAACCCGCTTTTTATACTGAGCTGGGGAACGTTGGTCCCGCTCCAACTTATAATTGTTATAAGACAGAGCAGGAAATTGGGGAATACCAGATTTCCCATGCCGCCCAAACGAAGAGAGTGCATGCTGATGCATCATCTTCGGGTGTGTTCGTTACAAAGAACTGTTTCTCAGTATCCTCTACGTCCTGGGTATGTGATACAAGATCAGGATCCCAGATATGTAATCTGTTACATAGGGCTACAGAAAGGTAGAGAACTGAGAACGGGTGATAAGTTTCATGAGGCAGAAAACGGGGCAAATGTTGCAGCCAAGTCTGTTGGTCACTGTCACCCTGTATTACCGATACATTGATTCTGAACGAATGTTATTAGATATCGAACCTGATATACCAAATCATATCACTCTCTTTGTTAGAAAAGAAAGGATATAATTTTGTATTGTTGGATAATGTTTTGAACATTTCCTATATCAAAAGTTGATCGGTTCAGGCACGTTATCTAAAAGCATTAATGTTCTAAATCAAACTACAGTTCTTAATATACGGAACACACACAAGAGGAAGAGTTCAGAAATGAACGAATCCTTCTTGAGGTATTGTAGACTAGGTCAGATCAATGCGACCCGACTGGCTAGAGTTACATATAGATGTATATTTAAATCAGTTTGAATTTACATCTTGTGAAACTCGCCAGTCATGTCACAAAGATAAGATGACCATAGCTCTGTTTATTGGAAACAGAGAAAGAGTTAGTGAACTCTTGGGATGATACATGTTGATGTATAAAGGTCCCCTGTCTACATATGCCAAGACCGGTTCTTTGTACTTCATTACATTCTCTGATAATCTCTCGAGATTCAGACATATGTTCCTGTTGAAACATAAGTCCGAACCTTTTGAGATATTCACAGAATATAAGTTAGAAGTAGAGAACCAATAAGGGTATAAGTATTATGTCCTTTGATGAGATCAAGGAGGAGAATACTTGAGCACGGAAATACTGGACTATTCTAAAGGAGAATGAGATTCTCTCTCAGCATTACTCATCCGCATACACCATAGCACGATGGTATATCGGGGAGGAGCAGATACACCCTATATGATAAGGTGTGCTCTATGATGAGTACTACTGAGTTACCTATTTCCTTTAGGGAGTTATGCACTTGAGAAGCTGCATACCTATTGAATAGGGTTCGAATCAAATCAGTTGCCTACCACTTCATATATGATATGGAAAGGGAAGAACCCATGTCTTAAGTTAGTTAAGATTTGGGGTTGTCCGGCCTATGTTTAAAAGCAAAATCCGGACAAGCTCAAGGCAAGGTCTGTTATGTACAACTGGAAAGGTTCCAGCTATGCAAAATACAGATGATGATTTGATAGATCCAAAGAATTCAGTAGATTCCAACGAACCTCGGCCTCTCCGCCGATCTAGTAGGGTTCCTCACCCACCTGAGAGATATTTCGATTTCTCTATGACAGTGGGAGCGAGGATTACATCATGAGATGATGACCCAACTAGTTTCGAGCTAGCCATCAAGAGTAAGACTCTGTAAGAATGGCTGGATGCTTAGCGATCTGAGATGGAATCCTTATACACCAACAAAGTATGGACTTTAGTTGCAATATCTGAAGGGTTAAATCCCCATCCGGAGCAAGTATATCTTGAGAAGATTACTTGGTGTAGATGGAAAAGTTGAGACTTTCAAAGCTAGACTTGTTAAAGCTTTTCGTCATCGACCAGGCGTGGATGATGATGAAACCTTTTCTAAGTAGCTATGCTTAAGTCCATCCAGATCCTACTTGCCACGGCTACATACCATGACTACGATATCTGGTGGTTGGGTGTCTTGACTGCTTTTCTAAATGATGATTTGGAAGAGAGCGTCTATAAGTATACAGCCAGAGGGCTTCGTAGACAGTGGGAGCAGCGGAAACGTGTGCAAGATGCTTTATAGGATAAAGCAGGCATCGCGGAGTTGGAACGTCTGTTTTGATGAAGTAGTCAAAGAGTTTGACATCATCAAAATGGTAGATGAACCTTGTATAAACAAAAAGGTAGTAGGGAGTATGGTGACGATCCTCGTAGAGTACGTGGATGACATACTCTTGATAGGGAAGTAGTTTCCTATGCTACGCTCGGTCAATCTCCGCTTATCACAAAGATTCTCCACTTAGGATCAAAGTGATACCTACTAAATCCTGGATTTTGGATCTATGAGATAGATCTAAATGGATGTTAGAATTCTCACTAGATGTAGTGAGACGGTATCAACCGATCCTGGGGAGAATCACTGGAAGGGTTCCAGGGTGATAAGGACGACTGAATGTCAGTCGCAGGCATTGTCTTAACCCTCAGTAAAGGGACGGTATGTTGGAAGAGTTCCAAGCTAGATACCGTGACACACTAGACGATAAAGGCAGGATACATCGCTACTTAAGATGCTACCAAAGAGGCTGTTTGGGTGTATAATGGTTCATGAGATGAACTTAGTTCCTCCCATTGTGTGACAATGGAGTTGTGGCTTATGCCAAGGAACGCCCGTCCCATCAGTGATCCAGACATATTCTAAGGCAGTATCACTTGATCATGGAGATGGTTGATCTCCAGGGTGATCGAGGTTAGGAGAGAAGGCTCAGAGGACAACACAGCGGATCCACTCACAAAGGCCTGTTCCCAGAGAGAGACTTTTATGGGATGGTTAAGTATGAGATACTTCAAACCACTGCTACAGATGGCCCTAGTGCAAGTGGGAGATTGTTAGTTATATGTATGCCCTAGATGCCATTACTGTACATAGGATGTATATTGTAGTGGATGCTGGGACATATATAGGGAGGACTTTCTTGCTCGACATGATAGTATGCTATTTGGTTGAACTTTACCTTAACGTGTATGCTGATTGTCTCTCTGTTACATGTTGGTAAAGCCCTTAGGATCTGTACTTGACTACCTGGACTATGATGCGGATCATACTAGTGGGGACATGGTAGTCCATAAGTACATCCTTCAAAGTCCCTAGTCGTGGGTGTATCGAGACGGGGCATCGATATACCAGAGTAGACTAGCGTATACCTTCTCGACCCATATAGATGGGCGATGGATGATCCCATATCCATTGGTGTTTGACATCAGAGATGATATACGGGTGCTCAGTAGAGACTGGGTACACTGGACGGACTCGCCGAGAACTCCCAGATGGTATTATACCTCACGTCAGATGGCAGTTCTCTGGTGACACTGGTGCAGAGTAGTCTGTTGACCCGAGATCGTCATAGAGTCTTGTGTGGTTCCCACTGTGCTTTGATTTCCATCTTACCACGTCCAAGAGGGCATGCAAAACGGTGGTTTTTGGGTACAGTCCCGAGTCACATGGAGGCAATGAGCGATAGGAGGGGATTCGTCTCTCCCGGTATAGGGGGTTGATGTTGCGCTGTGTTCGATTGGCTATAACAGGAAATCCCTGGCCAGGGTTGCTGAGATTTACTGGTAAGTGTTACCAGTAGTTTCTCGAACAGTTATAGACCTCATATCGACACGACTTATTGAGCTATTGGGGTCTGACGTATACCACCCCTAGGCGAGATATGCGACAGATCAGACGATCAGACCGGACTGTACGGTAGTGTTACTGGTCGGATTCACTGGAGTGTGAGCGGGCTTGCTCGTCGATCTTCAGATCGCTCAATACCCGGGTGGCCGTTACGTTTAGCAGACCGCTTGCGGCTTGTGGATGTTTGATATGATCATCATCCGCTGCCGGCGTATTGACGAGTCTTTAGAGTCCTACACAGAGGTTTCCTGGCTCAAGCGAAACGAAATAGGAGCGCATATGAGATATGTGCGGGACCGAGAATAATGCGTGTATGTGATACCGTATTCTATTCTCGCGATAAATGTATCGAATGGTTGTATGCGATATAACCTAGTTATCGATTCAAGCGTTGATTCGATAAGCCGATATATTGTATACGAGTCGGTTGTGTGCGACATAACCGGATCATTGAATCAAGTGTTGATTTAATGATTTAATGCATATTTATATATTTGATATATTACTTTGCATCAACTAGTATCGGTTTACTTAAGATGGATTTTCTCACTCGGATGTGCGCATTACATATGCGATATGATTTTGTGCATTTGATTGTATCATGTTTGATGATACATGTTTACTTGGTTAAGTGCAAAGATTTAAACCATGGTTAAAAGAATGGTTAGGGTTTCATTTCCTTTATTTATTTATTTATTTATTTATTTATTTTCTTTTTGGAAAATGAAATGAGAAGAATGGTGGCTTGTTTTGGATTGTAGTTGAAGATTCATGAACCTTTGACTTTGTCCACCATTCTTATCTCATGCTTAACCTAACCATTTGTTTTAACCCTAGTTCAATCTCTACACTTTACCATGGTTTAAAATTATGATAAGAATTCATTTTCTTTTCTTATTCTTTTAACTTATCATAAGCTTCTTCTTCTTCTTCCTTGCTTCAAGTGAAGAAAAGCTTACCTCATCAATGGTGATTGATGTTTTTGAGTGAGAAATCCAATTCTAAAGTTAACCCACTTCCTATCTTCATCCTCTACCTCTTGCCAAGTAGTAGAGTGTGTTTACTTCACAAGTTTCTTGACTTGGTGAAGTCGGAGCTTGATTTAGCGATGCCTCGACGTAGATCATCTTCGGCATGGACATCGACGACCTAGCTTGCCCATTCTCCGACGAAGCCGATCCTAGAGCCCGGATTTGATTTGGACAGCGGAGACGACCTCGTTGCGGAGCCGTGGAGGTGGAGGACCGGATCTACAAAGGTTGTATTTCCGTATTCCCTTAGTTAATTGTTAACTAGTTCATTGATCGCCTAGACATCTAGTTATCGATCCGTAGTTTAGGGTTTGTAGGCACCATAATTTTTGAAATTGCCATGGTTGATGGCTTGGGAGACCTCACTAGCGTGCCTAGGAACCCTACATGTGTATGCTTTAAACTATGATTAG
This sequence comes from Agapanthus africanus, assembly GCA_030015575.1. NCBI lineage: Eukaryota > Viridiplantae > Streptophyta > Magnoliopsida > Asparagales > Amaryllidaceae > Agapanthus > Agapanthus africanus. Next base: position 363,593,430 of record JASDDO010000001.1, on the reverse strand, counting down.
GTTAATGGTTAGGGTTTCATTTACTTATTCATTTATTTATTTATTCTTTTTGGCAAGAAATGAAATGGTGGCTTTCTTTGGATTTATCTTGAAGCTTTGAAAAGCTTTGACCATTTTTGTTTCTTTCCTTAACCCTAACCATTTGCTTTAACCATAGTTTATTCTCTACACTCAACCATGGTTGCATTATGATAACTTCACTTGATTTATCATTTGATTTTATGATTCTTATCATATATTCTTTCTTCTTCTTCTTCTTTTTCAAAGAAGAAGAAACCATGATACCTTCAATGGTGCCATGAGGAAAAGAGTGAGAAATCCAAATCCAAAGTGAACCCACTTCCTATTTCTTCATCCTCTACCACTTGCCAAGTAGTATAGGGTGTTTTCTTCACAAGTTTCATGACTTGGTGAAGTTGGAGCTTGATCTTGTGTTTCCTCGACGTAGAACATCTTCGGCAACGAAGTCGACGACCGAGCCCGATCATTTCTTCGACGAACCATCGCTAGAGTCCGGGATCCGATGATCGCAGCGGAGGGACATCATCACGGAGCTAAGGAAGTGGAGGACCGGATCTACAAAGGTTGTAGTCTCTTTCACTTAGCAGTAAAGTTGTTTACTAGCTTGTAGTTTCGCCTAATCTCTAGTTAACGATCTAGTTTAGGGTTTCTCGGCACCGTAAAATTTGATTTTGCCATGGTTGATCAGTTGTGGAACCTCTTGAGTATGCCTAGGAACCCTACAATGAGATTGCAACTATTCCAGAATAGAAACATATTAAATTAGGAGTGCCAAATTCTGGGCAGTCGAGCAGAGATGATGTCGAAACAGACCGTGGTAGGTTCTTTCCGGAATACTATGCGATAAAAATTTAGACCCAGGATCGGTTGTATGGCATGTATTCAGAGGGCCAGATGCCGCTGTCAGTAACGTGCTACTTTATGAGTGGCCAGAATAATTGGCCAAGAGATGTTCAGATGAGGCGTCAGAACGGGACTGTTTCCGTCGCGACTCCTAAACAGGCTGTCGGGGCGAAGAGTCATGATATTGGTGATCCACAGAGAAAATAAAGACCCAGAGACAGAGAACGCCAAACCGTGGACAGGAGGCAAGTAAATATTGTTGCTCTTCCAGCCTTGGATTCACCGGCACCTTTCAACGTTGAAAGAGATATACTTCAATGTCATTTATCTTTGTTTGTGTTTAGTGGTTCAAGTATCACGCTTTTATCATTTGTGACTTTGAGTTTTGATGATTTTGTTTCGCGGTTGATATTTTCATGCACCGTAGCTGCACCCGAAGGATATTTTTCCTTGTGTACGGCGATGGTACTTGATTTATGTTTTTATACACCCGTTACATTTGATTTATATTTTGTGTATATCCACTGCACTTGATATCGATTTTTGTGCACTTGTTGCACATATTTATGATTCCGTGTATCCCGATACAGTCAATTTTGATTTCGTGCACTCCGATATACTTGATTTTGATTTCGTGCATGTTGTACGCACTTGATTTTGACTTGGGCACTCGGTGTACACATGCGCTTTCAGTACATTGATATGGGTTTTGTTCACACAGTTACACATGTTTATGATTTCATAAACTTCGATATACTTAATTTTGATTTCATGTATGTTGTGTAAGTCCACGTTGCCCACCCCGGTTCTTACGGGGAGGCGGAAACGGTAAAAAACGATTTTTAAACTCAAGGAAACATGGACTAGAAATGAGGATCTTTGCTAAACAAAAACCTAGGAAATTAACTAGAAGTTTAACTACTATGTTAGAGGGTTATACCTAGGTCTTGAACTCCTTCTCTTCTTGCTCCTTGGAGTGGTTGGATCAGCTCAACCTCGTAGTCTCCTTGTTATCGAAGAAGGATCCACCCGAAAGCTTCTACCTTGAGCTCCTACCTCAACCGAGAGGAAACTAAAGTGCTTGGCTTGCTACACCTAGAACTCTAGGGTGAGTAGAGAAGAGTTTTTGAGGGTTTTATCTCAATGGCTCATGCTTCTCAACACATGAGACATGAGAGCCTTGAGAGAGAGGAAGATGGTGAGCTTTGGATGAGAGAGAATGATAATGATAGAATGAGCCTGACTTTTTACAACCATGCTCACAAAAGAAAGAATAATCATGATAATAATAATAATAATTAAGAATTGTGAAGGTTAGTTTCAATGACCATTATCATTTCTTGCATTTTGTAAAGAACAACAAGTAAACAAAAGTCATAGAAATGAAATGATGATAGTCAACAAGTCCATAATGGTCAACCGGTCATCAAAGTCAACAAGTCAACAAAAGTCAAATGTTCAACTCAACCATGGCACAATAATACTTAATTAATATTATTAATCATATTTCTTATTCTTATTAGTGTTTAGAAAAAGTCAACGGTCAACAACCCTAACGAGAATCCTCTGCCTCTGCCAACTGTGCATACACACCCGCACCCGTGTTCCGAGGAACACGAATACAACGAGATAAAACCAATCCTAAAACATATAATAGGATCTGGCTTAAACCAAAGCCCGCTAGTAATAACTGCCCGGACACCAAACGTGCACAAGTGCGTGGATGCGAATGAACCCTGTCGCAAAACCATGCGACCTCTACTCTGTTTTGCCCAAAGGCGAATAGCTCACTGTATGGGACTCTAAAGACTCGACACTATTCTGGCAGTGGGTTTAACCACAGGCCGCAAGCGGTACTAGCGGTACGTAACGGTCCCCAGGTAGATGGCGATAAGAAGACTGATGAGGTGAACCCATCCGAAATCCTACTGAGCCTGAATGTGACAATATCCCGTATAGTCCGGTCTGTTCGTCTGAGAGTATCGCATGGCGGGCCTAGGGGGCGGTAAACATCAGTCCCCTAATAGCGGTACAAGTCGTGTTGGAGTGTAGCCCAGAACACCCTAAGATAACAATAGAAACGCTACCAATATATCTCGGTTGCCCTGGCCAGGGACGACTATGTGTAATGGCTATCCTAGATACAGCGCGATATCAACCCCCAATACCGGGAGAGACGAATCCTGTCTAACCATCACTACCTCCAAGTGCTTCGGGACAGCACCCAACCCCTACCTGTTTGCACAACTCATTTGAGCCATGGTAGGGTAGCAATCTAAGAACAGTGGGAACACACTTGAGGCAAAATGACAGTGTCAAGTCAGCGGACTAAGCTGTACTCATGTCACCTGGCAACTGATAACTGACGATAGGTATAGTACCAACACACAGTTCCCTACGAGTCCTGTCCAGTGTACTCGTAACCTAACGAGCACCCACATACCATCTCAAGTACGACGTATTGACGGCTGTGGGACGGACCATCTCCCCTCCTGGGATGAGAAGCGTATACACTAGTCTACTCCGGAGTATCGATGCCCCGTCTCGATAATCCTATGACTAGGGACCTGTATAAGGATGTGCTTGTAGATTACCCAGCCCCCACTAGTATGACTGCCATCACAACGCTGGTAATCAAGCAAAGATCCTAAGGGCTCCACTAATGTGTATAGGCGATATGCTAAAAGAAACACATGCACACATTAAAGTAGAAACAAACCAAGTAGCATACTACTATTTTGAGTAAGATTGTCTATACAGCTGTGAATATGCCAAGCTTCCATCAAGTAATATATAAACTAGTATGATACAGAAATGGCCTCTAGGGCATATACACTAACAATCTTCCACTTGCACTAAGGCCATTTACTGGCGTATCGAAGACCTATCATCTCGATCAGCCGCTCGAACTGAGTCTTGGGTAAAGCCTTTGTGAATGGAGCTGCAGTGTTATCTTCTGTAGCAACCCTCCGAACCTCGATCTATCGGCGATCCACGATCTCCCTGATCAGGTGATACCGCCTCAAGATGTGTCTGGACTTCTGATGGGACCTGGGTTCCTTCGCTAAAGCTATAACCCCGTTGTTGTCACAATACAGAGGTATTGGATCAACAATTGACGGAACCACCTGATGTTCTGTCAAGAACTTCCTCATCCAGACGGCTTCTTTTGCGGCATCAGATGCAGCGATATATTCCGCTTCCATCGTTGAGTCAGCAACGGTTTCCTGTTTGGAACTCTTCCAACACACCGCCCCTCCATTGAGGGTAAAGACATAACCCGACATGGATTTGGAGTCATCTTTGTCACTCTGGAAGCTGGAGTGAGCAAAGGCCTCCATCTGGAGGGCTTTTCCGCCGTAAACCAAAAACATGTCATTAGTCCTTCTCATGTACTTCAGAATGTTCTTTACCGCTATCCAGTGCTTCTCCCCAGGGTTTGACTGATACCGGCTTACCACACTCAGTGCATAAGCTACATATGGTTTGGTACACAACATCGCATACATTATAGAGCCTACCGCAGATGCGTAGGGTATAATAGACATGCGATCCCTTTCCAAATCAGTTTTGGGAGACATCTCTTTGGAAAGGGTGATGCCGTGAAAAGCCGGTAGATTACCGTGCTTGGAATCTTCCATACTGAATCTTTTCAGTATGGTGTCAATGTACCTGAACTGTGAAAGTCCTAATATCCTCTTGGACCTATCACGATGGATCCGGATCCCAGAATGTAAGAGGCATCACCCAGGTCTTTCATGGAGAACCAGTGTGACAAGAACCCTTTGACAGATTGTAGCATAGGAATGTCATTTCCTATCAGGAGAATGTCATCCACGTATAAAATGAGGAATACGACAGTTCGTGCTACAATTTTACTATAGATGCATGGTTCATCTGGATTTTTGATAAAGCAAAAATCTTTGACCGTCTCATCAAAACAGATGTTCCAACTCCGTGATGCCTGCTTTAGTCCATCAATGGACTTAAGCAACTTGCACAGCTTTCGGCTGCTCCCACTCTGAATGAAACCCTCTGGCTGGTCCATATAGACACACTCCTCTAAATTTCCATTTAGAAAAGCGGTCTTTACGTCCATCTGCCAAATATCATAATCGTGGAAGGCATCAATGGTAAGAAGGATCCGAATGGATTTGAGCATAGCCACTGGAGAAAAGGTTTTGTCATAGTCCAAATCAGGTCTTTGACGAAAACCCTTTGCAACAAGTCTAGCCTTGTAGGTCTCAACATATCCATCCACACCAATCTTCCTCTTGAAGATCCATTTGCATCCTACGGGTTTTACCCCTTCTGGAGCAACGTCCAAAGTCCACACTTTGTTGGTGTACATGGACTCCATTTCGGTCCGCATTGCATCTAGCCGTTTTACCGAGTCAACGCTCTGAATGGCCTACTAGAAGCTAGTCGGCTCATCATTATCAATGATGCAATCCTCTCTATCCCCGTTTATGAGAAAACTGTACTATCTCTCGGGCGGATGAGACTGCCTACTACTCCTGTGGAGTGGCGCAGGAATGTCCTGTTCTTTTGAACCCTCTGGTTCTACTAAGCTTTCAGTAATAGTTTGTGGTTCTGGAATTTCCTCCAGTTCTATTACGCTCCCACTTATTTCTTTTTCTAAGAACTGATGTTCCAGAAAGTGGGCATTACGAGAGACAAAAACCTTTTGTTCTTCTGTGTAATAGAAAAGATACCCTCTAGAGTTCTTTGGGTATCCCACAAACTTGCACTGTACTGAGCGTGCCTCGAGTTTGTCCGCATGCTGCTTTTTGACAAAAGCTGGACATCCCTAAATCTTCAGATATTGAAAATAGGGTTTCTTCCCACTCCACATCTGATATGGTGTGGTAGGCACTGTCTTAGTTGGAACTCGGTTCAAAAGATATGCAGCTGATTCTAGTGCATATCCCCAGAAAGATCGTGGTAACTCAGCGTTACTCATTATGGAGCGTACCATATCCAATAGGGTTTGGTTCCGTCTCTTCGATACACCGTTATGTTGTGGAGTGTATGGAGGAGTAAGCTGAGAGAGAATTCCATTCTCTTTAAGGTAATCCACGAACTCGGCACTCAAGTATTCACCACCTCGATCAGATCTCAGTGTCTTGATACTTTTGCCTGTTTGTTTTTCTACTTCATTCTTGTATTCCTGGAATTTTTCAAAGGCTTCAGATTTATGCTTCATTAAGAAGACATGCCCGAACCATAAAAAATCATCCGTAAAAGTAATGAAGTAAGAATAACCACTTCGCGCATGTATAGACATTGGACCGCAAACATCGCTGTGTACGAGTCTCAAGAGCTCGCTCGCTCTTACTCCATGTCCAGTAAATGGAGTCTTTGTCATCTGTCCTTTAAGACATGATTGACAAGTTGCATATGATTGATATTCGAACGGATCCAAATATCCTTCTTTATGTAACTTAGTCAACCTTCTCTCATTGATGTGACCCGGTCTACAATGCCATAAGAAATCATGATTTATTTCTGGAGACTTTCTTTTGTGTGTATTCTGGACATTGAACATCTGTGGTTGGTTTAATACGTATATACCGTTGCTTAATGTACCCGACCCAATCAGAACATGATTAAGGTGAATGTTTACAACATTGCTTACAAATGCAAAATCATAACCTTCTTTAGATATTAAAGATACAGATATGATATTACAAGTCGCACTGGGTACAAAATAACAATCACGTAAAACCAAAACATGTCCATCAGACAATCCCAAGTGATAGTCCCCCACAGACTCAGCATCCATGCCAGCTCCATTTACTACTCTAAGGGTCATATCACCTGCCTTCAAAAACCTTACGCTTTCTAAGTGCCTGCAAAGAATTACAGATATGAGATCCTGATCCGGTATCCAATACCCAGGAAGTAGAGTTTATTGATAGACAATTTTCAATAACGTAAACACCTGAAGCCGAAGCCACAACTTGCTTCGGGTCCTGTTTTCTGGCCTTCCAAGCCATGCAATCTTTCTTCCAGTGTCCACTCTTGTGACAATAATAGAATTCTTCCTTTCCCACAAGCTTTCCCGCTACCTTTGCTACCTTTGCCTTTCCCTTGGCTTCCACTTTACTAACACCGCCCCTTGGTTTAGTGGGGGCCTTCTTCTTCCTTCCTTTGGCTCTCGCCTTGGACCTAGAAGAGGAAGCTCCTCCAACAAACAAAGTGGATGTTTCTCTTACTTTCTTCAGGGTGCCCTCTGCACTCCTCAACATGTTAAGGAGTTCCGGAAGTTCGACTTCCTTTCCTTGCATGTTGAAGTTCAGGATAAACTGGGCATAAGTGGAAGGAAGGGACTGGAGAATCAAGTCACTGTAGAGCTCGTTCTCTAACCTGGTCCCGAGGTCCGCGAGCTCTTCAATGTAGCCAATCATCTGAAGCACGTGTTCCGTTACTGATAATCCGATGGCCAATCTCGCCGAAAATAACTTTTTCGAGACTTCGTATCTAGCGATACGGGATTGCTCTCGATTCAGATCTTTTGTATAAAGAAATATTGATTCTAGGTCCATATCCTCGTGCCTCCTCTGATGTTCATTGTCCATAGAGGCAAGCACGATGCACTCGGCCCTCGCGCAATCAATCTCCCAGGTTTTATGGATTTCCTTATCCGCGATGCTGGATTGAGGTCCTGGGACAGGGGGAGCTTTGGTGGTAAGAAGATACCCTAACTTGTCATAAGTGATTGCCATTTTGACATTCCTGAGCCAACTTTGTAGTTTGGCCCTGTCAATGTATTTTTTTCTAGTAGTAACTTAAGTCCGGTCATGATGTTTGGTCGCTGCAATTAGGAGAGAGAGAAGAAACACTTTAGCATGATACTCTTGCAAGTTTAGAGTGATTTTTAGTTTGTCTAAACAGGATGGCTCCCACTGTTTCTCGAATCCTTCCTCAAACCTAAAAAGAAGAATTAGTCGGGATCAATCTTACCGTAAAATTATTGCTTAACCGTTCAGCCAGGCCAGTGTTGGTACTTCAAGGAAGGTTTTCCAACGCTTTCGCGAAGTTTCTTAATTAAGTAACCTCTTTTCCTTATGGGCGTAGCCCCGCTAACACCTTTCTAGACACCTACTTGGTTTATAGCATTGATCGTTAAGTGAGAAATTTCCCGAGGAGTAGCATATACTCACAGTAGGATCGGGATCCAAAATCATCGTGTGACAAAACTGAAGGAATCCTACCAGAATCACCACACTCCAAATGGTATGCAGCACTAGCAAGTTTCAGTTTCTTTAGAAACTCCCGATGTGGATTTTTGCCCCATGCTCTTATGACCTTGACGTAGGCCAAAATATCATAAGTCACATGTCAAGTTCTTCCCATCATTTACCAGGTTAATTTGAACCCACCCGTACATACCCTTGACGTAGGCCAAAATGGCAGTACGACTGTCTCAAACCAACGCATCTATCTATGCAATAGATAAATATCCGGCAGCTACCAATCACTATGCCTTGGCGTAGGTCAAAATACATAGCTTGAATACTACCGAATATTGAACTGAAATGATGGAGGTCTACGAAAGGTTTTGGCAAAACCGTGAACGTAGTGAACTTGATATAATCGAAGGAACCTGATAGCTTTTAAAAGGAGTGGTTTAAGCTCCGCATTTAAAAGTTCTTTTTGAAAAGAAACCGAGTGGTTTTGAAATTGTTCCAACAACTTTAACTTTGGTTTATTTTCTTGCATTAATTTAATGCGTCCCATCATTTAATCCTACCATTGCAGAAAACAACGAAAATATGACGTACGCCTATGCCGTCCGCATTCTCCACGGGGCCCTGTCATTACCCGTTAGGTTACTTAACTAACGACAGAGCGGGGGCTGGACTAGCGTGGATGCAAAACATAAGCAATGCCTACTAGATATCATATATAGATATATACATTCGTCAGATGCAATGATAGCCATTCCAGATCACAGATGAACACATTGGATATACTAGGAATCCGCGTTTTGTTCGAGCATGCAACGAAAAGCGGATTACACGGTCACGATGAATAGCCAAGACCCCACCCTAGACCCCAACGGGTGCGGCAAACTACCCGCCAAATACCCGAAGTGAAGCAACCTCCCTCAACAACATGAGTAGGCCACTCGGCACTTCGAGCTACCCGGTAGTTTGTGCACCCTACCTTGGGTCTATCCTAGGAGCAAAAATTGTAAAAGAAATAATATACAATGGCGGCTACAACCTCATCCCGGATGTGCGGCCGTACAAATAATATTACATCAATTTACATATTACATCAAATGAAAGATAAAGAAAACTCTCATCTCACAACCCCCCGGCTATTCATCCGCGATAATCCAACGAGTTCATATACACAAACCATCAACTTTACAGATCACAGATATGCACAATCCCCACTAATCGACGTATAGCGATTAGTTGATGTTCAGTGCACATCACATCACAGATATAACCCATTAGCTAAAGTCTACAGAACTTCGATAAAAAAACGGATTTGTAACTACCCCAAACACAACTTTTTTCTCTGGAAATTCTGGGCAGAAACAACATATGCTAAAAATCCAAAAACAGAACACTAATGAAACTGCAGCAAAGACGAGTCACGGCCGAGTCAACTCGGCCGCGGATCCGCGGCAAGAATCATGTTCTCGCCGCGGTTCCATGGTGCATTGACCGAGTCAGTGGCTCGTTTTTACTGTGTGTTCCTACAAAACCCTGAGCCGATTTTTAAGATGTGTGGAAATAATTTTTGAACTGTTTTAAAATCGGCAGAAAGTTCAGTTCTTCGACGTGTTTTGCAATTTTTTCTCCGATCGAAATTCTAAATAATTTGCTAACATGCTAGTTGTTGTTTAGCTTGGCTCTGATACCACTGTAAGTCCACGTTGCCCACCCTGGTTCTTACGGGGAGGCGGAAATGGTAAAAAACAATTTTTAAACTCAAGGCAACATTGACTAGAAATAAGGATCTTTGCTGAACAAAAACCTAGCACACTAACTAGAAGTTTAACTACTATATTAGAGGGTTATACCTAGGTCTTGAACTCCTTCTCTTCTTGCTCCTTGGAGTGGTTGGATCAGCTCAACATCGAAGTCTCTTTGTTGTTAAAGAAGGATCCACCCGAAAGCTTCTACCTTGAGCTCCTACCTCAACCGAGAGGAAACTAAAGTGCTTGGCTTGCTACACCTAGAACTCTAGAGTGAGTAGAGAAGAGTTTTTGAGGGTTTTATCTCAATGGCTCATGCTTCTCAACATATGAGACATGAGAGCCTTGAGAGAGAGGAAGATGGTGAGCTTTGGATGGGTGAGAATGAGAATGATAGAATGAGCTTGACTTTTTACAACCATGCTCACAAAAGAAAGAATAATCATGATAATAATAATTATGAATTGTTATGGTCAGTTTCAATGACCATTATCATTTCATGCATTTTGTAAAGAACAACAAGTAAACAAAAGTCATAGAAATGAAATGGTGATGGTCAACAAGTCCACAATGGTCAACCGGTCAACAAAGTCAACAAGTCAACATAAGTCAAATGTTCAACTTAACCGTGGAACAATAATACTTAATTAATATTATTAATCATATTTCTTATTCTCATTAGGGTTTAGAAAAGGTCAACGATCAACAAACCTAACGAGAATCCTCTGTCTCTGCCTCTGCCAACTGTGCATACACACCCGCACCCGTGTTCCGAGGAACACGAATACAATGAGATAAAACCAATCCCAAAACATTTACTAGGATCTGGTTTAAACCAAAGCCCGCTAGTAATAACTGCCCGGACACCAAACGTGCACAAGTGCGCGGATGCGAACGAACCCTGTCGTAAAACCTTGCGACCTCTACTCTGTTTTGCATAAAGGAGAATAGCTCTCTGTGTGGGACTCTAAAGACTCGACTCTACGCTGGCAGTGGGTTTAACCACAGGCCGCAGCGGTACTAGCTGTACGTAACGGTCCCCAGGTAGATGTCGATAAGAAGACTGGTGAGGTGAACCCATCCGAACTCCTACTGAGCATGCATGTGACAATCTCTCGTACAGTCCGGTCTGTTCGTCTGAGAGTACGCATGGAGGGCCTATGGCGGTAAACGTCAGTCCCCTAATAGCGGTACAAGTCGTGTCGGAGTGTAGCCCAGAACACCCTGAGATAACACTGGAAATGCTACCAGTATATCTCGCTTGCCCTGGCCAGGGACGACTATGTGTAATGGCTCTCCTAGACACAGCGCGATATCAACCCCCAATACCGGGAGAGACGAATCCTGCCTAACCGTCACTGCCTCCAAGTGCTTCGGGATGCACCCAACTACTACCTATTTGCACGACTCATTTGAGCCGTGGTAGGGTAGCAATCTAAGAACAGTGGGAACACACTCGAGGAGAAGTGACAATGTCAAGTCAGCAGACTAAGCTGTACTCATGTCACCTCGGAACTGATAACTGACGATAGGTATAGTACCAACCAATAGTTCCCTACGAGTCCTGTCCAGTGTACTCATAACCTAACGAGCACCCGCATACTATCTAAAGTACGACGTACTGACGGCTGTGGGACAGACCATCTCCCCTCCTGGGATGAGAAGCGTATACACTAGTCTACTCCGGAGTACCGATGTCCCGTCTCGATAGTCCTACGACTAGGGACCTGTATAAGGATGTGCTTGTAGATTACCGAGCACCCACTAATGTGACTGCCATCACAATGCTGGTAATCAAGCAAAGATCCTAAGGGCTCCACTAATGTGTATAGGCGATATGCTAAAAGAAACACATGTACACATTAAAGTAGAAACAAACCAAGTAGCATACTACTATTTTGAGCAAGATTGTCTGTACAACTGTGAATATCCCAAGCATCCATTAAGAAATATACAAATTAGTATGATACAGTAATGGCCTCTAGGGCATATACACTAACATGTTGTATACCGTTGGTCTTGATTCATATATTTGATATTTGTTTTTGTGCTCCCTATTGCACTAGATCCATGTTTTCATGCACCCAGTGCACTCGATTCTTGTTTTCGTGCACCCTACTGCACTGGATTGCATTTGTGCATACCTGATGCGCTTGATTTAGATTTTCACACACACTTGGCGCACTTGATATGATTTTGTGCACACTTGATGCACTTAATCGTGATTTTTCGTGTATATTAGTCGTACTTGGTTGAGATTGATCCTAATTCTGTTTATGAAACTTAGATACACCCTTCTAATTCTTATCAACAGTACCAAACTTTCACACGCTCTCATGTTGACACTTCTCTTGAGGCTAATAGGGCAAGTCGTAAATGCAAGTCGATTGCGGAACACATTGAACTCGTCCGTAGCCAACAATTAAAACCATCTCATGTTGATACTTCTCTTCAGGCTAATGAGGCAAATCATAAACGCATGTCGATTGCGGAACACATTGAACTCGCCCGTAGCCAAGAATTAAACACATTCCAACCATACTCAACATTTTCACCTTATCTAGACAATGCTTCTGAAAGTCAATTAGGATGTTCCATGGTTCAAAGAGAATCCTCCATTGGAACTTTTTCACAAACCATGTCTAGTTTTGAAGTAGAGTTAGATTTGAGTAGTGAAAAAGAACAAGAGATCCATCAAAGTCAAACCAAAACCAATTCTTTTGATCTCGATACATTCCATCCTGAATCCCAATCGGATGTATTTAATGATCAACAGCTTCATAATCTAAGTTCTGAGGTGCCCGAGAATAACATGTTTGATTTTTCCAATAGTGAGTGCGAAAGAGAGCCTTACACCAGTCCAAATCAAATCGATCCTTATTCAACTCCTCTTGATATTTCAAACCTTCCAATTCCATCAAATAAACCAAGTGATTTATTGATTGAGGATAATATAATTGATGAATTTTTAAAGACATGTTCGTTTGATTTGACCGAAGATATTATCGAGAGTAGTGATGAGAATATCGTTGAAGATGAACCCGTTATATTGGATGAGTTGGATTCTCCTACCCATCATGTCCTTTCTATTGAATGTGAAGAACTTCATGTATATTTAACCGGTCCTATTCTTACCACCGACATATCCAATATGCAAAACGATATTCAGTCTTCATCTCCCACATCTGGTTAAACAACGCTCGACACCCATGTTTGTTTACCTTTTTCATCACCCACTTTCTTTGGTTCTTCTAATCCTCTTTCAACTCCACCGAGTTCTGATGAACCACACTCTGATATTTTGAGTTTTATAATTCTTGAAAGACCACTTGATTTAGACTCTTTTGAAAATAAGGCAGATGAGCTTTTCGAGTCTCCTACCTCTATAATTTATGACAAATCAAGTGTGTTGAATTCTGGCGTATAAAAGATTGATCTTGAAACTTTCAGTATTGCTAGAAAATCTGCCCATTCCACTGATTCTTTTCTTTCCGATGCGATCACCATCATTGAAAGTTTTGAAAATATTTTCGCCGAAGAACTCGAGTTCCTTAAAGACTTGGATGTTGTGATGAATCAACCTCCATTAGAAATTCGTGCACCACGCTTTGAGGCCGGAAAAGTGGAACCAACACCTCTTCTTCTTATCCCTTATGAGAATGCAATTATTCCACCCATTCCTAATCATTCACATTTTCGTTTTCTTTCATACTCACTTTTTCGTCTCTACCAACTGAGACGTAAATCCTTTCGATTACACCTCTTATCTCCTCCCCACTTCTTCACTTTTATCTGTAACATGATCATCTACTAACCATGGTGTTACCTGGATAAAGTATTTGAATGGTTGGTGTTGACTTTTGATCTTTGTAAAGTTTTGTGTATGTTAGGAATATGTATACCCTAGAGGCTATTATTGTATGATATAGTGGATGCTAGGACATACATATATAAGACTTTCTTGCTTGACATGATAGTATGCTATCTGGTTGCTCTTTATCTTAACATGTACACTTGTATTGTTATACCGTCTCTCTGATACATGTTGATAATGCCCTTAAGATGTTTGCTTGATTACCAGGACTATGATGCAGATCATACTAGTGGGGCTTGTGTAGTCCACAAGCATATCCTTTAACAGTTCTTATTCGAGAGAATATCGAGACAGTGCATCGATATTTCAGAGTAGACTAGTGTGTACGTTTCTTAACCTTGTATGGGGCGATGGTTGATCCTACATCCATTGGTGTTTGACATCAAAGATTGTACAGAGGTGCCCATTAGAGAAAGGGTATACCGAACAGGACTCGCCGAGAACTCCTAAATGGTACTGTAACTATCATCAGATAACAGTTCTCTGGTGACACTTGTATAAGTTAGTCTGTAGACCCAAGATCGTTATAGTGTCTTGTGTGATTCCCACTGTGCTTTGATTTCCTCCATACCACGGCTCAAAGTGGTCATGCAAACAGGTGGATTTTGGGTACAGTTCCGAGTCACATGGAGGCAATGAGCGATAGGAGGGGTTTCGTCTCTCCCGGTATTAGGAGTTGATATTGCGCTATGCTCGATTGGCTATAACAGCAAGTCCTTGGACAGGGTTGATGAGATTTACTGCTAAGTGTTATCAGTAGTTTCTCGAATAGTTATAGGCCACACATCGGCATGACTTATCAAGTTACTGGGGTCTGATGATTCCACCACTAGACTTGATATGCGACATATCAGACGAAGAGACAGGACTGTACGGTAAGTGTTGATTATAGGCTTTGCGGGAGCTTGGACGAGCTTGCTTGTTGATCTTCTATTCCCTCAATACCTGGGTAGCCGTTTCATCCATCTAGTACCGTTGATCGCTTGTAGGTATCTGATATGATCATTACCTACTGCTGGCATATTGACGAGTCTTTAGAGTCCCACACAGAGGTTTCCTAGCTCAAGCGAAACGAAGTAGGGCACATATGTGATATGTGTAGGAGCTTGATTAAATACGAGTATGTGATACCGTATTCTAATCTCGCGATATTTGATAACGGTTAGGTTATATGTGATATAACTGAATTGTTGAATCAAGTGTTGATTCAATGATATGTTATATGTATGTGTATGTATATATATATATATATATATATATTTGATACCGGACGGTAATATATGATATGAATAGATTATTGAATCAAGTGTTGATTTAATGTAGTATTAAATATTTATCGGTTATATGTGATATGACTGGGTTATTGAATCAAGTGTTGATTTGATAATTTGATATACATATAAATGATATTAATCAGTTATATATGATATAACCGGATTATTGATTCAAGTGTTAATTTAATAAATTAATATATATTTATATATTAACTAATATTGTGCCCACTAATGATTTTCTTCTCTTGTATATATATAATGATATATATATATATGATATATATATTTATATATATAATTTACTATTGTGTCATGGTGAATGATACATAGAACATGGGTGTATGAGACTTACACTAGAGCCAAGGATAATATTGGGTGATTTATTTTAAAGTGTAATAAAAATTAGTAGATAATGAGCATGGCTTAGATGCTTGTAGAAGCAGGTAGAAGCCATGACTCATTCCACTAATTTTATTTTACTCTAGATATTTTCTCACCCAACCATATATCATTAGCCCATGGTTAACTCTCACAATGATCACTTAAGATATTTTTTTCACCCAAGTTCGTCTTCTTCCTCTCTAGGTTTTCATGAGTTGAAGAAATAGAAAGAGAAATAAATTTCTAAAGTGAGCAAAATTCCTACTTCATCAAGCTACACACATCTAGCCCATTAGTTTAGATTGTTAGCTATACTAATACTTGATTTGTGAAGCATTAACTTGAGTTAGAGAGACATTAAGGTGGATCATCTTTAGCCTCGAAGATGACGAAGCATGTTCGTTCCTTTCACCAAGTAGAGCCCAAGAAGAATTCTAAAGACTACTACTTGGAGCTTAGGGACTACTACTTGGAGCTATTGAAGTGAAGGACTTGGTCTACAAAGGTTGTAACCTTCTTCACTTAGCTTAGAACTTGTTTACATGTTTAAAAACCCTAATACTCTAGTTAGATTCTAGGTTAGTGTAGCTTAGACCTCTAGATTTTTTAAATTGCATAGTTGATGCATGTGGAAACCTAGTAGAGGTGCTATGACACACTTTCATGGTATCAGAAACAAGGTAGAGCATTAGACATTGTTAGTTGAATTGCGAAACCGAAACAACTCCAAAACAGTCGAACCCGAAAACCTAGTTTCTGTCCAATTTTTAAAGTCGTCTGAATTATTTTTTAAAATGTGCAAAAGGATACATATGATGTTGTTAGTTGTATATATATGCTCTAGAGACAATTGTTGTACATATGATGTATATTATAGTGGATGCTTGGATGTATATATAGAGGACTTTCTTGCTCGATATGATAGTATGCTATCTGGTTTCACTTTGTCTTAACATGTTGACTTGTATTGGTTTACTGTCTTGCTCTTACATGTTCATAAAGCCCTTAGGATATGTAATCGACTACTAGGAGTATGATACAGATCATACTAGTGGGACCAGGATAGTCCAAGAGTACATCCTATAACTGTTCCTAGTTGAGAGAGTATCGAGACAGGGCATCGATACCCCAGAGTAGACTAGCGTATACGCTTCTCGACCCATATGATGGGCGATGGATGATCCCATATCCATTGGTGTTTGACATCAGAGAAGGTATACGGGTGATCAGTGGAGAATGGGTCCACTGAATGGACTCACCAAGAAATCCTAGATGGTATTATACCTATCTTCAGGTAGCAGTTCTCTGGTGACACTGGTACATGTTAGTCTGTAGACCCGAGATCGTCATAGAGTCTTGTATGATTCCCACCGTGCTTTGATTTCCACCTTACCACGTTCATGAGAATGTGCAAAACGGTGGATTTTGGGTACAGTCCCGAATCACATGGAGGCAATGAGCGATAGGAGAGGTTTCGTCTCTCCCGATTTTGGGAGTTGATGTTGTTCTGTGTTCGATTGGCTACAACTGGAAGTCCCTGTCCAGGGCCGAAATGGAGACCTACTAGTAAGTGTTATCAGTAGTTTCTCGACCCGTTATGAGCCTCACATCGACACGACTTATCGGTTTCTGGGGTTTGATGTTTACCACCCCTAGACTGGATATGCGACATATCAGACGAAGAGACCGGACTGTACGGGAGTGTTACTGATTAGATTCACAGGATTATGTACATGCTTGCTTGTTGATCTTCTAATCGCTCAATACCCGGGTGACTGTTACGTTTAGCTGACTGCTTGCAGCTTGTGGGTGTTTGATATGCTCATCACCTACTGCCGGTGTATTGACGATTCTTCAGAGTCCTACACAGAGGTTTCCTAGCTCAGGCAAAACGGAGTAGGAGCATATATATGATATGTGCGGGACCGAGAATAATACGTGTATGTGATACCGTATTCGATTCTCGCGATATGAGATATCTGCCGGGTATATGTGATATACCCGTGTCATCGAATCAAGTGTTGATTTGATGAACTGATAACATATTATATTAGTCGGTTATTTGCAAAATAGCCGGATCATCGGATCAAGTGTTGATTCGATAATTTAAAGTATAATTATATAGTTGATATATTACATTGCATTAACTAATATAAGCTCACTTAAATGATTCTTTTTCTCACTTGATTATACATTGATATATATGTGATATATGTTAATTGTATTATTTTTCTTTTGTTACATAATATATTATATATATGATATATAATATTATAACATGTTAGGGTTACATATGCAACTAGGGTTTATAGATTAAAACATGCTAGGGTTTAAACTTGGGTTAACATTTTCTTTTTAGATAATTCTTATTTGGATGGATAAGTTTTGGAAAAGCTTTATGTTGCTTTGACAAAGTCCACCTTCTTTGTTTTATCCTTGATATTGTCATGACCCGAAGGTACAGAACGTGACCGGCACATAAATTACGAAGCGTCTAGAGGCGCAACGTAATCTAAGTAAGCCGAAGCCAAGAAATCTAAACCATTTAAATAAAGAAGTAAAGGAAAACATGTTTAAAAGCAACATCAAATTTCTCAAAAATTTCGGCAGTGTCTCTTTTGTAAAAACTGGCCCCAAACGGGTACAAATAAAAATATATACATAAGCAATAAATAAAAGGCATCCCCAAACGGGAGCTAGCTCTACGCCAAAAGGCGGAAATAACCACACTATGCACTATAATAAACAACGCCGAAGGGCGAGACTCAAAACTCAAAAGAAAACCAAATCCACCAGAAAATCATAATAATACATGCGCGACTCTAAGGTCGAAATAAAAACAACAGGTCTTCTAAATCTACCAATAATATAAGTCTGGTCGATGGAGCTTACTAGATAGAAATGAAATAATAAAAGTACAACGGCGGTCCTGATACAAGTGAACTAACCTACCAAGAAAATCTCCCTGAATGAAATGATGTGCCATCAAGCTGCCAAAGAAACCTGTACATCGAAACCTGTAAGAAAATTTGGCACAACGGGGGTTAGTTGCCAACTCGTGGGTAGAAGACATCTGCGAGTAGAAATCGCATGCACGACGCTCTCCTAGGTCATATAATATACTTAACCTAACACTAGACAACTAGTAGTGATAGGGTAATAATCTATAAGTAAGTGCAACACTCAGTGCTCGTGTCAGTAGTAGCATGTCATATGTATGCTATGTATGAATGCCTCATGAATGAAATAATCAACCATGAAATTTGGACATATTTGTAAGTCCACGGTAGCACCCAGGCTGTCTAACAGACGCCAATATGCGGAACAAAAACTTTTACAACTGGCGCTATCGCGTACTATAACCCGGATCTGCCATTAAAGCTAAACTAACAAATTGTAAAGCGGGTAGAATTGTTATACCGAACGATCCGAGTCCTTCGGTCTTCAACCATCATCCCACGCTTTGTTGCGGCGGCTTCGATCTCCTGAATCTCCAGTCTTCTCGTCCAGATGGCACCACGTCGACGGATCTTTAAACGGGCTCCCGCCTCTGAACCGAGGCAACTCGATCGTCAAGTTTGCTAGAAGAGACGACCAAGATGACGTAGAGAATGAGTAGAACACTTTGTCTCGTTACGTCCAAAGCTATGGACGAACGGTTAATGAAGTTGCCTTTTGGAATCGGGTGAAATGAGAAATTAGGTAATCTAATTTCCATGAATCCAAAACAATATCAATCTCTTTTCAAGCAACCATATTCCATCACAAAATGCGGCCGGCCACTTATAGGAAGAGGGGGGTGAGGGTAGGAGCAAAAAGGGTGACCATAAGCCAAAAGATCTCAAGCAAATACAAAGAAGAGTTAATGAAAAAGAATGTGTGATCATACAACTTGTATGAACACAATAAATGCACAATTAAAGCACAAATGACTCACTAGCCTCATCACCACCTCTAGAACCTTCTAGAAGCATGACTCACCCTCATCAAGAAAAGATAAATCCGTATTTAACCGAATGTTAAATACGGGTGATAGAAAACTGGAAACTAGCAACTTCCAAAAGTGATCCTGAAACGAATTTCAGGATAACCCCGTATCAGTATAAACATACCCGCATTTGTATTATGACCGAATACAAATGCATCTGAGACAAAGATATTATATCTACACAGTATAATACTCGGATCCGGATTAAACCAAAGCCGACAAGTATTATCTGCCCGAAAACTGACACGTACGAAAACGCACGTGTATTTTCCGAACCCTGCCATAAAACCATACGGCCTCTACAACATTTCGCCCGAATTTGGGAAAGTGTCTGTGGGGGACTCTAATGACTCATCAACATACTGGCACTGGGTATAACCTCTAGCACGTCAGACGTACAAGCTGTACGTAACGGTTGCCTATGTATTGATTGGAAGGGAAGCTGACGAGCGAACTCATCCATAAACCCTACTGAGCCTAACAGTGACAATATACATACAGTCCGGTCCCTTCGTCTATAAGTATCGCATTCTGCCTAGGGGGCTGGTAACGTCAGACCCCCATTAGCGGTATAAGTCGTGTCAGAGAGTGGCCCAGAACACCCTGAGATACTACTGGAGTACCTACCAGTAAATCTCCTGTCTCGGCCGAGCGCTTTGTGTAATGGCTTTCCTAGACACAGCGCGACCTCACCCCCAATACCGGGAGAGACGAATCCCCGACGATCCGCTCACTGCCTCCATATGGCTTGGGACTGTACCCAACTAAAACATGTTTGCACAACTCCTTTGAGCGTGGTAGGGTAGTAATCTAAGCACAGCGGGAACTCACACGAAACAAATGACGTTCTCAGGTCGACAAACTAACCTGTACACATGTCACTAGGGAACTACTATCTGACGATATGTATAATACCAACTAGTATGTTCCCGGCGAGTCCTGTCCGATGTTCTCTTAACCCAATGAGCACCTGTATACATCTTAGGTGATCCAACCGACACCAGTGGCTTGTGAGACCGGCCACCGCCCCTCGTCGGGGTCTTGACTGTATACACTAGTCTACTATGGAGTATCGATGCCCTGTCTCGAAACTCCCACGACTAGGGACACTTTAAGGATGTGCTTACAGACCCCAGCTCCCACGTATATGATCGCCATCATACTGCTGGTAGTCAAGCAAGAATCCTATGGGCTCTATCATCATGCAATAGTGAACTAAAGCATGTATACGATGATAAAGACAAACCAGATAGCATACTATCATTTCGAGCAAGACTGTCATATCGGTATAGGTCCTGTCTCAATCATTGCAATCACGTACCTGCGATCCAATAATTGACTTTGAGGGCACTATCTCCAACAATCTCCCACTTGCACTTAAGGATAATTATTGCGATGTCGCATACTCACAGTCCGTGTGATACCGAACATCCAACTCCTCTACTAATCAGTTTCACAAAGCTAGTTTGTAAAACTCTTGTGTTCGAGAAATAGCCTCAGTGAGTGGATCCGCCCTGATGTTTCTTTCTATGTCTCTCTAAATCTCAAGTCCGCCGAGAAAACCATCTCCCGAATCGAGTAATACCTGTCTTAAAATATATCTGGATATCTGATGGGACCTTGTTTATAAATGAACTCCAAATCCAAACATCTTAGACTGTAGTGATCACTGAACCTAATCAGTATCCACACCATGCCTCCCACAGTATCCTCTTGGACCACCTGTCCATAATACTGTCCCTCGTCAGAGGGAAAACTATAACTCTGACAATCACTCCGTCATTCTTGTCACTTTTGAAGCCTGGAATGATAACCGTCTCCCGAAGGAGGCTGCCGTCATCAAATCCGTAGAACATGCACTTATGTTCTAAATCTGCTTCCTTATGTTTCTTCAGGATTGGATTAATATAAACCTATTGCATCTGGTGCAAAAACATCTGGTGTGGTACTTGACTTCTCATGATTGACTCAATTGCCTAAGCAAGTGATCTGCCAATCATGCACATCCCTCTCCCCTTTAGTCTGTAAGACAACTTTAGAGAGGGTAACTCCGTCACCTGCAGGTACACCACCATGCCAGGAGTCATCTATTCTAAATACCATTAGAATACTGTCAAAGTACCCATATTGGGAAACTACTCAAATCTAGATATAATACCATAGATCTAGTAACCGGAATGTCTGATATTATATCCATATCTTGTCTGGAGAAACAACTGTGTGACGACCATAGTACAACCGATCGTAGTACAGGAATTTTACTTCCTACTCTGTATATGTCATCCAAATACCAGGACATCACACCCTACTACCTTCTTAACAGATCCATCCCCTATTCTGATGATGTCAAACCTATGACTGTTACATCAAAATTAGATGATCTATCTCTGATATAACTGCTCGAGTCTATATATAGACATAAGCTACTTGCCAACTATGCTTCTGCTGCTTCCACTGACCACAACAACCCTTTGGCAGAATAATATACACGTGCACTTCTAAAGCTAGTTTTATAACGACGTTACACTTATCCTCTTGTCGGGTCTCATAGTCTGGAACAACAGTAGTGTCAAGTCTGGGTAAACAAGAACCTCCCTGTCACCGTCCTTGAGGCTACCGGAGTACCTCTCGGGTGTTTGAGGTTACCCACCATATCTGTGGAGTGGCTATTGGAATGTCAAACCTGATTGAATATATAAGTCCTATTAAATTTTCCGTAATTGTTTGCGGTTCTGGAATCTCTTCCAGTTCTACCACACTCCCACTACTGTTTTCTGAAAAAAATCCATTTTATTAAAACTGTGGCGAGTCATGAACAATATCACTATTGATCTATCAGATGGTAGAAATGTCAACCTTCGTCAAAGTCAGGGTCAACCCACAAACTGCCATTACAGAAACGTGCCTTGAGTTATCCAGTGTCTGGTTTAAAGCATAAGCTGGACAACTCCCCGTATCTTAACATCGTTAAGATATGAACCATTTTATATACAATATAGAAATAGAGGCACTAATTTAATTGGAACCGATTCAAAAACATGCAACTGTCTCCAGTGCATATCAACTTAATGAAGAGAGGCTAATCAGCATTACTCAACTTAGGAATCCATCCAATTATGAGTAACCTGAAAGAGAAACAAGTTTCTCAAAACTGTTACTATTAACTGAATACCAATCACAAGAATCTACATCTTCGATCTCTTTGAAGAATCCTGATACTTGCGATATCTGGTTCTCTATTTTATTCTTATACTCACAACTTATCATAACTTAGACATTGTATTTGTACGAAACATTTGTTTAAAAACTAGAGAAGTCACAAGTAAACAGAACATAGTACGGGGACCTACCCCTTTGTCTTGATGGACACTGGACAACATACAATACTCTGTATAAGTCCGCTGAGTTGAATAACTCAAACCTGTGCATCGTAGGTTGAAAAACTGTACCCAGGTGATTTCCTCAAATATCACCAATTACAACGAATTCCGATATAATGAGGATGATCACCTAATTCCTAATAATTTACTCCCACTCATTATCTGAAAAACACCATACAGATATGAGAATGAAACCTGGTAAATACATACCCTAGAGCAAGTATCTAATCGGGAAAACAGTTTTCTTTTAACAATGCGCAGTGAAACTGAAACATTCAAATGTCTCGTAGGGGTATCCTGGTATTCCTAGTAATGCCTCTTCCATAATCCAATTCATGACTATAACCGTATATTTCTTTTCCATCTTTCCAAATCCCTTTATTTGTCTTTAGTCGTTACCTTCTGTACACCATCATTAGGCTAAATGGTTTTCTTCCTTCCCAACCGTTCGGCACCAGCCTGTGGTTTGGAAGAAGACTATCCAGTAAGCATAATAGGTGTACTCTCCTAATCCTAAGAGTACTCGTAACTTGAGAGAAGGCGATGATAAAAGACAACTGAATAATACCTTATTCTATTTCTCCCGAACTGGCGATAAAAGCAAAGGTGAAATAGGAGTGGCGATGAAGTACGTGATTTTGTTATGAATGATAACAGCCGCAATTTACTTTGCCCTCTTTCTAATCCCTTTATTTTGTCTTTAGTTATTACCTTCTGTACACCCTACTTAGGCTAATTGGTTTTCTTCATTCCCTACCTTTCGGCACCTGTCTATGGTTTGGAAGAAGACTATCCAATAAGCGTAATAGGTGTACTCTCCTAAACTAAGGAGCCCTCTCAACCTGAGAGAAGGTGATAATAAAAGACAACTGAATAAACCAATTCTATTTCTCCTGAACCTGGATCCATCCTCGAAGTAGTACCTTCGAGTTCGTATATAACCATATGATGGATCTATCCAATGGAAGTGAATGTCCGTTGTAATACGGGGTGTTCTGAGAAATACAAAGGGTAAAAGAAGGAGCGGCAATGACTTATGCAACTATAGACAATCCAAAGGCCAGTATTTTAAGAAGGTTCGGTCAACTTGGTCACTGAGTCATAGTCTAGGGTCGGTCAAAAGGTCGCTGCCAAAGAGAGAGAGAGAAAAGAAACACTCTGCGTGCACTCTAACCTAGATCAGAATGGTTATCAATTTATCTAATCAGGAAACCTCCCACTGTAATCTCAAATTCTCCTCCAAACCTGAAAGAAGAATTTGTCGGGATCACCCGAAGAGTAAACCAACTCATCAGTGAGAATCGGGATCCAACTATAATCGCATGATAACTTGATGGAATCCACTCAAGTTATCACACTCCAGAAGGTATGCGCATGCCTGGCAAGTTTGCTTTATGTTTGAAACTCCCGATGTTATTTTTGCCCCATGCTCTTATGACCTTGGCGTTGGTCAAAATATCATAAGTCACATGTCAAGTTCTGCCCTTCATTGTCCTGTTCAATTTAAGCCCACCCGCACATGCCCCTGACGTTGGCCAAATGGCAGAATGACTGTCCCAAACCAACCCATTTATCTATGCAACAAATGAAATACCCCAGCAGCTACCAAACACTATGCCCTGGCATTGGTCAAATGCATAGCTTGAATACTACTGACTATCCATAAGAAATGACGGAGGGCTACGGCTGGTTTTTGGCGAAAAACCTTTAACGTAATGAACTTGATCTCGTTGAAGGAAACTGATAGCTTTTTATAAAAAATATAGTGACGAAAAACCTTTGCTAAGGAGGTCACTCCCGGTGAAGGGATCTCGGCACTTTCCTCGTGGAATGAGATGCAGTATATTCTAACTGAATACCGCGATGCAAAGCAACTTGTAATGGACTATATTAAACTTATTACCCTGACGCAAACTTCTGCCCAAGGGGTCACTTCCGGTGAAGGGATCTCGGCCCCTGCCTCGTCGAATGAGGTGCAGGATATTCCAACAGAATATCACTATGCAAAACAAAAGGAAACATCTTTGTAATAACACCTTTTATAATTTGTTCCAACAACATCAAATATAGGTTTGTTTTATCCTTGCATTGATAAGAATCAATGCAGTCCCATCAATCAATCACACCAGAAAAGAACGAAAATAAAATATACGTATATGCCATCCGCATTCGTCACTTGGTCCCGTCATCACCCGCTAGGTTACTTAACTAACGACAGAGCGGGGGCTGGACTAGCGCGGGTGTAAAACATATACAACATCTAATAGTATATATACCAATATACAATAATCGCTCCAGGCGTGATAATATGCAACATTACAAAAAAGTAATAAGCATCACAGAACAATAAAGATAATCTGGGATCCCCGGGTTTCATAGAGCCGCTGCTGAAACCTGACGTTCCCCTGGTCGTGTGGATAGCCTATGCAATGAAACCTATACCCCTACGGGTGCGGCAAGTTACCCGCCAAAACCTGAAGCGAGGTAGTTGTAACATTTTAAAAATAATTAAATAATTAATTAAATAAATAAAATCGTTTAAGTGAATTTTATAATTTTCGGTAAAGTAAAACATAGTTTTCATAAATATTTCACTATAAATTTAAAAATACCTATTTTAATTATGTTATTACTATTAAATGGTGTTTATTTAGCCACTTATAAATTTTTAGTTTAATTAAATATTTTTCTTAAATTAATTATTTTAAATATTAACATAAGCTTTATTTTTACACTAAATTAGTGTAAATTACAAATTTGAATGGGTTTAGATAGCAAAAGTGAACCATTACATATTAGAATCAAGTGTGTTTCATGCAAAATTTAATTTCAAAATTTTACATTGGTTCTAGACCATTCTAGGTCAAATGGAGTGAAAAAAATAAAGAATTTTTAAATAAATTCTTGAAAAGACTTAATTGTGTGATATTTTTGTGAAAGTTTCTACACTTGTCTTCACCTTTTCTCACTCTCCTCTCTTTTCCTCACCTCATGGCCAGCCTCACCGCCATGGGCAGCCCCAA
Source organism: Agapanthus africanus (assembly GCA_030015575.1). NCBI lineage: Eukaryota > Viridiplantae > Streptophyta > Magnoliopsida > Asparagales > Amaryllidaceae > Agapanthus > Agapanthus africanus. Next base: position 363,567,708 of record JASDDO010000001.1, on the reverse strand, counting down.
AATTTCCCCCCCATCATTTTTGCATTAAAAATCATCAAAATTCATCAAAAATTCAATAAAAAATCCACAAAATCCTAACAAATTCCTACCCTCTATTCTTTGCTCATCTTTACATGGATTTTGGAGATGGAAAGCATTCATTTTGGAGGCTTATTTTCATGTTTGGATCTCATGTTGTGGAGGTATAAATTTTCTTCTTTTGATTTATTGTTATTAGATGTTTCATTTAAGCATAATTAGATTTAATAAATAATTTCTATCTACAAGTTTTAAAATTCAAGTTAGGATTTATAAAATTAAGTTATGGTTTTTATTATTTAAGTAGGGTTATAATAACTAGTTTAACATTTTTAGAAGTGGAAAATCTTGTATGGATGATATATTGTGAATTGTTTATCCAAAATTGTTTAAATTAATCCGTTTTGCAAACTAGATTTCTATATATTGTATATATTGGTGAGATAAAATTCCAATTAATATTTGTAACACTAGATTGTGGTTTTTATGAGGATATTAACTTGTTAGTGGAATGAAAAACTTAAATTGGTTACTAGTTTCTATTGATAATTGAAAAATACTAATAAAAATGCCATTTTTGCTAACTAGATTTTGGAAATTCTTAAATAAATGAGGTTTAAAATCTAAATTATGATTTCATTATATTATTATCATCATGAATTGTAGTTTAATGCATTAATTCATGCAAAATCCAGTTTAGATGTGATATTGTGAAATTTTCCATAAAAGTATCGAATCTGGCAAGTTTGTAAACTAGAATTTTCAAACTAATATAAATTAGGGTGTTAAAAATATAGTGATGGTTTATATAGTCTAGTTATGCTAATTAATGAATATTATGACCACTAGTTTCTTTTAAACATCAAGTTTTGAAGTAAAACGGTAAATTGGTGTTTTCAGGTTTTACGGAATCGGACGATTTGATCGATTTTTAGGGTTTCGATGAATTAAATCTTGTTTTATATTATAAATAATGAGTTTTATAACTATGAGATGTTTGTTGATGCTTATCTCGATCAATCGGCGTTTGTACGCCGATATCGAACGATATTTGGTTCTTTTGCATGAGCGGGACAAAGGTTTTAACCAATGCACGTTTCGTGCGTCGTTTTGATGTTGTCCGTGATTCAGTTTACGATATTATATGTGTTTGCGTATAGGTACCCCTCACATGTACTGCGGGCGATGAAGAAGAGGATGGTAACACCGTCTTCGGCAGACAAGGACCAGGTGAGTAGATGTATATCTACGGGGGGAAGTCGGGTGGATGGCGTTTAGCACCCCCGAAAACGTAGAATAGGGATAGTACTAATTGTCATTAGGAAGCCAGACGTGAACTTAGATTCTTGATGAGTAGGACCCTAGTAATGACCCCAGGTTGGACTAGACTGATTTAGAAAGACCATACCAGAAGATGAATACCTTGGAAGAGATTTGTAGGTTTCAGGTAGATATACACACACACATTGAGACTCGACGTGGTGTATATGTGTATGTATATATATATATAGGACAAGGTGTTGGTATATATATATACATACAATACGTATATGTGATACAAGGATGTGATATGATACACGGGGATGAAACAATATAACTGGGTTGATGTCGTGATTCTTAGCTATACAGTCGTGTTATGATGTTAGGGGATCATTAGAAAATGAGATAATGGATTTGTATACTTGAACAATAATAAAGGGTGGTGATGATATTGAAGTATATGGGACTCTAAAATAGAACCCGGACCGTAACCTGTGCCCGAAATTCTGATATGATATCATATAGGTGTGACTTGATTACGACATCATATAGGTGTGACTTGATTTCGATATCATATAGGTGTGACTTGATTACGATATGATCTATGTATGACTTAATCACAATATGATACATATGACATGATATTTCTGAGGATAAATTAACGATGTATATTTATGCTGACAATGATATATGATTGATGTATGCGATTACAGTATAACATCTTGATCTTGACATGTGTTGATGATGATATTATACGAATGATGAGACACGTAGGTGATACTTGACTCGTACCCCGATATTGGGATGCCGTATGATGGATTTTACCGTACAAGACATAGATATGATGATTGATCCACACTCTTGATTCGAGGAAGCCGTACTACGTACGTGACGCTATTGAGACTGGATCGCCGACTATTAGAGATATGGATTCAGACCTTAGGTGGACTCTTATTTCTTATTGACTAGTTTCTTAGGTTTAGTTCCTTAGGAGGTTAGATGGACACTAGTTTAGGTTCGAGTCATATAGTTGTAGTTATACTTGTATATCACAAATGAGTGGTTATTACACATCCGTCTTTACATTCATACCGTAATCATAATGGTGCATGTTCATTCATATGTTTCTATAATCAGAATAAAACTTTGCCTGTTAGGACACCAGCACCATTACCGATGATGCGCATATTCCACGCACACTTATTTGCCGGCACACACACATCATCATCGGTAATTGCTATGTCACGTACACTTTAGATCATATTATCTTTTATTGATACAATCAGCTAACACCAAGATCGATATAATATTGTGATTACTCTCTGGTGTTAGTATAGATATAGTATTTATTACTTAGACATTTCATGCATTCGCATTTTCATGTTATCATGCAGTATTATGGGGCATATGCCGACACTTATCATATACTTACTCATGATTTTGGGATTTTGGATTTCTATGAGATTTCTGGATTTTTGGGGAAAACCGCAAGAATATATAAAAACTTCTCTCTCTCCACCTCTCTTTTTAAAACATAAGATGCGGTTTTCTCGTGATGTATGTGTCGTTTACCATGAGATTTCATGTTTTCTGTTGGATTTCGAGACCCGATTCGAGGAGTGGATGAACTGTCTCGGGTACATGGTGGGCCCGGTATGGTACCCCGGGGCAAGAAGATCGAGTTGTAGACGATGAGCCTGGTAGGGGAGGACTACCTACCGGTGATGTCTGGCGCGGCGGATATCCGGAGGATACCGACCGTTGTCGTGAGATTTGATTATATGGGCCGATCCGGACTGATGGAGCCCGAGATATTGAGACTATGAGACATTGAGATTATGAGGTATTGAGACTTGAGATTTACATGTTTTGTGTCGATGCTTGACACGGATTTCCATGGATTTCATCGTTGATATTTCAGATTTCTATACACATTTTACCATGATAAAAGTTAAAGATTTCTTATACAGATATATCTAGATTTCAGGATTGGTTATTGCACATTCATGGTGCATGCATACTCATTCACATGATATAGTTCTATATGAGGCATTGATACGAGCACGGAGCATTTGCACTTACACGTAGCTTATTATCCTGTCTTTACTTGATGACTAGTAGTATATTAGTATATTATTATGACCTAGGACAGCGTCGTGCATTCGATTTCTTTTCGCAGAATTGTTCTACTCATGAGTTGGCAACTCGCCCCCGTTGTGCCAAATTTTATTACAGGTTCGATGTACAGGTTTTCCTGACAGCTTGCTGGCACATCTTTTCACTCAGGGTGATTTGCACGGTGGGTTGGTTCACTTGTATCTGGACCGCCATTGTACTTTTATTATTTCATTTGTATCTAGAAAGCTCCATCAACCAAACTTGTATTACTTGATAGTTTACTGGATCAGTTGTTTATTTCGACCTTAGGGCCACGCTTGTATTATTATGATATTTGGTGGTTTTGTTTTCTTTTGAATTTTGAGGCTCGCCCTTTGGCGTAGTATACTATTGTGCATTGATGTTGTTGTTTCCGCCTTTTGGCGTAGAGCTAGCTCCCGTTTGGGAATGCTTTTTATTGTTTGTATGTATTATACTTGTTTGTACCTGTTTGGGGCCAGTTTTTATAAAGGAGACTCTGCCGAAATTTTTGAGAAAATTTGATGTTGCTTTTAAACTTGTTTTCTACATGTTTTCCTTTACTTCTTCATTTTATGGTTTAGATTTCTGGGCTTCGGCTTACTTAGGTTACGTTGCGCCTCTAGACGCTTCGTAATTTAAGTGCCGGTCACGTTCCGAACTTTCGGATCATGACAAAGTTGGTATCAGAGCGCTAGGTTTAACCGTATATATGTATAGGGTGACCCTTGGTTGATGGAGTAGGCGACATAGGTAGAGTGACGTACCGTGGGTATGATCCGCGGCATACTTACGATACGCTACTCTTCTTAAGTAGCCTTAGGATGTACATTTGTTTGCACCGTATTTCATTCGTTCCTTTGATCTATCTTCGTCGATATCGGAGGGTGGTTTCTGTTACCACGGGCGCATGGGCCGAAGGAGCTGCGGCTCGAATACGATAACCATTAGGGTATCGGTTGTTCTTGAGGATTGAAGCATTGTTTAGCGTGCGGGAGAAGGGTATTCACATGCCGTCCAGACGAAGTTAAAGGATTCGAACGATTGTCAGAAACCCATTTTCCCAAGTTTAAAGTATTCGGAAGAACATGCAGGTATTTCGATGGACCCTCTAGAAGAATGAAACCCTAACTCGACATAATGACCACGAGAACGCCCTTGAACCTTAGGGTTTACGGCAGTTCCGCGGTGCCATTAGTGAGGCTTGGGTTTGCCCATCTATGGCTGGACCATCGATGCTGGGGTATGTACCGGATATTTTTAAACTGTACTTGAGTGTTGATCTCTCGGGGAATTATAGGATTTTGATGGATCGATCGAAAAGTTTAATCTAGTCCGGATATCAGGTGAAGGGATCGACTACGTGGGAGACTCTAGATATGAGTATTGCCATTGGTAGCGTAGTCAGCACACCTATGAAGAGACGAGTTCGAAGCAGTCGACACCAGAGGAAAGGGGAAAAAAAAAGCGCACATTGACGATAGTGTTTGCGATTGTGATTTGGTGATTTGAATTTCATATTTTCGTTGATCGGATTTTGGTATTTTGAAGACTTTGTTCTACGATTGGCATTTCTTATGTGTACTTTCATTACATTCTATTCGTGTTTCATATATTAGTTGTATTGATGTTGTTTTGTACATACCCAGTACACTCGATTTGGTTTTATACATTTTGAGATTTTGATTTGACTTCGTGCATATGGGTTACATATGATTTTGACATTTGCTTCGACCTAGCTTTCATGCACTTTCGTACTGTGATTTCGATTTTAATATTCGGTGTATGATTTCGTGCACCATATGCACCTGATTGAGATTCTTGCGCACACTTGGCGCACTTGATGCGATTTTGTTCACACCAGATGCACTAAATCGGGGTTTTGTGCAGATTAGATGCACCTGATATTGAGTCGTGCAAGCCCGTTGCACTTGACAGATGTTTTTGGTGCACACCTATTGCACTTAGTTTCGTTTTTGTGTGTATTCGTGGTATCTGTATTTGGTTTCGATTTCAGTGCGCACCGGACGCACATGATATTTTTATGATGTGATTGGGATTGAATTCAGTTTAAGCAGTATGCTTTTATAATCATTACTGTGGATTTGATAACCAGGCGGGACGTGTATGTTAAATAAAAGATATATATAGAGAATTTTTAAAAATAAACGTCCGCTACTTGTGCCGTGACACGTGCATCACACGGCGATTTTCAAAAAAAGAGGTTCTTGCATGTTTCTTTATCCAGATATTTGGACGATTTTACTATGTTGCGCACTATATATAAGTGGTAGTTTTGATGTATATTATGTTGGTTTTCGTATTGGGTTTTGATATTTTATATTCGCTATTACTCCGATGATTGTGTTATGCTTGATGGAGTTGATTTTAGTTATGTACTGATGATTTCGGAGCCCCGACGATTTGAGTGTTTTGGCTGAATATTTTAGTAATTGGGGGGGAGTTTTAATTTAAATTCGGGGACCGAATTTCTTAAAGGAAGGAAGATTGTAACATTTTAAAAATAATTAAATAAATAAAATCGTTTAAGTGAATTTTATAATTTTCGGTAAAGTAAAACGTAGCTTTCATAAAACTAAACCGTAATTATTTTTCACTATAAATTTAAAAATACCTATTTTAATTATGTTATTACAAGTATATGGTGTTTATTTAGCCACTTATAAATTTTTAGTTTAATTAAATATTTTTCTTAAATTAATTATTTTAAATATTAACATAAGCTTTATTTTTACACTAAATTAGTGTAAATTAGAAATTTGAATGGGTTTAATTAGCAAAAGTGAACCATTACATATTAGAATCAAGTGTGTTTCATGGAAAATTTATTTTCAAAATTTTACAATGGTTCTAGACCATTCTAGGTCAAATGGAGTGAAGAAAATAAAGAATTTTTAAATAAATTCATGAAAAGACTTAATTGTGTGATATTTTTGTGAAACATTCTACACTTTTCTTCCCCTTTTCTCACTCTCCTCCCTTTTCGTCACCTCATGGCCGACCTCACCTCCATGGGCAGCCGCAAAATTTTCCCTCCATTATTTTTGCATTAAAAATCATCAAAATTCATCAAAAATTCAATAAAAAATCCACAAAATCCTAATAAATTACTACCCTCTATTCTTTGCTCATCTTTACATGGATTTTGGAGATGGAAAGCATTCATTTTGGAGGCTTATTTTCATGTTTGGATCACATGTTGTGGAGGTATAAATCTTCTTCTTTTGATTTATTGTTTTTAGATATTTCATTTAAGCATAATTAGATTTAATAAATAATTTCTATCTACAAGTTTTAAAATTCAAGTTAGGGTTTATAAAATTAAGTTATGGTTTTTATTAATTAAGTAGGGTTATAATAACTAGTTTAACATTTTTAGAAGTGGAAAATCTTGTATGGATGATATATTGTAAATTGTTTATCCAAAATTGTTTAAATTAATCCATTTTGCAAACTAGATTTCTATATATTGTATATATTGGTGAGATAAAATTCCAATTAATATTTGTAACACTAGATTGTGCTTTTAATGAGGATATTAACTTGTTAGTGGAATGCAAAACTTAAATTGATTACTAGTTTCTATTGATAATAAAAAAATACTAATAAAAATGCTATTTTTGCTAACTAGATTTTGGAAATTCTTAAATAAATAAGGTTTAAAATCTAAATTATGATTTCATTATATTATTATCATCATGAATTGTAGTTTAATGCATTAATTCATACAAAATCCAGTTTAGATGTGATATTGGGAAATTTTCCTTAAAAGTATCGAAATCGGGCAAGTTTGCATTCTAGAATTTTCAAACTAATATAAATTAGGGTGTTAAAAATATAGTGATGGTTTATATAGTCTAGTTATGCTAGTTAATGAATATTATGACCATTAGTTTCTTTTAAACATCAAGTTTTGAAGTAAAACGGTAAATTGGTGTTTTCAGGTTTTACGGAATCGGACGATTTAATCGTTTTTTTGGGTTTCGATGAATTAAATAATGTTTTATATTATAAGTAATGAGTTTTATAACTATAAGTTGTTTGTTGATGCTTATCTCGATCAATCGGAGTTTGTACACCGATATCGAGCGATATTTGGTTCTTTTGCATGAGCGGGACGTAGGTTTTAACCTATGCGCGTTTCGTGCGTCGTTTTGATGTTGTCCATGATTCAGTTTATGATATTATATGTGTTTGCATATAGGTACCCCTCACGTGGACTGCGGGAGATGAAGAAGAGGATGGCGACACCGTCTTCGGCAGACAAGGACCAGGTGAGTAGATGTATATCTACGGGGGGAAGTCGGGTGGATGGAGTTTAGCACCCCCGCAAATGTAGAATAGGGATAATACTCATTGTCATTAGGAAGCCAGACGTGACCTTTGATTCTTGATGAGTAGGACTCTAGTAATGACCCTAGGTTGGACTAGACTGATTTAGAAAGACCATACCAGAGGATGAATACCTTGGAAGTGATTCGTAAGTTTCAGGTAGATATACACACACACACACACTGAGACTCGACGTGGTGTATACGTGTGTGTGTGTGTGTGTGTGTGTGTATATATATATAGGACTAGGTGTTGGTATATATATATACACACAATACGTATATGTGATACAAGGATGTGATATGATATACGGGGATGAAACAATATAACTGGGTTGATGCCGTGATTCTTGGCTATAAAGTCGTGTTATGATGTTAGCGGATCATTAGAAAATGAGATAATGGATTAGTATAATTGAACAATAATAAAGGGTGGTGATGATATTGAAGTATATGGGACTCTAAAATAGAACCCGGACCGTAACCTGTGCCCGAAATTCTGATATGATATCATATTGGTGTGACTTGATTACGACATCATATAGGTGTGACTTGATTTCGATATCATATATGTGTGACTTGATTACGATATCATATAGGTGTGACTTGATTATGATATGATCTAAGTGTGACTTAATCACACTATGATACATATGACATGATATTTCTGAGGATAAATTAACGACGTATATTTATGCTGACAATGATATATGATTGATGTATGCGATTACAGTATAGCACCTTGATCTTGATATGTGTTGATGATAATATTATACGAATGATGAGACACGTAGGTGATAGTTGACCCGTACTCTGATATTGCGATGTCGTACGATGGATTTTACCGTACGAGGCATAGATATGATGATTGATCCGCACTCTTGATTCGAGGAAGCCGTACTACGTATGTGACGCTATTGAGGCTGCATCGCCGACTATTAGAGATATGGATTCAGTGTAAGTCCATGCTACCTCTCCCGGTACTTTCGGGCATGCGGAATTTGGTAAAAAACAATTTTCTAGAGGCGGTAACATGGACTCAAAACCGGATCTTGGTTAAACATCTAACTAACAACCTAACTAGGAGTTGTTAACTACTCGGTTAGAGGGTTATACCTTTCTTTCTTGAACTCCTTCGTCTTCAAACCTCGATGGTTGTCCGGATCGGCTTCACCCCGTCGTCTCCTTGCGCCGAAGATCGATCCACCTGAAAGCTTCTACCTTTGGCTTCTTCTTCGAACTTTGAAGAAACTAGATCACTTGGCTTGCTAGGCCTTGTGAACTAGAATGAGTAGAGGAATGTTTTGGTGTCTTTTTATCTACAAGGCAATTAGTCTCAACACATGAGAATGGTTTGCCTTGAGGTAGAGAGAGCAAGAGAAAGAGGGAGAGCTTGAGAATGAGAGAGCTCAAGAGAGAGAAAGCAAATGATAGAATGAACCATACTCATCTCATTCTCACCTCTCATAATCCAAAAGCCATCATAACAAAAATAGTAATCAAGTATTGTGTAAATGGTTTAAGTCAAAATGGCTATATCATTCCATGCACTCATTTTGCATAAATAAACAAGCAAGCAAAAGTCTTTACCATGGAATGATAGCCATTGTTATGATGATGGTCAACAAGTCCAACCTAGTCAACCGGTCAACAAAGTGAACAAGTCAACAAAGTCAACCCCTCAACAACCATGTCACTACAATAATTAATTAATATTAATGTTAATCATATATCTTATTTTTATTAGGGTTAAGCAAAAGTCAACAGTCAACAGTCAACTGTCAACAGTTAACAGTCAACAACCCCAATGAGAATACTCTGCCTCTGTCTCTCTGTCAACTGTGCATACACACCAGCATCCGCGCTCCGAGAAACACGAATACAAACGAGATAAAACCAATCCCAAAACGTACACTAGGATCTGGTTTAAACCAAAGCCCGCTAGTGTTAACTGTCCGGACATTGTACGTGCACAAGTGCACGGATGTGACCGAACCCTGTCGCAAAACCATGCGACCTCTACTCTTTTGCCTAAAGACGAATAGCTTTCTGTGTGGGACTCTAAAGACTCAACACTACGCTGGCAGTGGGTTTAACCACAGACCGCAAGCGGCACTAGCTGTGCGTAACGGTCCCCAGGTAGATGCCGACAAGAAGACTGACGAGGTGAAACCCATCTGAACTCCTACTGAGTCTGACTGTGACAATCTTCGTACAGTCCGGTCTGTTCGTCTGATACATCGCATGGTGGGCCTAGGGGGGCGGTAAACGTCAGTCCCCTAATAGCGGTACAAGTCGTGTCGGAGTGAAGCCCAAAACACCCTGAGATAACACTGGAAGCCTACCAGTATATCTCGCTTGCCCTGGCCAGGGACTACTCGTGTAATGGCTCTCCTAGACACAGCGCGATGTCAACCCCCAATACCGGGAGAGACGAATCCTGTCTAACCGTCACTGCCTCCAAGTGCTTCGGGACTGCACCCAACTACTACCTGTTTGCACGACTCCTTTGAGCCGTGGTAGGGTAGTAATCAAAGTACAGTGGGAACACACTTGAGGCGAAGTGACAGTGTTAAGTCTACGGACTAAGCTGTACTCATGTCACCTGGGAACTGATAACTGACGATAGGTATAATACCAACCGGTCAGTTCCCGACGAGTCCTGTCCGGTGTACTCGTAACTCAACGAGCACCCGCATACTATCTCCAGTACGACGTACTGATGGCTGTGGGACAGACCATCTCCCACTCTGGGATGAGAAGCGCATGCGCTAGTCTACTCCGGAGTATCGATGCCCTGTCTCGATAGTCCTGCGACTAGGGACTTGCATAAGTATGTGCTTATAGATTACCCAGCCCCCACTAGTGTGACTGCCATCACAACGCTGGTAATCAAGCAAAAATCTTAAGGGCTCCACTAATGTGCATAGGTAATATACTAAAATAAATACATGTACACATTGAAGTAGAAACAAACCAAGTAGCATACTACTATTTTGAGCAAGATTGTATATACAAGGTGAATATCCCAAGCTTCCATTAAGTGATATACAAACTAGTATGATACAGTAATGGCCTCTAGGGCATATACACTAACTATCTCCCACTTTCACTAAGGCCATGTACTGGCGTATCGAAGACCTATCATCTCGATCAGCCGCTCGAACTGAGTCTGGGGCAAGGCCTTGGTGAATGGATCTGCAGTGTTATCTTTTGAAGCAACCCTCCGAACCTCGATCTCCTGGCGATCTACGATCTCCCTGATCAGGTGATACCGCCTCAAGATGTGTCTGGATCTCTGATGGGACGTGGGTTCCTTCGCTAAAGCTATAGCTCCGTTGTTGTCGCAATACAGAGGTATTGGATCAACAATGGACGGAACCACCTGAAGTTCTTTCAAGAACTTCCTCATCCAGACAGCTTCTTTTGCGGCATCAGATGCAGCGATGTATTCCGCTTCCATCGTCGAGTCTGCAACGGTTTCCTGTTTGGAACTCTTCCAACACACCGCCCCTCCATTGAGGGTAAAGACAAAACCCGACATGGACTTGGAATCATCCTTGTCACTCTGGAAGCTGGAGTCAGCAAAGGCCTCGATCTGGAGGTCTTTTCCGCCGTACACCAAGAACATCTCCTTAGTCCTTCTCAGGTACTTGAGAATGTTCTTTACCGCTATCCAGTGTTTCTCCCCAGGGTTTGACTGATACCGGCTTACCACACTCAGTGCATAAGCTACATCCGGTCTGGTACACAACATCGCATACATTATAGAGCCTACCGCAGAAGTGTAGGGTATAATAGACATGTGATCCCTCTCCAAATCAGTCTTGGGAGACATCTCTTTAGAGAGGGTGATCCCGTGACAAGCTGGTAGGTTACCGCGCTTGGAATCTTCCATACTGAACCTTTTCAGTATGGTGTCGATGTACCTGGACTGTGAAAGTCTTAATATCCTCTTGGATCTATCACGATGGATCCGGATCCCCAGGATGTATGAGGCATCACCCAGGTCTTTCATGGAGAACCTGTGTGACAAGAACCCCTTGACAGATTGTAGCATAGGAATGTCATTTCCAATTAAGAGAATGTCATCTACGTATAAAACGAGGAATACTACAGTTCTCGCTACAAATCTACTATAGATGCATGGTTCATCTGGATTTTTGATAAAGCCAAATTCCTTGACCGTCTCATCAAAACAGATGTTCCAACTCCGCGATGCCTGCTTTAGTCCATAGATGGACTTAAGCAACTTGCACACCTTTCCGCTGCTCCCACTCTGAATGAAACCCTCTGGTTGGTCCATATAGACACACTCCTCTAAATTTCCATTTAGAAAAGCGGTCTTTACGTCCATTTGCCAGATCTCATAATCGTGGAAGGCAGCAATGGCAAGAAGGATCCGAATGGATTTCAGCATAGCCACTGGAGAAAAGGTTTCGTCATAGTCCAAGCCAGGTCTTTGACGGAAACCTTTTGCAACAAGTCTAGCTTTATAGGTCTCAACCTGTCCATCTACACCAATCTTCCTTTTGAAGATCCACTTGCATCCTACGGGTTTTACCCCGTCTGGAGCAATGTCCAACGTCCATACTTTGTTGGTGTACATAGACTCCATTTCGGTCCGCATTGCATCCAGCTATTTTACCGAGTCAACGCTCTGAATGGCCCGCTGAAAGCTAGTAGGCTCATCATAATCTATGATGCAATCCTCTCTATCCCCGTCTATGAGAAAACCGTAGTATCTCTCGGGCGGATGAGACTGCCTACTACTCCTGCGGAGCGGCGTAGGAATGTCCTGTTCTTTTGAACCCTCTGGTTCCACTAAGCTTTCAGTAATAGCTCGTGGTTCTGGAATTTCTTCCAGTTCTACTGCGCTCCCACTAATTTCCTTTTCTAAGAACTGGTGTTCTAGAAAGTGGGCATGACGAGAAACAAAAACCTTTTGTTCCTCTTCGCAATAGAAGAAATATCCCTTGGAGTTCTTTGGATATCCCACGAACTTGCACTGTACTGAGCGTGCCTCGAGCTTGTCCGCATGCTGCTTTTTGACAAAAGCTGGACTTCCCCATGTCTTAATGTGATTAAGATAGGGTCTCTTCCCACACCACATCTCATATGGTGTAGTAGGCACAGTCTTAGTGGGAACTCGGTTCAAAAGCTATGCAGCTGATTCTAGCGCATACCCCTAGAATGATCGCGGCAACTCAGCGTTACTCATCATGGACCGTACCATATCCAATAGGGTCCGGTTCCGTCTCTCCGATACACCGTTATGTTGCGGAGTGTATGGAGGAGTAAGCTGAGAAAGAATTCCGTTCTCTTTTAAATAGTCCAGGAACTCGGCACTCAAGTATTCTCCACCTCGATCCGATCTTAGAATCTTGATACTTTTGCCGGTTTTTTTTTCTACTTCATTCTTATATTCCTAGAATTTTCCAAAGGCTTCGGACTTATGTTTCATTAAGAAGACATAACCGTACCTTGAAAAGTCATCCGTGGAAGTAATGAAGTAAGAATAACCGCTTCGCGCATGTGTAGACATTGGACCGCACACGTCGCTGTATACGAGTCCCAAGAGCTCGCTCGCCCTTACTCCATGTCCAGTGAACGGAGTCTTTGTCATCTTTCCTTTGAGACAGGATTGACAAGTGGCATACGATTGATATTCGAACGGATTCAAATATCCTTCTGTATGTAACTTCGTCAATCTTCTCTCATTGATGTGACCTAGTCTTCAATGCCACAAGAAAGTCTGATTGATTTCTGGAGACTTTCTTTTGTGTGTATTTTGGACATTGAAAATCTGTGGTTGGTTTAATACGTATATACCATTGCTCAATGTACCTGACCCAATCATAACTTGATTAAGGTGAATGTTTACAACATTGCTTACAAACGCAAATTCATAACCTTCTTTAGAAACCAAAGATACAGAAATGATATTACAAGTTGCGTTGGGTACAAAAAAGCAATTACGCAAAACCAAAACATGTCCATCTGACATTCCCAGGTGATAGTCCCCCATGGCCTTAGCATCCATGCTAGCTCCGTTTGCAACTTTGAGGGTCATGTCACCTGCCTTCAAAAACCTATGGTTTCTCAACGCCTGCAAAGAATTACAGATATGAGATCCTGATCCGGCATCCAATACCCAGGAAGTAGAGTTTATTGAAAGACAGTTATCAATAACATACACACCTGAAGCAGAAGCTGCAACCTGCTTCAGTTCCTGTGTTCTGGCTTTCCATGCCCTGCAATCATTTTTCCAGTGTCCCTTCTTATGACAATAGAAGCATTCTTCCTTATCCACAAGCATTCCCACTTTCTTTGTTGCTTTTGCCTTTCCCTTCGCATCCACTTTACTAACACCGCCCCTTGGTTTGGCGGTGGCTTTCTTCTTCTTTCCCTTGGCATTCGCCTTGGACCTAGAAGAGGAAGATCCTCCTACAAACAAAGTGGATATTTCCCTACCTTTCTGTAGGGTGCCCTCTGCGCTCCTCAGCATGTTGAGGAGTTCTGAAAGTTCAACTTCCTTTTCTTGTAAGTTGAAGTTCAGGATAAACTGGGCGTAAGTGGAAGGAAGGGACTGGAGAATCAAGTCCGTATAGAGCTCATTCTCCAACGTGGTCCCAAGGTCCGCGAGCTCTTCTATGTAGCCAATCATCTTAAGCACGTGTTCCGCTACCGATGATCCGACGGCCAACCTTGCCGAAAATAACTTTTTCGACACTTCGTATCTTGCGATACGAGACTGCTCTCCATACAGTTCTTTTGTAAGGAGAAATATGGATTCGAGGTCCATATTCTCGTGCCTCCTCTGATGTTCGTTGTCCATAAAGGCAAGCACGAGGCACTTGGCCTTCGCGCAATCGATTTCCCAGGTCTTACGGATTTCCTTATCCGCGACGCTGGTTTTGGGACCTGGAACAGGGGGAGCTTTGGTGGTAAGAAGATACCCCAGCTTGTCGTAAGTGATTGCCATCTTCACATTCTTGAGCCAATCTTTGTAGTTTGGCCCTGTCAGTATGTTTTTATCTAGGAGTAACTTAAGTCCAGTCATGTCGATTGGTCGCTGCGATTAGGAGAGAGAAGAAACACTCAGCATGATGCTTTTGCAAGTTTAGAATGGTTTTTAGTTTGTCTAAACAGGATGGCTCCCACTGTTTCTTGAATCCCTCCTCAAACCAAAAAGGAAAAATTAGTCAGGATCAATCTCACCGTACAATACTTGCTTAACCGTTCAGCCAGGCTAGTGTCGGTACTTCGAGGGAGGTTTTCAAACGCTTTCGTGAAGTTCCTTAATTTAACCTCTTTTCCCTGTGGGCGTAGCCGCGCTAACACCTTTCTAGACACCTACTTGGTTTATAGCATTGATCGTTAAGTGAGAAATTTCCCGAGGAGTAGCATATACTCACAGTAGGATCGGGATCCAAATATCATCGCGTGACGAAACTGAAGGAATCCTACCAGAATCATCACACTCCAAATGGTATGCAACACTAGCAAGTTTCAGTTCTTTTGAAACTCCCGATGTGGATTTTTGCCCCATGCTCTTATGACCTTGACTTTGGCCAAAATATCATAAGTCACATGTCAAGTTCTACCCGTCATTCTCCAGGTTAATTTGGATCCACCCGTACCTACCCTTGACTTTGGCCAAAATGGCAGTACGACTTTCTCAAACTAACGCATTTATCTATGCTACACATGAATACCCAATAGCTACCAATCACAATGCCTTGACTTTGGCCAACATACATAGCTTGAATACTATTGACTATTCATGTGAAACGACGGAGGGCTACGAATGGTTTTGGCAAAACCGTGAACGTAGTGAACTTGATATAATCGATGGAACGAGATAGCTTTTAAAAGGAGTGGCTCAAGCTCCGCATTTAAAAGTTGGTTTTGAAAAGAACCGAGTGGTTTTTCGAAAGTGTTCCAACGACTTTTACTTAGTTTATTTTTCTTGCATTAGTTCTTTTAATGCGTGATATTCTTGCATTAGTTCTTTTAATGCGTCCTATCATTTAATCCTACCATTGCAGAAAACAACCAAAATATAATGTACGCATATGCCATTCGCATTCGCCATGGGGCCCCGTCGTTACCCGTTAGGTTACTTAACTAACGACAGAGCGGGGGCTGGGGTAGCGCGGCTGTAAAACATAAGCAACGCCTAAATAATATCATATATAGATATATTGCAATGATAGCCATTTCAGATCACAGATGAACACATTGGATATACTAGGAATCCGCAATTCGTACGAGCCTGTAATGAAAAGCAGATTACACGGTCGCGGTGAATAGCCAATACCCCACCCAAGACCCCTACGGGTGCGGCAAACTACCCGCCAAGTACCCGAAGCGAAGCAACCTCCCTCAACTCCGTGAGTAGGCCACTCGGCACTTCGGCATACCCGGTAGTTTGTGCTCCCCCTCCATGGGTCTATCCTAGGAGCAAAAACAGTAAAAAGAAATTGTACAATGACGGGTACAACCCCGACCCGGTTGTGCGGCCATACAAATAATTATTACATCAATTTACAAATTCACATGAATTGAAAGAAAAGAAAACTCTCGTCTCACAACCCCCGGCTATTCACCTGCGACAATCCAATGAATTCATATACACATTCCAGCAACATTACAGATCACAGATTTGTATAACCCCCACTAATCGACATATAGCGATTAGCAGACGTTCAATACAAATATCACATCACAGATAAAAACCCGTCAGCTTAAGTCTTTAGAAGTTCGATCAAAAATACGGATTTTTAGGCCCCAAACACAAAATTTTCGTTCTGGAAAATCTGGGCTGAAAAGACATATTCCAAAAATGCCAAAACAACCCCAGAAATACACTGCACTAAATTTGGACCTCGGCAGAGTCAACTCGGCCGCGGAACCGCGGCGGGAGCGTGCTCCCGCCGCGTTTCCGCGGCGCTTTGAACAGTTCGTGGGACCAAATTTTGTGGTTATTCAGTAAAAAGCCTGAGCCGATTTTTAAGATGAAATTTTTCAAATTTTGAACAGAAAAAAAATCGGCAGAAACTTTGAAAAAACGGGTTCGTTTCGTGACTTTTTCTTTGATCGATCTTCTAGTTACTTTGCTAACATGTTAGATAGAGTTTAACTAGGCTCTGATACCAATGTAAGTCCATGCTATCTCTCCCGGTACTTTCGGGCATGCGGAATTTGGTGAAAAACAATTTTCTAGAGGCGGTAACATGGACTCAAAACCAGATCTTGGTTAAATATCTAACTAACAACCTAACTAGGAGTTGTTAACTACTCGGTTAGGGGGTTATACCTTTCTTTCTTGAACTCCTTCGTCTTCAAACCTCGATGGTTGTCCGGATCGGCTTCACCCCGTCGTCTCCTTGCGCCGAAGATCGATCCACCCGAAAGCTTCTACCTTTGGCTTCTTCTTCGAACTTAGAAGAAACTAGATCACTTGCTTGCTAGGCCTTGTGAACTAGAATGAGTAGAGGAATGTTTTGGTGTCTTTTTATCTCTAAGGCAATAAGTCTCAACACATGAGAATGGTTTGCCTTGAGGTAGAGAGAGCAAGAGCAAGAGGGAGAGCTTGAGAATGAGAGAGCTCAAGAGAGAGAAAGCAAATGATAGAATGAACCATACTCATCTCATTCTCACCTCTCATAATCTAAAAGCCATCATAACAAAAATAGTAATCAAGTATTGTGTAAATGGATTAAGTCAAAATGGCTATATCATTCCATGCACTCATTTTGCATAAATAAACAAGCAAGCAAAAGTCTTTGCCATGGAATGATAGCCATTGTCATGATGATGGTCAACTAGTCCAACCTAGTCAACAGGTCAACAAAGTCAACAAGTCAACAAAGTCAACCCCTCAACAACCATGTCACTACAATACTTAATTAATATTAATGTTAATCATATATCTTATTCTTATTAGGGTTAAGCAAAAGTCAATGGTCAACAGTCAACTGTCAATAGTCAACAACCCCAATGAGAATACTCTGCCTCTGTCTCTCTGTCAACTGTGCATACACACCCGCATCCGTGCTCCGAGGAACACGAATACAAACGAGATAAAACCAATCCCAAAACCTACACTAGGATCTGGCTTAAACCAAAGCCCGCTAGTGTTAACTGTCCGGACACTGTACGTGCACAAGTGCACGGATGTGACCGAACCCTGTCGCAAAACCATGCGACCTGTCGCAAAACCATGCGACCTCTACTCTTTTGCCTAAAGGCGAATAGCTTTATGTGTGGGACTCTAAAGACTCGACACTACGCTGGTAGTGGGTTTAACCACAGACCGCAAGTGGCACTAGCTGTGCGTAACGGTCCCCAGGTAGATGCCGACAAGAATACTGACGAGGTGAAACCCATCTGAACTCCTACTGAGTCTGACTGTGACAATCTCCGTACAGTCCGGTCTGTTCGTCTGATACATCGCATGGCGGGCCTATGGGGCGGTAAACGTCAGTCCCCTAATAGCGGTACAAGTTGTATCGGAGTGAAGCCCAAAATACCCTGAGATAACACTGGAAGCCTACCAGTATATCTCGCTTGCCCTGGCCAGGGACTACTCGTGTAATGGCTCTCCTAGACACAGCGCGATGTCAACCCCCAATACCGGGAGAGACATATCCTGTCTAACCGTCACTGCCTCCAAGTGCTTCGGGACTGCACCCAATTACTACATGTTTGCACGACTCCTTTGAGCCGTGGTAGGGTAGTAATCAAAGTACAGTGGGAACACACTCGAGGCGAGGTGACAGTGTCAAGTCAGCGGACTAAGCTGTACTCATGTCACCTGGGAACTGATAACTGACGATAGGTATAATACCAACCGGTCAGTTCCCGACGAGTCCTGTCCGGTGTACTCGTAACCCAACGAGCACCCGCATACTATCTCCAGTACGACGTACTAATGGCTGTGGGACAGACCATCTCCCACTCTGGGATGAGAAGCGGATGCGCTAGTCTACTCCGGAGTATCGATGCCCTGTCTCGATAGTCCTGCGACTAGAGACCTGCATAAGGATGTGCTTATAGATTACCCATCCCCCACTAGTGTGACTGCCATCACAACGCTGGTAAGCAAAGATCCTAAGGGCTCCACTAATGTGCATAGGTGATATACTAAAATAAACACATGTACACATTGAAGTAGAAACAAACCAAGTAGCATACTACTATTTTGAGCAAGATTGTATATACAAGGTGAATATCCCAAGCTTCCATTAAGTAATATACAAACTAGTATGATACAGTAATGGCCTCTAGGGCATATACACTAACATTCAGACCTTAGGTGGACTCTTATTTCTTATTGACTAGTTTCTTAGGTTTAGTTCCTTAGGAGGTTAGATGGACACTACTTTAGGCTCGAGTCATATAGTTGTAGTTATACTTGTATATCACAGATGTGTGGTTATTACACATCCGTCTTTACATTCATACCGTAATCATAATGGTACATGTTCATTCATATGTTTCTATAATCAGAATAAAACTTTGCCTGTTAGGACACCAACACCATTACCGATGATGCACATATTCCACGCACACTTATTTACCGGCTCACACACATCATCATCGGTAATTGCTATGTCACGTACACTTTAGATCATATTATTTTTTATTGATACAATCAGCTAACAGCTAGATCGATATAATATTGTGATTACTCTTTGGTGTTAGTATAGATATGGTATTTATTACTTAGACATTTCATGCATTCGCATTTTCATGTTATCAAGAAGTATTATGGGGCATATGCCGACACTTATCATATACTCACTCATGATTTTGGGATTTTGGATTTCTATGAGATTTCTGGATTTTGGGGGAAAACCGCAAGAATATATAAAAACTTCTCTCTCTCTCCTCCTCTCTTTTTAAAACATAAGATTCGGTTTTCTCGTGATGTATGTGTCGTCCACCATGAGATTTCATGTTTTCTGTTGGATTTCGAGACCCGATTCGAGGAGTGGATGAACCATCTCGGGTACATAGTAGGCCCGGTATGGTACCCCGGGGCAAGAAGATCGAGTTGTAGACGATGAGCCTGGCAGGGGAGGACTACCTACCGGTGATATCTGGCGCGGCAGATATCCGGAGCATACCGACCGTTGTCGTGAGATTTAATGATATGGGCCGATCCGGACTGATGGAGCCCGAGATATTGAGACTATGAGACATTGAGATTATGAGCTATTGAGACTTGAGATTTACATGTTTTGTGTCGATGCTTGACACGGATTTCCATGGATTTCATCGTTGATATTTCAGATTTCTATACACATTTTACCATGATAAAAGTTAAAGATTTCTTATACAGATATATCTAGATTTCAGGATTGGTTATTTCACATTCATGGTCCATGCATACTCATTCACATGACATAGTTCTATATGAGGCACTGATACGAGCACGGAGCATTTGCACTTAGCTTATTATCCTGTCTTTACTTGATGACTAGTAGTATATTAGTATATTATTATGACCTAGGACAGCGTCGTGCATTCGATTTCTTTTCGCGGATATCTTCTACTCACGAGTTGGCAACTCACCCCCGTTGTGCCAAATTTTATTACAGGTTCGATGTACAGGTTTTCCTGGCAGCTTACTGGCACATCTTTTCACTCAGGGGGATTTGCACGGAAGGTTGGTTCACTTGTATCTGGACCGCCATTGTACTTTTATTATTTCATTTGTATCTAGAAAGCTACATCAACCAAACTTGTATTACTTGATAGTTTACTGGATCAGTTGTTTATTTCGACCTTAGGGCCGTGCTTGTATTATTATGATATTTGGTGGTTTTGTTTTCTTTTGAGTTTTGAGTCTCGCCCTTTGGCGTTCTATACTATTGTGCATTGATGTGGTTGTTTCCGTCTTTTGGCATAGAGCTAGCTCCTGTTTGGGAATGCTTTTTATTGTTTGTACGTATTATACTTGTTTGTACCCGTTTGGGGCCAGTTTTTACAAAGTAGACTTTGCCGAAATTTTTGAGAAAATTAGATGTTGCTTTTAAACTTGTTTCTACATGTTTTCCTTTACTTCTTCTTCTTTTTATGGTTTAGATTTCTTGGCTTCGGCTTACTTAGGTTACGTTGCGCCACTAGACGCTTCGTAATCTAAGTGCCGGTCACGTTCCGTACTTTCGGGTCGTGACAGTAGTCGCCACAGCATAGTGAATGGAACACCCGGCACTTCACGGAATCTGGTAAATTGAGCACCCCTCCTTGGGTCAAACTGTACCCCCTACGAGTGCGGCGAATAGTCTGCCAATTCTAGAGTGAGGTCCCTCTGCCTCTCAAAGCCATGAGATACAGACCCGTTGCCCTCCAGAACCCGGCTATCCGTGCACTCCTTCGCATGATAAACCTAGAACAGAAAAAAAATATGTACAACGGGTACATCGACCTCAATCCGGTCGTGCCCCAAAACAATATTATACAAAAAGGCAGCAACGGCAGTCCACATGTTGGACGCTCGTCCCGCAATATCAAATGTACAAATAAATCCAAACTGCACTACCATTGCACACTGCTATCCACCACGACATATCCGCAACATCACAGCACAACACAGAACATCAACGCGAATGTAACGTTCGCAAACCCGTCTAAAAGAACTATAGCAATCAGACGCGGTTTACCAATCAAATGACATTTGTCACGACCCAAGTTTGGATGTGACCGGCACTTAGATTGTATCACATCTAAAGACATGCACAAGTCCAAGTAAGCCGAAAACCAAGATCAAATACCTTATTTCGGAATTATTTATGAAAATTAGTTTTTAAGTAAAAATCTCAATTTATGAAGTTAATTTATTAAACAAAGAATGACGGTTAAGTTTAGTTGCATTCCTAGTTGGAATCAACAATATTAACAATAAACATGAATATAACATAATGAACATCACTGAATCTCATAAAGAAAGAACTATAATACTGATCAACAGATCTCAACTGTACATATATATATATCCCATCTCTCATTTCTAAGTCAAAATACAGGTTTGATGGAGACTTCTAGATACAAAATAATAACCCAAAAGGAAGGTTACTACACATGTAACCTACCGATCAAAAGATGGAATACAACTGCAAAAGTGGTCCTGCCTCGCAGCTACCCGTCCACTCTATCCCTGCAAGGAACTGTGGCACAACGGGGATGAGTTTCCAACTCAGTGAATACGACTAACATATAACGGCGAATAAAGTAAATATGAAAATCATGCTACTGAATATGAATCAATATGGTATATATGTGAAATTCAACAATAAATCTCATTATACTTTGAAAATCACAACTCAAGTAAATTCATTTCTCGGTGTCTATCAATGACACAAAACTTTCATTTCTTATAGGCACCATTCCCCGAATGATCCTATACCCATAATATCGGTCGTTATCCTCTAGATACACGCCGTATTTTTATTACCAACTCCGGTATCGAGTAACCTCGCTAGGCTCCCCCGTCTCAATACGGCTATCCTGCCCCTCGGTCTCGACCGGGTCCACCATGTATCCAACTGTATATCTCCCCCACTCAGTATGGATAACGTAAATCCGCGACCGTATATCTCCCCCACTCGGTCCGGAATAAAACCAAAACAGAATTCAGCTCATGGTGGACATGACACATCAATCATGAAAATACTGGATTTATGTAATAGTAAAAACTCAAAACCATAAATCCTCAATTCTACATTTACTTCATATATAACACCAAAATACGCATAAGGTAACAGGATGTCAATGATGCAATCTACCACCACATTAGATATGTGAAATACGATATCATCTATTTTAACAAGTATGATATTTAAGTGTATGTGACATGGCAATATCGACGAGGTGTGTGTAGCATATAAGATGTGCACGTGGCATGACTCGTCCATAATTGTGAAGTGTTCTAACAACTAAGCAATTTATAGTTATTTGTAGTGAATGCAATTTAACATTTAAGCATAACGATATAAACATCAAGTCTAGTAAAACCACGGGCGAAACACGCCATCTTTACAAAATTCCCCGGTAGATGTTTAGTCTACTCACCGGAAAAGTCGGATCTACTCCGGAATCGCTAACCCTTTCCCTTTCCTCGCGGTTTCCGTACTTCTCGTATTAGAGTCTAATCATGCAAAATAACTTATATAAGCAAAACGGCTATTCCGATATAACGGAAATAGAAACACGTTATCCTACTTACTAGTTATCTACTATTTGATTATATCAAGTTATTAAACACCTAATCTTGCTGGATTTCAACTTCAATCTGTACTGTTGCAGAATTTGAAACCGCGATGCGATTTAGTCGTGTCGTATTTAGTGTTTTACGATACCCTTTCCGATATATCATCCCAGATTTTAACTACAGTAAAACTAAGTTAAATAAACAGTACCAAAACATCCTAAATTGCATACTGTAGACTACCCAAAAACCCAAACCCACAAAGCTTCCAACATGGCCGGCGACGCCGGCCAATTCCTTGTTGTCGCCGGCCCAAAACCGGCCCCCTGGTGCCGTTCTCTTGTGGTGTGTTCTAATTGATTCCTACATCATTTTAGCTCTGTTTAATTTATTTAATTATGTTCCAGATTAAAGCAGATTCTAACAGACACTAATTTTACCTAGAATACGATATTATGTGACTTATCTAAACTATAATTAACTAAACTACTTAACTTAATCTCTACTGTGTTTAAGAAGTTTACCCTCCTAATTTGCTGTAGGAATAACCCCCCAAAGATTTACAAGCTTCTCCTAGCTTGATGATGATCCAAACTCAAGAACAAGCTCCTTCTTCTTCCTCTTCTTTCTCTTGTTTTCTTTTCTCTTTTATTTTTCCTTTCCTTTTGATTTTCTTTTCAGTTTTGATTTTGAGTTTAACTGAAAATGAACTATTTAAGTGAATGAATGAAGAGATAAGGGAAGGTGGAGGTGCCTTAAGCTAAGGTGTGCATGTTTCATGCAAGGAGGAGGTGGAAAGAAGGGGTTGCTTGTAAGCATGAGGTGGTTTTGCATTATCCTCTATTTTCTTTTGTTTTAATTTGAATTTCATTTCAGAACTGAAATGACTTCATTTAATTCACTTATACCCTCAACAATCATGTATTTGCATAAAACCTAAACTTTACAATTTATCCCCTCATAACTTAACTTATTATAAAACATACATTTTATCAAAATGAAGCTAAATTTATCTTTATAACCCTTATAACTTATTTATATTACATTCAAAAATTCTAATTTAATTTGTATTACATATAACTTATGAAGATTGACATATTTGATTTTAACCATTTTATGATTTATCAGCTTATTCTTAATTTAATTAATTTTGTTTATTTCTAACTTTTCCTAAATGTTACAATATTCCCCCCTTAAGAAAATTCGGTCCCCGAATTTAAAATAATTACTAGACATACCTATGAAAAGATGTGGAAATTTCTTTCGCATTGCGTCCTCCGTCTCCCAAGTAATCTCCTCGCGATCCTTTCCTTGCCAGAGAACCTTTACAGATGGCAGTGTCCTCGATCGTAGTTGCTTTGTCTGCCTGTCCAGAATAGCGACTGGCTGCACTGTGTAGCATAGATCTGGCTCAAGCTGTAGAGTCTGATGATGGATCGCATGAGATGGATCGTGAAGATATCTGCGAAGCATCGAAACGTGGAACACCGGATGCACGTCGGGAAAGTTAGGTGGAAGTGCTAACCGATAAGCCACAGCGCCCACTCTCTCTAAAATCTCGTATGGTCCAATGTATCTGGGGCTGAGCTTCCCTTTCTTCCCGAAACGCATCACACCTTTCATTGGAGATACTCGAAGGAACACATGATCTCCCACATTAAACTCGAGTTTGCGTCGTCTTCGATCTGCATATGACTTCTGTCTGCATTGAGCCGCTTTCATTCTATCTCGTATCAAGTGAATCTTCTCTGTAGTTTCCTGTACTATCTGCGGTCCCAATATACCATTCTCACTAAGTTCCGTCCAGCAAACGGGTGATCTACATTTCCTTCCATACAAGGCTTCAAAGGGTGCCATCTGGATCGTCTCTTGAAAACTGTTGTTATACGAGAATTCTACCAAAGGTAGGTGACGATCCCAACTACCACCGAAATCTAGGCTACAAGCCCGAAGCATATCCTCTAGTATCTGAATGGTCCGCTCCGACTGACCGTCTGTCTGTTGGTGGAAAGCTGTACTAAAACTCAGTCGTGTACCAAGAGCATCCTGAAGTTTCTGCCATAGCCTGCTCGTGAACTGGGTACCTCGATCTGATACTATGCATGTCGGCACTCCATGTAGACGCACAATCTCGTCGATATAAACCTGTGCATACTGAGCAAATCCATATGTCGTCTTTACTGGAAGAAAATGAGCGGCTTTTGTCAATCTATCAACAATCACCCAAATGGAATCATACCCTCTGCTAGTCCTGGGTAGACCCACCACAAAATCCAGGGAAATCTGTTCCCATTTCCACTCTGGAATGGGTAAGGGTTGCAGCTCCCCGGCTGGCCTCTGGTGTTCTGCTTTAACTTGCTGACAAGTCAAGCATCGAGAAACAAAATCCGTAACATCCTTCTTCATTACTTCCCACCAATAATTATCCTTCAAATCACGATACATTTTGGTGGAACCAGGATGAATACTGTATACTGATCTGTGGGCATCCTCCAAAATCTCACGCCTCAATCCGTCAGAATCTGGCACACAGAGACGAGTCCTAAAACGTAACACTCCATGATCATCAATCACGAACTCCGTCTCCTTGCCCTGCCTAACATGATCCATAATCTCCATCATGCGAGTATCTGTAGGCTGCGCATCTCGAATACGATCTAATAGCTGAGGTCTGGTGCGAACATGTGCTAACTGACCTCCTGCCGACGTAAACTCAAACTGTATACGACTATCACATAAGAGCTGCCAGTCTGTAGAAGACTGTCTCTGCAAAATGCTCAAATGAGATAAATTACCTCCAGGCCTCCGACTCAAGGCGTCTGCTACCACATTTGCTTTGCCTGGATGGTACAAAATCTCACAATCGTAATCTTTCACCAACTCCATCCATCTACGTTGCCTGAGGTTTAGATCTTTTTGCTGAAAAATATACTTTAAACTTTTATGATCTGTGAAGATTTGACACGTTTCTCCATACAAGTAATGTCTCCAAATCTTCAATGCGAATACTACAGCAGCCATCTCTAGATCATGAGTGGGATAATTTTGTTCATGCCTCTTTAACTGTCGAGAAGCATATGCTATAACCGTGCCGTGTTGCATCAACACACAGCCTAAGCCCACTCTAGAAGCATCGCAATACACGACGAAACCCCATGACCCGGAAGGTAAGGATAATACAGGTGCAGTCGTCAAACGCGTCTTCAACTGTTGGAAACTCTGCTCACACGCATCTGTCCACTGAAATGGAACTTCCTTCCTAGTCAATCCTGTCAAAGGTGCCGCTATCCGTGAGAAATCCTGTACGAAGCGTCTGTAATAACCTGCCAGACCTAAGAAACCCCGAACCTCCGTAACTGACATAGGCCTGGGCCAGTGTTGTACCGCTTCAATCTTCTTTGGGTCTACGCATATACCTTCTCTCGTAACTATGTGACCCAAGAACTCCACACTATCGAGCGAAAAAGCACATTTAGAAAATTTTGCATACAGCTGATGCTCCTTTAAGGTCTGCAATGTGATACGTAAATGCTGCTCGTGCTCCGTCTGACTCCGAGAATATACAAGAATATCATCTATGAATACTATAATAAACCGATCGATAAATGGTCTAAAGATACGGTTCATCATATCCATAAAAGCTGCTGGAGCATTGGTGAGTCCGAACGACATCACCAGAAATTCATAATGCCCATATCTCGTACGAAACGCCGTCTTCGGAATATCGTCCTTCCGAACCCTCAACTGATGATATCCTGACCTCAAGTCAATCTTTGAGAAGAATCCGGCTCCTTGCAACTGATCAAACAAGTCATCTATTCGTGGTAATGGATACCTGTTTCGCACAGTGACGCGATTCAGCTGTCGGTAGTCGATACACATTCTCATACTACCGTCCTTCTTCTTTACAAATAAGACAGGAGCTCCCCACGGTGAAACACTGGGACGAACCAGTCCTCTATCTAACAATTCTTGCAACTGACTCTTGAGTTCTTTCAATTCCGTCGGTGCCATTCGATAGGGTGGTATAGAAATAGGCCCTGCACCCAGAATCAAGTCAATGCAAAATTCAATATCTCGATCAGGTGGCAATCCTGGTAACTCAGCTGGGAATACCTCAGGAAATTCTCGTATGATCGGGATTTGGTCCAATGGAACTTCAGCGACCCCTATGTCCTGAATAAAAGCCAAGAACCCATGACAACCCTTCTTCAAGAGCCGCCTCGCTCCAAAAGCAGAAATCATGTTGACAGGGGTTAACTTGCAATCCCCCTGCACAACAAACACCGGTTCACCAGGAAAACAAAACCTAACCGCTTTTCCTCTGCAATCTACATAAGCATGACAAGCGGCTAACCAGTCCATCCCAAGAAGTATGTCAAAATCCAACATATCTAGGAGAATCAGATCAACAAGCGAATCTCTATTACCAATACGCACCGAACACGATCTGAATACGTGCCGAGCTATAAAGGAATCTCCAACTGGAGTAATCACTACCAAGGGTAACTCTAATAATGACGACTCCTTTCCCAACAAAAGAGCGAATCGTGAAGATACATAAGAATGTGTAGAACCGGGATCAAATAAAACATGTGCCTCTAATGAGCATACTGTAAGAGTACCTGTCATGACTGCATTTGATGCCTGGGCATCCTGTGGAGTCAGCGCAAAAACCCGTGCCTGGCCCCTGCCCGCATCCTGTCGTCCTCTACCTCGATCTCCTCTACCTCTCTGAGCACGTCCTGCATAGCCTCGACCTCGTGGTGCAACTGCCTGGCGTGTAGCGCCAACTGGGGGAGGAAGTAAAGCCATCGGTGTAGGAGGTGGAAGGGGTAAAGCAGCCTGTGGAGTAACGGTCCCGCCCTGAGATCTACAATCTCGCGCAAAGTGTCCGGGAAGTCCACAACTATAACAGGTAGATGGTGATCTCTGATCATCAGGATAAGAACTGAACATCTGGCCCTGTGTCCCACCTCGTCCGACACTGCGGCCTGGAGTATATCTGCCTGGATATGACCCTCTACCTCTGCCAAACTGTCTATTTTTCGGCACGACCGGTCTACTCCTCTTTGGCTCTGGAACAACTCCTGACCCGCTCAAACGCTCCTCTACTCGTATCGCCGCATCCATGGCCTGTGCATATGTATCAAAATGCTGGGAGCCTATCGCCAGATACAACTATGTGTCCAAACTCCTTAGGAACCTTTTCACCCGAAGTTCCTCTGTAGGTACTAAGTATGGGGCATATCGCGATAGCTGGGTAAATCGTAAATCATAATCTGCTACTGACATACTTGCTGATTTCCTCAACGCTTCAAAACTGCTAGCTCTAGCATCCCTCACACTCTGGGGAAGAAATCTGGCAAGAAAGACTGTAGAAAACTCGGTCCACGTCATCGGAGGGAGATTCGTAGCTCGCCCTCTTTCCATCGATTCACACCACTCCTGTGCAAGTCCCTCCAAACGAAAGCTAGTCAGCTCAACTGACCTCGCATCAGAACATTGCAATGATCTGCCAATCCTCGCCATCCTATCAAGAAAAGACTGAGGATCTTCCGCCACATCGGTCCCTGTAAATACCGGGGGTCTCAATCTCATAAACTCTGCAAGTGATACCTCCATCACTCTCGTATCTTCTGGCGCTACCGTCTGTGTAGGCTGTACCTCGGACTCTGCTACGGTCGGTGCTGGATCTGATCTCAATGCTCGAGTGGTCTCAGCTAACTGTCCTACCACTCGCTGTAATCCCAACATACCCTCCTCAATCCTAGTCATGCGATCTGGAGGAGGAGGATCAACATGCTCATGCACCGCCGGAACGTCCGGTGTACCAGTCGTCATCACAGGCGGACTCGCCCTAGCTGCATCTCTGGCTGCGGCTCGCCTAGCCCGCGTAGCCATAGCAACTGGAACAAGAAACGAGAGTTGATAAGGTGTGGGAACAGAAGAAATCAATAACGGAGAATCAATGGAAGAATAACTCAAGATAAAACATCCTAAGGTTAGTTAGGCTGAATACGATAACGTAAATATGCCGCGGAACATACGTACGGTACTGCATTCGTCCTAATTCACCTACTCCATCAAACCCAATGTCATCCTAACTCTCAGACTTACCTCAACCTATTGAAATCCCTTACTGAATTCCGTAAGGTTACTCCTAGGCTCTGATACCAACTTTGTCACGACCCAAGTTTGGATGTGACCGGCACTTAGATTGTATCACATCTAAAGACATGCACAAGTCCAAGTAAGCCGAAAACCAAGATCAAATACCTTATTTCGGAATTATTTATGAAAATTAGTTTTTAAGTAAAAATCTCAATTTATGAAGTTAATTTATTAAACAAAGAATGACGGTTAAGTTTAGTTGCATTCCTAGTTGGAATCAACAATATTAACAATAAACATGAATATAACATAATGAACATCACTGAATCTCATAAAGAAAGAACTATAATACTGATCAACAGATCTCAACTGTACATATATATATATCCCATCTCTCATTTCTAAGTCAAAATACAGGTTTGATGGAGACTTCTAGATACAAAATACATAACCCAAAAGGAAGGTTACTACACATGTAACCTACCGATCAAAAGATGGAATACAACTGCAAAAGTGGTCCTGCCTCGCAGCTACCCGTCCACTCTATCCCTGCAAGGAACTGTGGCACAACGGGGATGAGTTGCCAACTCAGTGAATACGACTAACATATAACGGCGAATAAAGTAAATATGACAATCATGCTACTGAATATGAATCAATATGGTATATATGTGAAATTCAACAACAAATCTCATTATACTTTGAAAATCACAACTCAAGTAAATTCATTTCTCGGTGTCTATCAATGACACAAAACTTTCATTTCTTATAGGCACCATTCCCCGAATGATCCTATACCCATAATATCGGTCGTTATCCTCTAGATACACGCCGTATTTTTATTACCAACTCCGGTATCGAGTAACCTCGCTAGGCTCCCCCGTCTCAATACGGCTATCCTGCCCCTCGGTCTCGACCGGGTCCACCATGTATCCAACTGTATATCTCCCCCACTCAGTATGGATAACGTAAATCCGCGACCGTATATCTCCCCCACTCGGTCCGGAATAAAACCAAAACAGAATTCAGCTCATGGTGGACATGACACATCAATCATGAAAATACTGGATTTATGTAATAGTAAAAACTCAAAACCATAAATCCTCAATTCTACATTTACTTCATATATAACACCAAAATACGCATAAGGTAACAGGATGTCAATGATGCAATCTACCACCACATTAGATATGTGAAATACGATATCATCTATTTTAACAAGTATGATATTTAAGTGTATGTGACATGGCAATATCGACGAGGTGTGTGTAGCATATAAGATGTGCACGTGGCATGACTCGTCCATAATTGTGAAGTGTTCTAACAACTAAGCAATTTATAGTTATTTGTAGTGAATGCAATTTAACATTTAAGCATAACGATATAAACATCAAGTCTAGTAAAACCACGGGCGAAACACGCCATCTTTACAAAATTCCCCGGTAGATGTTTAGTCTACTCACCGGAAAAGTCGGATCTACTCCGGAATCGCTAACCCTTTCCCTTTCCTCGCGGTTTCCGTACTTCTCGTATTAGAGTCTAATCATGCAAAATAACTTATATAAGCAAAACGGCTATTCCGATATAACGGAAATAGAAACACGTTATCCTACTTACTAGTTATCTACTATTTGATTATATCAAGTTATTAAACACCTAATCTTGCTGGATTTCAACTTCAATCTGTACTGTTGCAGAATTTGAAACCGCGATGCGATTTAGTCGTGTCGTATTTAGTGTTTTACGATACCCTTTCCGATATATCATCCCAGATTTTAACTACAGTAAAACTAAGTTAAATAAACAGTACCAAAACATCCTAAATTGCATACTGTAGACTACCCAAAAACCCAAACCCACAAAGCTTCCAACATGGCCGGCGACGCCGGCCAATTCCTTGTTGTCGCCGGCCCAAAACCGGCCCCCTGGTGCCGTTCTCTTGTGGTGTGTTCTAATTGATTCCTACATCATTTTAGCTCTGTTTAATTTATTTAATTATGTTCCAGATTAAAGCAGATTCTAACAGACACTAATTTTACCTAGAATACGATATTATGTGACTTATCTAAACTATAATTAACTAAACTACTTAACTTAATCTCTACTGTGTTTAAGAAGTTTACCCTCCTAATTTGCTGTAGGAATAACCCCCCAAAGATTTACAAGCTCCTCCTAGCTTGATGATGATCCAAACTCAAGAACAAGCTCCTTCTTCTTCCTCTTCTTTCTCTTGTTTTCTTTTCTCTTTTATTTTTCCTTTCCTTTTGATTTTCTTTTCAGTTTTGATTCTGAGTTTAACTGAAAATGAACTATTTAAGTGAATGAATGAAGAGATAAGGGAAGGTGGAGGTGTCTTAAGCTAAGGTGTGCATGTTTCATGCAAGGAGGAGGTGGAAAGAAGGGGTTGCTTGTAAGCATGAGGTGGTTTTGCATTATCCTCTATTTTCTTTTGTTTTAATTTGAATTTCATTTCAGAACTGAAATGACTTCATTTAATTCACTTATACACTCAACAATCATGTATTTGCATAAAACCTAAACTTTACAATTTATCCCCTCACAACTTAACTTATTATAAAACATACATTTTATCAAAATGAAGCTAAATTTATCTTTATAACCCTTATAACTTATTTATATTACATTCAAAAATTCTAATTTAATTTGTATTACATATAACTTATGAAGATTGACATATTTGATTTTAACCATTTTATGATTTATCAGCTTATTCTTAATTTAATTAATTTTGTTTATTTCTAACTTTTCCTAAATGTTACAACATTCCCGGTCGGAGATATAATTTAAATACTGCATACTAACAAATTTAAAATTTCGATCGACCAAATTTCCCGAAGTGGGCCCCACGTACATCTGCTGTACAGTAACAAAATCTGGGCCCAAAAGAACTATACAAAAAACCACAATTTCCAAAATGAATCTCTCTGGGAAAAATTGATGCACTGTTCCCTCTAAAGCGCCGCGGTTCCGCGGTCTAACCCTAGGTTTGACCGCGGATCCGCAGTGCTCTTGTTGGATCACGTGCCCAACTTTTTCCAGTATGCTTATAAAACCCCGCACAACTTTCTGTGATATGTAAAATTATTTTTAGGCCCTTTAAAAAATCGACAGAAACCTGTGTGCATGGAATTTTGCGGTTTTCGAAAATCCGTTCGATCGATCTTTTAAACGCATTAGCACAAGTTAGTAAAGCTTATTGGTGAGGCTCTAATACCACTGTAAGTCCACGGTAGCGCCCCGACCGTCTATCAGACGCCAATATGCGGAACAAAAACTTTTACAACTAGCGCTATCGCGTACTATAACCCGGATCTGCCATTAAAGCTAAACTAACAAATTGTAAAGGGGATAGAATTGTTATACCGAACGATCCGAGTCCTTCGGCCTTCAACCATCATCCCACGCTTTGTTGCGGCGGCTTCGATCTCCTGAATCTCCAGTCTTCTCGTCCAGGTGGCACCACGTTGACGGATCTTTAAACGGGCTCCCGCCTCTGAACCGAGGCAACTCGATCGTCAAGTTTGCTAGAAGAGACGACCAAGATGATATAGAGAATGAGTAGAACACTTTGTATCGTTACGTCCAAAGCTATAGACGAACGGTCAATGAAGTTGCCTTTTGGAATCGGGTCAAATGAGAATGAGGTAATCTAATTTCCATGAATCCAAAACAATATCAATCTTTTTTCAAGAAACCATATTCCATCACAAAATGTGGCCGGCCACTTAGAGGAAGAGGGGGGTGAGAGTAGGAGCAAAAAGGGTGACCATAAGCCAAAAGATCTTAAGCAAATACAAAGAAGAGTTAATGCAAAAGAATGTGTCATCATACACCTTGTATGTGTATGTGCACGGCGGCGCCCCGGCCGTCAATCCGAGGCCAAAATGCGGAAACGAAACTTTTCTATAAACTAGAACCGGCACCACCGTGTACAAAAATCCCGGATCAGGCCATTAATTTAATCCTAGCTAAGTAGAGAAGGGGTAGAGAGCTATACCGAGCGATCTGTGTCCTTCGGTCTTCGGCCACCACTCCGATCTCCTCGCGGAATCTCCGGTCTTCATCTCCTCGTCGGAACGGGCACCACACCGCCGGGCTCTTTTACGGGCTCCCACCTCTAGACCGAGGCAACTCGAGCACGAAGTTGGCGAGTCGACGTGCCTAAGGAGGCTGTAGGCAAAGTGTAGAATCCATTGTCTCTATTGAGGTTGAAGTTGCCATAATGGTGGAGGAATGATATGTGAACTTTTTCTAGATGAACTTGGGGATTTTTCTAGCATGTAGAGAACAAAATCCCACTCTCAAACTTTTGGATAGCCCCTCCTTTAGCTTGGCCGGCCATGAATCAATGGAGAGGAGAAAATGAGAGTGTGAGTGTATGGATCAAAATGAGTGAGTCAAAAAGAAATGCAAGAGAGAGAAAAGGTTATCATGATCAACCATGATTACAAAACCAAGTCCAACACTCATACAACCATCATCAAAAGTCAAGCCATGATTAAGTCGAGAAGTCAATGGAGGCTAAACCATCATGAACAAAAGAAAGTCAAGGGGGGAGAATCATCATGATACAACAATATGCAAATAACACCATCCACTAATCAAATTTGCATGCTTGCAAATAAGCCCTCCTCCACCAATTTCCGGCCAAAGAAAGAACAAAGGAAAATGGCCGAAACGGAATGCAAACTGGAAACTTCAGAAAACTGATCCCGTAATAAATTACAGGAAAACCCCGCTACTGTATATACATACCCGCATTTGTATTCCGACCGAATACAAATGCAATGAGACAAAATCTACACTGTACAATACTAGGATCCGGCTTAAACCAAAGCCCGCTAGTATTATCCGTCCGATCATGATCCGTGCAATACCGCACGTATCTGATCGAACCCTGCTATATCTTCATACGGCCTCTACAGCGTTTCGCCCGAAACATAAGAAAACGGTCTGTGGGGGACTCTAAAGACTCGTCAATACTTTGCCTGTGGATTTAACCACTAGCACGTCAGAGGTATTAGCCATACGTAACGGGCTACCAGGTATTGACCAAAAGGGACGTCGATGAGCGAACTCATCCTGACATCCTACTGAGCCTGTCAGTGACAATATCCTTACAGTCCGGTCCGTTCGTCCATGAGCATCGCATGGCGGGCCTAAGAGGTTGGTAAAAGTCAAACCCCAAAAAGCGGTACAAGTCGTGTCGGAGTGTAGCCCAGAACACCCTGAGATACTACTGGAATACCTACCAGTAAATCTCCTGCCTTGGCCAAGGACTTCGTGTAAGGGCTCTCCTAGACACAGCGCGACCTCACCCCCAATACCGGGAGAGACGAACCCCTGAAGATCCACTCACTGCCTCCATGTGGCTCGGGACTGTACCCAACTAAAACCTGTTTGCACGTCTCCTTTGAGCGTGGTAGGGTAGTAATCAAAGTACAGTGGGAACTCACACGAGTCAAATGACGATCTCAGGTCGATGAACTTACCAGTACACATGTCACCAGGGAACTGCTATCTGACGTCTGGTATAAGACCAACTAGCATGTTCCCGGCGAGTCCTGTCCGGTGTACTCATAACCCAATGAGCACCTGTATACATCTTAGGTAAACCAACTGACACTAGTGGCTTGTGAGACCGTCCACTGCCCCTCGTCGGGGTCTCGACTGTATACGCTAGTCTACTCTGGAGTATCGATGCCCTGTCTCGAAACTCGCACGACTAGGGACCTTTTAAGGATGTGCTTATAGACTACCAGCTCCCATGTATATGAATGCCCTCATACTGCTGGCAGTCAAGCAAGAATCCTAGGGGCTCTATCAACGTGTAATAGCGACCAGTCAGGTCACCTAAAGCAGTACACGATGATAAAGATAAACCAGATAGCATACTATCATCTTGAGTAAGACTGTCCTACCGGAATAGGTCCTCCGTAAATCATTGCAATCACGTGCCTGTGATCCAATAATTGACTCTGAGGGCACTATCTTCAACAATCTCCCACTTGCACTCAAGGCTAATTATTGCGATGTCGCATACTCATAGCCCGTATGATACCGAACACCCAACTCCTCTACGAATCAGTCTCACAAAACCCGTTTGCGAAACTATTGCGTTCGAGGAATAGCTTCTGTGAGTGGATCCGCCTTGATGTTTCTTTCTATTTCTCTCTATATCTCAAGTTCGCGGAAAAAGCCATCTCCCGAAATGAGCAATACCTGTCTTAGAATGTGTCTGGATGTCTGATGGGACCTAGCTCATAAATGAACTCCAAATCCAAACTTCTTAGACTGCATCGTCAACTGAACTTAATCAGTATACTGCGTCATGCCTCCCTCAGTATCCCCTTGGACCACCTGTCCAAAATACTGCCCCTCGTCAGAAGGAAAACTATAACTCTGATAACCTCTCTGTTATCCAGGTCACCTTAGAAGCGTGGAATGATAACTGTCTCCTAAAAGAGGCTGTTGTTATCATATCCCTAGAACATTCACTTATGCTCTAAAACCGCTTCCGAATGTTCCTCCAGGATTAGATCAATATCAACTTATTGCATCTACAGCAAAAAAACATCTGGTACGGTACTTGACATCTTATGATTGACTTAATTGCCTAAGCAAGTGATCTGCCAATCATGCACATCCCTCTCCCCTTTAGTCTGTAAGACACCTTTAGAGAGGGTGACTCCATCACCTGCAGGTATACTACCGTGCCTGGAGTGGTCCATTCTAAAAACTCTTAGAATGCTGTCTAAGTAGCCTGATTGGGAAACCACCCAAATCTAGATCTAAAACCATAGATCCAGTAACCAGAATGTCCTATATAATATCTAAGTCCCTTTGTTGGAGAAACTACTGTGTGACAACCAAAGTATAACCGATCGTAGTATAAGAGTTTCTTTTCCTACTCTATGTATGTCATCCAAATACCAGGACATCACACCCTACTACCTTCTTAACAGATCCATCCCCTATTCTGATGAAGTCAAACCTGTGACTGTCACATCAGAAATAGACGATCTATCTCCGCTATTCTGCTTTAGTCTATAAATAGACATAAGCCACTTGTCCACCATGCTTCCGCTGCTCCCACTGACTACGACAACCCTCTGGCAGAGTCATATAGACGTTCACTTCTAAAGCAAGTTTAGAACGACGCTATACTAATCCTCCTGCCGGGTCTCACAGTCTGGAACAATAGCAATGGCAAGTCTGGGTAAACAAGAACCTCCCTGTCACCGTCCTTGAGACTACCGGAGTACCTCTCGGGTGCCTGAGGTTACCCACAATGGAATGTCAAACCAGATTGAATGTTTAGGTTCTTATCAAATTTTGAGTAATCGTTTGCGGTTCTGGAATCACTTCCAGTTC
Source organism: Agapanthus africanus (assembly GCA_030015575.1). Lineage (NCBI taxonomy): Eukaryota > Viridiplantae > Streptophyta > Magnoliopsida > Asparagales > Amaryllidaceae > Agapanthus > Agapanthus africanus. The sequence continues at coordinate 363,531,213 of JASDDO010000001.1, read as the reverse complement.
TACCATACTCCCACTTCTGTTTTCTGAAAAAATCCATTTTTATTAAAACTGTGGCGAGTCTAGAACAATATCACTATTGATCTTCCAGATGGTAGAGAGTCAACCCTCGTCATAGCCTGGGTCAACCCACAAACAGCCATTACAGAAACGTGCCTTGAGTTATCAAGAGTCTGGTTTTAAGCATAAGCCGAACAACTCCCTGTACCTTAACATCGTTAAGATATGAACTGTTCTATATCCCTTATAGAACCAGAGGCACTGATTTAATTGAACCAGATTCAAATCATGCAACTGTCTCCAGTGCATGTCAACTAAATGGAAGGAGGCCGATCTTCGTTACTCAACTTAGGAATGCTTCCAATTATGAGTAACCTAAAAGAGAAGCAAGTTCTCTTAATCATTACTATCAACTGAATACCACACACAAGTATCTACATCTTCGATCACCTTGAAGAATCCTGATACTTGCAACACCTGGTTCTCTACTTTATTCATATACCTATAACTTCTCAAAACTCAGACCTTGTGTTTCTACGAAATACTTATCTAAGAACTAGAGAAGTCACAAGTAAACCGAATATAGTACGAGGACCTGTAAGTGCACGGCGGCGCCCCGGCCGTCTATCCGAGGCCAAAATGAGGAAACGATAATTTTCTATAACTGTTAAACCGGCACCACCACGCACAAAAATCCCGGATCGAGCCATTAATATAATCCTAGCTAACTAAAGAACGGGTAGAGAGATATACCGAGCGATCCGTGTCCTTCAGTCTTCTCGTCGTCCTCCCGATCTCCCCGCGGAAACTCCGGTCTTCACATCCTCGCCGGAAGGGCACCACGTCGCCGGCTTCTTTTACGGGCTCCCACCTCTGAACCGAGGCAACTCGGGCACGATGTTGGCGAGTCGACGTGCCCAAGAATTGCTATAGATAAAGTGTAGTGCTATGTCTCATTTGGGGTCACTAGAAGTTGCCTTTTGTGGAGGAATGAGATGTATGAACTTTGGTGGTGGCTAATGAGTTTTTAGCAAGCGAAGGAGATCAAAAACCCCACTCTCAAAATTGGGACAGCCCCACCCTTAATGTGGCCAGCCTTGCATCATCAAAAGAGAATGAAAACGAGGGGGAGACCCACAATAATGCAAAGGAGAGGAATGATATGTGATCATGAGAAGAAAAAATGATCACAAGCCCAAGTCCAGACTAAACAACCATCTCACATCATCAAGTCAAAAAGTCAAGCAATGATGAATAAAATAAGTCAAGAGATGGTGCACAATCATAAAGCAACCATATGCAAAGACCACCCTCTACAATACTTATTTGCACAAATGCAAATAAGCACTCCTCCAGCAATTATCAGCCAATGAAAGATACAAAGGAAAATGGCCGAAACGGAAAGTAAACTGGAAACTTCAGAAAACTGATCTCGTAATAAATTACAGGAAAATCCCGCTACTGTATATACATAACCGCATTTGTATTCTGACCGAAATATAAATGCAATGAGACAAAATCCACACTGTACAATACTAGGATCCGGCTTAAACCAAAGCCGGCTAGTATTAACCGTCCGATCGTGATTCGTGCAATACCGCACGTATCTGATCGAACCCTGCCATATCTCCATACGGCCTCTACAACGTTTCGCCCGAAACTTGAGCAACTGACTGTGGGGGACTCTAAAGACTCGTCAATACTATGGCTGTGGATTTAACCACTAGCACGTCAGAGGTATTAGCCATACGTTACGGGCTACCAGCTATTGACCAAAAGGGACGTCTGTGAGCGAACTCATCCTGACACCCTATTGAGCCTGTCAGTGACAATATCCGTACAGTCCGGTCCGTTCGTCTATGAGCATCGCATGGCGGGCCTAGGGGGTTGGTAAAAGTCAGACCCCCAAAAGCGGTACAAATCGTGTCGGAGTGTAGCCCAGAACACCCTGAGATACTATTGGAATACCTACCAGTAAATCTCCTGCCTTGGCCGAAGACTTCGTGTAATGGCTCTCCTAGACACAGCGCGACCTCACCCCCAATACCGGGAGAGACGAACCCCTGAAGATCCGCTCACTGCCTCCATGTGGCTCGGGACTGTACCCAACTAAAACCTGTTTGCACGTCTCCTTTGAGTGTGGTAGGGCAGTAATAAAAGTACAGTAGGAACTCACACGAGACAAATGACGATCCTCAGGTCGATGAACTAACCTGTACACATGTCACCAGGGAACTGCTATCTGACGTCTGGTATAAGACCAACTAGCATGTTCCCGGCGAGTCCTGTCCGGTGTACTCATACCCTAATGAGCACCTGTATACATCTTAGGTGAACCAACTGACACCAGTGGCTTGTGAGACTGGCCACCGCCCCTAGTCGGGGTCTCGACTGTATACACTAGTCTACTCTGGAGTATCGATGCCCTGTCTTGAAACTCCCACGACTAAGGATCTTATAAGGATGTGCTTATAGACTACCAGCTCCCACGTATATGATCGCCCTCATACTGCTGGCAGTCAAGCAAGAATCCTATGGGCTCTATCAACGTGTAATAGTGACCTGTAAGGTCGCCTAAAGCAGTACACGATGATAAAGATAAACCAGATAGCAAACTATCATCTTGAGTAAGACTGTCCTACTGGAATAGGTCCTCCCTCAATCATTGCAATCACGTGCCTGTGATCCAATAATTGACTCTGAGGGCACTATCTCCAACAATCTCCCACTTGCACTCAAGGCTAATTATTGCGATGTTGCATACTCACAGCCCGTGTGATACCGAACACCCAACTCCTCTACTAATCAGTCTCACAAAACCCGTTTGCAAAACTATTGCTTTCGAGGAATAGCCTCAGTGAGTGGATCCGCCTGGATGTTTCTTTCTATGTCTCTCTATATCTCAAGTTCATGGAGAAAGCCATCTCCCGAAATGAGCAATACCTGTCTTAGAATGTGTCTGGATGTCTGATGGGACCTAGCTCATAAATGAACTCTAAATCCAAACCTCTTAGACTGTATCGTCAACTGAACTTAATCAGTATCCTGTGCCATGCCTCCCTCAGTATCCCCTTGGACCACCTGTCCAAAATACTGCCCCTCGTCAGAAGGAAAACTATAACTCTGACAACTTCTCTGTCATCCAGGTCACCTTGGAAGCCTGGAATGATAACTGTCTCCTTGTTATCATATCCGTAGAACATCCACTTATGTTCTAAAACTGCTTCCGATTGTTTCTCCAGGATTGGATTAATATCAACTTACTGCATCGCGTGCCAAAAACAACATCTGGTGTTGTACTTGACATCTCATGATTGACTCAATTGCCTAAGCAAGTGATTTACCAATCATGCACATCCCTCTCCCCTTTAGACTATATGACACCTTTAGCGAGGGTGACTCCATCACCTGTAGGTACACTATCGTGCCAGGAGTCGTCCATTCTAAAACACCTTTAGAATGCTGTCTAAATACCCAGATTGGGAAACTACCCAAATCTAGATCTAAAGATCTAGTAACCAGAATGTCTTGATATTATATCTAAGTCCCATTGTTGGAGAAACTACTGTGTGACAACCAAAGTATAACCGATCGTAGTATAGGAATATCACTTCCTACTCTGTGTATGTCATCCAAATAACAGGACATCAAACCCTACTACCTTCTTAATAGATCCATCCCCTATTCTGATGACATCAAACCTATGACTGTCACATCAGAAATAGATGATCTATCTCCACTATATCTGCTTTAGTCCATAGACATAAGCCACATGTCCACCAATGCTTCCGCTGCTCCCATTGACTATGACAACCCTCTGGCAGAGTCATATAGACGTACACTTCTAAAGCTAGTTTAGAACGACGCTATACTCATCCTCCTGCCGGGTCTCACAGTCTGGAACAACAGTAATGGAAAGTCTGGGTAAACAAGAACCTCCCTGCCACCGTCCTTGAGGCTACCGGAGTACCTCTCGGGTGCCTGAGGTTACCCACCATATCTGCGGAGTGGCCAATGGAATGTCAAGCCAGATTGAATCTTTAGGTTCTTATCAAATTTTCAGTAATCATTTGCGGTTCTGGAATCACTTCCAGTTCTACCATACTCCCACTGCTGTTTTCTGAAAAAATCCATTTTTATTTTAAAACTGTGGCGAGTCAGGAACAATATCACTATTGATCTTCCAGATGGTAGAAAGTCAACCCTCGTCATAGCCTGGGTCAACCCACAAACAGCCATTACAGAAGCGTGCCTTGAGTTATTCAGAGTCTGGTTTTAAGCATAAGCCGGACAACTCCCCGTACCTTAATATCGTTAAGGTATGAACTGTTCTATATCCAATATAGAAACAGAGGCACTGATTTGATTGAACCAGATTCAATCATGCTGCTGTCTCCTGTGCATGTTAGTTAAATGGAAGGAGGCCGATCAGTGTTACTCAACTTAGGAGTGCTTCCAATTATGAGTAACCTGAAAGAGAGGCAAGTTCTCTTAATCATTACTATTAATTGAATAGCACACACAAGTATCTACATCTTCGCTCACTTTGAAGAATCCCGATACTCACAATACCTGGTTCTCTACTTTATTCATATACCTATAACTTCTCAAAATTCGGACCTTGCGTTTCTACGAAACACTTGTCTAAAACTAGAGAAGTCGTAAGTAAACCGAATATAGTACAAGAACCAACCCTTTGTCCTCATGGATGCTGGACAACATACAATACTCGGTATAAGTCCCTTGAGTCTAATAACTCAATCCCTGTGTGTCGCAGGTTGAAAACTGTACTATGGTTATGAAGAATTACATCGCTGTTTAATGCTCCTTACCTAACCATCCACTGATATAGGTAAATGTCATAGACATAATTTCAAAAGGGTATATCTCACTCTATGAAAATAGACGTATAGATATATCAATTTGAAATTGGTGCATAATAGCGAATATTCAAAACTAAATATTTGTCGTCCGGCAAACAACCCAGGTGACTTCCTCAAATATCACCGATTACAATGAATCCCGATTTAATGAGGATGATCACCCAATTCCCAATAACTTACTCCCACTAATCATCTGTGAAACCATACAGATGTGAGAATCATACCTGGTGTAACACCCGAGCCCAATAATACTATTTCTGTTACTGGTTGAGTGTTAGACATTGCTCATTTCAATTATCTTGTTTGTTTGGTGCTTATTGCTAAATTTTAACCGGCTAAGTCATTTTCGCCTATAACAAATTTTAACACCTAAAATGAAATTAAAATTATCCATGTTGGCCTACTCGTCGCCACTAGTCGCGTGGTAGCGTCCGCGCGTCGAGATTTCATCCCGTTCGGCGAAACGGGCGAGTTTGGACGGCTACGCGCGCGTGCAAGTGTCCGACTTGGGGGCATGCATTTTAATCATAAAACATCTCATTTTAAATATTGGGACTCGCTTAAAATCCTATAATTTGAATTTGAAACATTTGGGCGCAACCCGGGCGCGATTTGGAAATGTTTCATTTAGCGCCGAAATGCCCATTTAATTAAATATATTAAAACTACATAATATATATTACTGTTACTTATATAACGTATAAATCCTTTTTAAATCTTTAAAAATTTCCTTTTAAAACTTTCCGTACCCACTCCCAGCCAATCACGAGGGGGCTTTACCCTCGTGGGCCCCACCAACCCACTCTCTCTCTCTCCGCCTCTCTATCTCTCTCTCTAATCTCACTCTCTCTCTCTCTCCAGAGATCTCTCTATCTCTCTCTAACTATCTCTCTCTCTCCTAAAATCTCTCCCTCTCTATCTTTTTTAAACTCCCGCGACCCTCGTCCTCGGTGAAACCCATCGCAGAACCCACGAACCCCAACCCTAGCCTTGCCCTAGCCGTCGTAGCCTCGCCGTCGACCTCCCCGCGACCTCGCCACCATCATCCTCACCTCCACAGCCTCGACCGCACCCCCTTCCTCCTCTTCTCCCTCCTTCAAACACCTGCACCCGACGCCACCACCTGCACGCTGTGCTGCTGTCGCCGCCGCCTCCCATCGCCGACGACGCCAGAGTCTTCCTCCCTTCACCCTCGTCCCGACCTCCTCACCGTCCTCCTCCTTCCCTCGCCAGGCTGCAACAGAACTGACGCCGAACCCTAGCATTCTCCAGTCGCCGGGAAAGCCGCCGTCGACCATCGTCGTCGTTCCCAGAGCCACCGCCGACCACCTCTTCTTCCCCCTACGATCCAGATCAGGCCAGGACCTCCCCTACGCACAGCACCATCCCATTCCAGTGACCTCCAGCCACTTTCAGCCAGCCGCATTTCCTGTTCGCCGCCGGCGCCCCACCGCCGTCGAACCGTCGCGGTTGACACCCGTGCCATCCCTGTAAGCATCTCGTTACTTCCTTCCTGCGTGTTAACCCCTCGCTGGCCGTTCGTGCCCATAATTTGTATTTTGCTAATTCGTCGCTGTTTTGACATTTCGCCGGATTCCGGCCGTGCCGACGACTTGACCCGACTCTCCAGCGAAGTACTCTGGTCCGTGTGGTTCCGCTGTTCGTTGTTTGGACTCGATCCGTGGCCCGTGCATCCGTCGCGTGTTTTCCGCCGACGTTGCGTTCGTGTTTTCCGGTTTGCGAAACCGTCGAGGCAAGATTTCTTGCTACATGCTACAGTAAACTAATTAAGTGTTTGACTCATAAAACTTGCAATATTAACTAAGTATAGTTACTTGTCTCATTGGACGAAATATGATATACATCATAATACTGCCATCTAAATCGTATTTTGCCACCATAACCTTAATAACAACTACCTATTAATCATTTTGTTATTTAAAGGTCGATAGCCGTACACATATATCTTCATTAATTTTCTGTTATTAATATTGCGCTACCCTGTGATTAGTGCACCCCACGGGTGCTCGAACCTGTTAATATAATACAACTGCACCATATTCAAGCACCATTATGATTAAATGAACTGTTATTGTTATTTACTGTTTCCTGCTGTTGTTCCTTATTCGCTTCTATACTTGTTATGAGCACACATTCGATTGCATTACATATTGACCTGACATTACTACACATGATATATATATACATACCGACTCAACCTGTTGTACCATGACCTGACTTGTTACCTGATCTCATGCCTAATGCCAACAAACCTGACTTGGGGTCCGCATGGACCACCCCTGTTGTCTATCCAGACAAACCTGACCTGTTACCTGATCCCGTGTTGGCATTAGTCCTTGATTACTGAATACCTGACCTGACATACATAACTTGGGGGTATGGGGAAATCAAAGGTGAAACCGACTTGTAACTCAACAGTTCGATACCTGTTCTGATCAGTCTTACGGGCTTGGCCAGCCCCGGAGTGATGATGCTGACATCACTCGTCCATCCTGCTACTTATTACTGCCTAGCGGCACGTCTCGGATTCAGCCCCGAGAATCTTGACCGTGGTCCCGGGCACGCACGGGATACTATTGAGTTACATCGACGAGTCACCAATTGATTTCAAAGACTTTAGAGTAGAAACCTGATAGGACAGTTTAGTTACCACTGCACATTACCCTGCACTGTTATTTCATAGTACTGCTTTATTCATGTTCATCCCTGCATTGCTTATTACCATGTTCATATTATATTATTGGTTGACATGACGCGCTGACGTCTGGGTTTTGCATGGCCCAGATTCCTTACCACTGTCGATGACCGAGCAGGAGTACTTCAGCCAGCAGGCTGATCTGTGTGTTCCATAGTGATTAGTTCATTTATTTCATTTCATTTCCAGATGTGAGCCCGCATTATGGGACGTACTATTTATTTATTGTATTGGAACATTGCTTCCGCACTTATTGTTTATTGACTCTTGTTATTATGGATTTGGACATGTGTTAGATTAGTTTATTTATCTTGTTCTTGATATCTCTACAACCGTAATGTGACTGTGGATGGATACTTCCTACCCACAGGTAGCATGGTTGGCTATGTCACGTGCCCAATCTTGCGTACTCTGGGAAGCGGGGCGTGACATGGTTCTTTTGGTATCAGAGACATAGGATAGTCGGGTTGATTCTTTTGTAGTTGGGTATTGTACCCAATACACGAATCAGAATACCCATGTTTAGGAAACATGTCCTGCCACCTTGACCGTTTTACCATTCTTGAATCACATTCTTCCTGATTATATCTTTTACGATGTGCAAACTTCCTTTGCATATCGATTCGAAAACCTGATTCCTTGTTATCTCTAGGACTTAGGCGACTTGGATGGAGTTATGTAATTGTGGCTATGATACCGCGGCATAGTCACAATGCGGTACTCTATTTAAGTATCTTGGAGTTCTAGCCTTGATCTATATTCAAAATCTATCATCATGCTAATGTTGGGTATTTTGAGTTTAGGAATATGGCCGGTAAGAAATTAAAGACATACCAGAGGCGTGTGGACGAAGCCGCCATGCTTGGAGTGATAAGAGGAATGCTGGAGAATCAAAGAAATAGACTGAGCTGATCCAGTAGCAAGCGGACTCGTTTCGGGAAGGTTTGCAGATCGTTCAGCAGTCTGTGAACAATATTGGAGCTAGACCAGTTGACCGAGTAGGGACCGTAGCAGATTTCAGGCGGTTGGGTCCGTCTACATTTACTGGTTTAAAGGAGCCGTTGCCAGTGGAGCAGTGGCTAGTTGACACAGAGAACTTGCTTTTTGCGGCACAGATTCCAGATGACAAAAAAGTTGTTGTGGTACGCATTCAGCTAGTGGATTACGCCCGAGAATGGTGGCTTGTAGAAGAGAACCGTTTGCCCAAGCCGATCAAGTGGGCGGATTTTTCGAAGAGTTTCCTGAGAAGTTCTTCCCGCGGACTGCACGGGAGGAAATGGAAGAGAAGTTCATCGGACTAAAGCAGAAGGGAGCACCCGTAGATGTGCATGTAGCAGAATGGACGAGACTCAGTAGTTTCGCTGGACCTTTAGTTGCCAACGATGCAGACAGGGCACGGAGGTTCATGCGCAGACTGGACGTGGACATCCAGAGGCAGATTGTCTCCCTGGGTTTGACCACTTTCTCACAAATACTTGCAGCAGCCAAGAGCAGCAGAGTTTATCTGGGATGAAAGGGAGTTTGCAGCAGACAGCAGTTGCGTTAAGGAAGCAGTTCTGTCGGGCCAGTCGAGTTTAGGGCTAGGCCGACAAATAATATTCTTGCGTCAATGGAAGTGATGAAAGTGAAGAGCCGGCTGTTGTTCATGATTTTATGGACGTGTTTGAAGATATATCGGGTTTACCGCCAAAGCGAGACGTGGAGTTCGCAATTGATCTTATTCCTGGTGCAGCGCCAGTATCTAAAGCGTATTATCCAATGGCGCCAGTAGAGTTGGAAGAAGTAAAGAAACATGTTGCTGAATTGCTTGAAAAGGGTTGGATTCGAAGCAGTAACTCGCCTTGGGGAGCTCCAGTTCTTTTAGTAACGAAGAAGGATGGCACGAGAAGGATGTGCATTGATTATCGAGAACTGAACCGGGTGACTATTAAGAACAAGTACCCGATCCCTCGCATTGGAGAACTTTTTGAGCAGCTTAGTGGCGCGAGAGTATTCTCGAAACTGGATTTACGATCCGGATATCATCAGGTCCGAGTGAAAGCAGAAGACATTTGCAAGACGGCGTTTCGAACTCGATATGGACATTTCGAGTATCTGGTGATGCCCTTCGGAGTGACTAATGCGCCGGCAATATTCATGGATTTGATGAACAGGATCTTTTCACTATTCTTGGACCAGTTTATTGTGGTATTCATTAACGACATTCTGGTATACTCGAAGAGTCCGGAGGAGCATGCTGAGCATTTAAAGATCGCACTGCAGACGCTGAGACAGGAGAAATTGTATGCAAAGATGAGTAAGTGCGAATTCTGGCTAGAAGAAGTGAAATTTCTGGGGCATGTCGTGTCGGGCGATGGAATCGCCGTCGATCCCGAGAAGATTGCAGTGGTTCGAGATTGGCCTATTCCAAGAAATGTGGCCGAGATAAGAAGTTTCCTTGGTTTGGCCGGATACTACAGAAGATTTGTGGAGAACTTCGCTCGTTTGGCAGAGCCGTTAACCAAGCTTACGCGCAAGGAGGTACCTTTTGTTTGGACGGATGGATGTGCATTGGCCTTCGAGACGTTGAAGCAGAAGTTGATAACCGCCCCTATCCTGACCATACCGGATAATTCAGGAGGACTGGTGATTCACAGCGACGCATCTGGAAAAGGATTGGGATGTGTTTTGATGCAAAATGGGAAGGTCGTAGCTTACGCATCGAGACAACTGAAGACTCATGAGAAGAATTATCCGACTCATGACTTGGAGCTTGCGGCCGTGATCTTCGCCTTGAAGATTTGGAGACACTACCTTTTGGGCGAGAGAGTCGAAGTCTTTACAGATCACAAGAGTTTGAAGTATGTGTTCACTCAGAAGGAGTTGAACATGAGGCAACGCAGATGGTTGGAGCTGATGGCCGACTACGACCTTGATCTTAAGTACCATCCGGGAAAAGTTAACGTCGTGCCGGATGCACTCAGTCGGTTACCAGCAATTCAGGTATTGACCGCACAAAGGGAGATCATTGCGGATTTTCGGAGATTTGACTTGGAGGTTGTGCTACCACATGCTACGGGACAGTTGATGCAGTTGCAAGTACAGTCGTCCCTAGTTGAGAAGATTAAAGCGGCACAATCGCAGGATCCTAGACTGCAAAAGTTTCGAGAGCAGGTTGAAGCCGGACTACGGACCGATTTACTGATCCACGAAGATGGTTCGTTGAGGTATGGTAGCCGTGTGTGTGTGCCAAAAGGGGATGCGCGTGAAGAGCTTATGAAGGAGGCACATAATTCAGCTTACTCTGTACATCCAGGAGGGACAAAGATTTACCGAGATATTCGACAGCACTTCTGGTGGGAAGGTATGAAACGGGAGATTGCTCACTTCGTGGCTAAGTGCTTGGTGTGTCAGCAAGTCAAGGCTGAACACCAAAGGGTTGCTGGTTTGTTGCAACCACTTCCGATTCCTCAGTGGAAGTGGGAACATATAACCATGGATTTCGTGACGGCTTTACCGCGGAGTCCAAAGGGCAACAATGCAGTATGGGTGATTGTCGATCGGTTGACCAAGGCAGCTCACTTTATTCCTTTTCGGGTTGGTCAATCGACGGAGACTTTGGCAGAGCGGTACATGCAGGAGATTGTAAGATTACATGGAGTACCGGTGAACATCGTGTCCGATCGGGACACTCGATTCTTGTCGCACTTCTGGAGGAGTTTACAAGAAAGTTTGGGGACTCGATTGAAGTTTAACACAGCTTATCATCCTCAAACTGATGGACAATCGGAGAGAACGATCCAGACTCTTGAAGATATGTTGAGAGCTTGCATGTTGGACTTCAAAGGTTCTTGGGAGGATCATCTACACCTGGTGGAGTTTTCGTACAACAATAGCTTCCAAGCGACTATTCAGATGGCTCCGTTTGAAGCGTTGTATGGTTGTAAGTGCCGTTCGCCTGTTTGTTGGGATGATGTTGGTGAACAAAGGTTGCTAGGACCAGATTTGGTTGTACAGACAGTCGAGAAGGTGAATACAATCAGAAAGCATATGAAGGAAGCATAAGACAGACAGAAAAGTTGGGCTGACACGTCAAGAAGACCTCTAGAGTTCGCCGTGGGTGATTTGGTATTCCTGAAGATATCGGGTGATTCGCTTTGGGAGTCGGGGAAAGCTTAGTCCTCGATTCGTTGGACCCTTCGAGATATTGGAGCGGGTTGGAGAGGTAGCGTACCGTTTGGCGTTACCACAGTCCTTGGCAGGAGTGCACGATGTGTTTCATGTATCTCAACTACGGAGGTATGTTCGAGATGAAGCCCACGTCTTGGATCATTCGGAGTTGACCGTACGGGAGGACCTAACTTTTGAGGAGCGACCGGTTGAAATCAAGGATCGAAGAGAAAAGGTTCTTAAGAACAAGGTTATCCCTCTTGTGCTAGTTTCTTGGGGTAACCGATCGCATGGAGAATCCACTTGGGAGCGAGAAGACGAGATCCGGCAGAAATTTCCTCACCTTTTCCTGTAGTTAGCTATCTTGTATTCTTGGAATTTCGAGGACGAAATTCTTTTTGTAGTTGGGTATGATGTAACACCCGAGCCCAATAATACTATTTCTGTTACTGGTTGAGTGTTAGACATTGCTCATTTCAATTATCTTGTTTGTTTGGTGCTTATTGCTAAATTTTAACCGGCTAAGTCATTTTCGCCTATAACAAATTTTAACACCTAAAATGAAATTAAAAATATCCATGTTGGCCTACTCGTCGCCACTAGTCGCGTGGTAGCGTCCGCGCGTCGAGATTTCATCCCGTTCGGCGAAACGGGCGAGTTTGGACGGCTACGCGCGCGTGCAAGTGTCCGACTTGGGGGCATGCATTTTAATCATAAAACATCTCATTTTAAATTTTGGGACTCGCTTAAAATCCTATAATTTGAATTTGAAACATTTGGGCGCAACCCGGGCGCGATTTGGAAATGTTTCATTTAGCGCCGAAATGCCCATTTAATTAAATATATTAAAACTACATAATATATATTACTGTTACTTATATAACGTATAAATCCTTTTTAAATCTTTAAAAATTTCCTTTTAAAACTTTCCGTACCCACTCCCAGCCAATCACGAGGGGGCTTTACCCTCGTGGGCCCCACCAACCCACTCTCTCTCTCCGCCTCTCTATCTCTCTCTAATCTCACACTCTCTCTCTCTCCTGAGATCTCTCTATCTCTCTCTAACTATCTCTCTCTCTCCTAAAATCTCTCCCTCTCTATCTTTTTTAAACTCCCGCGACCCTCGTCCTCGCTGAAACCCATCGCAGAACCCACGAACCCCAACCCTAGCCTTGCCCTAGCCGCCGCAGCCTCGCCGTCGACCTCCCCGCGACCTCGCCACCATCATCCTCACCTCTACAGCCTCGACCGCACCCCCTTCCTCCTCTTCTCCCTCCTTCAAAGCCTGCACCCGACGCCACCACCACCTGCACGCTGTGCTGCTGTCGCCTCCGCCTCCCATCGCCGACGACGCCAGAGTCTTCCTCCCTTCACCCTCGTCCCGACCTCCTCACCTTCCTCCTCCTTCCCTCGCCAGGCTGCAACAGAACCGACGCCGAACCCTAGCATTCTCCAGTCGCCGGGAAAGCCGCCGTTGACCATCTTCGTCGTTGCCAGAGCCACCGCCGACCACTTCTTCTTCCCCCTACGATCCAGATCAGGCCAGGACCTCCCCTACGCACAGCACCATCCCATTCTAGCGACCTCCAGCCACTTTCAGCCAGCCACGTTTCCTGTTCGCCGCCGGCGCCCCGCCGCCGGCGCCCCACCGCCGTCGAACTGTCCCGGTTGACACCCGTGCCATCCCTGTAATCATCTCGTTACTTCCTTCCTGCGTGTTAACCCCTCGCTGGCCGTTCGTGCCCATAATTTGTATTTTGCTAATTCGTCGCTGTTTTGACATTTCGCAGGATTCCGGCCGTGCCGACGACTTGACCCGACTCTCCAGCGAAGTACTCTGGTCCGTGTGGTTCCGCTGTTCGTTGTTTGGACTCGATCCGTGGCCCGTGCATCCGTCGCGTGTTTTCCGCCGACGTTGCGTTCGTGTTTTCCGGTTTGCGAAACCGTCGAGGCAAGATTTCTTGCTACATGCTACGTTAAACTAATTAAGTGTTTGACTCATAAAACTTGCAATATTAACTAAGTATAGTTACTTGTCTCATTGGACGAAATATGATATACATCATAATACTGCCATCTAAATCGTATTTTGCCACCATAACCTTAATAACAACTACCTATTAATCATTTTGTTATTTAAAGGTCGATAGCCGTACACATATATCTTCATTAATTTTCTGTTATTAATATTGCGCTACCCTGTGATTAGTGCACCCCACGGGTGCTCGAACCTGTTAATATAATACAACTGCACCATATTCATGCACCATTGTGATTAAATGAACTGTTATTGTTATTTACTGTTTCCTGCTGTTGTTCCTTATTCGCTTCTATACCTGTTATGAGCACACATTCGATTGCATTACATATTGACCTGACATTACTACACATGATATATATATATATACATACCGACTCAACCTGTTGTACCATGACCTGACTTGTTACCTGATCTCATGCCTAATGCCAACAAACCTGACTTGGGGTCCGCATGGACCACCCCTGTTGTCTATCCAGAAAAACCTGACCTGTTACCTGATCCCGTGTTGGCATTAGTCCTTGATTACTGAATACCTGACCTGACATACATAACTTGGGGGTATGGGGAAATCAAAGGTGAAACCGACTTGTAACTCAACAGTTCGATACCTGTTCTGATCAGTCTTACGGGCTTGGCCAGCCCCGGAGTGATGATGCTGACATCACTCGTCCATCCTGCTACTTATTACTGCCTAGCGGCACGTCTCGGATTCAGCCCCGAGAATCTTGACCGTGGTCCCGGGCACGCACGGGATACTATTGAGTTACATCGACAAGTCACCAATTGATTTCAAAGACTTTAGAGTAGAAACCTGATAGGACAGTTTAGTTACCACTGCACATTACCCTGCACTGTTATTTCATAGTACTGCTTTATTCATGTTCATCCCTGCATTGCTTATTACCATGTTCATATTATATTATTGGTTGACATGACGCGCTGACGTCTGGGTTTTGCATGGCCCAGATTCCTTACCACTGTCGACGACCGAGCAGGAGTACTTCAGCAAGCAGGCTGATCTGTGAGTTCCATAGTGATTAGTTCATTTATTTCATTTCATTTCCAGATGTGAGCCCGCATTATGGGACGTACTATTTATTTATTGTATTGGAACATTGCTTCCGCACTTATTGTTTATTGACTCTTGTTATTATGGATTTGGACATGTGTTAGATTAGTTTATTTATCTTGTTCTTGATATCTCTACAACCGTAATGTGACTGTGGATGGATACTTCCTACCCACAGGTAGCATGGTTGGCTATGTCACGTGCCCAATCTTGCGTACTCTGGGAAGCGGGGCGTGACACCTGGTAAATACATACCCTGGAGCAAGTGTCTAATTGGGAAATCAGTTTTCTTTTAACAGTATACAGTGAAACTGAAACATTGAAATGTTTCGATGGGGTATTCTGGTATTCCTAGTAATGCCACTTCCATTATCCAGATTCACAACTGTAACCGTATATTTCTTTGCCATCTCTCCACATCCCTTCATATGTCTTTAGTCATTACCTTCTGCACACACCTTTAGGCCAAATGGTTTTCTTCCTTCCCTACCGTTCGGCACCAGCCTATGGTTTGGAAGAAGACTATCCAATAAGAATAATGGGTGTACTCTCCTAATCCTAGGAGCACTCGCAACGCGAGGGATGGTGAGGATAAAAGACAACCGAATAAACCTTATTCCTATTTCTCCAGAACCAGAATCCATCCCCGAACTGGAACAAGTTCCTTTCGAGTTCGTATATAACCATACGATTGGAGTATCCAATAAACTGTGGGTCTTCGTAGTGATACGGAGTGTCCTGGAGAAATTCAAAGGTGAAGTGGGAGTGGTAATGAAATACTTGGTTTGGTCATGAATAGCAGTCGCAATTTACTTTGCCCTCCTTCTAATCCCTTTCTTTGTCTTTACATAATACCTTCTGTACACCATCGTTAGGCTAATTAGTTTTCTTCATTCCCTACCGGTTGGCACCTGCCTATGGTTTGGAAGAAGACTATCCAATTTGCGTAATAGGTGTACTATCTCCTAAACCAAGGAGTACTCGCAACCTGAGAGAAGATAAAAGGAAAAGACAACTGAATAGTCCTATTCGTTTTCTCCAAAACCAGAAACCATCCTCGAATAAATCCCTTCGAGTTCGTATATAACCATACGATGGTTTTGTCCAATGGAAGTGGACGTTCGTAGTAATACGGGGTGTCCTGGAGAAAAGGGTAAAAGTAGGAGTGGCAATGAGGTATGCAACTCTGATAATCCAAAAAGCCAGTGTTTAAGAAGGTTCGGTCAATTTTGGTCTCTGAGTCATAGTCTAGGGTCAGATCATGGTCGCTGCCAAAGAGAGAGAGAAACGAAACACTCAGCGTGCACTCTAACCTAGATTAGAATGGTTACCAATTTATCTAATCAGGAAACCTCCCACTGTACCGTCAAATTCTCCTCCAAACCTGAAAGAAGAATTAGTCGGGATCACCCGAGGAGTAAACCAACAATTCAGTGGGAATCGAGATCCAACTAGCATCGCATCATAACATGACGGAATCCGCTCACGTTATCACACTCCAGAAGGTATGCGCATATCTGGCAAGTTTCAGTTTCTTTAGAAACTCCCGATGTGATTTTTTACCCCATGCTCTTATGACCTTGACTTTGGCCAACAAATCATAAGTCACATGTCAAGTTCTACCCGTCATTCTCCAGGTTGATTTGAACCCACCCGTACCTACCCTTGACTTTGGCTAACAAGGTAGTACGACTGTCCCAAACCAACGCATCTATCTATGCTGCATATGAATACCCAGTAGCTACCAAACACTGTGCCATGACTTTGGCCAACAAACACAGCTTGAATACTATTGACTATCCATATGGAACGACGGAGGGCTACGAATGGTTTCTGGCGAAAACCTTTAACGTAATGAACTTGATATCGTTGAAGGAACTGGATAGCTTTATAAAAATATAGTGACGAAAACTTTTGCTAAAGAGGTCACTCCCGGTGAAGGGATCTCGGCTCTTTCCTCGTAGAATGAGGTGCAGGATATTCCAACTGAATACCACGATGCAAAGCAAAAGTAAACGACTATAGTGAAGTTATTGCCCTGACGCAAACTTCTGTCCAAGGGGTCACTCCCGGTGAAGGGAACTCGGCCCTTTCCTCGTCGACTGAGGTGCTGGATATTCATAACCGAATACCACTGTGCAAAACAAAAGAGAACGCCCTTGCAATAACAGCTTTTTGAAAAATGTTCCAACAACATCAGAATAGGTTTGTTTATAACTTGCATTGATCCGAATCAATGCAGTCCCATCAATTGATCACACCAATAAAGAACGAAAATAATGATGTACGTATATGCCATCCGCATTCGCCACTTGGTCCTGTCATTACCCGTTAGGTTAGTTAACTAACGACAGAGCGGGGACTGGACTAGCGCGGATGCAAAACATATACAACATCTACTAGTATATATATCAATATATAATATTTCGCTCAAGGCGTGATAAAATGCAACAACACAGAAATGCAATAAGCATCACAGAACAATACAGATATCTGGGATCCCCGGGTTTCACAGAGCCGATACTGAAACCCGACGTTGCCCTGGTCGTGTGGATAGCCTGTGCAATGAAATCCTAGACCCCTATGGGCGCAGCAAGTTACCCGCCAAAACATGAAGTGAGACAGCCCCCTTCAGCAACGTGAATAGACCACCCAGGTCTTCACGGAATCCGGTAACTTGGGCACCCCTCCTGGGTCAACCTGTACCCCCTACGAGTGTGGCGAATAGCTCGCCAATTCTAGAGTGAAGCCCCCTCCGTCTCAACGCCATGAGATGCGGGCTTGTTTCCCTCTAGAACCCGGCTATCCGTGCACCCCTCCGCGGGGCAATCCTAGTACAGAAAGTAAAATATACATACAACGGGTACATAGACCTCACCCCGGTCAAGCCCCAAAAGAATAATATACAGACAGGCAGTGACGGCAGTCCACATGTCGGACGCTCGCCCCGCAATATCAAATGTACATAATACAACAAAAACTGTACTAACATTGCACCCAGGCTATCCACCACGACAATCCGCAACATCACAGCAATACACAGAATATCAACGTGAATGTCACGTTCGCAAATCCGTCTAACCGGGCTATAGCAGTTAGACAGGATTTACCGATCAAATGACATTCACGGTCGCAGATATAATGTAAATACTGTGAACTAACATGTTTAAAATATTCGATCGATCAAATTTACCCAAGTGGGCCCCAAGCATTACTGTAGTGTTGGATATATATGCCCTAGAGGCCTACATTGTATAGGATGCTTGGGATATGTATGTACATGACAGTCTTGCTTGATATGATAGTACGCTATTTGGTTTGACTTTGTCTTAACGTATAATATATTTTACTTGGTATTTATATATATATATGTTGATAAAGCCCATAGGGTGTTTGTCTGACTACCGGCGTTATGATGGCAGTCATACTAGTGGGAGCTGGATAGTCAATAGGCACACCCTTAGATGTCCCTGGTCGCAGGAGTATCGAGATTGGGCATCGATACTCCGGAGTAGACTAGTGTATACATATCTAGACCCTGACGAGGGGCAATGGATTGGTCCCGCAACCATTGGTGGTGTTCACCTAAGATTGTATACAGATGCTCACTGGGTGTGAGTACACCGGACAGGACTCGCCGAGAACTGACTGGATGGTATTATACCTAACGTCAGATAGCAGTTCTCAGGTGACATGTGTGCAGATAGTCCGTTGACTTAAGGTCATCATTTGTCTCGTGTGAGTTCCCACTGTGCTTTTATTGTTACCCTACCACGGCTCAAAGGAGTCGTGCAAACAGGTTTCAGTTGGGCACAGTCCCGAGCCACATGGAGGCAGTGAGCGACTGTTAGGGATTCGTCTCTCCCGGTATAGGGAGTTGATATCGCACGGTGATCGGTTGGTCATTACCATAAGTCCCTGGCCAGGGCTGATTGAGAATTACTGATAGGTTGATCAGTAGATTCTCGGATGGTGATAGAGCCATACCGACACGACTTGTACGGTTATTAGGGGTCTGACGTCCACCACCTCCCTAGACCGTACATGTGATACTCTCAGACGAACAGACCGGACTGTGCGGATATTGTCACAGACAGGCTCAGTAGGATTTCAGATGGGTTACCTCATCAGCTTTCTTATCGACAACTACCTGGGGACCGTTACGTACAGCTAGTGCCGCTTGCGGTCTGTGGTTAAACCCACTGCCAGCGTAGTAGTCGAGTCTTTAGAGTCCCACACAGAGATTTCCCAAACCCAGGCGAAAAGATATAGAGGTCGTATGGTTTTACGACAAAGGTTCGGACGCATACGTGTTTGAACGCACGTACGACATTCGGACAGTTTTTACTAGCCGGCTTTGGTTTAAGCCAGATTCTAGTATCAGGTTATTGGATTTATACAGTCTAAAGTTTTTCCGTGTTTTCACGGATGAGAGGGGCGTTCTCGTAATTTTCCGAGAAGCTTCTAGAAGGATGTGACATAAAGAGAGAGGTGGCATTTTCATTTAATGATTAAGTGACTCATTGTGAGTGATTCATCATATCATTAATGCATCATTAATTGCTTAATGACTCACATGATGAATCACCCACTTGATTAAATGAAACATGATGAATATTCACTTATTATTCATTTCTTTTAAATTCATTATGTTTCATATATATCAAGTGAGAAGCTTTATTCAATATAATAATATCATTATCATCTTCTCACTCTCTCTCTTCAAGTTCTCTCTCCTTCACCAAACCCTAATCCTACCCCTCATGAGTTGAGAACAAGGATTAGGAAAGACTAATTACTCCATAACCTATCTCTACATCACCTTAGCTACTCTATTTAGCAACTAGAGAAACTAAGTAACCTCAAGTTTAGAGGTTATAGCTTGGATTAGGGTTCTCGGGTGGATCGTCTATCACGGGAGAAAGCCGAAGAGGACGTGGAGATCCAAAGAGGCCGTAGACAACATCAAGACGAAGGACTAGAACCGTTTTGTATAATCTCTTCGCATAGTAGTTTAAAACTCTATAGCTTTTGTTAAAACTTGATTAGCAAACGATTCATACGGTTAATCGATGTTTGATCATAGAACTTGATTGTTATTCATATTTCCGCCTCCCCACAAGTATTGGGGTGTTGAACATCGACTTACAGTGGTATCAGAGCCTAGCTAAACAAGTTTTAACTTAATTGCAAATTTGTACGAATTTTGAACGGAAAAACGAAGCCGGAAAACCCTAAAAATATCAAGTTTCTGTCGAAATTTAAATGAAGTCCAAAAATTTTTCAGGCAAGTTCAGAAAGCTTGACAAGACACCAGAAGAACACCCAAGAAATTTGGGCTCCTGAATCGGCAACGCGGCCGCGGAACCGCGGCGGATCGCACCGATCCGCCGCGCTTCCGCCGCCGAGTTGCCGAGTCAGGAACTCAAATTTCCTGTGCTGCTTCTCTGTGTAATTTGGGATTTTCTGGGATATTTAATATTTGCTCAGGTTTCAGTTTTACAGAGCAGTTTTTGGAGCAATATTAAAGATGTTTAATCGATCGAAATTGTACAGTATTTGCATATTGGATTATATCTGTGATTGTATAATGTGTTCGTAAACCTCCCCTAACTGCTAGTATGTCGGTTGGCAGGGGGTTGCACATTTCTGTAATGATTTTAACTGTTTGTGCATATAAACTGTATTGGACTGTTGTGGTGATTAGCCGGGTTTTTGTGATGGGTTATTGTTTTAATTCATTTGATGTAAATGTAATTTGTTGTAATATTATTTTGCGGGGCACTTCCAGGTTGCGGTTGTAGCCACCGTTGTATTATTTCATTTTACTGTTTTTGCTCCTAGGACAGACCCAAGGTGGGGTGCACAAACTGCCGGGCGGGTAGTTTGCCGCACCCGTAGGGGTCGTGGGTGGGGTAATGGCTATTCATCACAACTGTGTAATCTGTCTTTTCTTGCAGGCTCAAAAAGAAATACAGATTGCTTGCAAATCCAATATTGTTTATCTGTGTTCTGGAATGTATATCATTGCATCAGACGAATGTAAAATATCTATATATATGATAGCTATTTAGACGTCACTTATGTTTTACACCCGCGCTAGCCCAGCCCCCGCTCTGTCGTTAGTTAAGTAACCTAACGGGTGATGACGGGACCCCGTGGCGAATGCGGATGGCATAAGAGGACGTCATATTTTCGTTGTTATCTGTAATGATAGGTTAAAGATGGGACGCATTATTATTAATGCAAAGAAAATAAAACCTAAACAGAATCGTTGGAACAATTTCTAAAAACCACTCGGTTTTCTTGAAAAAGCAAATTTTAAATGCGGAGCTTAAACCACTCCTTTTAATAAAAGCTATCTTAGTTCCTTCGATCAAATCAAGTTCATTACGTTAACGGTTTTTTGCCAAAAACCAGCCGTAACCCTCCGTCGTTTCAGATAGACAGCACATCGTATTCATGCTATGCTTGTTGGCCTACGTCAAGGCATAGTGTATGGTAGCAGTGTGTGTGCCTATTTGTTGCATAGATAGATGCATTAGTTTAATACAGACGTACACCTTGTTGGCCTACGTCAAGGGCTTGTACGATGTATTTAAATTGATCAGGACAACGACAGGTAGAACTTGACTTGCGTCTTATGACTTGTTGGCCTACGTCAAGGTCTATAAGAGCTTGGGGTAAAAATCACATCGGGAGTTTCAAACATAAAGGAAACTTGCAGATTTAGCTTACCTTCTGGAGTGTGGTGACTAGAGTGGCTTCCATCTAGGGCATCATGCAATGATAGTTGGATCCCGATCCCACTGATGAGTAGGATTACTCTCGGGAATTTCTCTCACTTAACAATCAATGCTATAAACCAAGTAGGTGCCTAGAAAGGTGTTAGAGGGGCTACGCCTCCACGGAAAAGAGGTTCTTTAATTAAGGAACTTCGCGAAAGCGTTGGAAAACCTCCCTCGAATTACCAACACCAGCCTGGCTGAAAGGTTAAGCAAGTATTGTGACGTGTGATTAAATCCTGACCAGTTCTTCTTTTAGGTTTTGAAGAAGGATTTGAGGAAACAGTGGGAGCCATCCTGTTTAGATAAATAAACCAATCTAAACTTGCAAGAGCATATGCTGAGTGTTTTCTTTTCTCTCTCTCTGGCAGCTACCATGACTGGACTAAAACTATTACTCGAAAAGAATATACTAACCGGGCAGAACTATAAAGACAGGCTAAGAAACGTCAATATTGCGCTGACTTATGACAAAGTTGCATATGTTACCACCGCTGTTCCTCCCCTTATCCCAGGACCAGATTCCTCAGTTGCGGACAAGAAAGTTCGTAAAACCTGGGATCTAGATTGTGAGCGAGCTAAGTGTATCGTGCTGGCGTCCATGAATAATGAACTCCAGAAACAGCACGAGAGTATGGATATTGCATCCATATTCCTCCATTGCAAGGAATTGTATGGTGAACACTCCCGTATCGCGAGGTACGAAACCTCAAGGAAACTCTTCCAGATGAGGTTAGCTCCAGGATCGCCTGTTGGAGAGCACGTCCTCAAAATGATCATCCTCATTGAGTAACTCGCTAACCTGGGATGCGTGCTAGAAAACGATTTGTATATCGACTTGATTTTGCAGTCCCTTCCCCACACCTTCTCTCAGTTCGTGCTGAACTTCAACATGCACGAAATGGAAGCGGATCTTCCAAAGCTCCTCAATATGTTGAGGGTAGCAGAGACCTCCTTGAAAAAGGAGAAGACCCCCGTTCTGTATGTTGGCCAATCATCTTCTTCTAAAACTAAAGCGAAAGCTAAAGGGAAGAAGAAGATGAAAGCCACCAAACCGAAGGGAGGGGTCAAGAAGGTGCAGGGAACGAACAAGACAGGAAGGGTGAAGGCTGAAAAGAACGAGTGCTTCTATTGTAACAAGCAGGGGCACTGGAAGAAGGATTGTCAGGCCTTCAAAGCCAAGGACATGAAGCAAGCAGTTGCTTCTACTTCAGGTGTGTTCGTAATCGAAAATTGTCTTTCAGTAAACTCTACTTCATGGGTACTTGATACCGGTTCTGGTTCTCACATCTGTAATTCTTTGCAGGATCTGAGAAATAGTAGAGTACTGGGGGCAGGTGATATGACTCTCCGGATGGGCAATGGAATGCATGTAGATGCAGTTGCAATAGGGGAATATCACCTAGGGTTGAATAGTGGAAACATTTTGGTATTGTATAACTGTTTTTGTATTCCCAGTATGTTGTGTAATATTATATCAGTGTCTTTATTGTCTAATAAAGGATATAATTTTGTGCTTGAAAGAAATGTCATGAACATTCTCCTAAATCAAGAACTGATTGGGTTTGGCACACTGGAAAACGGAATATACATACTTAATCAACCACAAATTTTCAATATTCAAAACACGCGTAAAAGAAAGGCTCCAGATTCGAATCAAGCCTTCCTATGGCATTGTAGACTTGGTCATATAAATGAAACAAGGTTGACTAAGTTACATAAAGATGGATATCTAGATTCGTTTGAATATTCATCATATGCAACTTGTCAATCATGTATCAAAGGAAAAATGACCAAATCTCCGTTCACTGGACACGGAGAAAGAGCCATCGAACTCTTGGGACTAGTACACAGTGATGTATGTGGTCCGATGTCTATACATCCACGAAGTGGTCACTCCTACTTCATCACTTTTACTGATGACTTCTCTAGGTATGGACATGTGTTCTTAATAAAGCATAAATCCGAGGCTTTTGAGAAGTTTAAGGAGTATAAAAATGAAGTAGAGAAACAAACTGGTAAAAGCATCAAGACACTTCGATCTGATCGAGGTGGAGAATACTTAAGTACCAGTTTCCTTGAATACTTGAAAGAAAATGGAATACTCTCTCAGCTTACTCCACCTTATACACCTCAGCATAATGGTGTATCAGAAAGAAAGAATCGCACGCTATTAGATATGGTGCGATCAATGATGAGTAGTGCTGAGTTGCCACTTTCCTTCTGGGGATTTGCTCTAGAATCAGCTGCATATCTATTAAATAGAGTTCCAACTAAGTCTGTACC
The DNA here is from genome assembly GCA_030015575.1 of Agapanthus africanus. Taxonomy (NCBI): domain Eukaryota; kingdom Viridiplantae; phylum Streptophyta; class Magnoliopsida; order Asparagales; family Amaryllidaceae; genus Agapanthus; species Agapanthus africanus. The sequence continues at coordinate 363,507,287 of JASDDO010000001.1, read as the reverse complement.
TACCACTCCATATGAAATGTGGTGTGGGAAGAGACCATATCTCAAGTATATCAAGATATGGGGGTGTCCGGGATATGTTAAAAAGCATAATCCGGACAAGCTCGAGGCACGATCGGTTTTGTGCAAGTTTGTATGATACCCCAAGCATTCAAGGGGGTACATGGTCTACCACACTGAAGAACAAAAGGTGTTTGTCGCTCGTCACATTGTCTTCTTAGAAAGCGAATTTCTTGCAAAAGAAATTAGTGGGAGCGCGGTAGAACTGGAAGAAATTCCAGAACCTCAAACTGCAACCGAGGACTTAGAAGAATCTCAGATTTCAATAGAACATGACGAACCAACGCCACTCCGCAGATCTAGTAGGCTTTCTCATCCTCCTGAAAGATACTATAGTTTTCTTCTTGATGGGGATAGAGAGGATTGCATCATCGATGATGATGAGCCTACTAGTTTTCAGCAGGCTATCACAAGTAGCGACTCAGTAAAGTGGCTGGATGCAATGAGATCCGAAATGGAATCCATGTATACCAATAAAGTATGGACTTTAGAAGTTGCTCCTCCTGGGGTAAAACCAGTTGGGTGCAAATGGATCTTCAAAAAGAAGATTGGTACATTTGGACAAGTGGAAACGTACAAAGCTAGACTAGTAGCAAAAGGTTTTCGTCAAAGACCAGGATTGGACTATGATGAAACTTTTTCGCCAGTAGCTATGCTTAAATCCATTCGGATCATGCTTGCCATTGCTGCCTTCCATGACTATGAAATCTGGCAAATGGATGTAAAAACAGCTTTTCTAAATGGACATCTAGAAGAGAGTGTTTACATGGATCAACCAGAAGGTTTCTTAGACAGTGGGAGCAGCGGAAGAATGTGCAAATTGCTTAAATCCATTTATGGGTTAAAGCAAGCATCGCGGAGTTGGAACATCTGTTTTGATGAAACAGTCAAGGAATTTGACTTTATCAAAAATATAGATGAACCATGTGTTTATAGGAAGATTGTAGAAGGAGCAGTAGTCTTCCTCGTTTTATACGTCGACGACATACTACTGATAGGGAATGATATCCCTATACTACAATCAGTAAAGCTCTTCTTGTCACAGAAATTCTCTATGAAAGACTTGGGAGATGCATCATACATTCTGGGCATTAAGATCTATCGAGATAGATTTAATAGAATATTGGGACTTTCACAGTCCAGGTATATAGACACTATACTAAAGAGATTTAGTATGGAAGATTCCAAGCGCGGCAACATGCCCGCTTGTCATGGAATCACCCTCTCAAAAGAGATGTCTCCAAAGACTGATGAAGAGAGGGCTCGCATGGGCATTATACCCTACGCTTCGGCGGTAGGATCAATAATGTATGCGATGTTATGTACCAGACCAGATGTAGCTTACGCACTTAGTGTGGTAAGCAGGTATCAATCGGACCCAGGTGAGAAACATTAGATAGCGGTAAAGAACATTCTCAAGTACCTGAGAAGGACTAAGGAGTTGTTCTTGATTTACGGCAATAAGGACCTCCAGGTAGAGGCTTTTACCGACTCCGGCTTCCAAAGTGACAAGGATGATTCTAAATCTATTTCATGTTTTGTGTTTACCCTCAATGGAGGGGCGGTAAGTTGGAAGAGTTCCAAACAAGATACCGTCGCAGACTCAACTATGGAGGCTGAGTATATAGCTGCTAGTGAAGCCGCAAAAGAGGCTGTCTGGATAAGGAAGTTCATTTCTGAACTTCAGGTGGTTCCGTCCGTTGCCAATCCAATACCTTTGTATTGCGATAACAATGGCGCTGTAGCTTTAGCGAAGGAACCAAGGTCCCATCAGAAATCCAGGCATATCTTAAGGCGGTTTCACCTGATCAGGGAGATCGTGGATCGTCGGGAGATCGAGATACGGAGAGTAGACACAAAAGACAACACGGCAGATCCATTCACCAAGGCCATTCCTCAAGTACAGTTCGAGAGGCTTTTTGAGATGTTGGGCATGCGGTACGCAAGCAACTGGATCTGGTAGAGACAGTGGGTACTCATTGCGCCAATTATAGGCCTTAGTGCAAGTGGGAGATTGTTGGATATATATGCCCTAGAGGCCTACATTGTATAGGATGCTTGGGATATGTATGTACATGACAGTCTTGCTTGATATGATAGTACGCTATTTGGTTTGACTTTGTCTTAACGTATAATATATTTTACTTGGTATTTATATATATATGTTGATAAAGCCCATAGGGTGTTTGTCTGACTACCGGCGTTATGATGGCAGTCATACTAGTGGGAGCTGGATAGTCAATAGGCACACCCTTAGATGTCCCTGGTCGCAGGAGTATCGAGATTGGGCATCGATACTCCGGAGTAGACTAGTGTATACATATCTAGACCCTGACGAGGGGCAATGGATTGGTCCCGCAACCATTGGTGGTGTTCACCTAAGATTGTATACAGATGCTCACTGGGTGTGAGTACACCGGACAGGACTCGCCGAGAACTGACTGGATGGTATTATACCTAACGTCAGATAGCAGTTCTCAGGTGACATGTGTGCAGATAGTCCGTTGACTTAAGGTCATCATTTGTCTCGTGTGAGTTCCCACTGTGCTTTGATTGTTACCCTACCACGGCTCAAAGGAGTCGTGCAAACAGGTTTCAGTTGGGCACAGTCCCGAGCCACATGGAGGCAGTGAGCGACTGTTAGGGATTCGTCTCTCCCGGTATAGGGAGTTGATATCGCACGGTGATCGGTTGGTCATTACCATAAGTCCCTGGCCAGGGCTGATTGAGAATTACTGATAGGTTGATCAGTAGATTCTCGGATGGTGATAGAGCCATACCGACACGACTTGTACGGTTATTAGGGGTCTGACGTCCACCACCTCCCTAGACCGTACATGTGATACTCTCAGACGAACAGACCGGACTGCGCGGATATTGTCACAGACAGGCTCAGTAGGATTTCAGATGGGTTACCTCATCAGCTTTCTTATCGACAACTACCTGGGGACCGTTACGTATAGCTAGTGCCGCTTGCGGTCTATGGTTAAACCCACTGCCAGCGTAGTAGTCGAGTCTTTAGAGTCCCACACAGAGATTTCCCAAACCCAGGAGAAAAGATATAGAGGTCGTATGGTTTTACGACAAAGGTTCGGACGCATACGTGTTTGAACGCACGTACGACATTCGGACAGTTTTTACTAGCCGGCTTTGGTTTAAGCCAGATTCTAGTATCAGGTTATTGGATTTATACAGTCTAAAGTTTTTCCGTGTTTTCAAGGATGAGAGGGGCGTTCTCGTAATTTTCCGAGAAGCTTCTAGAAGGATGTGACATAAAGAGAGAGGTGGCATTTTCATTTAATGATTAAGTGACTCATTGTGAGTGATTCATCATATCATTAATGCATCATTAATTGCTTAATGACTCACATGATGAATCACCCACTTGATTAAATGAAACATGATGAATATTCACTTATTATTCATTTCTTTTAAATTCATTATGTTTCATATATATCAAGTGAGAAGCTTTATTCAATATAATAATATCATTATCATCTTCTCACTCTCTCTCTTCAAGTTCTCTCTCCTTCACCAAACCCTAATCCTACCCCTCATGAGTTGAGAACAAGGATTAGGAAAGACTAATTACTCTATAACCTATCTCTACATCACCTTAGCTACTCTATTTAGCAACTAGAGAAACTAAGTAACCTCAAGTTTAGAGGTTATAGCTTGGATTAGGGTTCTCGGGTGGATCGTCTATCACGGGAGAAAGCCGAAGAGGACGTGGAGATCCAAAGAGGCCGTAGACAACATCAAGACGAAGGACTAGAACCGTTTTGTATAATCTCTTCGCATAGTAGTTTAAAACTCTATAGCTTTTGTTAAAACTTAATTAGCAAACGATTCATACGGTTAATCGATGTTTGATCATAGAACTTGATTGTTATTCATATTTCCGCCTCCCCACAAGTATTGGGGTGTTGAACATCGACTTACATGTAGCACTTAAAGAAATTCTGGGCCCAAAAAGAATATTCCAAAACCCCAATTTTCCTGTAAAAAGATCACTGTGCAAAAATGGTGCAGTGAAGGCACTGTACAGCGGCAAAACCACGGCGCCAAGCGGGTTATGGCCGCGGTTCCGCTGTGGGTCCACAGTATCACGCGACTATTTTTTCACAGATGTCTTAGAATTTCCTGAACATTATTCTGAAACAACCTGAAAAATTTTTGGAGCCAAAAAAATTTCGACAGAGAACTGATGCTCACGAAATTAGGTTTTCGGAAAATTGTTCAATCGAAAATGTAAACACATTAGACAAAGCTAGAGTAGGTTAATGGCGTGTCTCTGATACCAGTGTAAGTGCACGACGGCGCCCCGGCCGACTATCCGAGGCCAAAATGCGGAAACGATAATTTTCTATAACTGTTAAACCGGCACCACCGCGCACAAAAATCCCGGATCGAGCCATTAATCTAATCCTAGCTAACTAAAGAACAGGCAGAGAGATATACCGAGCGATCCGTGTCCTTCGGTCTTCTCGTCGTCCTCCCGATCTCCCCGCGGAAACTCCGGTCTTCACCTCCTCGCCGGAAGGACACCACGTCGCCGGCTTCGTTTACGGGCTCCTACGTCTGGACCGAGGCAACTCGGGCACGAAGTTGGCGAGTCGACGTGCCCAAGAATTGCTATAGATAAAGTGTAGTGCTATGTCTCATTTGGGCTCACTAGAAGTTGCCTTTCGTGGAGGAATGAGATGTATGAACTTTGGTGGTGGCTAATGAGTTTTTAGCAAGCAAAGGTGATCAAAAACCCCACTCTCAAAATTGGGACAGCCCCTCCCCTAATGTGCCCGGCCTTGCATCATCAAGAGAGAATGAAAATGAGGGGGAGACCCACAATAATGCAAAGAAGAGGAATGATATATGATCATGAGAAGAAAAAATGATCACAAGCCCAATTCCAGACTCAACAACCATCTCACATCATCAAATCAAAAAGTCAAGCAATGATGAATAAAATAAGTCAAGGGATGGTGCACAATCATGAAGCAACCATATGCAAAGACCACCCTCCACAATGCTTATTTGCACAAATGCAAATAAGCCCCCCTCTACCAATTATCAGCCAATGAAAGATACAAAGGAAAATGGCCGAAACGGAAAGCAAACTGCCAACTTCAGAAAACTGATCTCGTAATAAATTACAGGAAAACCCCGCTACTGTATATACATACCCGCATTTGTATTCCGACCGAAATACAAATGCAATAAGACAAAATCCACACTGTACAATACCAGGATCCGGCTTAAACCAAAGCCCGCTAGTATTAACCGTCCGATCGTGATTCGTGAAATACCGCACGTATCTGATCGAACCCTGCCATATCTCCATACGGCCTCTACAGCGTTTCGCCCGAAACTTGAGCAACTATCTATGGGGGACTCTAAAGACTCGTCAATATTATGGCTGTAGATTTAACCACTAGCACGTCAGAGGTATTAGCCATACGTGACGGGCTACCAGCTATTGACCAAAAGGGACGTCTGTGCGCGAACTCATCTTGACATCCTACTGAGCCTGTCAGTGACAATATCCGTACAGTCCGGTCCGTTCGTCTATGAGTATCGCATGGCGGGCCAAGGGGGTTAGTAAAAGTCAGACCCCCAAAAGCGGTACAAGTCGTGTCGGAGTGTAGCCCAGAACACCTTGAGATACTACTGGAATACCTACCAGTAAATCTCCTGCCTTGGCCAAGGACTTCGTGTAGTGTTCTTAGGCACACTAAGGAGGTTCCACAAGGAATCAACCATGCCAAATTCAAAAATTTAGGTGCCGAGAAAGCCTAATATAGATCGTTAACTAGATATTAGGCGAAACTACAAGCTACTAACTATTTTAGTACTAAGTGAATGGAAATACAACCTTTGTAGATCCGGTCCACCACTCCTTTAGCTCCGTGATGACGTCCCTCCGCTGCAACCATCGGAATCCTGGACTCTCGCGGTGGTTTCATCGAAGAAATGATCGGGCTAGGTCGATGACTTCGATGCCGAAGATGATCTACGTCGAGGCGACTCTAACTCGAGCTCCAACTTCACCAAGTCATGAAACTTGTGAAGAAAACACCCTATACTACATGGCAAGTGGTAGAGGATGAAGAAATAGGAAGTGGGTTCACTTTGGATTTGGATTTCTCACTTGGATTCATCACTTGTAATTTTCAAGCAAGCTTTCTTTTTCTTCATGAAGAAGATGAAGAAGAAGAGAATGAAAAAGAATTGTTAAATCAAAATAATTCAAGTGAATCTTATCATTTAGCAACCATGGGTGAGTTAACTTGTGTAGAGAATAAACTAGGGTTTAGGTTTAATGGTTAGGTTAAGGCAAAAGACAAAATGGCAAAGACTTTCAAACCTTCATGAAGCTTCATGGATAAAACAAAGCATGCCTCCATTTTATTCTTTGCCAAAATGAATAAAGTACATAAATAAATAAATCAAACTCTAACCATTAACCTAATCATAGTTTAAAGTAAACACACACCCAAGTTTGCATGTATCATCAAACATGATACAAACTAGTGCACAAACATATATCATATATACAATGTGCACATTCAAGTGAGATAATCAATCTTAAATGAACTAATACTAGTTAATGTAAAGTAATATATCAAATATATAATTATACATTAAATCATTAAATCAACACTTGATTTAACGATCCGGTCATATCGCATATGACCGACTAATATCCAATGTATCGACTTATCGAATCAATCCTCGATTCGATAACTAGGTTATATCGCATACAACCAATCGATACATTCATCGCGAGAATAGAATACGGTATCACATACATGCATTATTCTCGGTCCCGCACATATCTCATATGCGCTCCTATTTCGTTTCGCTTGAGTCAGGAAACCTCTGTGTAGGACTCTAAAGACTCGTTAATACGCCGGTAGCAGGTGATGATCATATCAAACACCCACAAGCCGCAAGCGGTCTGCTAAACGTAACGGCCACCCCGGTATTGAGCGATCAAAAGATCAACGAGCAAGCCCGCTCACACTCCTGTGAATCCAACCAGTAACACTTACCGCATAGTCTGGTCTGATCGTCTGATATGTCGCATATCTCGCCTAGGGGTGGTAAACGTCAGACCCCAGTAGCTCGATAAGTCGTGTCGATATGAGGTCTATAACAGTTCGAGAAACTACTGGTAACACTTACCAGTAAATCTCAGCAACCCTGGCCAGGGATTTCCGGTTATAGCCAATCGAACACAGCGCAACATCAACTCCCTATACCGGGAGAGACGAATCCCCTCCTATCGCTCATTGCCTCCATGTGATTCGGGATTGTACCCAAAAACCACCATTTTGCACGCCCTCTTGGATGTGGTAAGGTGGAAATCAATGCACAGTACGAATCACACAAGACTCTATGACGATCTCGGGTCTACAGACTAACCTGTACCAGTGTCACCAGAGAACTGCCATCTGACGTAAGGTATAATACCATCTGGGAGTTCTCGACGAGTCCGTCCAGTGTACCTAGTCTCCACTGAGCACCCGTATATCATCTCTGATGTCAAACACCAATGGATATGGGATCATCCATCGCCCATCTGTATGGGTCGAGAAGGTATACGCTAGTCTACTCTGTTATATCGATGCCCCGTCTCGATAGACCCATGACTAGGGACCTTGAAGGATGTACTTATGGACTACCATGTCCCCACTAGTATGATCCGCATCATAGTCCAGGTAATCAAGTACACATCCTAAGGGCTTTACCAACATGTAACAGAGAGACAATCAGTGTACACGTTAAGGTAAAGAGCAACCAGATAGCATACTATCATGTCGAGCAAGAAAGTCCTCCCTATATATGTCCAAGCATCCACTACAATATACATCCTATGTATAGTAATGGCCTCTAGGGCATACATGTAACTAACAATCTCCTACTTGCATTAAGGCCATCTGATAGCAGTGGTTGTAGTATCTCATAGTCAAGCATCCCATAAAAGTCTCTCTCTGGGAAAAGGCCTTTGTGAGTGGATCCGCCGTGTTGTCCTCCGAGTCTGCTCTCCTAACCTCGATCTCCTTGGAGATCAACCATCTCCATGATCAGGTGATACTGTCTTAGAATATATCTGGATCGCTGATGGGACGGACGTTCCTTGGCATAAGCCACAACTCCATTGTCACATAATGGCTGGAACTGAGTTCATCTCATGAACTAATATACACCCAGACAGCCACTTTGGTAGCATCTTAAGTAGCGATGTATCCAGCCTTAATCGTCTAGTATGCCACGGTATCTTGCTTGGAACTCTTCCAACATACCGTCCCTTTACTGAGGGTAAAGACAATGCCTGTGACCGACATTCAGACGTCTTTATCACCCTGGAACCCTTCCAGTGATTCTCTCCAGGATCGATTGATACCATCTCACTACATCTAGTGAGTATCCTAACATCCAATTACATCTATCTCATAGATGAAAACACAGGATTTAGGAGGTATCACTTTGATCCTATGTGGAGAATCCTTGTGATAAGCGGAGATTGACCGAGCGTAGCATAGGAAACTACTTCCCTATCAAGAGTATGTCATCCACGTACTCTACGAGGATCACCACCATACTCCCTACAACCTTTTTGTATATACAAGGTTCATCTACCATTTTGATGATGTCAAACTCTTTGACTAACTCATCAAAACAGATGTTCCAACTCCGCGATGCCTGTTTTATCACATAAAACATCTTGCACACGTTTCCGCTGCTCCCACAGTCTACGAGGCCCTCTGGCTGTGTACTTATAGACGCACTCTTCCAAAACATCATTTAAAAAACCAGTCATAACACCCAACCACCAGATATCGTAGTCATGGTATGTAGCCGTGGCAAGTAGGATCTAGATGGACTTAAGCATAGATCCTTAGAAAAGGTTTCAACATAATCCATACCTGGTCAATGATGCAAACCTTTAATAAGTCTAGCTTTGAAAGTCTCAACTTTTCCATGTACACCATGTAATCTTCTCAAGATATACTTGCTCCTGATGGGGATTTAACCCTTCAGATATAGCAACCAAAGTCCATACTTTGTTTGTGTATAAGGATTCCATCTCAGATCGCTAAGCATCCAGCCATTCATACAGAGTCCCACTCCTGATGGCCAGCTTGAAACTAGTTAAGTCATCATCTCATGATGCAATTCTCGCTCCCACTGTCATAGAGAAACCGAAGAATCTCTCTGGTGGGTGAGGAACCCTACTAGATCGGCGGAGAGGCTGAGGTTCGTTGGATACTATTGAATCCTTTGGTTCTACTAAATCATCGGCTGCAGTTTGTATAGCTGGAACATTTCCAGTTCTACAGAACTGACCTTGCCTCGAGCTTGTTCGGATTTTGCTTTCAGACATAGGCCGGACAACCCCAAATCTTAACAAACTTAAGATATGGGCTCTTCCCTATCACATATGAAGCGGTAGGCAACTGTTTTGATTTGAACCCTATTCAATAGGCATGCAACTTCTCAAGCGCATAATTCCCAAAAGGAAATAGGAAACTCAGCAGTACTCATCATAGAGCACACCATATCACATAGGGTGCTATTGCTCCACCCCGATATACCATCGTGCTATGGTGTATTCGGAGGAGCAATGCTGAGAGAGAATCTCATTCTCCTTTAGAATAGTCAAGGAATTCCGTGCTCAAGTATTCTCCTCCTCGATCACATCAAAAGACATAATACTTATACCCGTTTTGGTTCTCTATTTCTAACTTATATTCTGTGAATATCTCAAAAGGTTCGGACTTGTGTTTCAACAGGAACATATGTCTGAATCTTGAGAGATTATCAGAGAATGTAATGAAATACAAAGAACTAGTCTTGGCATGTGTAGACAGGGGACCTTCATACATCAGTATGTATCAATCCCAAGAGTTCACTAACTCTTTCTCTGTTTCTAATAAACGGATCTATGGTCATCTAATCTTTGTGACATGACTAGCAAGTTTCATAAGATGTAAATTCAAACTGATTTAAATATGCATCTAAATGTAACTTCAGCCAGTCGGGTCGCATTCATATGACCTAGTCTACAATACCTCAATAAGGATTCGTTCATATCTGAACTCTTCCTCTTGTGTGTGTTCCTGTAAGTCGATGTAGTACACCCCAGTACTTGTGGGGAGGCGGAATTTTCAAAAACGATCAAGTTTAAAGAACGAACATCGACTAACCGCTTAAATCGAAGCTAAACAACTAATAACCAAACACAATGATTTTCTTATCACTTGTGATTAGGGATTATACCTATCGATACTAGTCCTTCGTCTTTACGATCTCCTTGTTCTCCTCGGCCTTCTCTAGGTAGTAGACGATCCACCCGAGAGCAAAACTCCAAGCTAAACCTCTCACTTGAGGTAACTAATCAACTTTGATTGCTAATCAAAGATGAAAGGATGATAAAGAGTGATGGTTATGGATTGTTTAGTCTAACTAATCCTTTGATCTCAACTCATGAGGTGTAAGGATTAGGGTTTGAAGATGAGAGCTTGAGGAGAGAGAATGTGAATGAGATAATGAGAGAAGAGAGAGAGTGTATCATAATATATCATGAAGCATTTCTTTTTAAGAAAAATGAATAAAGGAAATGAATAAGCATGCTTCATGAAATATCTAGTGGTGATTCATTAGCATGAGTCATTAAGCAATAAATGTGCATTAATGAAATGAATGAATCACCACCATGACTCACTTTCTTATCCAAAAGAAACCTCCTTAGTCACATCTTCTAGAAGCTTCTCGTACAATTACGAGAACGCCCCCCGATCCGTAAAAATACGGAAAAACTTTAGACTGTAAAAATCCAATAACCGGATACCAGTAACTGGCTTAAACCAAAGCCGACTGGTAAAAACTGTCCGAAAGTCATACGTGCGTAAACGCACGTATGCGTCCGAACCCTTTGTCGCAAAACCATGCAACCTCTATATCGTTTCGCCTGGAGTAGGAAACTCTCTGTGTGGGACTCTAGAGACTCGACTACTACGCTGGCAGTGGGTTTAACCACAGACCGTAAGCGGCACTAGCTGTACGTAACGGTCCCCAGGTAGTTGTCGATAAGAAGGCCGATGAGTAAACCCATCCGAACTCCTACTGAGTCTGATGTGACAATCTCCATACAGTCCGGTCCGTTCGTCCAAGACTATCGCATATCGGGCCTAGGGGGGCGGCAAGCGTCAGTCCCCTAATAGCGGTATAAGTCGTGTCGGAGTGAAGCCCATTACACCCTGAGAAACTACTGGAACCTACCAGCAAATCTCGCTTGCCCTGGCCAGGGACTTTGCGTAATGGCTCTCTGACACAGCACGATATCTACTCCCAATACCGGGAGGGACGAATCCTGTCTAACCGCCACTGCCTCCAAGTGCTCGGGACTGCACCCAACTGCTACCTGTTTGCACGACTCCATTGAGCCGTGGTAGGGTAGCAATCTAAGAACAGTGGGACACACTCGAGGCGAAGTAGCAGTGTCAAGTCTGCGGACTACGCTGTACTCATGTCACCTGGGAACTGTTCACTGACGACTGGTATCAAACCAACCAACAGTTCCCTGTGAGTCCTGTCCGGTGTACCCGTAACCTAACGAGCACCTGCATACTATCTCCAGTACGACGTACTGACGGCTGTGGGACAGACCATCTCCCCAACTGGGATGAGAAGCGTACACACCAGTCTACTCCGGAGTATCGATGCTCTGTCTCGATAATCCAACGACCAGGGACCTGAATAAGGATGTGCTTGTAGACTACCCAGCCCCCACTAGTGTGACTGCCATCACAACGCTGGTAGACAAGCAAGATCCTAAGAGCTCTATCAATACGTACACTCACATATTAAGATAGAAAAACCAAGTAGCATACTACCATGTTTAGCAAGACTGTTATATACATGTGAATATCCCAAGCTTCCATTAAGTAATATACAAGCTAGTATGATACAGTAATGGCCTTCTAGGGCATAAACACTAACAATCTCCCACTTGCACTAGGGCCATGTACTGGCATATCGTAGACCAATGATCTCGAGCAACCTCTCGAACTGAATCTGAGGAAGGGCCTTCGTGAATGGATCAGCAATGTTCTCTTCTGAAGCAACTCTCCGAACCTCGATCTCCTGACGATCAATGATCTCCCTGATCAGGTGATACCGCCTCAAGATGTGTCTGGACTTCTGATGGGACCTTGGTTCCTTTGCTAAAGCTATAGCTCCGTTGTTGTCGCAATACAGAGGTATTGGATCAACTATGGTAGGAACAACCTGAAGTTCTGTTAGGAACTTCTTCATCCAGACTGCTTCTTTAGCGGCATCGCAAGCAGCTATATACTCCGCTTCCATCGTCGAGTCAGCAACGGTGTCCTGCTTGGAGCTCCTCCAGCACACCGCCCCTCCATTGAGGGTAAAGACATAACCCGACATGGACTTGGAATCGTCCTTATCACTCTGGAAGCCGGAATCAGCAAAGGCCTCCAACCTGAGGTCTTTAGCGCCGTAAACCAAGAACATCTCCTTAGTCCTCCTCAGGTACTTGAGAATGTTCTTTACTGCTATCCAGTGTTTCTCCCCTGGGTCTGACTGATACCGGCTTACCACGCTCAGTGCGTAAGCTACATCTGGTCTGGTACACAACATCGCATACATTATAGAGCCTACCGCAGAAGCGTAGGGTATAATAGACATGCGTTCCCTTTCCAAATCAGTCTTGGGAGACATCTCTTTGGAGAGGGTGATTCCGTGACAAGCCGGTAGATTACCGCGCTTAGAATCTTCCATACTGAATCTTTTCAGTACAGTGTCGATATACCTGGACTGCGAAAGTCCCAACATCCTCTTGGATCTATCACGATAGATCCGGATCCCCAGAATGTAAGAGGCATCACCCAGGTCTTTCATGGAGAACCTGTGTGACAAGAATCCTTTGACAGATTGTAGCATAGGAATGTCATTTCCTATCAATAGAATGTCATCCACGTACAAGACGAGGAATGCGACACTTCTGGCCACAACTTTACTATATATGCATGGTTCATCTGGATTTTTGATAAAGTCATATTCTTTGACTGTCTCATCAAAACAGATGTTCCAACTCCGCGATGCCTGCTTTAGTCCATAAATAGACTTAAGCAGCTTGCATACTTTCCCGCTGCTCCCACTCTGATTGAAACCCTCTGGCTGATCCATATAGACGCTCTCTTCTAAATTTCCATTCAGAAAAGCCGTCTTTACGTCCATCTGCCAGATTTCATAATCATGGAAGGCAGCAATAGCAAGAAGGACCCGAATGGATTTGAGCATAGCCACTGGAGAAAAAGTTTCGTCATAGTCCAAACCAGGTCTTTGACGAAAACCCTTTGCAACAAGTCTAGCCTTATAGGTTTCCACCTGTCCATCTACACCAATCTTTTTCTTGAAGATCCATTTGCATCCTATGGGTTTTACCCCATCTGGAGCAAAGTCCAAAGTCCATACTTTGTTGGTGTACATGGACTCCATTTCGGTCCGCATTGCATCTAGCCATCGTACCGAGTCGCCGCTCTGGATGGCCTGCTGGAAGTCAGTAGGTTCATCATCATCTATGATGCAATCCTCTCTATCCCCGTCTATGAGAAAACCGTAGTATCTCTCAGGCGGATGAGACGGCCTACTACTCCTGCGGAGGGGTGCGGGAATGATCTGTTCTTCTTGAACCTCTGGTTCTACCAAACTTTCAGTAGCAGTTTGTGGTTCTGGAATTTCTTCCAGTTCTATTTCGCTCCCACTTATTTCCTTTTCTAAAAACTGATTTTCCAGAAAATGGGCATTACGAGAAACAAAAACCTTTTGTTCCTCTGCGTAATAGAAATAATATCCCTTGGAGTTCTTTGGATATCCCACAAACATACATTTTACTGATCGTGCCTCGAGCTTGTCCACATGCTGCTTTTTAACAAAAGCTGGACATCCCCAAATCTTCATATGTTGAAGATGGGGTTTCTTCCCAGTCCACATCTGATATGGAGTGGTAGGCACAGTCTTGGTAGGAGCCCTGTTCAGAAGATATGCCGCTGATTCTAGCGCATATCCCCAGAAAGATCGCGGTAACTCAGCATTACTCATCATGGATCGTACCATATCCAATAGGGTTCGATTCCGTCTCTCCGATACACCGTTATGCTGTGGAGTGTATGGAGGAGTAAGCTGAGAGAGAATTCCTTTCTCTTTTAGGTAACCTAGGAACTCGGCACTTAAGTATTCTCCACCTCGATCAGATCTAAGTGTCTTAATACTTTTGCCGGTTTGGTTTTCTACTTCATTCTTATACTCTTGGAATTTCTCAAAAGCCTCGGATTTATGTTTCATCAGATAAATGAATCCGTATCTTGAGTAATCATCCGTGAAAGTAATGAAATAGGAAAAACCACCTCTCGCATGTGTAGACATTGGACCACATACATCACTGTGTATGAGTCCTAAGAGCTCGCTCGCTCTTACTCCTTGTCCAGTAAATGGAGTCTTTGTCATCTTTCCTTTGAGACAAGATTGACAAGTGTCATAGGATTGATATTCGAACGTGTCTAAATATCCTTCTCTATGCAACTTAGTTAACCTTCTTTCATTGATGTGACCCAGTCTACAATGCCATAAGAAAGCTTTATTTAAATCTGGAGACTTTCTTTTTAGTGTGTTCTGGACATTGAAAATTTGGAGTTGGTTTAACACATATATGCCGTTATTTAGAGTACCGGACCCAATCAAACCATGATTAAGGTGGATGTTGACAACATCTCTTACAAACGTGAAATCATAACCTTTATTTGATAACAAGGAAACTGATATGATATTACACGTTAAGCTGGGTACAAAATAACAGTTATACAAAACCAAAATATGTCCACTCGTCAATCCTAGGTGATAATCCCCGACGGACGCAGCTCCCACGCTAGCTCCGTTAGCAACCCTGAGGATCATATCACCTTCCTTCAGCACTCTACGGTTTCTCAGTGCCTGCAATGAATTGCAAATATGAGATCCTGATCCGGTATCCAATACCCAGGAAGTAGAGTTGATCGACAGACAATTCTCAATTACAAACACACCTGAAGTCGAAGCCACAGCTTGCTTCGGTTCCTGGTTCTTGGCGTTCCACGCCTTGCAATCCTTCTTCCAGTGCCCTTTCCTGTGACAATGGAAGCACTCATCCTGACCAACTATCGGTACTGCAGTCTTTTTCTTTCCCTTCCCTCTCACCTTACTAACACCTCCTCTAGGTTTGGGTGCGGCCTTCTTCTTCCTTCCTTTGGCCCTAGCCTTGGACCCTGAAGAGGATGAACCGCCAACAAACATAGCGGGTGTTTCCCTTACCTTCTGTAAGGTGCCCTCTGCACTCCTTAACATGTTCAGGAGTTCCGCAAGTTCAACTTCTTTTCCTTGAAGGTTGAAGTTGAGGATAAACTGGGCGTAGGTGGGAGGAAGGGACTGGAGAATAAGGTCTGTATAGAGCTCATTATCCAAAGTCGTCCCAAGGTCTGCGAGCTCCTCAATATAGCCGATCATCTGTAGGACATGTTCACCTACCGATGACCCGACAGCCAACCTCGCTCGAAATAATTTCTTCGAGGTCTCGTATCTTGCAATACGAGATTGCTCTCCATAAAGTTCCTTTGTATGGAGAAATATGCCATCTAGGGACATATCCTCGTGCCTCCTCTGATGTTCATTGTTCATCGAGGCAAGCACGATGCACTTGGCTCTCGCGCAATCTAAATCCCAGGTTTTGCGGATTTCCTTATCCGCATTGCTGGATTTGGGACCAGGGACAGCAGGTGCCGTAGCGGTGAGGACGTACCCCAATTTGTCATAGGTCAAGGCCATCTTGACATTCCGCAGCCAATCTTTATAGTTTGGCCCCGTCAGTATATTCTTTTCTAAAAGTAACTTAAGTCCAGTCATTATCAGGGTCGCTGCAATTAGGAGAGAGAGAAGAAAACACTTTAGCACGATGCTCTTGCAAGTTTAGAGTGGTTTTTAGTTTATCTAAACTGGATGGCTCCCACTGTTTCTCGAATCCTTCCTCAAACCATAAAAGAAGAATTAGCCAGGACTATTCTCACCGTACAATACTTGCTTAACCGTTCAGCCAGGCCGGTGTCGATACTTCGAGGGAGGTTTTCCAACGCTTTCGCGAAGTTCCTTAATTAAATAACCTCTTTTCTCTGGGGGCGTAACCCCGCTGACACTTTTCTGGACACCTACTAGGTTTATAGCATTGATCGTTAAGTGACGAATATCCTGATAAGTAGCATATACTCACAGTAGGATCGGGATCCAAATATCATCGTCTGATAATGTTGTAGGAATGCTACCAACATTCATCAAACTCAAAATGGTATGCATCTCTTTGCAAATTTCAGTTTCTTTTGAAATTCCCGATATAAGTTTTTGCCCCATGCTCTTATGACCTTGGCTTTGGTCAAAATGTCATAAGTCACATGTCAAGTTCTACCCGTCATTATCTTGTCAATTTGAACCCATTCGTATATACCCCTGACTTTGGTCAAATGGTAATACGACTGTCCCAAACCGACTCATCTATCTTATGCAACAAATGAAAACCCAGCAGCTACCAAACACTATGCCTTGACTTTGGCCAAAATGCATAGCTTGAATACTACTGAATACCCAAATGAAATGACGGAGGGCTACGAATGGTTTTGGCGAAACCGTGAACGTAGTGAACTTGATATAACCGAAGGAATCTGATAGCTTTTAAAAGGAGTGGTTAAAGCTCCGCATTTAAAAATATCTGTTTTAAAATTAACCGAATGGTTTCTTTTAAATTGTTCCAACGATTTAAACTTTGGTTTGTTTTACTTTGCATTATAGATAATGCGTCCCATCATTAACCTATCATTGCAGAAAACAACGAAAATACAACGTCCTCTTATGCCATCCGCATTCGCCACTGGGTCCCGTCATCACCCGTTAGGTTACTTAACTAACGACAGAGCGGGGGCTGGGCTAGCGCGGGTGTAAAACATAAATGACGTCTAAATAGCTATCATAAATATAGATATTTTACATTCGTCTGACGCAATGATATTCATTCCAGAACACAGATAAACAATATTGGATTTGCAAGCAATCTGTATTTCTTTCGAGCCTGCAAGAAAAGACAGATTACACAGTTGTGATGAATAGCCGTTACCCCACCCTCGACCCCTACGGGTACGGCAAACTACCCGCCCGGCAGTCTGTGTACCCCACCTTGGGTCAGTCCTAGGAGCAAAAACAGTAAAATGAAATAATACAACGGTGGCTACGACCGCAACCTGGAAGTGCCCCGCAAAAATAATATTACAACAAATTACATTTACAACAAATGAATTAATCAATAACCCATTGCAAACCCCGGCTATACACCACAACAGTCCAATACAGTTTATATGCACAAACAGATATAACCATTTCAGAAATGTGCAACCCCCTGCCAACCGACATACTAGCAGTTAGGGGAGGTTTACGAACACATTAAACAATCACAGATATAATCCATATGCAAATACTGTACAATTTCGATCGAATAAACAACATCAATATTGCTCCAAAATCTGCTCTGTTAAACAGTAACCTGAGCAATAATTAAATATTCCAGAGAACCCCAAACACCAGAAGGGACCCACCCAAAAAGAACGAGTTCCTGACTCGTCAACTCGGCCGCGGTTGCGCGGCGGATCGGTGCGATCCGCCGCGCTTCCGCGGCACTGTAGACGAATCAGAAGCCCAAATTTTTTGGGTGTTCTCCTGTACTCTTTTCTAGCTTTCTGAGCTTACCTGAAAAATTTTAAGACTTCATTTTAAGTTCGACAGAAACTGAACAGAATTAGGGTTTTCCGGCTTTGTTTTTCCGTTCGAAATTCGTACAAATTTGCAATTAAGTTATTTAGTGTTTAGCGAGGCTATGATACCACTGTAAGTCGATGTAGTACACCCCAGTACTTGTGGGGAGGCGGAATTTTCAAAAACGATCAAGTTTAAAGAACGAACATCGACTAACCGCTTAAATCGAAGCTAAACAACTAATAACCAAACACAATGATTTTCTTATCACTTGTGATTAGGGATTATACCTATCGATACTAGTCCTTCGTCTTTACGATCTCCTTGTTCTCCTCGGCCTTCTCTAGGTAGTAGACGATCCACCCGAGAGCAAAACTCCAAGCTAAACCTCTCACTTGAGGTAACTAATCAACTTTGATTGCTAATCAAAGATGAAAGGATGATAAAGAGTGATGGTTATGGATTGTTTAGTCTAACTAATCCTTTGATCTCAACTCATGAGGTGTAAGGATTAGGGTTTGAAGATGAGAGCTTGAGGAGAGAGAATGTGAATGAGATAATGAGAGAAGAGAGAGAGTGTATCATAATATATCATGAAGCATTTCTTTTTAAGAAAAATGAATAAAGGAAATGAATAAGCATGCTTCATGAAATATCTAGTGGTGATTCATTAGCATGAGTCATTAAGCAATAAATGTGCATTAATGAAATGAATGAATCACCACCATGACTCACTTTCTTATCCAAAAGAAACCTCCTTAGTCACATCTTCTAGAAGCTTCTCGTACAATTACGAGAACGCCCCCCGATCCGTAAAAATACGGAAAAACTTTAGACTGTAAAAATCCAATAACCGGATACCAGTAACTGGCTTAAACCAAAGCCGACTGGTAAAAACTGTCCGAAAGTCATACGTGCGTAAACGCACGTATGCGTCCGAACCCTTTGTCGCAAAACCATGCAACCTCTATATCGTTTCGCCTGGAGTAGGAAACTCTCTGTGTGGGACTCTAGAGACTCGACTACTACGCTGGCAGTGGGTTTAACCACAGACCGTAAGCGGCACTAGCTGTACGTAACGGTCCCCAGGTAGTTGTCGATAAGAAGGCCGATGAGTAAACCCATCCGAACTCCTACTGAGTCTGATGTGACAATCTCCATACAGTCCGGTCCGTTCGTCCAAGACTATCGCATATCGGGCCTAGGGGGGCGGCAAGCGTCAGTCCCCTAATAGCGGTATAAGTCGTGTCGGAGTGAAGCCCATTACACCCTGAGAAACTACTGGAACCTACCAGCAAATCTCGCTTGCCCTGGCCAGGGACTTTGCGTAATGGCTCTCTGACACAGCACGATATCTACTCCCAATACCGGGAGGGACGAATCCTGTCTAACCGCCACTGCCTCCAAGTGCTCGGGACTGCACCCAACTGCTACCTGTTTGCACGACTCCATTGAGCCGTGGTAGGGTAGCAATCTAAGAACAGTGGGACACACTCGAGGCGAAGTAGCAGTGTCAAGTCTGCGGACTACGCTGTACTCATGTCACCTGGGAACTGTTCACTGACGACTGGTATCAAACCAACCAACAGTTCCCTGTGAGTCCTGTCCGGTGTACCCGTAACCTAACGAGCACCTGCATACTATCTCCAGTACGACGTACTGACGGCTGTGGGACAGACCATCTCCCCAACTGGGATGAGAAGCGTACACACCAGTCTACTCCGGAGTATCGATGCTCTGTCTCGATAATCCAACGACCAGGGACCTGAATAAGGATGTGCTTGTAGACTACCCAGCCCCCACTAGTGTGACTGCCATCACAACGCTGGTAGACAAGCAAGATCCTAAGAGCTCTATCAATACGTACACTCACATATTAAGATAGAAAAACCAAGTAGCATACTACCATGTTTAGCAAGACTGTTATATACATGTGAATATCCCAAGCTTCCATTAAGTAATATACAAGCTAGTATGATACAGTAATGGCCTTCTAGGGCATAAACACTAACAGTTCCGTATACTAAGAACTGTAGTTTGATTTAGAACGTCAATGCTTTTAGATAACGTGCCTGAACCGATCAACTTTTGAAATAGGAAATGTTCAAAACATTATCCAACAATACAAAATTTTATCATTTCTTTACTAATAAAGAGACTGATATGATTTTGTATATCAGGTTCGGTATCTAATAACATGCGTTCAGAATCAAGGTATTCTAGTAATACAGGGTGACAGTGACCAACAAACTTGGCTGCAACACTTGCACCGTTTTCTGCCTCATAAAACATATCACCTGATTGTTATATTTACTTGATTGCATGTAAAAGTATCAATTCAAATGATCCCCGATAACGATTTCATTTGATCGATAAGAGTTTCTCGTTGTATTGGTATAAAAATTGCATAAAATTCACAATCAAAGAATTATATTTGACCGCAATCAATTACGGTGTCGGTTGTCGATCGTAAGCGAGTGCGGATCGTCCACAGGGATTGTGCGATTCGTTTCAATGCTTAATTTGTTTCAATTGAAAAGTTAATCGAAAAGAAAAGAAAACATGATTCAAGATTTTATCGATTGATTCAAGTGTCACTAATCTAATCAAGAATCAAGAAACTGATAAAGAATCGAGAATCGGGTTTCGATGATATTTCCAACCAAAATGTCAAGAATCTAAATGAGGCTCGCAGGAATCGATCGGATCTATAGACGTGATGTAATCTCAAGATATCGTGTTCTTGTCCTTCGAAGAATTGATACTAGATCGATGATGATCGACGAGAGTTAGGGCTTTCTTGTGAAACTACGGTTTCATCATTTAACCCTTGTTCTTTCGTCGATATCATTCACATTCTAGCCTCTAGCAATTTCAAGAAACGATCGTAACTCCCCAATCTTGAGCGATGTCAATCAAGAAAGCATCGCAACGAATTGGGTCATCGATTCTTGAACTTGCTAGGGTTTACAAAACTCGTAGGATTCAAGAATCGATTTAAGATATGTTACATCATCATTCTATTGATCGTCTCGACTCCTCGACGAGCGGAGTATTACTCGAACATCACAACAAGAATTACAGCTAGAAATTTAGATTGAATCATGATGCAAGAATTTAAAGAAAACAAGATAAAAGAATATCACCTTTTATTTATATCAACAATTTGATTACAGTCGCTCAAGAACTACAAGAGGAAGAACTAAATTGTCAATCTGGCGTCGCTCGGCTCCGTGAGTCACGGATCGGCTTGGACCACTTGCTCTGTTGAAGATCGGCTTCGCTCATAAAAGGTTGCAGGGCTTCTTGCTTGATGGGGTACTCGGGATCTTGGGTTTTGATTGGAATTAGGGTTAGGGTTTCACACAAGTCTTGTCACTAGACTTGTGGAAGAAGATGAAGAAAGAGATAGAATGGCTCTAGATTGGCTACTAAAATGAACTAATGGAGGGATCAAGTCTCTTTACAAGTGAGCCTAGGGTCTTATTTATAGATCTCCCAAACCCTAGGTCTAGGTTTGAAATTACAATTCCCTCCAAAAGTTTGTTGAGGCTTCTAGAAGGAGTTTGTTAGGAGCTAGCTTAGGCTTTAAGCTTGGATTAATTAAGCATTAGAAACCCTAGTTTGCTGATCTGGCAGAAGTCTCTGGAGTCTTGTGGAACTTGTTGTGTCATTCTGAGCTGTGCACACTGAGGTAGGAGTTGTGCACCAAAAATGGGGATCTGAAGTGGTAGAATCGCCGCGGAACCGCGGCAATAGGTGGCTTAGGCCGCGGTTCCGCAGCCATTTGGGCTCCTTAGGGCTTGGGCTCTTTGCAGTGGTCTTGGGTTGACACTTAGGGATTTAGATGATATGTTGAATTGTATTTTGCCTTTTGGATTGCTACCAGAACTGAAATCATTGAGTTGGCGTAATGTTTGATCGGTACCATGTAAATTTTGGCCTTTCTTCTGGATTTTCCTGCACAGATCTCAAAACAAGTGTTGCGCAATATAGAGATGATGCGATGCCATGAAACGCAGTCAATTTCCTTTATAGTGCCGGTTTTAGAGTCTAACACATGCAATCTGATATTTTGCGACAGATTTGCTAATATGTGAAATATGAATACCGTACACTTCTAAATGAGTGCAAATGATAGGGAAATTGCCGTGTTAAAAATACAATATTTTCGACTAATAATATTCTCCCAAACTTAATTTCGATCGTCTCGAGCGAACTGTTTTATTAAAAAGAGAAGGAGAAAATAAAGAAAGAGAAAAACTAACTAGCACACTTTCGTAGGCAACACAATTGCACTAAGCATGTGCAACAAGCCTTTAAACCTCTAGGTGCCCCTAGTAGGAGGAGTGTTGTCTCCTGAGGGTTTTCAGCGGATTGAATCCACAAAATCCAATAATAAAAGAAAGATCATGAATATTACATTTAAATAAAAGAATTGTAAAAGAAAAGCCTTGAAAATTAGGGTTTCCAACTAAGCTAGTTTTTCGGTTGTCATGAGCCCTATCTTAATGGTCATGAAAAGATGTTAGAAATCACGTCCTCCCTCAATAAAACATCGTCTTATTCTTCATTCCTATCTTTCTTCCAAATATCGATCATATAACCCTGCGTGTGTGTAAAGACATCCCTACACCCGGAGAATTCAATTCAAGCTATCATACTCTTGCCCATCAGCCTCAGTACTTTTTGATTAATGAATATTTAGATGAGATTTGCTCACACGCTTTCATGCGACCGTTAATACTTCTTGAGGTACTAACCGACCGATTACTCATGTGCTTGCTTATTTGGTATATTTTCCTCGTCTTGCACCACCTCAGGCATAGCAGTGACTCCCAGACCAGTTGGCCTTAGGGCACTAGGTGAAGAGGCACCCTCGCTATATATTTTTTTTATTGCCCTCGGTGATAACAAAACCAGTGTTCATTTTTCTCACCACTTTATATTTTTTTATTCACTTTTTTTTTCTTTTTATTTCCTTCATACATCGGTTTTAAGACAAGAGCATTTCAAGTTATCCTCTACTATCCCAGGCTTCAAGACGTATGTAAGTGCGAATAGCAGGGTAGCAACGTTCAAAATGTTTGGCTTCCAGAATAGAAACTATTTTTCAGACTTAGTTTTATCCTCAGATTAGTGACGTCCTTCATCTTTCTAACCCTTGGGACAACGGCTCATAACTACTTATTACTAGTTCGTATAAGAAAACATCTAATTTTCTTAGTTTTCTTAAATTTTTCTAATCTCATGGATGTAATTGTTCACAATCTAAACTTTTATTATCTTATTTATGTACAAAAAAGTGTAAATATTAAAATTATTTTTATACTTGAAAATTTTTAAATTTTTATGGGGTTTGAAAATTTTTCAATTTTTATAGATTTTAAAAAAATGTTTTGTGCTTATGCAAATGATATGCAAATGATGCAAAAATAAGCACAAACCTCCCCCAAACTTGTTTTCAACAGTGTCCTCACTGTTGCCAACTGCTAGATCTACAAAACCTGTAAGTCTGGGAAGAATTATTAGTGGGGGCAAAATATATAAGTGAAGAACTTCCCCCAAACTTAGTCTTTTCACTAACCTCCATTCAAAAGATGATGCAGTGATATATAGGATATGAAGGTGAGACGGAGGAATTTTAATCCAAATAAAATGGCTCTTGTAAGAACAAGAGGTCCTCCGTGGGGTCAGTGGAAAAATACGGCTTTAGTCTATGTCCATTCACTTTGAAAACGGTGCCGTTTTTAACATTTTCTACTTCTACTGCCCCGTGCGGGTATACAGAACGCACAATAAAAGGTCCCTTCCATCGAGATCGGAGCTTACCCGCGTGAAGGTGTAATCGTGAATCATAAAGAAGGACTTGTTGACCTTGTGAAAATGTTTTCCTCAAAATGTTCTTATCGTGAAAAACTTTAGTCCTATTCTTTATGATTACAGCGTTATCATAAGCTTCATCGCGGAGTTCGCTTAGCTCACTAAGTTGCAGCTTCCGAAAGTTGCAGGCTTCTTTTAGATCAAAATTTATTTCCTTAATAGCCCACAATGCTTTATGCTCCATCTCGACGGGTAAATGACATGCTTTTCCAAACACTATCCTATATGGAGACATCCCTAGGTCGGTTTTAAATGCAGTTCGGAATGCCCAAAGAGCATCCGTCAGTTTGGTTGACCAGTCTTTTCTATTCTTAGCAACAGTCTTCTCCAGGATAAGTTTGATTTGTCTGTTTGAGATTTCAGCCTGCCCGCTTGTTTGGTTGTGATAGGGTGTAGAAAGTCGGTGGTTGATTGAGTATTTCCGCATCAGAGTCTCGAAAGACCTGTTGCAGAAATGTGTCCCATTATCGCTAATAATAGCACGTGGGTGTCCAAATCGCGAAAATATATTCTCTTTCAAGAACTTAATGACAACTTTCCTGTCATTAGTGCGACATGGAATGGCTTCTACCCACTTTGAGACATAATCAACCGCCAGCAGCATGTACAAATTCCCAAAGGAGTTGGGAAAAGGACCCATAAAATCAATGCCCCAAACATTGAATATTTCAACAACCAAGATGGGTTGCTGAGGCATTTCATTCCTCTGGAAGATTCTACCCGTGTACTGACATTGTGTACAGGTTTTGCAATGGTCAAATGCGTCCTTGAATAAGGTTGGCCAATAAAATCCACATTGCAAAACCTTCTCCGCCGCCTTTTTAGGACCGAAGTGACCCCCACAAGCCTGATCATGACAAAAAGAAAGAACACTCTTGAACTCTTCATTCGGGACACACCGGCGAATGATCTGATCAGGACAATATTTAAACAAATAGGGATCGTCCCAGTAAAAGTGTTTTACTTGGGATAGAAAACGGTATTTGTCCTGTTTTGACCAATCGCTGGGTATCAGTCCCGTGGCTTGATAGTTTACAATATCCCTGAACCAAGGTTCAGCGGATACGTTCAAGAGTTGTTCATCAAGGAACGAATCATTGATCGGCAGGGTCACAGGGGAAGAAGAGATGCGTGAAAGATGATCGGCTATAACGTTTTCACATCCTTTCTTATCTTTGATAACAAGATCGAATTCTTGTAACAGAAGGATCCAACGTATTAGTCGACCTTTTGCATCTTTCTTCGCCAGAAGATGTTTTAAAGCGGAATGGTCAGTGTACACAACTATAGGTGAGCCAATTAAGTAAGGACTGAATTTTTCTAATGCAAATAAAACCGCTAAAAGTTCTTTTTCTGTGGTTGTATAATTGATTTAAGCATCATTCAGGGTCTTACTTGCATAGTATATCACGTGTGGCATCTTTTCGATGTGCTGTCCTAAGACTGCACCTACTGCAAAATCAGATGCGTCACACATCAGCTCAAAGGGGTAGTCCCAGTTTGGCGATGATAGCACGGGGGCTGAAGTGAGTGAGTGTTTAAGTGAGTCGAAAGCTGTCTCGCAATCCGAGTCAAAATGGAAGGTCGTATCCTTGGCCAGGAGAAGAGCTAAATGTCTAGCAAGTTTGCTAAAGTCCTTAATGAATCTCCTATAAAAGCCCGCATGGCCAAGGAAAGATCGAATATTTTTGAAGCTTTTGGGATGAGGGAGGTTTTGAATGACATCTATTTTAGCTCTGTCAACCTCAATGCCTTTCTGTGAAATAACATGTCCAAGAACAATTCTTTCTTGGACCATGAAATGGCATTTTTCCCAGTTCAAAGTTAAGTTCTTCTCTTTTCAACGAGTAAGAACTGCGTCAAGATTCGATAGGCAATCGGAAAAAGAGTCTCCAAAAATCGAGAAATCGTCCATAAAGATCTCCAGAAAATTCTCTACCATATCAGAGAATATCCCCATCATACACCGCTGAAAGGTAGAGGGAGCATTGCATAACCCGAAGGGCATGCGACTATAAGCAAAGGTACCAAAAGGACAAGTAAAAGTGGTTTTATCTTGATCCTTTTTGGCGATGGGGACCTGATTGTAGCCTGAGTAACCGTCCATAAAGCAATAATACTCTCGTCCCGCTAAGCGTTCCAGCATTTGATCAATGAATGGTAGAGGAAAGTGGTCTTTCCTCGTGGCTGCATTGAGTTTTCTATAATCAATACATACACGCCACCCAGTTTGGGCGCGTGTCTGAATCAACTCATTCGCCTCATTGGTTATAACAGTGATGCCGGATTTCTTAGGAACGACATGTATAGGACTTACCCATTGGCTATCGGAGATGGGGTATATAATACCATTATCTAGGCATTTGACGATCTCTTTCATGACTGCTTCCTTCATGACGGGATTCAACCGTCTCTGTGGTTCTCGGGTTGGTCTGGCCTCATCCATCACATGTATATGATGTTCAACTATCATGGGACTAATCCCTTTGATGTCCGCCATACTCCAACCAAACGCCTCTTTGTTAGATCTCAATACCGATAAAAGTGCATTCTCTTGCTCTAATGCTAGAGAAGCGGATATTATAACCAGTAAAGACTCATTCTCACCTAAATAAGCATATTTAAGATGAGCAGGTAAAATTTTGAGATCTAGTTCGGGAGGAGAAATGAGAGAAGGAGGGATCATTAAGTGATTTTTTAGATTTACAAAGAAGCTCAGAGCCTGTGAAAGATACAGACTCGGGTGGAGAAAAGTCAGGAGTGCAGGACTCAAGCGTAGGAAAAATGTCCTCACCAAGATCATGTGTAAAGTCAAACATAGATGTGGTAATGTCGTCGAGATCTATAAAGCAAAGTTCCTCAGCTCCGCAACTATCGGGAGCGATCTCGTAGACAGAGCACACATCTAAAATATGAGCAGAGGGTTCTGATGGCTGACTTCCAACTTTGTAGATGTTTAGTTCAATGGTCATATTTCCAAATGATAAGTTCATTAAACCATTTCTACAGTTTATAACAGCGTTGGAAGTGGCAAGGAAAGGACGACCCAGAATCACCGGAATTTGGCCCCGGGGGTTTGCTACAGGCTATGTATCGAGCACAATGAAATCTACAGGGAATACAAATTCCCCGACCTTTATCAACACATCCTCTAGTTCACCCCTTGGTTTGGTGATTGAACGGTCTGCCATTTGGAGAGTGCAGTGAGCAGGTTTCAGCTCTCCAATCCCTAATTGCTCATATACAGAATATGGAAGGAGGTTAACACCTGCGCCAAGGTCTAAAAGAGTACGATTTATGTTTTTACCCCCAATAGAAATCGATATTGTAGGACATCCTGGGTCCTTTCGTTTCTTTGGTAGCTGGGGGATAAAAGCAGTGCTAATATTATTAGCCATGAAGACCTTCTTCGGCACTTGGGTCTTCCTCTTCCTAGTGCACAAGTCCTTAAGAATTTTTGCATAAGCGGGGACTTGTTGAATTGCATTTAGGAGAGGGATATTGATGTTAACCTGTTTGAACATTTCCATAATTTTCTCCATATGTGGACTCGTTCTATTATCCCTTAACCGATTCGGGTAAGGTGCTTTCGCAATAAGCGCAGGGTCCATCATAGGAGAAGAAAGAGGGGGTAGACGAGATCCCAAAAGAGGTGTGGGGACCGTCTGTGGAGAACTATAAGGGTTTGGTTCAGGTGTTGAGCCTAATGGGAAATGGAGAATAGGCTCGCGAGAAGGTGGTGTGGTAGAAGAAGAAGGATCAGAAGGAGAAGTGTATGTGTGTGGAAAGGTCTCAGCCGGGGTGTTAATGATAGGATTTTCAATATCATCAATACCTTCCCCAACATGATTGTTCAGCACTCTTTCCGATCTCAACGTTGTGACGGCATTTACATTGTAATGCCCAGGATTCTGTAGGGGTTGAGAGGGAAGTTTCCCTTTTTCTCTCGCACTCATTTCGGCTTTAAGGCATGCGATTTCAGCTTCCATCGATCTGATACTCTCAGCTTGGGACACTGAGTTTTTCTTTATCTCACTGACGGAAGATCTAACCTCAGTCGAAACCTCTATGAAATTTGATAAAAGTGATTTCATGGTTTGAGTGAATTTAGAGAATTCGTCAGAACAGGTCATAGGATTAGACTGTGTAGGAGTGTTGACCTGGTTTTGGAAGTTTTGTGACTGATAGGGGTACTGAGTGAGTTGAAGGGGTTGCTGTGGTGGAGGAAGAGCCCTTTGAAAATTATTCGTGTTTGGAACCGTGTTTTGAGATTGGTTTTGGTTCCAAACGAAATTCGGGTGATTCCTCCAACCCTGATTGTACGTGGAAGAATATGGATCATTTCGAGGTCGTTGAAATGCGGCATTAGAATGCTCGTGACCTTGAAACGCAGAGTTTAATGGACATTCTTCCGTTAAATGAGACGGATCAGAACAGCACCCACAAACAGTTTTGGGGAGCGACACTGGGTTTAGGGAGGCTGCTGCAAATTTGTGTTCTATAGCGTCGAGTTTCTTTTGCAATGCTGCCATCTCAGCTCGAACACCTATGGACACATCTATTTGGTGTATGCCACCCCTATTCAATGGTTGGGTTCCACTCTCCCACTGTAGTGATTTTTCAGCGAACTCTTCTAAATACTTCCAAGCTTCCCCATCATCCTTGGTCATAAAAGTACCTTGACACATGTTTTCAAGGCTCTGTTTAGTGTTTGGGTTAATGCCCTCATAAATGATTCGGCACAATTCCCATCTTGGGATGCCGTGATGAGGACACTGAACCAAAAGATCCTTGAAACGTTCAAAGCATTTTGAAAATGGTTCAGTAGGGAGCTGGCCAAATTGATTCAGTTCGCTGCGGATTCGAGCTGTCTTTTGTATTGGGTAAAATTTTTTAAGGAATGCAGCGACGATTTCTTCCCAATTCGTAATAGAATGTGCGGTAGTGTTATATAGCCACTTCTCGGCTATATCGCACAATGTAAATGGAAGAAGTCGTAGACGCATAGCATCCACTGAAAGTTGTGACGTACCCATCATTGGGCATATGTTTTCAAATTTGGTAATGAAAACGTAAGCGTCCTCAGTCTCGAGTCCGTGGAATTTGGGTAAAAGATTGATGTATTGGGGTTTAATCTTAAAGTTATCCCCATTGGCTGGTGGTGTGGATAAGCAGGTCGAAAGAGGACCTCGAATAGGGTAGCATCTCTCTTGGAGAGAGATGCGGGGTGGATTCTGCGCACCAACGGACGGCGGCAGATTAGGGTTAAAGAAGTTTGATGGATTCGGATCCATCGGTGTGGGTGTGGTAGTGGGTAAAGGAAAGGTAAATGGAGAAATATCAACTTCGGAGTCGATAAAGGGTACGCGGACTAAACGGGCACTAGAATCCCGTGTCCAGCCTATCTTGTACTAAAAAGGGTTAGTACAAGTGGCAGCGTTGGCTTATAATTAGGGGTAATGAATGAATGCGGTGTTTGCTTTGAAAAAGGGACGGATTTTTGAAAAAATGATGGGACACAACAAATGCAACACACAAAACCCTAATTCTAGGGGTTGCCTAGGTCAGATCTCTAGACCGCTCCTAACTGCCAGAAGACAAGACGCAGGATAGAATCCTCCACTGCCTCTTTGTCCCTCCTGTGGCCAGGTAAGTGCCAGGTAAGTGGGAGGTTCTTCACTACGTAAGTAGTGGGCCTAATTAAGTAACCACTAGCCTTCGACACACTTGTCTAGGCACTACAAGAGAAACGCGGATAAGCAATGAATTACCCACTGCCTTCTACTGTCCTAAGTGAGCGCGACGGTCCTTAGAGTCATCTCTAGATATTTTTTAATTAATTAGGGTCATTGCGGATGCAAGTTTTGCGATTTTTGGGGCGTAGGAAGGGTAATGAAATCCGCACCTAATTTGAATTTGGCCGTGCCCCTTAATATCCGTATTTAGAATGCAAACAACCAAGAAACAAAATCACGCACAATTTTAATTTTGCTTTTTGCGAGTTGCGATTATTTGCAAAGAAACCTGCAGCAATTTGTTAGTTGGAGCTAAAAAGAGGAGAGAGGAGAAGGTAAGAAATCACCTGAAGAAAAATTTTCACAGAGAAGCCCCAAGAATGCCGCGGTTACGCCGCATATGGGTTTTATTGCCGCCCTTCCGCGGTCAAACAGTGGGAACACTGCTCAAAATTTCACCAGGGAGCTTCTGTAGACTCCCTCTGCTCTTTGGTATATTAAAAAAAAAATTTCCAATTTCCAGCAAGCTCCAGATCTCCTTGTAATGAACCACAACAAATTGTTTAGGTTTGCACCAATTTTGATGTTAAAAAATCACAATGGAATAAATCTTTCAATTCAACTTTAATATGAAACGAATTAGCGCGCGACCTACGGCAACGGCGCCATTTGATTGTTATATTTTCTTGATTGGATGTAAAAGTATCAATTCAAATGATCCCCGATAACGGTTTCATTTGATCGATAAGAGTTTCACGTTGTATTGGTATAAAAATTGCATAAAATTCACAATCAAAGAATTATATTTGACCGCAATCAATTACGGTGTCGGTTGTAGATCGTAAGCGAGTGCGGATCGTCCACAGGGATTGTGCGATTCGTTTCAATGCTTAATTTGTTTGAATTGAAAAGTTAATCGAAAAGAAAAGAAAACATGATTCAAGATTTTATCGATTGATTCAAGTGTCACTAATCTAATCAAGAATCAAGAAACTGATAAACAATCGAGAATCGGGTTTCGATGATATTTCCAACCAAAATGTCAAGAATCTAAATGAGGCTCGTAAGAATCGATCGGATCTATAGACGTGATGTAATCTCAAGATATCGTGTTCTTATCCTTCGAAGAATTGATACTAGATCGATGATGACCGACGAGAGTTAGGGCTTTCTTGTGAAACTAGGGTTTCATCATTTAACCCTTGTTCTTTCGTCGATATCATTCACATTCTAGCCTCTAGTAATTGCAGGGTTCCTAGGCACCCTAATGAGGTCTCACAAGGCATCAACCATGCCAATTTCAAATTTTAGGGGTGCCGAGAAACCCTAATACGGATCGTTGGCTAGAAGTTTAGGCGAAAAAGAACCTAGTTAACAACTTAACTAAAGTGGAACGGAAATACAACCTTTGTAGATCCAGCTCTCCACCCCCATAGCTCCATGATGAAGTCCTCTCCGCTGTCCAAATCGAACCATGACTCTTGCATCGGCTTCATCGGAGAAAAAGCGGGCTAGGTCATCGACGACGATGCCGAAGATGATCTACGTCGAGGCATCACTAGATCAAGCTCCACCTTCACCAAGCCATGAAAACTTGTGAAGGAAACACCCTATACTACATGGCAAGAGGTAGAGGATGAAGAAATAGGAAGTGGGTTCACTTTAGAATTGGATTTCTCACTCATTTCATCAATTCACCATTGATGAAGTCAAGCTTTCTTCAAGTGAAGAAGAAGAAGAAGCAAGAAAGAATATGATAAGTTCCTTATTTAAAAAAGAAACTAATATGAATACTTATCATATCCTAACCATAGTCAAGTGTAGAGAGTAAACTAGGGTTAGTGAGAATGGTTAGGGTTAAGCATGAGACAAAATGGTCACATAGTCAAAGCTTCATGAAGCTTCAATATACAACAAAGTTAGCCACCATTTTCTCTTTATGCTTTTCATATTCCAAAAACAATAGATAAATAAATAAATGAATAAAACAAAACCCTAACCATTATCATGTAACCATGGTTTAATCTTTACACAAAAACCCTAGCAAACATGTATCATCAAACATGATACAATCAAGTGCACAAAAGTATATCACATATACAATGTGCACATCCGAGTGAGAATATCCATTTAAAGTGAACCAATACCAGTTAATGCAAAGTAATATATCAAATATATATAATTATACATTAAATCATTAAATCAACACTTGATTTAACGATCCGGTCATATCGCATATAACCGACTAGTATCCTATGTATCGGCTTATCGAATCAATACTTGATTCGATAACTAGGTTATATCGCATACAACCAATCGATACATTCATCGCGAGAATAGAATACGGTATCACATACACGCATTATTCTCGGTCCCGCACATATCTCATATGCGCTCCTATTTCGTTTCGCTTGAGCCAGGAAACCTCTGTGTATGACTCTAAAGACTCGTCAATACGCCGGCAGCAGGTGATGATCATATCAAACACCCACAAGCCGCAAGCGGTCTGCTAAACGTAACGGCCACCCGGGTATTGAGCGATCAGAAGATCGACGAGCAAGCCCGCTCACACTCCAGGGAATCCAACCAGTAACACTACCGTACAGTCCGGTCTGATCGTCTGATATGTCGCATATCTCGCCTAGGGGTGGTAAACGTCAGACCCCAATAGCTCGATAAGTCGTGTCGATATGAGGTCTATAACAGTTCGAGAAACTACTGGTAACACTTACCAGTAAATCTCAGCAACCCTGGCCAGGGATTTCCGGTTATAGCCAATCGAACACAGTGCAACATCAACCCCCTATACCGGGAGGGACGAATCCCCTCCTATCGCTCATTGCCTCCATGTGATTCGGGACTGTACCCAAAAACCACCATTTTGCACGCCCTCTTGGACGTGGTAAAGTGGAAATCAAAGCACAGTGGGAACCACACAAGACTCTATGACGATCTCGGGTCAACAGACTACTCTGTACCAGTGTCACCAGAGAACTGCCATCCGACGTAAGGTATAATACCATCTGGGAGTTCTCGGCGAGTCTGTCCAGTGTACCCAGTCTCCACTGAGCACCCGTATATCATCTCTGATGTCAAACACCAATGGATATGGGATCATCCATCGCCCATCTGTATGGGTCGAGAAGGAATACGCTAGTCTACTCTGGTATATCGATGTCCCGTCTCGATACACCCACGACTAGGGACCTTGAAGGATGTACTTATGGACTACCATGTCCCCACTAGTATGATCTGCATCATAGTCCAGGTAGTCAAGTACACATCCTAAGGTCTTTACCAACATGTAACAGAGAGACAATCAGTATACACGTTAAGGTAAAGAGCAACCAGATAGCATACTATCATGTCGAGCAAGAAAGTCCTCCCTATATATGTCCCAGCATCAACTACAATATACATCTAATATACAGTAATGGCCTCTAGGGCATACATATAACTAACAATCTCCCACTTGCACTAGGGCCATCTGATAGCAGTGGTTGTAGTATCTCATACTCAACCATCCCATAAAAGTCTCTCTCTGGGAAAAGGCCTTTCGGGAGTGGATCCGCCGTGCTGTCCTCTGAGTCTACTCTCCTAACCTCGATCACCCTGGAGATCAACCATCTCCATGATCAGGTGATACTGCCTTAGAATATGTCTGGATCACTGATGGGACGGGCGTTCCTTGGCATAAGCCACAACTCCATTGTCTCACAATGGTAGGAACAAAGTTCATCTCATGAACTAATATACACCCAAACAGTCTCTTTGGTAGCATCTTAAGTAACGATGTATCCAGCCTTTATCGTCTAGAATGCCACGGTATCTAGCTTGGAACTCTTCCAACATACCGTCCCTATACTGAGGGTAAAGACAATGCCTGTGACTGACATTCAGTCGTCTTTATCACCCTGGAACCTTTCCAGTGATTCTCCCCAGGATCGATTGATACCATCTCACTATATCTAGTGAGTTTCCTAACTTCCAATTAGATCTATCTCATAGATCCAAAACCCAGGATTTAGGAGGTATCACTTTTATCCTATATGGAGAATCATTGTGATAAGCGGAGATTGACCGAGCGTAGCATAGGAAACTCCTTCCCTATCAAGAGTATGTCATCCACGTACTCTACGAGGATCATCACCATACTCCCTACTACCTTTTTGTTTATACAAGGTTCATCTACCATTTTGATGATATCAAACTCTTTGACTACTACATCAAAACAGATGTTCCAATTCCACGATTCCTGCTTTATCACATAAAACATCTTGCACACGTTTCCGCTGCTCCCACTGTCTACGAAGCCCTCTGGCTGTGTACTTATAGACGCCCTCTTCTAAAACATCATTTAGAAAAGATGTCATGACACCCAACCACCAGATATCGTAGTCATGGTGTGTAGCCGTGGCAAGTTAGGATCTGGATGGACTTAAGCATAGCTACTTAGAAAAGGTTTCATCATCATCCATACCTGGTCAATGATGTAGACCTTTAACAAGTCTAGCTTTGAAAGTCTCAACTTTTCCGTCTACACTAAGTAATCTTCTCAAGATATACTTGCTCCTGATGGGGATTTAACCCTTCAGATATAGCAACCAAAGTCCATACTTTGTTGGTGTATAAGGATTCCATCTCAGATCACTAAGCATCCAGCCATTCTTACAGAGTCCCACTCCTGATGGCCAGCTTGAAACTAGTTGGGTCATCATCTTATAATGTAATCCTCGCTCCCACTGTCATAGAGAAACCAAAATATCTCTCAGGTGGGTGAGGAACCCTACTAGATCGGCGGAGAGGCTGAGGTTCGTTGGAATCTACTGAATCCTTTGGTTCTACCAAATCATCTGCTGTTGTTTGTATAGCTGGAACCTTTCCAGTTGTACATAACAGACCTTGCCTCGAGCTTGTCTGGATTATGCTTTTAGACATAGGCTGGACAACCCCAAATCTTAACTAGCTTAAGAGATGGGCTCTACCCTTTCCATATCACATATGAAGTGGTAGGCAACTAATTTGATTTGAACCCTATTCAATAGGTATGCAGCTTCTCAAGTGCATAATTCCCAAAAGGAAATGGGTAACTCAGTAGTACTCATCATAGAGCACACCTTATCACATAGGGCGCTATTGCTCCGCCCCGATATACCATCGTGCTATGGTGTATTCGGAAGAGTAATGCTGAGAGAGAATCTCATTCTCCTTTAGAAAAGTCCAGGAATTCCGTGCTCAAGTATTGTCCTCCTTGATCTCGTCAAAGGACATAATACTTATACCTGTATTGGTTCTCTACTTCTCGCTTATATTCTGTGAATATCTCAAAAGGTTCGGACTCATGTTTCAACAGGAACATAGGTCTGAATCTCGAAAGATCATCAGAGAATGTAATGAAGTACAAAGAACCAGTCTTGGCATGTGTAGACAGGGGACCTACATACATCAACATGTATCATCCCAAGAGTTCACTAACTCTTTCTCTGTTTCCAGTAAACGGAGCTATGGTCATCTTATCTTTGTGACATGACTGGAAATTTTCACAAGATGTAAATTCAAACAGATTTAAATATGCATCTATGTACAACTTAGCTAGTCGGGTCGCATTGATATGACCTAGTCTACAATACCTCAAGAAGGATTCGTTTATTTCTGAACTCTTCCTCTTGTGTGTGTTTCGTATACTAAAGAACTGTAGTTTGATTTAGAACATCAATGTTTTTAGATAGCGTGCCTGAACCGATCAACTTTTGATATAGGAAATGTTCAAAACATTATCCAACAATACAAAATTTTATCATTTCTTTACTAATAAAGAGATAGATATGATTTTGTATATCAGGTTCGGTATCTAATAACATTTGTTCAGAATCAATGTATTTGGAATACAGGGTGACAGTGAACAACAGACTTGGCTGCAACACTTGCCCCGTTTTCTGCCTCATGAAACTTATCACCCGTACTCGGTTCTCTTCCTAGCTGTAGCCCTATGTAACAGATTACATATCTGGGATCCTGATCTGGTATCACATACCCAGGACGTAAAGGAACTGAGAAACAGTTCTTTGTAATGAACATACCCAAAGATGATGCATCAGCATGCACTCTCTTCGTTTGGGCGGCACGGGAATTCTGGTAATCCCCAATTTCCTGCTCTGTCCTATAACAATTATAAGTTGGAGCGGGACCAACGTTCCCCAGCTCAGTATAACAAGCGGGTTCGGTCAATATTCCGTATTATTATCTTGATTAAGGCGTGATATGGTCGCTACCTAGAGAGAGAGAGAAGAAAACACTCAGCGTGCGCTCTTGCAAGAATAGATTAGTTATTATTTTATCTAATCAGGATGGCTCCCACTGCTTTTTATCAAATCTTCCTTCAAACCCTAAAAGGAAAGACCAGCCGGGATTAATTACACACTACAAGTTCGCCAATCTTTCAGCAAGGCCAGTGTCGGTACTTTGAGGGAGGTCCCCCGTGCTTTCACACGAACCTAATTAATGTAAACCTCGATTTCCCAGAGGCGTAACCTCGTTAACACCTTTCTAGACACCTACTTGATCGGCTAATTGTAATGTATAAAACTCTCCCAGGAGTAACTCTTACTCGCAGCGGGTATCGGGATCCAACTATCTCATAGAAGGTATGCAATCTCATTGCAAATTTCAACACTTGAAATTCCCGATAATATTTTGCCCCGAACGATCTATGACCTTGACAAGGTCAACAAACCATAGACCGTAAGTCAAGTTCAACCCGTCATTTCTTGATTGAATCTAACCCACCCGCACGACCCTTGACAAGGTCAACAAGGCCGCACGACTACCCTAATCCAATCTGCATCATATGCATAAGCAGATAAATACTGGTTAGCTACCGCACACTGCGCCTAGACAAGGTCAACAAACGCAACACGAATACTAAACAGGATTTATCTGAAATGACGGAGGGCTACGACAGGTTTTTCTAAAAACCTATTGCGTAATGAACTTGATATCGTTGTAGAATCAAATGATTTAAAATGGAGTGTTTTTTAGGCTTTTCTAGTTTTGCTAAAGGAGTCACTCCCGATGAAGGGATCGTCGGTCCTTTCCTCGTCGAATGAGGTGCGGGATATATCATATATATCACTGTGCAAAGCAAAAACTCTTAAAAGCAATCAAAAGACAAACCGAGTGTGTAGCATCTGCCAGTTATTGCTAAAGGAGTCACTCCCGGTGAAGGGATCTCGGTCCTTTCCTCATCGAATAAGGTGCAGGATATATCACATATACCTCTGTGCAAAGCAAGAACTGTAGCTACCTGTTTTATTTTTGAAATTCGATTCTACAACATCTTAGGTTTCTTTTATTTCATTAATCATATTAATGAAGTCCCATCATTTAAGTTACCTAAGCATCACAGATAAATACGACGTACACTTATGCCATCCGCATTCGCCTCGATGTCCCCTCGTGCACCGTTAGGTTAGGTAACTAACGGCAGAGCGGGGCAGGGCTAGCGCGGGTGTAAAACATAAGTAACGCCTATATAATATATCATATATACTATATACAGTATCTATCACAGAACATATCACATAATCACATCACAGATATCGCAGCAGAAGAATCATATGAAATATTGGATATACTAGGACGTCCGTGTTTTCAATACGAGCCAGTATAAAACACGGATTCCACGGTCGTGATGAATAGCCAAACCCACACCCCTAGACCCCTACGAGAGCGGCAAGCAACCCTACCAATTCTGGAGTTAGGAGACCCGGACTCGACTCCTCGAGCTGGTCTCCCACTGGACTCCAGAACCCGGTTACTTGTGCTCCCCTCCTTGGGTCTATCCTAGTGCGGAAAAGAAAATAATATACAAACAGTGACAACTTCCGCAACCTGGAAGTGCCCCAATAAAAGAATATTACATACAAGTTTTTTACATGAATGAAAATGAAAAAACACTCATCTCACATAAAACCCCCTGGCTATTCAAACACGACGATCCAATATAACATATCCAGCAACACATAACATCACATGTCATCAACGTAAGTAAATATGCACATCCCAATTGTCGTTGACATATAGCAACGAAACCGGCGATAACACATGTTACACTTACGGTCACAGAAAAGAAAGTGTAAAACTACAACAGTTGGAATCCGCAACATCCTCAGACATCGCATGCCTGACTAAATGAATTCCTTAGACATCGCATGCCTAACAATTATAAACCCCGCATTTTAGTCTCATTATCGAAAACTCTTTTCAATATCAAGTCGGGCAATTCAGCAGGATTCCCGACATCCTGATCGAATGCTCGTCGCAAACTTCAGTAGACGGCTGCACCCCCGATACCGTCAACGAAGTGCACCAAGGCGGAACACCGCTGCCGCGAGCACCCGAACGGATGCTTTCGGCGACGGGGTTCTCCTACAGTCACTTAGTCGGGGCTATGGAGTGAGGCTGTCTATTAAGTTTACCCGGCGAGTATCCGCGTACGCTACGTGATTGCGACGGACTTTTGATCACATCAAAATTCCGTGGCAACCGATCAAGTGAGACTAAACTGCTATGTTTATAACATTCACTCAGTTATCTCATAACTACTTGTGAATTCCAATTATTGTATCCCATTCCAGATAAATAGAAAATGTTAAACTTTCCGATCGAACAATCGAACACCCAAGTTTTCCCAAAACAGATCAACACATGAAACAAGCCTAAAAACATTCAGTTCGTGCCTCAGTACCAACGGTCCAGCCGTAGAAGGGTCAAGCCAACGCCTCACATGTGGCATGCCGTACTGCCCCAAACCCGAAGGTTCAAAGGGCAGTTCAAGACGGTCACATAATCGAGTTAAGGTTTGTTGTCTTCTAGAGGGACCATCGCATTACTTGCACTACTTTGAACGTCATTAAACTACGGAAAGATCCAACACTTGGAAATTTCCCGACAGGGGAAAAAGTGGGTATTTATATCCGGTCGAACCTTTTTTTAACATATTCAAAAAATTATCCGGAATCACACAGAGACAAAATTAGACAATCCGATCGAATCTACGAATTCCCTAAACAACCCCAGAAAACTCAACGGTAGAATAAATATTAAAATATTCCAGAAAATACAGCACTAGAATTTAGGAATTACTGTGCAAATGAAAAAGGCTGATGTGACTAGTTGGCCGCGGAACCGCCACACAATCCATGCTTGTGCCGCGGTTCCGCCGCGCTTTAATGGAATCATGGGTACGGGCTTCACAGTAATTCTTACAATTCCCTGCTGATTTTTCTGCATATTTTTAATTCTGAAAAAACCACGAATTACAAAAATGTACAGAGAGCATTTTGGGTTTAGGTTTTCGGTTCGATCGGACTTCTAACTCCGTCTGCGCTTCGCCTAAGGCTCTAGCTAGGCTCTGATACCACTGTAGGGTTCCTAGGCACCCTAATGAGGTCTCACAAGGCATCAACCATGCCAATTTCAAATTTTAGGGGTGCCGAGAAACCCTAATACAGATCTTTGGCTAGAAGTTTAGGCGAAAAAGAACCTAGTTAACAACTTAACTAAAGTGGAACGGAAATACAACCTTTGTAGATCCGGTTCTCCACCTCCATAGCTCCATGATGAAGTCCTCTCCGCTGTCCAAATCGAACCATGACTCTTGCATCGGCTTCATCGGAGAAAAAGCGGGCTAGGTCATCGACGACGATGCCGAAGATGATCTACGTCGAGGCATCACTAGATCAAGCTCCACCTTCACCAAGCCATGAAAAATTGTGAAGGAAACACCCTATACTACTTGGCAAGAGGTAGAGGATGAAGAAATAGGAAGTGGGTTCACTTTAGAATTGGATTTCTCACTCATTTCATCAATTCACCATTGATGAAGTCAAGCTTTCTTCAAGTGAAGAAGAAGAAGAAGCAAGAAAGAATATGATAAGTTCCTTATTTGAAAAAGAAACTAATATGAATACTTATCATATCCTAACCATAGTCAAGTGTAGAGAGTAAACTAGGGTTAGTGGGAATGGTTAGGGTTAAGCATGAGACAAAATGGTCACATAGTCAAAGCTTCATGAAGCTTCAATATACAACAAAGTTAGCCACCATTTTCTCTTTATGCTTTTCATATTCCAAAAACAATAGATAAATAAATAAATGAATAAAACAAAACCCTAACCATTATCATGTAACCATGGTTTAATCTTTACACAAAAACCCTAGCAAACATGTATCATCAAACATGATACAATCAAGTGCACAAAAGTATATCACATATACAATGTGCACATCTGAGTGAGAATATCCATTTAAAGTGAACCAATACCAGTTAATGCAAAGTAATATATCAAATATATATAATTACACATTAAATCATTAAATCAACACTTGATTTAACGATCCGGTCATATCGCATATAACCGACTAGTATCCTATGTATCGGCTTATCGAATCAATACTTGATTCGATAACTAGGTTATATCGCATACAACCAATCGATACATTCATCGCGAGAATAGAATACGGTATCACATACACGCATTATTCTCGGTCCCGAACATATCTCATATGCGCTCCTATTTCGTTTCGCTTGAGCCAGGAAACCTCTGTGTAGGACTCTAAAGACTCGTCAATACGCCGGCAGCAGGTGATGATCATATCAAACACCCACAAGCCGCAAGCGGTCTGCTAAACGTAACGGCCACCCGGGTATTGAGCGATCAGAAGATCGACGAGCAAGCCCGCTCACACTCCAGGGAATCCAACCAGTAACACTACCGTACAATCCGGTCTGATCGTCTGATATGTCGCATATCTCGCCTAGGGGTGGTAAACGTCAGACCCCAATAGCTCGATAAGTCGTGTCGATATGAGGTCTATAACAGTTCGAGAAACTACTGGTAACACTTACCAGTAAATCTCAGCAACCCTGGCCAGGGATTTCCGGTTATAGCCAATCGAACACAGCGCAACATCAACCCTCTATACCGGGAGAGACGAATCCCCTCCTATCGCTCATTGCCTCCATGTGATTCGGGACTGTACCCAAAAACCACCGTTTTGCACGCCCTCTTGGACGTGGTAAGGTGGAAATCAAAGCACAGTGGGAACCACACAAGACTCTATGACGATCTCGGGTCAACAGACTACTCTGTACCAGTGTCACCAGAGAACTGCCATCTGACGTAAGGTATAATACCATCTGGGAGTTCTCGGCGAGTCCGTCCAGTGTACCCAGTCTCCACTGAGCACCCGTATATCATCTCTGATGTCAAACACCAATGGATATGGGATCATCTATCGCCCATCTGTATGGGTCGAGAAGGAATACGCTAGTCTACTCTGGTATATCGATGCCCCATCTCGATACACCCACGACTAGGGACCTTGAAGGATGTACTTATGGACTACCATGTCCCCACTAGTATGATCTGCATCATAGTCCAGGTAGTCAAGTACACATCCTGAGGGCTTTACCAACATGTAACAGAGAGACAATCAGTATACACGTTAAGATAAAGAGCAACCAGATAGCATACTATCATGTCGAGCAAGAAAGTCCTCCCTATATATGTCCCAGCATCCACTACAATATACATCCAATGTACAGTAATGGCCTCTAGGGCATACATATAACTAACAGCAATTTCAAGAAACGATCGTAACTCCCCAATCTCGAGCGATATCAATCAAGAAAGCATCGCAACGAATTGGGTCGTCGATTCTTGAACTTGCTAGGGTTTACAAAACTCGTAGGATTCAAGATTCGATTTAAGATATGTTACATCATCATTCTATTGATCGTCTCGACTCCTCAACGAGCGGAGTATTACTCGAACATCACAACAAGAATTACAGCTAGAAATTTAGATTGAATCATGTTGCAAGAATTTAAAGAAAACAAGATAAAAGAATATCACCTTTTATTTATATCAACAATTTGATTACAGTCGCTCAAGAACTACAAGAGGAAGAACTAAATTGTCAATCTAGCGTCGCTCGGCTCCGTGAGTCGCGGATCGGCTTGGACCACTTGCTCTGTTGAAGATCGGCTTCGCTCATAAAAGGTTGCAGGGCTTCTTGCTTGATGGGGTACTCGGGATCTTGGCTTTTGATTGGAATTAGGGTTAGGGTTTCACACAAGTCTTGTCACTAGACTTGTGGAAGAAGATGAAGAAAGAGATAGAATGGCTCTAGATTGGCTACTAAAATGAAGTAATGGAGGGATCAAGTCTCTTTACAAGTGAGCCTAGGGTCTTATTTATAGATCTCCCAAACTCTAGGTCTAGGTTTGAAATTACAATTCCCTCCAAAAGTTTGTTGAGGCTTCTAGAAGGAGTTTGTTAGGAGCTAGCTTAGGCTTTAAGCTAGGATTAATTAAGCATTAGAAATCCTAGTTTGCTGATCTGGCTGAAGTCTCTCGAGTCTTGTGGAACTTGTTGTGTCATTCTGAGCTGTACACACTGAGGTAGGAGTTGTGCACCAAAAATGGGGATCTGAAGTGGTAGAAGCGCCGCGGAACCGTGGCAATAGGTGGCTTAGGCCGCGGTTCCGCGGCCATTTGGGCTCCTTGGGGCTTGGGCTCTTTGCAGTGGTCTTGGGTTGACACTTGGGGCTTTAGCTGATATGTTGAATTGTATTTTACCTTTTGGATTGCTACCAGAACTGAAATCATTGAGTTGGCGTAATGTTTGATCGGTACCATGTAAATTTTGGCCTTTCTTCTGGATTTTCCAGCACAGATCTCAAAACAAGTGTTGCGCAATATAGGGATGATGCGATGCCATGAAATGCAGTCAATTTCCTTTATAGTGCCGGTTTTAGAGTCTAACACATCCAATCTGATATTTTGCGACAGATTTGCTAATATGTGAAATATGAATACCGTACCCTTCTAAATGAGTGCAAATAATAGGGAAATTGCCGTGTTAAAAATACAATATTTTCGACTAATCATCACCCGTTCTCAGTTCTTTACCTATCTGTAGCCCATGTAACAAATTACATATGCGGGTTCCTGATCCGGTATCTCATATCCAGGACGTAAAGAATACTAAGAAACAGTTCTGTATAATGAACACACCCGAAGATGATGCATCAGCATGCACTCTCTTCGTTTGGGCGGCATGGGAATCCTGGTATTCCCCTATTTCCTGCTCTGTCTTATAACATTTATAAGTTGGAGCGGGACCAACGTTCCCCAGCTCAGTATAACAAGCGGGTTCGATCAATACATCCGTGTTATTATCTTGATTAAGGCATGGCATGGTCTCTACCAGGAGAGAGAGAGAAGAAAACACTCTGCGTGCGCTCTTGTAAGATCAGATTGGTTATTATTTTATCTAATCAGGATGGCTCCCACTGTTTTTTATCAAATCTTCCTTCAAACCCTAAAAGGAAAGACTAGCCGGGATTAATTACACGCTACAAGTTCGCCAATCATTCAGCCAGGCCAGTGTCGGTACTTTAAGGGAGGTTCCCCGTGCTTTCGCACGGACCTAATTACAGTAAGCCTCGTTTTCCCAGAGGTGTAACTCCGTTGACACCTTTCTTGACACCTACTTGATCAGCTAATTGTAATGTGTAAAACTCTCCCAGGAGTAACTCTTACTCGCAGCGGGTATCGGGATCCAACTATCCCATAGAAGGTATGCA
Source organism: Agapanthus africanus (assembly GCA_030015575.1). Classification (NCBI taxonomy): domain Eukaryota; kingdom Viridiplantae; phylum Streptophyta; class Magnoliopsida; order Asparagales; family Amaryllidaceae; genus Agapanthus; species Agapanthus africanus. The sequence continues at coordinate 363,464,109 of JASDDO010000001.1, read as the reverse complement.
ATCTCATTGCAAATTTCAACACTTGAAATTCCTGAGAATATTTTGCCCCTAACCTCCTATGACCTTGACAAGGGCCAACAAACCATAGGATGCTAGTCAAGTTCAACCCGTCATTTCCTGATTGAATTAAATCCACCCGCACGAACTTTGACAAAGGCCAACAAGGTCGCACGACTACCCTAACCCAATCTGCATCATATGCATAAGCAGATAAGCACCAGTCAGCTACCGCACACTACGCCTTGACAAAGGCCAACAAACGCAGCACGAATACTAACTACTATTTATCTGAAATGACGGAGGGCTACGACAGGTTTTTCAGAAAACATATTGCATAATGAACTTGATATCGTTATAGAATCAAATGATTTTAAAATGGAGTTTTTTTAGGCTTTTCTAGTTTTGCTAAAGGGGTCACTCCCGGTGAAGGGATCGTTGGTCCTTTCCTCGTCGAATGAGCTGCAGGATATATCCTATATACCACTATGCAAAGCAGAAACTATAGAAGCTATCAAAAGACAAATCGAGTGTGTAGCATCTGCCAGTTATTGCTAAAGGGGTCACTCCCGGTGAAGGGATCTCGGCCCTTTCCTCATCGAATAAGGTGCAGGATGTTCTGCAAGGAACACCGCGATGCAAAGCAAGAACTGTAGCTACCTGTTTTTGAAAATTCGATTCCACAACATCTTTTAGGTTTCTTTTCTTTCATTAATCACATTAATGAAGTCCCATCATTTAAGTCACCTAAACATCACAGATAAATACGACGTACACTTATACCATCCGCATTCGCCTCGATGTCCTCTCGTGCACCGTTAGGTTAGGTAACTAACGGCAGAGCAGGGCAGGGCTAGCGCGGGTGTAAAACATAAGTAACGTCTATATAATATATCATATATACTATATACTGTATCTATCATAGAACATCACATGATCACATCACAGATAATGCAGCAGAAAATATCATATGAAATATTGGATATACAAGGACGTCCGTGTTTTTAATACAAGCCAGTATAAAACACGGATTCCACGGTCGCGATGAATAGCCAAACCCACACCCCTAGACCCCTACGAGAGCGGCAAGCAACCCTACCAATTCTAGGGTTAGGAGACCCGGACTCGACTTCTCGAGATGGTTTCCCACTGGACCCTAGAACCCGGTTACTTGTGCTCCCCTCTTTGGGTCTATCCTAGTGCCGAACAGTAAATAATATACAAATGGTGACATCTTCCGCAACCTGGAAGTGCCCCAACAAAAGAATATTACATACAAGTTTTTATATGAATGAAAATGAAAAACACTCAACTCACATAAAAAAACCCCGGCTATTCAAACACGACGATCCAATATAACATATCCAGCAACACATAACATCACATGTCATCAACGTAAGTAAACATGTGTATCCCAATAGTCGTTGACGTATAGCAACGAAACCGGCGATATCACATATTACACTTACGGTCACAGAAAAGAAAGTGTAAAACTACAACAGTTGGAATCCGCAACCTCTTTAAACATCGCATGCCTAACCAAATGAATTTCTTAGACATCGCATGCCTAACAATTATAAACCCCGCATTTTAGTCTCATTATCGAAAACTCTTTTCAATATCAAGTCGGGAAATTCAACAAGATTACCGACATTTTGATCGAATGCTCGTCGCAAACTTTATTAGGCGGCCGCACCCCCGATGCCGTCGACGAAGTGCACCAAGGCAGAACACCGCTGCCGTGAGCACCCGAACGGATGCTTTCGGCGACGGGGTTCTCCTACAGTCACTTGGTCGGGGCTAAGGGGTGTAGCTGTCTATTAAGTTTACCGGCGAGTATCCGCGTACGCTACATGATTGCGACGGACTTTTGATCGCATCAAAATTCCGTGGCAACCGATCAAGTGAGACTAAAGTGCTATGTTTATAACATCCAAATCAGTTATCTCATAAGTACTTGTGGATTCCAAATATTGTATCAGATTCCAGATAAATAGAAAATGTTAAACTTTCCGATCGAACATTCAAACACCCAAGTTTTCCCGAAACAGCTCAACACATGAAATAAGTTTAAAAACATCCAGTTCATGCCTCAGTACCAATGGTCCAGCCGTAGAAGGGTCAAGCCAATACCTCACATGTGGCACGCCGTACTGCCCCCAAACCCTAGGGTTCAAAGGGCAGTTCAAGACGGTCACATAATCGAGTTAAGGTTTGTTGTCTTCTAGAGGGACCGTCGCGTTACTTGCAATACTTAGAACGTCATTAAACTACGGAAAAATCCAACAATTGGAAATTTCCCAGCAGGGGAAAAAGTGGGTATTTATATCCGGTCGAACTTTTCAACATATTCTAAAATTATCTGGAAAAACACATAGACAATGTTTGACAATCTGATCGAATCTTCGAACTCCCAATACAACCCAGAATACTCAACTCTTGAGTAGAAGTTAAAAATTCTCAGAAAATACAGCACTAATAGATAGGAATTACTGTGCAATTTTCAAAAGCTAATGTGACTGCATGGCCGCGGAACCACCGCACGAGCCATGCTCGTGCCGCGGTTCCGCCGCGCTTTAGTCGAATCATGCGCACGTGCTGCACAGTAATCCCTAAAAAACCCTGCTGATTTTTCTGCATATTTTTAATTTGGAAAAAAACCAGTTTTGAAAAAATGTACAGAGAAGGGTTTTAAACTAGGGTTTCGGGTTCGATCGGACTTCTAACATCGTCTACACATCGCCTAAGGCTCTAGCCAGACTCTGATACCACTGTAGGGTTCCTAGGCACACTAAGGAGGTTCCACAAGGCATCAACCACGCCAAATTCAAAAATTTAGGTGCCGAGAAACCCTAATATAGATCGTTAACTAGATAATAGGCGAAACTACAAGCTACTAAACTGCTTTAGTACTAAGTGAATGGAAATACAACCTTTGTAGATCCGGTCCACCACTCCTTTAGCTCCGTGATGACATCCCTCCGCTGCAACCATCGGAATCCTGGATTCTCGCGGTGGTTTCATCGAAGAAATGATCGGGCTAGGTCGATGACTTCGATGCCGAAGATGATCTACATCGAGGCGACTCTAACTCGAGCTCCAACTTCACCAAGTCATGAAACTTATGAAGAAAACACCCTATACTAAATGGCAAGTGGTAGAGGATGAAGAAATAGGAAGTGGGTTCACTTTGGATTTGGATTTCTCACTTGGATTCATCACTTGTAATTTTCAAGCAAGCTTTCTTTTTCTTCATGAAGAAGATGAAGACGAAGAAGAGAATGAAAAAGAATTGTTAAATCAAAATAATTCAAGTGAATCATATCATTTAGCAACCATGGGTGAGTTAACTTGTGTAGAGAATAAACTAGGGTTTAGGTTTAATGGTTAGGTTAAGGCAAAAGACAAAATGGCAAAGACTTTCAAAACTTCATGAAGCTTCATGGATAAAACAAAGAATGCTTCCATTTTATTCTTTGCCAAAATGATTAAAGTAAATAAATAAATAAATCAAACCCTAACCATTAACCTAATCATAGATTAAAGTAAACACACACCCAAGCTTGCATGTATCATCAAACATGATACAAACTAGTGCACAAACATATATCATATATACAATGTGCACATTCAAGTGAGATAATCAATCTTAAGTGAACCAATACTAGTTAATGTAAAGTAATATATCAAATATATAATTATACATTAAATCATTAAATTAACACTTGATTTAACGATCCGGTCATATCGCATATGACCGACTAATATCCAATGTATCGACTTATCGAATCAATCCTCGATTCGATAACTAGGTTATATCGCATACAACCAATCGATACATTCATCGCGAGAATAGAATACGGTATCACATACATGTTAGTGTATATGCCCTAGAGGCCATTACTGTATCATACTAGTATGTATATTACTTGATGGAAGCTTGGGATATTCACAGTTGTACAGACAATCTTGCTCAATATAGTAGTATGCTACTTGGTTTGTCTCTGCTTTAATGTGTACATGTGTGTTTATTTATTATATCACCTATACGCATTAGTAGAGCCCTTAGGATCTTTGCTTGATTACCGGCGTTGTGATGGCGATCACACTCGTGGGGGCTGGGTAATCTACAAGAACATCCTTATACACGTCCCTAGTCGTGGGAGTATCGAGATAGGGCATCGATACTCCGGAGTAGACTAGCGTATGCGCTTCTCATCCCAGCACCGGAGACGGTCTGTCCCACAGCCGTCGGTACGTCGTACTTGAGATAGAATGCGGGTGCTCGTTGGGTTATGAGTACACTGGACAGGACTCGTCGGGAACTGATGGTTGGTATTATACCTATCGTCAGTTATCAGTTCCCAGGTGACATGAGTACATCTTAGTCCGCTGACTTGACACTGTCACTTCGCCTCGAGTGTGTTCCCACTGTTCTTTGATTACTACCCTACCACGGCTCTACTGAGTCGTGCAAACAGGTAGTAGTTGGGAGCAGTCCCGAAGCACTTGAAGGCAGTGACGGTTAGACAGGATTCGTCTCTCCCGGTATTGTGGGTTGACATCGCGCTATGTCTAGGAGAGCCATTACACGAGTAGTCCCTGGCCAGGGCAAGCGAGATATACTGGTAGGTTCCAGTGTTATCTCAGGGTGTTCTGGGCTTCACTCCGACACGACTTGTACCGTTATTAGGGGTCTGACGCTTGCCGCCCCCCTAGGCCCGACATGCGATGTATCAGACGAACAGACCGGACTGTAAGGAGATTGTCACATACAGACTCAGTAGGAGTTCGGATGGGTTTACCTCATCGGCCTTCTTATCGACATCTACCTGGGGACCGTTACGTACAGCTAGTGCCGCTTGCGGTCTGTGGTTAAACCCACTGCCAGCGTAGTGTCGAGTCTTTAGAGTCCCACACAGAGAGTTTCCCTGCACTGAGCGAAACGTGTAGAGGCCGTATGGTTTTGCGGCAGGGCTGCGATCACTTACGTACACTTTTGTGCGTGTGGTGTTCGGGCAGGCAATACTAGTGGGCTTTGGTTTAAGCCGGATCCTAGTATTGCATGGATGGATTTGTTTTGTCTTCTGTGCATCCGCATTCTACGGAATACGGATGCAGGTGTGTATGCACAGTTTTCTGGAGCGATGAAGGAGGAGATGCCTCATTAGGGTTTTGGCAGTTGGTTCGGCCAAAACCGCTATGTGGCAGGCTCATTAGGGTTTTGACAGTTGATTCGGTCAAAACCATTTTGAGGCCGACTCATTAGGGTTTCGACAGTTCGTTTGGTCAAAACCATTATGAGCCGGGGACATTATTTACTAATCCTTTCATTGATAATTTTGTTATGGCTAATTACATTGACCATTTGACCATCTTGACTTTGTTGACCATTTGACCAAAGTTGACTTGGATCTTCTTAGAAGATCTAAAGTATTCTTTGGTTTTCTTTTTCTTTTGTTATGATAATGGTCATGTCATTTGTAGCCATCACCTTTATCTTGATGTGATTAGTAATCATGATGTTTTTGCATTATTGCAACTATGGTTAGCTTTTCTCTTGGTTAAGCTTTTCATTTGCTTATTCTCATTCTCTCTCTTGAAATGAGAAGCTCCATGGTTGCTAGAAAATCTCCTTCTTCTTCCTCCTCTTGATTTCTCCTTTGATCTCATGTGTTGAGAGAAAAAGGATTCTACTTGACAAACACATCCATACATGTTCTCTACACAACCTAGGGCTTCTAGATTAGCAATCTCCTTGCCCTAGTTACCTCGGCTTGAGGTGGAGCTCGGTGTACATCTCTCGGGTGGATCGTCTTCGACTCAAGGAGGCCGCGGAGGTGACCGAAGTCCGGATCAACCATTGAGCAAGCAATGAGAAGAACAACAAGAAGAGAAGAACATCAAAGAAGAACAACAACAAGAAGAGAAGGAGTTCAAGTTGAGGTATAACCCCTAACCGAGTAGATACATCTCATGTTAGGATGCTAGTATATTGTTTAGCAAAGATCCGGCTTTTACGGTCCATGTTACAAAGTTTAGAAAAATTTTGATTTACCGTTTCCGCAACCCCGAAAGTACCGGGAGAGGTAACGTGGACCTAACAGTGGTATCAGAGCCTAACTAAACATAAACTAGCTTGGTAGTAAAGTGTATCGAAGTTCGAAACGGAAAAATCGAAAAAACCAAGTTACAAAAACCTGAGTTTCTGTTAAAATATTTTCTGGTCAAAACAAAATTTGTTATATTCCAAAAATCATCTCAGGGTTTTTATAAGAAACCCACCAAAAACGAGACAGTGACTCCACCAATGCGCCGCGTTTCCGCGGCAATAGCAAGCTATTGCCGCGGAACCGCGGCCAACTTGGGGAGTCACTGCATCGTTTTTGGTGCAGTTTGTTTCTGACATGGTTTTAGGATTTTTCAGATATATTATATGTGCCCAGATTTTCCAGAATAGAAATTTGTTTTCGGGGGCCTATAATTCCGTATTTTTTTTCCGAACTTCAATAGACTTTGACTACAAAGGTTATATCTGTGATGTTCTTATGTATTGAACGTCGGCTAATCGCTGTATGACGATTAGTCGGGGTTATACATATCTGTGATCTGTGATTGTTGTTGATGGTTTGTGTATATGAACTCGTTGGATTGTCGTGGATGAATAGCCGGGGTGAATGTGAGATGAGAGTTTCTTTTCTTTCATTCATGTAATAAATTTGTAAATTGATGTAATATTATTTGTTTGGCCGCACAACCGGGTCGGGGTTGTAGCCGTCATTGTATAATTCTTTTTACTGTTTTTGCTCCTAGGATAGACCCATGGAGGGGGTGCACAAACTACCGGGTATCTCGAAGTGCCGAGTGGCCTACTCATGGCATTGAGGGAGGTTGCTTCGCTTCGGATACTTGGCGGGTAGTTTGCCGCACCCGTAGGGGTCTTGGGTGGGGTTTTGGCTATTCATCGCGACCGTGTAATCCGTTTTTCGTTGCAGGCTCGAACGAATCGCGGGTTCCTAGTATATCCAAAGTGTTCATCTGTGATCTGGATTGGCTATCATTGCTGTTATATATAATAACTATTTAGGCGTTGCTTATGTTTTACAGCCGCGCTAGCCCAGCCCCCGCTCTGTCGTTAGTTAAGTAACCTAACGGGTGATGACGGGGCCCCGTGGCGAATGCGAATGGCATAAGCGTACGTCATATTTTGGTTGTTTTCTGCAATGGTAGGATTTAAATGATGGGACGAATTAAAAGAACTAATGCAAGAAAATAAACCTAAAAGACGTTGTTGGAACAATTTTTCAAAAAGCTGTTATTGCAAGGACGTTCATTTTTGTTTTGCATCGAGGTATTCGGTTATGAATGCCCAGCACCTCAGTCGACGAGGCAAGGGCCGAGATCCCATCATCGGGAGTGACCCCTTGGAAAAAACTTTGCGTCAGGGTAATAACTTCACTATAGTCGATTATTCTTGCTTTGCATCGAGGTATTCAGTTTGGAATATCCTGCACCTCATTCGACGAGGAAAGAGCCGAGATCCCTTCACAGGGAGTGACCTCTTTAGCAAAAGTTTTCGCCACTATATTTTCAAAAGGTTACCAGGTTCCTTCAACGATATCAAGTTCATTACGTTAACGGGTTTTTCGCCAAAAACCCAGCCGTAGCCCTCCGTCATTTCTTACAAGTAACACTTAGTATTCGTGCTGTGTTTGTTGACTCCGTCAAGGCGTGGTGTACGGTAGCTAAGTGCTGCTTGTTTGTATTGGTATATGGGATTGATAAGGACAGTCGTATAACCTTGTTGACTCCGTCAAGGGTTATGCGGGTGGGTTTAATGCAATCCAGATAATGACAGGTTGAACTTGACTAGGACTCTTTGATTTGTTGACTCCGTCAAGATCACTTGGGTCCTAGGGGCAAAAACCACATCGGGAGTTTCAAAAGAACTGAAACTTGCTGATTTAGCATACCTTCTCGAGTGTGGTGACTAGAGTGGATTCCATCTAGGTTATCACACAATGACAGTTGGATCCCGATCCCACTGATGAGTTGGTTTACTCTCGGGAGATTATTTCACTTAACGATCAATGCTATAAACCTAGTAGGTGTCTAGAAAGGTGTTAGCGGGGTTACGCCCCCAGGGAAAAGAGGTTCTTTAATTAAGGAACTTCGCGAAAGCGTTGGAAAACCTCCCTCGAAGTACCGACACTAGCCTGGCTGAAAGGTTAAGCAAGTATTGTGACGTGAATTAAAACCCGGCTAGTTCTTCTTTTAAAAAGGTTTTAAGAAGAATTTGAGGAAACAGTGGGAGACATCCTGGTTAGATAAATTAATAAACAATTCTAATCTTGCAAGAGCATACGCTGAGTGTTTCTTTTCTCTCTCTCCAGGCAGCAACCTTTTCACGCCCTAATCAAGATAATAAAATGTATCGCTTGACCGATCCGAATTCTTATTCGGGACTGAGGAAAGTTGGTTCAGCTCTAACTTGTGACAACAGTCATGAGTATGAGAATGGGAAAGAGGAAAGTATGGATTTCCAGGATACCCAGTTGAAGAAGAAGCATGGTTTTGCATCTACTTCAGGTGTTCTTGTAATTGAGAACTGTTTTACGGTCAGCCCTACCTCCTGGGTACTTGATACCGGATCAGGATCTCATATCTGTAATTTATTGCAGGGACTGAGAAAAAAGTAGGAAAGTTGCACCGGGTGATATGTCGCTCAGAGTAGCGAACGGAGCACAAGTTAATGCGGCAGCCGTCGGTGAATACCACCCAGTATTGCCAAATGGCAAGACTATGATTTTGAACGATTGCTACTATGTACCCTCCATGGTTTGCAACATAATATCAGTTTCTTTACTCGATAAAGATGGATATAACTTTGTTCTTGAAAAGAATATCATGAACATTTACCTTCATAAGGTACTGGTTGCAGAGGGTACACTGTGTAATGGTATCTACGTTCTAAATCAGAATACAGTTCTCAATATACAAAACACACGCAAGAGGAAGAGTTCAGATACGAATGAATCCTACTTGTGTCATTGTAGACTTGGTCATGTCGGAGAGAAAAGACTGAGTAAGTTGCATAAAGATGGACTCTTGGATGCGTTCGAGTTTTCATCTTATGAAACTTGTCAGTCTTGTCTCAAAGGGAAGATGACCAAATCTCCGTTCACCGGACATGGAGAAAGAGCAAGAGAGCTCTTGGGGCTCATACACAGTGATGTGTGTGGTCCGATGTCTATACATGCAAGGGGTGGGTTCTCGTACTTCATCACATTCACTGACGATCTCTCTAGGTTCGGATATGTGTATCTGATGAAAAACAAATCTGAAGCTTTTGAGAAATTCAAGGAATTTAGAAACGAAGTAGAGAACCAGACAGGCAAAAGTATCAAGATCCTCCGGTCTGACAGGGGAGGGGAGTACTTAAGCACGGAATTCCTAGATTACTTAAAAGAGAATGGTATTCTCTCTCAGCTTACTCCTCCTTATACACCACAGCACAACGGTGTATCGGAGCGGAGGAATCGCACCCTATTGGATATGGTTCGCTCCATGATGAGTAGTGCTGAGTTACCTCTTTCATTTTGGGGACATGCGCTTCAGACAGCGGCGTACCTATTGAACTATGTTCCATCCAAATCATGCCTAAGACTCCATATGAAATATGGAATGGAAGAAATCCGTATCTTAAGCGATTTAAGATATGGGGTTGTCCGGTCTATGTGAAAACACAGAAACCGGACAAGTTAGAGGCACGGTCAGTTCTCTGTAAATTTGTGGGATATCCTAAAGACTCACTAGGATATCTGTTCTACCACACTGAGGAACAGAAGGTGTTTGTATCTCGCCACGCCACCTTCTTAGAAAGGGAGTTTCTTGCAAAAGAAACTAGTGGGAGTTCGGTAGAACTGGAAGAAATTCAGCGACCACAAAATGTAACTGAAAATTTGGAGGAACCGCTAGATTCAATGACCCCAAACGAACCTCAGCCACTCCGCAGATCTGATAGGATTTCTCATCCGCCCGAGAGATACTACGGTTTTCTCATAGACGGGGATCGAGAGGATTGCATCTTGGAAGAAGATGACCCTACCAGTTTCAGGCAGGCCATTATCAGTAGGGACTCTGATAAGTGGCAGGAAGCAATGCAATCCAAAATGGAGTCCATGTACGCCAATAAAGTGTGGACCTTGGATATTGCTCCACCTGGGGTAAAACCCGTTGGATGCAAATGGATCTACAAAAGGAAACTTGGTGTAGATGGGCAGGTGGAAACCTATAAAGCTAGACTCGTTGCAAAAGGTTTTCGTCAAAGACCTGGTTTGGACTATGATGAAACCTTTTCTCCGGTGGCTATGCTCAAATCCATTCGGATCCTACTTGCCATTGCTGCCTTCCATGACTATGAAATCTGGCAGATGGATGTTAAGACGGCTTTCCTAAATGGTTGTTTGGAAGAGTGCGTTTACATGGATCAACCAGAATGTTTCGTAGACAGTGGGAGCAGCGGAAGGGTGTGCAAGTTGCTTAAATCCATTTATGGATTAAAGCAGGCATCGCGGAGCTGGAACATCTGTTTTGATGAGGCAATCAAGGAATTTGATTTCATCAAGAATGAAGATGAACCCTGTGTCTATAAGAAGATTGTAGGACGAACTGTCGTATTCCTAGTCTTGTACGTGGACGACATTCTTTTGATAGGAAATGATATTCCTATGCTACAATCGGTCAAGCTATTTTTGTCACAAAGGTTCTCCATGAAGGACCTGGGTGATGCCTCGTACATTCTGGGGATCAAGATCTATAGAGATAGATCCAAGAGACTATTGGGACTTTCGCAGTCCAGGTACATAGAGACCGTACTAAAGAGATTTAGTATGGAGGGTTCCAAGCGCGGTAACATACCCGCATTGCACGGAATTACACACTCCAAGAAGATGTCTCCTAAGACTGACGAGGAGAGGGTTCGCATGAGCACTATACCCTACGCTTCGGCGGTAGGATCTATAATGTATGCGATGCTATGTACAAGACCAGATGTAGCTTACGCGCTGAACGCGGTAAGCCGGTATCAGTCAGACCCAGGGGAGGACCACTGGACAGCAGTGAAGAACATTCTCAAGTACCTGAGAAGGACTAAGGAGATGTTCCTGGTTTACGGTAATGGAGACCTCCGGGTCGAGTCCTTTACCGATTCAAGCTTCCAGAGTGTCAAAGATGACAGCAAGTCTGTCTCGGGTTTTGTGTTTACCCTCAACGGAGGGGCGGTATGTTGGAGGAGTTCCAAGCAGGATACCGTCGCAGACTCGACGATGGAGGCTGAATACATTGCTGCAAGCGATGCCGCAAAAGAGGCGGTCTGGATAAAGAAGTTCATTAGTGAACTTCAGGTGGTTCCGTCCATTGTTGACCCAATACCTCTGTATTGCGATAACAATGGGGCTATAGCTTTAGCGAAGGAACCAAGGTCCCATCAGAAATCCAGGCACATCTTAAGGCGGTATCACCTGATCAGGGAGATCATTGATCGACAGGAGATCGAGGTGCGGAGAGTGGACACAAAAGACAACACTGCGGACCCATTCACGAAGGCTTTACCCCAGACTCAGTTCGAGCGGCTGATCGAGATGATAGGTCTTCGATACGCCAGTACATGGCCTTAGTGCAAGTGGGAGATTGTTAGTGTATATGCCCTAGAGGCCATTACTGTATCATACTAGTATGTATATTACTTGATGGAAGCTTGGGATATTCACAGTTGTACAGACAATCTTGCTCAATATAGTAGTATGCTACTTGGTTTGTCTCTGCTTTAATGTGTACATGTGTGTTTATTTATTATATCACCTATACGCATTAGTAGAGCCCTTAGGATCTTTGCTTGATTACCGGCGTTGTGATGGCGATCACACTCGTGGGGGCTGGGTAATCTACAAGCACATTCTTATACACGTCCCTAGTCGTGGGAGTATCGAGATAGGGCATCGATACTCCGGAGTAGACTAGCGTATGCGCTTCTCATCCCAGCACGGGAGACGGTCTGTCCCACAGCCGTCGGTACGTCGTACTTGAGATAGTATGCGGGTGCTCGTTGGGTTACGAGTACACTGGACAGGACTCGTCGGGAACTGATGGTTGGTATTATACCTATCGTCAGTTATCAGTTCCCAGGTGACATGAGTACAGCTTAGTCCGCTGACTTGACACTGTCACTTCGCCTCGAGTGTGTTCCTACTGTTCTTTGATTACTACCCTACCACGGCTCTACTGAGTCGTGCAAACATGTAGTAGTTGGGAGCAGTCCCGAAGCACTTGGAGGCAGTGACGGTTAGACAGGATTCGTCTCTCCCGGTATTGGGGGTTGACATCGCGCTGTGTCTAGGAGAGCCATTACACGAGTAGTCCCTGGCCAGGGTAAGCGAGATATACTGGTAGGTTCCAGTGTTATCTCAGGGTGTTCTGGGCTTCACTCCGACACGACTTGTACCGTTATTAGGGGTCTGACGCTTGCCGCCCCCCTAGGCCCGACATGCGATGTATCAGACGAACAGACCGGACTGTAAGGAGATTGTCACATACAGACTCAGTAGGAGTTCGGATGGGTTTACCTCATCGGACTTCTTATCGACATCTACCTGGGGACCGTTACGTACAGCTCGTGCCGCTTGCGGTCTGTGGTTAAACCCACTGCCAGCGTAGTGTCGAGTCTTTAGAGTCCCACACAGAGAGTTTCCCTTCACTGAGCGAAACGTGTAGAGGCCGTATGGTTTTGCGGCAGGGCTGCGATCACTTACGTACACTTGTGTGCGTGTGGTGTTCGGACAGGCAAAACTAGTGGGCTTTGGTTTAAGCCGGATCCTAGTATTGCATGGATGGATTTGTTTTGTCTTCTGTGCATCCGCATTCTACGGAATACGGATGCAGGTGTGTATGCACAGTTTTCTGGAGCGATGAAGGAGGAGATGCCTCATTAGGGTTTTGGCAGTTGGTTCGGCCAAAACCGCTATGTGGCAGGCTCATTAGGGTTTTGACAGTTGATTCGGTCAAAACCATTTTGAGGCCGACTCATTAGGGTTTCGACAGTTCGTTTGGTCAAAACCATTATGAGCCGGGGACATTATTTACTAATCCTTTCATTGATAATTTTGTTATGGCTAATTACATTGACCATTTGACCATCTTGACTTTGTTGACCATTTGACCAAAGTTGACTTGGATCTTCTTAGAAGATCTAAAGTATTCTTTGGTTTTCTTTTTCTTTTGTTATGATAATGGTCATGTCATTTGTAGCCATCACCTTTATCTTGATGTGATTAGTAATCATGATGTTTTTGCATTATTGCAACTATGGTTAGCTTTTCTCTTGGTTAAGCTTTTCATTTGCTTATTCTCATTCTCTCTCTTGAAATGAGAAGCTCCATGGTTGCTAGAAAATCTCCTTCTTCTTCCTCCTCTTGATTTCTCCTTTGATCTCATGTGTTGAGAGAAAAAGGATTCTACTTGACAAACACATCCATACATGTTCTCTACACAACCTAGGGCTTTTAGATTAGCAATCTCCTTGCCCTAGTTACCTCGGCTTGAGGTGGAGCTCGGTGTACATCTCTCGGGTGGATCGTCTTCGACTCAAGGAGGCCGCGGAGGTGACCGAAGTCCGGATCAACCATTGAGCAAGCAATGAGAAGAACAACAAGAAGAGAAAAACATCAAAGAAGAACAACAACAAGAAGAGAAGGAGTTCAAGTTGAGGTATAACCCCTAACCGAGTAGATACATCTCATGTTAGGATGCTAGTATATTGTTTAGCAAAGATCCGGCTTTTACGGTCCATGTTACAAAGTTTAGAAAAATTTTGATTTACCGTTTCCGCAACCCCGAAAGTACCGGGAGAGGTAACGTGGACCTAACAATACACGCATTATTCTCGGTCCCGCACATATCTCATATGCGCTCCTATTTCGTTTCGCTTGAGCCAGGAAACCTCTGTGTAGGACTCTAAAGACTCGTCAATACGCCGGCAGCAGGTGATGATCATATCAAACACCCACAAGCCTCAAACGGTCTGCTAAACGTAACGGCCACATGGGTATTGAGCGATCAGAAGATCAACGAGCAAGCCCGCTCACACTCCTGTAAATCCAACCAGTAACACTTACCGCACAGCCCGGTCTGATCGTCTGATATGTCGCATATCTCGCCTAGGGTTGGTAAACATCAGACCCCAGTAGCTCGATAAGTCGTGTCGATTTGAGATCTATAACAGTTTGAGAAACTACTGGTAACACTTACCAGTAAATCTCAGCAACACTGGCCAGGGATTTCCGGTTATAGCCAATCGAACACAGCGCAACATCAACTCCCTATACCGGGAGAGACGAATCCCCTCCCATCGCTCATTGCCTCCATGTGATTCGGGACTGTACCCAAAAACCACCGTTTTGCAAGCCTTCTTGGACGTGGTAAGGTAGAAATCAAAGCACAGTGGGAATCATACAAGACTCTATGACGATCTCGGGTCTAGAGACTAACCTGTACCAGTGTCACCAGAGAACTGCCATCTGACGAAAGGTATAATACCATCTGGGAGTTCTCGGTAAGTCCGTCCAGTGTACCCAGTCTCCACTGAGCACCCGTATATCATCTCTGATATCAAACACCAATAGATATGGGATCATCCATCGCCCATCTGTATGGGTCGAGAAGGTATACGCTAGTCTACTCTGGTATATCGATGCCCCGTCTCGATACACCCACGACTAGGGACCTTGAAGGATGTACTTATGGACTACCATGTCCCCACTAGTATGATCCGCATCATAGTCCAGGTAATCATGTACACATCCTAAGGGCTTTACCAACATGTAACAGAGAGATAATCAGTGTACACGTTAAGGTAAAGAGCAACCAGATAGCATACTATCATGTTGAGCAAGAAAGTCCTCCCTATATATGTCCAAGCATCCACTACAATATACATCCTATGTATAGAAATGGCCTCTAGGGCATACATATAACTAACACTTCGTGTAATGGCTCTCCTAGACACAGCGTGAGCTCACCCCTAATACCGGGAGAGACGAACCCCTGAAGATCCACTCACTGCCTCCATGTGGCTCGGGACTGTACCCAACAAAAACCTGTTTGCACGTCTCCTTTGAGCGTGGTAGGGTAGTAATCAAAGTACAGTGGGAACTCACACGAGACAAATGACGATCCTCTGGTCGATGAACTAACCTGTACACATGTCACCAGGGAACTGCTACCTGACGTCTGGTATAAGACCAACTAGCATGTTCTCGGGGAGTCCTGTCCGGTGCACTCATAACCCAATGAGCACCTGTATACATCTTAGGTGAACCAACTGACACCAGTGGCTTATGAGACCGGCCACCGCCCCTCGTCGGGGTCTCGACTGTATACACTAGTCTACTCTGGAGTATCGATGCCCTGTCTCGAAACTCCCACGACTAGGGACCATTTAAGGATGTGCTTATAGACTACCAGCTCCCACGTATATGATCGCCCTCATACTGCTGGCAGTCAAGCAAGAATCCTAGGGGCTCTATCAACATGTAATAGCGACCTGTAAGGTCACCTAAAGCAGTACACGATGATAAAGATAAACCAGATAGCATACTTTCATCTTGAGTAAGACTGTCCTACCGGAATAGGTCCTCACTCAATCATTGCAATCACGTGCCTGTGATCCAATAATTGAATATGAGGGCACTATCTCCAACAGGACCAACCCCTCTGTCCTAATGGACACTGGACAATATACAATACTCCGTATAAGTCTCTTAAGTCTGATAACTCAATCCCTGTGTGTCGTAGGTTGAAAACTGTACCTTTGGTTAAGAAGAATTACACCGCTATTTAATGCTTCTTACTTAACCATCCACTGATATAGGTAAATGTCATAGACATAATTTCAAAAAGTTATATCCCACTCTATAAAAATAGACGTACAGATATATCAATTTGAAATTGGTGCATAGCAACGGATATTCAAAACCAAATATTTACCGACCGGCAAATAGCCCAGGCGATTTCCTCAAATATCACCAATTACAACGAATTGAGATATAATGAGGATGATCACCTAATTCCCAATAACATACTCCCACTCATCATCTGTAAAACTATACAGATGTGAGAATCACACCTGGTGAATACATACCCTGGAGCAAGTGTCTAATTGGGAAATCTGTTTTCTTTTAACAGTACACAGTGAAACTGAAACATTGAAATGTTTCGATGGGGTATCCTAGTATTCCTAGTAATGCCTCTTCCATTATTAGATTCACAACTGTAACCGTATAATTCTTTGCCATCTCTCCAAATCCGTTCATATGTCTTTAGTCATTACCTTTTGCACACCCCTTTAGGCCAAATGGTTTTCTTCCTTCTCTACTGTTCGGCACCAGCCTATGGTTTGGAAGAAGACTATCCAATTAGCATAATGGGTGTACTGTCCTAATCCTAGGAGCACTCACAATGCGAGGAAGGCGAAGATAAAAGACAACCGAATAAACCTTATTCCTATTTCTCCTGAAGCAGAATCCATCCCCGAACTGGAACAAGTTCCTTTCGAGTTCGTATATAACCATACGATGGAATATCCAATAAACTGTGGATCTTCGTAGTGATACAGAGTGTCCTGGAGAAATACAAAGGTGAAGTGGGAGTGGTAATGAAATACTTGGTTTGGTCGTGAAAAGCAGTCGCAATTTACTTTGCCCTCCTTCTAATCCCTTGATATGTCTTTACTTAATACCTTCTGTACACCATTTAGGCTAATTGGTTTTCTTCATTCCCTACCGGTCGGCACCTGCCTATGGTTTGGAAGAACACTATCCAATTTGCGTAATAGGTGTACTATCCCCTAATCTAAGGGGTACTCGCAATCTAAGAGAAGGTGAAAAGAAAAGACAACTGAATTGTCCTATTCGTTTTCTCCAGAACCGGAAACCATCCTCGAATAAATTCTTTCGAGTTCGTATATAACCATACGATGGTTTTGTCCAATGGAAGTGGACGTTCGTAGTAATACGGGGTGTCCTGGAGAAAAGGGTAAAAGTAAGAGTGGCAATGAGATTTGCAACTCTGACAATCCAAAAGCCAGTGTTTAAGAAGGTTCGGTCATCTTGGTCACTGAGTCATAGTCTAGGTCGGGTCATGGTCGCTGCCAAAAGAGAGAGAAAAGAAACACTCGGCGTGCACTCTAACCTAGATCAGAATGGTTACCAATTTATCTAATCAGGAAACCTCCCACTGTAACGTCAAATTCTCCTCCAAACCTGAAAGGAGAATTAGTCGGGATCACCCGAGGAGTAAACCAACTCATCAGTGAGAATCGGGATCCAACTATCATCGCATGATAACGTGACGGAATCCGCTCACGCTATCACACTCCAGAAGGTATGCGCATATCTGGCAAGTTTCAGTTTCTTTAGAAACTCCCGATGTGATTTTTATCCCCTGCTCTTATGACCTTGACTTTGGCCTACAAATCATAAGTCACATGTCAAGTTCTACCCGTCATTCTCCAGGTTGATTTGAACCCACCCGTACCTACCCTTGACTTTGGCCAACAAGACAGTATGACTGTCCCAAACCAACGCATCTATCTATGCTGCATATGAATAGCCAATAACTACCAAACACAGTGCCTTGACTTTGGCCAACAAACACAGCTTGAATACTATTGACTATCCATATGAAACGACGGAGGGCTACGAATGGTTTCTGGCGAAAACCTTTAACGTAATGAACTTGATATCGTTGAAGGAACTGGATACTTTATAAAAATATAGTGACGAAAACCTTTGCTAAAGAGGTCACTCCCGGTGAAGGGATCTCGGCTCTTTCTCCGTAGAATGAGGTGCAGGATATTCCAACTGAATACCACGATGCAAAGCAAAAGTAAAACGACTATAGTGATGTTATTGCCCTGACGCAAACTTCTGTCCAAGGGGTCACTCCCGGTGAAGGGATCTCGGCCCTTGCCTCGTCGACTGAGGTGCAGGATATTCCAACTGAATACCACGATGCAAAACAAAAGAGAGCGCCCTTGCAATAACATCTTTTTGAAAAATTGTTCCAACAACATCATAATAGGTTTGTTTAGCTTGCATTTATCCGAATCAATGCAGTCCCATCAATTGATCACACCAATAAAGAACGAAAATAATGATGTACGTATATGCCATCCGCATTCGCCACTGGTTCTCGTCATTACCCGTTAGGTTACTTAACTAACGACAGAGCGGGGACTGGACTAGCGCGGATGCAAAATATATACAACATCTACTAGTATAAATATCAATATATAATATTTCGCTCAAGGCGTGATAAAATGCAACATCATAGAAATGTAATAAGCATCACAGAACAATACAGATATCTGGGATCCCTGGGTTTCACAGAGCCGCTACTGAAACCCGACGTTCCCCTGGTCATGTGGATAGCCTGTATAATGAAATCCTAGACCCTACGGGCACGGCAAGTTACCCGCCAAAACCTGAAGCGAGGCAGCCCCCTTCAGCAACGTGAATGGACCACCCAGCACTTCATGGAATCCGATAACTTGGGCACCCCTCCTGGGTCAACCTGTAACCCCTACGAGTGCGGCGAATAGCCCGCCAATTCTAGAGTGATGCCCCCTCCGTCTCAATGCCATGAGATGCGGGCCCGTTGCCCTCTAGAACCCGGCTATCCGTGCACCCCACCTTGGTGTAATCCTAGTACAGAAAGTAAAATATACATACAACGGGTACATCGACCTCACCCTGGTCGTGCTCCAAAAGAATAATATACAGACAGGCAGTGACGGCAGTCCACATATCGGACGCTCGCCCCCAATATCAAATGTACATATAAAACGAAACTGTACTACCATTGCATCCAGGCTATCCCCCACGACCAATCCGCAACATCACAGCACAACACAGAATATCAACGTGAATGTCACGTTCGCAAATCCGTCTAACCGGGCTATAGCAGTTAGACAGGATTTACCGATCAAGTGACATTCACGGTCGCAGATATAATGTAATACTGTGAACTAATATGTTTAAACTTTTTGATCGATCAAATTTTCCTAAGTGGGCCCCAAGCACAACTGTAGCACTCAAAAACATCTGGGCCCAAAAAGAATATACCAGAAACCCTATTTCCATGTCAGCAAACCACTGTAGAAATTTGGTACCGTTTGGCCACAAAACGGCGGCGGTTCCGCGGCTAAAACGTGGTTTTGGCCGCTAAACAGCCGCGCTACAGTAACATCAGCGTACAAAATTTTTACAGAATTCATAAAATACCCTGCACATAATTTTCCAATGTACCAAATAATTTTTAGAGCAAAGAAAAATTCAACAGAAAGTACGACATGGAAATATGGTTTTTGGACAATCCGTTCGATCAAACTTGTAAACACGTTAGAGAAAGCTAGACTAGGTTAATGGCATGGCTCTGATACCATTGTAAGTGCACGGCGGCGCCCCGGCCGTCAATCCGAGGCTAAAATGCGGAAACGAAACTTTTCTATAAATTAGAACCGGCACCACCGTGCACAAAAATCCCGATAGGGCCATTAATCTAATCCTAGCTAACTAGAGAAGAGGTAGAGAGCTATACCGAGCGATCCGTGTCCTTCGGTCTTCGGCCCCCACTCCGATCTCCTCGCGGAATCTCCGGTCTTCATCTCCTCGTCGCAACAGGCACCATACCACCGGGCTCTTTTACGGGCTCCCACCTCTGGACCGAGGCAACTCGAGCACGAAGTTGGCGAGTCGACGTGCCCATGGAGGCTGTAGGCAAAGTGTAGAATCCATTGTCTCTATTGGGGTTGAAGTTTCCATAATGGTGGAGGAATGATATGTGAACTTTTTCTAGATGAACTTGGGGATTTTTCTAGCATGTAGAGAACAAAATCCCACTCTCAAACATTTGGACAGCCCTCCCCCTTTAGCTTGGCCGGCCATGAATCAATGGAGAGGAGAAAATGAGAGTGTGAGTGTATGGATCAAAATGAGTGAGTCAAAAAGAAATGCAAGAGAGAGAAAAGGTTATCATGATCAACCATGATTACAAAACCAAGTCCAACACTCATACAACACTCATCAAAAGTCAAGCCATGATTAAGTCAAGAAGTCAATGGAGGCTAAACCATCATGAACAAAAGAAAGTCAAGGGTGGGAGAATCATCATGATACAACAATATGCAAATAACTCCCTCCACTAATCAAATTTGCATGCTTGCAAATAAGCTCTCCTCCACCAACTTCCGGCCAAAGAAAGTACAAAGGAAAATGGCCGAAACGGAATGCAAACTGGCAACTTCAGAAAACTGATCCCGTAATAAATTACAGGAAAACCCCGCTACTGTATATACATACCCGCATTTGTATTTCGACCGAATACAAATGCAATGAGACAAAATCTACACTGTACAATACTATGATCCGGCTTAAACCAAAGCCCGCTAGTATTATCTGTCCGATCATGATCCGTGCAATACAGCACGTATCTGATCGAACCCTGCCATATCTCCATACGGCCTCTACAGCGTTTCGTCCGAAACTTGAGAAAACGGTCTGTGGGGGACTCTAAAGACTCGTCAATATTTTGGCTGTGGATTTAACCACTAGCACGTCAGAGGTATTAGCCATACTTAACGGGCTACCAGGTGTTGACCAAAAGGGACGTCGATGAGCGAACTCATCCTGACACCCTACTGAGCCTGTCAGTGACAATATCCATACAGTCCGGTCCGTTCGTCTATGAGCATCGCATGGCGGGCCTAGGGGGTTGGTAAAAGTCAGACCCCCAAAAGCGGTACAAGTCGCGTCGGAGTGTAGCCCACAACACCCTGAGATACTACTGAAATACCTACCAGTAAATCTCCTGCCTTGGCCAAGGACTTCGTGTAAGAGCTCTCCTAGACACAGCGCGACCCCAATACCGGGAGAGACGAACCCCTGAAGATCCGCTCACTGCCTCCATATGGCTCGGGACTGTACCCAACTAAAACCTGTTTGCATGTCTCATTTGAGCGTGGTAGGGTAGTAATCAAAGTACAGTGGGATCTCACACGAGACAAATGACGATCTCAGGTAGATGAACTAACCTGTACACATGTCACCAGGGAACTACTATCTGACGTCTGGTATAAGAACAACTAGTATGTTCCCGGCGAGTCCTGTCCGGTGTACTCATAACCCAATGAGCACCTGTATACATCTTAGGTGAACCAACTAACACCAGTGGCTTGTGAGACCGGCCACCACTCCTCGTCGGGGTCTCGAATGTATACACTAGTCTACTCTGGAGTATCGATGCCCTGTCTTGAAACTCCCACGACTAGGGACCTTTTAAGGATGTGCTTATAGACTACCAGCTCCCACGTATATGATCACCCTCATACAGCTGGCAGTCAAGCAATAATCCTAAGGGCTCAATCAACGTGTAATAGCGACCGGTCAGGTCACCTAAAGCAGTACACGATGATAAAGACAAACCGGATAGCATACTATCATCTTGAGTAAGACTGTCCTACCGGAATAGGTCCTCCCTCAATCATTGCAATCGCGTGCCTGTGATCCAATAATTGACTCTGAGGGCACTATCTCCAACAGTATGAACACAATAAATGCACAATTAAAGCACAAATGACTCACTAGCCTCATCACCACTTCTAGAACCTTCTTGAAGTATGACTCACCCTCATCAAGAAAAGATAAATCCGTATTTAACCGAATATTAAATACGGGTGATAGAAAACTGGAAACTGGCAACTTCCAAAAGTGATCCTGAAACGAATTTCAGGATAACCCCGTATCAGTATAAACATACCCGCATTTGTATTACGACCGAATACAAATGCATCTGAGACAAAGATATTATATTTACACAGTATAATACTCGGATCTGGCTTAAACCAAAGCCGACCAGTATTATCTGCCCGAAAAATGACACGTGCGTAAACGCACGTGTATTTTCCGAACCCTGCCATAAAACCATACGGCCTCTACAACGTTTCGCCCGAACATAGAAAAGTGTCTGTGGGGGACTCTAATGACTCATCAACACACTGGCACTGGGTATAACCTTTAGCACGTCAGAGGTACAAGCTGTACGTAACGGTTGCCTATGTATTGATTGGAAGGGAAGCTGACGAGCGAACTCATCCATAAACCCTACTGAGCCTAACAGTGACAATATACATGTTGTCCGGTCCGTTCGTCTATGAGTATCGCATATCTGCCTAGGGGGCTGGTAACGTCAGACCCCCATTAGCGGTATAAGTCGTGTCAGAGAGTGGCCCAGAACACCCTGAGATACTACTGGAGTACCTACCAGTAAATCTCCTGCCTCGACCGAGGGCTTTGTATAATGGCTCTCCTAGACACAGCGCGACCTCACCTCCAATACCGGGAGAGACGAATCCCGGACGATCCGCTCACTGCCTCCATGTGGCTCGGGACTGTACCCAACTAAAACCTGTTTGCACAACTCCTTTGAGCGTGGTAGGGTAGTAATCTAAGCACAGTGGGAACTCATACGAGACAAATGACGATCTCAGGTCGACAAACTAACCTGTACACATGTCACCAGGGAAATGCTATCTGACGATATGTATAATACCAACTAGCATGTTCCCGGCGAGTCCTGTCCGGTGTACTCATAACCCAATGAGCATCTGTATACATCTTAGGTGATCCAACTGACACCAGTGGCTTGTGAGACTGGCCACCGCCCCTCGTCGGGGTCTCGACTGTATACACCAGTCTACTCTGGAGTATCGATGCCCTGTCTCGAAACTCCCACGACTAGGGACACTTTAAGGATGTGCTTACAGACCCTAACTCCCACGTATATGATCGCCATCATACTGCTGGTAGTCAAGCAAGAATCCTATGGGCTCTATCATCATGCAATAGTGAACTAAAGCATGTATACGATAATAAAGACAAACCAGATAGCATACTATCATTTCGAGCAAGACTGTCATATCGGTATAGGTCCTATCTCAATCATTGCAATCACGTACTTGCGATCCAATAATTGAATTTGAGGGCACTATCTCCAACAATATCTGTATAAGAAAAACTTTAACTTTTATCATAGTAAACTTTGTATGATAATCTGAAACATCATCAATGAAATCCTTAGAAATCCATGTCAAGCATCGACACAAAACACGTAAATCTCAAAGTCTCAGTACCTCATAGTCTCAATATCTCATAGTCTCAATATCTCGGGCTCCGTCAGTCCGGATCGGCCCATATCATCAAATCTCACGACAACGGTCGGTATCCTTCGGATATCCGTCGCGCCAGACATCACCGGTAGGTAGTCTTCCCCTGCCAGGCTCATCGTTTACAACTCGAGCTTTTTGCCCCGGGGTACCATACCGGGCCAACCATGTACCCGAGACGGTTCATCCACTCCTCGAATCGGGTCTCGAAATCCAACTGAAAACATGAAATCTCATGGTGGGCAACACATACGTCACAAGAAAACCGCAACTTGCATTTTAAAAACAATGATACTAAGGTTTTATTAAATTCTTGCGGTTTCCCTCTAAAATCCAGAAATCTCATAGAAATCCAAAATCCCAAAATCATGAGTAAGTAAATAATGAGCATCAGCATATGCCCCAGAATACTGCATGATAATATGAATATGTCAATACATGAAGTGTCTAAGTAATAAATGCAATGTCTAAACTAGTACATGAGGGTAATCACACAATATTATACTGGACTAGCATTTAGTTGATTATATCAATAAAAGATAATATATTCTAAAGTGTACGTGACATGGCAATTACCGATGATGATGTGTGTGAGCCGGCAAATAAGTGTACGTGGAACATGCGCATCATCGGTAATGGTGCTGGTGTCCTAATAGACAGCGTTTCATATTAGCTAAAGAAATATACGTATGAACATGCAATACGATGAATACAACATGAATATAACGGTGAATGTGTAGTAAACACACAACTAGAGAATACATACTAATTACGAGTCATCCAGTTTGTTGTTTGAAAAAACACGAATCATGGATTTTAGAAAATTAAGGGCTACGGGTTTTTTTATGAAAAGATATGTCCTCTGAAAAATCCGTAGTATCCCTCAGGCTGTCTTTAAAAATGCGCACGATTCGTTAGTTTTAAAAAAATAAGTATGACTCAAGCTTAAACTAAGATCTACCTACCCAACTAAAGAACTAACTAAAGACATTGGTCGAAAGGTAAGAATAATCCTCCTAAAGTCTGAGTCGATATCTCTAGTAGTCGGCGATCCAGCCTCAATAGCGTCACGTACATAGTATGACTTCCTCGAGCCAAGAGTGCGGATCAATCATCACATCTATACCTCGTACGGTAAAATCCATCGTAAAACATCCCAAAATCGGGTTACGGGTCAACTATCACATATATACATCATCGTTCGTATAGTATCATCATCAAACAATATCATGATCAAGGGTACTGTACCATAATCACATACATCCTAATATCATCAAACATATATCATCGTATGTGTAAATATACATCGTCAAATGATCCACTGATATATCATGTCATATATCATGTCGTGATTAAGTCACATATTACAATCCGGGTTCTATTCTAGAGTCTCGTACATTTCAATGTCATCATCACCTATTATCGTTTATGTATAAATATACATTTTTCTCATTTCCCAACGATCCGCTATTATCATAATACACCTCATATCATAACTCGATCGTATATCCAAAATCTCACGGCGTCATTCCCAGTCATATCGACTCATCCCAAATATCATATAACATCCTCATATCACGTTTATATGTTATACACACACACACACACACACATATACATATAGAAACCTACACACATTTATATATATATATAGACACACACACACACACACATATATATATATAGACACACACATACATATATACACCAAGTCAAGTGTATGTGTGTGTGCGCGTGCGTGTGTCTACATGAAGCCTACGAATTCCCTCCAGGACAATCATCCTCTGGTTAAGTCTTTCTAAATAAGTCTAATCCAACTTAAAGTCTTCAATAATACCCTACTCGTCAAAAATCTAAGGTCACGTCCGACTTCCTAATAATAGTATATAATATCCTTATTCTACGTTTGCGAAGGTGCTATACGCTATCCACCCGACTTCCCCCGTAGATATACATCTACTCACCCGGTACTTGTCTGCCGAAGTTGATGCCGCCATCCTCTTCTTCATCGTCCGAAGTCCACGTGAGAAGTACCTATACGCAAATATATATAATATCGTAAACCAAAATAGCGGACAAAACCAAAACGGCGCACGAAGTGCGCATAGGTTAAAACCTATGACCCGCTGATGCAAAATAACCAAATAACCCTTGATATCGGCGTACAAACGCCGATTGTTCGAGAAAAACCCAAACACACCAATCGGGGTTTCACAAATCACTAATTATAATATGAAAAAGATTGCAAATCATCAAAACCTCAAAATAAATTAAATCGATTTATTTCCGAAAACCAAGAAAGCTCTAAATTTTCGTTTTAATTCGAAACTTGATGTTTTAACCAAACTAAAGGCCATAATATTCGCTAAATATCATAACTAAGTCATATAAACCATTTCAATAATTTAATCTCATCAATTTGTATTAAATCTAAAATTCTAGTTTGCAAAAATATCCAATTTTAACACTTTTAAAGCAAAAATTCACAATTCAACAACTAAGCTAGATTTTGCACATTTTAAATTGTTAAACCACTCATGAAAACCTGAATGATGTGCAAAAAACCCTAACTAGATTTTAATCCCACATTTTAAATTAATTTCTAAAACCTAGTTTGCAAAATAACATAATTAGCAAAATTTTTATTTAACAAATTAGCAACTAGTAACTAGATTAGGTTTAGCATTACCTAACATGTTAAACTACACATTGCATACTTATTGATGAATTAAAAACCTTTTCTTGAATTTTCAAGTTAGCAATTAGAACCCTAATTAAATACCGAAATCCATTCAATTTAAGTAATTAACACTAAGATTAGAATTATACCTCACTAAGCATGAGATCAAACATGAAAATCATAGCCCCCAAAGTGCTAACTTTGCTCCAAGATCCATGCTAGATAGGCCAAAAAATAATGGGTAGAGGTTGGATATTGATTTTGAGGTTTTATTTCGGATTTTTGTTGAATTTTTTGATGAATTTTTTAGTTGAAATGAAGTGGGGAAAATTTGGGATGGGGGAGAGCCTGCTCGGCCAGCAAGGAGAGAAGGAAAAGGGAGGGGGTGAGGTGTGTAGGCATGTGTAGAAAGTTCCCCAATTATCATATCACTTATGTCTTTTCATTTATTAATTGTTTTATTTATTTTCTTAAATCATTTTACCCTAGAATTCTCTTGAGTTTTGAAGAGAAATCAAGAAGAGAAGAACATGGTACAAACTTAATTCTAATCTGTCATGGCTCACTTTTGTAAAATTAACCCATTGCAATTTGTAATTTGCACTAATTTAATGTACAATTAAAAGCTTACATTAATATTAGAAATAATTAATTAATGAAAAATATTTAAGTAAACTAATAATTTATAAGTGACTAAATAAATACCAAATACTAGTAATTCCATAGTTAAAATAGGCGTATTTAAATCCATATTGAAAAATAATTATAGTTGAGTTTTACGGAAAATACGGTCTATTTTACCGATTATCAAAAAATTCACTTAAAGGATTTTATTTATTTAATTATTTATTTATTTATTTTTAAAATGTTACAGATATTTGTTAACCTAACCTCTTAACCCTAGCCTATGGTTTATTCTTTACAAGGGTTAACCATGCCATGCTTAACCTTGGTTGCATTTCTAATCTCAACAATAATTCATTTTTCATTCATCACAACTTTATCTTCTTCCTCCTCTCACTAAAAGCTTTCTAGCTTTTTTTTTGTGATGATTGTTTTGTCAGAAAAAGAAAACAAAAGAGAGCAAAATTGCTACTTCATCATCCTCATCTATTCTAGCCACTTAGATTAGGGTGTTTGCTTCACTAATACCTTATTAGTGAAGTGAGATCTTGTGTTTGTGATTCTTCAAGATAGATCATCTTTGAAAGTGAAGACTTCAAGCTAGCATGGATCATTCATCTCATGGAGCCTCTCTAAAGTTCGGGAGCTTTATGATCGCAGCGAAGGGACCTCAACTCGGAGCTTATGAAGCGAAGGAACGGACAACAAAGGTTGTAATCCCAAACTCTTAGAAGTAAATTTGTTTACTTGTAGTTTTAGTTTGATTCTCTAGTTACAGATCTATGGTTAGGGTTATCTAGAATGGAAAAAAATTAAACATGGCATGGATGATGCCTCCCGAAACCTTGTTGCCGTTGTAGGTAACCCAACAGTGCTATCAGAGCCTAGCTAGAGAATTAGACGGATAAGTGTAGGATTACGAAACCGAAACGACTCCGAAACGACTTCAAAACATCCGAATCGAAACCCTAGTTTCTGTAAAAAATTTCAGAGTGTCAAATTTTTTTTCAAACAGTTGTATAATGATGTATGTGATACAATATGAACACCATACAAATTTTAGCCCATTCCCTCGGAAAATGGCCGAGATCATCACCCCCAAAACCGGCCAGATCGGATCCTACTTGGCTGAAATTTGCGCAGTGTTTAAAGCTTTGGGTTTTGATACTTTAGGTGTTGTTTGTGTTTGCTGATTTTTCATGTGATGTTATCTTTAAGCAAAGGCAATTCAGACTGTTTCGTATTCGTAATTCTAGCTTTTCTTTCGCTTATTTTAGACAGTATTAAAAAGTTCGATCGGATATTAAATACCCACTTTAACCCTTTTCGGAAAATTTCCAAGTGTTGGATTTTTCCTTAGTTAAAAAACATTCAAATAGCGTGCAAGTGATGCGGTGAACCCTCTAGAAGAACAAAACCTTAACTCGATTTTGTGACCGTCAATACCACCACTAAACCGTAGGGTTTGTGGTAGTTTAGCGGTGCCACAAGTGAGGCATTGGTTGACCCTTCTATGGCTGGTTCATTGTAACTATGGCATGTGATGGATAATTTTAAACTACGCTCAAGTGTTGAGCTTTTTGGAAATTTTGGGTGTTTATTGATACGATCGGAATGTTTAACATCGTCTAGCTTTTTCTGTAATATGATAAAATATGTGTAATTCATATAGTTAGGCATGAAATCCGTAATATGTGATATTTCGGGTTTACGATGTCTAAAGTCATTGTGGATTCCAAATATTGTAGTTTTTCACTTTCTTTTCTGCGACCTTAAGTGTAATATGTGGTGTATCACCGGTTTCGTTGTTATATATCAACGACAATTGGGATACGCATATTTAGTTACGTTGATGACATGTGATGTTATGTGTTGATGTGATTTGTTATATTGGATCGTCGTGTTTTGAATAGCCGGGGGTTTTATGTGAGATGCGGGTTTTTATTTTCATTCATATAAAATTCATTGCATGTAATATTCTTTTATTGGGGCACTTCCGGGTTGAGGATGATGTCACCATTGTATATTATTTACTTTTCCGCATTAGGATAGACCTAAGGAGGAGAGTACAAGCTGTCGGGTTCAAGGGTCCAGTGGGAGGCCATCTTTAGGAGTCGAGACCGGGTCTCCTAACCCTAGAATTGGTAGGGTTGCTTGTCACTCTCATAGGGGTCTAGGGATGTGGGTTTGTCTATTCATCGCGACCGTGAAATCCGTGCTTTATACAGACTCAAAATAAAACACGGACCTCCTAATATTTCCAATATTTCATATGTTATCTTCTGCTGCTGATATTATATAAATGTGATCATATTATATGCGTGAGACAAATGCTTTATTATTCTATATATGATATATAATAAACATTGCTTATGTTTTGCATCCGCGCTAGTCCCGTCCTGGTATGTCGTTAATTAAGTAACCTAACGGTGCATAACGGGACTGTAACACCTTAGAATGTGTTTGTAGCTAATTATATTTTTAAAGTATGGTTTTTAATAAAAAGTTTACCAAATTAAGTTTTAAATATTTTATCCTATTTATTGTGTATTTTATTAGAATTTTGTTAGGCTTGCACACACTTGTGCATGATAAACTAGGGTTGTTTTTGGGGTTAAACATGATTAGCAACCATGGTTAACTAACCATTTCTCCCTAATCTTGTTTAATATTGATTTAAGTGTCATGGTTGTTTGAAAATGAATTTTTAAAAAGGGTTTTATTTTGAATCTTTTGTTTTGGTTCATGGTTGACCTTTGGGGGAGAGAGAGAGAGCATGGGGCATCATGGGTTTGCCCATGCCTTCATTAATGAAGAGAGAGAGAGGAGGGGGTTGACTCATGTTCTCTCATTCCCTCACTCTCATTCTCTCACTCCCATTCTCTCACTCACTCACACACACACACACACACCTTCAGCTGCAGAAGCAGCAGCAGTGGCACTAGCAGCAGCAGCATCATCATCATCTTCAACAGCAGCAGCAAGAGCAGCACCATCAGCATTAGCAAGCAGCTTCATCAACACACACCATTACCCACACAGCAGCAGCAGCAAAGACAACAACAACAACAACAAGATCTGCAGCAGCAACAGAAGAGGCAAGTAGCATCAGCAGCAGCAGCAGCTTCGGCAACAGCAACAAGAACCCCAGCACCTGCAGATGCTCTTCATCCCTCACGCACTTCTCCACCTGCTTTCTAGGGCTCCATAGGGTATAATTCTGAAACCCTTTTCCCTAGTTGCTTAGTTATGTACGGTTTTGTGTCGATTAGTGTTAAATAGCTAGTTTGGTGCTAGTTTTGGTGATTTGTGAGAAGTGATGGTAAATTGTTGATTGTGTTAGCTACCTTAGTTTATTTTAGTGTTAATAGGGCCACTTCAACTGAGAAATAGCCAGATTACACTAAAATACCCTAGGTTTTCCATTTTGTGCAAAATTGTCGCTTTTAAGCGATATTTGTGACTTCTGGAATCTGCTATGGACCCGGACCCTACAGAACAAAATTGAGGAAACTGGAGCATGTACAATAGGTATAGATAACACCACCAGAACATGAGACCCCCATTCTCCACTTTGGCCGCCAATTAATTCTGTTTGGCCGCAATTTGCGGCCAAGAAGGGGACTGGGGTGTTGGGGTTTTGTGTAGGGTTCCCTACTGTGTTGTCTAGGTCTTTGGCATGTCTAGTTTTGTGATATCTTACCTGTAGGAAAATATGGGACCATATATCGCTTTTGGTGTCCGTTGTGTTTGAGCGATACGCGCGATACGTGAGTGGGTTCTGTGATCCAGCGTATCGCGGCGTGTCGCGATGGTTTTAGACGCGTACACACACGATTCAGCGTATCGTGCAAACGCGCGTTTAGTTCGCGACGCGAGTTTCTCGTTTCGATTCAATATCGCGTTTCGCGGGATATTTGGCTTATATGTGATTTCCATGTCTTATTTGCAGGTTTGCAGACAGAGACTACGGACACGGCTACAGGGGCAGCAGATGGTAGGATTCACCTAGCGTGGGGCGTAGGTGAGTACATTTAACATCTACAGGGGAATCGCCCGCATGGCGTTATGCGTCTGGGCTAGGATTCAAATACCTATCGCGCATTCTACGTCATTGTTAGAATTGCGCCTTTATTTTATTTCCTTGATATAGTTGTACTGTGACTAGCAGCCGTAGGACACTGCACACATTATTGACGGTTCATGTTGCACGAGCACGGATTGTATGCTACACACACACCGTCAATAATTGCCATGTCACACACAACCCCTTATAGATTCTATTGCCTATCATACTTGACATCTATCTTATCGTATACCTATAGTGTATCTTACCATTAGTGATAGGTACATATACACTTTGCGATACAGCTACAGGTATACCATGCACATATTTTAGTTATACCGGGGGGGTTTCCTACATATGTTACTTATACCCAGGGGGTATACGACATCAGTTCTTATAGGTAGGTACCTATACTTGGCTGTACCTTATTGATTTTGTATACATCTTGTTCAGCTATATACTTTTGTTTACCTGCTCGCATTCAGATATATCGCATATATTTATTCCTGGATTTGCGCATTGTTTATTTGGATTTTATATGATGTTTTCGGGATTTGGGAACCGCGGGAGTTCATGAAATTATGCATACATTGAACAACCCGGTTTTCTTGATATAATATTTGCGCGTCCACCATGAGTTTTATCGGTGCAGATTATATACTCCATACGAGGTGTGGTTGCCGTGTGAGAGTACATGGTGGGGCCCGGTATGGTTCCCCTCGGCAAGAAGATCGATGGGTTTGCCGATTGAGCCTGGAGGCGGGAGAGTACCTACCGGTGACTGGTTGGACCTGGCAGTTGTCCGGAGGATACTGGCCAGAGTCGAGAGATGGATGCGGGATGATCTGTACTGCCGGGGCCGAGGGCCGACACCGCAGACGGACCCTGTGGGCCGATCCGGACTGACGGAGCCCGATATACGAGGATTTCTGTGTCGATGCTTGGCACACTGTTTTCATGATATTTCTTTTAATACCTTTGTATATATAACAGGGGATTTAGCCGTTGTTATATATACCTTTACACCAATATTAGTGGAATGGGACGCTAATATATGTGTATTGCCCCCATCATATTTATTTCTGCATATATATATGTTTAGGATGTTAGAGATTATTTGAGATTTGACTTGGGTTATTAGGTGATTCATTGAGATTGGATATTGGATATGAAAGATATGGTCGATTTGTACATTCGAGATATAGGAGAGCTATTCGATATTGTACTTGAGATGATGTGAGATCTATGTGATATGAGAGCCCAGTTTGGGGGCCGATTTGACGATTTGGGATGTGAGTGTCATGATTGATTGTGATCCTACCACGATGTCAGGTTTCCGTGGGAAATGACATATTCCCCCTATACCTCACCCTTATCTACCTTATGCACGGATTCATATAGTGATAGTACCCGTTGTGTACCCTTATGATCGTTGCACATCTACATTTTCATATCCTTATTGCATAGTTACTGCATATTACTGTCATGTTACTATAGATTCACATTTTGATTGTACCGGCTACTGTACTTTCCTTATTTCAGCATTTGCATGACATGTTATTACTGTAATCGCATATCTTAGATTCATGCTGTACGTACATTCCTGCGATTACCTGCATATGTTATCTTCTATTCACGAGTTGGCAACTCACCCCTGTTGTGCCACAGGTGTTTCAGGTTGTTCCCCAGAGTAGTCGAGGCAGGCTATTCCTCTATTCAGCTATCCAGCTATCATCTTTTGCTACAGATACCGCATCAGCTCACAGTACTATTTTGCTTAGGTGGGTTTTGGTGGTCATCTGTATTTTGTATTGTACCTTCGTTGTATTTTGTACTCTCCATCTACTATTGTATTGTTGACTTAGAGACTTGGTGAGGACGTTATGTGTAATATTGTGGATTTGATGTCTCTTATATATACAGCTTCTTCTCTACTGTCTTTATTTTTGTGTTGTATTCATCTTGACTAGTCTTTACAAAAAGGGGGTGTTGCTAAAAATTTTATAGAAAGAAAGTAGACCTTTTTAAAGAATTTGGGTTGCGATTTCAAATGTTTCAAAAACTTATATTATCTTTTTTCCGTATTTTTATGGTTTAGATTTCTGAGTTTGGCTTTCTTTTACTGCGTTGCATCTTTAGGCGTTGCGTAGTATTAGGGCCGTCACGGGCCAATTTTGGGTCGTGACAAAGTTGGTATCAGAGCGTCAGGTTTTACCTTTCGGAGTTTAGGAAGACCTTAGTATGATGGAGTAGGTAGCTTAAGCAGAGTAACGTAGTGTGTGTGTGTCTGCAGCATACCCACGATGCGGTACTTCGCATTAAGTGACCTAAGTACAATTTGCTTGAAATTCCTTCCTTGATGATTCATATCCTTGAGATTCGATTTCCTTATCCTTATCGAATCTTATCTCATATCTAGTTGTAGCCGTGCCGCTGATGACTATGGGGACTCAGAGTGATGCAGCGAGGGCCGAGGTCAGAGTTGGCTCGGGTGAGACGAGTACTCATAAGGATGGCACTCTAGTCGCACAGGTGCAGACGGAGCAGCCTACGATCTATACTATGGATAAGCTGGTGGCAGAGATGCAGGACTTCCGCCAGACATTGAGTTCTTTGGTTGATGTCGTTCGGGAGCTACGACAGGAGGTTGCCACCCCTGTTACTCAGCTGTCCCTTACGATCAGCCTGCAGCGGTCCGTCACCTACATAGCACCAGTAGTTGCAGCTCCAGTTGATGAGGCGCATATTCCAGAGGCTCAGAGAGTACCAGGATAGTGGAGGACTTGTACCAGCGTACCAGCCCAGAGACAGAGGTTTGGTCATCGAGACAGATTTCGTGGCCACCGCGGGAGTAGCAGAGGCTTAGGACGAGGATAGTCGTTCAGCTCTTATCCCCAGGATGGTCAGCAGTCAGCGCGTGGATGTTTTCGTTGCGGAAGCCTTCAGCACTTCGTCAGGGATTGTTCTTTAGCACCTCTTCAGAGTCGTATTCAGAGAGGCCGTGGACGTGGAAGATTCGCTCAGAGGGCTCAGTCTACCAGAGGAGTTCATCCAGCTGCGAGTAGAGGGCAGACACAGGAGTTTGCTTCTGCTCATCGGGACGCGCAGGCGTCCAATGTGGAGTTTTCAGGTATCTTTATTTATATGTTCTTTTGATGTATTCGTTTGTCTTCTTGCTTGTACCGTTGTCGGGTAGATTAGTAGTAGTTGTTTTAACTTCTGTCAGCGATTCTTTGTAGTGCGACACGTATTCAGTTGTGTGCCAATCGGATAGGAGACAGAGATTCGTCCGTCGTTTAGATCCTTCTAGAGATGTTGGATTTGACGTTCTCCTGGGCACGGACTGATTAACTACGTGTTAGGCGTCTGTGGACTACCGTGAGGAAACAGTCAGGGTTGTTTTCCCGGCAAGTCAGTTCTTGTTGTGCAGATGGATAGTTGTGCCGCCTTTCACAGCTTGAATTCAGCCTTTTTCGCTAGTCGGCTACTGAGGAGATGTCATGGATTCTTGGCGCTTATTCGTGATACCGGAGCTACAGTGAGATTGTTGGACCGAGTTCCTTTCATGCGAGAGTTTTTCCGACGTTGTTCCGGATGAGCCGGCGAAGCTTGGGAGCTAAAGGATCAGCTGCAGAGTTGTGGTTTAGGGAGTTTTGTGTGTCTGAGTGTTTCGCTTTTGGAGGCTCCGATTTCTGTTCGTCGAGGAGGAAGATGGCAGTTTGAGGTTGTGTATCGACGGATCGTTAATTGAACTGGCTTACGGTGCAGATAGGTATCCTTACCTCACATTGACAATTTCTTCGATCAGCTCCAGAGCGCGAGACATTTTTCTAAGTTTGCTTGGGATCAGGTCATCATTATTGCAGGTTCGGAGTGATGGCATTCCGAAGACCGCCTTGTGCGTGCTACGGGCTTGTGTGTTTTTGGTGAGTCGTTGGATTCACTAGTGCCCTAGCAGCATTCGTTGATGTGATGAACCAGATTTCTGCAGGCCGTTCCTCGACCAGCCATTGTTGTGTTATTTACGACATTCTGGTCTACCTAATGTGTCTTGAGGAACCGGAGCAGCACTTGAGGATTTGTTTTGCAGATACTGGGAGAGCACCAGCAGTTTGCTAAATTCTCGGAGTGTTTCTTCAGGCTTGTTTTGTGTTGACTCCTAGGTCTTGTAGTCACGGGAGACGGTTTCGTATGGTTCCGAAGGAGATCGTGACAGTACAGCTTAAGTCCAGGCATGTGTGCAAGACGGAGATCCGCAGATTTTGGGCTTAGCAGGTTTTTACCGCCGTTTCACGCAGGATTGCTAGAGTAGTGCTGCACCGTCGACTGAATGGACCGGAAGGGGATTTCTGTTCTGTGGACTGAGGCATGTGTACGGAGTTTTTGGCAGTTGGAGATTCTGTTCATAACTGCATCAGTTCTTTCCTTGCTTTTGGTCCGGGCGACTTTGTTGTTTAACTGTAATGTTTCTTGAGTGGGCTCAATGGTGTACTGAGGTGACACTATAGAGTTATCGCTTTTGCTTCCCTACATTTGGAGGAAGTACGAGGAGGATATTCCACTCATGATGTGGAGATGGCCGCGGTGGTTTTGCGTTGGAGTTTGGGGACACTACTTGGTTGAGAGTCGTGTCAGATTTTCCACGGACCACCAGAGCTTAATGTATATCTTCCTGCAGCGGATTTTGATTGTTGTGATAGTTTTCTGCAGATTTACAGTTCTTCTGTGATCGTTGAGTACAGCTTTAGTTCGTCTCTACGGAGTGAACAGCTTGCTCATGTCCGCGCCCGACAACTTTCCTTAAGTCGTTTTCGCGAGACACTGCCCGCCGATGCTCGTTCGTCAGTGATACTTGAGCATACTCAGCTGGGTAATGATTCGGAGACCTTGATTTGTGATAATGATGTGCTAAGTTAGGGACGCGTTTGTGTACCTGGTTTCATCGGGTAGAGACGTATAATCCTAGAGCATGCACATCTGTCAACTCTCTATATGCATTCAAGTTCCACCAACGCTTAACGTGACTTGTGAGATAGTTACGGGTGGACAGGGATGTAAAGAGAAGTCAGGATTCGTTTCAAGGTGTCTGTCTTGTTGTGTGCTTGGGTCGAGCATCTGAGGCCGGCTGGAGAGTTGCAATCTTTCACCGTTCCGAAGCAGGGATGGGAGCAGATCTCCATGAATTTCGCTATGGTTTCTACCAAGTTTAGTTAGGGTGTGGCTCCATTCGGATTCTTGTCGTCCGGTATACTCAGTTTGCTCAGTTGTTTTATTAAAGTTGTGTGTTTGTGCTTTTGTTGACAGCGGTTGGGGATCGTCACTCGCCATCGTTAGGGTTCTCCTTCGATAGCCGTTATCAGGAGACACTCCAATTGGCCACCCTTAGGTTTAGGGGTTAGGTCGTGTCAATCACCCGTCTGTTGTTCTTCTGACTCCGCGTAAGTAGGAATTTGGACCCCAGCTAGTCTAGAGACTTCGGAGATAGTCCAGTTGTGTTAGGTCAGGATGGGAATTGTCCATTTCGAACTGAGGTCTTTTGACGACTGTGTTGGTCATAGACTCGAGTTCGCAGGGACAGATCATGTATTCCTATGGACTTCCGATGAATGATGTGTTGGATTTTGGGAAGCTTGTCCCAGGATTTAGGTCCTTTTAAGATCCTATAAGCGAGTTAGCTTCGTTGCCTTAAATTGGCACTTCCGTCCAGATTTTTAGATTTTCACCCCGTATTCCTTGTGATGATACTCTATGATTACCTTCTTGACCTTTATCACATGATTTAGCACCAGACCATTTAGCTTGACGCGATCTTTCGTGCACCAGCAGCCAATTGTGTTAATGGCTCAGCGGGTGGAGGAACATCGGTCAAGGGTCTTGCTATCTGTGGAGGGTTTTTCTTAGACGTAGCCGTATAGTGAGATAATCACTTGGAGGCTGCGAGCGAGATTTGGGAGTTGTAATCTTCCCTTTGAAGGTACGCGTATCAGTATATTTTTAAATTCGGGGACGAATTTCTTTTAAGGGGGGAGATTGTAACACCTTAGAATGTGTTTGTAGCTAATTATATTTTTAATGTATGGTTTTTAATAAAAAGTTTACCAAATTAAGTTTTAAATATTTTATCCTATTTATTGTGTATTTTATTAGAATTTTGTTAGGCTTGCACACACTTGTGCATGATAAACTAGGGTTGTTTTTGGGGTTAAACATGATTAGCAACCATGGTTAACTAACCATTTCTCCCTAATCTAGTTTAATATTGTTTTAAGTGTCATGGTTGTTTGAAAATGAATTTTTAAAAAGGGTTTTATTTTGAATCTTTTGTTTTGGTTCATGGTTGACCTTTGGGGGGGAGAGAGAGAGCATGGGGCATCATGGGTTTGCCCATGCCTTCATTAATGAAGAGAGAGAGAGAGAGAGAGGAGGGGGTTGACTTGTGTTCTCTTATTCCCTCACTCTCATTCTCTCACTCCCATTCTCTCACTCACTCACACACACACACACCCCTTCAGCTACAGAAGCAGCAGCAGTGGCACTAGCAGCAGCAGCATCATCATCATCTTCAGCAGCAGCAGCAAGAGCAGCACCATCAGCATTAGCAAGCAGCTTCATCAACACACACCATTACCCACACAGCAGCAGCAGCAGAGACAACAACAACAACAACAAGATCTGCAGCAGCAACAGAAGAGGCAAGTAGCATCAGCAGCAGCAGCTTCGGCAACAACAACAGGAACCCCAGCACCTGCAGATGCTCTTCATCCCTCACGCACTTCTCCACCTGCTTTCTAGGGCTCCATAGGGTATAATTCTGAAACCCTTTTCCCTAGTTGCTTAGTTATGTACGGTTTTGTGTCGATTAGTGTTAAATAGCTAGTTTGGTGCTAGTTTTGGTGATTTGTGAGAAGTGATGGTAAATTGTTGATTGTGTTAGCTACCTTAGTTTATTTTAGTGTTAATAGGGCCACTTCAACTGAGAAATAGCCAGATTACACTAAAATACCCTAGGTTTTCCATTTTGTGCAAAATTGTCGCTTTTAAGCGATATTTGTGACTTCTGGAATCTGCTATGGACCCGGACCCTACAGAACAAAATTGAGGAAACTGGAGCATGTACAATAGGTATAGATAACACCACCAGAACACGAGACCCCCATTCTCCACTTTGGCCGCCAATTAATTCTGTTTGGCCGCAATTTGCGGCCAAGAAGGGGACTGGGGTGTTGGGGTTTTATGTAGGGTTCCCTGCTGTGTTGTCTAGGTCTTTGGCATGTCTAGTTTTGTGATATCTTACCTGTAGGAAAATCCGGGACCATATATCGCTTTTGGTGTCCGTTGTGTTTGCGCGATACGCGCGATACGTGAGTGGCTTCTGTGATCCAGCGTATCGCGGTGTGTCGCGATGGTTTTAGACGCGTACACACACGATTCAGCGTATCGTGCACACGCGCGTTTAGTTCGCGACGCGAGTTTCTCGTTTCGATTCGATATCGCGTTTCGCGGGATATTTGGCTTATATGTGATTTCCATGTCTTATTTACAGGTTTGCAGACAGAGACTACGGACACGGCTACAGGGGCAGCAGATGGTAGGATTCACCTAGCGTGGGGCGTAGGTGAGTAGATTTAACATCTACAGGGGAATCGCCCGCATGGCGTTATGCGTCTGGGCTAGGATTCAAATACCTATCGCGCATTCTACGTCATTGTTAGAATTGCGCCTTTATTTTATTTCCTTGATATAGTTGTACTGTGACTAGCAGCCGTAGGACACTGCACACATTATTGACGGTTCATGTTGCACTAGCACGGATTGTATGCTACACACACACCGTCAATAATTGCCATGTCACACACAACCCCTTTTAGATTCTATTGCCTATCATACTTGACATCTATCTTATCGTATACCTGTAGCGTATCTTACCATTAGTGATAGGTACATATACACTTTGCGATACAGCTACAGGTATACCATGCACATATTTTAGTTATACCGGGGGGGTTTCCTACATATGTTACTTATACCCAGGGGGGTATACGACA
This sequence comes from Agapanthus africanus, assembly GCA_030015575.1. Taxonomy (NCBI): domain Eukaryota; kingdom Viridiplantae; phylum Streptophyta; class Magnoliopsida; order Asparagales; family Amaryllidaceae; genus Agapanthus; species Agapanthus africanus. The sequence continues at coordinate 363,425,422 of JASDDO010000001.1, read as the reverse complement.
TCAGTTCTTATAGGTAGATACCTATACTTGGCAGTACCTTATTGATTTTGCATACATCTGGTTCAGCTATATACTTTTGTTTACCTGCTCGCATTCAGATATATCGCATATATTTATTCCTGGATTTGCGCATTGTTTATTTGGATTTTATATGATGTTTTCGGGATTTGGGAACCGCGGGAGTTCATGAAATTATGCATACATTGAACAACCCGGTTTCCTTGATATGATATTTGCGCGTCCACCATGAGTTTTATCGGTGCTGATTATATACTCCATACGAGGTGTGGTTGCCGTGTGAGAGTACATGGTGGGGCCCGGTATGGTTCCCCTCGGCAAGAAGATCGATTGGTTTGCCGATTGAGCCTGGAGGCGGGCGAGTACCTACCGGTGACTGGTTGGACCTGGCAGTTGTCCGGAGGATACTGGCCAGAGTCGAGAGATGGATGCGGGATGATCTGTACTGCCGGGGCCGAGGGCCGACACCGCAGACGGACCCCGTGGGCCGATCCGGACTGACGGAGCCCGATATACGAGGATTTCTGTGTCGATGCTTGGCACACTGTTTTCATGATATTTCTTTTAATACCTTTGTATATATAACAGGGGATTTAGCCGTTGTTATATATATCTTTACACCAATATTAGTGGAATGGGACGCTAATATATGTGTATTGCCCCCATCATATTTATTTCTGCATATATATATGTTTAGGATGTTAGAGATTATTTGAGATTTGACTTGGGTTATTAGGTGATTCATTGAGATTGGATATTGGATATGAAAGATATGGTCGATTTGTACATTCGAGATATAGGAGAGCTATTCGATATTGTACTTGAGATGATGTGAGATCTATGTGATATGAGAGCCCAGTTTGGGGGCCGATTTGACGATTTGGGATGTGAGTGTCATGATGGATTGTGATCCTACCACGATGTCAGGTTTCCATGGGAAATGCCATATTCCCCTATACCTCACCCTTATCTACCTTATGCACGGATTCATATAGTGATAGTACCCGTTGTGTACCCTTATGATCGTTGCACATCTACATTTTCATATCCTTATTGCATAGTTACTGCATATTACTGTCATGTTACTATAGCTTCACATTTTGATTGTACCGGCTACTGTACTTTCCTTATTTCAGCATTTGCATGACATGTTATTACTGTAATCGCATATCTTAGATTCATGCTGTACGTACATTCCTGCGATTACCTGCATATCTTATCTTCTATTCACGAGTTGGCAACTCACCCCCATTGTGCCACAGGTGTTTCAGGTTGTTCCCCAGAGTAGTCGAGGCAGGCTATTCCTCTATTCAGCTATCCAGCTATCATCTTTTGCTACAGATACCGTATCAGCTCACAGTACTATTTTGCTTAGGTGGGTTTTGGTGGTCATCTGTATTTTGTATTATACCTTCGTTGTATTTTGTACTCTCCATCTACTATTGTATTGTTGACTTAGAGACTTGGTGAGGACGTTATGTGTATTATTGTGGATTTGATGTCTCTTATATATACAGCTTCTTCTCTACTGTCTTTATTTTTGTGTTGTATTCATCTTGACTAGTCTTTACAAAAAGGGGGTGTTGCTAAAAATTTTAAAGAAAGAAAGTAGACCTTTTTAAAGAATTTGGGTTGCGATTTCAAATGTTTCAAAAACTTATATTATCTTTTTTTCGTATTTTTATGGTTTTGATTTCTGGGTTTGGCTTTCTTTTACTACGTTGCGTCTTTAGGCGTTGCGTAGTATTAGGACCGTCACGGGCCAATTTTGGGTCGTAACAGAGACATAGTGGCGAATGCGGATGGCATAAGCGTACGTTGTATTTTCGTTTCTTCTGTGATGCTTAGGAAGCTTAAATGATGAGATTCATTAATGAGATTAATGAAAGAAAAGAAACCTAAAAGATGTTGTAGAATCAAATTTATAAGAAGGGTAGCTCTAGTTTTGCTTTGCATAGCGGTATTCCTTGTAGAATATCCAGCACCTTATTGGATAAGGAAAGAGCCGAGATCCCTTCACCGGGAGTGACCTCTTTAGTGAAACTAACAGATGCTACAACTCACTCGTTTATGTTTTTGACAGCTTCTATAGTTCTTTCTTTGCATAGCGGAATTCCTTATAGAATATCCAGCACCTTATTCGATAAGGAAAGAGTCGAGATCCCTTCACCGGGAGTGACCTCTTTAGCAAAACTAGAAAATGCATCAAAAACACTCCTTTTCAAAATCACTTGTTTCTAGAACAATATCAAGTTCATTACGCGAAAAGTTTTCTGAAAAACCTGTCGTAGCCCTCCGTCATTTCAGATAGAGATAAGTTAGTATTCGTGCTGCGTTTGTTGACCTTACCCAAGGCATAAAGTACGGTAGCTAATTAGTGTTTATCTGCTAAAACATTAGATCTGATTGACTTAGGATAGTTGTACGACATTGTTGACCTTAGCCAAGGGTCGTACGGGTGGGATTAATTCAATCATGAAATGACGGGTTAAACTTGGCTAGCACTTATAATTTGTTGACCTTAGCTAAGGTCATAAGTAGCTAGGGGTAAAAGAATTATCGGGAATTTCAATTGTTGAAATTTGAAATGAGATTGCATACCTTCTATAAGATAGTTGGATCCCGATACCCACTGCGAGTAAGAGTTACTCCTGGGAGAGTTTTACACATGACAATTAGCCGATCAAGTTGGTGTCCAGAAAGGTGTTAACGGGGTTATGCCTATGGGAAAACGAGGTTTATTCTAATTAGGTCTGTGCGAAAGCACTGGGAACCTCCCTCAAAGTACCAACACTGGCCTGGTCGAAAGATTGGCGAACTTGTAAGGTGTAATTAATCCTGGCTAGTCTTACCTTTCAGGGTTTGAAGGAAGATTTGATGAAAACAGTGGGAGCCATCCTAATTAGATAATATAATAACCAATCTAATCTTGCAAGAGCATACGCTAAAGTGTTTTCTTCTCTTTCTCTCCAGGTAGCAACCATGTCAGGCCTTAATCAAGATAATAATATGGATGTATTGACCGAACCCGCTTATTATTCTGAGCAGGGGAATGTTGGTCCAGTTCTTTCTTATAATTGTTATAAGACTGAGCAGGAAATAAGGAAATATCCAGATACCCACGCCGCCCAAACGAAGAACAAGCATGAAGATGCATCTTCTTCGGGTGTGTTAGTTATCGAGAACTGTTTCTCAGTTCACTCTACGTCTTGGGTATTAGATACCGGATCGGGATCCCACATATGCAATATGTTACATGGGCTACGGAAAGGTAGAGAACTGGGAGAGGGTGATCATTTCATAAGAGTAGGGAATGGTATAAATGTTGCAGCCAAAGCAGTTGGCGAATATCACCTTGTGTTACAAAATAATAATACATTGATTTTGAACGAATGCTATTACATTCTGACCCTGATATGCAATCTTATATAATTTTCTTTATTGAGTAAAGAAGGATATAATTTTGTAGTACAGGATAATGTTATGAACATCTTCCTGAATCAAAAGTTGATTGGATCAGGCTTATTAAATAATGGCATATACGTTTTGAGTCAAACTACAATCCTTAATGTACAAAATACACGTAAGAGGAAGAGTTCAGAAATAAACGAATCCTACTTGTGGCATTGTAGACTAGATCACATCAATGCGACACGACTGGCTAAGTTACATAAGGATGGATATTTGAATCCGTTTGAATTTTTATCTTATGACACTTGCCAGTTATGTTTCAAAGGCAAGATGACCAAAACTCCATTTAGTGGACACGGAGAAAGAGTTACGGAACTCTTGGGACTGATACATAGTGATGTATGCGGTCCCATGTCTACATATGCCAGGAATGGTGCCTCTTACTTCATTACATTCACTGACGATCTCTCAAGATACGGACATGTGTTCCTGTTGAAACACAAGTCTGAAGCTTTTAAGAAATTCAGAGAATATAAGCACGAAGTCGAGAACCAAAAAGGTAAAAGGATTAAGATCCTTCGATCTGATCGAGGAGGAGAATACTTGAGCAATGAGTTTCTGGACTATCTAAAAGAGAATGGGATTCTCTCTTAGCTTACTCCTCCTTATACACCACAGCATAACGGTGTATCGGAACAGAGGAACTGTACCCTATTAGATATGGTGCGCTCTATGATGAGCACTGCTGAGTTGCCTATTTCCTTTTGGGGTATGCGCTTGAGACAACCATATACCTATTGAATAGAGTTCCAACCAAATCGGTGCCTACCATTCTATATGAGATATGGAATGAGAAGAGACCATCTCTTAAACGAGTTAAGATATAGGGTTGTCCGGCCTATGTTAAAAAGAAAAATCCAGAAAAGCTCGAGGCAAGATCAATTCTTTGCAAGTTTGTAGGATATCTAAGCAATTCGTATGGATATCTATTCTACCACGGTGAACAATAAAAGGTGTTTGTTGCTCAACATGCCACCTTTTTAGAAAAGGAATTTCTTGTAAAAGAAATTAGTGGCGAGGAGGTAAAGCTGGAAGAAGTTCCAACACCACAAACTACAACAGAAGATTTGGTAGAACCAGAGGATTCAGTAGTTCCCAATGAACCCCAGCCTCTCCGCCGATCTAGTTGGGTTCCTCATCCACCTGAGAGATACTACGGTTTTCTCGTAGACGATTGGAGCGAGGATTGTCCCATGGAAGATGATGACCCGACTAGCTTCGAACAGGTCATCACGAGTGGGGACTCTGTGAAGTGGCTGGATGCAAGCGATCTGAGATGGAATCCATGTACACCAACAAAGTATGGACTTTGGAAGTTGCTCCTGAAGGGGTAAAACCCATTGGGAGCAAATGGATCTTTAAGAAGAAACTTGGTGTAGATGGAAAAGTTGAGACTTTCAAAGCTAGACTTGTTGCAAAAGGTTTTCGTCAACGACCAGGTGTCGATTATGACGAAACCTTCTCTCCAGTGGTTATGATTAAGTCCGTCCGGATCCTACTTTCCATTGCTGCATACCATGACTACGAAATCTGGCAGATGGATGTTAAGACCGCTTTTCTAAATGGTGATTTAGAGGAGTGCGTATACATGACTCAGCCAGATGGCTTCGTAGATAGTGGGAGCTGCGGAAAGGTGTGCAAGCTTCTTAAATCTATCTATGGGTTAAAGCAAGCATCGCGGAGTTGGAACACCTACTTTGATGTGGTAGTCAAAGAGTTTGACTTCATCAAGAACGTAGATGAACCTTGTATTTACAAGAAGGTTGTAGAGAGTAGGTTGTCTTCCTCATATTGTACGCGGATGACATACTCTTGATAGGAAATGATGTTCCTATACTGCACTCGGTCAAACTCTTCTTATCACATAGATTCTCAATGAAAGATCTAGGTGATGCCTCCTGCATTTTAGGGATTAAGATCTATTGAGATAGATCTAAGAGGATTCTGGGATTGTCCCAATCCAGGTACATTGACACCTATGGTATGGAAGAATCTAAGCATGGGTATTTACCCATGATCTCTAGACTCACTCTCTCCAAAGAGATGTCTCGTAAGATTGATTTGGAGAGAGCTCGCATGCAAGGGATACCCTATGCTTCGGTAGTAGGCACTATCACGTACGCGATGCTATGTACCAGACCCGATATAGCATACTCACTAAGTGTAGTGAGTAGGTATCAAGCAGATCCAGGAAAGAGTCACTGGACAGTTGTGAAGAACATTCTCAAGTACTTGAGAAGGACTAAGGAGATGTTATTGGTGTATGGTAACGGAGAACTCCAGGTGGAGTCCTTTACCGATTCGAGCTTCCAAAGTGATAAGGACGACTCTAAGTCGCACTCGGGATTTGTCTTTACCCTGAATGGAGGGGCGGTTTGTTGGAAGAGTTCCAAACAAGAAACCATGGCAAACTCGACAATGGAGGCTGAATACATCGCTGCCAACGATGCTGCCAAAGAGGCTGTCTTGATGAAGTAGTTCATATCTGAACTTGGAGTGGTTCCATCCATTGAGCATCCAATACCTTTGTATTGTAATAACGATGGAGTTGTGGCTTTGGCTAAGGAACCCAGATCCTATCAGAAATCCAGATATATCACCTGATCCGGGTGATAGTTGATCGCCGAGAGATCGAGGTCACGAGAGTTGACATGAAGGATAACACCGCGGATCCACTCTCGAAGGCCATTCCCCAGATACTATTTGAAAGACTCATCGGGATTTTGGGTATGAGATACTATAACAGCTGGCCTTAGTGGAAGTGGAAGATTGTTAGTTGTATATATGCCTTAGAGGCCATTGTTGTACATATGATGTATATTATAGTGGATGCTTGGATATGTATAGAGAGGACTTTCTTGCTCGATATTATAGTAAGCTATCTGGTTTCCCTTTGTCTTAACATGTTGACTTGTATTGGTTTACTGTCTTGCTCTTACATGTTGATAAAGCCGTTAGGATATGTACTCGACTACCAGGAGTATGATATAGATCATACTAGTAGGGCCAGGATAGTCCAAGAGTACATCCTATAACTTTTCCTAGTCGAAGGAGCATCGAGACATGGCATCGATACTCTAGAGTAGACTAGCGTATACGCTTCTCGACCCATATGATGGACGATGGATGATCCCATATCCATTGGTGTTTGACAACACAGAAGGTATACGGGTGCTCAGTGGAGACTGAGTACACTGAACGGACTCGCCGAGAACTCCTAGATGGTATTATACCAATCGTCAGGTAGCAGTTCTCTGGTGACACTGGTACATGTTAGTCTATAGACCCGAGATCATCATAGAGTCTTGTGTGATTCCCACTGTGCTTTGATTTCTACCTTACCACGTTCATGAGAACGTGCAAAACGATGGCTTTTGGGTATAGTCCCGAATCACATGGAGGCAATGAGCGATAGGAGGGGTTTCATCTCTCCCGGTATTGGGAGTTGATGTTGTGCTATGTTCGATTGGATATAACTGGAAGTACCAGGCCAGGGCTGATATAGAGACCTACTGGTAAGTGTTATCAGTAGTTTCTAGACCCGTTATGAGCCTCACATCGACATGACTTATCGGTTACTGGGGTCTGACGTTTACCACCCCTAGACTGGATATGCGACATATCAGACGAAGAGACCGGATTGTACGGGAGTGTTACTAACTGGCTTTACAGGAGTATGTACAGGCTTGCTTGTTGATCTTCTGATCGCTCAATATCCGGGTGGCCGTTACATTTAGCAGACCGCTTGCAGCTTGTTGGTGTTTTGTAAGTCGACGTTAGACACCCCACATGATACGGGGAGGCGGAATAGGTAAAACAATCATTTTGTTTAAGTTAACATCGACTAACTTTATGGATCTTTACTAAACCCTAACTAACAACTATCTAGAAGTGATTGACTACTATGATAGATGATTATACCTAAAGATACAAGTCCTTCTTGTTCTTGTTGTTCACCTCCTCGTCGGCCTCCTCGATGTGATAGAAGATCCACCCGAGAGTTCCTTCTCCAAGCTTTAACCTCTCACTTGAGGTAACTAAGTGGCTAGGATTCCTAATCCAAGTGACCTAGAAGATATAGAAGTGGATTAAGGATCTATTAGTCTTGCTAACCCTTGGGATCTCAACACATGAGAGGATTAGGGTTAGGTTGAAGAGGAGGAGAGCTTGAGGAGAGAGTGTGTGTATGTGAGAATGAAATGAATTATGTCTCAATTCTATATTTTTTGAAGCATAAAGAATATCAAATAAATCATTATGTGATAATTACAACCATGCTTAATTTAATATAATCAATGAATCATCACATAAGTCATTTAAGTAATAAATGCTTCATTAACTCATTTGGATGAATCATCTCATGAGTCACTAATTCATTTAATGCATTTTACACCTAAGCTCTCCACCTCACCTTTCTTCTGGAAGCTTCTCGACTAATTACGAGAATGCCCCTCCCATCCGTAAAATACGAAAATACCAAGACTGTATAAATCCAATAATCCAATACTAGAATCTGGCTTAAACTAAAGCCCGCTAGTATAATCTGTCCGAACATCGTACGTGCATAAATACACGTATGTGTCTGAACCCTGTCGTAAAACCATACGACCTCTATATCGTTTTGCCTAAAGCAGGGAACTCTCTATGTGGGACTCCAAAGACTCGACACAACACTGACAGTAAGTTTAACCACAGGCCGCAAGCGGCACTAGCTGTACGTAACGGTCCCCAGGTAGATGTCGATAAGAAGGCCGATGAGGAAACCAATCCGAACTCCTACTGAGCCTGATGTGACAATCTCCGTACTGTCCGATCTGTTCATCTAAGACTATCGCATATCGGGCCTAGAGGGGCAACAAGCGTCAGTCCTCTAAAAGTTGTATAAGTCGTGTCGGAGTGAAGCCCATTATACCTTGAGAAGCTACTGGAGATCCTACCAGTAAATCTCATTTGCCCTAGCCAGGGACTTTGTGTAATGGCTCTCCAAACACAGTGCGATGTCAACTCCAAATACCGGAAGAGACGAATCCTATCTAACCGCCACTACCCCAAGTGCTTCGGGACTGCACCCAACTGCTATCTGTTTGCACGACTCCTTTGAGCCTTGGTAGGGTAGCAATCTAAGAACAGTGGGAACACACTCGAGATGAAGCAGCATTATCAAGTCAACGGACTATGCTGTACTTATGTCACCTGATAACTGTTAACTGACGACGAGTATAATACCAACCAACAGTTCCCTGCGAGTCCTGTCCGGTGTACCCGTAACCCAATGAGCACCTGCATACTATCTCCAGTACAACGTACTAATGGCTCTGGAAAAGACCATCTCCCATGCTGGGATGAGAAGCATATACACTAGTCTACTCTGGAGTATCGATGCCCTGTCTCGATAATCCTACGACTAGGGACCTGAAAAAGGATGTGCTTGTAGACTACCCAGCTCCCACTAGTGTGACTGCCATCACAACGCTGGTAGTCAAGCAAGATCCTAAGGGCTCTATCAATATGTATTCGCGATATGCTAAAAGAAACATATACACTTATTAAGATAGATATAAACCAAGTAGCATACTCCTATGTTGAGCAAGACAGTTAATACAACAGTGAATATCCCAAGCTTCCATTAAGTAATATACAAGCTAGTATGATACAATAATGGCCCCTAGGGCATATACACTAACAACCTCCCACTTGCACTAGGGTCATATACTGGCATATCGAAGACCTATTATCTCGAATAGCCTCTCGAACTGTGTCTGAGGTAAGGCCTTTATGAATGGATCTGCAGTGTTCTCCTCTGTAGCAACTCTCCGGACTTCGATCTCCCTGATTAGGTGATACCGCCTTAAGATGTGTCTGGACTTCTGATGGGACCTGGGTTCCTTCGCTAAAGGTATAGCGCCGTTGTTGTTACAATATAGCTGTATTGGATTAACAATGGTAGGAACCACCTGAAGTTCTGTTAGGAACTTCTTCATCCAGGCTGCTTCTTTTGCGGCATCGCAAGCAGCTATATACTCCGCTTCCATCGTCGAGTCAGCAACGGTGTCCCGCATGGAACTCTTCCAGCACACCGCCCCTCCATTAAGGGTAAAGACATAACCTGACATGGATTTGGAGTCATCCTTGTCACTCTGGAAGATGGAGTCAGTAAAAGCCTCGATCTGGAGGTCTTTTCCGCCGTAAACCAAGAACATTTCCTTAATCCTTCTCAGGTACTTAAGAATGTTCTTTACTGCTATCCAGTGCTTCTCCCATGGGTCTGACTGATACCAGCTTACCACGCTCAGTGCGTAAGCTACATCTGGTCTGGTACACAACATCGCATACATTATAGAGCCTACCGCAGAAGCGTAGGGTATAACTGACATGCGATCCCTTTCCAAATCAGTCTTGGGAGACATCTTTTTGGAGAGGTTGATTCCATGACAAGCTGACAAATTACCGCACTTAGAATCTTCCATACTGAATCTTTTCAATATAGTGTTGATATACCTGGACTGCGAAAGTCCCAACATCCTCTTAGATCTATCACGATAGATCTGTATCCCCAGAATGTAAGTGGCATCACCCAGGTCTTTCAAGGAGAACCTGTCTGACAAGAATCCTTTGACAGATTGTAGCATAGGAATGTCATTTCCTATCAATAGAATGTCATCAACGTACAAGACGAGGAATACGACAGTTTGTGCTACAATTTTACTATATATACATGGTTCATCTGGATTTTTGATAAAGTCATATTCTTTGATTGTTTCATCAAAACAGATGTTCTAACTCCGCGATGCCTGTTTTAGTCCATAAATGGACTAAAGCAACATGCACACTTTCCCACTGCTCCCACTCTGATTGAAACCTTCTTGCTGATCCATATAGACCCACTCTTCTAAATTACCATTTAGAAAAGCCGTCTTTACGTCCATCTTCCAGATCTCATAATCATGGAAGGTGGCAATGGCAAGAAGGATCCGAATGGATTTAAGCATAGCCACTGGAGAAAAAGTTTCGTCATAGTCCAAACCAGGTCTTTGACGAAAACCCTTTGCAACAAGTCTAGCCTTATTGGTTTCTACCTGTCCATCTACACCAATCTTTTTCTTGAAGATCCACTTGCATCCTATGGGTTTTACCCCATCTGGAGCAAAGTCCAAAGTCCATACTTTGTTGGTGTACATGGACTACATCTCGGTTCGCATTGCATCCAGCCATCTTACCGAGTCGCCGCTCTGGATGGCCTGCTGGAAGCTAGTAGGTTCATCATTATCAATGACGCAATCCTCTCTATCCCCGTCTATGAGAAAACCGTAGTATCTCTCAGGCGGATGAGACGGCCTACTACTCCTGCGGAGGGGTGTGGGAATGTCCCGTTCTTCTGGAACTTCTGGCTCTACCAAACTTTCAGTAGTATTTTGTAGTTATGGAATTTCTTCCAGTTCTATTACGCTCCCACTTGTTTCCTTTTCTAAAAACTACTGTTCTAGAAAATTGTCATTACGAGAAACAAAAACCTTTTGTTCCTCTGTGTAATAGAAAAAATACCCCTTGGAGTTCTTTGGATATCCCACAAACTTACACTGTACTGAGCGTGCCTCGAGTTTGTCCTCATGATGCTTTTTAACAAAAGCTGGACATCCCCATATCTTTAGATACAGAAGATAGGGTTTCTTCCCACTCCACATCTGATATGGTGTGGTAGGCACAGTCTTGGTAGGAACCCTGTTCAAAAGATATGCAGCTGATTCTAGTGCATAACCCCAGAAAGATCGCGGCAACTCAGCATTACTCTTCATGGAACGTACCATATCCAATAGGGTTCGGTTCCATCTCTCCGATACACCGTTATGTTTTGGATTGTATGGAGGAGTAAGATGAGGGAGAATTCCTTTCTTTTTTAGGTAACCCAGGAACCCGGCACTTAAGTATTCACCACCTCGATCAGATCTCAGTGTCTTGATACTTTTGCCAGTTTGGATTTCTACTTGATTCTTATATTCTCGGAATTTCTCAAAGGCCTCGGATTTATGTTTCATCAAGAAAATGAATCCATACCTAGAGAAATCATCAGTAAAAGTAATGAAATATGAAAAACCGCTTCTTGCATGTGTAGACATTGGACCACATACATCGCTGTGTATGAGTCTTAAGAGCTCGCTCGCTCTTACTCCATGTCTAGTGAATGGAGTCTTTGTCATCTTTCCTTTGAGGCATGATTGAAGAGTGGCATAAGATTGATATTCGAACGGTTCTGAATATCCTTCTCTATGTAACTTAGTTAAGCTTGTCTCATTGATGTGACCTAGTCTATAATGCCATAAGAAAGCCTAGAGACTTTCATTTTAGTGTGTTCTGGACATTGAAAATTTGTAATTGGTTTAATACGTATATACCGTTATCTAGTGTACCGGACCCAATCAAACCATGATTAAGGTGGATGTTAACAACATCGCTTACAAACATGAAATCATAATCTTCTTTTGATAACAACGATACTGATATGATATTACACGTTAGACTGGGTACACAAAAACAGTTGTGCAAAACCAAAATATGTCCACTCGTCAATCCAAGGTGATAATCCCCTACGGACACAGCATTCACGCTAGCTCCATTAGCAACCTAGAGGGTCATATCACCAACCTTCAGCACTCTACGGTTTCTTAGGGTCTATAATGAATTACATATATGAGATCCTGATCCGGTATTCAATAGCCAGGAAGTAGAGTTGATTGACAGACAGTTTTCAATTACAAACACACCTGAAGCTAAATCCACAACTTGCCTCGGGTCCCGGCTCTTGGCAATCCAAGCTTTGCAATCCTTCTTCCAATGGCCTTTCCTATGACAGTGGAAGCACTCATCCGTTACCACTACTGGCACCACAACCTTTGCCTTTCCCTTGACTCCCACCTTACAACACCACCTCTCAGTTTGGTAGCGGCCTTCTTCTTCCTTCCTTTGGTCCTTGCCTTGGTCCTGGAAGAGGAAGCACCACGAACAAACATAGTGGGTGTTTCCCCTGCCTTTCGCAAGGTGCCCTTTGCACTCCTCAACATGTTAAGGAGTTCTGGAAGTTCAACTTCTTTACCTTGAATGTTGAAATTCAAGATAAACTGGGCGTAGGTGGATGGAAGGGACTGGAGAGTCAAGTCTGTATACAACTCGTTCTCTAATGTTGTCCCGAGGTCTGGGAGCTTTTCAATATAGCCAATCATCTTAAGGACATGTTCCCCTACAGATGATCCGACGGTCATCCTAGACTGAAACAAGTTCTTCGAGGTCTCGTATTTAGCTATACGAGATTGCTCTCCATACAGTTCCTTGGTGTGGAGAAATATGGATTCTTGATCCATATTCTTGTGCCTCCTCAGATGTTCATTATTCATAGAGGCAAGCACGATGCACTTGGCCTTCGCGCAGTCTAACTCTCAGGTCTTGCGGATTTCCTTATCCGCGACACTGGATTCAGGACCTGGGACGGCAGGGGCCTTTGTAGTAAAGACATACCCCAATTTGTCATAGGTAATAACCATCTTAACATTCCGGAACCAATCTTTATAGTTTGGCCCTGTCAAAATATTTTTATCTAATAATAACTTATGGCCTGTCATATTCTGGGTCGCTGCAAAGAGAGAGAGAGAGGGAACACTTTAGCATGATGCTCTTGCAAGTTTAGAGTGGATTTTAATTTATCTAAACAGGATGGCTCCCACTGTTTCTCGAATCCCTCCTCAAACCAAAAAGGAAGAACTAGTCAGGACTATTCTCACTGTACAATACTTGCTTAACCGTTCAGCCAGGCCGGTGTCGGTACTTCGAGGGAGGTTTTATGACGCTTTCGCGAAGTTCCTTAATTAAATAACTTCTTTTCTCTGGGGGCGTAGCCCCGCTGACACCTTTCTTGACCCCTACTTGGTTTATAGCATTGATCGTTAAGTGAAAGAATCTCATGATGAGTAGCGGATACTCACAGTAGGATCGGGATCCAAATATCATCGTGATAAAACTGAAGGAATCCTACCAAAATTGTCACACTCCAAATGGTATGCAATCTCTTAGCAAGTTTCAGTTTCTTTAGAAACTCCCGATATGGATTTCTGCCCCATGCTTTTATGACCTTGGCGTTGGTCAAAATGTCATAAGTCACATGTCAAGTTCTACGCATCATTATCTTGTTAATTTGAACCCATACGTACATACCCCTGACGCTGACCAAATGGCGGTACGACTGTCCCAAACTAACTCATCTATCTATGCAACAAATGAACACCCAGCAGCTACCAAACACTATGCCTTGGCGTTGGTTAAAATGCATAGCTTGAATACTACTGAATACCCAAATGAAATGACGGAGGGCTACGAATGGTTTTGGGGAAACCGTGTACGTAGTGAACTTGATATGATCGAAGGAACCTGATAGCATTTAAAAGGAGTGGTTTAAGCTCCGCAATTAAAAAAATATCTTCTGTTTTAAAATAACCGAGTGGTTTCTTTTAAACTGTTCCAACGATTCAACTTTGGTTTATTTTCTTTGCATTAATATAATGCATCCCATCAATTAACCTATCATCGCAGAAAACAATGAAAATACAACGTTCTCTTATGCCATCCGCATTCGCCACTGGGCCCCATCATTCACCCGTTAGGTTACATAACTAACGACAGAGCGGGGGCTGGGCTAGTGCGGGTGCAAAACATAAGTGACGCCTACTAGATATCATATATAGATATTGTACATTCGTCAGACGCAATAATAGGCATTCCAGATCACAGATGAACATATTGGATTTTCTAGAAATCCACATTCCTTTTGAGCCTGCAAAGAAAGACGGATTACTTAGTCGCGATGAATAGCCAAAACCCCACCCTAGACCCTTACGGGTACGACAAACTACCCGCCAAGTACCCGAAGTGAAGCGGTCTCCCTCAACGACGTGAGTAGGCCAATAAGCACTTCAAAGTACCTGGTAGTTTGTGCACCCCACCTTGGGTCCATCCTAGGAGCAGAAAACAGTAAATGAAATATTACAACGGTGGCTACAACCTCAACCCGGATGTGCCCCGCAAAAGAATAATACAACAAATTACAATTTACATTTGAATAAAAGAAACACGTCTTACATCCCTGGCTATCCAATCACGAGAATCCAATAAGTCCACATTCACAAACCAGTAAAAACCATTACAGAAATGTGCAACCCCCTGCCAACTGACATACTAGCAGTTAAGGGAGGTTTACGAACACATTAAACACAATACATATATAATCCAGTTAGTCATACATCTTAGAATTTCGATCAAGCAATACTTATGAATCCACTGCAAATAATTCTCTGTGCACATAAAACCTGAGCAGAAACAAATCATGCCAGAAAACACAGAAGAATAACTGAGCAAATTTGGGTTGACTTGGTGTCAACTCGGCCACGGATCCGCGGCATATCGCTTGGATCGGCGGCGGTTCCACAGTGGTATGGTCGAGTCACGATCCTAAATTTCTTCACAATTCTTAAAAAACCCAGCTTGAATTTTTAGGGTCCCTGAAAAATTTTTAGACCCCGTTTTAAAAACGGCAGAAACTATGTGAAAATGTTGTTTTTTCGGGTTCATTTTGCGATCGAAATTCTAAAGATTTTCTAACATGTTAGTTATGATTTAGCTAGGCTCTAATACCACTGTAAGTCGATGTTAGACACCCCACATGATGCGGGGAGGCGGAATAGGTAAAACAATCATTTTGTTTAAGTTAACATCGACTAACTTTATGGATCTTTGCAAAACCCTAACTAACAACTATTTAGAAGTGATTAACTACTATGATAGATGATTGTACCTAAAGATACAAGTCATTCTTGTTCTTGTTGTTCACCTCCTCGTCCGCCTCCTCGATGTGATAGAAGATCCACCCGAGAGTTCCTTCTCCAAGCTTTAACCTCTCACTTGAGGTAACTAAGTGGCTAGGATTGCTAATCCAAGTGACCTTGAAAATATAGATGTGGATTAAGGATCTATTAGTCTTGCTAACCCTTAGGATCTTAACATATTAGAGGATTAGGGTTAGGTTAAAGAAGAGGAGAGCTTGAGGAGAGAGAGTGTGTATGTGAGAATGAAAAGAATTATGTCTCAATTCTATATTTTATGAAGCATAAAGAGTATCAAATAAATCATTATGTGATAATTACAACCATGCTTCAGTTAATATAATCAATGAATCGTCACATGAGTCATTTAAGCAATAAATGCTTCATTAACTCATTTGGATGAATCATCTCATGAGTCACTAATTCATTTAATGCATTTTACACCTAAGCTCTCCACCTCACCTTTCTTCTAGAAGCTTCTCGACTAATTACGAGAATGCGCCTCCCATCCATAAAATACGGAAATACTGAGACTGTATAAATCCAATAATCCAATACTAGAATATGGCTTAAACTAAAGCCCGCTAGTATAATCTGTCCGAACATCGTACGTGCATAAATACACGTATGTGTCCGAACCCTGTTGTAAGACCATACGACCTCTATATCGTTTTGCCTGAAGCAGGGAAACTTTCTATGTGGGACTCTAAAGACTCGACACTACGCTGGCAGTGGGTTTAACCACAGGCCGCAAGCGGCACTAGCTGTACGTAACGGTCCCCAGGTAGATGTCGATAAGAAGGCCGATGAGGAAACCCATCCGAACTCTTACTGAGCCTGATGTGACAATCTCTGTACAGTCCGGTCTGTTGGTCTAAGACTATCGCATATCGAGCCTAGGGGGCGGCAAGCGTCACTCCCCTAAAAGCTGTATAAGTCATGTCAGAATGAAGCCCATTACACCTTGAGAAGCTACTGGAGATCCTACCAGTAAATCTCATTTGCCCTGGCCAGGGACTTTGCGTAATGGCTCTCCAAACACAGTGCGATATCAACTCCCAATACCGGGAAAGACGAATCCTATCTAACCGCCACTGCCTCTAAGTGCTTCAGGACTACACCCAACTGCTACTTGTTTGCACGACTCCTTTGAGCCGTGGTAGGGTAGCAATATAAGAACAGTGGGAACACACTCGAGACGAAGCAGCAGTATCAAGTCAACGGACTATGCTGTATTCATGTCACCTGGGAACTGTTAATTGACGACGGGTATAATACCAAGTAACAGTTCCCTATGAGTCCTTTCCGGTGTACCCGTAACCCAACGAGCACCTACATATTATCTCCAGTACAACGTACTAATGGCTGTGGAACAGACCTTCTCCTCTGCTGGGATGAGAAGCGTATACACTAGTCTACTCTGGAGTATCGATGCCCTGTCTCGATAATCCTATGACTAGGGACCTGAAAAAGGATGTGCTTGTAGACTACCCAGCTCCCACTAGTGTGACTGCCATCACAACGCTGGTAGTCAAGCAAGATCCTAAGGGCTCTATCAATATGTATTCGCGATAATCTAAAAGAAACATATACACATATTAAAATAGATATAAACTAAGTAGTATACTACTATGTTGAGCAAGGCTGTTAATACAACTGTAAATATCCCAAGCTTCTATTAAGTAATATACAAGCTAGTATGATACAATAATGGCCCCTAGGGTATATACACTAACATGTTTGATATGATCATTACCGACTACCGGCGTATTCACGATTCTTTATTGTCATACACAGAGGTTTCCTGGCTCAGGCAAAACGGAGTAGGAGCACATATGTGATATGTACGGGACCGAGAATAATACGTGTATGTGATACCGTATTCGATTCTCACGATATGAGATATCGGCCAGGTATATGTGATATAGCAGGGTCATCGGATCAAATATTGTTTCGATGAACTGATAAGATATTATATTAGTCGGTTATTTGCAAAATAGCCGGATCTTTGGATCAAGTGTTGATTCGATAATTTAATTTATAATTATATATTTGATATATTACATTGCATTAATAATATAAGCTCACTTAAATGATTCTTTTTCTCACTTGATGATACATCGATATATATGTGATATATGTTAATTGTATTATTTTCTTTTGTTACATAATGTAATATATATGTGATATATAATATTGTAACATGTTAGGGTTACATATGCAACTAGGGTTTAGAGATCAAAACTGTTGGGTTAACCAAGCACCTCATGAAGAGATTGGAAGCATCACATGTACCAAAGATTAAAATTTTAGGGTGCTAAGTTAACAAACAAAGAATCGTTCCTAGAAAATTAGGGTTCCAAAACATTACAAGTAACAAAGGCTAGGGTTTTGAGAGTACAACCTTTGTAGCTCCCTACGCTAGACTCCTTGGCCACTTGAGGGTTGGAGGAGGGTTCGCTTGAAGTCTCCTAGTATCCACGACGGTCCACCCGAAGCTCCTAGTCCAAGCTTGCAACTTCACCTTTCAAGAGAAGAAATGAAGATAACACTCTAAACAAGTGGGCTAAACTTGTGTAGAATGATGTTGTGGTGGCTTTTCTCACTTCAATAACCTAACTTGATGAGTTTATTGCTCACTACAAAAGTCTAGAGAGCAAATGGTGAAGGAGGAAGAAGATGATGGCTTTCTTTTGACAAGAGTGAAAAAGAAAAACTCTTGTGTGAAAAAGAAAAATATATGTATTTATATTTTTCTCTTATCATCTCAAACAATGGTTAAAAGTTTAAGATATTATTTAATTTGAGTTAAAGCACAAAGAGAAGGTTAACCCATGGTTAGAAGTAGGTGAGCATTGTTAGGTTAAGGAAGAGTGTAGAAACTAACCATGAATTATCCTTTTCTTTATTTCTTTTGTTTTAACAAAAATTAAATAATAATCCATATATTTAAACCATGGTGTGAGTCTTATATTGCCACCATTTTCAATGTGTAATCAACCATGAAGGATGATGTATGTATGTATGTATGTATGCACATCCATATGTGCATGAAACTAAAAGAAAGAAAGCATACATGCATGCCTACATCCATCATGTACAAGAAAAGATTTCAAGTGAGAAAACTAATGGTTAAATGATAAATCAACACTTGATTTATCAATCCGGCCATATCACATATGACCCCACCAAAAGCAAGCCGCCCGATCAATATACGGTATCCTATACGCGCATTTTAATCGGGTCCATGCGCATATCGCATACGCGCACCACAACGTTTCGCCTGGACTAGGTAACTCCTTTGTCGGACTCTAAGACTCGTCAATATGCCGGCAGTGGGTGATGATCATATCAAGCACCCCCAAGTCGCAAGCGGTTAGCTAAACGTAACGGCCACCCGGGTATTGAGCGATCAGAAAAAAACAAGCAAACCTGCTACAACTCCCGTCGAGCCAACTGGAAACACTACCGTACAGTCCGGTCTCCTCGTTTAATATGCCGCATATCAAGTCTAGGGGTGGTAAACGTCAGACCCCAATAACTGATATGTCGTGCCGATGTGAGGCTCAAAACGGGTCGAGAAACTACAGGTAACACTTACCAGAAAATCTCTGAATCAGCCCTAGCCAGGGACTTCCCTGTTACGGCCAATCGAGCACAGCGCAACATCAACCCCCAATACTGGGAGAGACGAAACCCCTCCTATCGCTCATTGCCTCCATGTGACTCGGGACTGTACCCAAAAACCACCGTTTTGCATGCCCTCATGGACGTGGTAAGGTGGAAATCAAAGTACAGTGGGAATCACACAAGACTCTATGACGATCTTGGGTCTACATACTAACCTGTACAAGTGTCACCAGAGAACTGCCATCTGACGTGAGGTATAATACCAACTGGGAGTTCTCGGCGAGTCCGTCCAGTGTACCCAGTCTCCACTGAGCACCCGTATACCATCTCTGATGTCAAACACCAATGGATATAGGATCATCCATCGTCCATCTCATGGGTCGAGAAGCGTATACGCTAGTCTACACTAGTGTATCGATGCCCCGTCTCGATACACCCATGACTAGGGACCTTGAAGGATGTACTTATGGACTACCATGTCGCCACTAGTATGATCTGCATCAAAGTCCAGGTAGTCAAGTACACATCCTAAGGGCTTTACCAACATGTAACTCTAAGACAGTATAAAGAGACAAGTATACATGTTAAGATAAAAAGCAACCAGATAGCATACTATCATATCGAGCAAGAAAGTCATCTCTATATATGTCCAAGCATCCAATATAATATACATCATCTGCACAATACTGGCCTCTAGGGCATACATACAACTAACAATCTCCCACTTGCACTAGGTCCAGCTACTGTAGTATCGCATACCGAGCATCCCGAAGAGTCTCTCAAACTGTATCTGTGGAATGGCCTTCGTGAGTGGATCCGCTGTGTTATTTTTCGTGTCAACCCTCCTGACCTCGATCTCCCGGCGATCAACTATCTCCCGGATCAGGTGATACCGCCTCAGAATGTGCCTGGATCGCTGATGGGACCTGGGTTCCTTGGCCAAAGCCACCGCTCCATTGTTATCATAATACAAAGGTATTGGATGCTCAATGGATGGAACCACTCCAAGTTCTGTAATGAACTTCTTGATCCAGACAGCCTCTTTGGCAGCATCGTTGGCAGCGATGTATTCAGCCTCCATCGTCACGTCTGCCACGGTTTCCTGCTTGGAACTCTTCCAGTTAACCGCCCCTCCGTAAAGGGTAAAGACAAATCCCGACTGCGACTTAGAGTCGTCCTTATCATTCTTGAAGCTTGAATCGGTAAAGGACTCCACTTGGAGTTCTCCGCTACCATACACCAAGAGCATCTCCTTAGTCCTTCGTAAGTACGTGAGAATGCTCTTCACAGCTGTCCAGTGACTCTCTCCAGGATCAGCTTGATACCTACTCACTATACTTAGTGAGTATGCTACATCGGGTCTGGTACATAACATCGCATACATGATAGAGCCTACAGCCGAAGCATAGGGTATCCCTTGCATGCGAGCTCTCTCCAAATCAGTCTTGGGAAACATCTCTTTGGAGAGAGTGACTCCAGAGATCGTGGGTAAATTCCCTCGCTTGGATTCTTCCATACTAAACCGCTTTAGTATGGTGTCAATGTACCTGGACTGGGATAATCCCAATATCCTTTTAGATCTATCTCTATAGATCCTGATTCCCAATATGCATGAGGCATCACCTAGATCTTTCATTGAGAATCTTTGTGATAAGAAGAGCTTGACCGATTGCAGCATAGGAATGTCATTTCCTATCAGGAGTATGTCGTCTACGTACAATACGAGGAAGACAACCTTACTCCCTGATACCTTCTTATAAATACAAGGTTCATCTACGTTTTTGACGAAATCAAACTCTTTGATGACGACGTCAAAGCAGATGTTCCAACTCCGCGATGCTTGCTTTAATCCATAAATGGATTTAAGCAGCTTGCACACCTTCCTGCTGCTCCCACAATCTACGAAGCCCTCTGGCTGAGTCATGTACACGCACTCTTCTAAATCACCGTTTAGAAAGGCGGTCTTAACATCCATTTGCCAGATTTCGTAATCATGATATGAAGCGATGGCAAGCATGATCCGGATGGATTTAAGCATAGCCACTGGAGAAAAGGTTTCGTCATAGTCCACACCTGGTCTTTGACGAAAACCCTTTGCAACAAGTCTAGCTTTGAAAGTCTCCACTTTCCCATCTACACCAAGTTTTTTCTTGATGATCCACTTGCTCCCAATGGGTTTTACCCCTTCAGGAGCATCTTCCAAAGTCCATACTTTGTTGGTGTACATGGATTCCATCTCTGACCGCATAGCATCCAGCCATTTCACTGAGTCCCCACTCGTGATAGCCTGCTCGAAGCTAGTTGGGTCATCATCCTCCATGATGCAATCCTCGCTCCCACCATCCATGAGAAAACCGTAGTATCTCTCAGGTTGGCGAGGAACCCTACTAGATCGGCGGAGTGGCTGGGGTTCATCGGGAACTACCGAATCCTCTGGTTCTACCAAATTTTCTGTTGTGGTTTGTATAGCTGGAACTTCATCCAGTGCTACCTAAGGACCACTAATCTCTTTTGCAAGAAATTCCTTTTCTAAAAAGGTGGCATATTGAGCAACAAACACCCTTTGTTCCTCACTGTGGTAGAAGATATACCCTCGCGAATGCTTGGGATATCCAACAAACTTACACAAAACAGACCTTGCCTCGAGTTTGTCCGGTTTTTGTCTTTTGACTTAGGCCGGGCAACCCCATATCTTAATAAAATTAAGATATGGTCTCTTCCCTTCCCATATCTCATATGGGGTGGTAGGCACAGATTTGGTAGGAACCCTATTCAGTAGGTATGCTGCTGTTTCTGGTGCATATCCCCAGAAGGAAATAGGTAACTCAGCTACCCTCATCATAGAGCGCACCATATCCAATAGGGTGTGGTTCCTCCGTTCTGATACACCGTTGTGCTGTGGTGTATATGGAAGAGTCAGCTGAGAGAGAATCCCATTCTCTTTTAGGAAGTCCAGGAATTCAATGCTCAAGTATTCACCTCCTCGATCAGATCGTAGGATTTTAATACTTTTTCCGGTTTGGTTCTCGACTTCTTGTTTATATTCTTTAAATTTCTCAAAAGCTTCTGATTTGTGTTTCACCAGGAACACATACCCGAACCTAGAGAGATCGTCAGTGAATGTAATGAAGTAAGAAGAACCATCCCTGGCATGTATAGACATGGGACCGCATACATCACTATGTATCAGTCCCAAGAGTTCAGTAACTCTTTCTCTGTGTCCCGTAAACGGAGTTTTGGTCATCTTGCCTTTGAGACATGACTGGCAAGTGTCATAAGATGAAAATTAAAACGGATTCAAATATCCATATTTATGTAACTTAGCTAGTCTTATCGCATTGATGTGACCCAGTCTACAATGCCACAAGAAGGATTCGTTCAGTTCTGAAATATTCCTCTTGTGTGTGTTTGTTATAGTCAGAACTGTTGATTGATTTAGAACATATATGCCATTGCACAACGTGCCTGATCCAACCAACTTTTGGTTACGGAAAATGTTCATAACATTATCCTGTAATACAAAATTATATCCCTCTTTACTCAACAAAGAAACCGATATAATGTTGCATATCAGGTTCGGCATGTAATAGCATTCGTTCAGAACCAATGTATTACCAGTTGGTAATGCAAGGCGATATCCCCCGACAGTCTTAGCTGCAACAATTGCACCATTTCCAACTCTTATGTCTTTATCACCTTCTCCAATTTCTCTACCTTTCCTAAGCCCATGCAACTGATTACATATATGGGATCCTGACCCGGTATCAAATACCCAGGACGTAGGGCAAATGGAGAAACAGTTCTCTGTAACGAACAAACCCGAAGAAAATGCATCATCATGTACTTTCTTCATTCGGGTGGCATGGGAATCCTGGTATTCCCCTATGTCCTGTTCAGTCTTATAACTCTTATAAGAAAGAATGGAACCGACGTTCCCCACCACAGTATAACTTGTGGGTTCGGTCAATACATCCATGTTATTATCTTGATTAAGGCATGACATGGTCGCTACCTGGAGAGAGAGAGAAAAAAACACTTTAGTGTATGCTCTTGCAAGATCAGATTGGTTATTATCTTATCTAATCAGGATGGCTCCCACTGTTTTTATCAAATCTTCCTTCAAACCCTAAAAGGAAAGACTAGCCGGGATTAATTACACCCTACAACTTCGCCGATCTTTCAGGCAGGCCAGTGTCGGTACTTTGAGGGAAGTTCCCCGTGCTTTCGCACGGACCTAATTAAAGTAAACCTCATTTTCCCAGAGGCGTAACCCCGTTGACACCTTTCTAGACACCTACTTGATCGGCTAATTGTCCTTTGTAAAACACTCCCAGGAGTAACAATTACTCGCACTGGGTATCGGGATCCAACTATCTCATAGAAGGTATGCAATCTCATTGCAAATTTCAACACTTGAAATTCCCGATAATGTTTTGCCCCAAGAATCCTATGACCATGACAGAGGTCAACAAACCACAGGGTGCAAGTCAAGTTCAACCCGTCATTTCTTGATTGAATCAAACCCACTAGTACGACCCTTGACGGAGGTCAACAAGGTCGTACGACTACCCTAATCCAATCTGCATCACATTCATAAGCAGATAAATACTAGTTAGCTACCGCACACTACGCCTTGACGGAGGTCAACAAACGTAGCACGAATACTACGTAGGATTTATCTGAAATGACGGAGGGTTACGACAGGTTTTTCTGAAAAACTATTGCGTAATGAACTTGATATCGTTGTAGAATCAAGTTATGTTTTGAAATGGATTGATTTTGAGGATTTTACTAGTTTTGGTAAAGAGGTCACTCCCGGTGAAGGGATCTCGGCTCTTTCCTTATCGAATAAGGTGCAGGATATATCATATATATATCACTGTGCAAAGCAAAACTCCAAAAGCAATCAAAAGCAAACCGAGTGTTGTAGCATCTGCCAGTTTCGCTAAAGAGGTCACTCCCGGTGAAGGGATCTCGGCTCTTTCCTCATCGAATAAGGTGCAGGGTATATCATATATACTGCTATGCAAAGCAAAACTGTAGCTAACCTTTTATTTGAAAATTTGATTCTACAACATCTTTTAGGTTTCTTTTCTTTCATTAATCACATTAATGAAGTCCCATCATTTAAGTCACCTAAACATCATAGATAAATACGACGTACACTTATGCCATCCGCATTCGCCTCGATGTCCCCTCGTGTACCGTTAGGTTAGGTAACTAACGACAGAGCAGGGCAGGGCTAGTGTGGGTGCAAAACATAAGTAACGTCTATATAATATATCATATATACTATATACTGTATCTATCACAGCACATCACAGATATCGCAGCAGAAACATAGATATAATGTGGGATATACTAGGACGTCCGTATTTAGTATTTAGCCAACAATAGAAAATACGGATTCCACAGTCGCGATGAATAGCCACGCCCACACCCTGGACCCCTACGAGAGCGGCAAGCAACCCTACTAATTCTGGAGTTTAGGAGACCCGGTCTCGACTCCTTGAGATGGCCTCCCACTGAACCCCAGAACCCGGTCACCGTGCTCCCCTCCTTGGGTCCATCCTAATGCGGAAAAGTAAATAATATACAACACAGGTGGCAGGAACCTCAACCCGGAAGTGCTTCAAATAAAAGAATATTACATTACATTTGAATTTAAATGAATGAAAATATAAAAATCTCATCTCAAATAAAACCCCACGGCTATTCAATCGCGACAATCCTACACATCATATCTCAGCAACACATAATATCTCATATCATCAACTTAAGTAAGTATGCATACACCGATTGTCGTCGACGTATAGCAACGACTATCGGCAATATCACTACATACTACACTTACGGTCACAGAAAAGAAAGTGTAAAACTGCAATATCTGGAATCAACATTCACTTTAGACATCATAAATGCGAAATATAACATACTTCGTATTTCATGTCTAGTAATATGAATTCCACACATTGCATCACATTCCAGATAATTAGACAGTATTAAAGTTTTTCAAACGAATGATCAAATACCCAAAATTCCCTAAAGCCCAACACTTGAGCGGAGTTCAAAAACCCGGAGTGTGCCACAGTAGTAGCGGTCCAGCCGTAGAAGGGTCAAGCCAACGCCTCACATGTGGCACGCCATACTGCCCCAAACCCTAAGGTTCAAAAAGCAGTTCAAGACGGTCACATAATAGAGTTAAGGTTTGTTGTCTTCTAGAGGGTCCACCACAAAACTTGCACGTATCTCATTAATATTTAAACCCCGTGAAAAGTGAGCAAATGATACTCGTTCGAACACTTCAATACTTTCCAAATTATCCGGAAAACAGAATAACGAATTTACGATTCCCGATCGAATCAACAATTACAAAATAAACCCCATATTACTCAACACTTGAGTCAGTTTAAAAATATCCAGAAAATATATATCAGAGAAATAAAAATAACAGTGTAAAAACGATGGCCTATATCCTCTGTACGGCCGCAGAACCGCGGCCCAAGAAGGGTATTGCCGCGGTTCCGTGGTGGAATGTACGGAATAGACTGTCGTTTTTCACCAAAACTCTAATATTTCCCTGCTGAATTTTTCAGGTATTTTTAATTCAGAAAAATCCCAGATTTTAAAAATTGTCCAGAGAGCCGGTTATCTTGACGTTGTCGGGTTCGATCGGGGTTTTAACTTCGTTAACTCATCGCCTAATGTTCTAGGTCGGCTCTGATACTAATGTTGGGTTAACCTAGCACCTCATGAAGAGATTGGAAGCATCACATGTACCAAAGATTAAAATTTTAGGGTGCTAAGTTAACAAACAAAGAATCGTTCCTTGAAAATTAGGGTTCCAAAACATTACAAGTAACAAAGGCTAGGGTTTTGAGAGTACAACCTTTGTAGCTCCCTACGCTAGACTCCTTGGCCACTTGAGGGTTGGAGAAGGGTTCGCTTGAAGTCTCCTAGTGTCCACGACGGTCCACCCGAAGCTCCTAGTCCAAGCTTGCAACTTCACTTTTCAAGAGAAGAAATGAAGATAACACTCTAAACAAGTGGGCTAAACTTGTGTAGAATGATGCTGTGATGGCTTTTCTCACTTCAAAAACCTAACTTGATGAGTTTATTCCTCACTACAAAAGTCTAGAGAGCAAATGGTGAAGGAGGAAGAAGATGATGGCTTTTTTTTACAAGAGTGAAAAAGAAAAACTCTTGTGTGAAAAAGAAAAATATATGTATATATATTTTTCTCTTATCATCTCAAACCATGGTTAAAAGTTTAAGATATTATTTAATTTGAGTTAAAGCACAAAGAGAAGGTTAACCTATGGTTAGATGTAGGTGAGCATGGTTAGATTAAGGAAGAGTGTAGAAACTAACTAAGAATTATCCTTTTCTTTATTTCTTTTGTTTTAACAAAAATTAAATAATAATCTATATATTTAAACCATGGTGTGAGTCTTATATTGCCACCATTTTCAATGTGTAATCAACCATGAAGGATGATGTATGTATGTAAGTATGTATGCACATCCATATGGGCATGAAACTAAAAGAAAGAAAGCATACATGCATGCATACATCCATCATGTACAAGAAAAGATTTCAAGTGAGAAAACTAATGGTTAAATGATAAATCAACACTTGATTTATCAATCCGGCCATATCACATATGACCCCACCAAAACCAAGCCGCCCGATCAATATACGGTATCCTATACGCGCATTTTAATCGGGTCCATGCGCATATCGTATACGCGCACCACAACGTTTCGCCTGGACTAGGTAACTCCTTTGTGGGACTCTAAGACTCGTCAATACGCCGGCAGTGGGTGTTGATCATATCAAGCACCCCCAAGCCGCAAGTGGTCAGCTAAACGTAACGGTCACCCGGGTATTGAGCGATCAGAAGAAAACAAGAGAACCTGCTATAACTCCCGTGGAGCCAACCGGCAACACTACCGTACAGTCCGGTCTCTTCGTCTGATATGCCGCATATCAAGTCTAGGGATGGTAAACGTCAGACCCTAATAACTGATAAGTCGTGCCGATGTGAGACTCATAACGGGTCGAGAAACTACTGGTTACACTTACCAGCAAATCTCTGAATCAGCCCTGGCCAGGGACTTCCCTGTTACGGCCAATCGAGCACAGCGCAACATCAACCCCCAATACCGGGAGAGACGAAACCCCTCCTATCTCTCATTGACTCCATGTGACTCGGGACTGTACCCAAAAACCACCGTTTTGCATGCCCTCATGGACGTGTTAAGGTGGATATCAAAGTACAGTGGGAATCACACAAGTCTCTATGACGATCTCGGTTCTACAGACTAACCTGTACAAGTGTCACCAGAGAACTTCCATCTGACGTGAGGTATAATACCAACTGGGAGTTCTCGGCAAGTCCGTCCAGTGTACCCAGTCTCCACTGAGCACCCGTATACCATCTCTGATGTCAAACACCAATGGATATGGGATCATCCATCGACCATCTCATGGGTCGAGAAGTGTATACGCTACTCTACACTGGTGTATCGATGCCCCGTCTCGATACACCCACGACTAGGAACCTTGAAGGATGTACTTATGGACTACCATGTCCCCAGTAGTATGATCCGCATCATAGTCCAGGTAGTCAAGTACACATCCTAAAGGCTTTACCAACATGTAACTCTAAGACAGTATAAAGAGACAAGTATACATGTTAAGATAAAGAGCAACCAGATAGCATACTATCATATCGAGCAAGAAAGTCATCTCTATATATGTCTAAGCATCCAATATAATATACATCATCTGCACAATACTGGCCTCTAGGGCATGCATACAACTAACAAAAACATGCTAGGGTTTAAACTTGGGTTAACATTTTCTTTTTAGATAATTCTTATTTGGATGGATAAGTTTTGGAGAAGCTTCATGTTGCTTTGACAAAATCCGCCTTCTTTGTTTTATCCTTGATATTTGTTAACCTAACCTCTTAACCCTAGCCTATGGTTTATTCTCTACAATGGTTAAGCATACCATTCTTAACCTTGGTTGCATTTCTAACCTCAACAATAATTCATTTTTCATTCATCACAACTTCATCTTCTTCTTCCTCTCACCAAAATCTTTCTAGCATTTATTTTGTGATGATTGTTTTGTGAGAAAAAGAAAACAAAAGAGAGCAAAATTCCAAATTCATCATCCTCATCTATTATAGCCACTTATTTTAGGGTGTTTGGTTCCCCAGTACTTTATTAGTGAAGTGAGAGCTTGGGTTTGTGATTCTTCAAGGTAGAACATATTTGAACTTGAAGACTTCAAGCTAGCATAGATCATTCACCTCATGAAGTCTCTCTAGAGTTCGGGAGCTTGATGATCGTAGCGAGGGGACCTTAACTCAGAGCTTATGAAGCGAAGGAATAGACTACAAAGGTTGTAATCCCAAACTCTTAGAAGTAAAGTTGTTTACTTGTAGTTTTAGTTTGATTCTCTAGTTAAAGATCTAGGTTTAGGGTTATCTAGAATGGAAAAAATTTAAACATGGCATGGATGATGCCTCCCGAAACCTTGCTGCCGGTGTAGGTAACCCAACATATATATATATATATATATATAACACCAGACAAAAACGAAGCTATGAATACAAAATTTGGCCGGCGAGATTTCATTTTTGGCCGGCGTGGCCAGTTCTATTAATGTGGATTGCATTCATTTTTGTTTGGTGTTCCATTCTCTTGGATTTATGGTTTTAGGTACTGTTTGATTTTCCCAGATTGCATGTGATGTTATCTTTTCAGTTGGGCCAATTCGGAGTGTCTCGTAGTCGCACTTTTAACATCGTTTCAGGTTTAAGTTTGATCTGTGATGCAATATTTGGAATCCACAATAATTAGTTTTGTGAAAATTAGTTAGTGTTTGATAAATCTAGCATTTTATTCTCAGTTCATTGATTGCCACGGAGTTTCGATTGGGATCAAAACTCCGTCGCAATCGCGTATTGTACGCGAACACTCGCCGGGAAACACTACTAGATATCCATTCCCCATAGCCTCGACCAAGTGACTTTAGGAGAACCCCGTTGCCAAAAGCATCCACTCGGGTGCTTGCGGCCACAGTGTTCCACCTAAGTGCGAATCGTCGTCGGCATCAAGGGTGCAGCCATCTACTAAAGTTCCCGACGAGCATTCGATGATTTATCGCGAATCATATTGAATTACCCGACTGGTTATTGAAAGTGTTTTCAATTCGAGACTAAAAGGCAAGGTTTATTGTGTTAGGCATGAAATTCGGAATATGTGATATTCCGGGTTTATGATGTCTACGGTTGTTGCGGATTCTAATTATTGTAGGTTTTTATTTCTTTTTTGCGACAGTAAGTGTAATATGTGGTGTATCTCCAATCTCGTTGCTATACGTCAACGACATTAGGAATACTCATATTTACTTACGTTGATGACATGTGATGTTATGTGTTGCTGTGATATGTTATATTGGATCGTCTTGATTGAATGGCCGCGGGTTTTTTGCGTGAGATGAGAGTTTTTCTATTATCATTCATGTAAAAATTGTATATAATATTCTTTTATTAGGACACTTCCGAATTGAGGATGATGTATATTATTTACTTTTCCGCATTAGGATAGACCCAAGGCAGGGAGCACAAGTAACCGGGTTCTAGAGTCCGATGGGAGAACATCTTGAGCAGTCCAGACCGGGTCTCCTAATTCAAGAACTGGTAGGGTCACTTGCAGCTCCCGTAGGGGTCTAGGGATGTGGGTTTGGCTATTCATCACGACAGTGGAATCCGTGTTTTTCATTACTGGCTTAATTTAAAACACGGACCTCCTAGTATATCTTATGTTTCATATGTTTGTTTCTGCTGCCTGAGTTCTGTGATGTGATCATATAACTGCGTGATACGGATACTATATATATGATATATAAAATAAACGTTGTTTATGTTTTGCACCCGCGCTAGTCCAGCCCTGCTCTGCCGTTAGTTAAGTAACCTAACGGTGCATGACAGGGCCCCGTAGCGAATGCGGATGGCATAAGCGTACGTTCTATTTTCGTTTCTTCTGTGATGTTTAGGAAACATAAATTATGGGACTTCATTAATGAGATCAATGGAAAGAAAAGAAACCTAAAGATGTTGTAAAATCAATTTATTTCAAAAAGGTAGCTCTAGTTATTGCTTTGCATAGTGGTATTCCTTTATGAATATCCAGCACCTCATTTGATGAGGAAAGAGCCTAGATCCCTTCACCGGGAGTGAGCTCTTTAGCAAAACTAGCAAATGCTATAACCCTCTCAGTTTGTTTTGAAAACTACTCGATTTTAAAAGCGGAGCTTAAACCACTCCTTTTCAAATAACCAGATTCTACAACAATATCAAGTTCAATACGCTAAAGGTTTTCTTCAAAACCAGTCGTAGCCCTCAGACATGTCAGATAAAGACTATTTAGTATTCGTGTTGCGTTTGTTGACCATAGTCAAGACGTAGTGTGCGGTAGCTGATTAGTGCTTATCTGCCGCATATGATGAGATTGGATTAGGGTAGTCGTATGGCCTTGTTGACCATAGTTAAAGGTCGTACGGGTGGGTTTAATTGAATCATGAAATGACGGGTAGAACTTGACTAGCGCTTATGATTTGTTGACCATAGTTAAGGTCATAGGTCGCTAGGGTTAAAAACAGATAGTGGGAATTTCAAGTGTTGAAATTTGCAATGAGATTGCATACCATCTATAAGATAGTTGGACCACGATACCCACCGGGAGTAAGAGTTACCCCTGGGAGAGCTTTGCACTTAACAATTAGCTAATCCAGTAGGTATCTAAGAAAGGTGTTAACGGGGTTATACCCCTGTAGAAACGAGGTTATTTAATTAGTTCCATTCAAAAGCATGGGGAGACACCCTCGGAGTACCAACACCTGCCTGGCCGAACCATTAGCGAACTTGTAGGGTGTAATTAATCCCGGCTAATCTTACCTTTTATGGTTTGAAGGAAGATTTGATAAAAACAGTGGGAGCCATCCTGATTAGATAAGATAATAACCAATATAATCTTGCAAAAGCGCACGCTAAAGTGTTTTATTCTCTCTATCCAGGTAGTGACCATGAAACGGCTTAATCAAGATAATAATATGGATGTATGGACTGAACCCGCTTATTATATTGAGCTGGGGAACGTTGGTTCCGCTTTTTCTTATGATTGTCATAAGTCTGAGAAAGGAATAATGGAATCCACGGATTCCCATGCAACCCGAACGAAGAAAGAGCATGATGATGCATCTTCTTCGGGTGTGTTCGTTATTGAGAACTGTTTCTCAGTTAGCTCTGCGTCCTGGGTATTAGATACCAGATCAGGATCCCACATTTTTAATATGTTAAAAGGGTTACGGAGAAGTAGAGAATTGGGAAAGGGTGATATGTCCCTCAGAATAGGAAACGGAGCAATTGTTGCTGCTAAAGCTGTCGGCGAATATCACCTTGTATTGCCAAATAGTAATACATTGATTTAGAACGACTGTTATTATATACCGTCGATGATGTGCAACATCATATCCGTTTCTTTATTAAATAAAGATGGATATAACTTTGCACTAGAGAAAAATGTTATAAACATTTTCCTGAATCAAGCATTGATTGGGTTTGGTACGTTGAGTAACGGTATATACGTTCTGAATCAAAACACAGTTCTAAGCATACAGAACACACACAAGAGAAAAATTCAGAAATAAACGAAGTCTTCTTGTGGCAATGTAGACTTGGTCATATAAATACGACCAGACTAGCGAAGTTACATAAAGATGGATACCGTAATCCATTTGAATTTACATCTTATGAAACTTGCCAGTCATGTCTCAAATGAAAGATGACCAAAACTCCATTTACGGGACATGGAGAAAGAGCTACTGAACTCTTGGGACTGATACATAATGATGTATATGGTCCTATGTCTACACATGCCAGGAATGGTTCCTCGTACTTCATTACATTCATCGAGGATCTCTCAAGATTCGGAAATGTGTTCCTGATGAAACACAGATCTAAAGCTTTTGAAAAATTCTTGGAATATAAGTACGAAGTTCAGAACCAGACGGGTAAAAGTAGTAAAGTCCTTCGGTCTGTTCGGGGAGGAGAATACATGAGCACGAAATTCCGAGACTACTTAAAAGAGAATGGGTTTCTCTTTCAGCTTACTCCTCCGTATACACCACAGCACAATGGAGTATCAGAGTGGAGGAATCACACCCTATTAGATATGGTGCGTTCTATGATGAGTATTGCTAAGTTATCTATTTCCTTTTGGGGTTTTGCACTTGAGACAGCTGCATATCTACTGAATAGGGTTCCAACCAAATCCGTGCCTACCACTCCATATGAGATATGGAATGAGAAGAGACCATCTCTTAAACGAGTTAAGATATGGGGTTGTCCAGCCTATGTTAAAAAGCAAAATCCGGACAAGCTCGAAGCAAGGACTGTTTTGTGCAAGTTTGTAGGATATCCAAATAATTCATATGGATATACCTTCTGCCACACTGAGCAACAAAAAGTGTTTGTTTCTCAAAATGCCACCTTTTTAGAAAAAGGAATTTCTTGTGAAAGAAATTAGTGGTAATGAGGTAGAACTGGAAGAAATTCGCGCTGCACAAACTATAACTGATGATTTGGTAGAACCGGAGGATT
Source organism: Agapanthus africanus (assembly GCA_030015575.1). Lineage (NCBI taxonomy): Eukaryota > Viridiplantae > Streptophyta > Magnoliopsida > Asparagales > Amaryllidaceae > Agapanthus > Agapanthus africanus. The sequence goes on along the minus strand of JASDDO010000001.1, from coordinate 363,392,764 downwards.
CAATAGTCCCCGACGAACCTCTGCCACTCCGCAGATCAAGTAGAGTTCCTCATCCACCTGAGAGATACTACGGTTTTCTCATAGAAGGTGGGAGTGAGGATTGCGTCATGAAAGATGATGACCCAACTAGTTTCGAGCAGGCCATCACAAGTGGTGACTTTGTGAAATGGCTGGATGCTATGCGATATGAGATGTAATCCATGTATACCAACAAAGTATGGACTTTGAAAGTTGCTCCTGATGGGGTAAAACCCATTGGGAGCAAGTGGATCTTTAAGAAGAAAATTGGTGTAGATGGAAAGGTTGAGACCTTCAAAACTAGACTTGTTGCAAAAGGTTTTCGTCAACGACCAAGTTTCTATGATAATGAAACTATCACGACTCGAAATAGCACGTGACTGGCCTTTGAATCATATGAAGTCTATAGGACCTCATCTAATTCAAGTAAGCAAAAAGCCCAGAAATCTAAAACCGTTTTAAAGTAATAAATAAAGAAAACTAGTTTTTAAGAAGTAAGGAAAACATGTTTTAAAAGAAAGGTTTTTAAATAAGTAAGCCTAATATGCATTTTTAAAATCTATAGTCTTTTCTGAAAATTTCGGCAGAGTTTCCTTTGTAAATACTGGCCCCAAACGGGATACAACATGAATAATATATATACAATGATAAAAGGCATCCCCAAGCGGGAGCTAGCTCTTCGTCAAATCGATGGTCACAACCACGCAAGCAGTATAATATACAACGCCGAAGGGCGAGGATCAAAACTCAAAGGAAAACTCAAAATCAGCATGAAAACCATAATACTACAACGCGCGACTCTAAGGTCGAAATAATACATAACTGGTTTTCTAAGTCTGAAACAATATACAAGTTTGGTTGATGGAATTTCTAGATACAACTGAATAATACATATACAATGGTGGTTCTGATGCAAAAGAACCCACCTACCAAAGCAAATCACCCGTAAGGGAAGCAGTGTGCCAGAAAGCCGCAATGGAACCTGTATGGCAAAACCTGCAAGAACTGTGGCACAACGAGGGTGAGATGCCAACTCATGAATAGAAAACATCACAGAGCAGAAATCGTATGTATGACACAATCCTAGGTTAATACGATCAGATATATATATAAACCTCAAATGAATAAGTCTGAAGCATGATAAGGTGGCAATGTAACATCTATACATGAGTGTAGTGCCAAGTGCTCGTGCCAGTGTTTCAGGTAATAACATATCATAAATATGAGGTATGATCAATGCCGACTATATCATGAAGTCGATGAATATGTGGAAATCTTCCGAATATGTGATCAATGTCATCAATGTCAACAATATGTATGTGGATATCACCCAACTATGTGATCAATATCATCAATGTCAACTATATGTATGTGGAAATTGTTGGATATAGTGCCCTCAAAGTCAATTATTAGATCGCAGGTACGTGATTGCAATGATTGAGGAGGACCTATACCGGTAGCACAGTCTTACTCGAGATGATAGTATGCTATCTGGTTTGCCTTTATCAGTCGTGTAAAGGTTCAGGTGACTGATCACCATTACACATTGATAGAGCCCTTAGGATCTTGCTTGACTACCAACAGTACGATGGCGATCATATACGTGAGAGTTGGGTAGTCTATAAGCACATCCTTAATTATGGTCCCTAGTCGTGGGAGTTTCGAGACAGGGCATCGATACTCCGGAGTAGACTAGTGTATACAGTCGAGATCCCAAAGAGGGGCGGTAGGCAGTCTCACAAGCCACTGTTGTCAGTTGGATCACCTAAGATGCATACAGGTGCTCATTGAGTTATGAGTACACCGGAAAAGACTCGCTGGGAAGCTGCTAGTTGGTATTTATACCTAGCGTCAGATAGCAGTTCCCTGGTGACGTGTGTACAGGTTAGTTCATCGACCTGAGGTCGTCATTTGTCTCGTGTGAGTTCCCACTGTGCTTTGATTTCTACCCTACCACGGCTCAAAGGAGTCGTGCAAACATGTATTTTTTGGGTACAGTCCCGAGCCACATGGAGGCAAGTGAGCGGATCGGCAGGGGATTCGTCTCTCCCGGTATTGGGGGTGAGATCGCGCTGTGTCTAGGAAAGCCATTACACCAAGTCCTTGGCCAAGGCAGGTGAGAATTACTGGTAAGTATTCCAGTAGTTTCTCAGTGTGTTCAGGGCTTGTCTCCGACACGACTTATACCGCTATTGGGGGTCAGACGTTACCAGCCCCCTAGGCCCGATATGCGATTCTCATAGACGAACGGACTGGACTGTATGTATATTGTCACTATTAGGCTCAGTAGGGTTCCAGGATGAGTTCGCTCATCGGCTTCCCTTGAGGTCAGTACATGGGCAGCCGTTACGCACTGCCAGTGCCGCTGATGTGCTTGTGGTTAATCCCACTGCCTGGGTACTGATGAGTCATTAGAGTCCCCCACAGATAGTTTCCGAAGTTCGGGTGAAACGTTGTAGAGGCCGTATGGTTTTATGGCAGGGTTCGGAAAATGCACGTGCGTTTACGCACGTGTCATATTTCGGGCAGATAATACTGGTGGGCTTTGGTTTAAGCCGGATCCATGTATTATACTGTGTAGATATAATATCTTTGTCTCAGTTGCATTTGTATTCGGTCGTAATACAAATGCGGGTATGTTTCTACTGTTACGGGGTTATCCTAAAATTCGTTTCGGGATCGCTTTTCGAAATTGCCAGTTTTCTATCACCCATCTTAAACATTCGGTTTAATGCGGAATTATCTTTTTCTTGAGGGTGAGTCATGAGGGTGAGTCATGAGTGGAAGCTTCTGGATTGGTGACTAGTTTCATGACTCATTTGTTTGCATTAATGGTTGATGAGGTGTTATTAGTGAGTCACCTTTTCCATTAATGCCTTTTGTTCTTGCTAAGATATTTGATTAAGATCTTTTCCATTATAGTCACCCCCCTTGCTCGTACACTCACCCCCTCCTCATATATGTGGCCGGCCCTTCTTTTGGAAGGCACATGGTTGTTGAAAAAGAAAATAGATGATGGAATTTGGTTCATGGAAATTTCATAGCTCATTTCTCATCACTCCATTAAAAGGCAACTTCATTAACCGTTCATCCATGGTTTTGGATGAAACGAGACAAAGTGTTCTACTCATTCTCTACATCAATCTTGGACATGTCGGCTAGCAAACATCATGTCCGAGTTGCCTCGGTATAGAGGCGGGAGCCCGTTTAAAGATCCGTTGACGTGGTGCCACCTGGACGAGGAGACCGGAGATCGAGCGAGATCGTAGATGCCGCAAAGGAGCGTGGGATGATGGCTAAAGACCGAAGGACTTGGATCGATCGGTATAGCCTTTCTACCTCTTTACAATTTGTTAGTTTAGCGTTAATGGCAGATCCGGGTTATAGTATGCGATAGCGTCAGTTACAAAAGTTTTTGTTCCGCGTTTGGCGTCAGAATGACGGCCGGGGCACTACCGTAGACTTACATGGTATCAGAGCCACGCCATTAAGCTTTACTAACTTGTTCTAATGCGTTTAAAACATCGATCGAACGAAATTTCTGAAAGCGCGATTTTCAGTGTAAAGTTTCTGTCGAGTTTTATTTAAGGTCTAAAAATTATTTTGAGCATTTCAAAAAATCGAGCAGGCTTTTTTAAGAATTCTGTTGAAATTTGGTAGACTGAAGCTTCCAAAGCGCCGCGGAACCGCCGTACAAACCCTGGTTTGACCGCGGTTCCGCCGCCGTTTTGGAGCAACAGTAAACCATTTTTCTACAGTAGGGTCTTCTTGTAAAATTATGGTTTTTGGAATATTTCTTTTGGGCCCAGATTTTGTTTGTGTACTGCAGATGTATGTGGGACCCACTTCGGGAAGTTTTGTCGATCGAAATTTTAAACTTGTTCGTTTATAGTACTTACATTATATCTCCGGCCATGAATGTCATTTGAGCGGTAAATTGCGTCTAATTGCTATAGTCCTTTTAGACGGGTTTGCGAACGTGACATTCGTGTTGATGTTCTATGTTGTGCTGTGATGTTGCGGATTTATCGTGGTGGATAGCAGTGTGCAATGGTAGTGCAGTTTGGATTTATTTGTACATTTGATATTACGGGGCGAGCGCCCAACATATGGACTGCCGTCACTGCCTGTTTATATAATATTCTTTTGGGGCACGACCGGGATGAGGTCGATGCACCCGTTGTACATATTTTTCATTTCTGTACTAGGTTTTACCCCATGACGGAGTGTATGGATAGCCGGGTTCTGGAGGGCCACAGGTCCGCATCTCATGGCTTTGAGAGGCAGAGGAGCCTCACTCTAGAATTGGCAGACTATTCGCCGAACTCGTAGGGGGTACAGGTTGACCCAATGAGGGGTGCTCAGGTTACTGGATTCCGTGAAGTGCAGGGTGGTCCATTCACTTTGCTGTAGGGGGCTGTCTCGCTTCAGGTTTTGGCGGGTAACTTGCCGCACCCATAGGGGTCTATGTTTCATTGCACAGGCTATCCACACGACCAGGGGAACGTCGGGTTTCAGCAGCGGCTCTGTGAAACACGGGGATCCCAGATTATCTGTATTGTTCTGTGATACTTATTACTTTTCTGGAATGTTGCATTTTATCATGCCTGGAGCGATTATTGTATATTGGTATATATAATAGTAGATGTTGTATATATTTTGCACCCACGCTAGTCCAGTCCCCGCTCTGTCGCTAGTTAAGTAACCTAACGGGCAATGATGGGACCCAGTGGCGAATACGGATGGCATATACGTACATTTTATTTTCGTTCTTTTCTGGTGTGATTAATTGATGGGACTGCGTTGATTCTGATCGATGCAAAGGAAAACAGACCTGTTTGGACGTTGTTGGAACAGTTTTAAAAATTGTTATTACAAAGACGTTTTCTTTTGTTTTGCACAGTGGTATTCAGTTGGAATATCCTGCACCTCATTCGACGAGGCAAGGGCCGAGATCCCTTCACCGGGAGTGACCCCTTGGGCAGAAATTTGCGTCAGGGTAATAACTTGACTATAGTCGATTACATGTTGCTTTGCATCGCGGTATTCAGTTGGAATATCCTGCACCTCATTCCACGAGGAAAGTGCCGAGATCCCTTCACCGGGAGTGACCTCTTTAGCAAAGGTTTTCGCCACTATATTTTATAAAAAGCTATCAGGTTCCTTCAGCGATATCAAGTTCGTTACGTTAAAGGTTTTTCGCCAAAAACCAACCGTAGCCCTCTGTCATTTCATTTGGGTATTCAGTAGTATTCAAGCTATGTATTTTGACCAACGCCAAGGCATACTGTTTTGTAGCTGCTGGGTATTCATCTGTTGCATAGATAGATGAGTTGGTTTCGGACAGTCGTTCTGCCATTTGGCCAACGTCAGGGGCATGTGCGGGTGGGTTCAAATTGACAAGATAACGATGGGTAGAACTTGGCATGTGACTTATGGCATTTTGGCCAACGTCAAGGTCATAAGAGCATGGAGCAAAAATCACATCGGGATTTTCTAAAGAAACTGAAACTTGCCAAATATGCGCATACCTTCTGGAGTGTGATAACATGAGTGGATTTCTTCACGTTATAATACGATGAGAGTTGGATCCCAATTCCCACTGATGAGTTGGTGTACTCTTTGGGTGATCCCGTTTGATTCTTCTTTCAGGTTTAGAGGAGAATTTGACAGTACAGTGGGAGGTTTCCTGATTAGATACAATGATAACCATTCTGATCTAGGTTAGGGTGCACGCAGATAGTTTCTTTTCTCTCTCTCTGTGGCAGCGACCTTTGACCGACCCTAGACTATGACTCATTGACCGAGTTTACCGAACCTTCTTAAAATACTTGCCTTTGGATTGTCCGAGTTGCATAAGTCATTGCTGCCCCTTCTTCTACCCTTTGAATTTCTCAAAACACCTCGTATCACTACGAACATGCACTTCCATTGGATAGATCCATCGTATGGTTTTATACGAACTCGAAGGGAATTCTTCGAGGATGGATCTAGGTTTAGGAGAAATAGAATTGGTTTATTCAGTTGTCTTTTATTATCACCTTCTCTCAGGTTGCGAGGGCTCCTTGGTTTAGGAGAGTACACAAATTTCGCTTATTGGATAGTCTTCTTCCAAACCATAGGCAGGTGCCGAAAGGTAGGGAATGAAGAAAACCAATTAGCCTAAGTAGGCTGTGCAGAAGGTAATAACTAAAGACAAAATAAAGGGATTAGAAAGAGGGCAAAGTAAATTGCGACCGCTATCATTCACGACCAAACCGCGTAGTTCATCGCCACTCCTATTTCACCATTGCTTTTTTCCCCAGTTCGGGAGAAATAGAATAAGGTATTATTAAGTTGTCTTTTATCATCACCTTCTCTCAGGTTACGAGTACTCCTTGGTTTAGGAGGGTACACCTATTACGCTTATTGGATAATCTTCTTCCAAACCATAGGCTGGTGCCGAACGGTAGGGAAGGAAGAAAACCACTTAGCCTAAAGGGATGTACAGAAGGTAACAACTAAAGACAAATAAAGGGAATTGGAGAGATGGCAAAGAAATATACGGTTACAGTCATGAATTGGATTATGGAAGAGGCATTACTATGAATACCATGACACCCCTACGAAACATTTTCATGTTTCCGTTTCACTGTGCATTGTTAAAGGAAAACTGATTTCCCGATTAGATACTTACTCCAGGGTATGTATTTACCAGGTATGATTCTCACATCTGTATGGTTTTACAGATGATGAGTGGGAGTAAGTTATTGGGAATAAGGTGATCATCCTCATTATATCGGAATTCGTTGTAATTGGTGATATTTGAGGAAGTCGCCTGGGTTTTTGCTGGACGGCATGTATTTGGTTTTGAGTATCCGTTGTTGTACACCAATTTCAAAATGATATATCTATACGTTTATTTTTATAAAGTGAGATATAATTTAAAATTATGTCCGTGACATTTACCTATATCAGTTGACGATTGAGTAAGGAGCACTGAACAGCGGAGTAGTTCTTAACCATAAAGTATAGTTTTCAACCAACGATGCATAGGTTTTGAGTTATTCAACTCAGCAGACTTATACAGAGTATTGTATGTTGTCTAGTGTCCATTAGGACAAAGGGGTTGGTCCTCGTACTATGTTCTGTTAACTTATGACTTCTCTAGATTTTAGACAAGTGTTTCGTAGAAATACAAGGTCTAAGTTTTGAGAAGTTGTGGGTATAGGAATAAAGTAGAAAACCAGATATCGCAAGTATCGGGATTCTTCAAAGAGATCGAAGATGTAGATACCTGTGATTGGTGTTCAGTTGATAGTAATGGTTTTGAGGAACTTGTTTCTCTTTCAGGTCACTCATAATTGGATGTATTCCTAAGTTGAGTAATGCTGATTAGACTCTATCCATTAAGTTGATATGCACTAGAGACAGCTGCATGATTTGAATCTGGTTCCAATTAAATAAGTGCCAAAGTTTCTATATTGGATATAGAATGGTTCATATCTTAACGATGTTAAGGTATTGGGAGTTGTCCGGCATATGCTTAAAACCAGACTCTGGATAACTCAGGGCACGTTTCTGTAATGGCAGTTTGTGGGTTTGCCCAGGCTATGACGAGGGTTGTCTTTCTACCATCTGGAAGATCAATAGTGATATTGTTCTTGACTCGCCACAGTTTAGTAAAATAGATTTTTTCAAAAAACAGTAGTGGGAGTATGGTAGAACTGGAAGTGATTCCAGAACCGCAAACGATTACGGAAAATTTAATAGGACCTAAAGATTCAATCAGGTTTAACATTCCATTAGCCACTCCACAGATTTAGTGGGTAAGCTCAGACACCCGAGAGGTACTCCGGTAGCCTCAAGGACGGTGACAGGGAGGTTCTTGTTTACCCAGACTTGACACTACTGTTGTTCCAGGCTATGAAACCCGGAAGGAGGTTAAGTATAGCGTCGTTCTAAACTAGCTTTAGAAGTGCACATATATATTATTCTGCCAGAGGGTTTTTATGGTCAGTGGGAGCAGCGGAAGCTTATTGGGCAAGTAGCTTATGTCTATTTATAGACTTGAGCAGATATAGCGGAGTTAGATCATCTAATTTGGATGTAACAGTCATGGGTTTGACTTCATCAGAATAGGGGATGGATATGTTAAGAAGGTAGTAGGGTGTGATGTCCTGGTATTTTGATGACATACAGAGAGTAGGAAGTAAAATTCCTGTACTATGATCGGTTGTACTGTGGTCGTCACACAGTTGTTTCTCCAGAAAGGATATAGATATAATATCTGACATTCTGGTTACTAGATCTATGGTTTTAGATCTAGATTTGGGTAGTTTCCCAATATAGGTACTTTGACAGTATTCTAATAGTTTTTAGAATAGATGACTCCTGGCATGGTGGTGTACCTGCAGGTGATGGAGTCACCCTCTCTAAAGGTGTCTTACAGACTAAAGGGGAGAGGGATGTGCATAATTGGAAGATCACATGCTTAGGCAATTGTGTCAATCGTGAGATGTCAAGTACCACACCGGATGTTGTTTTTGAAATAGATGCAATAAGTTTATATTAATCCAATCCTGGAGAAATATAAGGAAGCAGTTTTAGAACATAAGTGGATGTTCTACGTATTTGATAACGGCAGCCTCCTTCGGGGACGGTTATCATTCCAGGCTTCAAAGGTGACATGGATGACAGAGTGATTGTCAGAGTTATACTTTTCCCTCTGACGAAGGGGACAGTATTATGGACAGGTGGTCCAAGAGGATACTGTGGGAGGCATGGTGCTGGACACTGATTAGTTTCAGATATCGATACAGTATAAGAATTTTGGATTTGGAGTTCATTTATGAACTAGGTCCCATCAGATATCCAGACATATTCTAAGACAGGTATTACTCAATTCGGGAGATGGGTTTCTCCGCGAACATGAGATTAAGAGAGACAAGGAAAGATACATCAGGGCGGATCCACTCACTGAGGCTATTTCTCGAACACAAGAGTTTTATAAACGAGCTTTGTGAAACTGTTTAGTAGAGGAGTTGGGTGTTCGGTATCACGCGGGCCGTGAGTATACGACATCGCAATAATTAGCCTTAAGTGCAAGTGGGAGATTGTTGGATATAGTGCCCTAAAAGTCAATTATTGGATCGCAGGTACATGATTGCAATGATTGGGAAGGACCTATACCGGTAGCACAGTCTTACTCGAGATGATAGTATGCTATCTGGTTTGCCTTTATCAGATGTGTAATGGTTCAGGTGACTGATCACCATTACACGTTGATAGAGCCCTTAGGATCTTGCTTGACTACCAACAGTATGATGGCGATCATATACGTGAGAGTTGGGTAGTCTATAAGCACATCATTAATTGTGGTCCCTAGTCGTGGGAGTTTCGAGACAGGGCATCGATACTCCGAAGTAGACTAGTGTATACAGTCGAGACCCCGACGCGGGGCGGTGGCCGGTCTCATAAGCCACTGGTGTCAGCTGGATCACCTAAGATGTATACAGGTGCTCATTGGATTATGAGTACACCGGACAGGACTCGCTGGGAACCTGCTAGTTGGTATTTATACCTAGCGTCAGATAGCAGTTCCCTGGCGACATGTGTACAGGTTAGTTCATCGACCTGAGGTCGTCATTTGTCTCGTGTGAGTTCCCACTGTGCTTTGATTTCTACCCTACCACGGCTCAAAGGAGTCGTGCAAACAGATATTTTTTGGGTACAGTCCCGAGCCACATGGAGGCAAGTGAGCGGATCGGCAGGGGATTCGTCTCTCCCGGCATTGGGGGTGAGATCGCGCTGTGTCTAGGAAAGCCATTACACCAAGTCCTTGGCCAAGGCAGGTGAGAATTACTGGTAAGTATTCCAGTAGTTTCTCATGGTGTTCAGGGCTTGTCTCCGACATGACTTATACCGATATTGGGGGTCTGACGTTACCAGCCCCTAGGCCCGATATGCGATACTCATAGACGAACGGACCGGACTGTATGTATATTGTCACTTTTAGGCTCAATAGGGTTCCAGGATGAGTTCGTTCATCGGCTTCCCATGAGGTCAGTACATGAGCAGCCGTTACGCACTACTAGTGCCGCTGACGTGCTTGTGGTTAAACCCACTGCCAAGGTACTGATCAGTCATTAGAGTCCCGCACAGATAGTTTCCCAAGTTCGGAAGAAACATTGTAGAGGCCGCATGGTTTTATGGCAGGCTTCGGAAAATGCACGTGCGTTTACGCACGTGTCATATTTCGGGCAGATAATACTGGTTGGCTTTGGTTTAAGCCGGATCCATGTATTATACTGTGTAGATATAATATCATTATCTCAGTTGCATTTGTATTCGGTCGTAATACAAATGAGGGTATGTTTATTCTGTTACGGCGTTATCCTGAAATTCGTTTCGGGATCGCTTTTCGAAGTTGCCAGTTTTCTATCACCCGTCTTGAACATTCGGTTTAATGCGGAATTATCTTTTTCTTGAGGGTGAGTCATGAGGGTGAGTCATGAGTGGAAGCTTCTAGATTGGTGACTAGGTTCATGACTCATTTGTTTGCATTAATGGTTGATGAGGTGTTATTAGTGAGTCACATTTTCCATTAATGCCTTTTGTTCTTGCTAAGATATTTGATTAAGATCTTTTCCATTATGGTCACCCCCCTTGCTCTTACACTCACCCCCTCCTCATATATGTGGCCGGCCCCTCTTTTGGAAGACACATGGTTGTTGAAAAAGAAAATAGATGATGGAATTTGGTAAATGGAAATTTCATAGCTCATTTCTCATCACTCCATTAAAAGGCAACTTCATTAACCGTTCATCTATGGTTTTGGATGAAACGAGACAAAGTGTTCTACTCATTCTCTACATCAATCTTGGGCATGTCGGCTAGCAAACTTCATGTCCGAGTTGCCTCGGTATGGAGGCGGAGCCTGTTTAAATATCCGTTGACGTGGTGCCACCTGGACGAGGAGACCGGAGATCGAGCGAGATCGTAGATGCCGCAAAGGAGCGTGGGATGATTGCTAAAGACCGAAGGACTCGGATCGATCGGTATTGCCTTTCTACCTCTTTACAGTTTGTTAGTTTAGCATTAATGGAAGATCCGGGTTATAGTATGCGATAGCACCAGTAATAAAAGTTTTTGTTCCGCGTTTGGCGTCAGAATGACGGCCGGGGCGCTACCGTAGACTTATAGAAATCGTCCATGTGTCACCCAATGACAATAAGCATCATGCATGTAAATATCATAAAGCATATACAAGGAAGTATGAGGATGTAAATCAACATGTGTCGCTTGCGACATATCAAATCATGGAACCTGAGTGTCAAGCATCGACACTCGAAAACATCATGAAACCTGTGCCTAGCATCGACACCTAAATCCTCATATACATAGGGCTCCGTCAGTCCGGATCAGCCCACATCATCTCTCAACTCCGGGCGGTATCCTCCAGATATCCGCCGAGCTCAAATACAATCACCGGTAGGTAGTACTCCCCTGCCAGGCTCACCGTCTAACATATACGAGTCTTTTTGCCCCGGGGTACCTCACCCGGTCCACCATGTACCCACAGACGGTGCCTACCTCTCCTCGAATCGGGTTTCACATATCGCTCTCAGAACCGAGAAAACACATGGTGGAAGCACTGAAATATCATATCAACGGTAACCGGGTTTTTAAAACAATACATACCTTCTTTGAAATACCCACGGTTCCCAAATCCAGAAATATCATGGAAACAACATATCTCAATGCGTACAATCATAAGGCATGATATATGCGACATAATAAAGAAATGTAAGCATATCAGTATATCATGCAGCATGGAATAGTAATATGCACATATTGAGGGAAACCGCCCTTTTAAAATGAATCAGTTTTAAAGAGTATCTTGCGGTTCCCAAATCTCCAAATCAAGCCAGAATCATCTATATATGTGGAATTACGTATGTATACAAGTATGAGTGTAGAACAGGTAGGTGCACAAGTATGAGTGTACAGTATGTAAGTACACAAGTATAAGTGTACAATATGTAGGTACATGAGTATGCCATGCAAGGGAACATATCCTGAATGCAACAGTCTATCAGTGTAGTGACATGGCAATTATCGATGATGAAGTGTGTGAGCCGGCAAGCAGATGTACGTGGAACATATGCATTGTCGATAATGGTGCTGGTGTCCTAATAGCATGGTTCTTATATAACATTAAACATATTTAAACATGCAATGAGATGCGAAAAGCAAGAATATGCGGCAAATGAATGATAAACACAACAGAGTAGTATCTACATCAATGTATCTATGTCCTTCTGTTTTGACATTTGAAAGAAGACGAATCGGGGTTTTTAGGAAAATAAGGGCTACGGTGTTTTTAAGAAAAGATGCGTCTTTTGAAAATATCCTTAGAATCCCTTTGCCTGTCTTTAAAATACTCCCGATTCGTTAGTTTTTGAAATAGGTATGACATCGGCCTAGCCTAACATCTACTAAGCAAACTACAGATCTAACTAACAAGTCAATCGGGAGGGGTATAGCAACCACCTAAATCTGAGTCGATATATATATATATATATATAATAGTCGGTGATCCCGCCTCAAAAGTACCGCGTACGATACAATATCATATGACATCCTCGAGTCATGAGTGCAGATCTATCATCAATATAAAGCTCGTATGGTAAATCATCGTACAGCATCCCAAAAGCTGGGTAAGGGTCAATATCACATTCATCTCATCAATTATCTGGTATCCTTATCATCATATCTCATGATCTGGGGTACTGATCTAAGTCTAGAACAAATCGATACCATCTATATAAATATAAATGCGTGTGTTGAACACACGTCCAAAGGCCTGCTAAAATCTCATGTCGCATCCCAAGTAGGAACTATATCATATCACCGATCTCTTGGCACTATGCCCAATCTCATCGACTCATCTCCCAATATCATCCATTATCCTCATCTTCCAGATAATAGCATAACAAGCAAGCATGTGTGTGTGCGTGGGTGTAAACCTATTCTAGGGTTCGCAACTAGGAAACTATACTAGTTTACTTCTAAACCCTAATCTATCAATAGTACACCTAATCACATCTAGAATATCCAAGTCACACATAACGCTATCGTACATATACATATAGTATATATATAGTATACTAAGTATCGAACTGCAGGGGTGCTATACGCCATCCGCCCGACTTCCCCCGTAGATATAATCTACTCACCTTGATCTTGCTTGTCGATGTCGATGTTGCCACCATCTTCTGCATCGTATCGAATCATCATGAGGGCACCTACATGTCACACGTATCGCATCGCATTAAAACCAAATCGAAACGAAAACGACACACGAAAACCAAAACGATACGCTTAAAAGCCTATAGGTTAGAACCTATGGTTAGCTCTCGCAAATCAACCCGATATCACTCGAGATAGACGTACAAACGTCACGTAATCGAGATAACGCACAAATAAAAAATCTAGAAATCGAAATACGGAAAACCATAACTCAAATCAAAGCAGCAACTAGAGAAAGTTGTCCCAGATTTTGACTCAGGCCAAAACAGGGCAAGCAAACAACTCTGGGGTGATATATAGTGTACATATGACCTACAGAAGCGACCTGTGCACCTAGTTTAACAGGGGGGCCGGCCACATCAACTGAAAATCCGACCAGGCCAGTTTGGGTAGGGAGTTAGGGGCTCGTTCTGGTAGGGTAGTCTTCTGGTGGTCTAATTAATCTCCTGAAGTTGTTTATTTGTCTTATAACTTCCCCGGGTAATCCCAGATTTCCCTGCACGCTCATTTTCCTCACAAACCAACATTCGCAGTTTCTGTTTTCAGTTCTAGGTTCTATATTGTGTTTGGGTCTGGGTTTGCATCATATCAGGGGTTCTATGGTCACTACTAGGACTCAATTGAACCACCACAACTCAATTTAGCCCTAACACTCCCAAGAAAATTTCAAAGTTCACCAAACTTCGCCAAAACGATTTTAAACTTGAAAAGAGGCTTAAACAACCTAAACACTACACTATTAGTGAAAAGGTATACCTCGCTTAGCTCTCATGAATCCTCTACAGCGCCAAAATCACATTTTTCTTGGTCCATTGGGTAGCTAGAGGGCTTGTGCACCTTTTTTGTGAATTGGGTGTTGGGTTTTGAGTTGTTTTTCATGGAGTATTGGGGGTTGAAGATGGAGGAGGAGGGGAGAGAGGGGCAGCAGCAGCAGCAAGATGAAGAGAGGGGAGAGGAAATGAGTGAGATAATGGTGGGGCAGTGGCATCATGACAAGGGTTGACCTTCACCCACTCTTTCTCTCTCTCTAACCCATACCTATTTCATTATTCTTTTCCATTTTCTTTTCTATTTTCTTTCTCACCTCAATAGTAACCCCAAAACAAACACCAAACACCCCAAATCATGTAGTAAAATGCAACAAGTGTGAAAAAATGACATGTGCACAAAACACGCTTAAAGTCCAATTAGCGATTTTTAATCGCGATTAGCACTAAATTAGTGTATAATAAATCATAAAAACATAAAATTTGCATAATTCCATAAAACACCATCTTTTTAGTAATTTCTATAATTTTCCCCAAATTATCGGTATTTAATTATACCAAAATATTAAAATATTCATTAAAATTAATATTAAATTATAAAAATTCCCCAAAAATAATATTTTATTTTTTTGAAATGTTACAATCATCCCCCCTTAAAGAAATTCGGTCTAAGAATTTAAATTTAAACCGCCAAATTCTAAAACATTTCAATAAAAGTCCAAGTCACGGGGGCTCCGAAATCATCAATACATAAAATGCATCACAGTGCAATGCATGCGCATGAACAATGAGCAGATAAATCAAAAACAAAGCTCCGTCAAGCATCCCGCAATCATCGGAGTCATGGTAAAGACACGACTGTCTAATCCAAAACATAACCAGTATGATATACATCAAAATCAAACATGTAGATATCACATCTATATATGTAAATAACTGAAGGAAAAGCATGCCAAACCTTTTTAAGTCGCTGTGCGATGCGCGTATCGCGGCACAGTGGCGGGCGTCTATTGTAAGAAAATATCCATATATGTATAAATCTTTTGTTTAATATGTAAATTCCGCCGTTTTGAAAACAATTTAGAAGGGTTCCCTTGCTTTAAACGTTTCGTGTCATATCAGACACGTAGGTAAATACGGAGACTATAGCTCGCTTTTTGGAAATTCATTCGATAAATAACAATGCATGCAAAATATATTCAGGTACTGTCCTCTGACTAGTCCTGCTCAGTACGAAAACATATAGCAAATATCATAAAAATGTACTGCTCCATAAGGAATCAATCCCAAAATGTATATAAGAATACCCTGTGCGTCTGGTGCGCACGGAAATCAAAATCCATATATGTGCCATACATGTGCACAGAAACAACATCTAGGTGCAACGGGTGTGCACAAAACATCTGTCATAGGCAACGTGTGTGCCTGACAGCAATATCAGGTGCATCTGACATGCACGAAAACCTCGATTTAGTGCATCTGGTGTGCGCCAAAATCGCATTTCAAAACATGCGTTCAACACGCGCGAAAATCCAAATCAGTTGCATCCATCATGCACTAATAACATCTAAATCATGTGCATCTAACATGCACGAAATCACGAAATCCAATATCAAGCGTCGATCATGCGCAAGAATCTAAAAGAAGTGTACAGAGTGCACGAAATCAACATCAATATCAAAATCAAAGTCGACGGTATACAATACAGCTCAATCCAAATAAGGTATACCGCGGTATATAAGCTCACAACCATATGCATCAGCGTGCACAAATCAAATCAAAACACTAAAAGTGTATGAAAAATATGCCGAAGGCATAAGTCAAATCACATGCATAACATAGGCATGAAATCAAAATCAACATATCGAATGACATCAAATCGAAGTCATGTGTAACAAACGCATGAAATATAAATCTGGTGTGACAAACACACGAATTATAAAACTGGTGCATCCTGTGCAAGAAATACAAATACAGTGCATCATGTGTACAAAACTCAAACAATAACTCAAAGGAGTAAATAGCAACACCGAGTATATCAAGGTGTAAAAATCATAAACGTGTGCAACTGCGTGCACAAAACGCATACCAATGCACTACAAGCACATATAATCTATACCGAGTGCAAAACCCAAATCGTGTGCATACTATGTGAACAAAATCAAACCAACGGTATGAAATCCATGAAGTCATAAGCCTGTGCAACTAAGGCACAAAAACGATATCAGGTGCAATAACTGTGCACCACCATGAATACCCAGTAGGTGCAACGATGGTGCACGAAGACAAATATCATGAAACTCAGTCATCAAGACTAAATCATGCGAATAGATCACCCGAAATACAAAAATCCAAGGTGACGGATACGTGATAATCGAATCACCAAATCACAAATCATAAATACCGCCGTCGATATTTCCTCCTTCAAACTCGAGAAGGTGCCGGTGCATCCAATGCTAGCAGCGCAAGATATCTACTTGTCTTTTCCTCACGGTCTGGTGTCCTCATTCTCTGGGTCCTTATCTCCTCTACGGATTGACAATCTCGCAATCTATCGGCTCATCGGCCCTGTCAGGTGTGCTAACGGGGACGATTCCATCCTAGCACTTCTCTGGTCTTCTCTCGGTCAATCCCCACGATCACTCGTAAAGCAGCATGTCGCTAGCACCAACCTCTAGTCCTCTGAATACATATTACACATCTTATCCTGGGTGCAAATCTTATCGCGGTAGGGCCCTGGAAGGAATCCTGCTCAAGGTATATTCCGTTCTCGCTTATGCAGAACTGTACGGAGGCTGGTACTCTTGCATAATCTTTTCTCGCTCTCTGGACATCTGCGTCCTCAGCACAGCATTTCCTCGGAAACTGGTTGCATCCCAACGCCTCTGTAGACATATCCGACCTTTAATCTTAAAAGTGAGTAACAACAACTCGTCAGCAACTCGTATGAACTTCTTGTCCTACTTGTCTGTATCAGCGTCCACTTCGATGTCACGTCTCTATCTGCGCACTGCAAATGTTATCGGCTACGGTCCATCCGAAGTCTCTCACACAGACCCAAAATCACGAACTCACTATCTTCATCACATGCTGGAAGATATCTAGCCGAACACGTCCTCAGGAACTCGTCCCAATCTGTGGAGGTATACTCCATACTTGTTCATTCTAGATCAACTCACAGCGCATCTGGTTGAGGTCCTTTATTCGAACCTGGTCAACTATCTCGTCAACGATGCCGAACTCTGGCCTGCTGGGTGTGCGCATTATGACCACTCCTGGGTCCAAGTCTTCTCGTATAGTATTCCAGAAAGGTCCTGTCGAGGTCTCTCTCAAATCTCGTTTCTGCCGAATTTCCCCGGAAGTTACCATCCTTCACCATATCTGTTTCTTGTTCCGGAACAGCTGTATACTGATCACGAATCCTTCTTGAAGGTATATCAATAATCAATGCCTCTGCATGCATATCGCATCTCTGATGTCAGCGGAGTGGAACGTCATCTCGTCGAAATCTCATGCGAACTCTTTACTCCACTCTTCTCCAATATCGACTGATTCGGAATCGTCTTCTTGTGGCTGCATGGACTGCGCTCCAACGACTATACTCGTATTTGGAGTCTCCCTAGTAATGTGTCCCATCACATGATATCCGAATGGTGTCGAACCATCCGATCGATTCTTCAGAACCTCATAATCCCCCAAGAGATCAACATCTTGAGTACAGTTTAATAATATTCTAGTACATACCACAGCACCTGTGGACCAACCGTAGAAGGGCAAACCCAAGCCTCATAAATGGCACCGCTAAACTGCCGCAAACCCTAAGGTTCGAAGGCGTTCCATGGTCATTACGTCGAGTTAGGGTTTCATTCTTGTAGAGGGTCCATAGCATTGCTTGCATTGTCTTTCGAATACTTTAAACTTGAAAATGGGTTCCTGACATTCGATCGTCTCTATCGACTCTCAACGAATCTGCGTGAAGTCGTCTCTAGCTGGAATTAATCGATCTGATGAACTCGCATCGGGGTAAGCGAACGAACCACATGTCCTTGTGATTCATCCTCGGGTGACTAGCGACCTTCCATCATATCTCTAAGTATATACTCATGCTGCAGTAGCTCCAATCATCTGGGCGATATCTCGTCATTTGCAGCAACAACTGGCTCATTCGTCTGTACACTGAACAGCGCCTCAATCGTCATGAATAAGCGATATATCAATGGTCATCACACTCTGGCTGGCCTCTAGCAGTAGCCTGATCCTCTGGTGCTGATCTGGACGTCCGATAAATCTCGTAAAAGCGATCCGTCAAACGCTCATGGCGTGAAAACACAATAAAACGATGCCTCTCTATGCAATGGTACGTCCCTGGAATCACGTCCTGGTCAGTCCTCGTCCGTGACGAGCTCAAGCTGACAAAACTCTAGTCGTAGCTCTCTCTGTCCGTGCAATCATGGCAGCAAAATCATAACCAGTATCGATGAGGATAGATCATAAGAATGAATATAATATTGTGCAAGGAAATGTACATCCTAAGGTTTCTTAAGCAGAGTAGCATATCGTAAGTATGCCGCGGAACATACGTATGGTACGTCACTCTACTCAAGCCACCTACTCCATCAACCAAGGGTCATCCTACGCGACTAAAGTTCGGGTATAATACCCCCTCGACTAAGTCTAAGTTCCGTAAGGTCAAGCCTAAGTTCCGTATATATATAAACGCTCTAGGCTTCACATAGTCAAACTTAGACTCGAACCAAGGTTAACCTAACGCTCTGATACCAACTTTGTTACGACCCGAAATAGCACGTGACTGGCCCTTGAATCATATGAAGTCTATAGGACCGCATCTAATTCAAGTAAGCCAAAAGCCCAGAAATCTAAAACCATTTTTAAGTAATAAATAAAGAAAACTAGTTTTTAAGAAGGAAAACATGTTTTAAAAGCAAGGTTTTTAAATAAGTAAGCCGAATATACATTTTTAAAACCTATAGTCTTTTCTGAAAATTTCGGCAGAGTTTCCTTTGTAAATACTGGCCCCAAACGGGGTACAACATGAATAATATATATATAATGATAAAAGAAATCCCCAAGCGGGAGCTAGCTCTTCGTTAATCGACGGTCACAACCACGCAAGCAGTATAATATACAACGCCGAAGGGCGAGGATCAAAACTCAAAATCAACATGAAAACCATAATACTACAACGCGCGACTCTAAAGTCGAAATAATACATAACTGGTTTTCTAAGTCTGAAACAATATACAAGTTTGGTTGATGGAATATCTAGATACAACTAAATAATACATATACAATGGTGGTTATGATGCAAAAGAACCCACCTACCAAAGCAAATCACCCGTAAGGGAAGCAGTGTGCTAGAAAGCCTTAATGGAACCTGTACGGCAAAACCTGCAAGAACTGTAGCACAACGGGGGTGAGTTACCAACTCGTGAATAGAAAACATTACAGAGCAGAAATCGTATGTATGACACAATCCTAGGTCAATATAATCAGATATATATATATAAACCTCAAATGAATAAGTCTAAAGCATGATAAGGTGGCAATGTAACATCTATACATGGGTGTAGTACCAAGTGCTCGTGCGAGTGCCTCAGGTAATAACATATCATAAATATGAGGTATGATCAATGTCGGCTATATCATGAAGTCTATGAATATGTGGATATCGTCCAACTATGTGATCAATGTCATCAATGTCAACTATATGTATGTGGATATCACCCAACTATACGATCAATATCATCAATGTCAACTATATGTATGTGGAAATCGTCCACGTGTCACCCACGACAATAAGCATCATGCATGTAAATATCATAAAGCATATGCATGGAAGTATGAGGATGTAAATCAACATGTGTCGCTCGCGACATATCAAATCATGGATCCTGAGTGTCAAGCAACGACACTCGAAAACATCATGAAACATGTGCCTAGCATCGGCACGTAAATCCTCATATATATAAGGCTCCGCCAGTCCGGATCGGCCCATACCATCTCTCAACTCCGGTCGCTATCCCCTAGATATCCGCCGAGCTCAAATACAATCACCGGTAGGTAGTACTCCCCTGCCGGACTCACCGTCTAACATATACAAGTCTTCTTGCCCTGGGGTACCTCACTGGGTCCACCATATACCCGCAGACGGTGCCTACCTCTCCTCGAATCGGGTTTCACATATCGCTCTCAGAACCGAGAAAACACATGGTGGACGTACTGAAATATCATATCATGGGTAACCGGGTTTTTAAAACAATGCATACTTTCTTCGAAATACCCATGGTTCCCAAATCCAGAAATATCATGGAAACAACATATCTCAATGTGTACACTCATAAGGCATGATATATGTGACATAATAAAGAAATGTAAGCATATCAATATATCATGCAGCATGGAATAGTAATATGCACATATTGAGGGAAGCCGCCCTTTTTAAATAAATCAGTTTTAAAGAGTATCTTGCGGTTCCCAAATCTCCAAATCAAGCCAGAATCATCTATATATGTGCAATTACGTATGTATAAAAGTATGAGTGTACAACAGGTAGGTGCTCAAGTATGAGTGTACAGTATGTAAGCACACAAGTATAAGTGTACAATATGTAGGTATACGAGTATGCCATGCAAGGGATCATATCCTGAATGCAACAGTCTATCAGTGTAGTGACATGGCAATTAAGGATGATGAAGTGTGTGAGCCGGCTAGCAGGTGTACGTGGAACATATGCATCATCGATAATGGTGTTGGTGTCCTAACAGCATGGTTTTAATATAACATTAAACATATTTAAACATGCAATGCGATGCGAAAAGCAAGAATATGGGGCAAATGAATGATAAACACAACAGATTAGTATCTACATCAATGTATCTATGTCATACTGTTTTGGCATTTGAAAGAAGACGAATCGGGGTTTTTAGGAAAATAAGGGCTACGGAGTTTTTAAGAAAAGATGCGTCTTTTGAAAATATCCGTAGAATCCCTTTGCCTGTCTTTCAAATACTCCTGATTCATTAGTTTTTAAAATAGGCAAGACATCAGCCTAACATCTACTAAGCAAACTACAGATCTAACTAACAAGTCAATCGGGAGGGGTATGGCAACCACCTAAATCTGAGTCGATATATATATATATATATATATATATAATAGTTGGTGATCCCGCCTCAAAGGTACCGCGTACGATACAATATCATATGACATCCTCGAGTCATGAGTGCGGATCTATCATCATTATAAAGCTCGTACGGTAAATCATCGTACGACATCCCAAAAGCTGGGTACGGGTCAATATCACATTCATCTCATCCATTATCTGGTATCCATATCATCATATCTCATGATCTGGGATACTGATCTAAGTCTAGTACAAATCGATACCATCTATATAAATATAAATGCGTGTGTGAAACATACGTCCAAAGGCCCGCTAAAATCTCATGTCGCATCCCAAATACGAACTATATCATATCACCGATCTCATGGCACTATGCCCAATCTCATCGACCCATCTCCAAATATCATCCACTATCCTCATCATCCAGGTAATAGTATAACAAGCAAGCATGTGTGTGTGCGTGGGTGTAAACCTATTCTAGGGTTCGCAACTAGGAAACTATACTAGTTTACTTCTGAACCCTAATCTATCCATAGTACACCTAATCACATCTAGAATATCCAAGTCACACATAACGCTATCGTACATATACATATAGTATATATATAGTATACAAAGTATCGAACTGCGGGGGTGCTATACGCCATCCACCCGACTTCCCCCGTAGATATAATCTACTCACCTTGATCTTGCTTGCCGATGTCGATGTCGCCACCATCTTCTTCATCGTCTCGAATCATCGTGGGGGTACCTACATCTCACACGTATCACATCGCATTAAAACAAAATTGAAACCAAAACGACACACGAAAACCAAAACGATACGCTTAAAAGCCTATAGGTTAGAACCTATGGTTAGCTCTCGCAAATCAACCTGATATCACTCGAGATAGACGTACAAACGTCACGTAATCGAGATAACGCAAAAATACAAAAATCTAAAAATAGAAATACGGAAAAGCATAACTCAAATCAAAGCAGCAACTAGAGAAAGTGGTCCCAGATTTTGACTCAGGCCAAAACAGGGCAAGCAAACAACTCTGGGGTGATATATAGTGTACATATGACCTACAGAAGCGACCTGGGCACCTAGTTTTACAGGAGGGCTGGCCACATCAACTGAAAATCTGACCAGGACGGTTTGGGTAGGGAGTTAGGGGCTCGTTCTGGTAGGGTAGTCTCCTGGTGGTCTAACTAAGCTCCTAAAGTTGTTTATTTGTCTCAGAACTTCCCCGGGTCATCCCAGATTTCCCTGCACGGTCATTTTCCTCACAAACAGACATTCACAGTTTCTGTTTTCAGTTCCAGGTTCAATATTGTGTTTGGGTCAGGGTTTGCATCATATCAGGGGTTCTATGGTCACTACTGGGACTCAATTGAACCACCACAACTCAATTTAGCCCTAACTCTCTCAAGAAAACTTCAATTTCACCAAACTTCGCCAAAACGATTTTAAACTTGAAAAGAGGCCTAAACAACCTAAACACTACACTATTAGTGAAAGGATATACCTCGCTTAGCTCACATGAATCCTCTACAGCGCCAAAATCACATTTTTCTTGGTCCATTGGGTAGCTAGAGGGCTTGTGCACCTTTTTTGTAAAATGGGTGTTGGGTTTTGAGTTATTTTTCATAGAGTATTAGGTGTTGAAGATGGAGGAGGAAGGCAGAGAGGGGCAGCAGCAGCAGCAAGATGAAGAGAGGGGAGAGGAAATGAGTGAGATAATGGTGGGGGGGGGGTGGCATCATGACAAGGGTTGACCTTCACCCACTCTTTCTCTCTCTCTAACCCATACCTATTTCTTTATTCTTTTCCATTTTCTTTTCTATTTTCTTTCTCACCTCAATAGTAACCCCAAAACAAACACCATACACCCCAAATCATGTAGGAAAATGCAACAAGTGTGAAAAAATGACATGTGCACAAAACACGCTTAAAGTCCAATTAGCGATTTTTAATCGCGATTAACACTAACTTAGTGTATAATAAATCATAAAAACATAAAATTTGCATAATTCCATAAAACACCATCTTTTTTGTAATTTCTATAATTTTCCAAATTTTTCCCAAATTATTGGTATTTAATTATACCGAAATATTAAAATATTCATTAAAATTAATATTAAATTATAAAAATTCCCCAAAAATAATATTTTATTTTTTTGAACTGTTACAGAAACATTTTCTCCAATGTCTATGCTTAAGTTCATCAGAATCCTACTTGCCATTGCTGCATACCATGACTACGAAATCTGGCAGATGGACGTCAAGACCACTTTTCTAAATGGTGATTTAGAAGAGAGCGTGTACATGACTCAGCCAGAGGGCTTCATAGAAAGTGGGAGCAGCGTAAAGGTATGAAAGTGCTTAAATCAATCTACGGATTATAGCAGGCATCGCGGAGCTGGAACCTCTGTTTTGATGTACTAGTCAAAGAGTTTGACTTCATCAAAAACGTAGATGAACCTTGTATATATAAGAAGGTTGTAGAGAGTAAGGTTGTATTCCTTGTATTGTACGTGGATGACATACTCTTGATAGGAAATGATGTTCCTATGCTACACTCGGTTAAGATCTTCTTATCACAAAAATTTTCCATGAAAGATCTAGGAGATGCTTCCTACATCCTGGGGATTAAGATCTATAGAGATAGATCTAAGCGGATGTTAGGATTGTCCCAATCCAGGTACATAGACACCATACTAAAGAGGTTTAGTATGGAAGATTCTAAGCATGATAATTTACCCGCTTGCTCAGAAATCACTCTCTCCAAAAAGATGTCTTCCAAGACTGATTTGGAGAGGGCTCGCATGCAAGGGATACCTTTTGCTTCTGCTGTTGGGTCAATCATGTACGCAATATTATATACCAGACCGGATGTAGCTTAAACACTTAGTTTAAGTAGGTATCAATCAGATCCTGGGGAGAAGCACTAGATAGCTGTGAAGAATATTCTTAAGTACTTGAGAAGGACTAAAGAAATGTTCTTGGTATACGGTAACGGAAAACTCCAGGTGGAGTCCTTTACCGATTCGAGCATCTAGAGTGATAAGAATGACAGTAAGTCGGTCTCGGGTTTTGTCTTTACCCTTATGGAGGGGCGGTGTGTTGGTAGAGTTCCAAGCAAGGTACCGTTGCAGACTCGACGATGGATGCTGAATACATCGCTTCCAACGATGCTGCCAAAGAGGTTTTCTGGATGAAGAAGTTCCTTACTGAACTTGGTGTGGTTCCATCCTTTGAGCATCCAATACCTTTGTATTGTGATAACAATGGAGCTGTGGCTTTAGCCAAGGTACCCCGGTCCTATCAGCGATCCAGACATATTCTTAGGCGGTATCACCTCATCCGGAAGATAGTTGATCACCGGGAGATCGAGGTCAGGAGAGTTGACACGAAGGATAACACAGAGGATCCACTCACGAAGGCCCTCCCCTAGACGCAATTTGAGAGACTTTTTGTGATGTTGGGTATGAGATACTACAAAAACTGGCCTTAGTGAAAGTAGGAGATTGTTAGGAATATGTAAGCCCTAGAGGCCATTATTGTATGATATAGTGGATGCTTGGACATATATATAGAGGACTTTCATGCTCAACATGATAGTATGCTATCTGGTTGCTCTTTGTCTTAACATGTACACTTGTATTGTTATACTGTCTCTCCGATATATGTTGATAAAGCCCTTAGGGTGCTTGCTTGACTACCAAGACTATGATGCAGATCATGTTAGCGGGGCTTGTGTAGTCCGCAAGCACATCGTTTAACAGTTTCTAGTCGAGGGAATATCGAGACAGGGCATTGATATTCTAAAGTAGACTAGTGTGTACGTTTCTTGACCCTGTATGGGGCGATGGTTGACCCGACATCCATTGGTATTTGACATCAAAGATTGTACACAGGTGCTCATTAGAGAATGGGTACACCGAACAGGACTCGCCGAAAACTCCTAGATGGTACCATACCTATCGTCAGATAGCAGTTCTCTGGTGACACTTATACAGATTAGTCTGTAGACCCGAGATCGTCATAGTGTATTTTGTGATTCCCACTGTGCTTTGATCTCCTCCCTACCATGGCTCAAAGGAGTCGTGCAAACAGGTGGATTTTGGGTACAGTCCCGAGTCACATGGAGGCAATGAGCGATAGGAGGGGTTTCATGTCTCCCGTTATTGGGAGTTGATGTTGCGCTATGATCGATTGGCTATACAGCAAGTCCCTGGCTAAGGATGATGAGATTTACTGGTAAGTGTTATCAGTAGTTTCTCGAACAGTTATAGGCCACACATCGGCATGACTTATCAAGTTGCTGGGGTCTGACGATTCCACCCTTAGACTTGATATGCGCCATATCAGACGAAGAGACCGGACTGTACAGTAAGTGTTGATTATAGGCTTTGCGGGAGTTTGGACAAGCTTGCATGTTGATCTTCTATTCATTCAATACCTGGGTAGCCGTTACGTCCAGCTAGTACCGTTGACGGATTGTAGGTATCTGATATTATCATTACCTACTGCTGGCATATTGACGATTTTTTTAGAGTCCCACACAGAGATTTCCTAGCTCAGGCGAAATGAAGCAGGGCACATATGTGATATGTGCGGGAGATTGATTAAATACCAGTATGTGATACCGTATTCTAATCTCGCGTTATTTGATATCGATTAGGTTATATGTGATATAACCGGATTGTTGTATCTAGTGTTGATTCAATGATATGTTATATGTATATATATATATATATTTGATACTGGCCGGTTATATATGATATGACCAGACTATTGAATCATGTGTTGATTTAATGTAGTATTGAATATTTGTCCGTTATATTTGACACGACAGGGTTATTTAATCAAGAGTTGATTTGATAATTTGATATACATATAAATGATATTAGTCGATTATATATGATATAACAAGATTATTGAATCAAGTGTTAATTTAATAATTTAATATATATTTATATTTGATATATTTATATATTAACTAATATTGTGCTCACTAAAGACTTTCTTCTCTTGTATATATATAATGATATATATATATGACATATATATATATTTTTATATATATATATAATTTACTATTGTGTCATGGTGGATGATACACAGAACATGGGTGTATGAGACTTTATACTAGAGCTAAGGATAATATTTGGTGATTTATTTTAAAGTGAAATAAAAATTAGTGGATAATGAGCATGGCCTAGATGATTGTACAAATCATGACTCATTCCACTAATTTTGTTTTACTCAAGATATTTTCTCACACAACCATATATCTTTAGCCCATGGTTAACTCTCACAATGATCATTTGAGATATTTTCATCACCCAAGTTCATCTTCTTCCTCTCTACGTTTTCTTGAGTTGAATAAATATAAAGAGAAATAAATTTCTAAAGTGAGAAAAATTCCTACTTTATCAACCTACACTCATCTAGCCCATTAGTTTAGGTTGTTAGCTTCACTAATACTTGATTAGTGAAGCATTAGCTTGAGTTGGAGTGACTTCAAGATGAATCATTTTCGGCTTTGAAGACGACGAAGCAAGCTCGTTCCTTTCACCAAGTGGTGCCTAAGAAGAGTTCTAGGGACTACTACTTGGAGATCAGGGACTACTACTTGGAGCTATTGAAGTGAAGGACTTGGTCTACAAAGGTTGTAAACTTCTTCACTTAGCTTAGAACTTGTTTACATGCTTAAAAACCCTAATATTTTAGTTAGATTCTAGGTCAGTGTAGCTTAGACCTCTAGATTTTTTAAATTGCATACTTGATGCATGTGGAAACCTAGTAGAGGTGCTAAGACACACTTTTAGTATAGACCAATAATATTTATTTCCCCCTTCTTATATTAAATTTTAAATGCTTAATAATGAAAATACTGTTTTACTCAAGTTTGGGAGGGAGAAGAAAAATATATTTTTTGGCTCTTGAAAGAAAAGAAATTATTACACGATTATGAGCCAAAAACAAGTTTAGGGGAGGATTTCACGGTCATTCACTCTTAACCCATTCTTTTTACCATTTTATTGAACTATTCCTCCTAGTCTTCAGGTTTTGAGCTTACAAGATAGCATCAGTAAGGACACTGCTGCAAGCATGTTTGGGGGGATGGTTTGTATATATCTATGCAATATATGTAAATATTGCATTGCATAATAAATTATTTTTTGAAAATAAAAGTTATAAGTGAAAAATACATATGAAAAAGGGGAAGAGATTTAAGAAATGCAAAAAATTAGTTGTTTTAAAACGAAGCTAGTAATAGGTAGTCTTGAGCTGTTGTCCCAAGGGTTAGTAAAATGAAAAGAATCACTAATCTAAGAATAGAAATAAGTCTGAAAAATTGTCCCTATTCTTGAGTCCAAACATCTGAACGTATGTACCCTACTATACACACTTCCATACATCTTGAAACTTGTGATAGTATAGGATACCTTGAAATTCTCTTGTCTAAAAGCTTTAGGAAGAAGAAAAAAAATAATAAACAAAAATATAAATGACACATAAAAAAATAAATGGTGAAGAAAAATGAACACTGGTTTTGTAATTACTTAAGCCAGCATAAAAAAATATAGCAAGGGTGCCTTATCACCTAGTGCCTTAGACCAACTGGTTTGGGAGTCACTGCTAAGCCTTAAGTATTGCAAGACTAAAATATTGCTAATTACGTTTAAATGAGTGAGCACATTTGGTAATCGGTCGGTTAGTACCTCAAGAAGTATTAAAGGTCGCATGAAGAACGTGTAAGCAATTCCATCTAAAAACATTCACCGACTAAAAAGTACTAAGGAAGATAGACAAGGGTTTGATAGCTTGAATTGAATTTTCTAAGACAATGTTTTATTGAGAGAGGATGTGATTCCTGACATCTTTTCAAGACTATTAAGATAGGGCTCATTAAAACTAAAAAGCTAGTGTAGTTTGAAACTCTTCTTTTCAAGTCTTTTTTTTACATGTTCCTTATCTTTACATGTAATTTTCATCTTCATTCTTTTATTACGGGATTTTGTGGGTGTAATCCGCTGAAAACCCTAAGGAGACAACACTCTCCCTACTAGGGACACATAGAGATTTAAAGGCTTGTTGCACGTGCTAAGTGCTATCGTGTTGCCTACGAAAGTGTGCTAGGTTTTTCTTTTCTCTTTAATAAATAGTTTGCTCGGGACGATCAAAGGTAAGTTTGGCGGTATTTTATTAGTCAAAAATAGTGCACATTTGTATGTGTTAAGAATATGTATGTCCTATAGGCCATTATTCTATGATATAATGGATGCTTGGACATATATATAGAGGACTTTCTTGCTCGACATGTTAGTATACAATTTGGTTGCCTTTATCTTAACATGTTCACTGCTATTATTATACTGTCTCTCATATACATGTTGATAAAGCCCTTAGGATGTTTGCTTGACTACCAGGACTATGATGCAGATCATACTACTGGGACTTGTGTAGTCCACAAGTACATCCTTTAACAGTTCCTAGTCGAAGGAGTATCGAGACGGGGCATCGATATTCCAGAGTAGACTAGTGTGTACGTTTTTTGACCCTGTATGGGACAATGGTTGAACCCATATCTATTGGTGTTTGACATCAAAGATTGTATACAGGTGCTCATTAGAGAATGGGTACACTGAACAGGACTCGCCGAGAACACCTAGATGGTACTGTACCTATCGTTAGATAGCAGTTCTATGGTGACGCTGGTATAGCTTAGTTATTAGACCCGAGATCGTCATAGAGTCTTGTGTGGTTCCCATTGTGCTTTGATTTCCTCCCTACCACGGCTCAATGGAATCATGCAAACAGGTGGATTTTGGGTACAGTCCCGAGTCATATGGAGGAAATGAGCGATAGGAAGGGTTTCGTCTCTCCCGGTATAGGGAGTTGATGTTGGGCTATGCTCGATTGGCTATAACAGGAAGTCCCTAGACGGGGCCGTTGATGAGATTTACTGGTAAGTGTTATCAGTAGTTTCTCGTACCGTTATAGGCCACACATCGGCATGACTTATCACGTTATTGGGGTCTGACGATTCCACACCCAGACTTGATATGGGACATATCAAACGAAGAGACCGGACTGTACGGTAAGTATTACTTATAAGCTTCATTGGTGTTTGGACTAGCTTGCTTGTTGATCTTCTAATCGCTCAATATCTGGATAGCCGTTACGTACAGCTAGTACCGCTGACGGCTTGTATGTAACTGATGTGATCTTTACCTACTGCTAGCATATTGACGAGTCTTTAGAGTCCCACACAAAAGTTTCCTAGTTCAAGCCAAATGAAGTAGGGCACATATGTTGATATGTGCGGGGCCAGATTAAATATGAGTATGTGATACTGTATTCTAATCTGGAAGTTATTTGTTATCGGTTAGGTTATATGTGATATAACCAGATTAGTGAATCAAGTGTTGATTTGATAATGTGAAATACTGATAAATAATATTAGTCGGTATAACCAGATTATTAAATTAAGTGTTGATTTAATAATATGATATATATATTTACATTTGATATAATTATATATTAACTAATATTATTAGCTCACTAATTATTTGCTTATCTTTATATATATATATATATATATATATATATATATATATATATATATGAAGCATGGTTGATTTTCTATTTTTGGAAAATAGAAAAAAGAGGTGGAAAATGAGGAGCATGGGTGAAGCATAGCTTTTGATTTATTTATTCATTTTCTTTACACTATAGAAGCTTAGTCACATTTTAATATTGATTAAAAGTGTATTCTTTAATAAGTGAGAGATAATATAAGCCGTTCTTCACTTGCATTCTAGACTTAGTTCTTTTTCCTCACTTGAGCTCATATGATGAGTTCTGCTCTCTAGCTCTCTTCATCTTCCTCCTCACCTACTCCAAGCTCAATCCCTCACATGAGTTGTGAAACTTTGAGCTTGTGAGAACCCTAGTGAGCAAATAAACACCCCTACTTCACCATCCTACACTTGATTAGCAATTAAGTATGGTGTGTTTACTTCACTAAAGAGTTTAGTGAAGAGGTAGCTTGGATTAGCGGAGTTTCGGGTGGATCATCTTCGGCACGAAGATCGCAAAGGAAGCTCGATCCAACTTCAAATGGAGCCTAGTGGAGTCGCATGGACTACTACACGGAGCTTTGGAAGAGAAGGACACGGTCTACAAAGGTTGTAGCCTCATTCTCTTTATGTAGTTTTCTTGATATCAAGCAAAAACCCTAATCATCTAGTTTAAGATCTTATTTAGTGTTAATTAGCACCCCAAAATATTTTAAATTGGCATGCTTGATGCTTGCAAAACCCATTGGTGGTGGTAAAAAACACTTTCATGGTATCAGAGCCAAAGATAGAAGATTAGACGATATTTATAGAATCACGAAACCGAAATAACTCCGAAACCGTAACCCAAAACACCAAGTTTTTGCCGACTTCAATATGATCTCTGAAATTTTTTTAAACATGTACATAATGTTACAGGTGATGTAACTAGAACACCAGAGAAATTCGAGGCCAAATCTCCAAATTTGACCCGGGGAGAATTGCAAAAAGCCCGGCCTCGCCGGCCCACCTTGCTATGTTTGGTCTCGTATTTGTTTGGTGTTCTGTTGGCTTGGTTTTGGGTTTTCAGGTTATGTTTGATTGGCCCAGTTTGCATGAGATGTTAACTTTTCTATAAGGCGCTATTCGGAGTGTTTCGTAGTCGTATTTTTATATCGTTTCGGGTTTAAGTTTGATATGTGATGCATTGGTTGGAATCCACATTTAATTAGTTTTGAGAAAACTAGTTAGTGATTGTAAATCTAGCATGTTAGTCTATATTGATCGATTGCCACGAAATTTCGATTTGGATCGAAACTCTGTCGCAATCGCATATCGTACGCGAATACTTACCTGATAACTTTATTACGTAGCCAAGCACCCTAGCCACGACCAAATGATTTTAGGAGAACCCCGTTGCTAAATGCATCCACTCGGGTGCTCGCAGCCATGGTGTTCTGCCTAAGTTCACTTGGTCGACGACATCAAGGGTGCGGCCATGTACTAAAGTTCCCGACGAGTATTCGATCGGTTAGTCGGGAATCTTGTTGAATTACCAGCCTAAGTTATTGAAAAATGTTTTCGATATGAAACTAAAATGCAAGGTTTATAAGGTTAGGCATGAAATTCGGAATATGAAATATTCCGGGTTTATGATGTCTAAGGAAATGCGGATTCTAATTATTGTAGTTTTTGGTTTCTTTTCTGCGACCGTAAGTGTAATATGTGGTGTATCCCCGATCTCGTTGCTATATGTCAACGGAATTTGGGATACGCATATTTACTTACGTTGATGATATGTGATGTTATGTGTTGCTGTGATATGTTATATTGGATCGTCGTGATTGAATAGCCAGGGTTTTTTTTTATGTGAGATGAGAGTTTTTCAATTTTCATTCATGTAAAATTTGTATGTAATAGTCTTTTATTGGAACACTTTCGGGTTGAGGATGATGTCACCATTGATGTATATTATTTACATTTCCACATTAGGATAGACCCAAGGCGGGGAGCACAAGTAACCGGGTTCTAGAGTCCAGTGGGAGACCATCTCGAGGAGTCGAGACCGGGTCTCCTAACTCTAGAATTGGCAGGGTTGCTTGCCGCTCTCGTAGGGATCTCGGGATGTGGGTTTGGCTATTCATCACGACTGTGGAATCCGTGTTTTTCATTATTGGCTTAATTTAAAACATGGACCTCCCAGTATATCCAATATTTCATATGTTGACTTCTGCTGCTTGGTTCTGTGATGTGATCACGTAACTGCATGAGAGGAATGCTATATTATATATAAGATATATAATAAACGTTGCTTATGTTTTGCACGCGCGCTAGTCCAGCCCCCGCTCTGCCGTTAGTTATGTAACCTAACAGTGCATGACGGGGCCCCGTGGCGAATGCGGACGGCATAAGGGTATGTTCTATTTTCGTTTCTTTTCTGTGATGTTTAGGGAAACATAAATTATGGGACTTCATTAATGGGATTAATGAAAAGAAAAGGAACCTAAAAATATTGAAGAATCAAAATTTTCAAAAAGATAGCTATAGTTTTTGCTTTGCATAGTGGTATTCCTTGATGAATATCCAGCACCTCATTCGATGAGGAAAGAGCTGAGATCCCTTAACCGGGAGTGGCCTTTTTAGCAAAACTAGAAAATTCTATAACCCACTCGATTTTGTTTTTATAGATTCATTAGTTCTTGCTTTGCATAGTGGTATTCCTTGATGAATATCAACCACCTCATTCGATGAGGAAAGAGCCGAGATCCCTTCACCGGGAGTGGCCTCTTTAGCAAAACTAGCAAAAGCTACAATAAACCACTCCTTTTCAAATCACTAAATTTTACAACGATATCTAGTTTATTACGTTAAAGGTTCTCATCAAAACCATTCATAGCCCTCCGTCATTTTAGGAAGTAGAGTACTTAGTATTCGTGCTACGTTTGTTGACCATAGTTAAGGCATAGTGTACGGCAGCTAAGTGATGTCTTCCTATAAATCATATGATGTGATTGATTAGAACATTCGTACGGCTTTGTTGACCATAGTTAAGGGTCGTACGGATGGGTTTAATTCAATCAAGAAATGAACGGGTTGAACTTGGCCAGCGCTTATGATTTGTTGACCATAGTTAAGGTCATAAATCGCTAGGGTAAAAATAATTATCGGGAATTTCAAGTGTTGAAATTTGCAAGGATATTACGTACCTTCTATAAGATAGTTGGATCCCGATACCCACTGCGAATAAGAGTTACTCCTGTGAGAGTTTTCCACTTTACAATCAGCTGATCATGTAGGTGTCTAGGAAAGGTGTTAACGGGGTTATGCCCTTGCGGAAAATAGGTTATTTAATTAGTTCCATGCGAACGCATGGGGAGACTCCCTCAGAGTACCAATACCTGCCTGGCCGAACGATTGGCGAACTTTTATGGTATAATTAATCCCGGCTAATCTTACCTTTTTGGATTTGAAGGAAAATTTGATAAAAAACAGTGGGTGCCATCCTAATTAGATAAGATAATAACATATTTAATCTTGCAAAGAGCGCACACAAAAGTGATTATCCTTCTCTCTCTCCTGGTAGCGACCAACTTATTATACAGGGCTAAGTTCTGCTCTATCTTATGACTGTCATAAGTCTAAGCAAGGAATAGTAGAATACCCGGATTCTTAAGCCACCCAAAACGAAGGAGCATGCCGATGCATCTTCTTCGGGTGTGTTCGTTACCAAGAACTATTTCTCAGTTTGCTCTACGTCCTGGGTATTGGATACCAGATCAGGATCCCACGTAAGTAATTTGTTACATGGGTTAAGTAGAGATAGAGAACTGGGAAAATGTGATTTGTCCCTCAGAGGAGGGTATGGTGCAATTGTTGCAGCCAAAGCAGTTGGTGAATATCACCTGGTATTACCAAGTGGTAACACAATGATTCTGAGCGACTGTTATTTCGTACGAAAAATATTGTGAATGTTTTCCTAAATCAAGTGTTGATTGGGTATGGTATGTTGTATAATGGTATATACGTTCTAAATCAAGATACAGTTCTAAACGTACAGAACACACACAAGAGGAAAAGTTCAGAAATGAACGAATCCCCCTTGTTGCATTATAGACTAGGTCATATCAAAGCGACAAGACTAGCTAAGTTGCATAAAGATGGATATTTGAATCAGTTTGAAATTACATCTTATGAAACTTGCGAGTCATGTTTCAAAAGAAAGATGACTAAAACTCCGTTTACTGGACACGGAGTAAGAGCTACTAAACTCTTGGGACTGATACATAGTGATGTATGCGGTCCTATGTCTACAAATGCCAGGAATGGTTCCTCGTACTTTATTACATTCACTAATGATATCTCAAGACACGGACATGTGTTCCTGATGAAACAAAAATCTAAATCTTTTGAGAAATTCAAGGAATATAAGTACAAAGTTGAGTATCAAACGGGTAAAAGTATTAAAATTCTTCAATCTGATCGGGGAGGAGAATACTTGAGCACGAAATTCAGAGACTACTTAAAAGAGAATGGGATTCTCTCTCAGCTTACTCCTCAGTATACACCACAGCACAATGGAGTTTCGGAGCGGAGGAATCGCACCCTATTAGATATGGTGCGCTCTATGATGAGTAATGCCGAGTTGCCTATTTCCTTTTGGGGTTATGTACTTGAGACAGCTGCATACCTATTGAATAGGGTTTCGACCAAATCCGTTGCCTACCACTCCATATGAGATATGGAATGGGAAGAGACTATCTCTTAAACGAGTTAAGATATAGGGTTGTCCGGCCTATGATAAAAAGCAAAATCCGGACAAGCTCGAGGCAAGGTCTGTTTTGTGCAAGTTTGTGGGATATCCAAAGAATTCATATGGATATATTTTCTACCATATTGAGGAACAAAAAGTGTTTGTTCCTCAACATGCCACCTTTTTAGAAAAGGAATTTCATGTGAAAGAAATTAGTGGTAATGAGGTAGAACTTGAAGAAGTTCAACAACACAAACTATAACTGACGATTAGGTAGAACCGGAGGATTCAATAGTCCCCGACAAACCTCAGCCACTCCACATATCTAGTAGCATTCCTCATCCACCTTAAAGATACTACGGTTTTCTCATAGACGGTGGGAGTGAGGATTGAATCATGGAAGATGATGACCCAACTAGCTTCGAGCAGGCCATCACAAGTGGAGACTCTGTGAAAAGGATGGATGTTATGCGATCTGAGATGGAATCCATGTACACCAACAAAGTATTGACTTTGGAAGTTGCTCCTGAAAGGGTAAAACCCATCGGGAGCAAGTGGATCTTTAAGAAGAAACTTGGTATAGATGGAAAAGTTGAGACTTTCAAAGCTAGACTTGTAGCAAAAGGTTTTTGTCAACGACCAGGTGTCGACTATAATGAAACCTTTTCTCCTGTCGCCATGCTTAAGTCCATCAGAATCCTACTTGCCATTGCTGCATACCATGACTATGAAATCTGGCAGATGGATGTCAAGACTGCTTTTTCTAAATGGTGATTTAGAAGAGAGCGTGTACATGACACAGCCAGAAGGCTTCGTAGATAGTGGAAGCATGTAGAAACTTTGACTTAAGTCCACTAATTTTGTTTTACTCTAGATATTTATTAACCCAACCATTATCTTTAGCCGTGGTTAAGTCTCTAGAAATATCATTGTGATATTTTCTTCACCTATGGTTGATCACTTGTTCATCTTCTTCATCTCCTTCTTTGCTCTCTAGCCCTTGAGTGAGGTGAAAAAGAAAGAGAGAGAAATAATTCTAAAGTGAGCAAAATTCCTACTTCATCAATCTATACTAAACTAGCCATTTAGTATCGGTTGTTTACTTCACTAATTCCTCAATTAGTGAAGAGGTAGCTTGAGTTATAGATTCTTCGATGTAGATCATCTTCGGCCTTGAAGATCCTTAAACAAGCTCATTCCTTTCTCCTAGTGGAGCCTAAGAAGAGTTCGGGGGACCATTACTTGGAGCTAAGGGACTACTACACGGAGCTTTAGAAGTGAAGGATCGGTCTACAAAGGTTGTATTCCTTGTTCACTTAGTATAAAGTTGTTTACATGCTTTAAAAACCCTAATTCTCTAGTTAGATCCTTAGTTTGGGTTGCTTAGTACTCTAGTATTTTTGAAATTGCATACTTGATGCTTGCCGAAACCTAGTGAGGGTGCTAAGCGATCCCAGCAGTGGTATTAGAGACAAGCTAGAGCATTAGGAGTGGTCTAAGCGAAGTTAAAGTGTTTGATCGACTTTTCGAAACCCAAAAATCCTAGCCTCTGGAAATTTTTGGGTTTAAAAATATGAAGAAAATAGTGCAGGGTATTTTATGGACCCTCAGGAAAAACGAGCGCCTAACTCGACTAAACGACCGCGGAACCACGGCCAAAACATTCTTTTAGCGGCTGTTCCGCAGCGCCGTTGGTGAGCAAGGACCGCCTCTTCTTGTGCTAGTCCGTATGTACTAGTGGCACTCTATGGGTATTTTTATATCTATCTCAAGTGTTGAGTTCTTTGAGAACTGTGGGTGTTTGATGGTTAAATCGAAATGTTTAACATCGCCTAGTTTTTCTAAATGTGATACAATATTTGGAATCCACAATAATTAGTTTTGTGAAAACTAATTAGAACTTTGTAAATCCAGCAATTTAGTCTCTTTTGATCAGTTGCCACGAGATTTTGATTCGGATCAAAACTCCGTCACAATCTCGTATAGTACGCGAACGCTCGTCGGGTAACACTATTAGATAGCCATGCCCCATAGTCCCGACCAACTGACTGTAGGAGAACCCCATTGCCGAAAGCATCTGTTCGGGTGCTCGCAACCGCGGTGTTCCGCCTAAGTGCGCTTCGTCGACGGCATCGGGGGTGCGGCCGTCCACTAATGTTTCCGACGAGCATTCGATCATTTGTTGGGAATCTTGTTGAATTGCCTGACTGGATATTGAAAAGTGTTTTCAATTTGAGACTAAAATGCCGGGTTTATAACGTTAGGCATGAAATTCGGAATATGTGATATTTCGGGTTTATGATGTATAAGAAATTTATATGGTTAGGCATGAAATCCGAAGTATGTGATATTTCGGGTTTATGATGTCTAAGGTGCTTGCGGATTCCAAATATTGTAGTTTTCACATTCTTTTATGCGGCCGTATGTGTTATATGTTGTGTATCGCTGGTTTCGTTGCTATACGTCAACGGCAATTGGGATACGCATATTTACTTACAATGATGACATGTTATGTTATGTGTTGCTGTGATATGTTATATTTAATCGTCGTGTTTGAATAGCCATGGGCTTTTGCATGAGATGAGAGTTTTTCATTTTCATTCATGTAAAAATTTGTGTGTAATATTCTTTAATTAGGACACTTCCGAGTTGGGGATGATGTCACCATTGACGTATATTATTTACTTCTGCGCATTAGGATAGACCCAAGGCGGGGAGCATAAGTAACCGGGTTCTAGAGTGAAGTGGGAGACCATCTCTAGGAGTCAAGACCGGGTCTCCTAACTCTAGAATTGGCAGGGTTGCTTGCCGCTCTCGTAAGGGTCTAGTGATGTGGGTTTGGCTATTTATCACGACCGTGGAATCCGTGTTTTTTACTGGCTTGATTTAAAATACGGACCTCCAAGTATATCCTATATTTCATATGTTGACTTATGCTGCAATGTTCTGTGATGAGATCATATAATTGCGTGAGACGAATGCTTTATATTATAAATATGATATATAATAAACATTGCTTATGTTTTGCATCCGCGCTAGTCCTACTCCCGCTCTGCCGTTAGTTAACTAACCTCACGGTGCATGACGGGACTCCGTGGTGAATGCGGATGGCATAAACGTAGGTTGTATTTTCGTTTCTTTATCTGTGATGCTTAGGAAGCATAAATGATGGGACTTCATTAATGAGATTAATGAAAAGGAAAGAAACCTAAAGATGTTGTAGAATCAAATTTTCAAAAAGGTAGCTCTAGTTCTTGCTTTGCATAGCGATATTCCTTGATGAATATCCAGCACCTCATTCGATGAGGAAAGAGCCGAGATCCCTTCACCGGGAATGACCTCTTTAGCAAAAGCTAGTAAATGTTACAACCCACTCGGTTTGTTTTGAAAACTATTCGATTTGAAAAATCGGAGCTTAAACAACTCCTTTTCAAATCACTCGATTCTACAACGATATGAACTTCATTACGCAAAAGGTTTTCTTAAAAACCTGTCGTAACCCTCCGTCATTTCAGATAAGTACTATTTAGTATTCGTGCTACGTTTGTTGGCCTGCGTCACGACATAGTGTGAGGTAGCTAATTAGTGCTTATCTGCAGCATATAATGTGATTGGATTAGGATAGTCGTGCGACTTTGTTGGCCTGCATCAAAGGTCGTGCGGATGGGTTTAATTTAATCACGAAATGTACGGATTGAACTTGACTAGCGGACTATAGTTTGTTGGCCTGCGTCAAGGTCATAGGACACTAGGGGCAAAAACATTATTGGGAATTTCAAGTGTTGAAATTTGCAATGAGATTGCATATCTTTTATGAGATAGTCGGATCCCGATACCCACTGCGAGTAAGAGTTACTCCTGAGAGAGTTTTGCACTTTACAATTAGCTAATCCAGTAGGTGTCTAAAAAGGTGTCAAAGGGGTTATGCCTCTGGGAAAACGTGGTTTATTTTAATTAGGTCCGTGCGAAAGCACGGAGAACCTCCCACAAAGTACCGACACTGGTCTGGCTGACCGGTTAGTGAACTTGTAGGGTGTAATCAATCCCGGCCAGTCTTACCTTTTAGGGTTTGAAGGAAGATTTGATAAAAACAGTGGGAGCCATCCTGATTTGATAAAACAATAACCAATTTAATCTTGCAAGAGCGCACACAGTGTTTTCTTCTTTCTCTCTCCTGGTAGCGACCATGACACGCCTTATGCACGATAATAATATTGATGTATTGACCGAACCCGCTTGCTACGTTGGTTCCGCTCTAACTTATAATTTTTATAAGTTAGAGCAGGAAATAGGGGAATGCCCGGATTCCCACGCGACCGGAACGAGGAATGAGCATGTTGATGCATCTTCTTCGGGTGTGTTCGTTACCGAGAACTGTTTCTCAGTACACTCTACGTCCTGAGTATTAGATACCGGATCAGGATCCAACATATGTAATATGTTACAGGGACTTAAGAGAGATAAAGAACTGGGAAAAGGTGATCATGCTCTAATAGTAGTGAATGGTGCAAGTATTGCAGCCAAAGCAGTTGGTGAATATCACCTTGTAATAACAAATGGGAATACATTAATCTTGAATGACTGTTATTACGTACCATCTATGATGTGCAATTTAATATCAATTTCTTTATTAGATAAAGAAGGATATAACTTTGTAGTAGAGAAAAATGTTATGAACATTTTCCTAAATTAAGTGTTGATTGGGTTTGGTACGTTATGTAACAGTTTATACGTTCTGAATCAAAATACAGTTCTTAACGTATAGAATACACACAAGAGGAAAAGTTCAGAAAAGAACGAATCTTTCTTGTGGCATTGTAGACTATGTCATATCAATGCGACACGACCAGCTAAGTTATATAAGGATGGATATTTGAAACCGTTCGAATTTACATCTTATGAAACTTGCCAGTCATGTCTCAAAGGCAAAATGACCAAAACTACGTTTACTGGACACGGAGAAAGAGCTACTGAACTCTTAGGACTGATACATAGTGATGTATGCGGTCCTATGTCTAAACATGCCAGGAATGGTTCCTCGTACTTCATTACATTCACTGATGATCTCTCAAGATTCGGACTTGTGTTCCTGATGAAAAATAAATCTGAAGCTTTTGAGAAATTCAAGGAATATAAGTGCGAAGAAGAGACCCAAACGGGTAGAAGTATTAAAATCCTTCGATCTGATCGGGAAAGAGAATACTTGAGCATGGAATGCCATGACTAATTAAAAGAGAATGGGATTCTCTCTCAGCTTACTTCTCCGAATACACCACAGCACAACGGTGTATCGGAGCGGAAAAATCGCACCCTATTAGATATGGTGCACTCTATGATGAGTACTGCTGAGTTGCCTATTTCCTTTTGGGGTTATGCGCTTGAGAAACCGCATACCTATTGAATAAAGTTCCAACCAAATCAGTGCCTACCACTCCATATGAGATATAGAATGGGAAGAGACCATCTCTTAAACGAGTTAAGATATGGGGTTGTCCGGCCTATGTTAAAAAAAATCCGGACAAGCTTGATGCAAGGTCAGTTATGTTCAAGTTTGTAGGATATCCAAAGCATTCGCGAGGGTATATCTTCTACCACACTGAGGAACAAAAGGTGTTTGTTTCTCGGAATGCCACCTTTTTAGAAAAAGAATTTCTTATGAAAGAAATTAGTGGTCATGAGCTAGAACTGGAAGAAGTTCCAGCTACACAAACTGCAGCTGATGATTTAGTAGAACCAGAGGATTCAATTGTCTCCAACGATCCTCAGCCACTCCGCAGATCTAGTAGGGTTCCTCATCCGCCTGAGAGATACTACGGTTTTCTCATTGACGGTGGGAGCGAGAATTGCATCAAGGAAGATGATGACCCTACTAGTTTCAAGCAGGCTATCATGAGTGGAGACTCTGTGAAATGGCTGGATACAATGCGATCTGTGATGGAATCCATGTACACCAACAAAGTATGGACATTGGAAGTGTAGGGATTCTTTAGCATCATGCCTAGGGTTTGGGTTGCATCACACATGCTATAATAAAAATTTAAGGGGGTGCTAAACAATACCAACCATGAATCGAACTAGAAATTTAGGGCAACATGAACTAGCATCACATACTAGAGGTATTTTAACACTAAGAGGTGAGTCATACAACCTTTTTAGACCTCCCTTCTTGACTTCTTGGATAATCAAGGGTTTGAAACGGTTTGCTTGAATCCTTCCAAGTCAACGACGATCCATCACGGAGTCCCTTTGCTCAAGCTCCTAGCTTCACTTGATCATTGAAGAAGTGGAGCAAACAATCTACACAAGTGGGCTAGACTAATATAGATTCGTGATGTAGCTTTGGATCTCACTTAAAAACCATTCCTTTTTGTTTCCTTCACTCACTTGAGAAGGGTAGAGAGCATGAAGGAGGAAGAAGAAGGAGATGGCTAAGCTTGAGCTCTTTTGTTTGTGATAAATCTTAAAGATAAATGAGAAAAGAAAATATATAAATGAGAGTCACACTCACATAGAAACATGGTTAATAAATATCTAGATATTTTGTATTGAGTTAAAAGCCAAATGAAAAATCAAACCATGGTCTAAATTAGGACAAGTGTAGAAGAGTGTAGAATAAATATAACCATGATTTAATTTCTTTTTCTTTTTCTCAATATCAAATATATACAAATATTTATACCATGTGAGTCTTGCATTGCCACCTCCAATGTATCAACAACCATAACACATGTATGCATGCATTTGTGCATTCATATCAACATATATACATACACGCATTCATGCATATATCCAGTAAGAAAAGGTTTTAAATAAATGAGCTAAAAGTCAATATTAAACCAACACTTGATTTAATAACTCGGTCATATCACATACGACCCGACCAATAGAAAACGCCCGATTTAAAAAACGGTATCATATACACGCATTTAATCGAGCTCCCGGGCATATCCCATATGCACCCCCACATCATTTCGCCTGAGCTAGGAAACCCCTCTGTGGGACTCTAAGACTCGTTAATACACTAGCAGTAGGAAATGATCTTATTACATACCCACAAACCGTCAGCGGCACTAGCTGTATGTAATGGCTCACAGGGATTGAGCGATCTGAAGAAAAAGAAGCGAACCTGTCAAAACTCCCGTCGAGCCAACTGGCAACACCTACCGTACAGTCCGGTCTTTCATCAGATATGCTGCATATCGAGTATAGGGATGGTTTCGTCGACCCTAATAACTCAATAAGTCATGCCAGTATATGGCTCATAACAGATCAAGAAACTACTTATAACATTTATCAGTAAATCTCAACAGCCCTGGCCAGAGACTTCCTGTTATAGCCAATCGAGCATAGCGCAACATCAACCCCCAATACCGGGGGAGAAGAAACCACTCCTATCGCTCATTTCCTCCATGTGCCTCGGGCTTGTACCCAAAATCCACCTGTTTGCACGACTCAGTAGATCCGTGGTAGGGTGGAGATAAAAGTACAGTGGGAGGACACACAAGACTCTATGACGATCTCGGGTCTACATACTAACCTGTACCAATGTCACCTGATAACTGCTATCCGACGATAGATATAATACCACATAGGAGTTCTCGGGGAGTCCGTTCAGTGTACCTAGTCTCCACTGAGCACCCGTATACAGTCTTTGGTGTCACCACACCAATGGATATGGGATCATCCATCGCCCATCATATGTGACAAGAACCGTATATACTAGTCTACTCTGGAATATCGATGCCCCGTCTCGATACACCCACGACTAGGAACATTTCAAGGATATGCTTATAAACTACCCATGTGCCACTAGTATGATGTCACGACCCAAAGTTCGGCCCGAGACCGGCACTTAACCACGTAACGTCTACAGGCGTAAGGCGACTAAGTAAGCCGAAAACCAGAAATCAAAACCATTAAAAGTAATGTGTTAAAATATTTAATAGACACATTTGTTAAAACATTTAAAAAACCTTAAGTAATTTAGTAAAAAGATTTAAAGTTCAAGTTATTTTCTTAAAAAATTTGGCAGCATTTCCTTTATAAAAACTAGCCCCGAAATCGGGTACAAGGCAATATATGAGTAAAATGATATACAATAAGAAAAAAAACATCCCAAACTGGAGCAATCGCGCCCAACGGCGGAAATAATCACCACAATGATAATATACGACGCCGTAGCGAAGAATGAGTAAAAATAAGTGAAGACAACATGAAATATAAAACTGCATAAATAAAGTCGGCTCACAATGAGCTCGACATCAGAGTACAAAATAATATACATCGTCCTCACAACTGGTCTCTAAGTCAATACATAAGTCGAAGATGGAGAGTACTAGATACAACAGTGTATACAACAGGAAAATAAACAGATACCGCAAAAACCCACCTATCAGCAAAAGGGCTCACACGCCAACTGCAATGGTATCTATATCAAAAGATGCAAGAAAGCAGCCTGCCGTGACTACTCAGATGGGCAACCTGCAAACACTGTGACACAACAGGGGTGAGTTGCCAACTCGTGAATAGTAGATAACATATAAAGGTAATCGCGAGTATGCACGTACTGCGATACTCTAACCTATGCCAACAGATAACATCTATGTGATGAGCTGGATGAACAATAATCATGCAACAAGTGCGAGCTAATAACATCTCTATATGATGAGCAGGGTATGCGATAATCGTGCATAGAAAAAGCAATCTAATAACATCTATATAGGATGAGCAGGGTATGCAATAATCATGCATAGCAAGTGCAATCTAGTAACATCTATATAGGATGAGCAGGGTATGCAATAGTCATTCAAAAGTACTGTATCAGGTACTACAGATACAGGATGAGATACATAACACTGAATGATGAGTATGGAAGTAAATAACATCTACACGGAATGTCAACGTGGAAAAATAACCGGTGTCCATCAATACACCCAAATCCCATTAAAATTCAAGCGCCGCCTCTCTAACCGACCCTCAAATCCTGTACGGCTCATGGAATCGTGAGTGCCCAACATCGGCACTCGAAATATCATAAATTAATCGTGCCCAGCATCGACACGTAAATCCTCATGTATCGGGCTCCGTCAGTCCGTATCGGCCCACGGGTTCCGTCTGCGGAATCGGCCCTCGGCCCCGGTAATACGGGTCGGCCCATATCCATCTCTCAGCTCTCGTCAGTATCCTCCGGATAACCGCCAGGTCTAACCAATCACCGGTAGGTAGTAGTCCCTCCGCCGGGCTCACCGTCTAACAATACGAGTCTTCTTGCCCCGGGGTACCATACCGGGTCCACCATCTATCCGCAATCGGTGCCTACCACTCCTCGAATCGGATATACTCATACAAGCTCTCTGGAACCGAAAAAACTCATCGTGGACGCACTGAAATATCATATCGAGAGAAACCGGGTTTTCAAAACACTGCGTCTTTTCTTAAAATCATACCACGGTTCTCAATTACAGAAATCCTAAAAATCCAAACTCAATGTGTAAATCCATGCAATGTGTCGTATGACACTAAGAGTAAAAAGGGAAAACCGCACTTTTAAAAGAATCCAGTTTTGAAAATATCTCATACGGTCCCAATTTTCTTGAAATCAAGTCAATATCATCCATGTATGTAACATATGTATGTATATAGGTATGGATGTGCAAATGGATATATAGGCAAATATGAGTGTAGCACTACTATGAAAATACAGTGTGCATGTGCGCAAATATGAAGATATCAATATATGTGTGCACTGATATGAAAATACAGTGTGCATGTGCGCAAGTATGAAGATATCAATATATGTGTGCACTGGTATGAATATACAGTGTGCATGTGCGCAAGTATGAAGATATCAATATATGTGTGCACTAGTATGAATATGCAGTGTGAACGTGCGCAAGTATGAAGATATCAATATAGGTATGCACTAATATGAATGTACAGTGTGCCTGTGCGCAAGTATGAAGATATCAATATAGGTATGCACTATTATGAATGTACAGTGTGCATGTGCGCAAGTATCAAGATATC
Organism: Agapanthus africanus; assembly: GCA_030015575.1. NCBI lineage: Eukaryota > Viridiplantae > Streptophyta > Magnoliopsida > Asparagales > Amaryllidaceae > Agapanthus > Agapanthus africanus. The sequence goes on along the minus strand of JASDDO010000001.1, from coordinate 363,348,210 downwards.
AATACAGGTATGCACTAATATGAATGTACAGTGTGCATGTGCACAAGTATGAAGATATGAATATTGGTATGCACTAATATGAATGTACAGTGTGCATGTGCGCAAGTAGTGATATATCAATGTAAATATAGGCCAATATGCGACAAGTCATGACAATATATATAATGCATAGCAATCATATAGTGCGAGTGTCATGGCAATCACTAACGGTATGAGTGTAATATACAAATAGTGCTCGTGCAGCTTGAACCGTTAGTGACAGTGCAGTGTTCTTTGACTACCATTGCTATATGCAATAAGAAAGGTATGCTACAAGTACACATAATTATCTACGACTAAATATCCAATCACGCCCTGACGCTTAACGCCATACGGGCAATTTCCCTGTAGATGTTAAATCTACTCACCTGGTAGCATGCTAAGCGTAGCCGACCACTTGTTTCCTTTTCTTTGCGGCGTCCGACGTACTCGCCTGTGAACCAAGAATTTACAAAAAGAATCCATATATAAGCAAAATCCTACAAAAACGTGATATCGAAAATCAAACAAGAAACTCGCGTCACGAACTAAACGCGCGTGTGTCCGATATGCTGAAAAAAGTGTATACGCATCTAAAACAACCCCGACATGTCGCGACACGTTGGAACACAGAACCCAGTCACGTATTACACATGTCACGCAAACTAAACGTATTGGAAAAATGATATATCGCTCCAGATTTTGACTCAGGCACAAAAGTGAAAAGTTGCATATGCCAAAACACTAGAATATGCAGTAGACTCTCCTAGGCAAAACCCCAGCACCCAAGTCCCCTATCTGGCCGCAATTTGCGGCCAGAACGAATAAACTGGCGGCCAAACAGTGGAGGTATGGGTTCATGCTCTGTGTGTGTAGTCTAGACCTAGTGTACATGCTCCAGTTTTCCCAGATTTTCTCTGAAGCAAATGGGTCAACAGAAGATCACAGAAAGGTCTAATTTTTTCATTAAAACGTTAACTTTTGCACTAAATGAAACCCTAAGGTATTTTAGTGAAATATGGGGTTAAACTAAGTTTATGTTGCGCTAATAACACTTAATTAGGCTAGGCTAACCACCAAAAACATTTCTTAGCCAAAAGTCCACACTAATCCCTATTTCTAGCACTAAAACTCACATTTAACACTAATCGAAGCTAATTAACACCTAAGTTTAGCAAGCTAGGAAGTTAAGCTCAGAAATTATACCTCACTCGACCCTAGGTGCAAGAAGAAGGAGAAGAAGAGGAGGAGAAGGAGCTGCTGCTTGCTACTGCTGTATGTTGCTGCTGCTGTTGATGCCTGAAGCTGCTGGTGCTGATGCTGCTGCTGTTGCTGCTACTGATGCCGCTACTGCTGCTTCTTCTTCTGCTGCTGCTGTTGTGTTGTTGTATGTGTGTGTGAGAGTGAGAGAGTTGTGTGAAAAATGAGTGAGGCAAAAGAAATGGGAGCACAAAAGAGTCAACCTCCCTCTCTCTCTTCATTAAATGAGAGCATGGGCAAGGCCATGATGCCTTTCTCTCTCTCTCTCTCTCTCTCACCAAGTCAACTAAAATTCAAATGATTTTCCATTTAAAAAAAACAACCTAAAACACTTAATTCAAAACCAAATACACTTAAGGAAAATGGGTTAATCCACCATGGTTGCTAAACATGGTTTAACCCTAATTTAACCCTAGTTTACATGCACATGTGTGTGCAAGGCTAAATAAATTCTAATAAAATATTCATTAATTGTGATAAAATATTTGAAAATCGATTTAGTAAACATTTTATTAAAAACCATACTTAATGTATAATTAGCCACTAACCATATCCAAAGGTGTTACAATCTTCCACCCTTAAAGAAATTCGTCCCCGAATTTAAAATATATAGCTACGCGTACCTTCAATGAGATGAGGGAATTTCTTCCGCATCTCGCCCTCGGACTCCCAAGTGATCTCCTCACCATTTGGGTCTGCGCCAAAGCACCTTCACAGATGGAAAAACCTTCGATCGAAGTTTCTTCACCTGCCGGCCCAATATCACTTATGGCTGCTCGGTGAACGAAAGATCGCGCTCGAGCTGAATGGTCTGATGCTGAATCATTTGAGAAGGGTCATGTAGGTATCTGCGAAGCATCGACACGTGGAATATGGGGTGAACATCTGGGAAGTCGGGTGGAAGAGCCAAACGAAATGCTACTGCGCCCATACGCTCGAGGATCTCGAAGGGACCTATAAATCTGGGGCTAAGCTTCCCCTTCCGTCAAAATCTCATCACTCCCTTCATCGGAGAGACCATCGGAAAAACGTGATCGCCAACTGCGAACTCTAATCTGCGGCGGCGTCTGTTAGCATACGATTTCTGCCTGCTCTGAGCTGTCCTGATCCTATCTCGAATCAGTTGTATCTTCTCGGTCGTCTCCTGTACGATCTGCGGCCCCAAAATACTGCTCTCACTGAGCTCTGTCCAACAGACGGACGATCTACATCTCCTCCCATACAAGGCCTCGAAAGGGGCCATCTGAATAGTATCCTGGAAACTATTGTTGCAGGAGAACTCCACCAAGGGTAAATGATGATCTCAGTTACCACCAAAGTCAAAAACGCACGCTTAGAGCATGTCCTCGAGAGTCTGAATTGTCCGCTCTGATTGGCCGTCGGTCTGCGGATGAAATGCTGTGCTGAAATTCAAGCGGGTGCCCAAAGCCTCCTGAAGCCTCTGCCATAGTCGGCTGGTAAACTGGGTGCCTCGGTCGGACACGATACATGTCGGGACTCTATGCAGTCGTACAATCTCGTCGATCTAAATTTGGGCATACTAAGCAAATCCGAAAGTCGTCTTCACCGGCAGGAAGTGAGCCGCTTTCGTCAAACGATCCACGATCACCCAAATCGAGTCGTACCCCTGCCTAGTCCTGGGTAGCCCCATAATGAAATCCATAGAAATCGGCTCCCATTTCCACTCCGGAATGGGTAACGGCTGTAGCTCTCCCGCTGGCCTCTGGTGCTCGGCCTTGACTTGCTGACAAGTAAGGCATCTCGACACGAAGTCTGTGATGTCCCTCTTTATTCAGTCCCACCAGTAAACATCTCTCATATCATGTTACATCTTGGTGGAACACGGATGAACACTATACACTGATCGATGTGCCTCCTTAAGGATCCCACGCCGCAGTCCCTCAGCATCTGGTACGCACAGTCTAGTCCCAAATTGCAGTATCCCCTGATCATCGATCATGAACTCGGAAAATCTGCCTTGTCCAATCTGTGCCATGATCTATGAACAACGGTCATCACTGTACTGTGCCTCATGTATACGGTCAAGCAACTGTGGGCGTGCACGAACATGCGCAAGCTGTCCCCCGATCGGCGTGAACTCAAACTGCACTCGGCTGTCGCATAAAATATGCCAATTTGCCGACGACTGCCTCTGCACTGCGCTCAAACAAGATAGACTACCACTAGGCCTCCTGCTCAAAGCATCCGCCACTACATTAGCCTTGCCCGGGTGATACAAGATCTCGCAATCGTAGTCCTTTACTAGTTCCATCCAACGGCGCTGTCTAAGATTCAGGTCTCGCTGCTGAAATATATACTTCAAGCTCTTATGATCAGTGAATACCTGGAACGACTCGCCGTATAGGTAATGTCGCCAGATCTTGAGTGCAAAGACCACTGCAGCCATCTCGAAATCGTGAGTGGGGTAGCTCTGTTCATGTCTCTTCAACTACCGTAAAGCATACGTGATCACCCTGTCATGCTGCATCAATAGGCACCCTAACCCTAATCGAGAAGCATCACAATAGACCACAAATCCGCCTGATCCTGAAAGCAATGATAACACCGGCGCCGTAGTCAAACAAATCTGTAGCTACTGAAAGCTATGCTCGCACTTCTCCGTCCAATCGAAAGGAACTCCCTTTCGGGTCAACCCGGTCAAAGGTGCAGCAATGCGGGAGAAGTCCTGTACAAATCGCTTGTAGTAGCCGACCAGTCCTAGAAAGCTGCGGATCTCCGTAACTGATGCGGGTCTGGGCCAACGCTGAACGACCTCGATCTTCTCCGGTCCATACATATACCATCTCGTGTAATCACGTGACCCAAGAAGTCTACGCTATCAAGCCAGAATGCGCACTTGGGGAATTTTGCGAAAAGCTGGTGCTCCCTCAAAGTCTGCAGTGTGATCCGCAGGTGTTGCTCGTGCTCCTCTCGGGTTCGGGAATACACCAAAATATCGTCAATGAAGACGATGATGAAAAAATCAAGATACGGCCTGAAAATACGGTTCACCAAGTCCATAAATGCTGCTAGGGCGTTGGTGAGTCCGAACGACATCACCAAAAACTCATAATGGCCGTAACGCATGCGGAAAGTCGTCCTCGTAATATCCTCCTGTCGAACCCGTAACTGATGGTATCCTGATCGCAAATCGATCCTTAAAAAGTATCCTGCCCCGTGAAGCTGGTCGAACAAGTCGTTGATACGTGGTAAAAGATATCTGTTTTGCATGGTTACCCTATTCAGCTGGCGGTAGTTGATACACAAATGCAAACTGCCGTCCTTCTTCTTGACAAACAGGACCGGAGCACCCCAAGGAGACACATTGGGTCGAATAAGTCCCTTATCCAGCAAATATTGTAACTGGCCTTTCAACTCACTAAGCTCCGCCGGGGCCATCCGATAAGGCGGTATAGAAATAGGCCCCGTGCCGGGAATCAAATCAATGCAGAAAACAATATCGCGCTCAGGCGGTAGCCCAGGAAGCTCGTCAGGGAAGACAGCAGGGAACTCACAAACAATAAGAACCTGGTCCAACGAAACACCTGTAGCTCTAGTATCGCAAACATAGGCTAGAAATCCCTGACATCCCTTCCTCAAAAGCTGTCCAGCGCGAAGAGAAGAAATCAAACTGTGAGGGGCGGCACAACAGTCCCCCTACACAACAAAAGCCGACTTGCCGGGAAAACAAAATCTAACTGTCTTCTCGCGGCAGCCCATGGACGCATAGCACGTGGCTAACCAATCCATACCCAAAAGAACGTCGAAGTCCAACATCTCAAGAAGGATCAAGTCGACTGGCAACTCTCTCTCGCCAATACGGAAAACACAGGATCGGAATACATGCCTAGCAACAAACGACTTGCCTACAGGAGTGGTCACAACAAGCGGCTGATCAAGCAAACCGGACTCTCTACCCAAACTCGGCACGAAGTGTGTGGAAACGTACGAGTGCATGAATCCAGGATCAAACAACACGTGTGCGTCAACAGAACATACTGATAGGGTACCTGAAACCACCGCATTGGATGCCTATGCATCCTGATGCGTTAACGTGAAAACCCGTGCCTGTCCTCCACTTGCGACTGGTGGTCCCCTAATAGCAACTGGCTGTACTCTGCCGGCAGCTGGCTGTCTTCTGCCTCGGCCACCTCGTCCTCTATGAGTAAACCCTCCGCGACGACGGCCTCTCTGTGCATGAGTCTGGCGTGGAGCAACCGTAGGTACAATAGGCAACTCCCTTTAGGGTGGGGAAGGTGGAAGTGTGACATGTGGTACTGCTGCCTCCCTCCGGCGTATCTCGGTACAATCTCTGACGCGGTGACGGGGACTACCATACCCAAAGCATCCACGCGACGACTGCTGTCCCTCCTGGGATTAAGAGCTAAACATCTGACCTCACCCCGAGTCTTTGCCACCTGTACGACGTCTATCACGGTGTCCGAATGGAAGTCTCCATATTGCTGTATCAGTACGAACCCTCTTCGGCCCTGGAACTTCCGAAGTCTCTGCAAGGCGCTCCTCGACTAATAGGGCTGCGTCTACGGCTACTGCATAGGTCTCGCAATGCTGCGCGCTGATTGCGAGGAACAGTAGGGTAAGTAAGCCTCGAACAAATCTCTTGACTCGCATCTCCTCAGTAGCCACTAGGTATGAGGCATAAACAGATAGCTCGGTAAACAGTACGTCGTACTCTGCCACTATCATCTCTGGCGTCTGGCGTTACGACTCGAACCTGCGCGCTCGGGCATCCCTGACACTCTGGGGAAGGAAACGGGCTAGAAATACCATCACAACTCGGTCCAGGTCATAGGAGGAAGACCTGCTGCTCTTCCCTTCTCGACCGATTCATACCATTTCTGCGCAAGACCTTCCAAGCGAAAGCCCGCGAACTCTACCCATCTCGCATCTGAGCATCTGAGTGAACGACAGATCCGGGCCATCCTATCAATAAAAGACTGTTGGTCCTCGGCTGCATTGATGCCTGTGAGGACCCGATGCTTCATCCTCATAAACTGTGATAGCAATACTGTGATGACCTCTATGGCTGCAGGGGCAACTTCCTGTACTGTTGGTACCATCACGGACCCCGTAACGGGTGGAACTACCTCTGGTCGCTGCGCTCGAAGTGTCTCGGCTAGCGATCCTATCATCTGGCGCATCTCCTGCATACCGGCCCCTAGCATGGCGATCTGATCTGTCGTAGGAGGAACAGTCTGCTCTGGCATAACGGGTGTACTGCCCGGGTCAGTCCTCGTCTCAGACGAGTCAACTCGAATCTCGGCTCTCGCGGCCGCTCTCTACGCCCTCGTAGTCTTTGGCGGCATAATGGCTGAAAAGGAAGTAGGATTCGATAAGGATAAGGAAATTGAATCGCAAGAATGTATATAATCATGAAGGAATTTCAATCAATAAGTCCTAAGGTCGCTTAGGCGGAGTACCGTGTCGTGAGTATGCCGCGGAACATACACACGCTACGCCACTCTGCTTCAGTTACCTACTCCATCATACCAGGGTCATCCTACACTCCGAAAGGTAAAACCTACGCTTTTATACCAACTTTGTCACGACCAAAAGTTCGGCCCATGTCCGGCACTTAACCACGTAACGTCTACAGGCGTAACGCGACTAAGTAAGCCGAAACCCAGAAATCAAAACCATTAAAAGTAGTGAGTGTTAAAACATTTAATAGACACATTTGTTAAAACATTTAGAAAACCTTAAGTAATTTAGTAAAATTCTTTAAGGTTCAAGTTATTTTCTTAAAAATTTGGGCAGCATTTCCTTTGTAAAAACTAGCCCCGTAATCGGGTACAAGGCAATATACGAGTAAAATGATATACAATAAGAATAAAGCATCCCAAACGGGAGCAATCGCGCCCAACGGCGGAAAAAATCACCACAATGATAATATACGACGCCGTAGCGAAGAATGAGTAAAAATAAGTGAAGACAACATGAAATATAAAACTGCATAAATAAAGTCAGCTTACAACGAGCTCGACACCAGAGTACAAAATAATATACATCATCCTCACAACTGGTCTCTAAGTCAATACATAAGTAGTAGATGGAGAGTACTAGATACAACAGTGTATATAATAGGAAAATAAACAGATACCGCAAAAACCCACCTATCAGCAAAAGGGCTCACGCGCCAACTGCAATGGTATCTATATCAAAAGATGCAAGAAAGCAGCCTGCCGTGACTACTCAGAGGGGCAACCTGCAAACACTGTGGCACAAAGGGGGTGAGTTGCCAACTCATGAATAGTAGATAACATATAAAGGTAGTCGCGAGTATGCATGTACTGCGATACTCTAACCAATGCCAACAGATAACATCTATGTGATGAGCTGGATGAACAATAATCATGTAATAAGTGCGAGCTAATAACATCTCTATATGATGAGCAGGGTATGCGATAATCGTGCATAGCAAATGCAATCTAATAACATCTATATAGGATGAGCAGGGTATGCAATAATTGTTGGAGATAGTGCCCTCAGAGTTAATTATTAGGTCACAGGTACGTGATTGTAATGATTGATGGAGGACCTATCTCGGTAGGACAGTCTTACTCGAGATGATAGTATGCTATCTGGTTTACCTTTATCATCGTGTACTGTTTTAAGTGACATGACACGTCGCTATTACACGTTGATAGAGCCCCTAGGATTCTTGCTTGACCACCAGCAGTATGAGGGCGATCATATAAGTGGGAGCTGGGGGTCTATAAGCATATCCTTAAAAGGTCCCTAGTCGTGAGAGTTTCGAGACAGGGCATCGATTCTCCATAGTAGACTAGTGTATACAGTCGAGACCCCGACGAGGGGCGGTGGCCGGTCTCACAAGCCACTGGTGTCAGTTGGATCACCTAAGATGTATACAGGTGCTCATTGGGTTATGAGTACACCGGACAGGACTCGCCGGGAACATGCTAGTTGGTCATATACCAGACGTCAGATGGCAGTTCCCTGGTGACATGTGTACAGGTTAGTTCATCGACCTGGGGATCGTCATTTGTCTCGTGTGAGTTCCCACTGTACTTTGATTACTACCCTACCACGGCTCAAAAGAGTCGTGCAAACAGGTTTTAGTTGGGTACAGTCCCGAGCCACATGGAGACAGTGAGCGTATCTTCAGGGGTTCGTCTCTCCCGGTATTGGGGGTGAGGTCGTGCTGTGTCTAGGAGAGCCATTACACAAAGTCCTTGGCCAAGGCAAGGAGATTTACTGGTAGGTATTCCAGTAGTATCTCAGGGTGTTCTGGGCTACACTCCGACACGACTTGTACCGCTTTTGGGGGTCTGACTTTTACCAACCCCCTAGGCCCGCCATGCGATGCTCATAGACGAACGGACCGGACTGTACGGATATTGTCACTGACAGGCTCAGTAGGGTTGTCAGGCTGAGTTCACTCACAGACATCCCTTTTAGTCAATACCTGGTAGCCCGTTACGTATTGGCTTATACCTCTGACGTGCTAGTGGTTAAATCCACAACCAAGGTGTTGATGAGTCTTTAGAGTCCCCCACATTCAGTTACTCAGCTTTCGGGCGAAAGGTTGTAGAGGCCGTATGGAGATATGGCAAGGTCCGATCAGATACGTGCGGTATTGCACGGATCAGGATAGGACAGTTTGTACTATAGGCCGTATGGTTATATGGCAGGGTTCGATCAGATACGTGCGGTATTGCACGGATCAGGATCGAACGGATTTTACTAGCCGGCTTTGGTTTAAGCCGGATCCTAGTATAGTACAGTGGAGATTTTGTCTCATTGCATTTGTATTTCGGTCGAAATACAGATGCGGGTGTGTATGCACAGTATCGGGGTTTTCCTGTAATTTATTACGGGACCAGTCTTCTGGAGTTGCCAGTTTGCTTTCCGTTTCGGCCGATTTCCATTGTTCCGTTCATTGGCCGAAGATTGGTGGAGGAGGGCTTATTTGCATTGTTGCAAATAAGTGGTTGTGGAGGGGGTCTTTGCATGTTTATTTGTATCATGATGGTTTCATGATGGAGCCCATCCTTTGACTCTTTCTTTTCCATCATGGCTTGACTTTGTAAACAATCATGGTTGTTGATTGTTGATTGAGTGTTGGGATTGTTGTTGATGATGGGAGGTGATATGGTTGTTGAGTGAGGACTTTTCTTAGTGATGATTTTATTCCATATGATAACCATTCCTCTCTCTCTCTCTTGCATGATTCATATGGTCACCTCCCCCTTGACTTTTCCCTCTCTCCTTTTTACTACAAGGGCCGGCCATTCTTTAGGATGGTGGGTGATTGATTTTGGTGTGGTAATTTTTGGTTCTCTTGATTCTCCAAAAATCACACAAGAACCCTCTCCAAAAGTTCACTTCAATTCCTCTACAAAAGGGCAACTCCATAATCCCAAATGAGACATGTAATCCACATTATATTCTACAGCAAATCTTGGGCACGTCGAGTAGCCGGCTTCGTGCCCGAGTTGCCTCGGCATTGAGGTGGGAGCCCGTAAAAGAAGTGGGCGATGTGGTGCACTTCCGGCGACGAGGAGGAGACGGGACATTCCGCAGGAGATCGGGACGACGACGAGAAGACCGGAGGACTCGGATCTGTCGGTATACTTCTCTTCCCTATCTTGTAGTTAGCTAGGACTAGTTAGTGGTTCGATCCAGGTATTAGTGCGCGGCGGTTTGCCAGTTCAAGAAAAATTAAAGTTTATCACCGCTTCCGCATCCGGCCGTCGGATTGACGGCCGGGGCGCCGCCGTGCACTTACAATAATCATGCATAGCAAGTGCAATCTAGTAACATCTATATAGGATGAGCAGGGTATGCAATAGTCATGCAAAAGTGCTCTATCAGGTACTACAGATACAGGATGAGATACATAACACTGAATGCTGAGTATGTGAGTAAATAACATCTACACGGAAAGTCAAGGTGGAAAAATAACGGGTGTCCATCAATACACCCAAATCCCAGTAAAACTCAGGCACCGTCTCTCTAACCGGCCCTCAAATCCTGTACAGCTCATGGAATCGTGTGTGCCCAACATCGGCACTCGAAATATCATAAAATAATCGTGTCCAGCATCGATACGTAAATCCTCATGTATCGGGCTCCGTCAATCCGGATCGGCCCACGGGTTCCGTCTGCAGGATCGGCCCTCACCCCCGGCAGTACGGGTCGGCCCGTATCCATCTCTCAGCTCTGGTCAGTATCCTCCGGATAGCCGCCAGGTCTAACCAATCACTGGTAGGTAATAGTCCCTCCGCCGGGCTCATCGTCTAACAATATGAGTCTTCTTGCCCCGGGGTACCATACCGGGTCCACCATATACCCGCAATCGGTGTCTACCACTCCTCGAATCGGCTGTACTCACACAAGCTTTCTGGAACCGAGAAAACTCATGGTGGACGCAATGAAATATCATATCGAGAGAAACCGGGTTTTTAAAACAGTGCGTCTTTACTTAAAATCATACCACGGTTCTGAGATCCAGAAATGCGTAAGTCCATGCAATGTGTCGTATGACACTAAGAGTAAAAAGGAAAAACCGCTCTTTTAAAACAATCCAGTTTTGAAAATATCTCATGCGGTCCCTATTTTATTGAAATCAAGTCAATATCATCCATGTATATAACATATGTATGTAGGTAGGTATGGATGTGCAAATGGATACATAGGCGAATATGAGTGTAGCACTATAATGAAAATACAGTGTGCATGTGCGCAAGTATGAAGATATCAATATATGTGTGCACTGGTAAGAATATACAGTGTGCTTGTGCGCTAGTCTGAAGATATCAATATATGTGTGCACTGGTATGAATATACAGTGTGCATGTACGCAAGTATGAAGATATCAATATATGTGTGCACTGGTATGAATATACAGTGTGCATGTGCGCAAGTATGGAGATATCAATATATGTGTGCACTGGTATGAATATACAGTGTGCATGTGCGCAAGTATGAAGATATCAATATAGGTATGCACTAATATGAATGTACAATGTGCATGTGCGCAAGTATGAAGATATCAATATAGGTGTGCACTAATATGAATGTACAGTATGCATGTGCGCAAGTATGAAGATATCAATATAGGTATGCACTAATATGAATGTACAGTGTGCATGTGCGCAAGCAGTGATATATCAATATAAATATAGGCCAATATGCGACAAGTCATGACAATATATATAATGCATAGCAATCATATAGTGCGAGTGTCATGGAAATCACTAACGGTGTGAGTGTAACATACAAATAGTACTCGTGCAGCTTGAACCGTTAGTGACAGTGCAGTGTTCTTTGACTACCATTGCTATATGCAACAAGGAAGGTATGCTACAAGTACACATAAACATCTACGACAAAATATCGTATCACGCCGTGACGCTTAACGCCATACGGGCGATTTCCCCGTAGATGTTAAATCTACTCCACTGGTCGCGTGCTAAGCGTAGCCGACCACTTGCTTCCCTTTCTTTGCGGTGTCCGACGTACCCGCCTGCGAACCTAGAATTTACAAAAAGAATCCATATATTAGTAGATGTTGTATATGTTTTGCATCCGCGCTAGTCCAGTCCCCGCTCTGTCGTTAGTTAGCTAACCTAACGGGTAATGACGGGACCCAGTGGCGAATGCGGATGGCATATACGTACATCAGTATATTTTCGTTCTTTGTGGTGTGATCAATTGATGGGACTGCGTTGATTCGGATCAATGCAAGTTAAAAACAAACCTAATCTGATGTTGTTGGAACACTTTTCAAAAAGCTGTTATTGCAAGGACGTTTACTTTTGTTTTGCATCGTGGTATTCATTGGAATATCCTGCTCCTCAGTCGACGAGGCAAGGGCCGAGATCCCTTCACCGGGAGTGACCCCTTGGACAAAAGTTTGCGTCAGGGCATTAACTTCACTATAGCCGATTGCTTTTGCTTTGCACCGTGGTATTCAGTTGGAATATCCTGCACCCCATTCTACGGGGAAAGAGCCGAGATCCCTTCACCGGGAGTGACCTCTTTAGCGGAAGTTGTCGTCACTATATTTCTAAAAAGCTATCCGTTCCTTCGACGATATCAAGTTCATTACGTTAAAGGTTTTCGCCAGAAACCATTCGTAGCCCTCCGTCGTTTCAGACGGGTAGCACGTAGTATTCATGCTATGTTTGTTGGCCTTCGTCAAGGCATAGTGTATGGTAGCTGCTTGTTGCCTTTCTGCAGCATAGATAGATGCGTTGGTTTGGGACAGTCGTATAGCCTTGTTGGCCTTCGTCAAGGGCTTGTGCGGGTGGGTTCAAATCAACCTGGATAATGACGGGTAGAACTTGACATGTGACTTATGATTTGTTGGCCTTCGTCAAGGTCATAAGAGCATGGGGTAAAAATCACATCGGGAGTTTCAAAAGAACTGAAACTTGCCAGATATGCGCATACCTTCTGGAGTGTGATAGCGTGAGCGGATTCCGTCACGTTATCATGCAATGATAGTTGGATCCCGATTCCCACTGATGAGTTAGTTTACTCCTCGGGTGACCCCGACTAATTCTTCTTTTAGGTTTGGAGGAGAATTTGAGGTACAGTGGGAGGATTCCAGATTAGATAAATTGGTAACCATTCCGATCTAGGTTAGAGTGCACGCTGAGTGTTTCTTTTCTCTCTCTCTCTGGCAGCGACCATTGACCTGACCCTAAGACTTTGACTCAGTGACCAAGTTGACCGAACCTTCTTAACACTGGCTTTTGGATTGTCAGAGTTGCAAACCTCATTGCCACTCCTACTTTTACCCTTTTCTCCAGGACACCCCGTGTTACTACGAACGTCCACTTCCATTGGACAAAACCATCGTATGGTAAGATACGAACTCGAAGGGATTTATTCGAGGATGGTTTCCGGTTCTGGAGAAAACGGATAGAATTATTCAGTTGTCTTTTCCTTTTACCATCTCTCAAGTTATGAGTACTCCTTGGTTTAGGGGTAGTACACCTATTACGCAAATTGGATAGTCTTCTTCCAAACCTTAGGCTGGTGCCGACCAGTAGGGAATGAAGAAAACCAATTAGCCTAACGATGTTGTGCAGAAGGTATTAAGTTCAGACAAAGCAAGGGATTAGTAAGAGGGCAAAGTAAATTGCAACAGATATTCACGACCAAACCAAATATTTCGTTACCACTCCCACATCACCTTTGTATTTCTCCAGGACACTCCGTATCACTACGAAGATCCACAGTTTATTTGGATACTCCATCGTATGGTTATATACGAACTCGAATGGAACTGGTTCCAGTTCGGGGATGGATTCTGGTTCTGGAGAAATAGGAATAAGGTTTATTCGGTTGTCTTTTATCTTCACCCTCTCTCATTGCGAGTGTTCCTAGGATTGGGACAGTACACCCATTATGCTTATTGGATAGTCTTCTTCCAAACCATAGGCTGGTGCCGAACGGTAGGGAAGGAAGAAAACCATTTGGCCTAAAAGAGTGTGCAGAAGGTAAAGACTAAAGACATATGAAGGGATTTGGAGAGGTGGCAAAGAACTATACGGTTACAGTCGTGAATCTGGAAGAGGCATTACTAGGAATACCAGAATACCCCATCGGAACATTTCAATGTTTCAGTTTCACTGTGTAATGTTAAAGGAAAACTGTTTTCCCGATTAGATACTTACTCCAGGGTATGTATTTACCAGGTACGATTCTCACATCTGTATGGTTTTACAGATGATGAGTGGGAGTAAGTTATTGGGAATTAGGTGATTATCCTCATTATATCGGGATTCGTTGTAATCGATGATATTTGAGGAAATCACCTGGGCTGTTTGCCGGGTGGCAAATATTTGGTTTTGAATATCCGCTGTTATGCACCAATTTCAAATTGATATATCTGTACGTCTATTTTCATAGAGTGAGATATACCTTTTTGAAATTATGTCTACAACATTTACCTATATCAGTGGATGGTTAGGTAAGGAGCATTGAACAGCGGTGTAATTCTTCTTAACCATAAGTACAGTTTTCAACCTACGACACACAGTGAATGAGTTATCAGACTCAAGGGACTTATACAGAGTATTGTATGTTGTCCAGGGTCCATCAGGACAGAGGGGTGGTCCTCATACTATATTCGGTTTACTTATGACTTCTCTAGTTTTTAGACAGGTGTTTCGTGGAAACACAGGGTCCGAATTTGGAGAAGTTATAGGTATTTGAATAGAGTAGAAAACCAGGTATAGCAAGTATCGGGATTCTTCAAAGAGATCGAAGATGTAGATACTTGTGTGTGGTATTCAGTTGATAGTAATGATAAAGAGATCTTGCTTCTCTTTCAGGTTACTCATAATTGGAAGTATTCCTAAGTTGAGTAACGCTGATCGGCCTCCTTCCATTTAGTTGACATGCGCTGGGGACAGCTGCATGATTTGAATCTGGTTCAATTAAATCAGTGCCTCTGTTTCTATATTGGATATAGAACAGTTCATATCTTAACGATGTTAAGGTACGGGGAGTTGTCCGGTTTATGATTAAAACCAGACACTGGACAACTCAAGGCACGTTTCTGTAATGGCTGTTTGTGGGTTGACCCAGGCTATGACGAGGGTTGACTTTCTACCATCTGGATGAACAATAGCGATATTGTTCTAGACTCGCCACAGTTTTATTAAAAATGGATTTTTTCAGAAAACAGTAGTGGGAGTATGGTAGAACTGGAAGTGATTCCAGAACCACAAACGATTACTGAAGATTTGATAAGGAACCTAAAGTTTCAATCTGGATTGACATTCCATTGGCCACTCCGCAGATAAGGTGGGTAACTTCAGGCACCCGAGAGGCACTACGGTAGCCTCAAGGACGGTGACAGGGAAGTTCTTGTTTACCCACAATTGCCATTGCTGTTGTTCCAGGTTACGAGACCCGGCGGGAGGATGAGTATAGCGTCGTTCTAAACCAGTTTTAGAAGTGTGCGTCTATATGACTCTGCCAGAGGGTTGTCGTAGTCAGTGGGAGCAGCGGAAACATTGGTGGACAGGTTGCTTCTGTCTATTTATAGACTAGAGCAGATGTAGCGGAGATAGATCATCTATTTCTGACGTGACAGTCATGGGTTTGACTTCATCAGAATAGGGGATGGATCTGTTGAGAAGGTAGTAGGGTGTGATATCCTGGTATTTGGATGATATACACAGAGTAGGAAAAGAAACTCCTACACTACGATCGGTTATACTTTGGTCGTCACACAGTTGTTTCTCCACAATGGAAATGGATTTTATATCAGACATACTGGTTACTAGATCTATGGTCTTAGATCTAGATTTGGGTGGTTTCCCAATCAGGGTACTTGACAGCATTCTAAGAGTATTTAGGATGGACGACTCCTGGCACGGTAGTGTACCTGCAGGTAATGGAGTCACCCTCTCCAAAGGTGTCTTACAGACTAAAGGGGAGAGGGACGTGCATGATTGGCAGATCACTTGCTCAGGCAATTGAGTCAATCGTGAGATGTCAAGTACCACACCAGATGTTGTTCTTGCACTAGATGCAATAAGTTGACATTAATCCAATCGTGGAGAAACAGTCGGAAGCAGTTTTAGAACATAAGTGGATGTTCTAGGGAGATGATAACGACAGCCTCATTCAGGAGACAGTTATCATTCCAGGCTTCCAAGGTGACATGGACGACAAGGAGGTTGTCAGAGTTATAGTTTTCCTTCTGATGAGGGGCAGTATTTTGGACAGGTGGTCCAAGGCAATACTGAGGGAGGCATGGCGCGCAGGATACTGATTAAGTTCAGTTGACGATACAGTCTAAGAAGTTTGGATTTGGAGTTCATTTATGAGCTAGGTCCCATCAGACATCCAGACATATTCTGAGACAGGTATTGCTCTTTTCGGGAGATGGCTTTCTCCGCGAATTTGAGATATAGAGAGACATAGAAAGGAACAAATAAGCGGGTCCACTCACTGAGGCTATTCCTCGAACGCAATAGTTCCGCAAACGAGCTTTGTGAGACTGACTAGTAGAGGAGTTGGGTGTTCGGTATCACACGGGCTGTGAGTATGCGACATCGCAATAATTAGCCTTGAGTGCAAGTGGGAGATTGTTGGAGATAGTGCCCTCAGAGTTAATTATTAGGTCACAGGTACGTGATTGTAATGATTGATGGAGGACCTATCCCGGTAGGACAGTCTTACTCGAGATGATAGTATGCTATCTGGTTTACCTTTATCATCGTGTACTGTTTTAAGTGACATGACACGTCGCTATTACACGTTGATAGAGCCCCTAGGATTCTTGCTTGACCACCAGCAGTATGAGGGCGATCATATAAGTGGGAGCTGGGGGTCTATAAGCATATCCTTAAAAGGTCCCTAGTCGTGAGAGTTTCGAGACAGGGCATCGATTCTCCATAGTAGACTAGTGTATACAGTCGAGACCCCGACGAGGGGCGGTGGCCGGTCTCACAAGCCACTGGTGTCAGTTGGATCACCTAAGATGTATACAGGTGCTCATTGGGTTATGAGTACACCGGACAGGACTCGCCGGGAACATGCTAGTTGGTCATATACCAGACGTCAGATGGCAGTTCCCTGGTGACATGTGTACAGGTTAGTTCATCGACCTGGGGATCGTCATTTGTCTCGTGTGAGTTCCCACTGTACTTTGATTACTACCCTACCACGGCTCAAAAGAGTCGTGCAAACAGGTTTTAGTTGGGTACAGTCCCGAGCCACATGGAGGCAGTGAGCGTATCTTCAGGGGTTCGTCTCTCCCGGTATTGGGGGTGAGGTAGTGCTGTGTCTAGGAGAGCCATTACACAAAGTCCTTGGCCAAGGCAAGGAGATTTACTGGTAGGTATTCCAGTAGTATCTCAGGGTGTTCTGGGCTACACTCCGACACGACTTGTACCGCTTTTGGGGGTCTGACTTTTACCAACCCCCTAGGCCCGCCATGCGATGCTCATAGACGAACGGACCGGACTGTACGGATATTGTCACTGACAGGCTCAGTAGGGTTGTCAGGCTGAGTTCACTCACAGACATCCCTTTTAGTCAATACCTGGTAGCCCGTTACGTATTGGCTTATACCTCTGACGTGCTAGTGGTTAAATCCACAACCAAGGTGTTGATGAGTCTTTAGAGTCCCCCACATTCAGTTACTCAGCTTTCGGGCAAAAGGTTGTAGAGGCCGTATGGAGATATGGCAAGGTCCGATCAGATACGTGCGGTATTGCACGGATCAGGATAGGACAGTTTGTACTATAGGCCGTATGGTTATATGGCAGGGTTCGATCAGATACGTGCGGTATTGCACGGATCAGGATCGAACGGATTTTACTAGCCGGCTTTGGTTTAAGCCGGATCCTAGTATAGTACAGTGGAGATTTTGTCTCATTGCATTTGTATTTCGGTCGAAATACAGATGCGGGTGTGTATGCACAGTATCGGGGTTTTCCTGTAATTTATTACGGGACCAGTCTTCTGGAGTTGCCAGTTTGCTTTCCGTTTCGGCCGATTTCCATTGTTCCGTTCATTGGCCGAAGATTGGTGGAGGAGGGCTTATTTGCATTGTTGCAAATAAGTGGTTGTGGAGGGGGTCTTTGCATGTTTATTTGTATCATGATGGTTTCATGATGGAGCCCATCCTTTGACTCTTTCTTTTCCATCATGGCTTGACTTTGTAAACAATCATGGTTGTTGATTGTTGATTGAGTGTTGGGATTGTTGTTGATGATGGGAGGTGATATGGTTGTTGAGTGAGGACTTTTCTTAGTGATGATTTTATTCCATATGATAACCATTCCTCTCTCTCTCTCTTGCATGATTCATATGGTCACCTCCCCCTTGACATTTCCCTCTCTCTTTTTTACTACAAGGGCCGGCCATTCTTTAGGATGGTGGGTGATTGATTTTGGTGTGGTAATTTTTGGTTCTCATGATTCTCCAAAAATCACACAAGAACCCTCTCCAAAAGTTCACTTCAATTCGTCTACAAAAGGGCAACTCCATAATCCCAAATGAGACATGTAATCCACATTATATTCTACAGCAAATCTTGGGCACGTTGAGTAGCCGGCTTCGCGCCCGAGTTGCCTCGGCATTGAGGTGGGAGCCCGTAAAAGAAGTGGGCGATGTGGTGCACTTCCGGCGACGAGGTGGAGACGGGACATTCCGCAGGAGATCGGGACGACGACGAGAAGACCGGAGGACTCGGATCTGTCGGTATACTTCTCTTCCCTATCTTGTAGTTAGCTAGGACTAGTTAGTGGTTCGATCCGGGTATTAGTGCGCGGCGGTTTGCCAGTTCAAGAAAAATTAAAGTTTATCACCGCTTCCGCATCCGGCCGTCGGATTGACGGCCGGGGCGCCGCCGTGCACTTACAATAATCATGCATAGCAAGTGCAATCTAGTAACATCTATATAGGATGAGCAGGGTATGCAATAGTCATGCAAAAGTGCTCTATCAGGTACTACAGATACAGGATGAGATACATAACACTGAATGCTGAGTATGTGAGTAAATAACATCTACACGGAAAGTCAAGGTGGAAAAATAACGGGTGTCCATCAATACACCCAAATCCCAGTAAAACTCAGGCGCCGTCTCTCTAACCGGCCCTCAAATCCTGTACAGCTCATGGAATCGTGTGTGCCCAACATCGGCACTCGAAATATCATAAAATAATCGTGTCCAGCATCGATACGTAAATCCTCATGTATCGGGCTCCGTCAATCCGGATCGGCCCACGGGTTCCGTCTGCAGGATCGGCCCTCACCCCCGGCAGTACGGGTCGGCCCGTATCCATCTCTCAGCTCTGGTCAGTATCCTCCGGATAGCCGCCAGGTCTAACCAATCACTGGTAGGTAATAGTCCCTCCGCCGGGCTCATCGTCTAACAATATGAGTCTTCTTGCCCCGGGGTACCATACCGGGTCCACCATATACCCGCAATCGGTGTCTACCACTCCTCGAATCGGCTGTACTCACACAAGCTTTCTGGAACCGAGAAAACTCATGGTGGACGCAATGAAATATCATATCGAGAGAAACCGGGTTTTTAAAACAGTGCGTCTTTACTTAAAATCATACCACGGTTCTGAGATCCAGAAATGCGTAAGTCCATGCAATGTGTCGTATGACACTAAGAGTAAAAAGGAAAAACCGCTCTTTTAAAAGAATCCAGTTTTGAAAATATCTCATGCGGTCCCTATTTTATTGAAATCAAGTCAATATCATCCATGTATATAACATATGTATGTAGGTAGGTATGGATGTGCAAATGGATACATAGGCGAATATGAGTGTAGCACTATAATGAAAATACAGTGTGCATGTGCGCAAGTATGAAGATATAAATATATGTGTGCACTGGTAAGAATATACAGTGTGCTTGTGCGCTAGTCTGAAGATATCAATATATGTGTGCACTGGTATGAATATACAGTGTGCATGTACGCAAGTATGGAGATATCAATATATGTGTGCACTGGTATGAATATACAGTGTGCATGTGCGCAAGTATGGAGATATCAATATATGTGTGCACTGGTATGAATATACAGTATGCATGTGCGCAAGTATGAAGATATCAATATAGGTATGCACTAATATGAATGTACAATGTGCATGTGCGCAAGTATGAAGATATCAATATAGGTGTGCACTAATATGAATGTACAGTATGCATGTGCGCAAGTATGAAGATATCAATATAGGTATGCACTAATATGAATGTACAGTGTGCATGTGCGCAAGCAGTGATATATCAATATAAATATAGGCCAATATGCGACAAGTCATGACAATATATATAATGCATAGCAATCATATAGTGCGAGTGTCATGGAAATCACTAACGGTGTGAGTGTAACATACAAATAGTACTCGTGCAGCTTGAACCGTTAGTGACAGTGCAGTGTTCTTTGACTACCATTGCTATATGCAACAAGGAAGGTATGCTACAAGTACACAGAAACATCTACGACAAAATATCGTATCACGCCCTGACGCTTAACGCCATACGGGCGATTTCCCCGTAGATGTTAAATCTACTCCACTGGTCGCGTGCTAAGCGTAGCCGACCACTTGCTTCCCTTTCTTTGCGGCGTCCGACGTACCCGCCTGCGAACCTAGAATTTACAAAAAGAATCCATATATAAGCAAAATCCTACAAAAACGCGATATCGAAATCAAACAAGAAACTCACGTCGCGAACTAAACGCGTGTGTGTCCGATACGCTGAAACGTGTATATACGCGTCTAAAACTACCCTGACATGTTGCGACACGCTGGAACACAGAACCCACTCACGTATCACACGTGTCGCGCAAACTAAACGTATTGGAAAAACGATATATCGCTCCAGATTTTGACTCGGGCACATAAGTGAAAAGTTGCATATGCCAAAACACTAGAATATGCAGC
The DNA here is from genome assembly GCA_030015575.1 of Agapanthus africanus. NCBI lineage: Eukaryota > Viridiplantae > Streptophyta > Magnoliopsida > Asparagales > Amaryllidaceae > Agapanthus > Agapanthus africanus. The sequence continues at coordinate 363,327,509 of JASDDO010000001.1, read as the reverse complement.
AGACTCTCCTAGGCAAAACCCCGGCACCCAAGTCCCCTATCTGGCGGCAATTTGCGGCCAGAACGAATAAACTGGCGGCCAAACAGTGGAGGTAGGGGTTCGTACTCTGTGTGTGTAGTCTAGACCTAGTGTACATGCTCCAGTTTTCCCAGATTTTCTCTGAAGCAAACGGGTCAACAGCAGATCACAGAAAGGTCTAATTTTTGCTTTAAAATGTTAAGTTTTGCACTAAATGAAAGCCTAAGGTATTTTAGTGAAATCTGGGGTTAAACTAAGTTTATATGGCCCTAATAACACTTAATTAGGCTAGGCTAACCACCAAAAACATTTCTTAGCCAAAAGTCCACACTAATCCCCATTTCTAGCACTAAAACTCACATTTAACACTAATCGAAGCTAATTAACACTTAAGTTTAGCAAGCTAGGAAGTTAAGCTCAGAAATTATACCTCACTCGACCTTAGGTGCAAGGAGAAGGAGAAGAAGAGGAGGAGAAGGAGCTGTTGCTTGCTACTGCTGTATGCTGCTGCTGCTGCTGATGCCTGAAGCTGCTGGTGTTGCTGCTGCTGCTGATGTCGTTGGTGCTGCTGATGCTTCTTTTGCTGCTGCTGTTGTGTTGTTGTGTGTGTGAGAGAGAGTGAGAGAGTTGTGAGAAAAATGAGTGAGGCAAAAGAAATGGGAGCACAAAAGAGTCAGCCCCCCCTCTCTTCATTAAATGAGAGCATGGGCAAGGCCATGATGCCATTCTCTCTCTCTCTCACCAAGTCAACTAAAATTCAAATGATTTTCCATTTAAAAAAAACAACCCAAAACCCTTAAATCAAAACCAAATACACTTAAGGAAAATGGGTTAATCCACCATGGTTGCTAAACATGGTTTAACCCTAATTTAACCCTAGTTTACATGCACATGTGTATGCAAGGCTAAATAAATTCTAATAAAATATTCATTAGTTTTGATAAAATATTTGAAAATCGATTTGGTAAAATTTTTATTAAAAACCATACTTAAAGTATAATTAGCCACTAATCACATCCTAAGGTGTTACATATGATCCGCATCATAATCCCAGTAGTCAAGCAAATATCCTAAGGGCTTCATCAACATGTACCAAGTGAGTAAGATGCATGATCAAATGAACATGTCAAGATAAAGTACAACCAGATAGCATACTATCATGTCGAGCAAGAATGTCCTCTTAATATATATATACACATACCGATACATCCACTATCATATAATGGCCTCTAGGGCATACATATGTCCAACAATCTCCCATTTGCACTAAGGCCAATTATTGGCGTATCTCATACCCAACATCTCAAAAAGTTGCTCATGTTGCGGCAGAGGGAGGGCCTTGGTGAGTGGATCCGCGATGTTATTCATTGTATCTACTCTCTAAATCTCGATCTCTAGGCGTTCAACTATCTCCCGTATCAAATGATATCGCCTGAGAATGTATCTGGATCGCTGATGAGACCTGGGCTCTTTGGCCAATGCCATAGCCCCATTATTATCACAATACTATGTTATTGGATCAATAATAGTTGGAACTACTCCTAGCTCCGAGATGAACTTCTTCATCAAGACGGCTTCCTTAGCAGCATCATTTGCAGCAATGTATTCAGCTTCCATCGTTGAGTCTACAACGGTATCATGTTTGGAACTCTTCCAACATACTGCCCCTCCATTGAGGGTAAATACAAACCTTGAGATAGATTTGTTGTCATCCTTATCACTCTGGAAGCTCGAATCGGTAAAGGCCTCCATTTAGAGATCCCCGTTACCATACACCAAGAATATTTCTTTAGTCCTTCGCAAGTACTTAAGAATGTTCTTCACAGCTGTCTAGTGATTCTCCCTTGGGTTGGATTGACACCTGCTTACTACAGCCAGTGCATAAGCTACATCAGGGCATGCACATATCATCGCATACATTATAGATCCTACGGCTGAAGCATAGGATATAATGCTCATGTGAGCTCTCTCTTCATCGGTCTTTGGGAAGAAGTCCTTGGAGAGAGTGACTCCATGACTAGCGGGTAAGGCACCCCTCTTAGAGTCTTCCATACTAAACCTTTTTATGACGGTGTTAATGTACCTAGTTTGGGACAATCCCAACAACCTTTTAGATCTATCCCTATAGATCTTCATGCCCAGTATGTACGAGGTATCACCCAGGTCCTTCATGGAGAACAATTGTGATAAGAACAGTTTGACTGATTATAGCATAGGAACATCGTTTCCTATCAGAAGAATGTCATCCACGTACAATACGAGGAATGTGACAGTACTCCATACAATCTTCTTATAAACACAAGGTTCATCTGGATTTTTAACAAAATCAAACTCTTTGATAACATCATCAAAACAGATGTTCCAACTCCATGATGCCTGATTTAATCCATAAATGGATTTAAGCAACTTACATGCTTTCCCGCTGCTCCCATTATCAATGAAGCCTTCTGGCTGATCCATATAAACACATTCTTCTAAATCACCATTTAGAAAAGCCGTTTTCACGTCCATCTGCCAGATTTCGTAGTCGTAATGAGCAGCAATAGCAAGTAGGATCCGAATGGATTTAAGCATGGCTACAGGAGAAAAGGTTTCGTCATAGTCCAATCCTGATCTTTGACGGAATCCTTTTGCCATAAGCCTTGCCTTATAGGTCTCCACCTTCCCATCTACACCGATCTTTTTCTTAAAGATCCATTTGGACCCCAGAGGGTACAACTTCCAAGGTCCATACTTTGTTGGTTTACATAGACTCCATTTCGGATCTCATGGCATCCAGCCACTTTACAGAGTCACCACTCGTGATAGCTTGCTGAAAACTGGTAGGGTCATCATCATCCATGATGCAATCTTCTCTATCACCATCAATGAGAAATTCGTAGTATTTCTACGGTGGGCGGAAGTCCTACCAGATCTACGGAGTGGCTGAAGTTCATAAGATTCTATTGCAACATCAGGTTCAACCAAGTCGTCATTTGTAACTTGTGTCTCTAGAACCTCTTCTAGATCTACCACATTACCATCAGTATCATTTGCAAAATCTCATTTTCAAAAAATGTGGCATACTGTGAAACAAACACCTTTTGTTCCTCCTTATGGTAGAACAGATATCCAAACGATTGTTTTGGATATCCCACAAATATACACTTAATCGATCGTGTCTCGAGTTTGTCTGGATTCTGCTTTTTGACAAAAGCCGGACAACTCAAAATCTTAACTCGCTTAAGAGATGGTCTCTTCCTATACCATATCTCATATGGAGTGTTAGACACAGTCTTGGTTGGAACTTTGTTCGACAGAAAAGCTGCATGCCCCCAAAAGGAGAGAGGTAACTCAAAATCACTCATCATGGATCGCACAATATCCAATAGGGTACGATTCCGCCGCTCTGACACACCGTTGAGCTGTAGTGTGTAAGGAGGAGTGAGCTGAGAGAGAATTCCATTCTCTCTTAGGAAGTTCGAAAACTCTGTACTAAGATACTCTCCATCTCGATCTGATTGAAGTATTTTGATGCTCATTTCTGTTTGTTTTTCTACTTCAAGTTTGTACTCCTTGAATTTCTTGAAAGCTTCAGACTTATGCTTTAATAAAAACACATGACTGAATCTTGAGAAATCATCAGTAAAAATTATGAAGTAAGAAAAACCGCCTCTCGCATGTGTAGAAATTGGCCCACATACATCACTATGTATGAGGCCCGAGAGCTCTGAAGCTCTTTCTCCGTGTACTGTAAACGGAGTTTTGGTCATTTTCTCTTTGATACAAGACTGACAAGTCGCATAAGATTTATACTCAAAAGAATTTAAATATCCATCTTTATGAAGCTTGTTTAGTCTTGACCAAGTCTACAATGCCAAAGGAAAGCTTCATTTATATCTAAAAATTTTCTTTTATTTATGTGTTGTATGTTGAAAACTGTGTGTTGATTTAGGACGTATATCCCGTTATTCAGTGTACCATAACCAATCAGCTCTTGATTCAGTTTAATGTTCATAATATTCTGTTGCAATACAAAATGATATCCTTCATTCTCTGACAAAGAAATGGATATTATATTACAAAGCATGCTAGGTACAAAATAATATGGGTTCAAAACCAATATACAACCCGACGGCAACCCAAGGTGATACTCTCCAACTGAAACTGCATGTACATTGGAACCATTTCAAACTCGGAGAGTGTGATCACCAGTCTTCAAAACTTTGCTATTTCTCAAGCCCTACACAGAATTGCAAATATGTGAACCCGAACCGGTATCCAATACCCAGGAAGCAGAGTTTATAGAAAAACAGTTTTCAATCACGAAAACACCTGAAGCAGAATCATCACCATTCTTCTTTTTCTTGAGATCAAGGTATCCCGTACAGTTCCGGTTCCAGTGCCTCGTCTTCTTGCAGTGAAAACATTCTCCTTTTCCCGTCTTCTCAACCTTGGATTTGTCTCTCCCTTGTGCCTTCTTGATTCTACCTCTTGGTTTGGTGGATTTCTTCTTATTCTTTCCCTTGGCCTTGGCTTTTGGGACGGAAGAGGAAGATTGTCCAACAATTAAAGAGGGAGACTTCGCCTTAAACATTCTCTCCGCACTCCTCAACATATTGAGAAGTTTGGGTAGTGACTTCTCCAAGTAATGCATGTTGAAGTTCACTATGAATGGAGCAAAGGCAGAAGGAAGAGACTGTAGAACAATATCAACATATTGTTCGTTCTTCATTGTCCATCCGAGGCCCTCAAGCTCTTCTATAAGAGCTATCATCTTCAAAACGTGATTGCCTACTGGTGTGCCAGGAGCCATCCGCATCTGAAACAACTTTCGAGATGCTTCGTTTCTCAGAGTCCGAGATTGCTCCCCATACAACTCTTTTGAAAGGAGAAAGATGGATTGAACATCCATCTGCTCGTGCTTCTTTTGATGTGTATTGTCCATCGATGCAAGCGCGAGGCATTTGACAGTAGCACGGTCAATATCCCACGTTTTGCGGATCTCCCTATCCGCAAAAGAAGATTCAGGGCCTGGGCTGGGTAGGGCTGATGTGGTGAGGACATATGATATCTTATCATATATGAAAGCAATGTTAATGTTCCTCAGCCATTATTTATAGTTCAGCCCGGTAAGCTTATTTTTCTCTAATAGTAGTTTAAGTCCAGTCAAGGTTATCTGCCATTAGGAGAGAGAAAATAATACACTCAGCGAAAGCTATTGCAAAGATCAGATTGGTTATTATTTTATCTAATCGATATCTTCCATTTCTTTTATCAAATTTTCCTTCAAACCTTAAAAGAAAATTAGCCAGGATTAATTACATTCTACAACTTTGCTAACCGTTCAGCCAGGCCAGTGCCGGTACTTTAAGGGAGGTTCCCCGTGCTTTTGCACGGACCTAATTAAAATAAACCTCGTTTTCCCAGAGGCGTAGCCCCGTTGACACCTTTCTAAACACCTAATGGGTTAGCTAATTGTAAAGTGCAAAACTCTCCCGGGAGCAACTCTTGCTCACAGTGGGATTGGGATTCTACTATCACATAAAAGGTATGCAATCTCATTGCAAATTTCAACTCTTGAAACTCCCGATATGGTTTTTACCCCTAGTACTCATGACCTTAACTATAGTCAACAAATCATAAGTACTAGTTAAGTTCTTCCCGTCATTTCATGATTAACTTGACTTACCCATATGAACCTTAAATATAGTCAACATAATCACATGAATGTCCTAACTAATCTCATCATATGCGGTGTAGGAAGACATCACTTAGCTACCGTACACTGCGCCTTAACTATAGTCAAAATGCACAGCACGAATACTAAATACTCTACTTCCTAAAATGACGGAGAGCTGCGAATGGTTTTTAAGAAAACCTTTAACTCTTTGAACTTGATATCGTTGTATAATCAAATGGTTTTAAAAGGAGTGGCTTAAGCTCCGCACTTTGAAAACTTGTTTTTTCATAAAAAGCCGAGTAGGTTTCAAATCCGATTCTACAACTTCTTTCATGTTCCTTTTTCTTTACATTAATCTTATTAATTTAGTCCCATCATTTAAGTCCTTAAGACATCAAAGAAAAGAAATTAAAATAGAACTACGGTTATGCCATCCGCATTCGTCATAGTATCTCGTTATGTACCGTTAGGTTACTTAACTAACGGCATAGCGGAGCGGGACTAGCGCGGATGCAGAACATAAGCGACGTTTATTATATATCATATATATAATACACCATTCGTCTCAGCATATAAAGTGATCACATCATAAAATATTAACAGCAGAAGCACATATATGAAAATATTGGATATACTAGGCGGTCCATATTTTGTATTTAGCCAACAATAGAAAATACGAATTCCACGGTCGCGATGAATAGCCAAGCCCACACCCTTAGACCCCTATAAGAGCTTCAAGTTACCCTACCAATTCTAGAGTTTAGGAGACCCGGTCTCGACTCCTCGAGATGGCCTCCCGCTGAACCCTAGAACCCGGTCACTTATGCTCACCTCCTTGGGTCTATCCTAATGCGGAAAAGTAAATAATATACAACAAAGGTAGCATCATCCTCAACCCGGAAGTGCCTCAATAAAAGAATATTACATACAATGAATTTTACATGAATGAAATTAAAAACTCTCATCTCACATAAAACCCCCGGCCATTCAATTATGACGATCATGTACATCATATCTCAGCAACACATAATATCACATATCATCAACGTAAGTAAGTATGCGTACCCCAATTATCGTTGATTTATAGCAACGAAACCGGCGATACACCACATACTACACTTACGGTCGCAGAAAAGAATTTGAAACAAAAAACAACAATTGGAATCATCACTTTCACAAATATCCAAACGATGTTAAACGTTTCGATTGAATCAACAAACACCCACAAATTATCCCGAGAGCTCAACACTTGAGCAAACTTAAAATACTCAAAACTTGCCACAGTGCATATGGACCAACCGTAGAAGGGTCAACCCTTACCTCACCTATGGCGCCACGGGACTACGGCAAACCCTAAGGTTTGGCCGCATTTCCATGGTCATAGAATCGACTTAGGGTTGCGTTCTTCTAGAAGGTCCATAGGGTTACTTGCATAATCTTCCGAATATATTTAACTTGGAAACTTCCAACACTTGGGGAATTTACAGCGAGAGCAATGAGGTGGTGATTGATGTTCGTTCGAACTGTTAAACGTCGTCTAAGTTACCAAAAACAATGTTAAAATTACGACTATGAAATAATCTGATTTAGCCCCTAAACAACATTAACATCATATGAAATTTTAGGCTAAACTAACAATAGCTGAAACCCCAAAATATACAGACCAGAGTACCCAAGAAAAACGAGACGAATTGGAATGAATAGGGCCGGCCAGGCCGGAATTATTGGCAATGTGACCAGGTCAAAACCGGTGGATGGGCCTCGTTTTTCTCCAGTGTTCTCAATGAATCATATGCAAGCTTTTGCAGTTGCTTAAATAATTTTCAGAGGCCACTTAGAAATCAACATATAGAAGAATTCTAGGGTTTCAGTTTATCGTATTTCGGAGTTCTTTCGGTTTCGTAATATTTATAACATCGTCTAAGTTTCTAGCTTGGCTCTAATACCACTGCAGGGATTCTTTAGCACCATGCCTAGGGTTTGGGTTGCATCACACATGCTATAATAAAAATTTAGGGGGTGCTAAACAATACCAACCAAGAATCAAACTAGAAATTTAGGGCAACATGAACTAGCATCACATACTAGACGTATTTTAACACTAAGAGATGAGTAATATAATCTTTGTAGACCTCCCTCCTTGACTCCTTGGATAAACTACGATTTGAAACAGTTTTCTTGAATCCTTCCAAGTCCACGACAATCCACCACGGAGTCTCTTTGCTCAAGCTCCTAATTTCACTTGATCTTTGAAGAAGTGGAGAAAACAATTTACATAAGTGGGCTAGACTAATATAGATTTGTGATGTAGGTTTGGATCTCACTTAAAAACCATTCCTTTCTTTTTCCTTCACTCACTTGAGAAGGGTAGAGAGCATGAAGGAGGAGGAAGAAGGAGATGGCTAAGCTTGGGTTCTTTTATTTGTGATAAATCTCAAAAATAAATGAGAAAAGAAAATATATAAATAAGAGTCACACTCACATAGATCCATGGTTAATAAATATCTAGATATTTTGTATTGAGTTAAAAGCCAAATGGAAAATCAAACCATGGTCTAAATTAGGTCAAGTGTAGAAGAGTGTAGAATAAATATAACCATGATTTAATTTAATTTTCTTTTTCTCAGTATCAAATATATACAAATATTTATACCATGTGAGTCTTGTATTGCCACCTCCAATGTATCAACAACCATGACACATGTATGCATGCATGTGTGCATTCATTTCAATATATATGCATACACACATTCATGCATACATCCAATAAGAAAAGGTTTTAAATAAATAAGCTAAAAGTCAATATTAAACCAACACTTGATTTAATAACCCGGTCATATCATATACGACCCGACCAATAGAAAATTCACGATTTAAAATACGGTATCAAATACACGCATTTAATCGAGCTCCCGCGCATATCCCATATGCACCCCACATCATTTCTCCTTAGCTAGGAAACCCCTTTGTGGGACTCTAAGACTCGTCAATACGCTAGCAATAGGTGGTGATCACATCATATACCCACAAACCGTCAGCAACACTAGCTGTACGTAACGGCGCCCTAGTATTGACGGATCAGAAGAAAACCAAGCGAACCTGTTAAAACTCCCGTCGAGCCAACTGGCAATACTTACCGTACAGTCAGGTCTCTTCGTCAGATATGCTGCATATCGAGTTTAGGGATGGTATCGTCGACCCCAATAACTCAATAAGTCATGCCGGTATATGGCTCATAACAGATCGAGAAACTACTGATAACACTTATCAGTAAATCTCAACAGCCCTGGTCAGGGACTTCTTGTTATAGCCAATCGAGCATAGCGCAACATCAACCCCCAATACCGAGAGAGGCAAAACCCCTCCTATCGCTCATTGCCTCCATGTGCCTCGGGACTGTACCTAAAATCCACTTATTTGCATGACTCAGTAGAGCCGTGGTAGGGTGGAGATCAAAGTACAGTAGGAGGACACACAAGACTTTATAACGATCTAGGGTCTACAGACTAACCTGTACCCGTGTCACCTGAAAACTGCTATCCGACGATAGGTATAATACCACATAGGAGTTCTCGGTGAGTCCATTCAGTGTACCCAGTCTCCACTGAGCACTAGTATACAGTCTTTGGTGTCACCATACCAATGGATATGTGATCATCCATCGCCCATCATATGGGACAAGAACCGTATACGCTAGTCTACTCTGGAATATCGATGCCCTGTCTCGATATACCCACGACCAGGAACATTTCAAGGATATCCTTATAACTACACATGTCCCACTAGTATGACTTGCATCATAATCCCAGTTGTCAAGAAAATATCCTAAGGGATTTATCAACATGTACCAAGTGAGTAAGATGCATGATCAAATGAACATGTCAAGATAAAGTACAACCATATAGCATACTATCATGTCGATCAAGAATATCCTCTGAATATATATATAAACATATACCGATTCATCCACTATCATATAATGGCCTCTTGGGCATACATATATGTCACGACCCGAAATGGCACGCGACTGGCACATGAATCATATGAAGTCTATAGGACCCCATCTAATTCAGGTAAGCCAAAAACCCAGAAATCTAAACCATTTGAAAAGAGAGAGAAGGAAAAAGTTTAGTTTTAAAGTAAGTGGTTTAAAAAAATAATCCGTAATATGCATTTTTAAAACATCAAGCCTTTTCTGAAAATTTCGACAACGTTTCCTTCGTAAATATTGGCCCCAAACGGGTACAAACATAAATAATATGCATAATGAATAAAAGCATCCCCAAGAAGGAGCTAGCTCTTCGCCAATTGGCGATGACAACCACGCAAGCAATAATAATATACAACGCCGAAGGGCGAAGATCAAAACTCAGCAAGAAAAGCAATATCCTCCAGAAAACCAGAGATGAACCATAATAATACACCGCGCGACTCAAAGGTCGAAAGAATATACACTGGTTTCTTGGTCTATCAATATGCAAGTCTGGTTGATGGAGTTTACTAGATACAACAGAATGTAAATAAAGTACAATAGTGGCCACGATGCGAGTGAACCCACTTACCAAAGCAATCATGTCACGACCCGAAATGGCACGTGGCTGGCACTTGAATCATATGAAGTCTATAGGACCCCATCTAATTCAAGCAAGCCAAAATCCCAGAAATCTAAACCATTTGAAGAAGAAAGTGAAAGAAAACATTTAGTTTTTTATCGAGTGGTTTAACAAAATAAGCCGAAAAATGCATTTTTTAAATCTCAAGTCTTTTCTGAAAATTTCGGCAGAGTTTCCTTTGTAAATACTGACCCCAAAAGGGTACAACACATGAAATACATATATAGGCATCCGCAAGCGGGAGCTAGCTCTTCGCCAATTGGCGGTCACAACCACGCAAGCAATATAATATACAACGTCGCAGGGCGAGGATCAAAACTCAAAGGAAACCAATAACATCAAGAAAACAATAATAATACAGCGCGACTCTACGGTCGAAATAATAACAACTGGTTTTCTAAGTCTGAAATAATATACAAGTCTGGTTGATGGAGTTTCTAGATACAACTGAATATAATAAAGGTATATTAGTGGTCACGATACAAATGAACCCACCTACCAAAGCAATCATCCAGAATAAAGCAGTGTGCCAGCAAAGCCGCCAAAGAAACCTGTATGGCAAAACCTACAAGAAACTGTGGCACAACGGGGGTGAGTTGCCAACTCGTGAGTAGAAAACATCACCTAGCAGAAATTGTATGTATGACTCAATCCTAGGTCATACGATCATAATACATGTATATCCTCAAAATGATAAAGCCTGAAGCATGATAAGGTGGCAAGGATAAACATCTATTCATAAGTGTAGTACCAAGTGCTCGTGTCGATGCCTCAGGTAGCAACATATCATATATATGATGTATGAATGCATTAAATGAAAACAGAGTACATCATGAATGAGAAAACTGTTTTCTTTATATAGTGAGATTTCTGTATATATTAAATTGAGGTATCATCAATGAAATCAACATAAAATCAGTGTCAGGCATCGACACAAAACATAAATCTCAATATCTCAATATCTCAGGCTCCGGCAACCCGGACTGGCCCGTATCCTCAAATCTCAATATCTAGAGCTTCGGCTATCCGGACTGGACCATACTCTGATCGGTATCCTCCGGATATCCATCGAGTCACAATAAAATCACCGGTCAGTAGTGCTCCCCTGCCAGGCTCAACTCCATCAACTACGACCATCTTGCCCTGGGGTACCGCATCGTGTCCACCATGCACTCACAGACGGTTCCTCCTCCTCCTCGAATCGGGTGTATGATATCGCTCAAGAGCCGAGAAAACTCATGGTGGACATATCTCAAATCATATCATGAGAAAACCGCATTTTCTATCTTTTTAAAAAAAAGATGATAAGTTTATAAAATCTTTGCGGTTTCTCTAAATCCATAAATCTCATAGAAATCCGAAATCATAAATCACGATGTAAATAATTAATGAATACTGGGCTCCGGCAATCCGGACTGGCCTATACTACGCATGGCAAATGAATATATGAATATACAGGCATGAGATAACACAGTAAATAAATGCAATGTCTAAGCTATCATATAAAAGCAAGCTCACTGGTACCATGTCGAAACTATCAGCTAACAAGCAATATCATTGAATTAGTATTCTCTAAAGTGTACGTGATATGGCAATTACCGATGATGATGTGTGTGAGCTGGCAAGTAAGTGTTCGTAGACATACGCAGCATCGGTAATAGTGCTGGTGTCCTGATAACATGGGTTCAATAACAACTAATGCAACATATATAAGCATGCAATGTGATATAAACAGCAAAAATGTATGGAAAATGAAAAGTAACACAACATATAAGAATAACATTATGTTTACGAGTCATACCGTTGACATTTGAAATAGCACGAATCGTGGTGTTTAGAAAATAGGGCTACGGTGTTTTTACGAAAATGAATGTCCTTTGAAATATCCGTAGCATCCCTTGGCCTGTCTTTAAAATACTCATGATTCGTTAGTTTTGAAATAAGTATGACTCGAGTCTAGTCTAACATCTACAAGTAAACTACAGGACCAAACTAATAGGATAATCGAAAGGGTACGGAAAACCACCTGAGTCTGAGTCGATATCCATATCTAGTAGTCGGTGATCCTACCTCAGTAGTATCACGTACGATACAATATATCATATCACATCCACGAGTCAAGAGTGCAGATCAATCATCATAATTATATCTCGTACGGTAAATCCATCGTACGGCATCCTAAATCAGGGTACGGGTCGAATATCATGTTTTAACCCATTATTCATCCGGTATCCTTATCATCATATCCTGTATCAGGGGTACTGATCTAAAGTCTAGTACATACTGATACCATCAACATATATATATGTGTGTGTGTGTGTGTGTGTGTGTGTGTGTGTGTATGAAAACACATCGCCTAAAGACCCGTTATAATATCATGTATCTCATAATACGAACCATGTTATATCTCCGATCTCGTGGCATCGTGCCCAACCTCATCGACTCATCTCCAAGTATCATATACTATCCTCATCATCCAGGTATATATATATATATATATATATATATATATATATATATACATACTCACAAACATATATTTATATGTATATATATATCCCCATATACGCACAAGTAATAAAATGTATGCGTGTGTGTATGTGCGCGTGCGTGTATGTAAACCTTATTCTAGGGTTCGCGACTAAGAAAATAACTAAGTTACTTCTAATACACTAAAACTAACCCAAGAACATCTAAATCTCACTTACTAATCATCCATGTTTCACAACACATAATCATATATATAACATATATATCGTATACTACACTACGAACTGCAAGGGTGCTATATGCCATCCACCCGACTTCCGCCGTAGATATATATCTACTCACCTGATCATCGCTTGCCGAAGTCAATGTCCCCGTCCTCTTCTTCATCATCCGAAGTCCACGTGGGGGTACCTACATATATACACATATAGCACCGTAAACGGAAATCACGCACGAAAACCAAAATGTCGCACGAATTACACATAGGTTAAAAACTATAGTTTACGCATGCAAGAATAATCAAACAACTCCCAATACTGATGTACAAACGTCATGTGATCGAGATGAAACACCAATACCAAATATTAATTCATTAAAAGCCGTAAAACGAAATCAGAAACTTTGAAAACTTGCTCCAGATTTTACCCTAGGTGAAATTAGCCAATTCTGCATACATGGAGGGTCTATTTTACAGATACTGGAACCATGAACCAAAAACGATGCCATATTTCCCTACTTTGGCCTCAAATTGCGGCCAGAAACAATTTAATTCCGTCCATGGTGAGGGTATTGGGGCTCGGGTCTCTATGGTAGCTTCCTAGGTGCTTGCATGCATCACTGTGTTTGCAAAATAAATCCTAAGGTCCCCGAGTGTTAGCAGATCTCCAATAACACCTAAAATTTCCACAAATTCCTAATGTCGGGGTTTCCAAGTTCGGGTTAAGGGGTTCTAGTCTCTGTTTTAGTCCATAAAACTAACACTACATGGGTTATATGGCCTCTACTAGCCTCAATTACACTTTTGGATTTAATAATCCCACAACCTTCTTCTAGGAATTTTCAAACTTCACTACACTACACAATATCACTTCTAACTTAACATGGATGCTAAAGTGAAATAAATACAATGCTAATGGTAAAGAAAATACCTTATTTGGCAACTCAAGAATTTTCTTGAGTTTCCTCAAGTTTCCAAAATTCTTGCTTTCTTGGTCCATAGTGTTTGTGGTGAGCTTGTGCACATTTTTAATGAAAGGGGGATGGAGTTTTAATGTAGGGTTGAGGGTGTTTTGAGGAGGTAGAGGAGGGAGGGAAATGATGGTAGCCTTGAGAGGAAGAAGGAGAGGAAAGATGATGAAGAGATGAAGAGGAAACACTATGGGTCAAAGGTCAAGACCCCTCGCCTCTCTCTCACTTCTCTCTCATGCACATACCCCATTCTTTATTCCCATTTCTTTTCTTTTCTTTTATTTTCTTATCTTTTCTTTTCATTTTCAAAAACATGACCATGCTACAAATAAAAAGAAAGGCATGGTAAAATAAATGTAACAAATACTAGCAAATATGATATGGTGCATGTCACATGCACAAAACACAATCGATGTGTGATTAGTGAACACTAATCGAGTTTAGAAATAAACTTGTATATAACTAATTATAAAAATTCATAATTTGCCGAAATCACATAAAGCCCTCCAAAATCACCATTTAATTTAATTTTCCAATATTTTCCAATTTATCGGTATTTAATTATACCGTAACATTAAAATATTCATAATATTTATTATTTAATTATTTAATTTCCCAAAAATAATATTTTATTTTTCTGAAATGTTACAAATCATCCGAAAAGAAGCAGTGTACCAGTATAGCCGCCACGGAAACCTGTACGGCAAAACCTGCAAGAAAATGTGGCACAACGGGGGTGAGTTGCTAACTCATGAGTAGAAAACATCACCGAGCAGAAATCGCATGTATGACTCAATCCTAGGTCATACGGTAATAATATCCTCAATATAATATCCTGAACCATCTATGCATAAGTGTAATACCACGTGCTCGTGTCAGTTCCTCAGATAGCAACATATCATATATATGGCGTATGCTTGCATCGAAATGAAAACGGAATACATCATGAATGAGAAAACAGTTTTCTTTATTTAGTAAGATTTCTGTATATATTATTCGAGGTATCATTAATGAAATCAACATAAAATCCGTGTGAAGCATTGACACAAAACATAAATCCCAATATCCAAAATCTAGGGCTCCGGCTATCCAGACTGGCCCGTATCATATAATCTCAATACCTCAAAGTCTCAATATCTCGGGCTCCGGCTATCCGGACTAGCCCGTGGGCTCAGACTATCCGGACTGGCCCCTCATCAAATCTCATGACTACGTCGGTATCCTCCGGATATCCGCTACATCACAAATAAACGGTCGGTAGTGCTCCCCTATTAGGCTCAACGCCGACATCTATGACCTTCTCGCCCCGGGGTACCGCACCGGGTCCACCATGCACCCACAGAAGGTTCCTCCTCCTCGAATCGGGTGTATAATATCGCTCAAGAGCTGAGAAAACTCATGGTGGACGTATCTCACATCATATCACGAGAAAACCGCACCTTTATCTTTTGAAATGAAAATTAGTTTATAAAATCTTGTGGTTTCTCCAAATCCAGAAATCTCATGGAAAATACAAAATCCCAAAATGAAGAGTCAATAATAATAAATACCGGGCTCCGGCAATCCGGACTGGCCCTATAATATTGCATGACAAATGAATATATAAACATGCATAGGTATCTTTGTAAAGAATGCAATATCAAAACTAGCACAGTAATGATATATCGGAACTATCAGCTAGCAAGCGATATCAATGAAGTGATATTCTCTAAGTGTACGTGACATGGCAATTACCGATGATGATGTGTGTGAGCCGGCAAGCAAGTGTACGTGGAGCATACGCATCATCGGTAATGGTGCTGGTGTTCTGACAGCAAGGTTTCATAATCACTAAAGTACACATTATGCATGCAATGCGATGATAACAACATGAATAAACGGAGAATGAATGGTAAACGCAACAATAAAGAATATACATTTCTATATACGAGTCATATAGTTTTGTTGTCTGAAATAGTACTAATCGTGGTGTTTAGAAAATAGGGGCTACGGTGTTTTTAAGAAAATGTACGTCCTTTGAAATATCCGTAGTATCCCTTGGCCTGTCTTTAAAATACTCACGGTTCGTTAGTTTTGGAGATAAGTATGACTCAAGCCTAGTCTAACATCTACTAAGTAAACTACAGAACTAAACTAATAGACTAATCGAAAGGGTTAGGAAAACCACCTAAGTCATAGTTGATCTACACATCTAGTAGTTGGTGATCCCGCCTCAATAGCGTTACATACGATAGCATATATAATACGAAATCCTCGAGTCAAGAGTGCGGATCTATATTCATAGTTATATCTCGTACGGTAAATCCATCGTAGGGCATCCCAAAATCGGGGTACGGGTCGCCTATTACATATACCTCAATATCCCTATGGTATCACCATCATAAAATCATGAACAGGGTACCGATCTAAGTCTAGTACATGCCGATACCATCAACATATATCCACGTGTGTATGAAAACACATCTCCCACCAATCCGCTAATATAATATGTCGTATCTCATAACACGACCCAAAACACATCACCGACCTCACGGCATCCAGCCCAAACACATCGAATCATCTCCAAATATCATATACTATACTCATCATCCATGTATATGTATACATATATATATATACATACTCACATACATCTATGCCTATATATATATATATATATATCCTCATATATGCATCAGAAAATAAAATGTATGTGTGTGTGTGTGCGCGTGTACCTTAATCTAGGGTTTCGTGACTAAAAACTAGCTAACGACACTATCATCCAATTACACTAAACTTTAACCCATGATTTCCTAAAACCTTTCTTGATAATCAAAACATTCCACAAAACACATAGTATCGTATATATACATGATATATATTATAGGCTACACTACGAATTGCGGGGGTGTTATACGCCATCCACCCGACTTCCCCCATAGATATATATCTACTCACCTTGATCTTGCTTGCCGAAGTCGATGTTGCCACGCCCTTTCTTGTCATCCCAAAGCTCACGCGAAGGTACCTACATGTATACACATATAGCATCGTAAGCAGAATTCACGCACGAAACCAAAACGGTGCGCGTATCACACATAGGTTAAAACCTATGGTCTACACATGCAAAAGTAATCAAACAACTCCCGCTATCGACATACAAACATCAAGTGACCGATACAAAACACAAATATCAAAACATAAACTCATAAACATCACAATTCCCACAAAAATACGATATTGGGGATTTCTAAGTTTGTGAGTTGGGGTAAAGTCTCAGGTTTAGGTCCAATATACTATCTCGAAAGGGGGTTTGTGATCTCTACTAACCTCAATTACATTTTTGGATTCAATTCAAACCCTAACCTTAACTTGGAATTTTCAAAGTCTACTAATCTACACTAAAACACTTCTAAACATGCAAGGAAGCTCAAGTGAATGGAAAACTATACTAAATGTGAAGGAATTAACTCATTTGGCAACTTAAGAAATTTCTTGACTCGCCCCAAGTCTCTAAAATCCAAACTTTCTTGGTCCAAAATGCTTGTAGTGAGTTTGTTCATGTTTTTAGTGAAGCAAGATGATGTTTTGATGTTGATTTTGGGTTGTGTGAGGAGGTGGAGATGGTGGAAGGAAGAGGGAAGCCAAGGTTGAGGGGAGAGGGAAAAGAAAAAGATGAAGATGATGAATGAAACAAGAGCCATGACCAAGGTTGACCCCTTACCTCTCTCTTGCCCATACCTCCTTTGTTTAACATTTCATTTTCTTTTTCTTTTCCTTTTTCTTTTCTTTATCTCCTCTCTTCTCATTTTTAAACCAACCATGCATGAAAAATAAAGGAAAAGCCATGGTAGAAAATGTAAGAATGTGAAATATGACAAGTTGCATGTCATGTGCACAAATCAAGCTTAATGCATGATTAGCGATATTTAATCGCGATTACCATAAAAATGAAATATAATTAATTGTATAAAATCTATGAATACTCTATTCTTATAATCTCTTTCAAATTCAATAATTAACATAATTTTCAATTATTTCCCAATTTATCGGTATATAAGTATACCGCATCAAGAATATTCATAATATTTATTATTTAATTATGTAAATTCCTAAAAATAATATTTTATTTTTCTGAAATGTTACAATCTTCCCCCCTTAAATAACTTCGGTCCCCGAATTTAAATTTAAACCCCTCAAATACTAAAACATTTCAGTAAAAAAATCGAGTCGTCGGGGCTCCGAAATCATAAGTACATAAAACACATCGTAGCGTAATGCATTCGCATGAAAAACGAGTATATAAACCAAAATCAAAACTCCGTCAAGCATCCCGCAATCATCGAAGTTATGGTGAAGACACAAATGTCAAAGCCCAATACGAAAACCAATATGATATACATCAAAACTATAACATGCACATAGTACGCATCGTTGTAAACATGTCAAATATCTGAAAAGAGTTGCATACCAAACCTTTTTCAAATTACTGTGAAATGCACGTATCACAGCACAAGTAGCGGACATTCATTGTAATAAAATAACTATATATATATAGCCTTTATTTAACCTACACGTCCCGCCGTTTTGAAAAACAATTTAGAAGTATTTCCTTTGTTAAATATCTCGTGTCATCTTGAACACGTAGGTAAATACTGAGACTATAGCTCCTTTTTGGAAATCCCTTCAATAACTATCAATGCATACAAAAATATATTCAGGTACTGCCCTCGGACTAGTCCTGCTCAGTCACTATACCAAATAGTAAATATCATAAAACATACTGCTCCAAGAAACCAACCTCAAATGAGTATAAACGCCACGTGCGTCTGGTGCGTACAGAAATCGAAATCAATGAATGTGCCATACATGTGCACAGAACCAACTCTAAGTGCAATGGGTGTGCACGAAACACCTGTCAAAGGCAATGGGTGTGCCTGACAACAATATCAGGTGCACCTGATATGCACGAAGAATCCCGATTTAGTGCATCTGGTGTGCACCAAAATCGCATCAAGCGCGTGAAATATGCGCAAGAATCCAAATCAAGTGCACAAGGTGCACAAAAACAAATATCGAGTATCACAATCGAAATTGGCGGTATACAACGTACCTCAGTCCAAACCATGTATACCGTGGTACATAATCTTACAACCACGTGCATCAGCGTGCACAAAATCGAATCAAAATACTGAAGTGCATGAAAACTATACCAAATGCATAAGTCAAATCACATGCATAGCATAGGTATGAAATTGAAATCAACATCTCGAATGATATCAAATCAAAACAGAGTGCAACTGTGGGGCACGAAAACTCAATCATGCAAATAAATCACCCAAAATACCAAAATCCAAATAACGGAAACAGTTCCGCTCTGGTACATCCTCTAAAGATCTCTAGCCAACTATCATGGTCACTCATAACATATATCGTCGACGATGCCGAACTCTGGGCTTACTAGGTGTGCACAATACGACTAATCCTTGGTCCAATTCTTCTCGTATAGCATTCCAGGAAGGTTCTGTCGAGGTCTCTCCCAAATCTCGTTTCTGCCGAACTGCCCGGAAGTTATCACCCTTTACTAAATCTTTTTCTTACTCTGGAACGGCTGCATACTCATCACGACTTCTCCTGGAAGATATATCCATATTTAACGCCTCTGCATGCGTATCACATCTCTGATGTCAACGGAGTGGAACGTCATCTCATCAAAATCTCGTACGAAGCTCTTACTCCACTTTTCTCTAATGTCGACTGATTCGGACTCGTCTCTTCATGGCTGTATGGGCTGCACTCCAATGGCTATACTCATATCTGGAGTCTCCCAAGCAATGTATCCCATCATATGATATCCGGACGACGTCGAACTTTTCGATCGATTCGTCAAAGTTCCATAATCCCCCAAGAGCTCAACTTTTGAGTATAGTTTAATAATATCTTGTACATGCCACAGTACCTATAGATTAACCGTAGAAAGGCAAACGCAAGCCTCATTAATGTCACTGCTGAACTGCTGCAAACCCTAAGGTTCAAAAAGCGTTCCCATGGTCATTATATCGTGTTAGGGTTTCATTCATCTAGAGGGTCCACGGAATTACTTGCATATTTTTCCGAATACCTTAAACTTGGAAAAATGGGTTTCTGACATTCGATCGTCTTCTGTCAACTCTCAATGTACCCGCGTGAAGTCTTCTCAAGTTAGAATCAATCCATCTGATGACCTCACATCGGGGTGTGCAAACGAACCACATGTCCTAGTCATTCATCCTCGGGTGACTAGCGATCTTCTATCATATCTCTAAGTACAACTCGTGCGGCATTAGCTTCAAACATCTGAGGCGATATCTTGTTATTCGCAGCAACAACTGGCTCATTTGTTCGCACGCTGAACAGTGCTATCAAATAATCGATCCATTGACGGTCATCACAATCTGGCTGGCCTCTAGCAGTGGCCCAATCCTCTGGTGCTGATCTGCACATCCGAGAAATCTTGTAAAAGCGATCCATCAAATGCTCATGGCGCGAAAACACAATAGGACAATACATCTATTATCACGACCCTAGAGTAAAGATTTACATACACGCACATACACATACTCGCGTACATTTACTGTAGGATTACTGGGCACTCGCACAAGGGTCTATAAGGCATCAACCATGCCCGATTTAAAATTTAGCCGTGTCGAACAACCCTAAACCAAGATCTTAGACTAGAGATTAGGCGAAACAAAGCATGTTAAACACTTTAACACTAAGAGTTTGGGATTACAACCTTTGTAGTCCGGTCCTTCACTTCATAAGCTCCGTGTTGTGGTCCTTTCGCTGCGATCATCAAGTTCCGGACTCTCGAGAGGCTCCACGACGAGAATGATGCAAGCTTTCTTCCGATCTTCGATAACAAAGATGATCTACCTTGAAGTTTCATTTACACAAGCTCTCACTCACTAAATGAAGTGAACACCCTCATCTAAATGGTAAGGATAGATGAGGATGATAAAGTAAGAATTTAACTCTCTTTTGTTTTCAATTACTCACTCATAATAATCACTTAGCAAAAAGCTAGAAAGCTTTTTCCAAGGAAGAAGAAGAAGAAAAATATCCAATTCCATTTGTGATGATTAATGAAAATGTGATAATAATAACTTATGCAACCATGGTTGCTAATAATATAAGCTAACCAATGTAGAGAGTTGACTAGGGTTAAGGGTTTGGGTTGGGTTAAGGATGAGTCACTACAAAATATCTTTGCAAAAACAATAAGAGAACCTTCTAGAAGTATCATGAAGGAACTAACCAAAATCAAACCCTAACCTTGTTTAATCTCCACTAATTATGTTGCATTAGTAATTATAACATATTACAATATTATATATCACATATATAATATATTTTGTAACAAAGAATATAATACAATTAACATATATCGCATATATATTAATGTATTACCCGAGTGAGAAAATGAATCAATAAGTGAGCTAATATTAGTTAATGTAATTTAATATATCAAATATATTATTATACATTAAATTATCGAATCAACACTTGATCCGACAATCCGGCTATATGAAATAAAACCGACTAAAATATCATGTACCGATTCATCGAATCAACACTTGATCCGATGATCCGGCTCATATCAAAATAACGCGAGAATATAATACGGTATCTCATATCGCATTATCCTCGGTCCTGCACATATCACATATGTGCCCCTACTCCATTTTTCCTGAGTCAAGAAACCTCTGTATAGGACTCTAAAGAATCGTCAATACGCCGGCAGTAGGTGATGATCATATCAAACACCCACAAGCTGGAAGCGGTCAGCTTAACATAACAGCCACCCAGGTATTGAGCGCTCAGAAGATCAACAAGCAAGCCTGTACATTCTCCTGTGAATCCAGTCAGTAACACTCCCGTACAGTCCGGTCTCGTTGTCTGATATATCGCATATCTCGCCTAGGGGTGGTATACGTCAGACCCCAGTAGCTTGATAAGTCGTGTCGATATGAGGTCTATAACAGTTCGAGAAACTACTGATAATACTTACCAGTAAATCTCAGCAACCCTGGCTAGGGATTTCCAGTTATAACCAATCGAACACAGCGCAACATCAACTCCCTATACCGGGAGAGACGAATCCCCTCCTATCGCTCATTGCCTCCGTGTGATTCGGGACTGTACCCAAAAGCCACCTTTTTGAACGCCCTCTTGGACGTGGTATGATGGAAATCAAAGCACAGTGGGAATCACACAAGACTCTATGACGATCTCGGGTCAACAGACTACTCTGTACTAGTGTCACCGGAGAACTGCCATCTGACGTGAGGTATAATACCATCTGGGAGTTCTCGGTGAGTCCGTCCAGTGTACCCAGTCACTACTGAGCACCCATACACCATCCTTGTTGTCAAACACCTATGGATATGGGATCATCCATCGCCTATCATATGGGTCAAGTTGCGTATACGCTAGTCTACTCTGGTGTATCGATGCCCTGTCTCGATACACCCTCGACTAGGAACTGTTATAGGATGTTCTCATCGACTACCGTGGCCCCACTAGTATGATCTCATCATAGTCCCAGTAGTCGAGTACTTATCCTAAGGGCTTTATCAACATGTAACATAGAGACAATCAGAGTACATGTTAAGATAAAGTACAACCAGATAGCGTACTATCATGTCGAGCAAGAAAGTCCTCCCTATATATGTCCAAGCATCCACTACAATATACATCGTATGTACAGTAATGGCCTCTAGGGCATACATATAACTAACAATCTCCCACTTGCACTACGGCCATCTGTTGTGGTATCGCATACCCAATAATTAGCTGTGGTTGAAGTATCTCATACTCAACCATCCCATAAATAGTCTCTACTGGGAAAAAGGCCTCTGTGAGTCGATCTGCACTGTTGTCCTCTGTGTCTACTCTCCTAACCTCGATCTCCCTGGAGATCAACCATCTCCATGATCAGGTGATACTGCCTAAGAATTATATCTGGATTTCTGATAGGACAGGGGGTTCCTTGGCAAAAGCCACAACTCCATTGTCACACAATGGTAGGAACGAAATTCATCTCATGAACATATATATATCCAGACTGCCTCTTTGGTAGCATCCTTGGTAACGATGTATTTTGCCTTTAATCGTCTAGTAAGTCACGGTATCTAGCTTGGAACTCTTCCAACATACCGTCCCTCCACTGAGGGTAAAGACAATGCCTGCGACTGACATTCAGTCGTCCTTATCACCCTAGAACCTTTCCAGTGATTCTCCCCAGGATCGATTGATACTATCTCACTACAACTAGTGAGAATCCTAACATCCATTTAGATCTATCTCATAGATATAAAACCTAGGATTTAGGAGGTATCACCTTGATCCTATATGGAGAATCCTTGTGATAAGAGGAGATTGATCGAGCGTAGCATAGGAAACTCTTTCCCTATCAAGAGTATGTCATCCACGTACTCTACGAGGATCACCATCATACTCCCTACTACCTTTTTTTATATACAAGGTTCATCTACCATTTTGATGAAGTCAAACTCTTTGACTACCACATCAAAACAGATGTTCCAACTCCGCGATGCCTGATTTATTACATAAAACATCTTGCACACGTTTCTGCTGCTCCCACTGTTTACGAAGCCCTCTGGCTGTGTACTTATAGACGCTCTCTTCCAAATCAACATTTAGAAAAGCAGTCATAACACCCAACCGCCAGATATCGTAGTCATGGTATGTAACCGTGGCAAGTAGGATCTGGATGGACTTAAGCATAGCTTTGAAATTCTCAACTTTTCCATGTACACCAAGTAATCTTCTCAAGATATACTTTCTCCTGATGGGGATTTAACCCTTCAGATAAAGCAACCAAAGTCCATACTTTGTTGGTGTATAAGGATTCCATCTCAGATCGCTAAGCATCCAGCCATTCTTACAGAGTCCCACTCCTGATGGCCAACTCGAAATTAGTTGGGTCATCATCTCATGATGCAATCCTCGCTCCCACTGTCATAGAGAAACCGAAGTATCTCTCAGGTGGGTGAGGAACCCTACTAGATCGGCGGAGAGGCTGAGGTTCATTGGAAACTATTGAATCCTTTGGTCCTACCAAATCATCAGCTGCAGTTTGTATAGCTGGAACTCTTTCCAGTTCTACCACATGACCAATAATTTCTTCACAAGAAATTCCCTTTCACAAAGGTGGCATGCTGAGAAACAAAACATCTTTTGTTCCTCGGTTAGGTAGAAGATATTCCCTTGTGAATGCTTAGGATATCCAACAAACTTCTATAGAACTGACTTTGCTTCGAGCTTGTCCGGATTATGCTTTTAGACATAGGCTGGACAACCCCAAATCTTAACATACTTAAGATATGGGCTCTTCCCATTCCATATCACATATGAAGTGGTAGGCAACTGATTTGATTGGAACCCTATTCAATAGGTATGCAGCTTCTCAAGTGCATAACTCCCAAAAGGAAATAGGAAACTCATTAGTACTCATCATAGAGCACACCATATCACATACGGTGTTATTGCTCCGCCCTGATACACCGACGTGCTGTGGTGTATACGGAGGAGTGATGCTGAGAGAGAATCTCATTCTCCTTTAGAATAGTCTAGGAATCCCGTGCTCAAGTATTCTCCTCCTTGATCTCATCAAAGGACATAATACTTATACCCGTTTTTTGTTCTCTTCTTCTAACTTATATTCTGTGATTATCTCAAAAGTTTCGGACTTGTGTTTCAACAGCAACATATGTCTGAATCTTGATAGATCATCAGTGAATGTAATAATGAAGTACAAAGAACCAGTCCTGGCGTGTGTAGACAGGGGACTTTCATACATCAGCATGTATCAATCCCAAGAGTTCACTAACTCTTTCTCCGTTTCTAATAAACAGAGCTGTGGTCATCTTATCTTTGTGATATGACCGTCAAGTTTCACAAGATGCAAATTCAAACTAATTTAAATATGCATCTAAATGTAACTTAGCCAGTCGGGTCGCATTGATATGACCAAGTCTACAATGCCTTAAGAAGGATTCGTTCATTTCTGAACTCTTCCTCCTGTGTGTGTTCTGTATACTAAGAACTGTAGTTTGATTTAGAACGTCAATACTTTTAGATAACGTGCCTGAACCGATCAACTCTTGAAATGTTCAAAACATTATCCAACTATACAAAATTATATCCTTTCTTTACTAATAAAGAGACTGATATGATGTTGTATATCAGGTTTGGTATCTAATAACATTCGTTCAGAATCAATGTATTCTAGTAATACAGGGTGATAACTGCCAACAGACTTGGCTTCAGCACTTGCATCATTTCCAACTCTTGAAACTTATCACCCGTTCTCAGTTCTCTATCTATCTGTAGCCCATGTAACAAATTATATTTGCGAGATCCTGATCCGGTATCTCATACCCAGGACGTAAAGAATACTGAGAAACAGTTCTTTATAATGAACACACCCAAAGAAGATGCATCAGCATGCACTTTCTTCGTTTGGGTGACACGGGAATTCTGGTAATCCCCTATTTCCTGCTCTGTCTTATAACAATTATAAGTTGGAGCGGGACCAACATTCCCTAGCGCAGTATAACAAGCGGGTTCGGTCAAATACATCCGTATTATTATCTTGATCAAGGCGTGACATAGTTGTAACCAGGAGAGAGAGAAGAAAACACTCAGCGTGCACTTTTACAAGATTAGATTGGTTATTAATTTATCTAATCAGGATGTCTCCCACTGTTTTAGTCAAATCTTCCTTCAAATCCTAAAAGGAAAGACTAGCCGGGATTAATTACACCCTACAAGTTCGCCAATCTTTCAGCCAGGCCAGTGCCGGTACTTTGAGGGAGGTTCCCCATGCTTTCGCACGGACCTAATTAAAATAAATATCGTTTTCCCACGGGCGTAACCCCGTTAACACCTTTCTAGACACCTACTTGATTGGCTAATTGTAATGTGTAAAACTCTCTCAGGAGTAACTCTTACTCGCAGCGGGTATTGGGATCCAACTATCTCATAGAAGGTATGCAATCTCATTGCAAATTTCAACACTTGAAATTCCCAATAATATTTTACCCCTAATGACTTATGACCTTAACTATGGTCAACAAATCATAAGCACTAGTCAAGTTCTACCCGATATTTCTTGATTAAATAGACCCACCTACATGACCCTTAACTAAGGTCAACAAAATCACATGACTGTCCTAACTAATCGCATCATATGCTATATAGGAA
This sequence comes from Agapanthus africanus, assembly GCA_030015575.1. Taxonomy (NCBI): domain Eukaryota; kingdom Viridiplantae; phylum Streptophyta; class Magnoliopsida; order Asparagales; family Amaryllidaceae; genus Agapanthus; species Agapanthus africanus. The sequence continues at coordinate 363,301,289 of JASDDO010000001.1, read as the reverse complement.
GACATCACTTAGCTACCGTACACTATGCCTTAACTAAGGTCAACAAACACAGCACGAATACTAAGTACCCTACTTTCTAAAATGACGGAGGGTTACGACAGGTTTTTAAGAAAACCTTTTGCGTAATGAACTTGATATTGTTGTAGAATTGAGTGATTTTAAATTGAGTGTTTTTTAGGCTTTTCTAGTTTTGCTAAAGAAGTCACTCCCGGTGATGGGATCATCGGCTCTTTCCTTATCGAATAACGTGTAAGATATTTCACAAATATCACTATGCAAAGAAAAAACTATAGAAATAATCAAAAGACAAACCGAGTTTGTAGCATCTGCTAGTTTCACTAAAGAGGTCACTCCTGGTGAAGGGATCTCGGCTCTTTCCTTATCGAATAAGGTGCTGGATGTTCTACAAGGAACACCGCTATGCAAAACAAGAACTAGAGCTACCAGTTTTTAAACAAGTTTCTACAATATCTTTAGGTTTCTTTTATTTCATTAATCTCAATAATGAAGTCCCATTTTATTATACTTCACAAGCATCACATTTGAAACGAAATCTGCCATATAACATATATCTCATATATATAATATAAACATTCGTCTCAGGCAATAATATGATCTCATCATAGAACATTGCAACAGAAGAACATATATGAAATATTGGATATACTAGGACGTCCGTGTTTTAATACGAGCCTGTATAAAACAAGGATTCCACGGTCGTGATGAATAGCGAAACCCATATCCCTAGACCCCTACGAGAGCGGCAAGCAACTATGCCAATTCCAGGGTTAGGAGACCCGGTCTCGACTCCTCTAGATAGTCTCCCACTGGACCCTGGAACCCGGTTACTTGTGCTCCCCGCCTTGGGTCTACCTAATGCGGAAATGTAAACAATATACAATGGTGACATCATCCTCAGCCCGGAAGTGCCCCAATAAAAGAATATTACATACAAATGAATTTTACATGATTGAAAAAGAAAAACTCTCATCTCACATAAAACCCGCGGCTATTCAGAACACGACGACCAATATAACATATCACAGCAACACATAATATCACATATCATCAACGTAAGCAAGTATGCGTATCCCGATTGTCGTTGATGTATAGCAACGAAGCTGGCGATACACCACATACTACGCTTACGGTCGCTGAAAAGAAAGTGTAAAACTACAACAGTTGGAATCTGCAACCACCTTAGACATCGCATGCCTAACCAAATGAATTCCTTAGACATCGCATTCCTAACAATTATAAACCCCGTATTTTAGTCACATTATCGAAAACTCTTTTCAATATCAAGTCGGGCAATTCAACAAGATTCCCGACATCCTGATCGAATGCTCATCGCAAACTTTAGTAGACGGCCGCACCCCCGGATGCCGTCGATGAAGTGCACTAAGGCGGAACACCGCTGCCGCGAGCACCCGAACGGATGCTTTTAGCGACGGGGTTCTCCTACAGTCACTTGGTCGGGGCTATGGAGCATGGCTGTCTGTTAAGTTTACCCGGCGAGTATCCGCGTACGCTACGTGATTGCGACGGACTTTTGATCGCATCAAAATCCCATGGCAACCAATCATTTGAGACTAAACTGCTAGATTTATAACATTCAAATTAGTTATCTCATAACTACCTGTAGATTCCAAATATTGTATCACATTCCAGATAAATAGACAATGTTAAACTATCCGATCGAATAATCAAACACCCATGTTTTCCCAAATAGCTCAACACTTGAGTGGAGTTCAAAAAAAATATCCGTCACATGCCACAGTACCAATGGTCTAGCCGTAGAAGGGTCAAGCCAACGCCTCACATGTGGCAACACCGTACTGCCCCAAACCCTAAGGTTCAGAGGCGGTTCAGACGGTCACATAATCGAGTTAAGGTTGTGTTCTTCTAGAGGGTCCACCGCGTTACTTGCATGATTTTCCGGAAGTTTCAAACTCTAGAAAAAATCCAACTTTTGAAAAAAAATCCGCAGGGAAAAAACTGAGTTATTGATATCCGTTCGAACTTTTTAACAGTTCCTAAAATTATCCGGAAAAACATAAACGAAGTTAAATTATCCGATCGAGTCAACGAGCTCCCAATACAACCCAGAAAACTCAACACTTGAGTAAGAATTAAAATTCCCAGAAGCATCAGAAAACACATACGGATGTTACTGTAGAAAATTGAAACCCTAATTCTCAATTCTTGCGGCGGAACCGCCGCCAATACCCCAGTTTGGCTGCGGTTCCGCGGCGATATAGTGGACTTAGGGTGTCGATTTTCACAGGTCTCCATAGAATTCCCTGCTGATTTTTTTGAGTATTTTTAATATGAAAAATATCAACTTTTCAAAAAAATTCCAGAAACTAGAGTTTTACGGGTATTCGGAGTTCGATCGGACTTTAGACTTCGCCTAAAGCTCTAACCTGTCTCTGATACCACTGTAGGGTTACTGGGCACTGGCACAAGGGTTTATAAGGTATCAAACTATAAGTCTACGTTGCTCACTCTGGTTCTTACGGGGAGGCGGAAACGGCGAAAAACAATTTTTGGCGTAAAGGCAACATGGACTAAAACACGGATCTTTGCTAAACTATGAACTAGCAAACTACAAGAGGTGTTAACAACTATGCCATAGAGATTATACCTCACGATACCGGTCCTTCGGGTCTTCTTTCCGCTGTCCCGCTCATCCATCCAAGCTCCGAGGATCGATCCGGATCATGGTCACCTCCGCGGCCTCCTTGAGTCGAAGACGATCCACCCGAGAGTTGTACACCAAGCTCCACCTCGAGCCGAGTCAACTAGGGCAACAAGATCGCTAGTCTTGATGTCCTAGGTTGTGTAGAAGAGGTTGATGGAAGTGTTTGTCTATGTAGATTCTTTTTCTCTCAACACAAGAGATCAAAAGAAGAAATCAAGAGGAGGAAGAAGGAGGAGCACTAGTAACCATGGAGCTCATTTTCTTTCTTCTCATAAGCAAGAAAAAGAATGAGAAAAGAGAAATGAAAATGATAACTAAAGAAAAATTAACCATGGTTGCAATAATGCTAAACATCATCCTTACTAATCCTATCATGATAAAGTTGATGGCTACATTGACATGACCATTTTCATAATCCAAAAAGAAAAAGAAAACCAAAGAAGAGTGTAGACCTCTCATGAAGGTCAAGGTCAACTTTGGTCAACGAGTCAACAATGTCAAGAGTGGTCAAGGTGGTCAAATGGTCAAAGCAATTAGCCATCACAAAATTATCACTAAAAGGATTAGTAAATAATGTCTCCGGCTCATAATGGTTTTGACCGAACGAATTGCCAAAACCCCAATGAGCCTTCCACATAACGGTTTTGGCCGAACCAACTGCCAAAACCCTAATGAGGCACCTCCACCTTCATCGCTCCTCAAAACTGTGCATACACACTCGCATCCACATTCCGTAGAATGCGAATGCACAGAAGACAAAACAAATCCATCCGTGCAATACTAGGATCCGACTTAAACCAAAGCCCACTAGTATTGCCTGCCCGAATAGCATACACACACAAGTGCACGTAAGTGATCGCATCCCTGCCGTAAAACCATACGGCTTCTACACGTTTCGCTCAGTGCAGGGAAACTCTCTATGTGGGACTCTAAAGACTCAACACTACGCTGGCAGCGGGTTTAACCACAGACCGCAAGCGGTACTAGCTGTACATAACGGTCCCCAGGTTGACGTCGACAAGAAGGCCGATGAGGTAAACCCATCCGAACTCCTATTGAGCCTGTATGTGACAATCTCCGTACAATCCGGTCCGTTCTTCTGATACATCGCATGGCGGGCCTAGGGGGTGGTGAACGTCAGTCCCCTAATAGCGCTACAAGTCATGTCGGAGTGTAGCCCAGAACACCCTGAGATAACACTGGAAACCTACCAGTATATCTCGCTTGCCCTGGCCAGGGACTACTCGTGTAATGACTCTCCTAGACACAGCGCGATGTCAACCCCCAATACCGGGAGAGACGAATCCTGTCTAACTGTCGCTGCCTCCAAGTGCTTCGGGACTGCACCCAACTACTACCTGTTTGCACGACTCCTTTGAGCCGTGGTAGGGTAGTAATCTAAGTACAGTGGGAACACACTCGAGGCGAAGTGACAGTGTCAAGTCGGCGGACTAAGCTGTACTCATGTCACCTGGGAATTGATAACTGACGATAGGTATAATACCAACCAACAGTTTCCAACGAGTCCTGTCCAGTGTACTTGTAACTTAACGTGCACTCGCATACTATCTCAAGTACGACGTACTGACGGCTGTGGGACAGACCGTCTCCCCCGCTGGGATGAGAAGCGCATACACTAGTCTACTCCGGAGTATCGATGCCCCATCTTGATAGTCCTACGACCAGGGACCTGTATAAGGATGTGCTTATAGATTACCCAGCCCCCATAAGTATGACTGCCATCACAACGCTGGTAATCAAGCAAAGATCCTAAGGGCTCCACTAATATGTATATAAGCGATATGCTAAAAGAAACACATGCACATATTGAAGTAGAGACAAACCAAGTAGCATACTACCATTTTGAGCAAGATTGTCTATACAACTGTGAATATCCCAAGCTTCCATTAAGTAATATACAAGCTAGTATGATACAGTAATGGCCTCTAGGGCATATACACTAACAATCTCCCACTTGCACTAAGGCCATGTACTGGCGTATCGAAGACCCATCATCTCGATCAGCCGCTCGAACTTAGTCTGGGGTAGGGCCTTCGTGAGTAGATCTGCAGTGTTATTCTCTGAATTTACTCTCTTCACATCGATCTCCCGGCGATCTACGATTTCCCAGATCAGGTGGTACCGCCTCAAAATGTGCTTGGACTTCTGATAGGACCTGGGTTCCTTCGGTAAAGCTATAGCGCCGTTGTTGTCGCAATACAGCGGTATTGGATCAACAATGGTAGGAACCACCTGAAGCTCCGTGAGGAACTTCTTCATCCAGACAGCTTCCTTTGCAGTATCGCAAGCAGCTATGTACTCCACTTCCATAGTTGAGTCAGTAACGGTTTCATGCTTGGAACTCTTCCAGCAAACCCGCCCCTCCATTGAAGGTAAAGACATAACCCGACATGGACTTGGAGTCATCCTTGTCACTGTGGAAGCTGGAGTCAGCAAAGGCCTCGATCTGGAGGTCTTTTCCGCCATACACCAAGAACATCTCCTTAGTCCTTCTTAGGTACTTGAGAATGTTCTTTACCGCTATCCATTGTTTCTCCCCTGGGTCCGACTGATACCGGCTTACAACACTCAATGCGTATGCTACATCTGGTCTGGTACATAACATCGCATACATTATAGAGCCTACCGCAAAAGCGTAGGGTATAATAGACATGCGATCCCTTTCCAAATCAGTCTTGGTAGACATCTTTTTGGAGAAGGTGATCCCGTGACAAGCCGGTAAATTACCGCGCTTGGAATCTTCCATACTGAATCTTTTCAGTATGGTGTCGATGTACCTGGACTGTGAAAGTCCCAACATCCTCTTAGATCTATCACGATAGATCTGGATCCTCAGAATGTAGTTGGCATCGCCCAGGTCCTTCATGGAGAACCTCTGTGACAAGAATCCTTTGACTGACTGTAGCATAGGAATATCATTTCCTATTAGGAGAATGTCATCCACGTACAAGACGGGGAATACCACAGTTCTCCCTACAATCTTACTGTAAATGCATGGTTCATCTGGGTTTTTGATAAAGTCGAATTCCTTGACAGTGTCATCAAAGCAGATGTTCCAACTCCGTGATGCCTGCTTCAGTCCATAGATGGACTTGAGCAACTTGCACACTTTACCGCTGCTCCCACTCTGAATGAATCCCTCCGGCTGATCCATATAGACGCACTCTTCTAAATTTCCATTTAGGAAAGCCGTCTTTACGTCCATCTGCCAGATTTCATAATCGTGGAAAGCAGCAATGGCAAGAAGGATCCGAATGGATTTGTGCATAGCCACCGGAGAAAAGGTCTCGTCATAGTCCAAACCAGGTCTTTGACGAAAACCCTTTGCAACAAGTCTAGCTTTATTGGTTTCAACCTGTCCATCTACACCAATCTTCTTTCTGAAAATCCATTTGCAGCCTACAGGTTTTACCCCTTCTGGAGCAAAGTCCAAAGTCCAAACTTTGTTTGTGTACATGGACTCCATCTTGGTCCGCATTGCATCCAGCCATTTTACCGAGTCACCGCTTTGAATGGCTTGCTGGAAGCTAGTAGGCTCACCATAATCAATAGTGCAATCCTCTCTATCCCCGTCTATGAGAAAACCGTAGTATCTCTCGGGCGGATGAGACTGCCTACTACTCCTGCGGAGCGGCGTAGGAATGTCTTGTTCTTTCGAACCCTCTGGTTCTACTAAGCTTTCAGAAATAGCTCATGGTTCTGGAATTTCTTCCAGTTCTATTGCGCTCCCACTTATCTGATTCTCCAAAAACTCAGTTTCCAAGAAGCGGGCATGACGAGAAACAAAACTTTTTGTTCCTCTGCGTAAAAGAAAAGATACCCCTTGGAGTTCTTTAGGTATCCCACAAACTTACACTGTAGTGAACGTGCCTTGAGCTTGTCCCCATGCTGCTTTTTAACAAAAGCTGGACACCCCCATGTCTTAAAGTTTTTAAGATAGGGTTTCTTCCCACTCCACATCTGATATGGTGTGGTAGGCACTGACTTAGTAGGAACTTGGTTCAAAAGATATGCAGCTGTTTCTAGTGCATAACTCCAGAAAGATCGTGGCAACTCAGCCCTACTCATCATGGAACGAACCATATCCAATAGGGTTCGATTCCGCCTTTCCGATACACCATTGTGTTGTGGTGTGTATGGAGGAGTAAGCTGAGAGAGAATTCCATTCTCTTTTAAGAAGCCCAGAAACTCGGCACTCAAGTATTCACCACCTCGATCAGATCTCAGTGTCTTGATACTTTTGCCTGTTTGTTTTTCAACTTCATTCTTGTATTCCCGAAATTTCTCAAAGGCCTCGGATTTATGCTTCATTAAGAAGACATGTGCAAACCTAGAGAAATCATCTGTGAAAGTAATGAAGTATGATAACCACTTCGCGCATGTGTAGACATTGGACCACACACATCACTGTTTATGAGTCCCAAGAGCTCGCTTTCTCTTTCTCCGTGTCCAGTGAATGGTGTCTTTGTCATCTTTCCAATGAGACAAGATTCACAAGTGGCATAAGACTGGTACTCGAACGGATCCAAGTATCCTTCTTTATGTAACTTTGTCAACCGTGTCTCATTATTGTGACCCAGTATACAATGCCATAAGAAAGCCTGATTTAATTCCGGAGACTTTCTTTTAAGTGTATTCTGGACACTGAAAACCTAAGCTTGATTCAGTACGTATATTCCGTTTTTCAGTGTACCTGACCCAATCAGAACATGATTTAGGTGTATGTTTACTACATCGCTTACAAAAGTAAAATCATATCCTTCCTTGGAAAGTAAGGATACAGATATGATATTACAAGTCGCACCTGGTACATAAAAACAGTCACGCAGAATCAATATCTGCCCAGTTGTCAGTCCAAGATGATACTCCCCTACGGATGCAGCGTACATGCTCATTCCGTTAGCAACCTTGAGAGTCATATCACCTATCTTGATAACCCTACGGTTTCTCAGAGCCTGTAACGAATTACAGATATGAGATCCTGATCCGGTATCCAATACCAAGGAAGTAGGGTTAACTTGTAAGTCCACGTTGCGACCCCCGGTTCTTACGGGGAGGCGGAAACGGTATAAAAAACAAATTATTAGCGCAAGGGGCAACATGGACTAAGCAAAGTCGGGATCTTTGACTAAACTAAAACTAGCATACTTAGCTAAAGAGAGTTAGCTACTCGGATGGAGATGGTTATACCTAAACTTGTCTTGAACTCCTTCGTCTTCAAAGCTCCGATGGTGGTCCGATGGCTTCTTCTCGTCGTCTCCGTACGCCGAAGATAGATCCACCTGAAAGCTCCAACCTTTAGCTCCTTCTTCGTTCTTTGAAGAAACTAGTTCACTTGGTTTGCTAAACCTAGTGAACTAGAATGAGTAGAGAAGATTTAGAATGGGATTTTATCTATGGTTCTTGATTCTCAACTCATGAGACAAGAGAACCATAGATCAAGAGAGGGAGCAAGAGGTTGAGGGTGAGAGCAAGTGGAGAGCTCAAGAACAAGAGAGAGAATGAGCAAGAAAGAAATGAGGCTCTCTTTTGTCTCTCACCCTCTCATAATCAAATGTAATCATAACTCATCATATCAATAAAAGTCTTATGTGATGGTTGAAGCAACCATAACCTTATCATGTCATGCACTCATTTTACTCAAATGAACAAGCAAGTAAAAGTCTTTGGCATGAAATGATAACCATGGTTATCATGATGGTCAACTAGTCAAGCCTAGTCAACCGGTCAACAAAGTCAACAAGTCAACAAAAGTCAACAAGTCAACAAAGTCAACAAAAGTCAACAACCAAGTCACCATAATACTTAATTAATATAATAGTTAATCACATATCATATTCTCATTAGGGCTGAGCAAAAAGTCAAATAGTCAACGGTCAACTGTCAACAACCCTAATGAGAATCCGCTGTCTGTGCCTCCCTGTCAACTGTGCATACACACCCGCATCCGCGTTCCGAGGAACACGAATGCAAACTCGATAAATCCAATCCCATAAGGTACACTAGGATCTGGCTTAAACCAAAGCCCGCTAGTGTAAACTGTCCGGACACTGTACGTGCACAAGTGCACGGATGTGACCGAACCCTGTCGCAAAACCATGCGACCTGTCGCAATACCATGCGACCTCTACTCTTTTGCCTAAAGGCGAAAAGCTCTCTGTGTGGGACTCTAAAGACTCGACACTACGCTGGCAGTGGGTTTAACCACAGACCGCAAGCGGCACTAGCTGTGCGTAACGGTCCCCAGGTAATGCCGACAAGAAGACCGACGAGGCGAAACCCATCTGAACTCCTACTGAGCCTGAGTGTGACATTCTCCGTACAGTCCGGTCTGTTCGTCTGATACATCGCATGGCGGGCCTAGGGGGCGGTAAACGTCAGTCCCCCAATAGCGGTACAAGTCGTGCCGGAGCGTAGCCCAAAACACCCTGAGATAACACTGGAAACCCACCAGTATATCTCGTTTGCCCTGGCCAGGGACTACTCGTGTAATGGCTCTCCTAGACACAGCGCGATGTCAACCCCCAATACCGGGAGAGACGAATCCTGTCTAACCGTCACTGCCTCCAAGTGCTTCGGGACTGCACCCAACCACTACCTGTTTGCACGACTCCTTTGAGCCGTAGTAGGGTAGTGATCAAAGTACAGTGGGAACACACTCGAGGCGGAATGACAGTGTCAAGTCAGCGGACTAAGCTGTACTCATGTCACCTGGGAACTGATAACCGACGATAGGTATAATACCAACTGGTCAGTTCCCGACGAGTCCTGTCCAGTGTACCCGTAACCTAACGAGCACCCGCATACTATCTCAAGTACGACGTACTGACGGCTGTGGGACAGACCGTCTTCCACACTGGGATGAGAAGCGCATGCGCTGGTCTACTCCGGAGTATCGATGCCCTGTCTCGATAGTCCTGCGACCAGGGACCTGCATAAGGATGTGCTTATAGATTACCCAGCCCCACTAGTGTGACGGCCATCACATCGCTGGTAATCAAGCAAAGATCCTAAGGGCTCTACTAATGTGTATAGGCGATATACAAAAAATAAACACATGTACACATTGAAGTAGAAACAAACCAAGTAGCATACTACTATTTTGAGCAAGATTGTATATACAAGGTGAATATCCCAAGCATCCATTAAGTAATATACAAACCAGTATGATACAGTAATGGCCTCTAGGGCATATACACTAACAATCTCCCACTTGCACTAAGGCCATGTACTGGCGTATCGAAGACCTATCATCTCGATCAGCCGCTCGAACTGAGTTTGGGGCAGGGCCTTGGTGAATGGATCTACAGTGTTATCTTCTGAAGCGACTCTCCGAACCTCGATCTCCTGGCGATCTACGATCTCCCTGATCAGGTGATACCGCCTCAAGATGTGCCTGGATCTCTGATGGGACCTGGGTTCCTTCGCTAAAGCTATAGCCCCGTTGTTGTCGCAATACAGAGGTATTGGATCAACAATGGACGGAACCACCTGAAGTTCTTTCAAGAACTTCCTCATCCAGACAGCTTCTTTTGCGGCATCAGATGCAGCGATGTATTCCGCTTCCATCGTCGAGTCTGCAACGGTTTCCTGTTTGGAACTCTTCCAACACACCGCCCCTCCATTGAGGGTAAAGACAAAACCCGACATGGACTTGGAATCATCCTTGTCACTCTGGAAGCTGGAGTCAGCAAAGGCCTCGATCAGGAGGTCTTTTCCGCCATACACCAAGAACATCTCCTTAGTCCTTCTCAGGTACTTGAGAATGTTCTTTACCGCTATCCAGTGTTTCTCCCCAGGGTTAGAATGATACCGGCTTACCACACTCAGTGCATAAGCTACATCCGGTCTGGTACACAACATCGCATACATTATAGAGCCTACCGCAGAAGCGTAGGGTATAATAGACATGCGATCCCTCTCCAAATCAGTCTTGGGAGACATCTCTTTAGAGAGGGTGATCCCGTGACAAGCCGGTAGGTTACCGCGCTTGGAATCTTCCATACTGAACCTCTTCAGTATGGTGTCGATGTACCTGGACTGTGAAAGTCCTAATATCCTCTTGGATCTGTCACGGTAGATCCGGATACCCAGAATGTATGAGGCATCACCCAGGTCTTTCATGGAGAACCTGTGTGACAAGAACCCCTTGACAGATTGTAGCATAGGAATGTCATTTCCTATTAAGAGAATGTCATCCACGTATAAAACGAGGAATACTACAGTTCTCGCTACAAATCTACTATAGATGCATGGTTCATCTGGATTTTTGATAAAGCCAAATTCTTTGACCGTCTCATCAAAGCAGATGTTTCAACTCCGCGATGCCTGCTTTAGTCCATAGATGGACTTAAGCAACTTGCACACCTTTCCGCTGCTCCCACTCTGAATGAAGCCCTCTGGCTGGTCCATATAGACACACTCCTCTAAATTTCCATTTAGAAAAGCTGTCTTTACGTCCATTTGCCAGATCTCATAATCGTGGAAGGCAGCAATGGCAAGAAGGATCCGAATGGATTTCAGCATGGCTACTGGAGAAAAGGTTTCGTCATAGTCCAAGCCAGGTCTTTGACGGAAACCCTTTGCAACCAGCCTAGCTTTATAGGTCTCAACCTGTCCATCTACACTAATCTTCCTTTTGAAGATCCACTTGCATCCTACGGGTTTTACCCCGTCTGGAGCAATGTCCAACGTCCATACCTTGTTGGTGTACATGGACTCCATTTCGGTCCGCATTGCATCCAGCCATTTCACTGAGTCAACGCTCTGAACGGCCTGCTGGAAGCTAGTAGGCTCATCATAGTCTATGATGCAATCCTCTCTATCCCCGTCTACGAGAAAACCGTAGTATCTCTCGAGCGGATGAGTCTGCCTACTACTCCTGCGGAGCGGCGTAGGAATGTCCTGTTCTTCCGAACCCTCTGGTTCCACTAAACTTTCAGTAATAGTCCGTGGTTCTGGAATTTCTTCCAGTTCTACTGCGCTCCCACTTATTTCTTTTTCTATGAACTGGTGTTCTAGAAAGTGGGCATGACGAGAAACAAGAACTTTTTGTTCCTCTTCACAGTAGAAGAAATATCCCTTGGAATTCTTTGGATATCCCACAAACTTGCACAGTACTGAGCGTGCCTCGAGCTTGTCCGCATGCTGCTTTTTGACAAAAGCTGGACTTCCCCATATCTTAATGTGATTAAGATGGGGTCTCTTCCCACACCACATCTCAAATGGCGTAGTAGGCACAGTCTTAGTGGGAACTCGGTTCAAAAGGTATGCGGCTGATTCTAGCGCATATCCCCAGAATGATCGCGGTAACTCAGCGTTACTCATCATGGACCGCACCATATCCAATAGGGTGCGGTTCCGTCTCTCCGATACACCGTTATGTTGCGGGGTGTATGGAGGAGTAAGCTGAGAGAGAATTCCATTCTGTTTTAAATAGTCCAGGAACTCGGCACTTAAGTATTCTCCACCTCGATCCGATCTTAGAATCTTAATACTTATGCCGGTCAGTTTCTCCACTTCATTCTTATACTCCTGGAATTTTCCAAAGGCCTCGGACTTATGTTTCATTAAGAAGACATAACCGTACCTTGAGAAGTCATCCGTAAAAGTAATGAAGTAAGAATGTCCGCTTCGGGCATGTGTAGACATTGGACCGCACACGTCACTGTGTACGAGTCCTAAGAGCTCGCTTGCTCTTACTCCTTGTCCAGTAAACGGAGTCTTTGTCATCTTTCCTTTGAGACAAGATTGACAAGTGGCATACGATTGATATTCGAACGCATTCAAATATCCTTCTGTATGTAACTTAGTCAACCTTCTCTCATTGATGTGACCCAATCTACAATGCCATAAGAAAGTCTGATTCATTTCCGGAGACTTTCTTTTGTGTGTATTCTTGACGTTGAAAATCTGTGGTTGGTTTAACACGTATATACCATTACTCAATGTACCTGACCCAATCAAAACTTGATTAAGGTGAATGTTTACAACATTACTTACAAACGCAAATTCATAACCTTCTTTAGAAACTAAAGATACAGAAATGAAATTACAAGTTGCGTTGGGTACAAAAAAGCAATTACGCAAAACCAAAACATGTCCATCTGACATTCCCAGGTGATAGTCCCCCACGGCTTTAGCATCCATGCTAGCTCCGTTTGCAACTCTGAGGGTCATGTCACCTGCCTTCAAAACCCTACGGTTTCTCAACGCCTGCAAAGAATTACAGATATGAGATCCTGATCCGGTATCCAATACCCAGGAAGTAGAGTTTATTGAAAGACAGTTTTCAATAACATACACACCTGAAGCTGAAGCTGCAACTAGCTTCAATTCCTGTGTTCTGGCCTTCCAGGCCCTGCAATCATTCTTCCAGTGTCCTTTCTTATGACAATAGAAGCATTCTTCCTTATCCACAAGCTTCCCCGCTATCTTTGTTTCTTTTGCTTTTCCCTTCGTATCCACTTTACTAACACCGCCCCTTGGTTTGGCGGGGGCTTTCTTCTTCTTTCCCTTGGCTTTCGCCTTGGACCTAGAAGAAGACGATCCTCCTACAAACAAAGTGGATGTTTCCCTACCTTTCTGTAGGTTGCCCTCTGCGCTCCTCAGCATGTTGAGGAGCTCTGATAGTTCAACCTCTTTTTCTTGTAGGTTGAAGTTCAGTGTAAACTGGGCGTAAGTGGAAGGAAGGGACTGGAGAACTATATCCGTATATAGCTCACTCTCCAATGTGATCCCTAGGTCAGCGAGCTCCTCAATGTAGCCGATCAACTTTAGCACGTGCTCGGCTACTGATGATCCGACGGCCATTCTTGTCGAAAACAACTTTTTCGACGCTTCGTATCTTGCGATACGTGATTGCTCTCCATACAGTTCTTTTGTATGGAGCAATATGGACTCCATGTCCATATTCTCATGCCTCCTCTGATGTTCGTTGTCCATCGAGGCAAGCAGGAGGCACTTGGCCTTCGCGCTATCAATCTCCCAAGTCTTGCGGATTTCCTTATCCGCGACACTGGAAGTTGGACCAGGGACAGGGGGAGCTTTGGTGGTAAGAAGATACCCCAGCTTGTCATAAGTGATTGCTATCTTGACATTCCTGAGCCAATCTTTGTAGTTTGGCCCTGTCAGTTTGTTTTTATCTAGGAGTAACTTAAGTCCAGTCATGTTGATTGGTCGCTGCAATTAGGAGAGAGAAGAAGAAACACTCAGCATGATGCTCTTGCAAGTTTAGAGTGGTTTTTAGTTTGTCTAAACAGGATGGCTCCCACTGTTTCTCGAATCCCTCCTCAAACCATAAAGGAAGAATTAGTCAGGATCAATCCCACCATACAATACTTGCTTAACCGTTCAGCCAGGCCGGTGTCGGTACTTCGAGGGAGGTTTTCCAACGCTTTCGCGAAGTTCCTTAATTAGAGAACCTCTTTTCCCTGGGGGCGTAGCCCCGCTAACACCTTTCTAGGCACCTACTAGGTTTATAGCATTGATCGTTAAGTGAGAAATTTCCCGAGGAGTAGCATATACTCACAGTAGGATCGGGATCCAAATATCATCGCGTGACGAAACTGAAGGAATCCTACCAGAATCATCACACTCCAAATGGTATGCAAATCTAGCAAGTTTCAGTACTTATGAAACTCCCGATGTGGATTTTTGCCCCATGCTCTTATGACCTTGACTTTGGCCAAAATATCATAAGTCACATGTCAAGTTCTACCCGTCATTATCCAGGTTAATTTGGATCCATCCGTACCTACCCTTGACTTTAGCCAAAATGGCAGTACGACTGTCCCAAACCAACGCATCTATCTATGCTACACATGAACACCCAATAGCTACCAATCACTGTGCCTTGACTTTGGCCAACATACACAGCTTGAATACTATTGACTATTCATGTGAAACGACGGAGGGCTACGGATGGTTTTGGCAAAACCGTGAACGTAGTGAACTTGATTTGGTCGATGGAACGAGATAGCTTTTAAAAAGAGTGGCTCAAGCTCCGCATTTAAAAGTTGTTTTTGAAAAGAACCGAGTGGTTTTTCGAAAGTGTTCCAACGACTTTAACTTGGTTTATTATCTTGCATTAGTTCTTTTAATGCGTGATATTCTTGCATTAGTTCTTTTAATGCGTCCCATCATTTAATCATACCATTGCAGAAAACAACCAAAATATGACGTACGCTTATGCCATTCGCATTCGCCACTGGGCCCCGTCATTACCCGTTAGGTTACTTAACTAACGACAGAGCGGGGGCTGGGCTAGCGCGTCTGTAAAACATAAGCAACGCCTAAATAATATCATATATAGATATACTGCAATGATAAACATTTCAGATCACAGATAAATACATTGGATATACTAGGAATCTGTAATTTGTACGAGCCTGTAACAAAAACAGATTACACGGTTGCGGTGAATAGCCAATACCCCACCCAAGACCCCTACGGGTGCGGCAAACTACCCGCCAAGTACCCGAAGCGTAGCAACCTCCCTCATCTCCATGAGTAGGCCACTCGACACTTCGGCATACCCGGTAGTTTGTGCACCCCTCCATGGGTCTATCCTAGGAGCAAAAACAGTAAAAATAAATTATACAATGACGGCTACAACCCCGACCCGGTTGTGCGGCCATACAAATAATTATTACATCAATTTACAAATTTACATGAATTGCAAGAAAAGAAAACTCTCGTCTCACAACCCCCGGCTATTCACCCGCGACAATCCAACATATTTATATACACATTCCAGCATCAAACACAGATCATGTATAACCCCGACCAATCGACTTATAGCGATTAGCCGACGTTCAATACATGCAAACATCACAGATATAACTATCATAGTCAAAGTGCAGTGAAGTTCGGAAATAAATACGGAATTATAGGACCCCAAAAGGAAATTTCTTTTCTGGAAAATCTGGGCACATATAATATATTTCAAAAATCCCAAAACCAACACAGACACACACTGCACGAAAAACGATGCAGAGAAGACGACAAACCGCGGCGCTTCCGCGGCACATGCCTACCTCGTACGGCGGAAGCGCGGCGGTTTGAACGAAACAGTGGACCGTTTTTCATGGGTGTTCACACAAAACCCTGAGCCGAATTTAGGAGTATAAAGTTTTTCATTCTGACCAGAAAAAATTTCAACAGAAACTCAGGTTTTGTAAAAGTTTGTTTTTTTTTGATTTTTCCGGTTCCGAACTTCGTTACACTTCACTACCAAGCTAGTTTAAGTTTAGTTAGGCTCTGATACCACTGTAAGTCCACGTTGCGACCCCCGGTTCTTACGGGGAGGCGGAAACGGTATAAAAAACAAATTATTAGCGCAAGGGGCAACATGGACTAAGCAAAGTCGGGATCTTTGACTAAACTAAAACTAGCATACTTAGCTAAAGAGAGTTAGCTACTCGGATGGAGATGGTTATACCTAAACTTGTCTTGAACTCCTTCGTCTTCAAAGCTCCGATGGTGGTCCGATGGCTTCTTCTCGTCGTCTCCGTACGCCGAAGATAGATCCACCTGAAAGCTCCAACCTTTAGCTCCTTCTTCGTTCTTTGAAGAAACTAGTTCACTTGGTTTGCTAAACCTAGTGAACTAGAATGAGTAGAGAAGATTTAGAATGGGATTTTATCTATGGTTCTTGATTCTCAACTCATGAGACAAGAGAACCATAGATCAAGAGAGGGAGCAAGAGGTTGAGGGTGAGAGCAAGAGGAGAGCTCAAGAACAAGAGAGAGAATGAGCAAGAAAGAAATGAGGCTCTCTTTTGTCTCTCACCCTCTCATAATCCAATGTAATCATAACTCATCATATCAATAAAAGTCTTATATGATGGTTGAAGCAACCATAACCTTATCATGTCATGCACTCATTTTACTCAAATGAACAAGCAAGTAAAAGTCTTTGGCATGAAATGATAACCATGGTTATCATGATGGTCAACTAGTCAAGCCTAGTCAACCGGTCAACAAAGTCAACAAGTCAACAAAAGTCAACAAAGTCAACAAAAGTCAACAACCAAGTCACCATAATACTTAATTAATATAATAGTTAATCACATATCATATTCTCATTAGGGTTGAGCAAAAAGTCAAATAGTCAACGGTCAACTGTCAACAACCCTAATGAGAATCCGCTGTCTGTGCCTCCCTGTCAACTGTGCATACACACCCGCATCCGCGTTCCGAGGAACACGAATGCAAACTGGATAAATCCAATCCCATAAGGTACACTAGGATCTGGCTTAAACCAAAGCCCGCTAGTGTAAACTGTCCGGACACTGTACGTGCACAAGTGCACGGATGTGACCGAACCCTGTCGCAAAACCATGCGACCTGTCGCAATACCATGTGACCTCTACTCTTTTGCCTAAAGGCGAAAAGCTCTCTGTGTGGGACTCTAAAGACTCGACACTACGCTGGCAGTGGGTTTAACCACAGACCGCAAGCGGCACTAGCTGTGCGTAACGGTCCCCAGGTAATGCCGACAAGAAGACCGACGAGGCGAAACCCATCTGAACTCCTACTGAGCCTGAGTGTGACATTCTCCGTACAGTCCGGTCTGTTCGTCTGATACATCGCATGGCGGGCCTAGGGGGCGGTAAACGTCAGTCCCCCAATAGCGGTACAAGTCGTGCAGGAGCGTAGCCCAAAACACCCTGAGATAACACTGGAAACCCACCAGTATATCTCGTTTTTCCTGGCCAGGGACTACTCGTGTAATGGCTCTCCTAGACACAGCGCGATGTCAACCCCCAATACCGGGAGAGACGAATCCTGTCTAACCGTCACTGCCTCCAAGTGCTTCGGGACTGCACCCAACCACTACCTGTTTGCACGACTCCTTTGAGCCGTGGTAGGGTAGTGATCACAGTACAGTGGGAACACACTCGAGGCGGAATGACAGTGTCAAGTCAGCGGACTAAGCTGTACTCATGTCACCTGGGAACTGATAACTGACGATAGGTATAATACCAACTGGTCAGTTCCCGACGAGTCCTGTCCAGTGTACCCGTAACCTAACGAGCACCCGCATACTATCTCAAGTACGACGTACTGACGGCTGTGGGACAGACCGTCTCCCACACTGGGATGAGAAGCGCATGCGCTGGTCTACTCCGGAGTATCGATGCCCTGTCTCGATAGTCCTGCGACCAGGGACCTGCATAAGGATGTGCTTATAGATTACCCAGCCCCACTAGTGTGACGGCCATCACATCGCTGGTAATCAAGCAAAGATCCTAAGGGCTCTACTAATGTGTATAGGCGATATACAAAAATAAACACATGTACACATTGAAGTAGAAACAAACCAAGTAGCATACTACTATTTTGAGCAAGATTGTATATACAAGGTGAATATCCCAAGCATCCATTAAGTAATATACAAACCAGTATGATACAGTAATGGCCTCTAGGGCATATACACTAACATAACTGACATACAGTTCTTTATTACAAACACACCCGAAGCCGAAGCCACAACATGCTTCGAATTCTGGCTACTGGCTATGCTAGCCCTGCAATCCTTCTGCCAATGTTCATTCCCGTAACAATAGGAACGTCCCTCTTTTACTACATCCAGCCCCAAAACTTTTGCCCTTCCCTTCCCTTCTGCTTCCCTGGTTTCCTTCAGGGTAGAAGGTAGAGACTGCAGAATCAAGTCAGTACCTGACTCGTTTTCAACGTGGTCTTCAGGTCCGTGAGCTCAAAATAGCTGGTCTCTGTAAAGACATTGCCCCCTGCAGAAGACCCGATAGCCAACCTTGCTGGAAGCAATTCGTTCGAGGTCTCATATCAACCGATACGAGATTGCTCTCCATATAAAACTTTGTTATGGAGGAAGATAGAAACTAAGTCCATCTTCTCGTACTGCCTCTGGTATGCACCATCAACTGAGGCTAACACGAGGCACTTGGCTTTCGCATAGTCCTTTTCCGATGTCTTGCGGATATGAATATCCATGACAGGGGAAACTGGACCTGAGACGGCAGGGGTTGGATCAGTCAAGAGGTGTCCCGGCTTGTCATGGGCAATGGACATCTGGACAGACCTTTGCCAGTCATAACAGTCAGATTCAGTCATTTTGTTATCTAGATGTAACCTAAGTGCGGTCACTAGGTCTCCGCAATTAAGAGAGAGAGAAGAAAACACTCAGCATGATGCTCTTGCAAGTTTAGATTGGTTTTTAATTTATCTAAACAGGATGTCTCCCACTGTCTCTCGAATCCCTCCTCAAACCATAAAGGAAGAATTAGTCGGGATCAATCTCACCGTACAATACTTGCTTAACCGTTCAGCCAGGCCAGTGTCGGTACTTCGAGGGAGGTTTTCCAACGCTTTCGCGAAGTTCCTTAATTAAGTAACCTCTTTTCCCTATGGGAGTAGCCCCGCTAACACCGTTCTAGACACCTACTTGGTTTATAGCATTGATCGTTAAGTGAGAAAGTTCTCTAGGAGTAGCATATACTCACAGCAGGATCGGGATCCAAATATCATCGTGTGACAAAACTGAAGGAATCCTACCAGAATCATCACACTCCAAATGGTATGCAGCGCTAGCAAGTTTCAGTTCTTTTGAAACTCCCGATATGAATTTTTCCCCCATGCTCTTATAACCTTGACTAAGGCCAACAAATCATAAGTCACATATCAAGTTCTACCCGTCATTGTCCAGGTTAATTTGAACCCACCCGTATGTACCATTGACTATGGCCAACAAAGTAATACGACTGTCCGAAACCAACGCATCTATCTATGCAACATATGAATACCCACCAGCTACCAAATACTGTGCCTTGACTATGGCCAACAAACACAGCTTGAATACTGTTGGATATTCATATGAAACGACGGAGGGCTACGGATGGTTTTGGCGAAACCGTGAACGTAGTGAACTTGATATAATCGATGGAACGAGATAGCTTTTAAAAGGAGTGGTTCAAGCTCCGCGTTTAAAAGTTGGTTTTTGAAAAGAACCGAGTGGTTTTAAAAGTGTTCCAACGACTTTTACTTGGTTTATTTTCTTGCATTAATTTTAATGTGTCCCATCATTTAATCCTACCATTGCAGAAAACAACGAAAATATGACGTACGCTTATGCCATCCGCATTCGCCACGGGGTCCCGTCATCACCCGTTAGGTTATTTAACTAACGACAGAGCGGGGGCTGGACTAGCGCGGATGCAAAACATAAGCAACGCCTAAATAGATATCATATATAGATATTTACATTCGTCACATGCAATGATAGTCATTCCAGATCACAGATGAACACTTTGGATATACTAGGAATTCGTGATTCGTTCGAGCCTGCAACGAAAAGCGGATTACACGGTCGCGATGAATAGCCAAACCCCACCCTTGACCCCTATAGGTGCGGCAAACTACCCGCCAAGTACCCGAAGCGAAGCAACCTCCATCAACCCGTGAGTAGGCCACTCGGCACTTCGAGATACCCGGTAGTTTGTGCACCCCACCTTGGGTCTATCCTAGGAGCAAAAATAGTAAAATGAAATTATACAACGGCGGCTACAACCTCTTACCGGATGTGCGGCCAAACAAATAATATTACATCAATTTACAAATTTTACATGAATGAAAGAAAAAGAAACTCTCATCTCACATCCACCAGGCTATTCATCCGCGACAATCCAACGAGTTCATATACACAAACCATCAACATTACAGATCACAGATATGTATAACCCCCACTAATTGACGTATAGTGTTCACACCATAATATTGTATTTTATATTCCCCATTCTTATGCATTTTACAATGAAAACAGGTGCTTTTGACCAATGTCTGCTACATGTTACAGGTTACAGGTTCTTGGACAGAAAACAGTGAAAATGATGTAAAGAAGATAAAAATATGGACTTTGACCAACAAATAGATGGATCTTAATCAAGCCTACACAAAAGAACAGTACAAGGCAACGCAAGGTCCAAAAATACAAAGCGGACGGTTAAAAATCCATTGCAAATTGTTCACTGAAGATCTGGAACCAACCTAGAAGCCCAAATGGAAAAAGATATATAGAAACAAGAAGCCCAAGCCAACAAGAAGTAGCCCACAAAACCTCACAAGTTGATCTCTCTAAAGGGCAGCGGAACCGCGGCCCAAGCCTGCCATTGCCGCGGTTCCGTGGCCATCTGGTGCCCGTGCTTCGAGAAATTTTACCAAAAGTTGTTTGCGGCTCTGAAAAGATTTCCTAAGGGCTATTTTTGTAATTTCAGACATGCGAAACAAATGTAACCCTAGGGTTTCCTATTCTTTATAAATAGGAACTCTAATCATTGTAACTCTTCATGCCTCCCTTCATTAATAAATTTTAGAATTCTTTTGGAGAGCATCGGTGCCTCTTTTCAAATCATGAATCCAGATCTGACAACCCTGCGTTGATGTTTGGAGAGAGCCAACTGTAAGTAATTTAATTTCTTGCCCTAGTGTAGATTTTAATTCCTTGCCCTAGGTAGATTTAATTTCATGCCCTAGGAACTTGTTTAGGGTTTAGCTTTGAGGAAGGATTTTGAGAGATGAGATCTCTCATCCCTTTCTTACCCACCAAATATTTACAATAGGACTCCATGCATACATGCACATACGGCTCCCTACGGCACTCTATCCCTCGAGGTAGCGGTGATACCATAGTATTAAGACCCGGGTGTGATGTTTTCCATGGAGGTTAGGGTAAGGATCTCTAAAGGAAGAACAAGAACCTAGAGGAAGGAACACCTTCCCGAACGGATCTAATCCACTTTATTGATAATTACCATAACTCCTCATAGATCTTCATTCGGGTATTGAAAGCTGTGAGATTTAATTACATTTCGAAACCATCCCTAAATCTAGCCCTGCAAGAATAGATCTAGATAATTGCCCTAGGTTAATTCAGTTTTTAGATTTAATAATCAATCCGAACACCCTTCGGAATTAACTCGTAAGCGCGAATCGGAAATTCACAAAATCCCTGTGGACCGACCCGTACTCACCGGCTAGCTGCAATGCGACGCCGTTCTTGATTGCGGTTACAAATATTTTTGATCTTTCTTTTAGAAAGCGCAAGCACGCTAAATCACACAAATCATATAGCGATTAGTAGACGTTCAATATATATATCACATCACAGATAATGTCCATTAGCCAAAGTCTACGGAATATCGATCAAAATACGGATTTGTAACCACCCCAAAAATGAATTTGTTCTCTGGAAAATCTGGGTAGAAACAATATGTACTAAAAATCCCAAAACCTCTAAATAAAAACACTGCACAAAACCCCGTCCACGACCGAGTCAACTCGGCCGCCGATCCGCGGAAAGAAGCATGTTCTTGTCGCGGAACCGCGGCGCTTTGACCGATTCAGTGGACCGTTTTTATTCTGTGCTTTTACAAAACCCTGAGCCGATTTTTTGTAGGGTTACTAGGCACTCTAATGAAGCTCTACAAGGCATCGACCATGCCGGATTAAAATTTTTAGGTGCCTAACAACCCGAAGCAAAATCGTTAACTAGAGATTAGGCGAATCAAAAAGCTAGTAAATCATATTTACACTAAAGGAAAGGGACTACAACCTTTGTAGATCCGGTCCTCCACTTCCAAAGCTCCGTGACGACGTCCCTTCGCTGCGATCAACCAACTCCCAGACTCTCGGACGGCTCCATGAGGAAATTGCAACGGGATCGCTTGAAGTCTTCGGTGCCGAAGATGATCTACGTCGAGGGAATACGGACTCAAGCTTCTACCTCACTAACCAAAGAATTAGTGAAGCAAACACCCTAAACTAAAGTGCTAGTCTAGTAGAGGATGGTGAGATAGGAAATGGGTACACTTTTGAATTTCATTTCTCACTTTATATCTCTATCTTTTTCAAACCCTAGCTTGAAGATGAAGGAGGAAAAAGATGAACTCAAATGAATATATGAGGATAATGATCAAGAGAGAGTATTAACCATGATGAGTAAGTATCATATAATTCACTCATGTAGAGACATTACCATAGGTTAATTATAGTGGTTAGGTTTAATAATATCCTAAGTAAAACAAAACAAATGGTCTAAGTCAATGCAACATAAGCTTCATGAAACTTCATGCATTTTAACTCATTATCCAATTGTTTTTGAATTACTTTAAATATAAAAGCCTAAACCTATAATTAGTATGGTATTAGTCTTGTACACCCATGACTTTTGTATCAACAATCATGATACGAATTTGTACACAAATGAATATATATCACATATAAATTAACTTGTGCACAAGTGAGAAAAACAAATGCTTAAAGTGAACCAATACTAGTTAATGTAAAGTAATATATCAAATATATAATTATACATTAAATCATTAAATCAACACTTGATTTAACGATCCGGTCATATCGCATATAACCGACTAATATCCAATGTTTCGACTTATCGAATCAATCCTTGATTCGATAACTAGGTTATATCGCATACAACTGATCGATACTATCATCGCGAGAATTGAATACGGTATCACATACTCGCATCATTTCGGTCCCGCACATATCACATATGCTCTCCTATCTCATTTTGCCTGAGCCAGTACAACTTCTATGTAGGACTCTAAAGACTCGTCAATACGCCGGAAGTAGGTGATGATCATATCAAGCACCCACAAGCCGTCAGCGGTACTAGCTGGACGTAACGGCTACCGGGGTATTGAGCGATCAGAAGATCAGCAAGCAAGCCCGCTCCAACTCCTGCAAAAGCGTAACAGTGACACTACCGTACAGTCCGGTCTCCTCGTCTGATATGTCGCATATCAAGTCTAGAGGTGGTAAACGTCAGACCCCAATAACTGATAAGTCTTGCCAATATGAGGCTCATAACGGGTCGAGAAACTACTGGTAACACTTACCAGTATATCTCTAAACCAGCCCTGGCAAGGGACTTCCCTGTTATGGCCAATCAAGCATAGCGCAACATCAACCCCCAATACCGGGAGAGACGAAAGCCCTCCTATCGCTCATTGCCTCCATATGACTTGGGACTGTACCCAAAAACCACCGTTTTGCACGCCCTCTTGGACGTGGTAAGCTGGAAATCAAAGCACAGTGGGAATCACACAAGACTCTATGACGATCTCGGGTCTACAGACTAACCTGTACCAGTGTCACCAGAGAACTGCCATCTAACGTAAGGTATAATACCATCTGGGAGTTCTCGGCGAGTCCGTCCAGTGTACCCAGTCTCCACTGAGCACCCGTATATCATCTCTAATGTCAAACACCAATGGATATGGGATCATCCATCGCCCATCTGTATGGGTCGAGAAGGTATACGCTAGTCTACTCGGGTATATCGATGCCCCATCTCGATACACCCACGACTAGGGACCTTGAAGGATGTACTTATGGACTACCATGTCCCCACTAGTATGATCCGCATCATAGTCCAGGTGGTCAAGTACACATCCTAAGGGCTTTACCAACATGTAACAGAGAGACAATCAGTGTACACGTTAAGATAAAGAGCAACCAGATAGCATACTATCTTGTCGAGCAAGAAAGTCCTCCCTATATATATCCCAGCATCCACTACAATATACATCCTAAGTACAGTAATGGCCTCTAGGGCATACATATAACTAACAATCTCCCACTTGCACTAGGGCCATCTGTAGCAGTGGTTGCAGTATCTCATACTCAACCATCCCATAAAAGTCTCTCTCTAGGAAAAGGCCATTGTGAGTGGATCCGCCGTGTTGTCCTCTGAGTCTACTCTCCTGACCTCGATCCCTTGGAGATCAACCATCTCCATGATCAATTGACACTGCCTCAGAATATGTCTGGATCACTGATGGGACGGGCGTTCCTAGGTATAAGCCACAACTCCATTGTCACACAATGGGGGGAACGAAGTTCATCTTATGAATGAATATACACCCAGACTTCCTCTTTGGTAGTATCTTTGGTAGCGATGTATCCAGCCTTTATCGTCTAGTATGCCACGGTATCCAGCTTGGAACTCTTCCAACATACCGTCCCTTTACTGAGGGTATAGACAATGCCTGTGACTGACATTCAGTCGTCCTTATTACTCTGGAACCTTTCCAGTGATTCTCCCTAGGATCGATTGATACCATCTCACTACATCTAGTGAGAATCCTAACATCCATTTAGATCTATCTCATAGATCCAAAACCCAGGATTTAGTAGGTATCACTTTGATCCTATATGGAGAATCTTTGTGATAAGCGGAGATTGACCGAGCATAGCATAGGAAACTCCTTCCCTATCAAGAGTATGTCATCCACGTGCTCTACGAGGATCACCACCATACTCCCTACTACCCTTTTGTATATACAAGGTTCATCTACCATTTTGATGAAGTCAAACTCTTCGACTAACACATCAAAATAGATGTTCCAACTCCGCGATGCCTGCCTTATCACGTAAAACATCTTGCACACGTTTCCGCTGCTCCCACTGTCTACGAAGCCCTCTGACTGTGTACTTATAGACTCTCTCTTCTAAATCTTTATTTAGAAAAGCAGTGATGACACCCAACCGCCAGATATCGTAGTCATGGTATGTAACCGTGGCAAGTAGGATCTGGATGGACTTAAGCATAGCCACCCGAAAAGGTTTCATCATAATCCACGCCTGGTTGATGACGAAAACCATTAACAAGTCTAGCTTTGAAAGTCTCAACTTTTCCATCTACACCAAGTAATCTTCTCAAGATATACTTGCTCCTGATGGAATTTAACCCTTCAGATATAGCAACCAAAGTCCATACTTTGTTGGTGTATAAGGATTCCATCTCAGATCGCTAAGCATCCAGCCATTCTTATAGAGTCCCACTCCTGATGGCTAGCTCGAAACTAGTTGGGTCATCATCTCATGATGCAATCCTCGCTCCCACTGTCATAGAGAAACCGAAGTAACTCTCAGGTGGGTGAGGAACCTTACTAGATCGGCGGAGAGGCTGAGGTTCGTTGGTAACATTGAATCCTTTGGTTCTTCCAAATCATCAGCTGCAGTTTGTATAGCTGGAACATTTCGAGTTCTACATAACAGATCTTGCCTCGAGCTTGTCCGGATTTTGCTTTTTAGACATAGGATGGACAACCCCAAATCTTAACAAACTTAAGATGTGGGCTCTTCCCGTTCCATATCACATATGAAGTGGTAGGCATCAGATTTGATTTGAACCCTATTCAATAGGTATGCAACTTCACAAGTGCATAACTGCCAAAAGGAAATAGGAAAACTCAGTAGTACTCATCATAGAGCACACCATATCATATAGGGTGTTATTGCTCCGCCCCGATATACCATTGTGCTATGGTGTATTCGGAGGAGTAATGCTAAGAGAGAATCTCATTCTCCTTTAGAATAGTCCAGGAATTCCATGCTCTAATATTCTCCTCCTTGATCGCATCAAAGGACATAATACTTGTACCCGTTTCGGTTCTCTACTTCTAACTTATATTCCGTGAATATCTCAAAAGGTTTGGACTTGTGTTTCAACAGGAACATATGTCTGAATCTTGAGAAATTATCAGAGAATGTAATGAAGTAAAAAGAACCTATCATGGCATATGTAGACAGGGGACCTTCATACATCAGCATGTATCAATCCCAAAAGTTCACTAACTCTTTCTCTATTTTTAATAAACAGAGCTGGTGTCATTATATCTTTGTGACATGACTGGCAAGTTTCATAAGATGTAATTTCAAACTGTTTTAAATATGCATCTATATGTAACTTCAGCTAATCGGGTCGCATTGATATGACCTAGTCTATATTGCCTCAAGAAGGATCCGTTCATTTCTGAACTCTTCCTCTTGTGTGTGTTCTGTATACTAAGAACTGTAGTTTGATTTAGAACGTCAATGCTTTTAGATAACGTACCTGAACCGATCAACTTTTGATATAGGAAATGTTCAAAACATTATCCAACAATACAAAATTATATCCTTTCTTTACTGATAAAGAGACTGACATGATTTTGTATATCAGGTTCGGTATCTAATAACATTTGTTCAGAATCAATGTATTCTGGTAATACAGGGTGATAGTGACCAACAGACTTGGTTGCAATACTTGCACCGTTTTCTATCTTATGAAACTTATCACCCGTTCTCAGTTCTTTACCTATCTGTAGCCCATGTAACAGATTACATTTGCGGGATCCCGATCCGGTATCATATACCCAGGACCTAAAGGACATTGAGAAACAGTTCTTTGTAATGAACATATGCGAAGATGATGCATCAGTATGCACTTTCTTCGTTTGGGCAGCACGGGAATTCTGGTAATCCCCAATTTCCTGCTCTGTCTTATAACAATTATAAGTTGGAGTGGGACCAACGTTCCCCAGCTCAGTATAACAAGCGGGTTCGGTCAATACATCCATTTTATTATCTTGATTAAGGCGTGATATGGTCGCTACCTGGAGAGAGAGAGAAGAAAACACTCAGCGTATGCTCTTGCAAGATCAGATTGGTTATTATTTTATCTAATTAGGATGGCTCCCACTGTTTTTATCAAATCTTCCTTCAAACCCTAAAAGGAAAGACTACCCGGGATTAATTACACGCTACAAGTTCGCCAATCTTTCAGCCAGGCCAGTGTCGGTACTTTGAGGGAGGTTCCCCGTGCTTTCGCACGGACCTAATTACAGTAAACTTCGTTTTCCCATAGGCGTAACCCCGTTGACACCTTTCTAGACACCTACTTGATCGGCTAATTGTAATGTGTAAAACACTCCCAGGAGTAACTCTTACTCGCAGCGGGTATCGGGATCCAACTTTCTCATAGAAGGTATGCAATCTCATTGCAAATTTCAACACATGAAATTCCCAATAATATTTTGCCCCAAACGATCTATGACCTTGACAAGATCAACAAATCATAGACCGTAAGTCAAGTTCAACCCGTCATTTCTTGATTGAATCAAACCCACCCGCACGACTCTTGAGAAGGTCAACAAGGCCGTACGACTACCCTAACCCAATCTGCATCATATGCATAAGCAGATAAATACAGGTTAGCTACCGCACACTGCGTCTTGACAAGGTCAACAAACGCAGCACGAATACTAAGCAGGACTTATCTGAAATAACGGAAGGCTACGACAGGTTTTTCTGAAAACCTATTGCGTAATGAACTTGATATCGGTGTAGGATCGAATGAATTTTGAAATGGTGTGTTTTTTAGGCTTTTCGAGTTTTGCTAAAGGGGTCACTCCCGGTGAATGGATCGTCGGCCCTTTCCTCATCGAATAAGGTGCAGGATATATCATATATACCGCTGTGCAAAGCAAGAACTAGAGAAGCAATCAAAAGACAAACCGAGGGTTGTAGCATCTGCCAGTTATTGCTAAAGGAGTCACTCCCGGTGAAGGGATCTCGGTCCTTTCCTTATAGAATACGGTGCAGGATGTTCTACAAGGAACACCGCGATGCAAAGCAAGAACTGAAGCTACCTGTTTTTGAAAATTCGATTCCACAACATCTTTAGGTTTCTTTTTCTTTCATTAATCATATTAATGAAGTCCCATCATTTATGTTACCTAAACTTCACAGATAAATACGACATACACTTATGCCATCCGCATTCGCCTTGATGTCCCCTCGTGCACCGTTAGGTTAGGTAACTAACGGCAGAGCGGGGCAGGGCTAGCGCGGGTGTAAAACATAAGTAACGTCTATATAATATATCATATATACTATATACAGTATTTATCACAGAACATCAAATGATCACATCACAGATATCTCAGCAGAAGAAACATATGAAACATTGGATATAATAGGACGTCCGTGTTTTCAATACGAGCCAGTATAAAACATGGATTCCACGGCCGCGATGAATAGCCAAACCCACACCCCTAGACCCCTACAAGAGCGGCAAGCAACCCTACCAATTCTAAAGTTAGGAGACCCGGACTCGACTCCTCGAGTTGGTCTCCCACTGGACTTCAGAACCCGGTTACTTGTGCCCTCCTTCTTGGGTCTATCTTAGTGCGGAAAAGTAAATAATATACAAAATGTGACATCTTCCGCTACCTGGAAGTGCCCCAATAAAAGAATATTACATACAAGTTTTTACATGAATGAAAATGAAAAACACTCACCTCACATAAACCTCCCCGGCTATTCAAACACGACGATCCAATATAACATATCCAGCAACACATAACATCACATGTCATCAACGTAAGTAAATATGCGCATCCCAATTGTCGTTGACATATAGCAACGAAACCGGCGATATCACATATTACACTTACGGTCGCAGAAAAGAAAGTGTAAAACTACAACAGTTGGAATTCACAACCTCCTTAGACATCGCATGCCTAACCAAATGTATTCCTTAGACATCGCATGCCTAATTATAAACCCCGCATTTTAGTCTCATTATCGAAAACTCTTTTCAATATCAAGTCGGGCAATTCAACAAGATTCCCGACATCCTGAACGAATGCTCGTCGCAAACTTTAGTAGACGGCCGCACCCCCGGATGCCGTCGACGAAGTGCACTAAGGCGGAACACCGCTGCCACGAGCACCCGAACGGATGCTTTCGGCAACGAGGTTCTCCTACAGTCACTTGGTCGGGGCTAAGGGGTGTAGCTGTCTATTAAGTTTATCCGGCGAGTATCCGCGTACGCTACGTGATTGCGAAGGACTTTTGATCGCATTAAAATTCCATGGTAACCGATCATTTGAGACTGAAGTGCTATGTTTATAACATTCATTTTAGTTATCTCATAACTACTTGTGAATTCCAAATATTGTATCACATTCCAGATAAATAGAAAATCTTAAACTTTTCGATCGAACAATCAAACACCCAAGTTTTCCCAAAACAGCTCAACACATGAAATAAGTCTAAAAACTACCATTTCATGCCACAGTACCAACGGTCCAGCAGTAGAAGGGTCAAGCCAACACCTCACATGTGGCACGCCGTACTGCCCCAAACCCTAAGGTTCAAAAGGCAGTTCAAGACGGTCACATAATCGAGTTAAGGTTTGTTGTCTTCTAGAGGGACCATCGCGTTACTTGCACTACTTCGAACGTTCTCAAACTACGGAAAGATCCAACACTTGGAAATTTCCCGACAGGGGAAAAAATGGGTATTTATATCCGGTCAAACTTTTTAACATGTTTTAAAATTTACCCGGAAAAACAATAACGAATTTAAAATTCCCGATCGAATCGACGATTACAAAATAAACCCCAGAATACTCAACACTTGAGTCAGATTAAAAATACCCATAAAATTGTAACCACAGAGACAAGAATTACTGTGTAAAAATAAAAACATACACTCACAGTACGGCCGCGGATCCGCGGCACAAGCAGGCAATTGCCGCGGTTCCGCGGCCATCCGTACAGATGACGTCACCAAATTTGCATCGTAATTCTTAGAAAACTCTGCTGAATTTTTTAGGCATTTTTAATTCTGGAAAAACCCAGATTTTAAAAAATGTACAGAGAGGGGTTTGAAATGTCGTATTCGGGTTCGATCGGGGTTTTAACTTCGTTAACACATCGCCTAATGCTCTAGCTAGGCTCTGATACCACTGTAGGGTTACTAGGCACTCTAATGAAGCTCTACAAGGCATCGACCATGCCGGATTAAAATTTTTAGGTGCCTAACAACCCGAAGCAAGATCGTTAACTAGAGATTAGGCGAATCAAAAAGCTAGTAAATCATATTTACACTAAAGGAAAAGGACTACAACCTTTGTAGATCCGGTCCTCTACTTCCAAAGCTCCGCGACGACGTCCCTTCGCTGCGATCAACCAACTTCCGGACTCTCAGATGGCTCCATGAGGAAATTGCAACGGGATCGCTTGAAGTCTTCGGTGCCGAAGATGATCTACGTCGAGGGAATACGGACTCAAGCTTCTACCTCACTAACCAAAGAATTAGTGAACTTTAGAATTTCAATTCTCACTTTATATATCTCTCTTTTTCAAACCCTAGCTTGAAGATGAAGGAGGAAGAAGATGAACTCAAATGAATATATGAGGATAAGATCAAGAGAGAGTATTAACCATGGTGAGTAAGTATCATATACTTCACTCATGTAGAGACATTACCATAGGTTAATTATAGTGGTTAGGTTTAATAATATCCTAAGTAAAACAAAACAAATGGACTAAGTCAATGCAACATAAGCTTCATGAAGCTTCATGCATTTTAACTCATTATCCAATTGTTTTTGAATTACTTTAAATATAAAAACCTAAGCCTATAATTAGTATGGTATTAGTCTTGTACACCCATAACTTTTGTATCAACAACCATGATACAAATTTGTACACAAATGAATATATATCACATATAAATTAACTTGCGCACAAGTGAGAAAAACAAATGCTTAAAGTGAACCAATACTAGTTAATGTAAAGTAATATATCAAATATATAATTATACATTAAATCATTAAATCAACACTTAATTTAACGATCCGGTCATATCGTATATAACCGACTAATATCCAATTTATCGACTTATCGAATCAATCCTTGATTCGATAACTAGGTTATATCGCATACAACCGATCGATACTATCATCGCGAGAATTGAATACGGTATCACATACTCGCATCATTCTCGGTCCCGCACATATCACATATGCGCTCCTATCTCGTTTTGCCTGAGCCTGTACAACCTCTATGTAGGGCTCAAAAGACTCGTCAATACGCCGGCAGTAGGTGATGATCATATCAAGCACCTACAAGCCGTCAGCGGTACTAGCTGGACGTAACGGCTACCCGGGTATTGAGCGATCAGAAGATCAGCAAGCAAGCCCACTCCAACTCCTGTAAAAGCCTAACAGTGACACTACCGTACAGTCCGGTCTCCTCGTCTGATATGTCGCATATCAAGTCTAGGGGTGGTAAACGTCAGACCCTAATAACTGATAAGCCATGCCGATATGAGGCTCATAACGGGTCGAGAAACTACTGGTAACACTTACCAGTATATCTCTAAACCAGCCCTGGCCAGGGACTTCCCTGTTATGGCCAATCGAGCATAGCGCAACATCAACCCCCAATAACAGGAGTGACAAACCCCTCCTATCGCTTATTGCCTCCATGTGACTCGGGAATGTACCCAGAAACCACCATTTTGCATGCCCACTTGGATGTGGTAAGCTAGAAATCAAAGCACAGTAGGAATCACTTAAGACTCTATGACGATCTCGGGTCTACAGACTAACCTGTACCAGTGTCACCAGAGAACTGCCATCTGACGTAAGGTATAATACCATCTGGGAGTTCTCGGTGAGTCCGTCCAGTGTACCCAGTCTCCACTGAGCACCCGTATATCATCTCTGATGTCAAACACCAATGGATATGGGATCATCTATCATCCATCTGTATGGGTTGAGAAGGTATACGCTAGTCTAATCTGGTATATCGATGCCCCGTCTCGATACACCCACGACTAGGGACCTTGAAGGATGTACTTATGGACTACCATGTCCCCACTAGTATGATCCGCATCATAGTCCAGGTAGTCAAGTACACATCCTAAGGGCTTTACCAACATGTAACAGAGAGACAATCAGTGTACACGTTAAGATAAAGAGCAACCAGATAGCATATTATCATGTCGAGCAAGAAAGTCCTCCCTATATATGTCCCAGCATCCACTACAATATACATCCTATGTACAGTAATGGCCTCTAGGGCATACATATAACTAACATTTTTCATGTATGTTAAATTATTTTTAGAGCAGTAAAAAAAATCGGCAGAAACATGGTTTTTCCGGACGTGTTTTGCGACTTTTTTCCGATCGATATTCTAAATACTTTGCTAACTTGCTAGTTTATGTTTAGCTAGGCTCTGATACCACTGTAAGTCCACGTTACTCACCCCGGTTCTTACGGGGAGGCGGAAACGGCGAAAAACAATTTTTGGCGCAAAGGCAACATGGACTAAAACACGGATCTTTGCTAAACTATGAACTAGCAAACTACAAGAGGTGTTATTTGTATGCCATAGAGATTATACCTCACGATACCGGTCCTTCGGATCTTCTCTCCGCTGTCCCGCTCGTCCATCCAAGCTCCGAGGATCGATCCGGATCGTGGTCACCTCCGCGGCCACCTTGAGTCGAAGAAGATCCACCCGAGAGTTGTACACCGAGCTCCACCTCGAGCCGAGGCAACTAGGGCAACAAGATCACTAGTCTTG
Organism: Agapanthus africanus; assembly: GCA_030015575.1. Taxonomy (NCBI): domain Eukaryota; kingdom Viridiplantae; phylum Streptophyta; class Magnoliopsida; order Asparagales; family Amaryllidaceae; genus Agapanthus; species Agapanthus africanus. The sequence continues at coordinate 363,268,353 of JASDDO010000001.1, read as the reverse complement.
ATGTCCTAGGTTGTGTAGAAGAGGTTGATAGAAGTGTTTATGTATGTAGATTCTTTTTCTCTCAACACATGAGATCAAAAGAAGAAATCAAGAGGAGGAAGAAGGAGGAGCACTAGCAACCATGGAGCTCATTTTCTTTCTTCTCACAAGCAAGAGAGAGAATGAGAAACGAGAAATGAAAATGATAACTAAAGAAAAATGAACCATGGTTGCAATAATACTAAACATCATCATTACTAATCCTATCATGATAAAGTTGATGGCTACATTGACATGATCATTTTCATAATCCAAAAAGAAAAAGAAAACCAAAGAAGAGTGTAGACCTCTCATGAAGGTCAAGGTCAACTTTGGTCAACGGGTCAACAAAATCAAGAGTGGTCAAGGTGGTCAAATGGTCAAAGCAATTAGCTATCACAAAATTATCCCTAAAAGGATTAGTAAATAATGTCTCCGTCTCATAATGGTTTTGACCGTACGAATCGCCAAAACCCCAATGAGCCTTCCACATAACAGTTTTGGCCGAACCAACCGCCAAAACCCTAATGAGGCACCTCCACCTTCATCGCTCCTCAAAACTGTGCATACACACCCGCATCCGCATTCCGTAGAATGCGAATGCACAGAAGACAAAACAAATCCATCCGTGCAATACTAGCATCCAACTTAAACCAAAGCCCACTAGTATTGCCTGCCCGAACAGCATACGCACACAAGTGCACCTAAGTGATCGCAGCCCTGCCGTAAAACCATACGGCTTTTACACCTTTCGCTCAGTGCAGGGAAACTCTCTGTGTGGGACTCTAAAGACTCGACACTACGCTGGCAGTGGGTTTAACCACAGACCGCAAGCGGCACTAGCTGTACGTAACGGTCCCCAGGTAGACGTCGACAAGAAGGCCGATGAGGTAAACCCATCCGAACTCCTACTGAGCCTGTATGTGACAATCTCCGTACAGTCCAGTCCGTTCGTCTGATACATCGCATGGCGGGCCTAGGGGGGTGAACGTCAGTCCCCTAATAGCGGTACAAGTCGTGTCGGAGTGTAGCCCAGAACACTCTGAGATAACACTGGAAACCTACCAGTATATCTCGCTTGCCCTGGCCAGGGACTACTCGTGTAATGGCTCTTCTAGACACAGCGCGATGTCAACCCCCAATACCGGGAGAGACAAATCCTGTCTAACCGCCACTGCCTCCAAGTGCTTCGGGACTGGACCCAACTACTACTTGTTTGCACGACTCCTTTGAGACGTGGTTGGGTAGTAATCTAAGTACAGTAGGAACACACTCGAGGCGAAGTGATAGTGTCAAGTCAGCGGACTAAGCTGTACTCATGTCACCTGGGAACTGATAACTGACGATAGGTATAATACCAACCAACAGTTCCCGACGAGTCCTGTCCAATGTACTCGTAACCTAACGAGCACCTGCATACTATCTCAAGTACGACGTACTGACGGCTGTGGGACAGACCGTCTCCCCCGCTGGGATGAGAAGCGCATACGCAAGTCTACTCCGGAGTATCGATGCCCTGTCTCGATAGTCCTACGACCAGGGCCCTGTATAAGAATGTGCTTATAGATTACCCAGCCCCCACAAGTATGACTGCCATCACAACGCTGGTAATCTAGCAAAGATCCTAAGGGCTCCACTAATATGTATATAAGCGATATGCTAAAAGAAACACATGCACATATTGATGTAGAGACAAATCAAGTAGCATACTACCATTTTGAGCAAGATTGTCTATACAACTGTGAATATCCCAAGCTTCCATTAAGTAATATGCAAGCTAGTATGATACAGTAATGGCCTCTAGGACATATACACTAACACAACCATGCCCGATTTAAAATTTAGCCGTGCCGAAAAATCCTAAACCAATATCTTAGACTAGAGATTAGGCGAAAGAAAGCATGTTAAACACTTTAACACTAAGAGTTTGGGATTACAACCTTTGTAGTCCGGTCCTTCACTTCATAAGCTCCGTGTTGTGGTCTCTTCGCTGCGATCAACAAGTTCCGGACTCTCGGGAGGCTCCACGAAGAGAAAGATGCAAGCTTGCTTCCGATCTTCGATAACAAAGATGATCTACCTTGAAGTTTCATTAACACAAGCTCTCACTCACTAAATGAAGTGAACACCCTCATCTAAATGGCAAGGATAGATGAGGATGATGAAGTAGGAATTTAGCTCTCTTTTGTTTTCAATTACTCACTCATAATCATCACTTAGCAAAAAGGTAGAAAGCTTTTTCCAAGGAAGAAGAAGAAGAAGAATATCCAATTCCATTTGTGATGAATAATGAAAATGTGATAATAATAACTTATGCAACCATGGATGCTAATAATATAAGCTAATCCATGTAGAGAGTTGACTAGGGTTAAGGGTTTGGGTTGGGTTAAGGATGAGTCACTACAAAATATCTTTGCAAAAACAAAAAGAAAACCTTCTAGAAGCATCATGAAGGAACTAACCCAAATCAAAGCCTAACTTTGTTTAATCTCCACTAATTATGTTGCATTAGTAATTATAACATGTTAAAATATTATATATCACATATATAATATATTTTGTAACAAAAGAAAATAATACAATTAACATATATCGCATATATATCAATGTATTACCCGAGTGAGAAAATGAATCAATAAGTGAGCTAATAATAGTTAATGTAATTTAATATATCAAATATATTATTATACATTAAATTATCGAATCAACACTTGATCCGACAATCCGGCTATATCAAATATAACCGACTAATATATCATGTACCGATTCATCGAATCAACACTTGATCCGATGATCCGGCTCATATCAAAATAACGCGAGAATATAATACGGTATCTCATATCGCATTATCCTCGGTCCTGCACATATCACACATGTGCCCCTACTCCGTTTTGCCTGAGTCAAGAAACCTCTGTGCAGGACTCTAAAGAATCGTCAATACGCCGGCAGTTGGTGATAATCATATCAAACACCCACAAGCTGCAAGTGGTGAGCTAAACGTAACAGCCACCTAGGTATTGAGCGCTCAGAAGATCAACAAGCAAGCCTGTACTCTCCTGTGAATCCAGTCAGTAACACTCCCGTACAGTCCGGTCTCGTCGTCTGATTTGTCGCATATCTCGCCTAAGGGTGGTATACGTCAGACCCCAGTAGCTTGATAAGTCGTGTCGATATGAGGTCTATAACAGTTCGAGAAACTACTGATAACACTTACCAGTAAATCATAGCAACCCGGGCCAGGGATTTTCAGTTATAGCCAATCGAACACAGAGCAACATCAACTCCCTATTCCGGGAGAGACGAATCCCCTCCTATCGCTCATTGCCACCATGTGATTCGGGACTGTACCCAAAAGCCACCTTTTTGCATGCCCTCTTGGATATGGTATGATGGAAATCAAAGCACAGTAGGAATCACACATGACTCTATGACGATCTCGGGTCAACAGACTACTCTGTACCAGTGTCACCGGAGAACTGCCATCTGACGTGAGGTATAATACCATCTGGGAGTTCTCGGCGAGTCCGTCCAGTGTACCCAGTCACTTCTGAGCACCCGTACACCATCCTTGATGTCAAACACCTATGGATATGGGATCATCCATCATCCATCATATGGGTCAAGATGCGTATACGCTAGTCTACACTGGTGTATCGTTGCCCTGTCTCGATACACCCTCGACTAGGAACTGTTATAGGATGTACTCGTCGACTACCGTAGCCCCACTAGTATGATCTCATCATAGTCCCAGTAGTCGAGTACTTATCCTAAGGGCTTTATCAACATGTAACATATAGACAATCAGAGTACATGTTAAGATAAAGTACAAGCAGATAGCGTACTATCATGTCGAGCAAGAAAGTCCTCCCTATATATGTCCAAGTATCCACTACAATATACATCGTATGTACAGTAATGGCCTCTAGGGCATACATATAACTAACATTTACTTCCTTGTGTGTATTGGGGATGTAAGTGCACGGCGGCGCCCCGGCCGTCAATCCGACGCCGGAATGCGGAAGCGGTGATAAACTTAAATTTTTCTTGAACTGGCAAACCGCCGCACACTAATACCCGGATCGAACCATTAATTAGTCCTAGCTAACTACAAGAAAGGGAAGAGAGATATACCGACTGATCCAAGTCCTCTGGTCTTCTCGTCGTCGTCCCGATCTCCTGCGGAAGCTCCGGTCTCCACCTCGTCGCCGGAAGTGCACCATATCGCCTACTTCTTTTACGGGCTCCCACCTCAATGCCGAGGCAACTCGGGCATGAAGCTGGCTAGTCGACGTGCCCAAGATTTGCTGTAGAATGTCGTGTAGAACTTGTGTCTCATTTTGGGGTAGTGGAGGTTGCCATTGGTGGAGGGATTGAACTTGGAGCTTTTGAGATTGATCTTGTGGGAATTTTGCAACATGAAATGAGCCAAAAAACCCACACTCTAAATTTGGACAGCCCCCCCAATGGAAGTGGCCGGCCATGACTTCAAGAATGGGAGGAATAAGAGAGGAGGTGAATGTATCAAAAGATAATCAACCATGCAAGAGGAAAAACAAAGTTATCATGAAAAAGGGCAATGATCACTAAATAATTCCAACACACAACCAACAACCATCACTCATCATCAACCATCATGTCCTACAAAAGTCAAGGCATGATGAAGCTAGAAGTCAAGGTCAAGGAAAGGCTATCATGATACAACAAAATGCAAAGACCCCCTCCACAAATCCTTATTTGCAACAATGCAAATAAGCCCTCCTCCACCAAACTTCGGCCAATGAACGATACAAAGGAAATTGGCCGAAACGGAAAGCAAACTGGCAACTCCAAAAAACTGGTCCCGTAATAAATTACAGGAAAACCCCGATACTGTGCATACACACCCGCATCTGTATTTCGACCGAAATACAAATGCAATGAGACAAAATCTACACTGTACTATACTAGGATCCGGCTTAAACCAAAGCCGGCTAGTAATATCCGTTCGATCCTGATCCGTGCAATACCGCACGTATCTGATCGAACCCTGCCATATATCCATACGGCCTATAGTACAAACTGTCCGATCCTGATCCGTGCAATACCGCACGTATCTGATCGGACCTTGCCATATCTCCATACGGCCTCTATAACCTTTCGCCCGAAAGCTGAGTAACTGAACGTGGGGGACTCTAAAGACTCGTCAACATCTTGGTTGTGGATTTAACCACTAGCACGTCAGAGGTATAAGCCAATACGTAAAGGGCTACCAGGTATTGACTAAAAGGGACGTCTGTGAGCGAACTCAGCCTGACAACTCTACTGAGCCTGTCAGTGACAATATCCGTACAGTCCGGTCCGTTCGTCTATGAGCATCGCATGGCGGGCCTAGGGGGTTGGTAAAAGTCAGACCCCCAAAAGCGGTACAAGTCGTGTCGGAGTGTAGCCCTGAACACCCTGAGATACTACTGGAATACCTACCAGTAAATCTCCTTGCCTCGGCCGAGGGCTTCGTGTAATGGCTCTCCTAGACACAGCACGACCTCACCCCCAATACCGGGAGAGACGAACCCCTGAAGATACGCTCACTGCCTCCATGTGGCTCGGGACTGTACCCAACTAAAACCTGTTTGCACGACTCCTTTGAGCCGTGGTAGGGTAGTAATCAAAGTACAGTGGGAACTCATACGAGACAAATGACGATCCCCAGGTCGATGAACTAACCTGCACACATGTCACCAGGGAACTGCCATCTGACGTCTGGTATATGACCAACTAGCATGTTCCCGGCGAGTCCTGTCCGGTGTACTCATAACCCAATGAGCACCTGTATACATCTTAGGTGATCCAACTGACACCAGTGGCTTGTGAGACCGGCCACCGCCCCTCATCGGGGTCTCGACTGTATACACTAGTCTACTCTGGAGTATCGATGCCCTGTCTCGAAACTCACACGACTAGGGACCATTTAAGGATATGCTTATAGACCCCAGCTCCCACTTATATGATCGCCCTCATACCGCTGGTGGTCAAGTAAGAATCCTAGGGGCTCTATCAACGTGTAACAGCGACTTGTCAGGTCACCTGAAGCAGTACACGATGATAAAGGTAAACCAGATAGCATACTATCATCTCGAGTAAGACTGTCCTACCGGGATAGGTCCTCCATCAATCATTGCAATCACGTACCTGTGACCTAATAATTGACTCTGAGGGCACTATCTCCAACAATCTCCCACTTGCACTCAAGGCTAATTATTGCGATGTCGCATACTCACAGCCCGTGTGATACCGAACACCTAACTCCTCTACTGGTCAGTCTCACAAAGCTCATTAGCGAAACTATTGCGTTCGAGGAATAGCCTCAGTGAGTGGATCCGCTTTGTTGTCTCTTTCCATGTCTCTCTATATCTCAAGTTCGCGGAGAAACCCATCTCCCGAAATGAGCAATACCTGTCTTAGAATGTGTCTGGATGTCTGATGGGACATAGCTCATAAATGAACTCCAAATCCAAACTTCTTAGACTGTATCGTCAACTGAACTTAATCAGTATCCTGCGCCATGCCTCCCTCAGTATTGCCTTGGACCACCTGTCCAAAATACTGCCCCTCATCAGAAGGAAAACTATAACTCTGACAACCTCCTTGTCGTCCAGGTCACCTTGGAAGCCTGGAATGATAACTGTCTCCCGAATGAGGCTGTCGTTATCATATCCCTAGAACATTCTCTTATGTTCTAAAACTGCTTCCGACTGCTTCTCCAGGATTGGATCAATATCAACTTATTGCATCTAGTGCAAGAACAATATCTGGTGTGGTACTTGACATCTCATGATTGACTCAATTGCCTAAGCAAGTGATCTGCCAATCATGCACATCCCTCTCCCTTTTAGTCTGTAAGACACCTTTAGAGTGGGTGACTCCATTACCTGCAGGTACACTACCGTGCCAGGAGTCGTCCATTCTAAATACCCTTAGAATGCTGTCTAAGTACCCTGATTGGGAAACCACCCAAATCTAGATCTAAAACTATAGATCTAGTAACCAGTATGTCTGATATAAAATCCATTTCCTTTGTGGAGAAACCACTGTGTGACGACCAAAAGTATAACCGACTATAATATAGGAGTTTCTTGTCCTACTCTGTGTAGTGTATGTCATCCAAATACCAGGATATCACACCCTACTACCTTCTTAACAGATCCATCCCCTATTCTGATGAAGTCAAACCTATGACTGTCACGTCAGAAATAGATGATCTATCTCCGCTACATCTGCTTTAGTCAATAAATAGACATAAGCTACCTGTCCACCAATGCTTCCGCTGCTCCCACTGACTACGACAACCCTCTGGCAGAGTCATATAGACGTACACTTCTAAATACTAGTTTAGAACGAAGCTATACTCATCCTCCCGCCGGGTCTCGCAGCCTGGAACAACAGCAATGGTAATTTTGGGTAAACAAGAACTTCCCTGTCACCGTCCTTGAGGCTACCGGAGTACCTCTCGGGTGCCTGAAGTTACCCACCTTATCTGCGGAGTGGCCAATTGAATGTCGATCCAGATTGAATCTTTAGGTTCCTTATCAAATCTTCAGTAATCGTTTGTGGTTCTGGAATTACTTCCAGTTCTACCATACTCCCACTACTGTTTTTCTGAAAAAATCCATTTTTAATTTAAAACTGTGGCGAGTCAAGAACAATATCGCTATTGATCTTCCAGATGGTAGAAAGTCAACCCTCGTCATAGCCTGGGTCAACCCACAAACAGCCATTACAGAAACGTGCCTTAAGTTGTCCAGTGTCTGGTTTTAATCATAAGCCGGACAACTCCCCGTACCTTAACACCGTTAAGATATGAACTGTTCTATATCCCATATAGAAACAGAGGCACAGATTTAATTGAACCAGATTCAAATCATGCAGCTGTCCCCAGTGCATGTCAACTAAATGGAAGGAGGTCTATCAGCGTTACTCAAGTTAGGAATGCTTTTAATTATGAGTAACCTGAAAGAGAAGCAAGATCTCTTTATCATTACTATCAACTGAATACCTTGCACAAGTGTCTACATCTTCGATTGCTTTGAAGAATCCCGATACTTGCTACACCTGGTTCTCTACTCTATTCAAATACCTATAACTTCTCAAAATTCAGACCCCGTGTTTCCGCGAAACACTTGTCTAAAAACTAGAGAAGTCATAAGTAAACCGAATATAGTACGAGGACCAACCCCTCTGTGCTGATGGACCCTGGACAACATACAATACTCTGTATAAGTCCCTTGAGTCTGATAACTCATTCACTGTGTATCGTAGGTTGAAAACTGTACTTATGGTTAAGAAGAATTACACCGCTGCTTAATGCTCCTTACCTAACCATCCACTGATATAGGTAAATGTCGCAGACATAATTTCAAAAAGGTATATCTCACTCTATGAAAATAGACGTACAGATATATCAATTTGAAATTGGTGCATAACAGCGGATATTCAAAACCAAATATTTGCCGACCGGCAAACAGCCCAGGTGATCTCCTCAAATATCACCGATTACAACGAATCCCGATATAATGAGGATGATCACCCAATTCCCAATAACTTACTCCCACTCATCATCTGTAAAACCATGCAGATGTGAGAATCATACCCGGTAAATACATATCCTGGAGCAAGTGTCTAATCGGGAAATCAGTTTTCCTTTAACAGCACACAGTGAAACTGAAACATTGAAATGTTTCGATGGGGTATCCCGGTATTCCTAGTAATGCCTCTTCCATTATCTGATTCACAACTGTAACCGTATATTTCTTTGCCACCTCTCCAAATTCCTATATATGTCTTTAGTCATTACCTTCTGTACACCCCTTTAGGCCAAATGGTTTTCTTCCTTCCCTACCGTTCGGCACCAGCCTATGGTTTGGAAGAAGACTATCCAATAAGCATAATGGGTGTACTGTCCTAATCCTAGGAACACTCGCAAAGCGAGAGAAGGTGAAGATAAAAGACAACCGAATAAACCTTATTCCTATTTCTCCTGAACCAGAATCCATCCCCGAACTGGAACAAGTTCCTTTCGAGTTCGTATATAACCATACGATGGAGTATCCAATAAACTGTGGATCTTCGTAGTGATACGGAGTGTCCTGGAGAAATTCAAAGGTGATTTTAGGATTGGCGAAGAAATACCTGGTTTGGTCATGAATATCTGTTGCAATTTACTTTGCCCTCTTACTAATCCCTTGCTTTGTCTTAACTTAATACCTTCTGCACACCATCGTTATGCTAATTGGTTTTCTTCATTCCCTACCGGTTGGCACCAGCCTAAGGTTTGGAAGAAGACAATCCAATTTGCGTAATAGGTGTACTACCCCTAAACCAAGGAGTACTCGTAACCTGAGAGGGGTAAAAGGAAAAGAACACTGAATAATCCTATCCGTTTTCTCCAGAACCTGAAACCATCCTCGAATAAATTCTTTCGAGTTCGTATCTAACCATACGATGGTTTTGTCCAATGGAAGTGGACGTTCGTAGTAATACGGGGTGTCCTGGAGAAAAGGGTAAAAGTAGGAGTGGCAATGAGGTTTGCAACTCTGACAATCCAAAAGCCAGTGTTAAGAAGGTTCGGTCAACGTTGGTCACTGAGTCATAGTCTTAGGGTCAGGTCAATGGTCGCTGCCAAAGAAAGAGAGAAAAGAAACACTCAGCGTGCACTCTAACCTAGATCAGAATGGTTACCAATTTGTCTAATCTGGAAACCTCCCACTGTACCTCAAATTCTCCTCCAAACCTGAAAGAAGAATTAGTCGGGGTCACCCGAGGAGTAAACTAACTCATCAGTGGGAATCGGGATCCAACTATCACCGCATGATAACGTGACAGAATCCGCTCACGTCATCACACTACAGAAGGTATGCGCATATCTGGCAAGTTTCAATTCTTTTGAAACTCCCGATGTGATTTTTACCCCATGCTCTTATGACCTTGACTTTGGCCAACAAATCATAAGTCACATGTCAAGTTCTACCCGTCATTCTCTAGGTTGATTCGAATCCACCCGTACAAGCCCTTGACTTTGGCCAACAAGGCTATACGACTGTTCCAAACCAACGCATCTATCTATGCTGCATATGAATAACCAACAGCTACCAAACACTGTGCCTTGACTTTGGCCAACAAACACAGCTTGAATACTATTGACTACCCATATGAAATGACGGAGGGCTACGAATGGTTTCTGGCGAAAACCTTTAACGTAAAGAACTTGATATCGTTGAAGGAACTGATAGCTTTCAAAAATATAGTGACGAAAACCGTTGCTAAAGAGGTCACTCCCGGTGAAGGGATCTCGGCTCTTTCCCCGTAGAATGAGGTGCAGGATATTCCAACTGAATACCACGGTGCAAAGAAAAAGTAATCGGCTATAGTGAAGTTAATGCCCTGACGCAAACCTTTTGTCCAAGGGGTCACTCCCGGTGAAGGGATCTCGGCCCTTGCCTCGTCGACTGAGGAGCAGGATATTCCAACTGAATATCACGATGCAAAACAAAAGCGAACGTCCTTGCAATAACAGCTTTTTTTGAAAAGTGTTCCAACAACATCAGATTAGGTTTGTTTTAAACTTGCATTGATCCGAATCAACGCAGTCCCATTAATTGATCACACCACAAAGAACGAAAATATACTGATGTACGTATATGCCATCCGCATTCGCCACTGGGTCCCGTCATTACCCGTTAGGTTAGCTAACTAACGACAGAGCGGGGACTGGACTAGCGCGGATGCAAAACATATACAACATCTACTAATATATATACCAATATATTATATTTCGCTCAAGGCGTGAATAAAATGCAACATCACAGAAATGTACAGCATCACAGAAACAATACAGATATCTGGGATCCCCGGGTTTCACAGAGCCACTACTGAAACCCGACGTTCCCCTGGTCGTGTGGATAGCCTGTGCAATGAAAACCTAGACCCCTACGGGCGCGGCAAGTTACCCGCCAAAACCTGAAGCGAGGCAGCCCCCTTTAGCAGCGTGAATGGACCACCCAGCACTTCACGGAATCCGGTAACTTGGGCACCCCACCTGGGTCAACCTGTACCCCCTACGAGTGCGGCGAATAGCCCGCCAATCCTAGAGTGAAGCCCCCTCTGTCTCAATGCCTTGAGATGCGGGCTTATTTCCCTCTAGAACCCGGCTATCCGTGCACTCCTCCGCGGGGTAATCCTAGTACAGAAAGTAAAATATACATACAACGGGTACATCGACCGCAACCTGGCCGTGCCCCAAAATAATAATACAAACAGACAGTGACGGCAGTCCACACGTCGGACGCTCGCCCCGCAATATCAAATATACATAATACAATCACAACTGTACTAGCATTGCATCCAGGCTATCCCCCACGACCGATCCGCAACATCACAGCAAAAACAGAACATCAACGTGAAAGTCACGTTCGCAAATCCGTCTAACCGGGCTATAGCAGTTAGACCGGATTTACCGATCAAGTGACATTCACGGTCGCAGATATAATGTAAATACTGTGAAATAATGTGTTTAAAATATCCGATCAATCAAATTTTAACAAGTGGGCCCCAAAGCATTACTGTAGCACTCACAGAAATTCTGGGCCCAATTTTATTATTCCAAAAACCCAATTTTCACCCCAGAAAGATACTGTAGAAATTTGGTGCAGCCATCTCATCATTGCGCGGCGGAACCGCGGCCCAAAAGGGGGTTTGGCCGCGGTTCCGCGCTCCCATAGACGAATTACTGTATCGAATTTTTACTGGACCCTTAGATATTCCAGTACATCACTTTTCTGTAACCTGAAAAAAATTTCGACTCCAAAAAATTTCAACAGAAAACTGATGTGAACAAAAATGCAGATTTTGGAATTTTGGTCGATCGGAAATGCAAAACACATTAAACCAAGCTAGACTAAGTTAATGGCGAGGCTCTGATACCACTGTAAGTGCACGGCGGCGCCCCGGCCGTCAATCCGACGCCGGAATGCGGAAGCGGTGATAAACTTTAATTTTTCTTGAACTGGCGAACCGCCGCGCACTAATACCCGGATCGAACCATTAATTAGTCCTAGCTAACTACAAGAAAGGGAAGAGAGATATACCGACTGATCCAAGTCCTCCGGTCTTCTCTTCGTCGTCCCGATCTCCTGCGGAAGCTCCGGTCTCCACCTCGTCGCCGGAAGTGCACCACATCGCCTACTTCTTTTACGGGCTCCCACCTCAATGCCGAGGCAACTCGGGCACGAAGCTGGCTAGTCGACGTGCCCAAGATTTGCTGTAGAATGTCGTGTAGAACTTGTGTCTCATTTTGGGGTAGTGGAGGTTGCCATTGGTGGAGGGATTGAACTTGGAGCTTTTGAGATTGATCTTGTGGGAATTTTGCAACATGAAATGAGCCAAAAAACCCACACTCTAAATTTGGACAGCCCCCCCAATGGAAGTGGCCGGCCATGACTTCAAGAATGGGAGGAATAAGAGAGGAGGTGAATGTATCAAAAGATAATCAACCATGCAAGAGGAAAAACAAAGTTATCATGAAAAAGGGCAATGATCACTAAATAATTCCAACACACAACCAACAACCATCACTCATCATCAACCATCATGTCCTACAAAAGTCAAGGCATGATGAAGCTAGAAGTCAAGGTCAAGGAAAGGCTATCATGATACAACAAAATGCAAAGATCCCCTCCACAAATCCTTATTTGCAACAATGCAAATAAGCCCTCCTCCACCAAACTTCGGCCAATGAACGATACAAAGGAAATTGGCCGAAACGGAAAGCAAACTGGCAACTCCAGAAAACTGGTCCCGTAATAAATTACAGGAAAACCCCGATACTGTGCATACACACCCGCATCTGTATATCGACCGAAATACAAATGCAATGAGACAAAATCTACACTGTACTATACTAGGATCCGGCTTAAACCAAAGCCGGCTAGTAATATCCGTTCGATCCTGATCCGTGCAATACCGCACGTATCTGATCGAACCCTGCCATATATCCATACGGCCTATAGTACAAACTGCCCGATCCTGATCCGTGCAATACTGCACGTATCTGATTGGACCTTGCCATATCTCCATACGGCCTCTACAACCTTTCGCCCGAAAGCTGAGTAACTGAACGTGGGGGACTCTAAAGACTCATTAACACCTTGGTTGTGGATTTAACCACTAGCACGTCAGAGGTATAAGCCAATACGTAACGGGCTACCAGGTATTGACTAAAAGGGACGTCTGTGAGCGAACTCAGCCTGACAACCCTACTGAGCCTGTCAGTGACAATATCCGTACAGTCCGGTCCGTTCGTCTATGAGCATCGCATGGCGGGCCTAGGGGGTTGGTAAAAGTCAGACCCCCAAAAGTGGTACAAGTCGTTCGTAGTGTAGCCCAGAACACCCTGAGATACTACTGGAATACCTACCAGTAAATCTCCTTGCCTCGGCCGAGGGCTTCGTGTAATGGCTCTCCTAGACACAGCACGACCTCACCCCCAATACCAGGAGAGACGAACCCCTGAAGATACGCTCACTGCCTCCATGTGGCTCGGGACTGTACCCAACTAAAACCTGTTTGCACGACTCCTTTGAGCCGTGGTAGGGTAGTAATCAAAGTACAGTGGGAACTCACACGAGACAAATGACGATCCCCAGGTCGATGAACTAACCTGCACACACGTCACCAGGGAACTGCCATCTGACGTCTGGTATATGACCAACTAGCATGTTCCCGGCGAGTCCTGTCCGGTGTACTCATAACCCAATGAGCACCTGTATACATCTTAGGTGATCCAACTGACACCAGTGGCTTGTGAGACCGGCCACCGCCCCTCGTCGGGGTCTCGACTGTATACACTAGTCTACTCTGGAGTAGCGATGCCCTGTCTCGAAACTCACACGACTAGGGACCATTTAAGGATATGCTTATAGACCCCAGCTCCCACTTATATGATCGCCCGCATACTGCTGGTGGTCAAGCAAGAATCCTAGGGGCTCTATCAACGTGTAACAGCGACTTGTCAGGTCACCTGAAGCAGTACACGATGATAAAGGTAAACCAGATAGCATACTATCATCTCGAGTAAGACTGTCCTACCGGGATAGGTCCTCCATCAATCATTGCAATCACGTACCTGTGACCTAATAATTGACTCTGAGGGCACTATCTCCAACAGGGGACATATATATATTGGTATTCATATGCTTGGATGATGAGGATGTTATATGATACTTGGGAATGAGTCGATATGATCGGGCATGATACCGTGAGATATTTAATATGTGACCAAGATATGTCATGATGTTATAGCGGATCATTGGATGACGATACCATGTGGATGATGATATATATATGATAGTTGACATATGATTGAGATATGAGATGAGATATGTTATGATATTTATAACGGATCGCTTAGGCGATGTATATTTCTATATGAAAATATGTGTTGATGACATCGGATTGTATGAGACTTTAGATCAGTAGCCAGATCATGATATTGTGGATGATATTAGTAGTGTACTAGACTTAGATCAGTACCCCCTGCTCGCGATATGTGATGATGTGCATACCAGATGAATAATGAGATAAATGTGATATTTGACCCGTACCCTAATTTGGGATGTCGTACGATGGATTTACCGTACGAGCTATTGATGATAGATCCGCACTCTTAACTCGAGGATGTCATATTAGATGGTGTATCGTATGGGATACTATTGGGGAGGGATTCCGACTATCATATAGATATATATATATATATATATATGCATATCGACTCAGATGTAGGTGGTTTCCTTACCCTTTTCGATTAGCCTGTTCGCTCAGTCCTGTAGTTTATTGTAAATGTTAGACTAGATTCGATTCATACCTATTTCAAAGCTAACGAATCATGGGTATTTTAAAAGACTGGACAAGGGATTCTACGGATATTTCAAAGGATGTATCTTTTCATAAAAACACCGAAGACCTTATTTTCAAAAACACCACGATTCGTTTAATTTCAAATGGCAAAACAGTATGACACATGTATATAGATGTAGATTTCTTATTGTTACGTTATCATTCATGTCCCGCATATTATTGTTGCATTTACTATTCATTTTCTCATGTTGTTAACGTCTCATTGGATGTTTACGGTGTATTTAGTGATTATGAGACCATGCTGTCAGGACACCAGCACCATTACCGATGATGCGTATGCTCCAAATACACTTGCTTGCCGGCTCAAACACATCTTCATCGGTAATTGCCATGTCACGCACACTTAAGAAAATACTATTTCATTGACATAGCTTGCTAACTGATAGTTGCTACATGTTATAGCTTTCATATGCTAGTTTAATTATTGCATGATATCAGATGCATCCGTATATTCATTGGTTATGCAGTATTATGGAGATTTATGCCAGTTTTCATTGTTATTCACATGGTGACTTGATGATTTCGGATTCTTCTTGATATTTTCTGCATTTGGAAACCGCATGTGAAAGTTTTGTAAACTGATGAATTATTTTAAAGTGAAAAAATGCGGTTTTCCTTGATATGTTGAGTATTGTCCACCATGGTGTTTTCTCGGTTCTGAGATGTTTTCGAGACCCGATTCGAGGCGTTGGATGAACCGTCTCAGGTACATGGTTGTCCCGGTAAGGTACCCCGTGGCAAGAAGCTCGAGTTGTAGACGATGAGCCCGATAGGGGCAGACTGCCTACCGGTGATTTTACCTGGCGCGGAGGATATCCGGAGGATACCGTTCGTGGTTGTGTGATCGATGATAAGGGCCGATCCGGGTTGACGGAGCCCGAGGTATTGAGATATTGAGATTTGAGACACTGAGATATTGAGACTTGAGACACTGAGATATTGAGATTTGATGATACAGGCCAGTCCGGATAGCCGGAGCCTGAGGTATTGAGATACTGAGATTTATGTTTTGTGTCGATGCTGGACACTGTTTACCTTTCGATTTCATTGATGATACGCGATTTATATACATATAGAAATATCATTAAATAAAGAAATCAGTTGTCTCATTCATGATGTATTCTGTTTCATTTGTAATGCATTCATACGTCTTGTATCTGATATGTTGCTATCTGAGGCACTGACACGAGCACGTGGTATTTCATGAATACATAGATAGACCAAGATATTTATTTGAGGATATTACTTGTTATGACCTAGGATAGCGTCATACATGCGATTTCTACTCGTAGATATTTTCTACTCACAAGTTGGCAACTCACCCCCGTTGTGCTACAGTTCCTTGCAGGTTTGGCCGTACAGGTTTCGTTGCGGCTTTGCTGGCACGCTGTTCCTTCCGGGTGATTGCTTTGGTAGGTGGGTTCACTTGCATCGTGACCACCATTGTATATTTGTTATTTCAGTTGTATCTAGTAAAACTCCATGAACCAGACTTGTATATTTGATAGAGATAGATGACCAGTGTATATTCTTTCGGCCTTAGAGTCATGCGCTGTATTATTATGGTTTTCCTCTAGTTAACTTGATGATGTTGGATTTTTATCCTGAGTTTGATCCTCGCCTTTCGGCGTTGTATATTATATTACATTGTGTGGTTTTGTCCGCCGTTTGGCGAAGAGCTAGCTCCCGCTTGGGGATGCCTTTATTCATTATACATGCTTTATCGGTTTTGTACCCGTTTGGGGTCTGAATTTACAAGGGAAACTCTGTCGAAATTTTCAGAAAAGACTTAACCTTTTAAAAATGCATACTTCGGCTTATGTTGTTAAACTTCTTGCTTTAAAATTGGTTTTTCCTTCACTCAACTACTTTACTTGGTTTTGATTTATGGGTTTTGGCTTACTTAGATTATGTACCCATTGAGACGTTTCGTAATTTAAGTGCCAGTCATGCTCTGTACTTTTCAGGTCGTGAGAAAGTTGGTATCAGAGCGTTAGGTTTTACCTCTTGAGTGTAGGATGACCCTTGGTTGATGGAGTAAGCGACTTTAGTAGAGTGACGTACCGTGTGTATGTTCCGCGGCATACTTACGATACGCTACTCCACTTAAAAAGCCTTAGGATGTACATTTCCTTGCACAGTATTATATTCATTCTTTTGATCTATCCCCTTCAGTACCAGTTTATGGTTTTGTTACCACGGTTGTACGGGCATGGAGAGGTACGGCTAGAGTTGCGGTCAGCACGAGCTCGTCATGGACGAGTACTGACCAGGGCATGATTCTGGGGACATACGATTGCATAGAGGCATCGTTTTATTGTGTTTTTGTGCCATGAGCGTTTGATGGGTCGCTTTTATGAGATTACTCGGACGTACAAATCAGCACCAAAGGATTGAGCCACTGATAGAGGCCAGCCAGAATGTGATGACCATTGATGTATCGCCTATTCATGATGATTGAGGCACTGTTCAGCGTGCAGAAGGATGAGCCAATAGTTGCTGCGAATGACGAGATATCGCCCCAGTTGTTTGAGCTATTGCAGTATGAGTTGTACTTAGAGATATGACAGAAGATCGCTAGTCACCTGAGGATGAATGACTAGGATATGTGGTTCGTTTGCTTACCCCGATGCAAGGTCATCAGATTAATTGATTCCAGCTAGAGACGACTTCACGCAGGTACGTTGAGTGTCGATAGAGGAGATCGAATGTCAGAAACCCATATTCCAAGTTTAAAGTATTCGAAAAGATATGCAAGTAATTCTATGGACCCGCTAGAAGAATGAAAACCCTAACTCGACATAATGACCATGTGAAAGCCTTTGAACCTTAGGGTTTGCGGCAGTTCCGCGGTGCCATTAGTGAGGCTTGGGTTTGCCCTTCTACGGTTGGTCTACAGGTGTTGTGGCATGTATTCGATACTATTAAACTGTACCCAAGATGTTGAGCTCTTGGGGGATTATGGAGCCTTGACGAATCGATCGAAAAGTTCGACATCATTCGGATATCATGTGATGGGATACATTGCTTGGGAGACTCCAGATATGGGTATAGCCGTTAGAGCGCAGTCCATGCAGCCACGAGGAGATGAGTCCGAATCAGTCGATATTGGAGAAAAGTGGAGTAAGAGGTTCGTACAAGATCGTGACGAGAGGACGTTCCACTCCGCTAACATCAGAGATGTCACACGCAAGCAGAGGCGTTGACTATGGTATATCTTCCAGGAGGAGTCGTGATGAGTATGCAGCCATTCCGGAACAAGAAATAGATATAGTAAAGATGATGACTTCCGGTCAGTTCGGTAGAATCAAGATTGGGAAGAAACCTTGTCAGGACCTTTCTGGAAATACTATACGAGAAGACTTGTGTTAGTGTATATGCCCTAGAGGCCATTACTGTATCATACTAGTTTGTATATTACTTAATGGAAGCTTGGGATATTCACCTTGTATAAACAATCTTGCTCAATATAGTAGTATGCTACTTGGTTTGTTTCTACTTCAATGTGTACATGTGTTTATTTTGCGATATCACCTATACGCATTAGTGGAGCCCTTAGGATTTTTGCTTGATTACCAGCGTTGTGATGGCAGTCACACTAGTGGGGGCTGGGTAATCTATAAGCACATCCTTATACAGGTCCCTAGTCGCAGGACTATCGAGACAGGGCATCGATACTCCGGAGTAGACTAGCGTATGCGCTTCTCATCCCAGTGTGGGAGATGGTCTGTTCCACAGCCATCAGTACGTCGTACTGGAGATAGTATACGGGTGCTCGTTGGGTTACGAGTACACTGGACAGGACTCGTCGGGAACTGACAGGTTGGTATTATACCTATCGTCAGTTATCAGTTCCCAGGTGACATGAGTACAGCTTAGTCCGCTGACTTGACACTGGCACTTCGCCTCGAGTGTGTTCCCACTGTACTTTGACTACTACCCTACCACGGCTCAAAGGAGTCGTGCAAACAGGTGGTAGTTGGGTGCAGTCCCGAAGCACTTGGAGGCAGTGCCGGTTAGACAGGATTCGTCTCTCCCGGTATTGGGGGTTGACATCGCGCTGTGTCTAGGAGAGCCATTACACGAGTAGTCCCTGGCCAGGGCAAGCGAGATATACTGGTAGGCTTCCAGTGTTATCTCAGGGTGTTTTGGGCTTCACTCCGACACGACTTGTACCGCTATTGGGGGACTGACGTTTACCGCCCCCTAGGCCCGACATGCGATGTATCAGACGAACAGACCGGACTGTACGGAGAATGTCACATTCAGACTCAGTAGGAGTTCAGATGGGGTTCACCTCGTCAGCCTTCTTGTCGGCATCTACCTGGGGACCGTTACGCACAGCTAGTGCCGCTTGCGGTCTGTGGTTAAACCCACTGCCAGAGTAGTGTCGAGTCTTTAGAGTCCCACACAGAGGGTATTCGCCTCTGGGCAAAATGAGTAGAGGTCGCATGGTTTTGCGGCAGGGTTCGTTCTCATCCGCGCACTTGTGCACGTTTGGAGTCCGGACGGATTATACTGGCGGGCTCTGGTTTGAGCCAGATACTGGTTTATGTTTTGGGGTTGCTTTTATCTCTCGGTGTTCTTGTTCCTCGGAACGAGAATACAGGTGTGTATGCACAGTTGCTTGAGGCGGAGGATGAGGTTTTCCATTAGGGTTTCGGAACGGGTGCGTATGCACAGTTGACAGTCGTCTTTTTCCAAACCCTAATAGATTTATGAAATATCAATTAATAATAGTAATTAAATGAAATATTGTTATGGTTGATTTTGTTGACTTGTTGACCATGGTTGACTTGTTGACTATGGTTGAATGTTGACCACCATCATTGCTTTGCAAGGATACTCCTTGATTCTAGCTTACACTCATTTAATGAAGTGATGATAGTGGTCATTCCAAATACAACCATCAACTATTTTCATTTTCAATTATTATTATTAATTAGATAATTCCTTTTCTTTTAGTTATGGTTGCAAAAGAAAAGAGCTCATTCTATCATAACCATTCTGTCTCCTCACTTCATCTTCTTCTTCCTCAAGCTCAAGGAGAATCCTTCTCATGTGTTGAGAATCCCTCTCCTTGAAAAGAAAACACCCCTTAGACACTCTCTACTCTCTCTAGGATCAAAGGTTTAGCAAGCCGAAGATTCTAGTTCTCTCAAAGTTCGAGAAAGAGCCCGAAGGTTGAACCCTCAGGTGGATCCATCTTTGACGGAAGAAGGCGACGAGGAAAGAACCATCAACCTCTACAAAGTTTGAAGAAGAAGGAGTTCAAGTTTAGGTATAACCATCTTTCCGAGTAGCTAACTCTCTTTAGCTTGTTTGCTAGTTTTAGTTTAGAAAAAGATCCCGACTTTGTTAGTCCATGTTGCCCCATGCGCTAAAAATTTGATTTTTATACCGTTTCCGCCTCCCCGTAAGAACCGGGGGTCGCAACGTGGACTTACAACTTGGACCCAAGATCAATCATATTGCACACGCCCAGCAGGCCAGAGTTCAGCATCGTCAACGAGACATGTTATGAGTGACCATAAGAGTCGGCCAGAGATCCTTAGAGGATGTGCCATAGCGAACTACTTCCATTATCGTTTCCATATTGGACCGTTGAGCCGGGGAGCTATGTACTTAGCAATTCGCAGTGAGAGACAAGAGCCTAAGGGCACCAGACGACAGGCCATGATCAGGAGGCAAGTAGATATCTTGCTCTGCTAGCATTGGATGCACCGACACCTTCTCGACCTTGAAGGAAGGACATATCGACGACAGTATTTACGATTTGTGATTTCGTGAGTTGACTATCACGTATCAGTCACTTTGGATTTCGGTATTTTGGGTGATTTATTGCATGATTGAGTTTTGATGACCGAGTTTCATGATATTTGCTTTTGTGCACCATGGTTGCACCTACTGGGTATTTATATTTTGTGCATAGTTATTACACTTGATATATGTTTTATACACCGTTGTGTTTGATTTATGATGTGTGCACAGTTATTGCGCTTGATATCGTTTTTGTGCCTTGGCTGCACATATTTATGATTTCATGGATTTCATATAGTTGGGTTGATTTTGTGCATTGATACGTATTTTGTGCACCACAGTTGCACCTGACTTCGATTTTGATGTCATTCGATATGTTGATTTTGACTTCATGCCTATGTTATGCATGTGATTTGACTTATACTTTTGGCATAGTTTTCATGCACTTTTAATATTTTGATTTGCTTTTGTGTACGCTGATGCACATGGTTGTAAGATTTTATACCATAGTATACCTGATTTGTATTTGGATTGGAATGTGTTGCATACCGTCGATTTCGATTGTGATACTCGATAATTATTTTGTGCACCTTGTGCACCTGATTGGATTCTTGCGCATATTTGACGCACTTGGATTGGACTTTTGCGCATGTTCGGCGCTTGATATTGGATTTCGTGATTTCATGCATGGTGGATGCACATGATTTATATTTTATTCGTGCATGATGGATGCACCTGATTTGGATTTTCACGCATGTTGGGCGCATGATATGAGATGCGATTTTGGTGTATATCAGATGCACTAAATCGGGCTTCTTTGTGCATACCAGATGAACCTGATATTGCTGTCAGGCACACCCGTTTTCTATGACAGGTATTTCGTGCACACCCGCTGCACTTAGTTTTTGTTCTGTGCACATGTATGGCACATTTATGGATTTCGATTTCCGTGCGCACCAGACGCACGCGACATTCTTATGCACATTTTGGGATAGATTTCTTATAGAGCAGTACGTTTTTTTATGTTATTTATTATTATTTTCGTACTGAGCAGGACTAGTCAGAGGACAGTATCTGGATATATTTTGCATGCATTGATAGCTGTCGGAGGGATTTCCAAAAAGGGAGTTATAGTCTCAGTATTTGCCTGCGTGTCCGAGATGACACGAAACGTTTAAAACAAGGAAAACCTTCTAAATCATTTTCAAAACGGCGAGACAGGCATATTAAAAAAAAGGATAAGTATATGTATAGTTATTTTCTTACAAATGGACGTCCGCTACTTGTGCTGTGATACGCGGATCGCGCAGTGATTTGAAAAAGAGGGATTGGCATGCATTTCTTTTCAAATGTTTTGACAAGTTTAAAGCGATGCGTACTATGTACATACTATAGTTTTGATGTATATCATGCTGGTTTTCGTATTAGATTTTGATATTGGTGTCTTCACCGTAACTCCAATGATATGCGTGCAAATCCGATAATTTGTGTGACGCTTGACGAAGTTTTGATTTTGAGTTATCTGCTCATTTTTCATGCGCATGCATTGCGCTATGATGCGTTTTATGTATTGATGATTTCGGAGCCCCGAGGACATGATCTTTTTATTGAAATGTTTTAGTAATTGAGGGCTTTAAATTTAAATTCGGGGTCCAAATTTCTCTAAGGGGGGAAGATTGTAAGATTTCAGAAAAATAAAATATTATTTTGAGGAATTTTTATAATTAAATAATAAATATTAGGAATATTTTAATGATGCGGTATGATTGAATACTGAAAGTGGAAAATATTTGGAAAATTATAGAAATTACTGAAATGAGGGTGTTTTATATGATTTAGGGGAATTATGAAATTCTATGATTTATTTTGCACCATTTTAGCGCTAATCGCGATTAAATATCGCTAATCGTGCATTAAGCGTGTTTTGTACACATGACATGCACCATATCATTTTTACACTTGTGTTACATTTTTCTACAAGGCTTTCTTGTTTTGTTTTGGTTTCTATTTAGAGAAAAGAAAAGAAAAGGAAATGAAAAGAAAAAGGGAGAAAGGTATCATGATGATTTGGAAAGAGAGAGGGGACACAATCATGATAAGTGGCATGCTTGTAGAGAGGGTGAGGGTAAGGGGTCAAACCATAGTCATGGCTCATTGTTTCTCTCTTCATCTCTTCACCATTTCTTTTCCCTCTTCACCCATGGCAGCCCCCATCTCCCTCCTCCACTTCAAGCCTCAAAACACCCCCAAAACAAACCCAGAACCCCATCTCCATTTCACAAAAAGCATGCACAAGCTCAAGGGAAGCACATTGGACCAAGAAAAATCGAATTTTGTGGACTTTGGGCAACTCAAGAAAATTCTTGAGTTGCCAATTGAGGTAATCTCTGCACCTTTAGATTAGTATTTAAATTCTTTAGGCGTCCATATATGTTTAGTATTGATATCGAGTGGTTTTGTGAACCTAGAAATTTCTAGATGAGGGTTTTGAGAAATTTTGAATTGTGAAGTGTAATTGAGATTAGTAGAGACCTTATGACCCCTGTAGGGATTGTATCTTGGAATGAAACCATAGAATTAACCCCGGAATATGAACTTAGAAACCCCGAAATCGGAAAACTGTGAAAATATGATGGTAATTGGAATTCTGCTAACACTCGGGGACGTGAAAAATTATTTAGCAAACACTAAGATACAAGCTGGTAAACTAGGACCCCCAATGAAACCCTAGCCCTTAAGCACTCACCATGGCCGCAGAAATATTCCCTATGGCCGCAATTTGCGGCCAGACCTATTGCATTATGGTTCGTATTTGTTCTGTAGCTCCAACTCCAGTAAACTAGACCCTTTACATATGCAAAATTGGCTAATTTCACTTAGGGTAAAATCTGGGGCTAAATTCATGAGTAGCTGTTTTGATTCGGGGTTATATTTTTTCGTATTTTGGATTCTGGATTTTAGTATTTGCTTTTTACCTCGATCACTTGACGTTTGTACGACAATATCGAGGGTTGCTTGGTGGTTTGAAAGGCGTAGTCCGTATGTTCTAACCTATATGCTTTTAGCATGTCGTTTTGGTTTTGAATTGGGTTTTAAAGCGGCACGATACGTTATGATGTGTAGGTACCCTCACGAGGACTTCGAGACGATAAGCAAGTGCATGGCGACATCGGCATCGACGAGCGAAGATCAGGTGAGTAGATTATATCTACGGGGGAAGTCGGGTGGATGGCGTATAGCATCCCCGCAAAGTTATGAGAAACGATGTGATATGATATAGATATACTTTTACATGTTAGTGTGTGATATGAACCTTAGCAAGAAAAGCTTTAGGAGATTAGGGGTTAGTGTTAGTGAGAATTGAAGAAAGGGCTTTAGTCGATTTCTTAGTCACGAAACCCTAGAGTAAAGATTTGCATACACGCACATACACATACTCACGTACATTTACTTCCTTGTGCGTATTGGGGACATATATATATTGTTATTCATATGCTTGGATGATGAGGATGTTATATGATACTTGGGAATGAGTCGATATGATCGGGCATGATGCCGTGAGATATTTAATATGTGACCGAGATATGTCATGATGTTATAGCGGATCGTTGGAAGACGATACCATGTAGATGATGATATATATATGATAGTTGACATATGATCAAGATATGAGATGAGATATGTTATGATATTTATAATGGATCGCTTGGGCGATGTATATTTCTATATGATAATATGTGTTGATGACAACGGATTGTATGAGACTTTAGATCAGAAGCCAGAGCATGATATTGTTGATGATATTAGTAGTGTACTAGACTTAGATCAGTGCCCCCTGCTCATGATATGTGATGATGCGGATACCAGATGAATAATGAGATAAATGTGATATTTGACCCGTACCCTAATTTGGGATGCCGTACGATGGATTTAATGTACGAGCTATTGATGATAGATCCGCACTCTTAACTCAAGGAGGTCATATTAGATGGTGTATCGTATGGGATACTATTGAGGCGGGATCCCGACTATCATATAGATATATATATACAAATCGACTCAGATGTGGGTGGTTTCCTTACCCTTTTCGATTAGCCTGTTCGCTCAGTCCTGTAGTTTATTGTAAATGTTAGACTAGATTCGATTCATACCTATTTCAAAGCTAACGAATCGTGGGTAATTTAAAAGACAGGACAAGGGATTCTACGGATATTTCAAAGGATGTATCTTTTATTAAAAACACCGTAGCCCTTATTTTCAAAAACACAACGATTTGTATTATTTCAAATAGTAAAACAGTATGACACATGAATATCGATGTAGATTCCTTATTGTTAAGTTATCATTCATGTCCCGCATATTATTATTGCATTTACTATTCATTTTCCATTTGTCATGTTGTTATCGTCTCATTGCATGTTTACGGTGTATTTAGTGATTATGAGACCATGCTGTCAGGACACCAGCACCATTACCGATGATGCATATACTCCACATACACTTGCTTGCCGGCTCACACACATTTTCATCGGTAATTTCCATATCACGTACACTTTAGAAAATATTATTTCATTGACATAGCTTGCTAACTGATAGTTGTTACATGTTATAGCTTTCATATGCTAGTTTAATTATTGCATGATATTTGATGCATCCGTATATTCATTGGTTATGCAGTATTATGGAGATTTATGCAGGTTTTCATTGTTATTGACATGGTGACTTGATGATTTCGGATTCTTCTTGATATTTTATGGATTTGGAAACCGCATGTGAAAGTTTTGTAAACTGATGAATTATTTTAAAGAGAAAAAATGCGGTTTTCCTTGATATGTTGAGTATTGTCCACCCTGGTGTTTTCTCGGTTCTGAGATGTTTTCGAGACTCGATTCGAGGAGTTGGATGAACCGTCTCGGGTACATGGTGGGCCCAGTAAGGTACCCCGGGGCAAGAAGCTCGAGTTGTAGACGATGATCCCGGCAGGGGCAGACTTCCTACCGGTGATTTTACCTGGCGCGGCGGATATCCAGAGGATACCGTTCGTGGTCGTGTAATTGATGATTTGGGCCGATCCGGACTGACGGAGCCCAAGGTATTGAGATATTGAAATTTGAGACACTGAGATATTGAGACTTGAGACACTGAGATATTGAGATTTGAAGATACAGGCCAGTCCGGATAGCCGGAGCATGAGGTATTGCGATACTGAGATTTATGTTTTGTGTCGATGCTGGACACTGTTTTATCTGTTGATTTCATTGATGATACGCGATTTATATACATACAGAAATCTCATTAAATAAAGAAAACAGTTGTCTCATTCATGATGTATTATGTTTCATTTGTAATGCATTCATACATCTTATATCTGATATGTTGCTATCTGAGACACTGATATGAGCACGTGGTAATGCACGTATACATAGAAAGACCAGGATATTTATTTGAGGATATTACTTGTTATGACCTAGGATACCGTCATACATGCGATTTCTACTCGTAGATGTTTTCTACTCACGAGTTGGCAACTCACCCCCGTTGTGCCACAGTTCTTTGCAGGTTTGGCCGTACAGTTTTCGTTGCGGCTTTGCTGACACGCTGTTCCTTCTGGGTGATTGCTTTGGTAGGTGAGTTCACTTGCATCGTGGCCATCATTGTATATTTGTTATTTCAGCTCTATCTAGCAAAACTCCATCAACCAGACTTATATATTTGATAGAGATAGATGACCAGTGTATATTCTTTCGACCTTAGAGTCGCGCGCTGTATTATTATGGTTTTCCTTTGGTTTTCTTGATGATGTTGGATTTTTATCCTGAGTTTGATCCTCGCCTTTCGGCGTTGTATATTATATTGCATTGTGTAGTTTTGTCCGCCGTTTGGCGAAGAGCTAGCTCCCGCTTGGGGATGCCTTTATTCTTTATACATGCTTTATCGGTTTTGTACCCGTTTAGGGTATGAATTTACAAGGGAAACTCTGCCGAAATTTTCCGAAAAGTCTTGACCTTTTAAGAATGCATACTTCGGCTTATGTTGTTAAACTTCTTGCTTTAAAATTGGTTTTTCCTTCACTCTACTCCTTTACTTGGTTTTGATTTCTAGGTTTTGGCTTACTTAGATTACGTACGCCTTGAGACATTTCGTAATTTAAGTGCCAGTCACGCTCGGTACTTTTCGGCTCGTGACATCTATGCAATCGTGTGTCACTGGAATACATCTCTGGTCAGTCCTCGTCCAAGACGAGCTCATGCTGACCGCAACTCTAGCCGCAGCTCTCTCTGCCTATGCAATCGTGGTAGCAAAACTATAAACCGATATCAATGAGGATAGATCATAGGAATGAATATAATACTGTGCAAGGAAATGTACATCCTAAGGCTTCTTAAGCGGAGTAGCGTATCGTAAGTATGCCGTGGAACATACACATGGTACGTCACTCTACTTAAGTCACTTACTTCATCAACCAAGGTCAACCTATATGATGAAAGTTTGAGTCTAATACCCCCTCGACCAAGTCTAAGTTCCGTAAGGTCAATCCTACTTTCCGAATATATAAATACGCCCTAGACTCTGCATAGTCAAACATAGACTCGAACGAAGGTTAAACCTAGCGCTCTGATACCAACTTTGTCATGATCCGAAATGGCACGTGACTGGCACTTGAATCATATGAAGTCTGTAGGACCCCATCTAATTCAAGTAAGCCAAAAACCGAGAAATCTAAACCATTTGAAAAGAGAGAGATGGAAAAAGTTTTGTTTTAAAGTAAGTGGTTTAACAAAATAAGCCGTAGCATGCATTTTTAAAACATCAAGTCTTTTATGAAAATTTAGGCAGAGTTTCCTTTGTAAATACTGGCCCCAAACGGGTACAAACATAAATAATATGCATAATGAATAAAGGCATCCCCAAGCGAGAGCTAGCTCTTCGCCAATTGGCGGTCACAACCACGCAAGCAATAATAATATACAACGCCGAAGGGCGAGAATCAAAACTCAGCCAGAAAAGCAATATCCTAAAGAAAACCAGAGATGAACTAAAATAATATAGCGCACGACTCTAAGGTCAAAAGAATATACACTGGTTTCTAGGTCTATCAATATACAAGTCTGGTTGATGGAGTTTACTTGATACAATAGAATGTAAATAAGGTACAATGGTGGTCACGATGCGAGTGAACCCACCTACCAAAGCAATCACCTGGAAAGAAGCAGTGTGCCCGCAAAGCCGCCAAAGAAACCTGTGCGGCAAAACCTGCAAGAAACTGTGAGACAACGGGGGTGAATTGCCAACTCATGAGTAGAAAACATCACCGAGCAGAAATCGCATGTATGACTCAATCCTAGGTCATACGGTAATAATATCCTCAATATAATATCCTGAACTATCTATACATAAGTGTAATACCACGTGCTCGTGTCAGTGACTCAGATAGCAACATATCATATATATGGCGTATACATGCATCGAAACGAAAACAGAATACATCATGAATGAGAAAACCGTTTTCTTTATTTAGTGAGATTTCCGTATATATAATTCGAGGCATCATCAATGAAATCAATATAAAATCCGTGTTAAGCATTGACACAAAACATAAATCCCAATATCCAAAATCTCAGGCTCCAGCTATCCGGACTGGCCTGTATCATATAATCTCAATCCCTCACAGTCTCAATATCTCGAGCTCCGGCTATCCGGACTGGCCCCTATGCTCCGGCTATCTGGACTGGCCCCTCATCAAATCTCATGACTATGTCGGTATCCTCCGGATATCTGCCGCGTCGTAAATAACCGGTCGGTAGTGCTCTCCGGTCAGGCTCAACGCCATCATCTACGACCTTCTCGCCCCGGGGTACCGCACCGGGTCCACCATGCACCCATAGATAGTTCCTCCTCTTCCTCGAGTCGGGTGTATGATGTCGCTCAAGAGCCGAGAAAACTCATGTTGGACGTATCTCACATCATATCACGAGAAAACCGCACCTTTATCTTTTGAAATGAAAATTAGTTTATAAAATCTTGCGGTTTCTCCAAATCCAGAAATCTCATGGAAAATATGAAATCCCAAAATGAAGACTCAATAAAAATGAATACCAGGCTCCAGCAATCTGGACTAGCCCTATAATATTGCATGACAAATGAGTATATAAACATGCATGGGTATCTAAGTAAAGAATGCAATATCTAAACTAGCACAGTAATGATATATCGGAACTATCAACTAGCAAGCGATATCAATGAAGTAATATTCTTTAAGTGTACGTGATATGGAAATTACCGATGATGATTTGTGTGAGCCGGCAAGTAAGTGTACGTGGAGCATACGCATCATCGGTAATGGTGCCGGTGTCCTGACAGCATGGTTTCATAAACACTAAAGTACACATTATGCATGCAATGCGATGATAACAACATGAATAAATGGAGAATGATTGGTAAACGCAACAATAAAGAATATACATTTCTATATACGAGTCATATAGTTTTGTTGTCTGAAATCGCACGAATCGTGGTGTTTAGAAAATAGGGGCTACGGTGTTTTTAAGAAAAGGTATGTTATTTGAAATATCCATAGTATCCCTTGGCCTGACTTTAAAATACTTACGATTCGTTAGTTTTGGAAATAAGTATGACTCGAGCCCAGTCTAACATCTACTAAGTAAACTACAAGACTAAACTAACAGACTATTCGAAAAGGTAAGGAAAACCACCTAAGTCTGAGTCGATCTATATATCTAGTATTCGGTGATCCCCCCTAAATAGCGTCACATACGATAACATATATAATTCGACATCCTCGAGTCAAGAGTGCGGATCTATATTCATAGTTATATCTCGTACGGTAAATCCATCGTACGACATTCCAAAATTGGGGTACGGGTCGCCTATCACATATACCTCAATATCCCTATGGTATCACTATCATAAAATCACGAACATGGTACTGATCTAAGTCTAGTACATACCGATACCATCAATATATATCCGCGTGTGTATGAAAACACATCGCCCACCAATCCGCTAATATAATATGTCATATCTCATAACACCACTCAAAATACATCACCGATCTCACGGCATGCAGCACAAACACATCGACTCATCTCCAAATATCATATACTAACCTCATCTTCCATGTATATATATATATACACACATACACACACACACATACTCACATACATCTATTTTTATAAATATATATATATATATATATATCCATATACGCACAAGAAAATAAATTGTATGCGTGTGTGTGTGCGTGTACCTTATTCTTGGGTTTCACGACTAAAAACTAGCGAACGACACTATCATCCAATTACACTAAACTTTAACCCATGATCTCCTAAAACCTTTCTTGATAATCAAAACATTCCACAAAACACATAGTATCGTATATATACATGATATATATTATAGGCTACACTACGAACTGCGGGGGTGCTATACGCCATCCACCCAACTTCCCCCGTAGATATATATCTACTCACCTTGATCTTGCTTGCCGAAGTCGATGTCGCCACGCCCTTGCTTGTCATCCCGAAGCTCACGTGGAGCTACCTACATGTATACACATATAGCATCGTAAACAAAATTCACGCACGAAACCAAAACGGTGCGCGTATCACACATAGGTTAAAACCTATGATATACACATGCAAGAATAATCAAACAACTCCTGATATCGACGTAAAAACGTCATGTGACCGATACAAAACACAAATATCAAAACTTAAAATCATAAACATCAAGGAATACAAAGCAGTAACGCATGAAACTTGCCCCAGATTTTACCCTAGGTTGAATTAGCCAAAATTGCACATGTGGAGGGTCTATTTAGCATATGACTGGACCATGAACCAAACACCAATGCAAACACCCCCACCCTGGCCACAATTTGTGGCTAGGAAGATTAAATTTGCGTCCACTGTGAAGGGATTAGGGCCCGGGTCTTCAGGGTATACTCCAGGTTGCCTGCACGACTACCAGTAATCGTTATAAAATTTTTAGGGTTCCCGGGTCAAAGCAGTCTAATTACCACCACAATTCCCACAAAAATATGATATCGGGGATTTCTAAGTTTGTGAGTTAGGGTTAAGTCTCAGGTTTAGGTCCAATATACTATCTCTAAAAGGGGTTTGTGACCTCTACTAATCTCAATTACACTTTTGGATTCAATTCAAACCCTAACCTTAACTTGGAATTTTCAAAGTCCACTAATCTACACTAAAACACTTCTAAGCATGAAAGGATGCTCAAGTGAATGAAAAACTATACTAAGTGTGAAGGAATTACCTCATTTGGCAACTCAAGAAATTTTTTGAGTTGCCCTAAGTCTCCAAAATCCAAACTTTCTTGGTCCAAAATGCTTGTAGTGAGCTTGTGCATGTTTTTAGTGAAGGCAAGATGATGTTTTGATGTTGATTTTGGGTTGTGGGAGGAGGTGGAGATGGTAGAGGGAGAAGAAAAAGATGAAGATGATGAATGAAATATGGAGCCATGACCAAGGTTGACCCCTCACCTCTCTCTCTCTCTCTCTCTCTCTCTCTCTCTCTTGCCCATACCTCCTTTGTTTACATTTCCTTTTCTTTTTCTTTTCCTTTTTCTTTTCTTTATCTCTTCTCTTCTCATTTTAAAACCAACCATGCATGAAAAATAAAGGAAAAGCCATGGTAGAAAAATATAAGAATGTGAAATATGACATGTTGCATGTCATGTGCATAAATCTGCACGATTAGCGATATTTAATCGCGATTAGCATAAAAATGGAATATAATTAATTATATAAAATCTATGAATGCTCCATTCTTATAATCTCTTTCGAATTCAATAATTAACATAATTTTCAATTATTTCCCAATTTATCGGTATATAATTATACCGCATCAAGAATATTCATAATATTTATTATTTAATTATATAAATTTCCAAAAATAATATTTTATTTTTCTAAATGTTACAATATATCCAATAGGAAGTTGCTCCTGAAGGGGTAAAACCCATCAGGAGCAATTGGATCTTCAGTAGATTCTTGGTGTAGATAGAAAAGTTGAGACTTTCAAAGATAGACTTGTAGCAAAAAGTTTTCATCAATGACCAGGTGTGGATTATGTTGAAACCTTTTCTCCAATGGCTATGCTTAAGTTCATCAGGAATCCTACTTGTCATTGCTGCATACCATGACTATGAAATCTGGCAATTGGACGTTAAGACCGCTTATCTAAATGGTGATTTAGAACAGAGCGAGTACATGACACAGCCAGAGGGCTTCGTAGATAGTGGGAGCAGCGAAAAGGTATGCAAGCGGCTTAAATCAATATACGGATTAAAACAGGCATAGCGGAGTTGGAACATCTGTTTTGATGTGGCAGTGAAAGAGTTTGACTTCATCAAAAAAGTAGATGAACCTTATATATACAAGAAGGTTGTAGAGAGTAAGGTTGTCTTCCTCGTATTGTACGTGGATAACATACTCTTGATAGAAAACGATGTTCATATGCTACACTCGATCAAGCTCTTCTTATCACAAAGCTTATCCATGAAGGATTTGGGTGATGCCTCTTACATCCTAAGGAGAAACACTGGACAGCTGTGAAGAACATTCTTAAACACTTGAGAAGGACTAAAGAATTGTTCTTGGTGTATGGTAACGTTGAACTCCATATCGAGTCCTTTACCGATTCGAGCTTTCAAAGTGATAAAGAAGACTGTAAGATAGTCTCGGGTTTTGTCTTTACCCTGAGTGGAGGAACGGTATGTTGGAAGAGTTCAAAGCAAGATACCGTAGAAGACTCGATGATGAAGACTGAATACATCACTACCAACGATACTGCCAAAGAGGCTGTCTGGATGAAAAAGTTCATGAGATGAACTTAGTGATGTTCCTACCATTAAGCATCCAATACTTATGTATTGTGATAACAATGGAGTTGTAGTTTTGACCTAGGAACCCAGGTCCCATCAGTGATCCAGACATATTCTTAGGCAGCATCACATGATCAGAGAGATAGTTGATCTCCGGGAGATCGAAGTCAGGAGAGTTAGCACGAATAATAACACGGCGGGTCCACTCACGAAGGACATTTGGGAGACTTTTGGCATGTTGGGTATGAGATACTACAACAATTGGCCTTAGTGCAAGTGGGAGATTGTTAGTTATATGTATGACCTAGAGGCCATTATTGTACATGATTGTATATTATAGTGGATGCTTGGACATATATAGAGAGAACTTTCTTGCTCAACATGATAGTATGCTATCTGGTTGCTATTTATCTTAACAAGTACACTTGTATCATTATACTGTCTCTCTGTTACATGCTGATAAAGCCCTTAAGATATGTACTTGACTACCAGGAATATGATGTAGATCATACTAGTGGGGCCAGGATAGTCTACAAGTTCATCATTTAATTGTTCCTAGTCGAGGGAGTATCGAGACAGGGCATCGAAATTCCAGAGTAGACCAGTGTGTACGTTTCCTGACCCTGTATAGGGCGATGGATGATCCCACATCCATTGGTGTTTAACATCAAAGATTGTACACATGTACTCATTGGAGAATGGGCACACCGAAAAGGACTCACCAAGAACTCCGAGATGGTATTATACGTATCATCATATAGCAGTTCTCTAGTGAAACTGGTACAGGTTAGTCTGTAGACCCGAGATCGTCATAGAGTCTTGTGTGATTCCCACTGTGCTTTGATTTCCTCCCTACCACGCTCAAGAGAGCATGCAAACAGGTGGATTTTGGGTACAATCCCGAGTCACACGGAGGAAATGAGCGATAGGAAGGGGGTTCGTCTCTCCCGGCATTGGGGGTTGATATTTCGCTATGCTCGATTGGCTATAACAGGAAGTCCCTGTCCAGGACTGATAATGAGATTTACTGGTAAGTGTTATCAGTAGTTTCTCGACCCGTTATGAGCCTCACATCGGCATGACTTATCAAGTTATTGGGGTCTGACGTTTACCACCCCCAGACTTGATATGCAACATATCAACGAAGTGACCGGACTGTACGGTGGTGTTACATACTGGATTCATGGGAGTTTGGACAAGCTTTCTTGTTGATCTTCTGATCGCTCAATACCTGGGTAGCCATTACGTCCAGCTATTACCGTTGACGACTTGTGGGTAACTGATATGATCATTACCTACTGTTGGCGTATTGACGAGTCTTTAAAGTCCTACACAGAGGATTCCTGGCTCAAGCGAAACGAAGTAGGGAACATATGTGATATGTGCGGAACCGGGATTAATATGTGTATATGATACCGTATTCTAATCTCGCGACATATGATATCTGTCGGTTATATGAGATATGCCGGGTATTGAATCAAGTAATGATTTGATAAGTTGATATAAATGATATTAGTCGGTTATATGTGATATAGCCGGATTATTAAATCAAGTGTTGGTTTAATAATTTAATATATAATTATATATTTGATATATTAATATATATATTAACTAATATTATCTCACTTAAGAATTTCTTTTCTCCAAATACATAATGATATATATGTGATAAATATTAATGTATTTATTTATATGTCATGCTAGATGATACATTGGAATTAGGTGTATGAGACTCATACCTAACTAAAGATAATTTGGGAGATTAATTATTAAGGGAAAAATCAAAATTAGATGGAAATTAGCACAGTTTAAGATGCTTGTGGAAGCATATATAAGCCTTGGCTTAAGATGCTTGTGGAAGATCAGAAGACTCATACATAAATAATTTTGTTTTACATGCTTGTGGATGTGTCACGACCCGAAAAGTACGGAACATGACCGGCACTTAAACTACGAAACGTGTCGAGGCGTACGTAATCTAAGTAAGCCAAAACCCAGAAATCCAAACCAAGTAAAGCAGTAGAGTGAAGGAAAAACCAATTTAAATCAAGTAGTTTAACAACATAAGCCGAAGTATTTCATCCTTAAAACCTCAAGTCTTTTCTAAAAAATTCGGCAGAGTTTCCTTTGTAAATACTGACCCCAAACGGGTACAAAACCTGATAAGGCATCCCCAAACGGGAGCTAGCTCTTCATCAATCGATGGACAAAACCATACAATGCAGTATAATATACAACGCCGAAAGGAGAGGATGAAACTCAAGATAAAAATCCAACATCATCAAGAAAACCAGAGGAAAACCATAATAATACAGCGCGCGACTCTAAGGTCAAAAGAATATACACTGGTCATCTATCTCTATCAAATATACAAGTCTGGTTGATGGAGTTTTACTAGATACAACTGAAATAACAAATATACAATGGTGGTCCGGATGCAAAAGATCCCACCTACCAAAGCAATCACCGGAAGGAACAGTGTGCCAGCAAAGCCGCAACGAAACCTGTACGGCAAAACCTGCAAGGAACTGTGGCACAATGGCGGTGAGTTGCAATCTCGTGAGTAGAAAACATCTACGAGTAGAAATCGCATGCATGACGCTATCCTAGGTCATATCAAGTAATATCCTCAAATAAATATCCTGGTCCATCTATGTATAAGTGTAACACTACATGCTCGTGTCAGTACCTCAGACAGCAACATATCAGATATATGATGTATGAATGCAATACAAATGAAACAGAATACATCGTGAATGAGACAATTGTTTTCTTTATTTAATGAGATTTTTGTATGTATATAAATCGCGTAACATCAACGAAATCGACAAATAAAACAGTGTCCGGCATCGACACAAAACATAAATCTCAGTATCTCAATACCTCAGGCTCAGGCCATCCGGATTGGCCTGTAACATCAAATCTCAATATTTCAGTATCTCAAGTCTCAATATCTCAATACCTCGGCCTCCATCAGTCCGGATTGGCCCATATCATCAATCACATGACAACGAACGGTATCCTCCGGATATCCGCCGCGCCAGGTAAAATCTGAAGGAGTTTCTACAGCACCACTACAGGGGTTTGGTAGCATCACACATGCCATTATTTAAATTTTTTAGGGTGCTAGAGAAACTAACCTAAGGATCATACTAGAAAAGCTAGGGTAACAAAACTTAAGCACTTTCACAAGAAGTAAAAGCTAGGTTTAGGGAATACAACCTTTGTAGCTCCATATGCTAGACTCCTTGGCCACTTGGGGTTTGAAAAAAGCTTGCTTGAGGTCCTCTAAGTCCACGACGATCCACCCGGAGTCCTCTTTGTCCAAGCTAGAAGCTTTACTAGATCAAGAGAAATAGTTGAAGCTAACACTCTAAACTAGTTGGCTAGGGTAGTATAGAATGTTGATGTGGTTTGTTTTCTCACTTAGAGACCCTAATTTGATCACTCATTCACTCACTAATGGAAGCTAGAGAGAAAGAGAGAGGAGAAAGAAGATGAAGGCAAAATGAGAGCTCAAGATAATGATAAGCTTATGTTAAAAATGAGAAATGAAAATATATATATATTCTCTTTCTCATTCTTAACCCAAGATAATAAATATCTTTGATATTTATTTTGGAACACCAATGGCCATGAAAAATAACCCATGGTTAACTTAAGATTTAGTGGAGCATTATAATAATCAACTATGGATGAAAAATCATTTCCATTATTCCAAAAGATAAATATCGATACATATATTTATTAAGGTGTGAGTCTTATATTGCCACCATCTCATGTATCAACAACCATGATAAAAATGTATATGCATATATGTATGCATGCACATCCATATGTGCATAAAAAAGAACATGTGCATACATGTATGCATACTACAAAAGACAAAAGGGTCTAAAGTGAAAAGCTAATGGTCAATGATAAATCAACACTTGATTTAGCATACCGGTCGTATCACATACGACCAGACCAATAGCAAACCGCCCGATTAATATACGGTATCACATACGCACATTTAGTCGGGTCCCCGCGTATATCTCATATACACACCACATCGTTTCGCCTGGACTAGGTAACTCCATTGTGGGACTTTAAGACTCGTCAATACGCCGGCTGTGGATGATGATCGTATCAAGCACCCCCAAGCCGCAAGAGGTCAGCTAAACGTAACGAACACCCGGGTATTGAGCGATTAGAAGAAAACAAGGGAACCTGTCACAACTCCCGTCGAGCCAACTGGCAACACAACCGTACAGTCCGGTCTCTTCGTCAGATATGCTGCATATCGAGTCTAGGGATGGTAACGTCAACCCCCAATAACTCAATAAGTCGTGCCGATGAATGGCCTATAACAGATCGAGAAACTACTGATAACACTTATCAGTAAATCTCAACAGCCCTGGCGAGGGACTTACTGATATAGCCAATCGAGCACAGCACAGCATCGACTCCCAAAACCGGGAGAGACGAAACCCCTCCTATCACTCATCGCCTTCGTGTGTCTCATGACTGTACCCAAAAGCCACCTGTTTGCACGACTCAGTAGAGCCGTGGTAGGGTGGTAATCAAAGTACAGTGGGAGAACACACAAGACTCTATGACGATCTTGGGTCTAAAGACTAACCTGCACCAGTGTCACCTGAGAACTGCTATCCGACGATAGATATAATACCATATAGGAATTCTCGGCGAGTCCGTCCAGTGTAACCAGTCTCCACTGAGCACCCGTATACGATCTCGATGTCAAACATCAATGGATGTAGGATCATCCATCGTCCATCATATGGGTCTAGTATCATATACGCTAGTGTACTCTGGTATATCGATGCCCCATCTCGATATACCTACGACTAGGGACATTTCAGAATATGCTTATAAACTACAGACGTCCCACTAGTATAATCTCCATCATAATCACAGTAGTCAAGCAAATTTCCTCAGGACTTTATCAACATGTGTGAATGAATAAAAGCATGATCAAGTCAACATGTCAGATAAAGAAGTGTTAGTTATATGTATGCCCTAGAGGCCATTACTGTACATACGATGTATATTGTAGTGGATGCTAAGACATATATAAGGCGAGCTTTCTTGCTCGACAAGATAGTATGCTATCTGGTTGCTCTTTATCTTAACATGTACTCTGAAT
The DNA here is from genome assembly GCA_030015575.1 of Agapanthus africanus. Lineage (NCBI taxonomy): Eukaryota > Viridiplantae > Streptophyta > Magnoliopsida > Asparagales > Amaryllidaceae > Agapanthus > Agapanthus africanus. Next base: position 363,230,612 of record JASDDO010000001.1, on the reverse strand, counting down.
GTCTCTATATATACATGTTGATAAAGCCCTTTGGATATGTACTCGACTACTGGGACTATGAAGAGATCATACTAGTGGGGTCACGTTAGTCGACGAGTACATCCTATAACTGTTCCTAGTCAAGGGTGTATCAAGACAGGGCATAGATACACCAGTGTAGACTAGCATATACGCATCTTGACCCATATGATGGGCGATGGATGATCCCATATCCATCGGTGTTTGACATCAAGGATGGTGTACGGGGGCTCAGTGGAGACTGGGTACACTGGACGGACTCGCCGAGAACTCCCAGATGGTATTATACCTCATGTAAGATGGCAGTTCTCTGGTGACACTGGTACAAGTTAGTCTGTAGACCCGAGATCGTCATAGAGTCTTGTGTGATTCCTACTGTGCTTTGATTTCCATCATACCACGTCCAAGAGGGCGTGCAAAAACGTGGCTTTTGGGTACAATCCCGAATCATATGGAGGCAATGAGCGATAGGAGGGGTTTCGTCTCTCCCGGTATAGGGAGTTGATGTTGCGCTGTGTTCGATTGGCTATAACTGGAAATCCCTGGCCAGGGTTGCTGAGATTTACTGGTAAGTGTTATCAGCAGTTTCTGAAACTGTTATAGACCACATATCGACACCACTTATCAAGCTACTGGGGTCTGACGTTTACCACCCATAGGCGAGATATGCGACATATCAGACGAAGAGACCGGACTATACGGGAGTGTTACTGATTGGATTCGCAGGAGAATGTACAGGCTTGCTTGTTGATCTTCTGATCGCTCAATACCTGGGTCGTTACGTTTAGCTGACCGCTTGCAGCTTATGGGTGTTTGATATGATCATCACCTACTGCCGGCGTATTGACGATTCTTTAGAGTCCTATACAGAGGTTTCCTGGCTCAGGAAAAACGGAGTAGGAGCACATATGCGATATGTGCGGGACCGAGAACAATACTTGTATGTGATACCGTACTAGATTCTCGCGATATAAGATATCGACCGGGTATATGTGATATAGCCGGGTCATCGGATCAAGTGTAGATTCGATGAACTGATACAGATTATATTAGTCGGTTGTTTATGAAATAGCCGGATTATCGGATCAAGTGTTGATTTGATAATTTAATGTTTACTTATATATTTGATATATTAAATTACATTAACTAATATATGCTCACTAAAAGATTCTTTTTTTCACTCGGGTAATACATTGATATATATGCGATATATGTTAATTGTATTATTTTATTTTGTTACAATAAATATTGTATATGTGATATATAATATTGTAACATGTTATGGTTATAAATGCAACATGTTTTGTGGAGTTTAAATGTGGTTAAGGTTTGGATTAGGGTTAAGCTTGCATGAAGTTTTCAAGAAGCTTCTTGAAGCTTTGACTTTGACTTGGATATTTTGTGATATTTCTTTAACCCAACCCAACCCTTTAACCATAGTTGTTTCTCTACATGGGTTAAGTCTTCATACTTAACTCATGGTTGGATTTCTAACCACACTAGAGTTTTCATTATTCATCACAAATGGTTTTCATCTTCTTCTTCCTCTTGATAAAGCTTTCTAGCTTTTGGTGATGTGATGAAAATGAGTGAGAAATAGAAAACAAATGAGAGCATAAATCCTACTTCAACATCCTAATCTATTCTTGCCAATTAGACTAGGGTGTTCACTTCATTAGTAAGTGAGAGCTTGTGTTAAAGAAACTTCAAGGTAGATCATCTTTGTTATCGAAGATCGGAAGCAAGCTTGCATCTTTCTCTTCGTGGAACCTCTCAAGAGTCTGGGAACTTGATGATCGCAGCGAAGGGACTTCTACTCAGAGCTTATGAAGCGAAGGACCGGACTACAAAGGTTGTAATCCCAAACTCTTAGTGTTAAAGTGTTTAACATGCTTTGTTTCGCCTAACCTCTAGTTTAAAGTTCTTGGTTAGGGTTGTTTGGCACGTCTAAACTTTAAATTGGGCATGGTTGATGCCTTGTTGACCCTTGTGAGAGTGCCTAGTAACCCTACAGTGGTATCAGAGCCAACCTAGAGCTTTAGGCGAAGTCTAGATGAAGTTTAAAGTCTGATCGAACCCCGAAACCCCGACACGTTACCCTTCTCTGGAAATTTTCCAAAAATGTTGATTTTTTCAAATTAAAAATGCTCAGAAAATTAAGCAGGGAATTATAAGGAATACTGTGTAAAACGACCCATCAATTCTCTTAAAGCACCGCGGAACCGCGGCAAGACCATGCCTTGCGCGGCGGTTCCGCGGCTGAACAGTAGAATTAGGGTTTGGGGTTTGCAAAGTAACATCCGTACTTATTTCCTGATTCTTGTGGGAATTTTTAATTGTACTCAAGTGTTGAGTTTTCTGGGATGTATTGGGAACTCGTTGATTCGATCGGAAAGTTTAACTTCGTTTAAGTCTTTCCGGATAATTTAGAACGTGTTAAAAAATTCGACCGTATATCAATAACTCACTTTTTCCCCTGCCGGAAAATTTCCAAGTGTTGGATTTTTCCGTAGTTTAAGAACGTTCTATGTCGTGCAAGTAACGCGGTGGACCCTTTAGAAGAACACAAACCTTAACTCGATTATGTGACCGTCTGAACTGCCTATAAGCCTTAGGGTTTGGGGCAATACGGCCTTGCCACATGTGAGGCGTTGGTTTGACCCTTCTACGGCTAGACCATTGGTACTGTGGCATGTGATGGATACTTTTAAACAAATTTCAAGTGTTGAGAACTATTTGGGAAAACTTGGGTGTTTGATTATTCGATCGGAAAGTTTAATATTGTCTATTTATCTGGAATGTGATACAATATTTGGAATCCACAAGTAGTTATGAGATAACTAATTTGAATGTTATAAATTTAGCAGTTTAGTCTCAGATGATCGGTTGCCACGGGATTTTGATGCGATCAAAAGTCCGTCGCAATCACGTAGCGTACGCGGATACTCGCCGGGTAAACTTAATAGACAGCCACACCCCATAGCCCCGACCAAGTGACTGTAGGAGAACCCCGTCGCCAAAAGCATCCGTTCGGGTTCTCGCGGCAGCGGTGTTCCGCCTTAGTGCACTTCGTCGACGGCATCCGGGGGTGCGGCCGTCTACTAAAGTTTTCGACGAGCATTCGATCAGGATGTCGGGAATCTTGTTGAGTTGCCCGACTAGATATTGAAAAGTGTTTTCGATAATGAGACTAAAATGCGGGGTTTATAATTGTTAGGCATGCGATGTCTAAGGAATTCATTTGGTTAGGCATGTGATGTCTATGGAGGTTGTGGATTCCAATTGTTGTAGTTTTACACTTTATTTTCTACGACCGTAAGTGTAATATGTGGTGTATCGCTGGTTTCGTTGCTATACATCAACGATGATTAGGATACGCATATTTGCTTACGTTGATGATATGTGATATTATGTGTTGCTGTGATATGTTATATTGGATCATCGCGTGTTTGAATAGCCTGGGGTTTTATATGAGATGATATTTTTTCTTTTTCATTCATGTAAAATTCATTTGTATGTAATATTCTTTTATTGGGGCACTTCCGGACTGAGGATGATGTCACCATTGTATATTATTTACTTTTCCGCATTAGGTAGACCCAAGGCGGGGAGCACAAGTAACCGGGTTCTAGGGTCCAGTAGGAGACCATCTCGAGGAGTTGAGACCGGGTCTCCTAACCCTAGAATTGGCAGTGTTGCTTGCCGCTCTCATAGGGGTCTAGGGATGTGGGTTTAGCTATTCATCGCGACCGTGGAATCCGTGTTTTATACAGGCTCGTATTAAAAACACGGACCTCCTAGTATATCCAATATTTCATATATGTTCTTCTGTTGCATTGTTCTGTGATGAGATCATATTACTTCCTAAGACAAATGTTTATATTATATATATGAGATATATGTTATATTACAGATTTCGTTTCAAATGTGATGCTTGTGAAGTATAATAAAATGGGACTTCATTAATGAGATTAATGAAACTAAAAGAAACCTAAAGATGTTGTAGAAAGTTGTTTAAAAATTGGTAGATCTAGTTCTTGCTTTGCATAGCGGTATTCCTGGTAGAATATCTAGCACCTTATTCGATAAGGAAAGAGCCGAGATCCTTTCACCGGGAGTGATCTCTTTAGCGAAACTAGCAGATGCTACAGACAACGTTTGTCTTTTGATTGCTTAAATAGTTTTTGCTCTGCATAGTGATATTTGTGAAATATCCAGCACCTTATTCGATGAGGAAAGAGCCGAGATCCCTTCACCGGGGGTGACCTCTTTAGCAAAACTAAAAAAGCCTAAAAAACATTCCATTCAAAATCACTCGATTCTTCAACGATATCAACTTCATTACGCAAAGGGTTTTCTTAAAATCCTATCGTAGCCCTCCGTCATTTCAGATAAGTACTAGTTAGTATTCGTGCTACGTTTGTTGACCATTTTAAGGCGTAGTGTGCGGTAGCTGATTAGTGCTTATCTGTATAAGCATATGATGCGATTGGGATAGGGTAGTCGTGCGACTTTGTTGACCATGTTAAGGGTCGTGCGGGTAGCTTTAATTCAATCGGGAAATGACGGGTTGAACTTGACTAGCACTTATGATTTGTTGACCATGTTAAGGTCATATAGCTGCTAGGGGAAAAATATTATTGGGAATTTCAAGTGTTGAAATTTGCAATGAGATTGCATACCTTCTATGAGATAGTTGGATCACGATACCCGCTGCGAGTAAGAGTTACTCCTGGGAGAGTTTTACACATTACAATTAGCCAATCAAGTAGGCGTCTAGAAAGGTGTTAACGGGGTTACGCCCCTGGGAAAACGAGGTTTATTTTAATTAGGTCCGTGCGAAAGCATAGGGAACCACCCTCAAAGCAACGGTACTGGCCTGGCTGAAAGATTGGCGAACTTATAGCGTGTAATTAATCACGGCTAGTCTTTCCTTTTAGTGTTCGAAGGAAGATTTGACTAAAACAGTGGGAGCCATCCTGATTAGATAAATTGATAACCAATCTAATCTTGTAAAAGTGCACGATGAGTGTTTTGTTCTCTCTCTCTCCTGGTTGCGCTATGTCACGCCTTAATCAAGATAATAATACGGATGTATTGACCGAACCCGCTTGTTATACTGCGCTAAGGAACGTTGGTCCCGCACCAACTTATAATTGTTATAAGACAGAACAGGAAATAAGAGATTGCCCGAATCCCCGTGCCGCCCAAACGAAGAAAGTGCATGCTGATGCATCTTCTTCGGGTGTGTTCATTACAAAAAACTGTTTCTCAGTATCCTTTACGTCCTGGGTATGTGATACCGGATCAGGATTCAGCAAATGTAATCTGTTACATGGGCTACAGATAAGTAGAGAACTGAGAACGGGTGATCAGTTTCAAGAGTTGGTAATGATGCAAGTGTTGCAGCCAAGTCTGTTGATAGTTATCACCCTGTATTACCAGAATACATTGATTCTGAACGAATGTTATTAGATGCCGAACCTGATATACAACATCATATCAGTCTCTTTATTAGTAAAGAAGGATATAATTTTGTATTGTTGGATAATGTTTTGAACATTTCCTATATCAAGTGTTGATCGGTTCAGGCACGTTATCTAAAATCATAGACGTTCTAAATCAAACTACAATTCTTAGTATACAGAATACACACAAGAGGAAGAGTTCAGAAATGAATGGATCCTTCTTGAGGTATTATAGACTAGGTCATATCAATGTGACCCGACTAGCTGAAGTTACATTTAGATGCATATTTAAATTAGTTTGAATTTACATCTTGTGAAACTTGCCGGTCATGTCACAAAGATAAGATGACCACAGCTCTGTTTATTGGAAACAGAGAAAGAGTTAGTGAAACTCTTGGGATTGATACATGATGATGTATGTAAAGTTCCCTGTCTACATATGCCAGGATCGGTTCTTTGTTCTTCATTACATTCACTGATGATCTCTCAAGATTCAGACATATGTTCCTGTTGAAACACAAGTCCGAAACTTTTAAGATAATCACAGAATATAAGTTAGAAGTAGATAACCAAAAACGGGTATAAGTTTATGTCCTTAGATGTGATCAAGGAGGAGAATACTTGAGCACGGGATTCCTGGTCTATTCTAAAGGAGAATGAGATTCTCTCTCAGCATTACTCCTCCGTATACACCACAGCACGTCGGTGTATCGGGGCGGAGCAATCACACCCTATTAGATATGGTGCGCTCTATGATGAGTACTACTGAGTTTCCTATTTCCTTTTTGGAGTTATGCACTTGAGAAGCTACATACCTATTGAATAAGGTTCCATTCAAATCAGGTGCCTACCACTTCATATATGATATGGAATGGGAAGAGCCCATATCTTAAGTTAAGATTTGGGGTTGTCCGGCATATGTCTAAAAGAAAAATCCAGACAAGCTCGAGGCAAAGACAGATCTGTAGGAGTTTGTTGGATATCTCAAGCATTCGCAAAGGAATATCTTCTACCAAACCGAGGAACAAAAGATGTTTTGTTTCTCAGCATGCCACCTTTGTGAAAGGGAATTTCTTGTGATGAAATTAGTGGTCATGAGGTAGAACTGGAAAGAGTTCCAGCTATACAAACTGTAGCTGATGATTTGGTAGAACCAAAGGATTCAATAGTTTCCAACGAAACTCAGCCTCTCCGCCGATCTAGTAGGGTTCCTTACCAACCTGAGAGATACTTCGGTATTCTCTATGACAGTGGGAGCAAGGATTGCATCATGAGATGATAACCCAACTATTTTCGAGCTGGCCATCAGGAGTGGGACTCTGTAAGAATGAATGGATGCTTAGTGATCTGAGATGGAATCCTTATACACCAACAAAGTATTGACTTTGGTTGCTTTATCTGAAGGGTTAAATCCCCATCAGGAGCAAGTATATCTTGAGAAGATTACTTGGTGTACATGGAAAAGTTGAGACTTTCAAAGCTATGGTTAAGTCCATCCAGATCCTACTTGCCACGGCTACATACCATGACTACGATATCTGGCAGTTGGGTGTCTTGACTGCTTTTCTAAATGATGTTTTAGAAGAGAGCGTCTATAAGTACACAGCCAGAGGGCTTCGTAGATAGTGGGAGCAGCGGAAATGTGTGCAAGATGTTTTATGCGATAAAGCAGGAATCGTGGAGTTGGAACGTCTGTTTTGATGCGGTAGTCAAAGAGTTTGACTTTATCAAAATAGTAGATGAACCTTGTATAATACAAAAAGGTAGTAGGGAGTATGGTGGTGATCCTCGTAGAGTACGTGGATGACATACTCTTGATAGGAAAGGAGTTTCCTATGCTATGCTCGGTCAATCTCCCCTTATCATAAGGATTCTCTATATAGGATCAAGGTGATACCTCCTAAATCCAAGGTTTTATATTTATGAGATAGATCTAAATGGATGTTAGGATTCCCACTAGTTGTAGTGAGATGGTATTAATCGATCCTGGGGAGAATCACTGGAAAAGGTTCCAGGGTGATAAGGACAATTGAAAGTCAGCTGCAGGCATTGTCTTTACCCTCAGTGGAGGGACGGTATATTGGAAGAGTTCCAAGCTAGATACCGTGACTTACTAGACGATTAAAGGCAAGATACGTCATTACCAAGGATGCTACCAAAGAGGCGGTCTGGATATATATAAGTTCATGAGATGAACTTCGTTTCTACCATTGTATGACAATGGAGTTGTGGCTTATGCCAAGGAACCCCCGTCCTATCTGAAATCCAGATATAATTCTTAGGCAGTATCACCTGATCATGGAGATGGTTGATCTCCAGGGAGATCGAGGTTAGGAGAGTAGACACAGAGGACAACAGCGTGGATCCACTCACAAAGGCCTTTTTCCCAATAGAGACTTTTATGGGATGGTTGAGTATGAGATACTTCAACCGCAGCTAATTGTTGGGTATGTGATACCACAACAGATGGCCCTAGTGCAAGTGGGAGATTGTTAGTTATATGTATGCCCTAGAGGCCATTACTGTACATATGATGTATATTGTAGTGGATGCTAGGACATATATAGGGAGGACTTTCTTGCTCGACATGATAGTATGCTATCTGGTTGCTCTTTATCTTAACATGTACTCTGATTGTCTCTATATATACATGTTGATAAAGCCCTTAGGATATGTACTCGACTACTGGGACTATGATGAGATCATACTAGTGGGTCCACAGTAGTCGACGGGTACATCCTATAACTGTTCCTAGTCAAGGGTGTATCAAGACAGGGCATCGATACACCAGAGTAGACTAGCATATACGCATCTTGACATATATGATGGACGATGGATGATCCCATATCCATCGGTGTTTGACATAAAGGATGGTGTACGGGTGCTCAGTGGAGACTGGGTACATTGGACGGACTTGCCGAGAACTTCCAGATGGTGATATACCACACGTCGGACGGCAGTTCTCCGGTGACACTCGTACAGGGTAGTCTGTAGACCCGAGATCGTCATAGATTCTTGTGTGATTCCCACTGTGCTTTGATTTCCACCTTACCGCGTCCAAGAGGGCGTGCAAAACGGTGGCTTTTGGGTACAGTCCCGAATCACATGGAGGCAATGAGCGATAGGAGGGGATTCGTCTCTCCCGGTATAGGGAGTTGATGTTGTGCTGTGTTCGATTGGCTATAACTGGAATTCTCTGGTTAGGGCTGATATAGAGATATACTGGTAAGTGTTACTAGTAGTTTTTCGACCTGTTATGAGCCTCACATCGACACGACTTATCGGTTACTAGGGTATGACGTATACCACCCCTAGACCTGATATGCGACATATCAGACGAACAGACCGGACTGTACGGGAGTGTTACTGATTGGATTCAAAGGAGAACGGACAGGCTAGCTTGTTGATCTTCTGATCTCTCAATACCTGGGTGGCTGATACGTTTAGCTGACCGCTTGCAGCTTGTGGGTGTTTGATATGATCATCGCCTGCTACCGGCGTATTGACGATTCTTTAGAGTCCTATACAGAGGTTTCTTGGCACAGACAAAACGGAGTAGAGGCACATATGTGATACATGCAGGACCGAGGATAATGCGATATGAGATACCGTATTATATTCTCGCGATATTTAGATATGAACCGGGACATCAAATCAAGTGTTGATTCGATGAATCGGTACATGATATATTAGTCGGTTATATTCGATATAGCCGGATCGTTGGATCAAGTGTTGATTCGATGATTTAATGTACAATGATATATATGATATATTGTATTACATTATCTAATATTGGCTTGCTTTATTATTTCATTTTCTCACCGGATTAATACATTGATATATATGCGATATATGTTAATTGTATTATTTTCTTTTGTTCCAGATATGTAATATATATGTGATATATATTATTGTGACATGTAATGATTTATTATGAAACATGTTTAAGGATGATAAAAAGGGATTAGGGTTTGATTAGGGTTAGCTCATTCTTGTTCATTCTAGAAGGATTCTTTTTTGTCCTGGTTAAGATATTATGGTTGATACTTATCCTTAACCAAACCAAACCCTAACTCTAGTTTATTCTCTATAAACTTTTAACCTCTCATCCTTTACCATGGTTCCATAATCAATCATATACATTTATTTACTATTCATCATAAAAGGATTATTCTCTTCATTCTTCATCTTCTTCTCCTTTTAGTTTTTGAGAGAGAGCTCAGTAGAATTTCCTTTTGTGATGATTTCTTGTGAGAAAGTGAATTAAAAAGAAAGCATAAATACTACTCCATCATCCTTATCTAATCTAGCCCATTAGATTAGGGTGTTCATCTCTTTAGAGTGAGAAAGCTTGGGTTATAGCAACTTCGACGTAGATCATCGGAGAATCGGAACACTTCAAGCTAGCATGGATCGTTCGAGTCGTGGAGCCTCTCTTGAGTCCGGGAGATCGTGGATCGCGGCGAAGGGACCTCTACTCGGAACTTGTGAAGCGAAGGAGCAGACTACAAAAGTTGTAATCCCTCACACTTAGCTTTAAAGATGTTATCTTGCATGCTAAGCCCTAATAATCTAGCGAAGATCCAGTCTTTGGGTTGTTCGGCACATGTAAAATTTTATTCGGGCATGTTTGATGCTTTATGAACCTTCACAAGTGTGCCTAGGAGCCCTACAGTGGTATCAGAGCCTAGCTAGAGCATTAGACGACGTGTTTACGAAGTTAAAACTACGATCGAACCCGAACCGACGAAAATGAACCCCTCTCTGGATATTTTTCAAAAATGCGATTTTTTCTGAATTAAAAATACCTGAAAAATTTAGCATAGAGAAATAAGAATAACTATGAAATACGAGGATGTGATCCGTACAGACCGCCGCGAAATTGCGGCCTTACCCTGCTTGGGCCGCGGTTACGCGGCAGTACTTATTGATGTGACTGTTTTTATTCCACAGTAATTCTTCATAAATTGATATATTGTTTCTGGTATTTTTATTTTTACTCAAGTATTGAGTATTCTGGGGTTTATTTTGTAATCGTAGATTCGATCGGAATATTTAAATTCGTTATTATTTCCGGATATTTAGAAATTGTTAAAATGTTCGAACAGATATCATTAACTCACTTTTTCCCGGCAGGGCAAAATTTTCAAGTGTGAATTTTTTTTCCGGGGTTTGAATCTTTTGGAGAAATGTGCAAGTAACACGGTGGACCCTCTAGAAGACAACAAACCTTAACTCGATTATGTGACCATCTTGAACTTCCTTTTGAACCTTCGGGTTTGGGGCAATACGGCGTGCCACATGTGAGGCGTTGGCTTGACCCTTCTACGGCTGGATCACTTGTACTGTGACATATTCTGGGATTATTTGAACTCTGCTCAAGTGTTAAGCACTTTAGGAAATTTTGGGTATTTGATTATCTATTCGAAAAGTTTAATACTTACTATTTATCTGGAATGTGATACAATATATGGAATTCATTGTGTTAGGCACGAAATGCGAAATATGTTATATTTCGGATTTACGATGTCTAAAGTGTTTATGGATTCCAAATATTGTAGTTTTACAATTTCTTTTCTGTGACCGTAAGTGTAGTATGTAGTTGTATTGCCGGTTGTCGTTGCTATACATCGACGACGATCGGTGTATGCATACTTACTTACGTTGATGATATGAGATATTATGTGTTGCTGAGATATGATGTGCAGGATTGTCGCGATTGAATAGCCGGGGGTTTTATGTGAGAGAGTTTTATATTTTCATTCATGTAAATTCAAATGTAATGTAATATTCTTTTATTTGGGGCACTTCCAGGTTGAGGTTGATGCCACCAGTGTTGTATATTATTTACTTTTCCGCATTAGGATGGATCCAAGGAGGGGAGCACAAGTGATGGGGTTCTGGGGTTCAGTGGGAGGCCATCTCGAGGAGTCGAGACCGGGTCTCCTAAACTCCAGAATTGGTCGGGTCGCTTACCGCTCTCGTAGGGGTCCACGGTGTGGGCTTGGCTATTCATCGCGACTGTGGAATCCGTATTTTCTATTGTTTGCTAAATACTAAATACGGACGTTCTAGTATATCCCACATTATATCTATGTTTCTTATGCGATATCTGTGATGTGATCATTTGATATGTTTTGATGGATACAGTATATAGTATATATGATATATTATATAAACGTTACTTATGTTTTACACTCGCACTAGCCCTGCCCTGCTCTGTCGTTAGTTACCTTACCTAACGGTGCACGAGGGGACATCGAGGCGAATGCGGATGGCATAAGTGTACGTCGTATTTATCTGTGATGCTTAGGAAGCATAAGCTGATGGGATTTTTTATTAATGAGATTAATAATAAGAAAAGAAACCTAAAAGATGTTGTAGAATCAAAACTTTATAAAAAGGGTAGCTACAGTTTTGCTTTGTATAGTGGTATATATGATATACCCTGCACCTTATTCGATGAGGAAAGAGCCGAGATCCCTTCACTGGGAGTGACCTTTTTAGCGAAACTGGCAGATGCTACAAAACTCGGTTTGTCTTTTGATTGCTTTTAGAGTTTTGCTTTGCACAGTGATATATATGATATGTCCTGCACCTTATTCGATGAGGAAAGAGCCGAGATCCCTTCACCGGGAGTGACCTCTTTAGCAAAACTAATGAAAGCCTCAAAAACACTCCATTTCAAAATTTCACTTGATTCTACGACGATATCAAGTTCATTACGCAATAGGTTTTCAGAAAAACCTGTCGTAGCCCTCCGTCATTTCAGATAAAGACTATTTAGTATTCATGCTGCGTTTGTTGACCTCTGTCAAGGCGTAGTGTGCGGTAGCTAACTAGTAATTATCTGTAAAGCATGTGATATGATTGGATTAGGGTAGTCGTACGACCTTGTTGACCTCTGTCAAGGGTCGTGCGAGTGGGTTTGATTCAATCAAGAAATGACGGGTTGAACTTGACTAGTGCACTATGGTTTGTTGACCTCTGTCATGGTCATAGCACACTAGGGGCAAAATATTATAAGGAATTTCAAGTGTTGAAATTTGCAATGAGATTGCATACCTTCTATGAGATAGTTGGATCCCGATACCCACTGCGAGTAAGTGTTACTCCTAGGAGAGTTTTACACAGGACAATTAGTCGATCAAGTAGGCGTCTAGAAAAGTGTTAACGAGGTTACGCCTTTGGGAAAAACGAGGTTTACTTTAATTAGGTCCGTGCGAAAGCACGGGGAACCTCCCTCAAGTACCGACACTGCTCTGGTTGAAAGATTGACGAAATTGTAGGGTGTAATTAATCCCGGCTAATCTTACCTTTTAGGGTTTGAAGGTAGATTTGATAAAAACAGTGGGAGACATCCTGATTAGATAAGATAATAACCAATCTAATCTTGCAAGAGCATACGCTAAAGTGTTTTCTTCTCTCTCTCTCCAGGTAGCGACCATGTCAGGCCATAATCAAGATAATAATATGGATGTATTGACTGAACCCATTTTTTATACTGAGCAGGGGAACGTTGGACCCGTTCTTTCTTATAAGAGTTATAAAACTGAACAGGGAATAGGAGAATATCTGGATTCTCACGCCGCCCAAAAGAATATGCATGTTGATGCATCTTCTTCAGGTGTGTTAGTTATTGAGAAATGTTTCTCAGTTCACCCTACGTCCTGGGTATTAGATACCGGATCAGGATCCCACATATGTAAATTGTTACATGGGCTACGTAAAGGTAGAGAACTAGGAAAAGGTAATCATTCCGTTCAAGTAAGGAACGGTGCAAGTATTGCAGCCAAAGCAGTTGGCGAATATCACCTAGTATTGCCAAGTCGTAATACACCGATTCTAAATGAGTGCTATTATATACCAAACATGATGTGCAACATTATATCAGTCTCTTTATTAAGTAAAGAAGGATATAATTTTGTAGTAAAGGATAATGTTATAAATATATTCCTAGATCAAAAGTTGATTGCATCAAGCTCGTTACATAATGGCATATTCATTCTAAATCAGAATACAGTCCTCAATATACAAAGCACACACAAGAGGAAAAGTTTAGAAATGAACGAATCCTACTTGTGGCATTGTAGACTTGGTCATATCAATGCGACACGACTGGCTAAGTTACATAAGGATGGTTATTTGAATCTGTTTGAATTATCATCTTATGATACTTGCCATTCATGTCTCAAAGGAAAAATGACCAAAGCTCCGTTTAGTGGACACGGAGAAAGAGTTACTGAACTCTTAGGACTGGTACATAGTGATGTATGCGGTCCCATGTCTACGCATGCCAGGAACGGTTCTTCCTACTTCATTACATTCACTGACGATCTCTCTAGATTCGGACATGTGTTCCTGATGAAACACAAGTCTGAAGCTTTTGAGAAATTCAGAGAATATAAGCACGAAGTAGAAAAACAAACGGGCAAAAGTATTAAGATCCTTTGATCTGATCGAGGAGGAGAATACTTAAGCAATGAGTTCCTAGATTATCTAAAAGAGAATGGGATTCTCTCTCAGCTTACTCCTCCTTATACACCATAGCACAACGGTGTATCGGAGCGGAGGAATCGCACCCTATTAGATATGGTGCGCTCTATGATGAGTACAGCTGAGTTACCTATTTCCTTCTGGGGGTATGCGCTTGAGACAGCAGCATACCTATTAAATCAAGTTCCAACTAAATCTGTACCTACCACACCATATGAGACATGGAGTGGGAAGAGACCATGTCTTAAACGAGTTAAGATATGGGGTTGTCTGGCCTATGTCAAAAGGCAAAATCCAGACAAACTTGAGGCACGGTCAGTTCTATGTAAGTTTGTGGGATATCCTAAACATTCAAATGGATATTTTTTCTACCACAGTGAACAACAAAAGGTGTTTATTGCTCAACATGCCACCTTTTTAGAAAAGAAATTTCTTGAAAAAGAGATTAGTGGCTCTGAGGTAGAACTGGAAGAAGTTCCAGCAACACAAACTGTAACTGAAGATTTACTGGAACCAGAGGATTCGATAGTACCCGACGAACCCCAGCCTCTCCGCCGATCTAGTAGGGTTTCTCGTCCACCTGAGAGATACTACGGTTTTCTCATTGATGGTGGAAGCGAGGATTGCATCATGGAAGATGATGACCCGACTAGTTTCGAGCAGGCCATCACGAGTGGTGACTCTGTGAAATGGCTGGATGCAATGCGATCTGAGATGGAATCCATGTACACCAATAAAGTATGGATTTTGGAAAATGCTCCTGAAGGGGTAAAACCCATTGGGAGCAAGTGGATTTTTAAAAAGAAATTTGGTGTAGATGGAAAAGTTGAGACTTTCAAAGCTAGACTTGTAGCAAAGGGATTTCGTCAACGACCAGGTGTGGATTATGACAAACCCTTTTCTCCAGTGGCTATGCTTAAGTCCATCCGGATCTTACTTGCCATTACTGCATACCATGACTACGAAATCTGGCAAATAGATGTTAAGACCGCCTTTCTAAATGGTGATTTAGAAGAGTGCGTGTACATGACTCAGCCAGAGGGCTTCGTAGATAGTGGGAGCAGCGGAAAGATGTGCAAGCTGCTTAAATCAATTTATGGGTTAAAACAAGTATCGCGGAGTTGGAACATCTGTTTTGATGTAGTAGTCAAAGAGTTTGACTTCATCAAAAACATAGATGAACCTTGTATCTATAAGAAGGTAGTAGAGAGTAAGGTTGTCTTCCTCGTATTGTACGTGGATGACATACTCTTGATAGGAAATGATATTCCTATGCTGCAATCAGTCAAGCTCTTCTTATTACAAAGATTCTCAATGAAAGATCTAGGTGATGCCTCCTGCATATTGGGGATTAGGATCTATAGAGATAGATCCAAAAGGATACTGGGATTGTCCCAATCCAGGTACATTGACACCATACTAAAGAGGTTTAGTATGGAAGAATCCAAGCGTGGGAACCAACCCATGATCTCTGGACTCACTCTCTCCAAAGAGATGTCTCCCTAGACTGATTTGGAGAGAGCTCGCATGCAAGGGATACCCTATGCTTCGGCAGTAGGCTCTATCATGTACGTGATGCTATGTACAGTTAGGTTAGTCTAGCACCCTATGATGAGTTTTGAAGCATCACATGTCCCAAAGTTTAAATTTTTATGGTGCTAAACTTACATATAATGGAATCGATCCTAGAAAATTAGGGTTTCGAATGAAAAAGCGAATCAAACTAGGGTTTCGAGACTACAACCTTTGTAGCTCCCTTTCGCTGGACTCCTTGGTGTCTTGGGTGTTGGAAGAAGGTCCTCTTGAAGTCCTCTTACGTCCACGACGATCCACCACGGAGTTCTCCGTCCAAGCTTGCAACTTCGTAAAACCGAAGAGAACACTCTAAGCAAGTTGGCTAAATTTGCATAGAATGATGTTGTGGTTTGGAATCTCACTTCAAAAACCTTTCTTTGAGTGTGTTTAACTCACTAGAAAAACCTAGAGATCAAATGGTGAAGGAGGATGAAGATGGTGGCTTTTCTTTTTAGCAAGTGTAGAATGATAAAAAGATGACCATGAAGAAAGAAATAAAATATAACCTTTTATATTTTATTCCTTCTTACCTCTAACCATGATTAAGTGATGGAGGGTTTATTTAACTTGAGTTTTAAATGATAAAGAGAAGGATAACCCAAGGTTAGAGGTAGGTGAGCAAGGTTAGGTTAGAAGAAGAATGTAGAAGCTAACAAAGATTATCCTTTTCTTTTCAATTTGTTTTAAATCCAAAATTAAATAAAAAACCATCACATAATCTATGGTGTGAGTCTTATATTGCCACCATTTCCATGTGCTAACAACCATGATAGATGGGTGTATGTGTGTATGCATGTATGCACATCCACATGTGCATGAAACTAGATAGAAAGAAAGAAACATATACACACATGCATACATCCATCATGTCCATGAAAGGTTTTAAGTGAGAAAACTAATGGTTAAATGATAAATCAACACTTGATTTATCAATCCGGTCATATCTCATATGACCCCACCAAAAGAAGGCCGCCCGATCAATGTCCGATATCATATACGCATATTTTAATCGGGTGCATGCGCATATCGCATACGCGCACCACAACGTTTCGCCTGGTGTAGCGTCTTGAAATGTCGTTTTGATGTTTTCCTGAAATTCGGTGAAAATTCGGTATTTTTCCGAAAACCGTCTTTCTCGATATTTTGCAGTTTAGGGCTAATTATACCTTAAATGGATAGGTAATTACTTGTTTTTAGTAGCTAATGAGTTAATTATGAAATTTTGGTCATTTAAAAATTTTTCCCTATTTTTCAATTTTTTAATATTATTTTAAGCCGGTAAGAAAATACATTAAATAAGCGATAAATACAAATTTTTCCGGGCTAATTTTGATCTCTAAAATTATGATAATTATAATCTAGTGATAACATGAATTTTTAGTAATTTATTTTGATTTTTAACAAATTTTTATGTTATGAAACGAATTTATTGAATTTTGAGCTAAAACTTGCAATTTTTGAGTTGTAGGGGGCCTTTTTGCATAAAATTTCTTTTGTAAAACCCCTCTCTCTTTTTCCTCAGCCCTAGGACAGCCCCACCTTGTGTGAGACCAGAAAATTCTGATCTCTTTTCTTTAGTTGCTTTCTTGAGTGATTTAAGGGGTTTTTTGGGTTTATTTTAATTAAAATGAATAAAGTAAGGTGCATTTGACTTTGTGGACTTGACCCATGACCTTCGCCACTTGCCCACACCCTCCCCCATTCCTCCTCTGGCCGAAAATCCTGCACACCCTCTTCTTCCTCTCTTTTCTTTTCATTTTCTTCAATTTCTTCAAGAAAATACATAAAAATCCATGATTTAATTCAAAAATCCAAACAAAATCCTTAAGCTATCATTATCCTTAGCCATTCTTGCTTGGATCTTGGTGTTGAGGCCATCATTTGGAGCAAAATTTTCTTGCTTGATCCATAGATCAAGAGGTATAATTTCTATCATGTTAAATTCTTTTGTTTAAGTTCTTATGTTAGATGGTTTAGTGTTAAATTTAGTGTAGTTTAAATCTAGTTTTCTTAGGTTTTGCTTAAAAAATTTTAGCTAGGGTTTTGAAGCCATAATACTTAATTAGATTGTTTTATAGTTAATCTAGTGGTTAATTAACTAATCCATATAGTTATCTTGTTGTTATAGTTTTCAATTTTGCTAAATTAGTTAATTTTAGAAGGGTGAAATTGTTGTTTTAAATTTTCAAGAGAGGGTTTAGGTTTGGTAATGGTTTGTGAAACATGATTAGTGAGTTGATTAAGTTTTAGAAAACATTATTTAGTTGATTGAACCTAAATTGTTATCTAGTATTTTGCTAACCTAACCTAAGAGGTTAATTTTCTTAAGTGGGCTTTTGTTGTGTTAAATTATGCTTTCAAGTGTGGAAATGGATTGGGAAATTGCTAAGTTATGAATTCAAGAATGGTTGTTTATGGAAAATAGGATTGGAATCATGGTTAATGTGATGTAATTAGTGTGTGTGGATTGCTTGTAGTGTGCTTGGGTGAGTATGCTAGATTGTAGTCGTTTTGTCGCAAATCGGCGACGTTGCACCGATTTTTGGAATGTATCTGCTTACTAGATTTTTTATATAAATTATGTGATGGATTATTTTCGACATCTTGATGATTGTAATGGCTTGTCCTACGACTTTTAGGATGCGTGAGTGCGGATTTTTGGGTAGTCGGGTTTTAGTTTCGCCGGGCGACCCAAATCGGCGTTTTTCGGCAGTTTTGTGATTTTCGCGTGTGTTCCGCGCACTTTGTGCACGTTGTACCTAGTTAGCGAACTTTAGTTGTTTCGTTGGGGTTTTGCGTCGTTCTTGATATGTAACCTTATGTCTGGTATTGATGTAAATTCCAGGTTCGGTCGCGGAGACGTCAGACGCGGCGCGAAAGGGAAAGGCGGTGATTGGACACAGCTAGCCAGGGATTCCGGTGAGTAGATTTAACATCTACGGGGGACGATCGTTTGGATGGCGCAAGTCGCCCGATAGATTTAGTAAACTGAAAAATAGTAAACTGGATATCCACTTGTGACATTAGAATAATATTACTGGCATGATAATTGCTGCAATTAGATCAATATGTTATACCCATATACGCAAACTCAATTGTAGGACACATGCACCATTACCAGGTTTTTATATGCAGCACGAGCACTATTCATGTTTACACACACACCCTGGTAATTGCCATGCCACCACACTAGATAACTTTTAAATTGAAACCTTTTACTAATCGATATTTAAACTGGTACTATTGCCTTTAATTCCTTAAAAATGAAACCGTAGTATTGCTATTCATGTGCATGTACTTCATCATATTAATTGTTCATGCTTAATCCATTGATCACACATCGCAACTTAATTATTGATATCATACGCATTCATTATCATTGATATATGCACTTATGAGGATTTCTTGAGATTTTATGATATTGCTGGATTTCGGGGGAAAACCGCAAAATTTCTAAACTTATTATATTTTTAAAATATGTAAAATTGCGGTTTTCTAGTGATGTAAGTGTCGTACACCATGAGTTTGCTGTGGATTTGGAAATCCGTGTCGAGGAGTGGAGGAACCGGCACGGGTACATGGTGGGCCCGGTAAGATACCCCGGGGCAAGAGGAATGTGGTGATGACGTTGAGCCTGGCAGGGGATGGATTACCTACCGGTGACTGTTTGGGACGGCGGATATCCAGAGGATACCGACCGTGGCCGCTAGATGATGATATATTGATATTTGAGATGGATCAGCCGGACGGCTGAGGCCAGAGATACATTTATGAGATTTGAGACAGCTTTTGGGTGTCGTTGCTGGACACCGATTTTCGTCGATTCATTGACATTATGCTGGCATTCTAAAAGAGTTTCAAAAAAACAAAAAAAGAGATAAAATATTTCTTATATATACCTATTGAGACCTCAGATTTTCATGTTGCATACATATTAGCACACTGATATGATATACACACCTGCTAGTGCATCCAGTCATACCTGTATTTTAGATGCTAGGATGCTTGTGTGCATGCATACGATAGCCTTTGTAGATGTTATTTATTACTCACGAGTTGGCAACTCACCCCCGTTGTGCCACAGTCTTTTGCAGGTCCGCTCCGTCAGTTCAGTAACGGCGGGCGCACTTGTCTTTTGCCTCTTTTGCCTGAGCTCGAGTTTTGCTCATAGGTGGGTTATGTTATTATTTTGTACCACTTGTATATTCTTGTATCTAGTGTACTTCATCTACTGTTTCTACCAGATTATTGTATATTGACCTAGAGATGAGACTGTGAGGTTTGTGGATTTTATGCTGTATTTTGGGGTCGAGCTCACTTGAGCCGACATGCTACTTTTTTTTCATGCTTCCTTATGATTATTATGCTTGCTGTCATTTACATTGCGTGGGATTTGTGACCGCCTTATGGCGAAGAGCTAGCTCCCGCTTGGGGATGCCCTATTTTGTTGGTTTTACATATATTCTTGTTGTACCCATTTTTGGGGGCCAGTATTTACAAAGGAGACTCTGCCGAAATTTTCGGGAAAAATTGGTATTGTTTTTAAAAAAGGGTTTTACATGACTTATTTGATAACTCGCTTTCAATTGATTGGGTTTTCTTCACTCTTTTGCTTAATTGGTTTTGTTTTCTGGGCTTTGGCTTACTTATTTTACGGACGTCTTTAGACGTTTCGTAAACTTAAGTGCCAGTCACGTTCCGTACCCTGCGGGTCGTGACAAAGTTGGTATCAGAGCGATAGGTTTTACCTTTGTGAGTGTAGGATGACCCTTGGTAGATGGAGTAAGTGACTTAAGCAGGGTAACGTAGCGTGCGTATGTCCGCGGCATACTTACGATACGGTACTCCGCCTAAGTGACTTTAGGATACTTGCTTGAAAAAAAAATTCCTTCTTCAATTCAGTGTATCCTATGATCCTATTGCACTGTTCTTACTATCCGTTATCCTGTAACAGCCACTATGCCGCCGAAGGCTACGAGGGCACAGAGGGCTGCCGCAAGAGACGAGATTCGAGCTGGCTCGTCCGAGACTAGGACTGAGCAGGGCGGTATGCCTACGCCGCAGGGACAGACCGATCCACCTTCCCCAGGCCGTATGGATAGGCTCGAGACCGGTATGGAGGAGTTGCGACAGATGATGGGAGGCATGCAGGAGCTGCGTCAGATGGTAGGATCCCTAGTTGCAGCCAGTCGTACACCGAGGCCGGATGACGTACCTACTACATCACAGACGACCATGATACCTGCTCCTACTACTACCACCGTGGCCATTCCGGTTTCACTACAGGATTTCATGAGGCTGAGACCTCCAGTATTCACCGGCACCGAGACAGCGGAGGACCCACAGACGTTCCTTGACAGTTTAGCCAGGATCTGCCGTTCGCTGAGATGTTCGGATGATCGATGGGTAGAGCTTGCGAGTTTCCGACTAGAGGGTCTCGCGCAGACATGGTGGGAGTCAGTCTTGAGAGGTCGAGCTGCAGATCTACCGCCTATGACTTGGGTCGAGTTTACAGCGGTCTTTCTAGCCCGTTTCCTTCCAGAGAGCGTTCGTGACGCCAGAGCTCGCAGCTTCGAGGCCTTAGTCAAGACACCTGGGATGACGGTGTCTGAGTATGATATCCAGTTTACACAGTTATCCCGATATGCTCAGTATTTGGTGGATACCGAAGAGAAGATGGTGAAGAGGTTCGTACAGGGACTTGATGCCCAGCTATATCTTGCCATTGGCGCCCAGCACTACGACACTTATTTAGCTGCTATGGATACAGCATTGCGGATGGAGGCACGCATATCACGGACTTCGGCCGTTTCTGGGCCGAAGAGGATGCGCACCGATGTACCGCCTCAGAGGCAGCACGCCAAATTCTTTCCGAGAGATAGGCCTGGCAGAGGATTTGGGCGGGGACAGTTATATGGTTCTTATCCCCAGGGGCAGCAGCCGTCGCCAGGATGTTTTAGGTGCGGGAGTCCGCACCATCTTGTCAGAGACTGTCCGGTGAGACGGCAGGGAGCAGCGACAGTTCCGCACGTGACCCTACCACCATCACCACCCCCTCCTCAGAGAGCCCTACTTCCTACCCCAGGCGATGCTCCACGCCAGTTAGGTGCACCGAGAGGCCGTGGACGCGGCGGTCCTGTTCAGAGAGGACGAGGAGGCAGAGGCCGAGGACGAGGTCAGCCCGCTATCGGTGGAGGACAGGCCCGAGTTTTTGCTTTGACACCGCAGGATGCGCAGGCATCCAATGCCGTTGTGACAGGTACCTTGCCAGTTTGTTCTTTCGACGCACGGGTATTATTCGACCCAGGTTCCACACATTCGTACGTATCTACACACTTTGCACCGATGTTGGGCCGTGAGTCGTCGTCGTTAGATCGGCCGCTTGTTGTTGTTACTCCTGTAGGCGAGTCGTTTGTCGCTCGGTTTGTATTTCGTTTGTGTTCCGTTCGTATCGGGGAGAGGGATTCATCAGTTGATTTGATACTCCTCGATATGTTGGACTTTGATGTGCTTCTGGGCATGGATTGGCTAGCCACTTGTTATGCTTCGGTGGACTGCCGTGAGAAGGCAGTCAGATTTAGCTTTCCGGGAGAGCCAGTCCTTGTTATTCGGGGAGACCGCAGTGTCACCCTTTCCAGTTTAATTTCGTCTCTTCGCGCTGGTCAGCTCTTGCGGAAGGGATGTCAGGGATTCTTAGCGTTTGTTTGTGATACTTGAGCTGCAGAGGTTCCGTTGGACCGGGTCCCGGTAGTTTGTGAGTTCCCTGATGTTTTCCCTGATGAGCTACCTGGGCTACCGCCTGAGCGCGATGTTGAGTTCTGCATTGATTTGATTCCCGGTTCGGGGCCTATTTCTATACCGCCTTATCGGATGGCCCCGGCAGAGCTTCGAGAGCTGAAGGATCAGTTGCAGGATTTGTTAGATAAGGGGCTTTTCGACCGAGTGTTTCTCCGTGGGGTGCTCCGGTCCTGTTTGTCAAGAAGAAGGATGGAAGTTTGCGCTTATGTATCGACTACCGCCAGCTGAACAAAGTTACCGTTCGGAACAGATATCCGTTGCCGCGCATTGATGATTTGTTCGACCAGCTTCAGGGTGCGGGGTATTTCTCGAGGATCGACTTGCGATCAGGATACCATTAGCTGCGAGTTCGACAGGAGGATATACCGAGGACAGCTTTCCGCACGCGCTACGGCCACTACGAGTTTTTGGTGATGTCGTTCGGACTCACCAACGCCCCAGCAGCATTCATGGATTTGATGAACCGTACATTCAGGCCGTATCTTGACTTGTTCATCATCGTGTTTATCGACGATATCTTGGTGTACTCCCGGAGCAGAGAGGAGCACGAGCAGCACTTGCGGATTACGTTACAGACTCTGAGGGAGCACCAGCTGTTCGCGAAGTTCTCCAAGTGTGCTTTCTGGCTGGACAGCGTCGGATTCTTAGGTCACGTGGTTATGAGAGACGGCATTTGTGTGGACCCGAAGAAGATTGAGGCTGTTCAGCAGTGGCCCCGACCTACATCGGTTACTGAGATCCGTAGTTTTCTAGGCTTGGCGGGCTACTACAGGCGTTTTGTTCAGGACTTCTCCCGTATAGCTGCACCGTTGACCGGTTTGACCTGGAAGGGAGTTCCTTTCGTTTGGACAGAGGAGTGCGAGCGCAGTTTTCAGCAGCTACGGACTTGTTTGACTATGGTGCCGGTATTATCTTTGCCCTCGGGATCAGGCGGATTTGTTGTCTACTGTGATGCTTCGCGAGTGGGATTAGGATGCGTATTGATGCAGCATGGCCGGGTGATCGCTTATGCTTCTCGGCAGTTGAAGAAGAATGAACAGAACTACCCCACTTATGATTTGGAGATGGCTGCAGTGGTCTTTGCACTGAAGATTTGGCGACATTACCTTTACGGCGAGTCGTGTCAGATATTCACCGATCACAAGAGCTTAAAGTACATATTTCAGCAGCGAGACCTGAACCTCAGACAGTGTCGTTGGATGGAGTTGGTGAAAGACTACGACTGCGAGATCTTATATCACCCCGGCAAGGCAAATGTGGTGGCAGATGCGTTGAGTAGGAGGCCCGGGGGTAGTCTATCCTTTTTGCGCGCAGTGCAGAGGCAGTCGTCAGCAGATTGGCAGATGTTATGCGACAGCCGAGTTAAGTTCGAGTTCACTCAGACAGGGGGACAGCTCGCGCATGTTCGTGCACGCCCACAGTTGCTTGACCGTATATATGAAGCACAGCGCAGTGACGACCGTTGCTCAGAGATCATGGCACAGGTGGGACAGGGCAGATTTTCCGAGTTCGTGGTTGACGATCAGGGGATTTTACGATATGGATCTAGACTGTGCATACCAGATGCTGATGGATTGCGGCGCGACATTCTTGAGGAGGCACACCGATCAGTGTATAGTGTCCACCCCGGTTCCACCAAGATGTACCATGATATGAGAGAGACCTACTGGTGGGACGGGATGAAGAGGGACATTGCGGAGTTCGTTTCGAGATGCCTGACTTGTCAGCAAGTCAAGGCCGAGCACCAGAGGCCCGCAGGAGAGCTACAGCCGTTACCCATTCCAGAGTGGAAATGGGAGCAGATTTCGATGGACTTCGTTATGGGTCTACCCAGGACCAGTCGAGGGTACGACTCCATCTGGGTGATCGTGGATAGATTGACGAAAGCGGCTCACTTCCTGCCAGTGAAGACGACTTTCAGCTTCGCTCAGTATGCTCAGCTCTATATTGACGAGATCGTGCGACTACATGGCGTACCGACTTGTATCGTGTCAGATCGAGGCACTCAGTTCACCAGCCGACTTTGGCAGAGACTTCAGGAGGCTTTGGGCACTCGTTTGAGCTTCAGCACAGCGTTTCATCCGCAGACAGACGGACAGTCAGAGCGGACCATTCAGACTCTCGAGGACATGCTCAGAGCATGCGTGTTAGACTTTGGGGGTAGCTGGGATCGTCATTTATCTCTAGTGGAGTTCTCCTACAACAACAGCTTCCAGGATACTATTCAGATGGCACCTTTCGAGGCATTGTATGGGAGGAGATGCAGATCGCCCGTTTGTTGGACAGAGCTCAGCGAGAGCAGCATTTTGGGGCCGCAGCTTGTTGAGGAGACGACATCGAAGATCCAGTTGATCCGAGACCGGATGAGAGCGGCTCAGAGCAGGCAGAAATCGTATGCTGACAGGCGCCGTCGCAGATTAGAGTTCGCAGTTGGCGACCATGTTTTTCTGAGGGTCTCTCCGATGAAGGGCGTGATGCGTTTTGGGCGAAAGGGGAAGCTTAGCCCTAGATTCGTAGGTCCCTTCGAGATCCTCGAGCGTGTTGGCGCTGTTGCATATCATTTGGCTCTTCCTCCCAGCTTTCCCGATGTTCACCCCGTCTTCCATGTTTCGATGCTCCGCAAGTACCTTCACGACCCTTCGCATGCGATTCAGCACCCGACAGTCCAGCTAGAGCGCGACCTTTCTTTTGCAGAGCAGCCGGTGGCCATCCTGGATTGGCAGGTGAAGAAGTTGAGGTCGAAGATTATACCAACCGTCAAGGTCCTTTGGCGTAGCCCGAGCAGCGAGGAGGTTACCTGGGAGACCGAGGGCGAGATGAGGAAGAAGTATCCCCATCTCTTCGAAGGTACGCGTAGCTATATTTTTAAATTCGGGGACCGAATTTCTTTAAGGGGGGAAGATTGTAGCGTCTTGAAATGTCGTTTTGATGTTTTCCTGAAATTCGGTGAAAATTCGGTATTTTTCCGAAAACCGTCTTTCTCGATATTTTGCAGTTTAGGGCTAATTATACCTTAAATGGATAGGTAATTACTTGTTTTTAGTAGCTAGTGAGTTAATTATGAAATTTTGGTCATTTAAAATTTTTTCCCTATTTTTCAATTTTTTAATATTATTTTAAGCCGGTAAGAAAATACATTAAATAAGCGATAAATACAAATTTTTCCGGGCTAATTTTGATCTCTAAAATTATGATAATTATAATCTAGTGATAACATGAATTTTTAGTAATTTATTTTGATTTTTAACAAATTTTTATGTTATGAAACGAATTTATTGAATTTTGAGCTAAAACTTGCAATTTTTGAGTTGTAGGGGGCCTTTTTGCATAAAATTTCTTTTGTAAAACCCCTCTCTCTTTTTCCTCAGCCCTAGGACAGCCCCACCTTGTGTGAGACCAGAAAATTCTGATCTCTTTTCTTTAGTTGCTTTCTAGAGTGATTTAAGGGGTTTATTTTAATTAAAATGAATAAAGTAAGGTGCATTTGACTTTGTGGACTTGACCCATGACCTTCCACACTTGCCCACACCCTCCCCCATTCCTCCTCTGGCCGAAAATCCTGCACACCCTCTTCTTCCTCTCTTTTCTTTTCATTTTCTTCAATTTCTTCAAGAAAATACATCAAAATCCATGATTTAATTCAAAAATCCAAACAAAATCCTTAAGCTATCATTATCCTTAGCCATTCTTGCTTGGATCTTGGTGTTGAGGCCATCATTTGGAGCAAAATTTTCTTGCTTGATCCATAGATCAAGAGGTATAATTTCTATCATGTTAAATTCTTTTGTTTAAGTTCTTATGTTAGATGGTTTAGTGTTAAATTTAGTGTAGTTTTAATCTAGTTTTCTTAGGTTTTGCTTGAAAAATTTTAGCTAGGGTTTTGAAGCCATAATACTTAATTAGATTGTTTTATAGTTAATCTAGTGGTTAATTAACTAATCCATATAGTTATCTTGTTGTTATAGTTTTCAATTTTGCTAAATTAGTTAATTTTAGAAGGGTGAAATTGTTGTTTTAAATTTTCAAGAGAGGGTTTAGGTTTGGTAATGGTTTGTGAAACATGATTAGTGAGTTGATTAAGTTTTAGAAAACATTATTTAGTTGATTGAACCTAAATTGTTATCTAGTATTTTGCTAACCTAACCTAAGAGGTTAATTTTCTTAAGTGGGCTTTTGTTGTGTTAAATTATGCTTTCAAGTGTGGAAATGGATTGGGAAATTGCTAAGTTATGAATTCAAGAATGGTTGTTTATGGAAAATAGGATTGGAATCATGGTTAATGTGTTGTAATTAGTGTGTGTGGATTGCTTGTAGTGTGCTTGGGTGAGTATGCTAGATTGTAGTCGTTTTGTCGCAAATCGGCGACGTTGCACCGATTTTTGGAATGTATCTGCTTACTAGATTTTTTATATAAATTATGTGATGGATTATTTTCGACATCTTGATGATTGTAATGGCTTGTCCTACGACTTTTAGGATGCGTGAGTGCGGATTTTTGGGTAGTCGGGTTTTAGTTTCGCCGGGCGACCCAAATCGGCGTTTTTCGGCAGTTTTGTGATTTTCGCGTGTGTTCCGCGCACTTTGTGCACGTTGTACCTAGTTAGCGAACTTTAGTTGTTTCGTTGGGGTTTTGCATCGTTCTTGATATGTAACCTTATGTCTGGTATTGATGTAAATTCCAGGTTCGGTCGCGGAGACGTCAGACGCGGCGCGAAAGGGAAAGGCGGTGATTGGACACAGCTAGCCAGGGATTCCGGTGAGTAGATTTAACATCTACGGGGGACGATCGTTTGGATGGCGCAAGTCGCCCGATAGATTTAGTAAACTGAAAAATAGTAAACTGGATATCCACTTGTGACATTAGAATAATATTACTGGCATGATAATTGCTGCAATTAGATCAATATGTTATACCCATATACGCAAACTCAATTGTAGGACACATGCACCATTACCAGGTTTTTATATGCAGCACGAGCACTATTCATGTTTACACACACACCCTGGTAATTGCCATGCCACCACACTAGATAACTTTTAAATTGAAACCTTTTACTAATCGATACTTAAACTGGTACTATTGCCTTTAATTCCTTAAAAATGAAACCGTAGTATTGCTATTCATGTGCATGTACTTCATCATATTAATTGTTCATGCTTAATCCATTGATCACACATCGCAACTTAATTATTGATATCATACGCATTCATTATCATTGATATATGCACTTATGAGGATTTCTTGAGATTTTATGATATTGCTGGATTTCGGGGGAAAACCGCAAAATTTCTAAACTTATTATATTTTTAAAATATGTAAAATTGCGGTTTTCTAGTGATGTAAGTGTCGTACACCATGAGTTTGCTGTGGATTTGGAAATCCGTGTCGAGGAGTGGAGGAACCGGCACGGGTACATGGTGGGCCCGGTAAGATACCCCGGGGCAAGAGGAATGTGGTGATGACGTTGAGCCTGGCAGGGGATGGATTACCTACCGGTGACTGTTTGGGACGGCGGATATCCAGAGGATACCGACCGTGGCCGCTAGATGATGATATATTGATATTTGAGATGGATCAGCCGGACGGCTGAGGCCAGAGATACATTTATGAGATTTGAGACAGCTTTTGGGTGTCGTTGCTGGACACCGATTTTCGTCGATTCATTGACATTATGCTGGCATTCTAAAAGAGTTTCAAAAAAACAAAAAAAGAGATAAAATATTTCTTATATATACCTATTGAGACCTCAGATTTTCATGTTGCATACATATTAGCACACTAATATGATATACACACCTGCTAGTGCATCCAGTCATACCTGTATTTTAGATGCTAGGATGCTTGTGTGCATGCATACGATAGCCTTTGTAGATGTTATTTATTACTCACGAGTTGGCAACTCACCCCCGTTGTGCCACAGTCTTTTGCAGGTCCGCTCCGTCAGTTCAGTAACGGCGGGCGCACTTGTCTTTTGCCTCTTTTGCCTGAGCTCGAGTTTTGCTCATAGGTGGGTTATGTTATTATTTTGTACCACTTGTATATTCTTGTATCTAGTGTACTCCATCTACTGTTTCTACCAGATTATTGTATATTGACCTAGAGATGAGACTGTGAGGTTTGTGGATTTTATGCTGTATTTTGGGGTCGAGCTCACTTGAGCCGACATGCTACTTTTTTTTCATGCTTCCTTATGATTATTATGCTTGCTGTCATTTACATTGCGTGGGATTTGTGACCGCCTTATGGCGAAGAGCTAGCTCCCGCTTGGGGATGCCCTATTTTGTTGGTTTTACATATATTCTTGTTGTACCCATTTTTGGGGGCCAGTATTTACAAAGGCGACTCTGCCGAAATTTTCGGGAAAAATTGGTATTGTTTTTAAAAAAGGGTTTTACATGACTTATTTGATAACTCGCTTTCAATTGATTGGGTTTTCTTCACTCTTTTGCTTAATTGGTTTTGTTTTCTGGGCTTTGGCTTACTTATTTTACGGACGTCTTTAGACGTTTCGTAAACTTAAGTGCCAGTCACGTTCCGTACCCTGCGGGTCGTGACAAAGTTGGTATCAGAGCGATAGGTTTTACCTTTGTGAGTGTAGGATGACCCTTGGTAGATGGAGTAAGTGACTTAAGCAGGGTAACGTAGCGTGCGTATGTCCGCGGCATACTTACGATACGGTACTCCGCCTAAGTGACTTTAGGATACTTGCTTGAAAAAAAAATTCCTTCTTCAATTCAGTGTATCCTATGATCCTATTGCACTGTTCTTACTATCCGTTATCCTGTAACAGCCACTATGCCGCCGAAGGCTACGAGGGCACAGAGGGCTGCCGCCAGAGACGAGATTCGAGCTGGCTCGTCCGAGACTAGGACTGAGCAGGGCGGTATGCCTACGCCGCAGGGACAGACCGATCCACCTTCCCCAGGCCGTATGGATAGGCTCGAGACCGGTATGGAGGAGTTGCGACAGATGATGGGAGGCATGCAGGAGCTGCGTCAGATGGTAGGATCCTTAGTTGCAGCCAGTCGTACACCGAGGCCGGATGACGTACCTACTACATCACAGACGACCATGATACCTGCTCCTACTACTACCACCGTGGCCATTCCGGTTTCACTACAGGATTTCATGAGGCTGAGACCTCCAGTATTCACCGGCACCGAGACAGCGGAGGACCCACAGACGTTCCTTGACAGTTTAGCCAGGATCTGCCGTTCGCTGAGATGTTCGGATGATCGATGGGTAGAGCTTGCGAGTTTCCGACTAGAGGGTCTCGCGCAGACATGGTGGGAGTCAGTCTTGAGAGGTCGAGCTGCAGATCTACCGCCTATGACTTGGGTCGAGTTTACAGCGGTCTTTCTAGCCTGTTTCCTTCCAGAGAGCGTTCGTGACGCCAGAGCTCGCAGCTTCGAGGCCTTAGTCAAGACACCTGGGATGACGGTGTCTGAGTATGATATCCAGTTTACACAGTTATTCCGATATGCTCAGTATTTGGTGGATACCGAAGAGAAGATGGTGAAGAGGTTCGTACAGGGACTTGATGCCCAGCTATATCTTGCCATTGGCGCCCAGCACTACGACACTTATTCAGCTGCTATGGATACGGCATTGCGGATGGAGGCACGCATATCACGGACTTCGGCCGTTTCTGGGCCGAAGAGGATGCGCACCGATGTACCGCCTCAGAGGCAGCGCGCCAGATTCTTTCCGAGAGATAAGCCTGGCAGAGGATTTGGGCGGGGACAGTTATATGGTTCTTATCCCCAGGGGCAGCAGCCGTCGCCAGGATGTTTTGGGTGCGGGAGTCCGCACCATCTTGTCAGAGACTGTCCGGTGAGACGGCAGGGAGCAGCGACAGTTCCGCACGTGACCCTACCACCATCACCACCCCCTCCTCAGAGAGCCCTACTTCCTACCCCAGGTGATGCTCCACGCCAGTTAGGTGCACCGAGAGGCCGTGGACGCGGCGGTCCTGTTCAGAGAGGACGAGGAGGCAGAGGCCGAGGTCGAGGTCAGCCCGCTATCGGTGGAGGACAGGCCCGAGTTTTTGCTTTGACACCGCATGATGCGCAGGCATCCAATGCCGTTGTAACAGGTACCTTGCCAGTTTGTTCTTTCGACGCACGGGTATTATTCGACCCAGGTTCCACACATTCGTACGTATCTACACACTTTGCACCGATGTTGGGCCATGAGTCGTCGTCGTTAGATCGGCCGCTTGTTGTTGTTACTCCGGTAGGCGAGTCGTTTGTCGCTCGGTTTGTATTTCGTTTGTGTTCCGTTCGTATCGGGGAGAGGGATTCATCAGTTGATTTGATACTCCTCGATATGTTGGACTTTGATGTGCTTCTGGGCATGGATTGGCTAGCCACTTGTTATGCTTCGGTGGACTGCCGTGAGAAGGCAGTCAGATTTAGCTTTCCGGGAGAGCCAGTCCTTGTTATTCGGGGAGACCGCAGTGTCACCCTTCCCAGTTTAATTTCGTCTCTTCGCGCTGGTCAGCTCTTGCGGAAGGGATGTCAGGGATTCTTAGCGTTTGTTTGTGATACTCGAGCTGCAGAGGTTCCGTTGGACCGGGTCCCGGTAGTTTGTGAGTTCCCTGATGTTTTCCCTGATGAGCTACCTGGGCTACCGCCTGAGCGCGATGTTGAGTTCTGCATTGATTTGATTCCCGGTTCGGGGCCTATTTCTATATCGCCTTATCGGATGGCCCCGGCAGAGCTTCGAGAGCTGAAGGATCAGTTGCAGGATTTGTTAGATAAGGGGCTTTTCGACCGAGTGTTTCTCCGTGGGGTGCTCCGGTCCTGTTTGTCAAGAAGAAGGATGGAAGTTTGCGCTTATGTATCGACTACCGCCAGCTGAACAAAGTTACCGTTCGGAACAGATATCCGTTGCCGCGCATTGATGATTTGTTCGACCAGCTTCAGGGTGCGGGGTATTTCTCGAGGATCGACTTGCGATCAGGATACCATCAGCTGCGAGTTCGACAGGAGGATATACCGAGGACAGCTTTCCGCACGCGCTACGGCCACTACGAGTTTTTGGTGATGTCGTTCGGACTCACCAACGCCCCAGCAGCATTCATGGATTTGATGAACCGTACATTCAGGCCGTATCTTGACTTGTTCATCATCGTGTTTATCGACGATATCTTGGTGTACTCCCGGAGCAGAGAGGAGCACGAGCAGCACTTGCGGATTACGTTACAGACTCTGAGGGAGCACCAGCTGTTCGCGAAGTTCTCCAAGTGTGCTTTCTGGCTGGACAGCGTCGGATTCTTAGGTCACGTGGTTACGAGAGACGGCATTTGTGTGGACCCGAAGAAGATTGAGGCTGTTCAGCAGTGGCCCCGACCTACATCGGTTACTGAGATCCGTAGTTTTCTAGGCTTGGCGGGCTACTACA
The DNA here is from genome assembly GCA_030015575.1 of Agapanthus africanus. Classification (NCBI taxonomy): domain Eukaryota; kingdom Viridiplantae; phylum Streptophyta; class Magnoliopsida; order Asparagales; family Amaryllidaceae; genus Agapanthus; species Agapanthus africanus. The sequence continues at coordinate 363,198,851 of JASDDO010000001.1, read as the reverse complement.
GGCGTTTTGTTTAGGACTTCTCCCGTATAGCTGCACCGTTGACCGGTTTGACCCGGAAGGGAGTTCCTTTCGTTTGGACAGAGGAGTGCGAGCGCAGTTTTCAGTAGCAGTCCGGTCTCTTCGTCAGATATGCTGCATATCGAGCCTAGGGATGGTCACGTCGACCCTAATAACTCAATAAGTCGTGCCGGTGAATGGTCTATAACAGATCGAGAAACTACCGATAACACTTATCAGCAAATCTCAGCAGCCCTGGCCAGGGACTTACTGATATGACCAGTCGGGCACAGCACAGCATCAACTCCCAATACCGGGAGAGACGAAAACCCCTCCTATCGCTCATTGCCTTCGTGTGTCTCGGGACTGTACCCAAGGGCCACCTGTTTGCACGACTCAGTAGAGCCGTGGTAGGGTGACAATCAAAGTACAGTGGGAGAACACACAAGACTCTATGACGATCTCGGGTCTACAGACTAACCTGTACCAGTGTCACCTGAGAACTGCTATTCGACGATAGATATAATTCCATATAGGAGTTCTCGGTGAGTCCGTCCAGTGTACCCAGTCAGCACTGAGCACCCGTATATGATCTTGATGTCAAACATCGATGAATGTGGGAACATCCATCGTCCATCGCATGGGTCTAGTATCATATACGCTAGTCTACTCTGGTATATCAATGCCCCGTCTCGATATGCCTTCGACTAGGGACTTTCCAGGATATGCTTATAGACTACAGATGTCCCACTAGTATGATCTCCATCATAATCAGAGCAGTCAAGCCAATATCCTCAGGGCTTTATCAGCATGTATGAGTGAATAATAAGCATGATCAAGTCAACATGTCAGATAAAGAAGAACCAGATAGCATACTATCATGTAGAGCAAGAATGCATACGGAATATATATACATGTATAGATACATCCACTATCATATAATGGCCTCTAGGGCATACATATATCCAACAATCTTCCACTTGCACTAAGGCCAGTTATTGGCGTATCTCATACCCAACATCTCAAAAAGTCGCTCGTGCTGCGGCTGAGGGAGGGCCTTGGTGAATGGATCCGCGGCGTTATTCTTTGTGTCTACCCTCCTAATCTCGATCTCGCGGCGATCAACAATCTCCCGGATCAAATGAAAACGCCTCAGGATGTATCTGGACCGCTGATGGGATCTGGGCTCCTTGGCTAACGCCATAGCCCCATTATTGTCACAATACAAAGGTATTGGATCAATAATGGTTGGAACTACTCCTAGCTCCGAGACGAACTTCTTCATCCAGACGGCTTCCTTGGCGGCATCATTTGCAGCAATGTACTCAGCTTCCATCGTAGAGTCTGCAACGGTATCTTGTTTGGAACTCTTCCAACTCACCGCCCCTCCATTGAGGGTAAATACAAACCCAGAGATAGATTTGCTGTCGTCCTTATCGCTCTGGAAGCTCGAATCGGTAAAGGCCTCCATTTGGAGATCTCCATTACCATACACCAAGAACAATTCTTTAGTCCTTCGCAAGTACTTAAGAATGTTCTTCACTGCTGTCCAGTGATTCTCCCCTGGGTTGGATTGATACCTGCTTACAACACTAAGCGCGTAAGCTACATCTGGGCGTGTACATAACATCGCATACATTATAGATCCTACTGCCGAAGCATAGGGTATAATACTCATGCGAGCTCTCTCTTCATCGGTCTTTGGACAAGAATCCTTGGAGAGAGTGGCCCCATGGCAAGCAGGTAAGGCACCCCGCTTGGAGTCTTCCATACTAAACCTTTTTAGGATGGTGTCAATGTACCTGGTTTGGGACAATCCCAATAACCTTTTGGATCTATCCCTATAGATCCTTATGCCCAGAATGTACGTGGCATCACCCAGGTCCTTCATGGAGAACCTCAATGATAAGAAAGATTTGACCGACTGTAGCATAGGAATATCATTTCCTATCAGAAGAATGTCGTCCACGTACAATACGAGGAATGTGACAGCTCTCCCTACAGCCTTCTTATAAACACAAGGTTCATCTGGATTTTTGATGAAATCAAACTCTTTGATGACATCATCGAAACAGATGTTCCAACTCCGTGATGCCTGCTTTAACCCATATATGGATTTAAGCAATTTACATACTTTCCCGCTACTCCCACTATCAATGAAGCCCTCTGGCTGATCCATATAAACGCATTCTTCCAAATTTCCATTTAGAAATGTGGTTTTAACGTCCATCTGCCAGATTTCATAGTCGTAGTGAGCAGCAATAGCAAGTAGGATCCGAATGGATTTAAGCATGGCTACGGGAGAAAAAGTCTCGTCATAGTCCAAACCTGGTCTTTGACGAAAACCCTTCACCACTAGTCTTGCCTTATAGGTCTCCACCTGCCCATCTACACCAATCTTTCTTTTAAAGATCCATTTGCACCCTACAGGTTTTACCCCAGGGGGTACAACGTCCAAAGTCCACACTTTGTTGGTGTACATAGGCTCCATTTCGGATCTCATGGCATCCAGCCACTTCACAGAGTCTTTACTCGTGATAGCTTGCTGAAAACTGGTAGGATCATCATCATCCATGATGCAATCGTCTCCGTTACCATCAATGAGGAAACCGTAGTACCTCTCCGGTGGGCGAGAAGTCCTACCAGACCTACGGAGTGGCCGAGGTTCTTCAGTTTCTGCTGCAACAGCCGGTTCAACCAAATCGTCATTTGTAGTTTGTGTCTCTAGAACCTCTTCTAGATCCACCACCTTGCCATCATCTTTGTCTGTGAAAAACTCTTTTTCCAAGAATGTGGCATGTTGAGAAACGAACACTTTTTGTTCCTCTTTGTGGTAGAATAGATATCCATAAGAATTCTTTGGATATCCCACAAAATTACACATGACCGACCGTGTCTCGAGTTTGTCCGGATTCTGCTTTTTAACATAGGCCGGGCAACCCCAAATCTTAATTCTCTTAAGAGATGGTCTCTTCCCATGCCATATCTCATATGGCGTGGTAGACACGGTTTTGGTTGGAACCCTGTTTAGCAGAAACGCTGCAGTCTCCAATGCATGCCCCCAAAACGAGACTGGTAACTCAGCGTCACTCATCATGGACCGGACCATATCTAATAGGGTCCTATTCCGTCGTTCTGACACACCGTTGTGCTGTGGTGTGTAAGGAGGAGTGAGCTGAGAGAGAATTCCATTCTCGATTAGGAAGTGTGCAAATTCTGTACTGAGATACTCACCACCTCGATCTGATCGAAGCATCTTGATACTCAAGCCAGTTTGTTTTTCTACTTCTTATTTATATTCAATGAATTTCTCGAAAGCTTCGGACTTGTGCTTTAATAAAAATACATGACCGAATCTTGAGAAATCGTCAGTGAACGTAATGAAGTATGAAAAACCGGTTCTAGCCTGTGTAGACATTGGCCCACATACATCACTATGTATGAGGCCCAGGAGCTGAGTAGCTCTTTCTCCGTGTCCGGTAAACGGAGTTTTGGTCATTTTACCCTTGATACAAGACTGGCAAGTCGCATAAGATTTATATTCAAAAGAATTTAAATATCCATCTTTGTGTAACTTGTTTAGTCTTGTTTCGTTAATATGACCAAGTCTACAGTGCCAAAGAAAAGCTTCATTTAATTCTGAAAGTTTTCTTTTATTAGTGTGTTGTATACTGAAAACTGTATGTTGATTTAGGACATATATTCCGTTGTTAAGCGTACCATACCCAACCAACATTTGATTCAGGTTAATGTTCATAATATTGTTCTGCAATACAAAATTATACCCTTCATTGTCCAACAAAGAAACGGATATTATATTACATAGCATACTTGGTACAAAATAACATGGATTTAAAACCAAAATACATCCAGATGGCAACCCTAAGTGATACTCTCCCACTGCGACTGTATGTACATTGGAACCATTTCCAACGCGGAGAGTATGGTCACCTGTCCTCAAAACCTTGCTATTTCTCAGTCCCTGCATAGAATTGCAAATGTGAGAACCTGAACCGGTATCCAATACCCAGGAAGCAGAGTTTATAGAAAAACAGTTTTCAGTCACAAACGCACCTGAAGCAGAAGCATCACCATGCTTCTTCTTGAGACTTAAGTACTCCGTGCAATTGCGCTTTTAATGTCCTGTCTTATGGCAGTGAAAACATTCGCCCTTCCCCGAGTCTCCAGCCTTGGACTTTCCTTTTCCCTTCACCTTTTTAACTCCGCCCTTAGGATTAGTGGGTTTCTTCTTTTTCTTTCCCTTGGCCTTGGCTTTCGGGCGAGAAGAGGAAGACTGTCCAATAGTCATAACGGGAGTTTTTTCTAACTTCATAGTGCTCTCTGCACTCCTTAACATATTAAGGAGTTCAGGGGGGTCCTTCTCCATGCCATGCATGTTGAAGTTCACTATGAACTGAGCAAAGGTGGAGGGGAGGGACTGCAGAATAATATCTATATATTGTTCATTGTCCATCGTCCATCCAAGGTCCTCAAGCTCTTCTATAAGAGCTATCATCTTCAGAACATGGTCTCCTACTGGTGTGCCAGGGGCCATTCGCATCTGAAACAATTTCTTTGATGCTTCGTATCGTAACACGCGGGATTGCTCCCCATACAACTCTTTTGTATGGAGCAATATACCGTGAATGTCCATGTCCTCGTACTGCTTTTGATGTGTGTTATCCATCGATGCAAGCGCGAGGCATGTGGCCGTGGCACAGTCAGCGTCCCATGTCTTGCGGACTTCAATGTCCGCAACTGAGGATTTTGGACCAGGGACGGGCGGGGCTAAAGCCGTGAGGACATACGATACTTTATCATAAGTCAAGGCGATTTTCAGATTCCTTAGCCAGTCTTTATAGTTGGTCCCATTCAGTTTGTTTTTATCTAGTAAAAGCTTGAGTCCAGTCATGGGTATCTGCCATTAAGAGAGAGAAAAGAATACACTCAGCGAAAGCCCTTGCATAGATTAGATTGGTTATTATCTTGTCTAATCGATGTTTCCCACTGCTTTTTATCGAGTTTTTCTTTCAAACCTTAAAAAGAAAAACTACCCAGGATTAATTACAGTCTACAACTTCGCTAACAGTTCAGCCAGGCCAGTGTCGGTACTTGAGGGAGGTTCCCCGTGCTTTCGCACGGACCTAATTAGAGTAAACCTCGTTTTCCCAGAGGCGGAGCCCCGTTAACACCTTTCTAGACACCTAATGAGTTAGCTAATTGTAAACTGTAAAACTCGCCTAGGAGCAACTATTGCCCACAGTGGGATCGGGATCCAACCATCACATGGAAGGTATGCAATCTCATTGCAAATTTCAACTATTGAAATTCCCGATGTGGTTTTTACCCCTAATACTCGTGACCTTGGCTAAGGTCAACAAATCACGAGCACTAGTCAAGCTCAACCCGTCATTTCTTGATTAATTAGACCCGTTCACATGACCCTTGGCTAAGGTCAACAAAGTCATATGCCCGTCCTAATTAATCTGCATCATATGCGCTTGTAGGAAGACATCACTTAGCTACCGTACACTACGCCTTGGCTAAGGTCAACAAACGTAGCACGAATACTAAGTACTCTACTTCTAAAATGACGGAGGGTTGCAGATGATTTTTAAGAAAATCTTTAACGCTTTGAACTTGATATTGTTGTAGAATCAAACGGTTTTCAAAAGGAGTGGCTTAAGCTCCGCAGTTTTGAAATATAGCTTTTTCATAAATAGCCGAGTGGTTTTCAAATCCGATTCCACAACATCTTTTAGGTTTATTTTCTTTACATTAATCACATTAATGTAATCCCATCATTTAAGTCCTTAAGCCAATCACAGAAAAGAAACGAAAATAACACGTACGCTTATGCCATCCGCATTCGCCGCAATGTTCCGTTATGCACCGTTAGGTTACTTAACTAACGGCATACCGGGACGGGACTGGCGCGGGTGTAAAACATAAGCAACGTCTACTATATATCATATATATAATATGTCATTCGTCTCAGATATCACATAACACAGGCAGCAGAAACATAGATATAACGTGGGATATGCTAGGACGTCCGTATTTTAGTATTTAGCCAGAATAGAAAATACGGATTCCACAGTCGCGATGAATAGCCAAGCCCACACCCTGGACCCCTACGAGAGCGGCAAGTGACCCTGCCAATTCTGGAGTTTAGGAGACCCGGTCTCGACTCCTCGAGATGGCCTTCCACTGAACCCCAGAACCCGGTCACCTGTGCTCCCCTCCTTAGGTCCATCCTAATGCGGAAAAGTAAATAATATACAACACTGGTGACACAACCTCAACCCGGAAGTGCCCCAAATAAAAGAATATTACATTACATTTGAATTTACATGAATGAAAATATAAAACTCTCATCTCACAAAAGACCCCCCGGCTATTCAATCGCGACAATCCTGCACATCATATCTCAGCAACACATAATATCTCATATCATCAACGTAAGTAAGTATGCATACCCCAATTGTCGTTGATGTATAGCAACGAAACCGGCGATATCATACATATTACACTTACGGTCACAGAAAAGAAAGTGTAAAACTGCAATATCTGGAATCCACATTCGCTTTAGACATCACAAATGCGAAATATCACATATTCCGTATTTCATGTCTAGTAATATGAATTCCACACATTGCATCACATTCCGGATAAACAGACAGTATTGAAGTTTTCGAACGAACGATCAAATACCCAGGATTTACTAAAGCCCAACACTTGAGCAGAGTTCAAACACCTGGAGTGTGACACAGTAGTAGCGGTCCAGCCGTAGAAGGGTCAAGCCAACGCCTCACATGTGGCACACCGTACTGCCCCAAACCCTAAGGTTCAAAGGGCAGTTCAAGACGGTCACATAATCGAGTTAAGGTTTGTTGTCTTCTAGAGGGACCACCACAAAAAGACTTGCACGTATCTCCAAAGCATTTAAACCCCGTGAATAGTGAGCAAATGATACTCGTTCAAACACTTCAATACTTTCTAATTTACCCGGAAAAGCTACGGAATGAAAATACCGATCAAAACATTGCGTCCAAAACCATCTCCAGAAAATACAGTACTATATTCAGATTAAACATACCTAATACAGTATACTAGCAGACCTAGGAATTATGGTGCAATTTTTATAGCAAGATGCCACTGTACGGCCGCGGAGCCGCGGCCTAAGCAAGGAATTGCCGCGGTTCCGCGGCCATATGAACAGTTCACTTGATCGTATTTCACCATTATTCTTAGTTTTTCCTGCTGTATTTTTTAAGTATTTTTAATCCTGAAAAATGTCAGATTTTAAAATTTGTCCAGAGAGGGTCCAAAAGTTCGTATTTTTTTTTCGATCGGGATTTTTACTTCGTAAAAGCGTCGCCTAATGTTCTAGGTCGGCTCTGATACCAATGTTAGTCTAGCACCCTATGATGAGTTTTGAAGCATCACATGTCCCAAAGTTTAAATTTTTATGGTGCTAAACTTACATATAATGGAATCGATCCTAGAAAATTAGGGTTTCGAATGAAAAAGCGAATCAAACTAGGGTTTCGAGACTACAACCTTTGTAGCTCCCTTTCGCTGGACTCCTTGGTGTCTTGGGTGTTGGAAGAAGGTCCTCTTGAAGTCCTCTTACATCCACGACGATCCACCACGGAGTTCTCCGTCCAAGCTTGCAACTTCGTAAAACCGAAGAAAACACTCTAAGCAAGTTGGCTAAACTTGCATAGAATGATATTGTGGTTTGGAATCTCACTTCAAAAACCTTTCTTTGAGTGTGTTTAACTCACTAGAAAAACCTAGAGAGCAAATGGTGAAGGAGGATGAAGATGGTGGCTTTTCTTTTTAGCAAGTGTAGAATGATAAAAAGATGACCATGAAAAAAGAAATAAAATATAACCTTTTATATTTTATTCCTTCTTACCTCTAACCATGATTAAGTGATGGAGGGTTTATTTAACTTGAGTTTTAAATGATAAAGAGAAGGATAACCCAAGGTTAGAGGTTGGTGAGCAAGGTTAGGTTAGAAGAAGAATGTAGAAGCTAACAAAGATTATCCTTTTCTTTTCAATTTGTTTTAAATCCAAAATTAAATAAAAAACCATCACTTAATCTATGGTGTGTGTCTTATATTGCCACCATTTCCGTGTGCTTACAACCATGATAGATGGGTGTATGTGTGTATGCATGTATGCACATCCACATGTGCATGAAACTTGATAGAAAGAAAGAAACATATACACACATGCATACATCCATCATGTCCATGAAAGGTTTTAAGTGAGAAAACTAATGGTTAAATGATAAGTCAACACTTGATTTATCAATCCGGTCATATCTCATATGACCCCACCAAAAGAATGCCGCCCGATCAATGTCCGATATCATATACGCACATTTTAATCGGGTGCATGCGCATATCGCATACGCGCACCACAACGTTTCGCCTGGACTAGGTAACTCCTTTGTGGGACTCTAAGACTCGTCAATAAGCTGGCAGAGGGTAATGATCATATCAAGTCCCACAAGCCGCAAGCGGTCAGCTAAACGTAACGGCTACCCGGGTATTGAGCGATCAGAAGAAAACAAGCGAACCTGCTACAACTCCCGTCGAGCCAACCGGCAACACTACCGTACAGTCCGGTCTCTTCGTCAGATATGCTGCATGTCGAGCCTAGGGATGGTCACGTCGACCCTAATAACTCAATAAGTCGTGCCGGTGAATGGTCTATAACAGATCGAGAAACTACCGATAACACTTATCAGCAAATCTCAGCAGCCCTGGCCAGGGACTTACTGATATGACCAGTCGGGCACAGCACAGCATCAACTCCCAATACCGGGAGAGACGAAAACCCCTCCTATCGCTCATTGCCTTCGTGTGTCTCGAGACTGTACCCAACGGCCACCTGTTTGCACGACTCAGTAGAGCCGTGGTAGGGTGACAATCAAAGTACAGTGGGAGAACACACAAGACTCTATGACGATCTCGGGTCTACAGACTAACCTGTACCAGTGTCACCTGAGAACTGCTATTCGACGATAGATATAATTCCATATAGGAGTTCTCGGTGAGTCCGTCCAGTGTACCCAGTCAGCACTGAGCACCCGTATATGATCTTGATGTCAAACATCGATGAATGTGGGAACATCCATCGCCCATCGCATGGGTCTAGTATCATATACGCTAGTCTACTCTGGTATATCAATGCCCCGTCTCGATATACCTTCGACTAGGGACTTTCCAGGATATGCTTATAGACTACAGATGTCCCACTAGTATGATCTCCATCATAATCAGAGCAGTCAAGCCAATATCCTCAGGGCTTTATCAGCATGTATGAGTGAATAATAAGCATGATCAAGTCAACATGTCAGATAAAGAAGAACCAGATAGCATACTATCATGTCGAGCAAGAATGCATACTGAATATATATACATGTATAGATACATCCACTATCATATAATGGCCTCTAGGGCATACATATATCCAGCATGTACCAGACCCGATGTAGCATACTCACTAAGTGTAGTGAGTCGGTATCAAGCAGATCCTGGAGAGAGTCAGTGGACAGCTGTGAAGAACATTCTCAAATACTTGCGAGGGACTAGAGACATGTTCTTGGTGTATGGTAACGGAGAACTCCGGGTGGAGTCCATTACCGATTCCAGCTACCAAAGTGATAAGGACGACTCTAAGTCGCACTCGGGATTTGTCTTTACCCTCAATGGAGGGGCAGTATGTTGGAAGAGTTCCAAACAGGATACCGTTGCAGACTCGACGATGGAGGCTGAATACATCGCTGCCAATGATGCTGCCATAGAGGCTGTCTGGATGAAGAAGTTCATCACTGAACTTGGTGTGGTTCCATCCATTGAACATCTAATACCTCTGTATTGCGATAACAATGGAGCTGTGGCTTTGGCCAAGGAACCCAGATCCCATCAGAAGTCCAGACATATTCTGAGGCGGTATCACCTGATCAGGGAGATAGTTGATCGCCGGAAGATCAAGGTCAGGAGAGTAGATACGAAAGATAACACTGCGGATCCACTCACGACGGCCATTCCCCAGATACAATTTGAGAGATTATTCGGGATGCTAGGTATAAGATACTACAGCAGCTGGCCTTAGTGCAACTGGGAGATTGTTAGTTATGTATATGCCCTAGAGGACATTATTGTACATATGATGTATATTATGATGGATGCTTGGATATATACAGAGAGGACTTTCTTGCTCATCATGATAGTATGCTATTTGGTTTCACTTTATCTTAACATGTTGACTTGTATTGGTTTACTGTCTTACTCTCACATGTTGATAAATGCCTTAAGATCTGTACTCGACTACTAGGACTATGATGAGATCATACTAGTGGGGCCATAGTAGTCGATGAGTACATCCTATAATTGTTCCTAGTCGAGAGTATATCGAGACAGGGCATCGATACACCAGAGTAGACTAGCGTATACGCATCTTGACCCATATGATGGGCGATGGATGATCCCATCTCTATCGGTGTTTGACATCAAAGATGGTGTACGGGTGCTCAGTGGAGACTGGGTACACTGGACGGACTCGCCGAGAACTCCCAGATGTTGATATACCACACGTCAGATGGCAGTTCTCCGGTGACACTGATACAGGGTAGTCTGTAAACCCGAGATCGTCATAGAGTCTTGTGTGATTCCAACCGTGCTTTGATTTCCACCTTACCACGTCCAAGAGGGCGTGCAAAACGGTGGCTTTTGGGTACAGTCCCGAATCACATGGAGGCAATGAGCGATAGGAGGGGATTCGTCTCTCCCGGTATAAGGAGTTGATGTTGTGCTGTGTTCAATTGGCTATAACTGGAAGTCCCTGGCCAGGGCTGATATAGAGATATACTGGTAAGTGTTACTAGTAGTTTCTCGACCTGTTATGAGCCTCACATCGACACGACTTATCGGTTACTGGGGTCTGACGTATACCACCCCTAGACTTGATATGCGACATATCAGACGAACAGACCGAACTGTACAGGAGTGTTACTGATTGGATTCACAGGAGAACGGACAGGCTAGCTTGTTGATCTTCTGATCGCTCAATACCTGGGTGGCTGTTACGTTTAGCTGACCGCTTGCAGCTTGTGGGTGTTTGATATGATCATCGCCTGCTACCGACGTATTGACGATTCTTTAGAGTCCTACACAGAGGTTTCTTGGCTCAGGCAAAACGGAGTAGAGGCACATATGTGATACATGCAGGACCGAGGATAATGCGATATGAGATACCGTATTATATTCTCGCGATATTTAGATATGAACCGGGACATCAAATCAAGTGTTGATTCGATGAATCGGTACATGATATATTAGTCGGTTATATTCGATATAGCCGGATCGTTGGATCAAGTGTTAATTTGATGATTTAATGTATAATGATATATATGATATATTGTATTACATTATCTAATATTGGCTCGCTTTATTATTTCATTTTCTCACCGGATTTATACATTGATATATATGCGATATATATTAATTGTATTATTTTCTTTTGTTGCAAATATATAATATATATGTGATATATATTATTGTGACATGTAATGATTTATTATAAAACATGTTTAAGGATGATAAAAATGGATTAGGGTTTGATTAGGGTTAGCTCATTCTTGTTCATTCTAGAAGGATTCTTTTTTGTCTTGGTTAACATATTATGGTTGATACTTATCCTTAACCTAACCAAACCCTAACTCTAGCTTATTCTCTACAAACTTTTAGCCTCTCATCCTTGACCATGGTTCCATAATCAATCATATATATTTATCTACTATTCATCACAAAAGGATTATTCTCTTCATTCTTCATCTTCTTCTTTCTTTAGTTTTTGAGAGAGTGCTCACTAGAATTTCCTTTTGTGATGATTTCTTGTGAGAAAGTGAATTAAAAAGAAAGCATAAATACTACTCCATCATCCTAATCTAATCTAGCCCATTAGATTAGGGTGTTCATCTCTTTAGAGTGAGAAAGCTTGGGTTATAGCAACTTCGACGTAGATCATCGGAGAATCGGAACACTTCAAGCTAGCATGGATCGTTCGAGTCGTGAAGCCTCTCTTGAGTCCGGGAGATCGTGGATCACGGTGAAAGGACTTCTACTCGGAGCTTGTGAAGCGATGGAGCGGACTACAAAGGTTGTAATCCCTCACACTTTGCTTTAAAGATGTTATCTTGCATGCTAAACCCTAATAATCTAGCAAAGATCCCGTCTTTGGGTTGTTCGGCACAAGTAAAATTTTATTTGGGCATGTTTGATGCTTTATGAACCTTCACAAGTGTGCCTAGGAACCCTACAATATAGCCGGGTCATCGGATCAAGTGTTGATTCGATGAACTGATACATATTATATTAGTCTGTTGTTTATGAAATAGCCGGATTATCGGATCAAGTGTTGATTTGATAATTTAATGTTTAATTATATATTTATTATATTAAATTACATTAACTAATATAAGCTCACTAAAAGATTCTTTTTCTCACTCGGGTAATACATTGATATATATGCGATATATGTTAATTGTATTATTTTATTTTATTACAATAAATATTGTATATGTGATATATAATATTGTAACATGTTATGGTTATAAATGCAACATGTTTTGTGGAGTTTAAATGTGGTTAAGGTTTGGATTAGGGTTAAGCTTGCATGAAGCTTTCAAGAAGCTTTTTGAAACTTTGACTTTGACTTTGATATTTTGTGATATTTTTTTAACCCAACCCAACCTTTTAACCATAGTTTTTTCTCTACATGGGTTAAGTCTTCATACTTAACCCATGGTTGCATTTCTAACCACACTAGAGTTTTCATAATTCGTCACAAATGGTTTTCATCTTCTTCTTCCTCTTGATAAAGCTTTCTAGCTTTTGGTGATGTGATGAAAATGTGTGAGAAATAGAAAACAAATGAGAGCATAAATCCTACTTCATCATCCTAATCTATTCTTGCCAATTAGATTAGGGTGTTCACTTAATTAGTAAGTGAGAGCTTGTGTTAAAGAAACTTCAAGGTAGATCATCTTTGTTATCGAAGATCGGAAGCAAGCTTGCATCTTTCTCTTCGTGGAGCCTCTCAAGAGTCCAGGAACTTGATGATCGCAGCGAAGGGACTTCTACTCGGAGCTTATGAAGCGAAGGACTGGACTATAAAGGTTGTAATCCCAAACTCTTAGTGTAAAGTATTTAACATGATTTGTTTCGCCTAATCTCTAGTTTAAAGATCTTGGTTAGGGTTGTTCGGCACGTCTAAATTTTAAATCGGGCATGGTTGATGCCTTGTAGACCCTTGTGAGAGTGCCTAGTAACCCTACAAGAAGAACCAGATAGCATACTATCATGTCGATCAAGAATGTACACTGAATATATATATACTTGTATAAATACGTCCACTATCAAATAATGGCCTCTAGGGCATACATATATCCAACAATCTCCCCTTGCACTAAGGCCAGTTTTTGGCGTATCTCATACCCAACATCTCAAATAGTCGCTCATGCTGCGGCTAAGGGAAGGCCTTGGTAAGTGGATCCGCGGTGTTATTCTTTGTGTCTACTCTCTTAATCTCGATCTCGCGGCGATCTACAATCTTCCGGATCAAATGGAAGCGCCTCAGGATGTGTCTGGACCGCTGATGGGACCTGGGCTCCTTGGATAACGCCATAGCCCCATTATTATCACAATACAATGGTATTGGATCAATAATGGTTGGAACTACTCCTAGCTCCGAGACAAACTTCCTTATCCAGATGGCTTCGTTGGCGGCATCATTCATAGCAATGTACCCAGCCTCTATCGTAGAGTCTGCAACGGTATCCTGTTTGGAACTCTTCCAACTCACAGCCCCTCCATTGAGGGTAAATACAAACCAAGAGATAGATTTGCTGTTGTCCTTATAACTCTGGAAGCTTGAATCGGTAAAGGCCTCCATTTGGAGATCTCCATTACCATACACCAAGAACAATTCATTAGTTGTAACGTTTTGAAAATCGTTTCGGTGAAATTTCGGAAAATCAGTAAAATAAGGGGGTTTTCTGTAAAAAGTCAAAATATAAATATCTTTATCATAAAATTAAATATACATATTCTAGCTATGAAATTGCTAGTGTTTGGTGTTTATTGAGCCACTGGTAAAATTTCTAATTTTCTGAAAAATTTTCCGAAAATAATTATTTTAATATTATTTTAAGCCGTCATTAATACATTTAATTAGGAATAATTACAAATTGGAATGGGTTAATACAAGTTTAGCGCACCATGGCACATCTAAACAATTATGGGTTTATTTGAGAGTTTGAAATGTCAAGAGAGAGAGAATTGGGCTCAAAATTAGAGTTTTATCACTTGAATTAGTTATGATGTTTAGTCTAATATCTTGAGGTTTTGCAAAATGTATTCTAGTTGTTAATTTGCATATTGTTACTTGTAAATTGTTTTAATTAAGTTGCAAGCAAACTAGGTTTTTAGGAACTAATTCAAAACATGAGATTAAAATCTAGTAAAGGTTTTTATGTCATAATTAACATTTTAAATTGTTGTTTAGCAACTTAGTTAATTCAAAACTTAGTTAGTTGATGAATTGTGAATTGTTACTTTGAAAATTGTTAAAATTGGTTATGTTTGCACACTAGATTTTTGAGATTAATATTAAGAGGTAAGTTTAAAATATAATTAACATTAGTATGACTTAATTAAGTTATTTAATGAGCATTTTTGGCCATTTGAATCGTTAAAATCTGTAGATTGGTTAAAACATCAAGTTTTGAACCGAAATGGGAATTTGTGCTAACTTGATTTTTGGGAAATAAAACGATTTGTTTACTTTTATGGTTTTGATGAATTAAAACCTATTTCAAATATAATTTATTAATTTTGAAACCACGATTGGCGTGTTTGAGTTTTTCGCGACCACTCGGCGTTTGTACGCCGATGTCGAGGGTTTTGAGTTGGATTGAGAAAGCAACCATAGGTTTTGACCTATGTGTTATTCGCGTGTCGTTTTGGTCATGAGTCGGATTTTAATGCGATACGGTGCGTTATGATTGTAGGTACCCTATGTGGACTTCGAGACGATAAGCAAGCGCGTGGTGACGTCGGCACCGGCGAGCGAGGACCAGGTGAGTAGATTTAAATCTACGGGGAGAAGTCGGATGGATGGAGTATAGCACCCCCACAGTTCGTGGTGATGTATACGAATACGTATACACACATATATATTGATTATATATTGTTGAGTTTACTGATGATAAGTATAGATTTTAGGTGCGATTGGATAGGTTTAGTGTTGCGAGACCACAAAGTAGAGGTTGCATCACATTTGCACACACACACCCATACTTGCATACATTCTTCTTTCATATGTGCTTATATGGGGTTATATTGTTATGTGTTCACATGGGTATGGGACTATGTGTTCACATAATTGATTTGAGGATGGTATTTGGGATTTGAGATGAGTCGATAAGATTTGATTGAGACCGCGAGAACGGTGATATGGCAGAATTCGTACTTGAGATACGTCCTGATATTATAGAGGATCTTGAGACGACGTTATAAGTGAATAGTGTTATACATTGAATGGTTGACATGTGATAGTGATATGAGATAAGATATATTAAGATATTTATAATAGGTCGCATTAGGCGATGTATACCTCTTTATGACGATATATGATGATGGTATCGAGTTGTATGAGGCTGTAGATCAGCATTCAGATCATGACTATATTGATGATATTATTATCGTACTAGATGTAGATCAGTACCCTGATTATGATCTTGGATAAAGAGGATACCAGATGAATAATGTGATATCGACCCGTACCCAGATTTAGGGATGCTGTACGACGAATTTACGTACGAGCTATATATTGATGATTGGTCTGCACTCTTGACTTGGGATGTCTGATTATAGATATGGTATCGGATATGATATTATTGAGGCGGGATCACCGACTATATATATACAGGTATGTATATGTATCGACTGAGATGTTAGGCGGTTTCTTTACCTGTAGTTCAGCTTGTTAGTTCAGCCGTATAGTTTAGTGTAGTTGTTAGACTAGATTAGACTCCTATCTAATTCAAAACTAACGAATCGTGGGTATTTTAAAAGACAGGTCAAAGGATTCTACGGATATTTCAAAAGATGTAACTTTTCATAAAAACACCATAACTCTTATTTTCAAAACACCGCGATTCGTGTTATTTAAAAAGGCACTATTGTAGGACTTATATTAGGTTAATGCAGTTTAGTTATCGTTGTGTCTAGTATTCAGCTCCCGCATATTATTGCAGTTGCTCCGCATCGCATACTTATTGTAATTCATATTTCATTATTGATATCATGCTGTTAGGACACTATCACCATTATCGATGATGCGTATGTACCACGTACACTTACTTGCCGGCTCACACACATCTTCATCGGTAATTGCCATGTCACGTACATTTAGAAAATACTATTACATTGACATAGCCTGTTAGCTAATAATTTAGACATGATATTAGTGTACTTGCCTTATATGTTAGTATAGACATTGTAGTTATTACCTGCTACTTCATGCATACTGTTATTCATTGTTATCCCGCATTCATGGATTCTCATCCATATATTCACTATTTTACATGCTATTGAGCTTTTGGATTCGGATTTCCATGAGATTTTCTGGATTTGGGGGAAAACCGTAAAACTTATACAAACTTCTTCTCTCTCTTTTTAAATGAAAAGCGCGGTTTTCCCATGATGTATGAGTCGTCCACCATGAGTTTGCTGATGGATTTCGAGACCCGATTCGAGGAGTTGGATGAACCATTTCGGGTACATGGTGGGCCCGGTACGGTACCCCGGGGCGAGAAGGTCGTGTTGTTGATGTTGAGCCTGGCAGGGGAGCACTACCGACCGGTGATTTTACTCGACGCATCGGATATCCGGAGGATACCGTCGTGGTTTTGAGATGGATGGTAGGGGCCGGTCTGGACTGACGGCGCCCTAGATATTGTGATTGAGACATTCAGATTTTGAGATATTGAGGTACAGAGATTGTGATACAGAGATATCGAGATATTTGGACACTTTTTTTGTGTTGATGCTGGGCACTGTTTTATGCTGATTTCAATTATGGTGCCTCATTTTTAAAATACAGAAATCTCACTGATTTATGAAAGCAGTTTTCTTCAGTACATGCATTCTGTTTCATGCATTCATACATCATCCATATGATACATTGCTACCTGAGGCACTGACACGGGCACATGGGATTACACTTGGGCTAGATATTTGCCCTAGCCATGGTTATGGGCTGCTGGTTATATATTTGAGGATTATATGTTATGATCGTATGACCTAGGATTGCGTCATACATGCGATTTTTGTTTGTAGATGTATTCTATTCATGAGTTGGCAACTCACCCCCGTTGTGCCCCAGTTTCTTGCAGGTTTTGCCGTGCAGGTTTCATTACGGCTTTGCTGGCACTACATCCATTTCCGGGTGATTTTCTAGTAGGTGGGTTTATTGTATCGTACCCATCAGTATACTTTGTATATATTATTATTGAGTTGTATCTAGAAGTTCGATCAACCAAACATGTATTTATTTTAGAGATAGAGACCAGTAATGTTTATTCTTTCGACCTCAGAGTCGTGCGTTGTATTTCTATGGGTTTTTTTGCTGTTTTGAGTTTCCTTTTGATTTTTGATCCTCGCCCTTGGTGTTGTATATTACATTGCTTGTGTGGTTATGACCGTCGATTGACGAAGAGCTAGCTCCCGCTTGGGGATGCCTTTTTATTCATTTCGTATACTATTCATGTTGTATCTCGTTTGGGGGCCAGTATTTACAAAGGAGACTCTGCCGAAATTTTCAGGAAATACTTGATGTTTTTAAAGCGCATAATTCCGCTTATGCTTTTAAAACTACTTGTTTTAAGCTGGTTTTTCCTTCACTCTACTACTTTTCTTGGTTTGGATTTATGGGTTTTTGGCTTACTTAGATTACGTACGCCTCGAGACGTTTCGTAGTTTAAGTGCCGGTGATATTCGGTACTTTCGGGACGTGACAAAGTTGGTATCAGAGCGTTAGGTTTTACCTTCGGAGCGTAGGATGACCCTTGGTTGATGGGATAGGTGACTAAAGTAGAGTAACGTACCGTGGGTATGTTCCGCGGCATACTTACGATACGCTACTCCACTTAAGAAGCCTTAGGATGTACATTTCTTTGTTCAGTATTATATTCATTCCTGATTTAGCCTCATCGGTATCAGTTATGCTTTTGCTGCCACGATTACGGGCAGGGAGAGCTACGACTAGAGTTGCGGTCAGCACGAGCTCATCACGAACGAGGACTGACCAGGGCGTAATTCCGGCGACACATGATTGCGGAGATGTGTCTTTTTACTGTGTTTTCGCGCCACGAGCGTTTGGCGGATCGCCTTTACGAGATTTCTCGGACGTGCCGATCAGTACCAGAGGATCGAGCCAATGATAGAGGCCAACTAGATTTTGATGACCCTTGGTGTATTGCTTATTCAAAAGGTTTAAGGAACTGTTCAGCGTGCAGACGAGTGAACCAGTTATTGCTGCGAACGACGAGATATCGCCCCAGATGTTGGAGCTATTGCAGTATGAGTGGTACTGGGAGATGATAGAAGGTCGCTAGTCATTCGAGGATAAATGACTAGGACATGTGGTTCGTTCGCCACCCCGATGCGAGGTCATCAGATAGATTGATTCCAGCTAGAGACGACTTCATGTGGAGACGTTGAGAGTCGACAGAGACGATCGAATGTCAGAAACCTATTATTCCAAGTTTAAAGTATTCGGAAAGACATGCAGGCAATTCTATAGACCCTCTAGAAGAATGAAATCCTAACTCGACTTAATGACCGTGTGAAAGCCTTTGAAGCTTAGGTTTTGCGGCAGTTCCGCGGCGCCATTGGTGAGGCTTGGGTTTGCCCTTCTACGGCTGGACCATCGATGCTGTGGTATGTACTCGATACTGTTAAACTGTACCCAAGATGTTGAGCTCTTGGGGGATTATGAGGTTTTGACGAATCGATCGGATGGTTTGACTTCATTCGGATGCTAGGTGGTGAGATGCATTTCTTAGGAGACTCCAGATACAAGGATAGCCGTTGGAGCTCAGTCTATGCAGCCACGACGAGACGAGTCCGAAGCAGTCGACATTAGAGAAAAGTGGAGTAAAGAGGTCTGTACAAGATCTGGATAAGATGACGTTCCACTCCGCCGACATCAGAGATGCGATACGCATGCCGAGGCATTATGCTTGGATATACCTTCCAAAAGGAGTCTCAATGAGTATGCAGCCATTCCGGAATAAGAAACAGATATAGTCAAGGATGATGACTTCCGGACAGTTCGGCAGAGACATGATTTGGGAGAGACCTCGACAGGATCTTTCTGGAATAAATTACGAGAACACTTGGACCCGAGGGTGGTCATGTTACGCACACCGGCAAGCCAGAGTTCAGGATCGTCGACGAGACATGCTATGAGTGACCATGACAGTTGGCCAGAGATTCTTTGAGGATGTGCTTGAGCGGGACTATTCCGCCATACTTGATTTTGGTATTTTGAGCGATATATTCGCATGATTTGGTTTTGATGATTGAGTTTCATGATATCGTTTTCATGCGCCATGGTTGCACAAACTGAGTATTTACAATTTTTGCACAGTTGTTGCACTTGAGATAGTTTTCGTGCCTTGGACTTTCGCGCATGTTGAGCGCATGTTTGAGATGCGATTTTGGTGCACACCAGCTGCACTAATCGAGATTTTTCGTGCATGTCAGATGCACCTGATTTTGCTGTCAGGCACACACGTTGCCTATGACAAATGTTGTGTGCACACCCGATGCACTTAGATGTTGTTTCTGTGCGCATGTATGGCATATATACGGATTTTGATTTCCGTGCGCACCAGACACACGTAGTATTCATATGCATATTTTGGGATTGATTTCTGATAGAGTGGTACGTTTTTATGATATTTGCTATGTGTTTTCATACTGAGCAGGACTAGTCAGAGGACAGTACCTGAATGTTTTTTTCATGCATTGATAGCTATCGAAGGGAATTCCAAAAAGCGAGCTATAGTCTCAGTATTTACCTACGTGTCTGATATGACACGAAATGTTTAAAACAAGGAAAACCTTCTAAATTGTTTCCCAAAACGGCGGAACGTACATTTTAAACAAAAGGTATATATATATATATATACGTAGTTATTTTCTTACAATAGACGTCCGCCACTATGCAGTGTTGCGAACATCGCACGGCGATTTGAAGAAGGTTTGGCATGCATTGCTTCTAGATGTTTTAATGATGTGTATCATGTTGGTTTTCGTGTTGGATTTTGACATTGATGTCTTTCCCATGACTCCGATGATTGCGGGATGCTGGATGGAGTTGATTTGGAGTTATATGCTCATTTTTCATGCGCATGCGCTGCGCTACGATTTGTTTTATGAATTTATGATTTCGGAGCCCCGACGACTCGATGGTTTTGCTTTGATGTTTTAGTATTTGGGGGAGTTTTAATTTAAATTCGGGGACCGAATTTCTTCAAGGGGGAAGATTGTAACGTTTTGAAAATCGATTCGGTGAAATTTCGGAAAATCGGTAAAATAAGGGGGTTTTCTGTAAAAAGTCAAAATATAAATATCTTTATTATAAAATTAAATATACATATTATAGCTATGAAATTGCTAGTGTTTGGTGCTTATTGAGCCACTGGTAAAATTTCTAATTTTCTGAAATTTTTTCCGAAAATAATTATTTAATATTATTTTAAGCCGTCACTAATACATTTAATTAGGAATAATTACAAATTGAAATGGTTTAATACAAGTTTAGCGCACCATGGCACATCTAAACAATTATGGGTTTATTTGAGAGTTTGAAATGTTAAGAGAGAGAGAATTGGGCTCAAAATTAGAGTTTTATCACTTGAATTAGTTATGATGTTTAGTCTAATATCTTGAGTTTTTGCAAAATGTAATCTAGTTGTTAATTTGCATATTGTTACTTGTTAATTGTTTTAATTAAGTTGCTAGCAAACTAGGTTTTTAGGAACTAATTCAAAACAAGAGATTAAAATCTAGTAAAGGTTTTTATGTCATAATTAATATTTTAAATTGTTGTTTAGCAACTTAGTTAATTCAAAACTTAGTTAGTTAACGAATTGTGAATTGTTACTTTGAAAATTGTTAAAATTGGTTATATTTGCAAACTAGATTTTTGAGATTAATATTAAGAGGTAAGTTTAAAATATAATTAACATGGGTATGACTTAATTAAGTTATTTAATGAGCATTTTTGGCCATTTGAATCGTTAAAATCTGTAGATTGGTTAAAACATCAAGTTTTGAACCGAAATGGGAATTTGTGCTAACTAGATTTTTGGGAAATAAAACGATTTGTTTACTTTTATGGTTTTGATGAATTAAAACCTATTTCATATATAATTTATTAATTTTGAAACCACGATTGGCGTGTTTGAGTTTTTCGTGACCACTCGGCGTTTGTACGCCGATGTCGAGGGTTTTGGGTTGGTTTGAGAAAGCAACCATAGGTTTTGACCTATGTGAGATTCGCGTGTCGTTTTGGTCATGAGTCGGATTTTAATGCGATACGGTGCGTTATGATTGTAGGTACCCTATGTGGACTTCGAGACGACAAGCAAGCGCGTGGTGACGTCGGCATCGGCGAGCGAGGACCAGGTGAGTAGATTTATATCTACGGGGAGAAGTCGGGTGGATGGCGTATAGCACCCCCGCAGTTTGTGGTGATGTATATGAATACGTATACACACATATATATTGATTATATATTGTTGAGTTTATTGATGATAAGTATAGATTTTTGGTGCGATTGGATAGGTTTAGTGTTGCGAGACCCCAGAGTAGAGGTTGCATCACATTTACACACACACACACCCATACTTGGATACATTCTTCTTTCATATGTGCTTATATGGGGTTATATTGTTATGTGTTCACATGGGTATGGGACTATGTGTTCACATACTGGATTTGAGGATAGTATTTGGGATTTGAGATGAGTCGATAAGATTTGATTGAGACCGCGAGAACGGTGATATGGCAGGATTCATACATGTGATACGTCCTGATATTATAGCGGATCTTGGGACGACGTTACAAGTGAATAGTGTTATACATTGAATGGATGACATGTGATCATGATATGAGATAAGATATATTAAGATATTTATAGTAGGTCGCATTAGGCGATGTATACCTCTTTATGACGATATATGATGATGGTATCGGGTTGTATGAGGCTGTAGATCAGCAGTCAGATCATAACTATATTGATGATATTAGTATCGTACTAGACGTAGATCAGTACCCAGACTATGATCTTGGATAAAGAGGATACCAGATGAATAATGTGATATTGACCCGTACCCAGATTTAGGGATGCCTTACGACGAATTTACGTACGAGCTATATATTGATGATTGGTCCGCACTCTTGACTTGGGATGTCTGATTATAGATATGGTATCGGATATGATATTATTGAGGCGGGATCACCGACTATATATATACAGGTATGTATATGTATCGACCCAGATGTTAGGCGGTTTCCTTACTTGTAGTTCAGCTTGTTAGTTCAACCGTATAGTTTAGTGTAGTTGTTAGACTAAATTAGACTCCTACCTATTTCAAAACTAACGAATCGTGGGTATTTTAAAAGACAGGTCAAGGGATTCTACGGATATTTCAAAAGATGTAACTTTTCCTAAAAACACCGTAGCCCTTATTTTCAAAACACCGCGATTCGTGTTATTTAAAAAGGCACTATTGTAGGACTTATATTAGGTTAATGCAGTTTAGTTATCGTTGTGTCTAGTATTCAGCTCCCGCATATTATTGCAGTTGCTCCGCATCGTATACTTATTGTAATTCATATTTCATTATTGATATCATGCTGTTAGGACACTATCACCATTATCGATGATGCGTATGTACCACGTACACTTAATTACCGGCTCATACACATCTTAATCGGTAATTGCCATGTCACGTACACTTAGAAAATACTATTACATTGACATAGCCTATTAGCTAATAATTTAGACATGATATTAGTGCACTTGCCTTATATGTTAGTTTAGACATTGTAGTTATTACCTGCTACTTCATGCATATTGTTATTCATTGTTATGCCGCATTCATGGATTCTCATCCATAAATTCACTATTTTACGTGCTATTGAGGTTTTGGATTCGGATTTCCATGAGATTTTCCGGATTTGGGGGAAAACCGTGAAACTTATACAAATTTCTTCTCTCTCTTTTTAAATGAAAAGCACGGTTTTCCCATGATGTATGAGTCGTCCACCATGAGTTTGCTGATGGATTTCGAGACCCGATTCGAGGAGTTGGATGAACCGTTTCGGGTACATGGTGGGCCCGGTGCGGTACCCCGGGGCGAGAAGGTCGTGTTGTTGACATTGAGCCTGGCAGGGGAGCACTACCGACCGGTGATTTTACCCGACGCGTCGGATATCCGGAGGATACCGTCGTGGTCTTGAGATGGATGGTAGGGGCCGGTCTGTACTGACGGCGCCCTAGATATTGTAATTGAGACATTGAGATTTTGAGATATTGAGGTACAGAGATTGTGATACAAAGATATCGAGATATTTGGACACTTGTTTTGTGTCGACGTTGGGCACCGTTTTATGCTGATTTGATTTATGGTACCTCATTTTTAAAATACAGAAATCTCACTGATTTATGGAAGCAGTTTTCTTTAGTACATGCATTCTGTTTCATGTATTCATACATCATCCATATGATACATTGCTACCTGAGGCACTGACACGGGCACATGGGATTACACTTGGGTTAGATATTTGCCCTAGCCATGGTTATGGGTTGCTGGTTATATATTTGAGGATTATATGTTATGATCGTATGACCTAAGATTGCGTCATACATGCGATTTTTGTTCGTAGATGTATTCTATTCACGAGTTGGCAACTCACCCCCGTTGTGCCCCAGTTTCTTGCAGGTTTTGCCGTGCAGGTTTCATTACGGCTTTGCTGGCCCTACTTCCATTTCCGGGTGATTTGCTAGTAGGTGAGTTTATTGTATCGTACCCATCAGTATACTTTGTATATATTATTATTCAGTTGTATCTAAAATTTCCATCAACCAAACATGTATTTATTTTAGAGATAGAGACCAGTAATGTTTATTCTTTCGACCTCAGAGTCGCGCGTTGTATTTCTATGGTTTTTCTTGCTGTTTTGAGTTTCCTTTTGATTTTTTTTCCTCGCCCTTAGCGTTGTATATTACATTGCTTGTGTGGTTGTGGCCGTCGATTGACGAAGAGCTAGCTCCCGCTTGGGGATGCATTTTTATTCATTTCGTATACTATTCATGTTGTATCCCGTTTGGGGGCCGGTATTTACAAAGGAGACTCTGCCGAAATTTTCAGGAAATACTTGATGTTTTTAAAACGCATAATTCCGCTTATGCTTTTAAAACTACTTGTTTTAAGCTGGTTTTTCCTTCACTCTACTACTTTTCTTGGTTTGGATTTCTGGGTTTTTGGCTTACTTAGATTACGTATGCCTCGAGACGTTTCGTAGTTTAAGTGCCGGTCATATTCCGTACTTTTTGGACGTGACATTAGTCCTTCGCAAGTACTGAAGAATGTTCTTCACAGCTATCCAGTGATTCTCCCCTGGGTTGGATGGTACCTGCTTACTACACTAAGTGCATAAGCTACATCTAGGCGTGTACATAACATCGCATACATTATAGATCCTACTGTCGAAGCATAGGGTATAATGCTTATGCGAGATCTTTCTTCATCGTTCTTTGGGCAAGAGTCCTTAGCGAAAGTGACCCCATGGCAAGCGGGTATGGTACCTCGCTTGGAGTCTTCCATACGAAACCTTTTTAGAATGGTGTTGATGTACCTGGTTTGGGACAATCCCAATAACCTCTTGGATTCCTATAGATCCTAATGCCCAGAATGTATGTGGCATCACCTAGGTCCTTCATGGAAAACCTTAGTGATAAGAAAGATTTGACCGACTGTAGTATAGGAATATCATTTCCTATCAGAAGAATGTCATCCAAGTACAATACGAGGAATGTAACAGCTCTCCCTACAGCCTTCTTATAAACACAAGGTTCATCTGGATTTTTGATGAAATCAAACTCTTTGATAACATAATCGAAATAGATGTTCCTACTCCGTGATGCCTGCTTTAATCCATAAATGGATTTAAGCAATCTACATGCTTTCCCGCTGCTTCCACTGTCAATGAAGCTCTCTGGCTTATCCATATAAACGCATTCTTATAAATCTCCATTTAGAAATGCCGTTTTAACGTCCATCTTCCAGATTTCATAGTCGTAGTGAGCAGCAATAGCAAGTAGGATCCGAATGGATTTAAGCATGGCTACGGGAGAAAAAGTTTCGTCATAGTCCAAACCTGGTCTTTGACGAAAACCCTTCGCCACAAGTCTTGCCTTATAGGTCTCTACCTGCCCATCTACACCAATCTTTCTTTTAAACATCCATTTGCACCCCACAGGTTTTACCCCAGGGGGTACAACGTCCAATGTCCATACTTTGTTGGTGTACATAGACTCCATTTCAGATCCCGTGGCATCCAGCCACTTCACAGAGTCTTCACACGTGATAGCTTGCTGAAAGCTGGTAGGATCATCATCCTCCATGATGCAGTCTTCTTTGTCACTATCAATGAGGAAACCGTAGTACCTCTCCGGTAGGCGAGAAGTCCTACCAGACCTACGGAGTGGCCGAGGTTCTTCGGTTTCTATTATACCAGCCGGTTCAACCAAGTCGTCATTTGTAGTTTGTGTCTCTAGAACCTCTTCTAGATCTACCACACTGCCATCAGTATGATTTGTGAAAAACACTTTTTCCAAGAATGTGGCATACTGAGAAACAAACATCTTTTGTTCCTCCTTGTGGTAGAAAAGATATCCATAAGAATTCTTCGGATATCCCACAAAATTACACATGACCGATCGTGTCTCGAGTTTCTCCGGATTCTGCTTTTTAACATAGGCCGGGCAACCCCAAATCTTAATTCTCTTAAGAGATGGTCTCTTCCCATGCCATATCTCATATGGCGTGGTAGACACGGTTTTGGTTGGGACCCTGTTCAATAGAAACGATGCAGTCTCCAATGCATGCCCCCAAAATGAGACGGGTAACTCAGCATCACTCATCATGGAACGGACCATATCTAATAGGGTCCGATTCCGTTGTTCTGACACACCATTCTGTTGTGGCGTGTAAGGAGGAGTGAGCTGAGAGAGAATCTCATTCTCCTTTAGGAAGTCTGCAAACTCTGTACTGAGATACTCCCCACCTCGATCTGATCGAAGCATTTTGATGCTCAAGCCTATTTGTTTTTCTACTTCGAGTTTATATTTAGTGAATTTCTCAAAAGATTCGGACTTGTGCTTTAATAAAAATACATGACCGAATCTTGAGAAATCATCAGTGAAGATAATGAAGTATGAAAAACCACCTCTAGCATGTGTAGACATTGGCCCGCATACATCACTATATATGAGGCCTAAGAGCTCAGTAGCTCTTTCTCCATGTCCTGTAAACGGGGTTTTGGTCATTTTATCCTTGATACAGGACTGGCAAGTCATATAAGATTTATATTCAAAAGAGTTTAAATATCCATCTTTGTGTAACTTGTTTAGTCTTGTTTCGTTAATATGACCAAGTCTACAGTGCCAAAGAAAAGCTTCGTTTATTTCTGAAAATTTCCGTTTATTAGTGTGATGTATACTGAAAACTGTGTGTTGATTTAGGACGTATATCCTGTTATTAAGTGTACCATACCCAACCAACATTTGATTCAGGTGAATGTTCATAACATTGTTCTGCAATACAAAATTATATCCTTCATTGTCTAACAAAGAAACGGATATTATATTACAAAGCATACTAGGTGCATAATAACATGGGTTCAAAACTAATATGCATCCAGACGGCAACCCCAAGTGATACTCTCCTACTGCCACTGTATGTACATTGGAACCATTTCCAATGCGGAGAGTATGGTCACCTGTCTTCAAAACATTACTATTTTTCAGCCCCTGCATAGAATTGCAAATGTGAGAACCTGAACCGGTATCTAATACCCAGGAAGCAGAGTTTATTGAAAAACAGTTTTCTGTCACAAACACACCTGAAGCGGAAGCATCACCATGGTTCTTCTTGAGATCCAAGTACTCTGTGCAGTTGTGCTTCCAGTGTCCTGTTTTGTGGTAGTGATAACATTCCCCTTTTCCCGATTCCCCAGCTTTCGACTTGTCTTTCTTTCCCTTTAACCTTTTTAACTCCACCCTTAGGTTTGGTGGGTTTCTTCTTCATCTTTCCCTTGGCCTTAGCCATTGGGCGAGAAGAGGAAGATTGCCCAACACTCAAAACGGGAGTTTTCACTGATTTCAGTGTGCTCTCTGCACTCCTTTACATATTAAGGAGTTCAGGTAGTTCCTTCTCTATGTTGTGCATGTTGAAGTTAGCTATAAATTGAGCAAAGGTGGAGAGGAGAGACTACAGAGTAATATCCGTATATTGTTCATTGTCCATTTTCCACCCAAGGTCCTCAAGCTCCTCTATGAGAGCTATCATCTTCAGAACATGGTCTCCTACTGGTGTGCCAGGGGCCATTCGCATCTGAAACAGTTTTCTGGATGCTTCGTATCGTAATACACGGGATTGCTCTCCATACAACTCCTTTGTATGGGGGAATATAGCGTGGACGTCGATATTCTTGTGCTGCTTTTGATGTTGTTGGAGATAGTGCCCTCAGAGTCAATTATTGAATCACAGGCACATGATTGTAATGATTGAGAGAGGACCTATGCCGGTAGCACAGTCTTACTCAAGATGATAGTATGCTATCTGGTTTATTTTTATCATCGTGTACTGATTAGGTGACATTACTGATCACTATTGCACGTCGATAGAGCCTCTAGGATTCTTGCTTGACTGCCAGCAGTATGAGGGCGATCATATACGTGGGAGCTGGGGTCTATAAGCACATCCTTAAAATGTCCCTAGTCGTGGGAGTTTCGAGACAGGGCATCGATACTCCAGAGTAGACTAGTGTATACAGTCGAGACCCCGACGAGGGGCGGTAGCCAGTCTCACAAGCCACAGGTGTCAGTTGGTTCACCTAAGATGTATACAGGTGCTCATTGGGTTATGAGCACACCAGATAGGACTCGCCGGGAAATGCTAGTTGGTCTTATACCTGACGTCAGATAGCAGTTCCCTGGTGACATGTGTACAGGTTAGTTCATCGACCTGAGATCGTCATTTGTCTCATATGAGTTCCCACTGTACTTTGATTACTACCCTACCACGCTCAAACGAGACATGCAAACAGGTTTTAGTTGGGTACAGTCCCGAGCCACATGGAGGCAGTGAGCGGATCTGCAGGGGTTCGTCTCTCCCGGTATTGGGGGTGAGGTCACGCTGTGTCTAGGAGAGCCATTACACGAAGTCCTTGGCCAAGGCAGGAGATTTACTGGTAGGTATTCCAATAGTATCTCAAGGTGTTTTGGGCTACACTCCGACACGACTTGTACCGCTTTTGGGGGTCTGACTTTTACCAACCCCCTAGGCCCGCCATGCGATGCTCATAGACGAACGGACCAGACTGTACAGATATTGTCACTGACAGGCTCAGTAGGGTGTCAGGATGAGTTCGCTCATCGACGTTCCTTTTGGTCAATACCTGGTAGCAGGTTACGTATGGCTAATACCTCTGACATACTAATGGTTAAATCCACAGACAAAGTGTTGACGAGTCTTTAGAGTCCCCCACAGACCGTTTCTCAAGTTTCGGGCGAAACGCTGTAGAGGCCGTATGGAGATATGGCAGGGTTCGATCAGATACGTGCGGTATTGCACGGATCATGATCGGACGGATAATACTAGCGGGCTTTGGTTTAAGCCGGATCCTAGTATTGTACATTGTAGATTTGTCTCTTTGCATTTGTATTCGGTCGGAATACAAATGCGGGTATGTATTTACAGTCGCGGGATTATCCTGTAATTTTTTACGGGATCAGTTTTTTGAAGTTTCCAGTTTGGATTCCGTTTCGGCCAGTTTTCCTTTGTTCTTTCACGGCCGGACTTTTGTGATGGGAGGGGCTAATTTGCAAGTTTCCAAATTAGCTAAGTGGAGGGGGTTTCTTGCAATTTGAGGGATTATGATAATCTTGCATCATTAGATTCATTTTGCTTCATTATGGCTTGCTTTAATTAGGATGGGATTGATTTAGATCATTGAAGTGAGACTTGCTTTTAGGCTTATGGTCATCTTTTTCTTTACTACTGCACTCACCTCCCTTGTTGTTGATTATTGGACTCTCCCATTTTTAGAGGGGCCGGCCACTTGAGGGGAGAGATGAGAGAGGTTCATTTTTATGAGTGGAAATTCATCATCTCATTCCTTGCTAGAAAAATGAGAGCACCATTTTCCTCCAAAGTTCTTTCTCTTCTCCACCATCAATGGAAACTTCATAAACCCCAAGAGACAATACATTCTACACTTTATCTACAGCATCCTTGAGCATGTCGGCTTGCCAACTTCGTGCCCGAGTTTCCTCGGTCCAGAGGTGGGAGCCCGTAATAGAACCCGGCGATGTGGTGCCCGTTCCGACGAGTAGATGAAGACCGGAGATTCCGCGAGGAGATCGGAGTGGAGGCCGAAGACCAAAGGACACGGATCGCTCGGTATAGCTTCCTACCCATTCTCTAGTTAGCTAGAATTAGGTTAATAGCCCGATCCGGGTTTTATTGTGCGTGGTCGTGTCGGTTTACAAGTTTTGTAAAAGTTTCGTTTCCGCATTTTGGCCTCGGATTGACGGCCGGGGCGCCGCCGTGCACTTACACTGGCATCAGAGCCATGCCATTAACCTAGTCCAGCTTGCTCTAACGTGTTTACAAGTTCGATCGAACGGATTTTCCAAAAACCGCGTCTCTTGTCACAGTTTCTGTCGAAATTTTTTAGTTGTCAAAAAAATATTTGGTATGTTGCAGAAATGTGTGCAGGGTTTTCTGAGAACACTAAAGAAAATTGGTACCATGATGTTACTATAGCGCTGCGTAACCGCGGCAAAAACCCCATTTTGGCCACGGTTCCGCTGCCGAACAGTGGCTTCACTGCACCAAATTTCTTCAGTGGGTCTCTGTCTTGAAAATGGGGTTTTGGGTATATTCTTTTTGGGCCCAGATTTTCTTTGAGTGCTACAGTAGTGCTTGGGGCCCACTTTGGTAAATTTGATCGATCAAAAATTTTAAACATGTTAGTTCACAGTATTTGCATTATATCTGCGACCGTAAATGTCATTTGATCAGTAAACCCTGTCTAACAGCTATAGCCCTTTTAGACGGATTTGCGAACGTGACATTCACGTTGATGTTCTGTGTTGTGCTGTGATGTTGCGGATTTGTCGTGGGGATAGCCTGGATGCAGTGGTAGTACAGTTTTGGTATTATATGTACATTTGATATTGCGGGGCGAGCGTCCGACATGTGGACTGCCGTTACTGCCTGTTTGTATATTATTCTTTTAGGGCACGACCGGGCTGAGGTTGATGTACCCGTTGTATGTATATTTTACTTTCTGTACTAGGATTACCCCGCGGAGGGGTGCACGGATAGCCTGGTTCTAGAGGGCAACGGGCCCGCATCTCATGGCGTTGAGACGGAGGGGGCTTTACTCTAGAATTGGCGGGCTATTCGCCATACTCGTATGGGGTACAGGTTGACCCAAGGAGGGGTGCCCAAGTTACCGGATTCCGTGAAATGCTGGGTGGTCCATTCACGTTGTTGAAGGGGGCTGCCTCGCTTCAGGTTTTGGCGGGTAACTTGCCGCGCCCGTAGGGGTCTAGGATTTCATTGCACAGGCTATCCACACGACCAGAGGAACGTCGGGTTTCAGTAGTGGCTCTATGAAACCCGGGGATCCCAGATATCTGTATTGTTCGGTGATGCTTATTACATTTCTGTGATATTGCATATTATCACGCCTTGAGCGAATATTATATATTGATATATGTACTAGTAGATGTTGTATATGTTTTGTATCCGCGCTAGTCCAGTCCCCGCTCTGTCGTTAGTTAAGTAACCTAATGGGTGATGACGGGACCCAGTGGCGAATGCAGATGGCATATACGTACATCATTATTTTCGTTCTTTATTGGTGTGATCAATTGATAGTACTGCGTTGATTCGGATCAATGCAAGCTAAACAAACCTATTCTGATGTTTTTGGAACAATTTTTCAAAAAGCTGTTATTGCAAGGACGTTCACTTTTGTTTTGCACGGTGGTATTCGGTTATGAATATCCAGCACCTCAGTCGACGAGGCAAGGGCCGAGATCCCTTCACCGGGAGTAACTCCTTGGACAGAAGTTTGCATCAGGGCAATAACTTCACTATAGTCGTTTACTTTTGCTTTGCATCGTGGTATTCAGTTTGAATATCCTGCACCTCATTCTACGGGGAAAGAGCCGAGATCCCTTCACCGGGAGTGACCTCTTTAGCAAAGGTTTTTACCACTATATTTTTATAAAAGCTATCCGGTTCCTTCAACGATATCAAGTTCATTACGTTAAAGGTTTTTCGCCAAAAACCATTCGTAGCCCTCCGTCATTTCAGACGGGTAGCACGTAGTATTCATGTTATGTTTGTTGACCTTCGTCAAGGCATAGTGTATGGTAGCTGCTTGTTACCTTTCTGCTGCATAGATAGATGCATTGGTTTGGGACAGTCGTATAGCCTTATTGACCTTCGTCAAGGGCTTGTACGGGTGGGTTCAAATTAACCGGACAATGACGGGTAGAACTTGACATGTGACTTATGATTTGTTGACTTTCGTCAAGGTCATAAGAGCATGGGGCAAAAATCACATCGGGAGTTTCTAAAGAAACTGAAACTTGCCAGATATGCGCATACCTTCTGGAGTGTGATAACGTGAGCGGATTCCGTCACGTTATCATGCGATGATAGTTGGATCCCGATTCCCACTGATGAGTTGGTTTACTCCTCGGGTGATCCCGACTAATTCTTCTTTCAGGTTTGGGGAAGAATTTGACGTTACAGTGGGAGGTTTCCTGATTAGATAAATTGATAACCATTCTGATCTAGGTTAGAGTGCACGCTGAGTGTTTCTTTTCTCTCTCTCTCTTTGGCAGCGACCATAACCCGATCCTTGACTATGACTCAGTGACCAAAATTAACCGAACCTTCTTAAATACTGGCTTTTGGATTGTCAGAGTTGCATACCGCATTGCCACTCCTACTTTTACCATTTTCTCCAGGACACCCCGTATTACTACGAACATCCACTTCCATTGGATAAAACCATTGTATGGTTATATACGAACTCGAAGGAATTTATTCGAGGATGGTTTCCGATTCTGGAGAAAACGAATAGGACTATTCAGTTGTCTTTTCCTTTTACCTTCTCTCAGGTTGCGAGTGCTCCTTGGATTAGGACAGTACACCTATTACGCAAATTGGATAGTCTTCTTCCAAACCGTAGGCAGGTGCCGACCGGTAGGGAATGAAGAAAACCAATTAGCCTAAACGGTGTATAGAAGGTATTAAGTTAAGACAGATAAAGGGATTAGAACAAGGGCAAAGTAAACTGCGACTGCTATTCATCACCAAACCAAGTATTTCTTCGCCAATCCTACATCGCCTTTGTATTTCTCCAGAACACTCCGGATCGCTACGAAGATCCACAGTTTATTGGATACTCCATCGTATGGTTATATACGAACTCGAAAGGAACTTGTTCCAGTTCGGGGATGGATTCTGGTTCAGGAGAAATAGGAATAAGGTTTATTCGGTTGTCTTTTATCTTCACCTTCTCTCGCATTGCGAATGCTCCTAGGATTAGGACAGTACACCCATTATGCTTATTGGATAGTCTTCTTCCAAACCATAGGCTGGTGCCGAAAAGTAGGGATGGAAGAAAACCATTTAGCCTAAGAGGGTGTACAGAAGGTAATGACTAAAGACATATGAAGGGATTTGGAGAGATGGCAAAGAAATATACGGTTACAGTTGTGAATCTGGATAATGGAAGAGGCATTACTAGGAATACCCGGATACCCCTACGAAACATTTCAATATTTCAGTTTCACTGTGTACTGTTAAAAGAAAACTGATTTCCCAATTAGACACTTGCTCCAGGGTATGTATTTACCAGGTTTAAATTCTCACATCTGTATGGTCTTACAGATGATGAGTGGGAGTAAGTTATTAGGAATTAGGTGATCATCCTTATTATATCGGAATTCGTTGCAATTGGTGATATTTGAGGAAGTCACCTGGGTTGTTTGCCGGACGGCAAATATTTGGTTTTGAATATCCGCTGTTATGCACCAATTTCAAATTGATATATCTGTACGTTCATTTTTATGAAGTGAGATGTAACCTTTTGAAATTATGTCTATGACATTTACCTATATCAGTGGATGGTTAGGTAAGGAGTATTAAACAGCGGTGTAATTCTTCATAACCATAAGTACTGTTTTCAAATCTACGGCACACAGGGAATGAGTTATTAGACTCAGGGGACTTATACAGAGTATTGTATATTGTCCAGTGTCCATTAGGACAGAGGGGTTGGTCCTCGTACTATATTCTGTTTACTTATGACATCTCTAGTTCTTGGACATGTGTTTCGTAGAAATGCAAGGTCTAAGTTTTGAGGAGTTATAGGTATAAGAATAAAGTAGAGAACCAGATGTTGCAAGTATCAGGATTCTTCAAGGTGATCGAAGATGTAGATACTTGTGTATGGTATTCAGTTGATAGAAATGATTAAGACAACTTGCTTCTCTTTCAGGTTACTCATAATTGGAAGCACTCCTAAGTTGAGTAACGCTGATCGGCCTCTCTCCATTTACTTGACATGCACTGGAGACAGCTGCATGATTTGAATCTAGTTCAATTAAATCAGTGCCTCTGTTTCTGTATTAGATATAGAACAGTTCATATCTTAACGATGTTAAGGTACGGGGAGTTGTCCGTCTTATGCTTAAAACCAGACTCTGGATAACTCAAGGCACGTTTCTGTAATGGCTGTTTGTAGGTTGACCCAGGCTATGACGAGGGTTGATTTTCTACCATCTGGAAGATCAATAGTGATATTGTTCTTGACTCGCCACAGTTTTAATAAAAATGGATTTTTTTCAGAAAACAGTAGTGGGAGTATGGTAGAACTGGAAGTGATTCCAGAACCGCAAACGATTACTGAAGATTTGATAAGAACCTAAAGATTCAATTTGGCTTGACATTCCATTGGCCACTCCGCAGATATGGTGGGTAACCTCAGGCACACGAGAGGTACTTCGGTATGCTCAAGGACGGTGACAGGGAGGTTCTTGTTTACCCGAACTTGACACTACTGTTGTTCCAGGCTATGAGACCCGGCAGGAGGATGAGTATAGCGTCGTTCTAAACTAGCTTTAGAAGTGTACGTCTATATAACTCTGCCAGTGGGTTGTCGTAGTCAGTGGGAGCAGCGGAAGCATTGGTGGACAAGTGGCTTATGTCTATTTATAGACTAAAGCAAATATAGCGGAGATAGATCATCTATTTCTGATGTGATAGTCATAGGTTTGACTTCATCAGAATAGGGGAAGGATCTGTTAAGAAGGTAGTAGGGTGTGATGTCCTGGTATTTGGATGACATATGATTAATATGTCAAATACTATTTCTAAACCGCAATCAAGAACGGCGTCGCATGAAGCTAGCCGGTGAGTACGGGTCGGTCCACAGGGATGTTGTGAATCTCCTAGTCGTGCTAAAGAGTTAATTCCGAAGGGTGTTCGGTTGATTATTAAATCTAAAAATCTAATTAATCTAGGGCAATTATCTAGATCTATTCTTGCTAGGGTTAGGTTTAGGGATGGTTTGGAAATGCAATTAAATCTCAACGCTTTCTATACCCGAATGAAGATCTGTGAGGAGTTATGGTAATTATCAATAAAGGAGATTAGATCCATTCGGGAAGGTGTTCCTTCCTCTAGGTTCTTGTCCTTCCTTTAGAGATCCTTACCCTAACCTCCATGGAAAATGTGCGCAACCGGGCTTTTACACTACGGTGTCATCATTACCTAGAGGGGTAGGATGCCGTAGGGCGCGGTATGTGCGTGTATGCATGGAGTCCTATTGTAAATATTTGGTGGGTAAGAAAGGGATGAGAGATCTCATCTCTCAAAATCCTTCCCCAAAGCTAAACCCTAAACAAGTTCCTAGGGCATGAAATTAAATCTACCTAGGGCAAAGAATTGAAATCTAAACTAGGACGAGAAATTAAATCTACTTACAGATGCATCCCTCCAATCATCCATGCAGGGTTGTCAGATCTGAATTTCTGAATGGAAAAGAAACACCGATGCTCTCCATAAAGGATTTCTGAATTTATTATTAAAAGGAGGCATCAGGTTTACAATCTTTAGAGTTCCTATTTATTGAGGATAGGGAACCCTAGGTTACATTTGATTCGCATGTCTAAATTTACAAAAATAGCCCTCTAGGTTGACTAGTCAGCGCAGAACCCAAATTACTGTAAAAACACTTTTTCCTCTGGGCTTCTTATGGCCGCGGAACTGCGGCTATAGCAGGCTTGGGCCGCGGTTCCGCGGCCTTTTAGATGGATTGGATGCTGAAACTTTTGGGCTATGTTCTAGGTATTTTGGGGCTTCTGGTTCTTTGGTTCTTTTATCAATTAGGGTTCTACATTAGTTCCAGATCTTCAGTGAAAACTTGTAGTGATCTTTTAACCGTTTGCCTTAACATTTTGGACCTTGCATTGCCTTCTTGATTGTGTACTGTTCTTCGTCTAGGCTTGACTAAGATCCTCCTATTTGTTGGTCAAAAGTCTTTCTTTGGTGTCGTCTTTTGTCCTTTTCACTGTTTTTGCTCCAAGAACCTATAACCTGTAACATGTAGCAGACATGCGTCAAAAGCAGCTGTTTATTTATAAAAAGAATAAGAATGGGGAATATAATAATGCAATATTATGGTGTGTACAAATACCCCCAAAATTATCTTTTGCTCGTCCTCGAGCAAACTTATTTTTTATCCTCTACAAAAAACCTAACCGCACTTTCGCAGGGAAACGCGATTGCGCTGAGCACGTGCAACAAGCCGTTAAACCTCTAGGTGTCCCTAGTAGGAGGAGTGTTGTCTCCTGAGCGTTTTCAGCGGATTACACCCACAAAATCCTATCAATTTGGCCCACTGACTTTAACTCTCCAATTTGGTTTTCTAACAAGGAATTCTATTATCTTCAACTCATAAATCGTCCACCCATATTCTTCACACTTCCTCATTATTTAACTTAAGATTACATATGTTCTATAGACTTACTTAGCTTTCGGCATTTCTTAAGTTTTCCTTCTAGGGTTCCATCTCCACTTAGGAATTTCTATCAACTCTACTAAAGATACAAGTTTTATTCTTCACTCCTTTCTCTCATCTAAACTCCAATCACATATCCCCACGTATGTGTATAAATCACCCCTATACTTGGAAATTCAAATCATGCAATCAACCCTTGTCCGTTGTCCAAAGTATTTATTAATTAGTGAATTTTTAATTAAATTTTGCCTACACATCCTTCATGCGACCGTTAATACTTCTTGAGGCACCAACAACCGATTACAAGATGTGTTTGCACATTAAAGCGTAATTCCTAGTCCTGCAACACCCAAGGCTTTAGCAGTGACTCCCAAACCAGTTGGTCTAAGGCACTAGGTGATGAAGCACCCTCGCTAAATATTTTTCTATTTTTGCAACCTTAAGTAATCACAAAAACCAGTGTTCATTTTTTTTTTCTTTATTCACTTTTTTTCCTTTTAATTTCTTGGTACTAAGGACTTTAGACAAGAGCATTTCAAGGTCTCCTCTACTATTCCAATTTCTATTACATTTTCAGAATCTAGACTTAAGCTAGGAATTATTTTTCAAACTTATACTCTAATAAGAACATCAATACTTTTCCTTTGCTTTGACTTAGCCCAAGAAGTGAACCCAAAATTTGCCTATTTCTAAATAAACTACAAAGACATATACTTTCCATCGTTAAACTTTAAGGAAGGTTATCTTTAGGGTTTTTAATTTACTAAGTCTAAGATCTAGTTATTCCTAGCCAGTTGACCTATTTGTCAAACTTAGGTCAAATATGGCCAAAATTGAATACAATAATTTTTATAATTTTTGAATTTTTAAATTTTTATGGGTTTTCAAATAAGTATGCAAATGCAAAAATATGTACAAATGAATGCGATGGAAAAAGACGTACCGAGCATACCCCCAAACTTGAACTTGACAGTGTCCTCACTGTCATGCTAAACCAAAAGGGTCAAAATGCCGGCACTCCCCTGTTTATTTATTTATAATTTTTTTTATTTTTTTGTTTTGAAATTTTTTATTTTATTTTTTATAGAAAAAGAAGACAAAAATATATATACATATATACAATAAGGTTCCCCCCAAACTTAAGCTTGGCCTTACACAAGCCAAAGGTTAGCACCAACCATTCAAAAATCTTATCGTGGTAATGGCCGAGTTGGTGAAATAATGGGGTGTAGAGGAAAGAAATGAGAAACACGCGAGACCGTGTGGAAAGAAGAATGGTAGAATATGGTCTCGGTGGGGGAGAAGAATGGCGGAAAGGAGAAAGAAGGGTCGCACGATCTTGAGGGTGTAAATCGAGTGAATAAATTAGCATAATTTGTGATGACCAATGTGTTAAAAGCGATTGCGCTAACCTATCAACCCGTCGTGAAATGGGGTCAAATCCCTCAAGATTCGCAAGATAACATGGGTACGCCGAACTTGGCATTGGAGATGAAAGCGTAACGGTCTTTTGTACGGTCGGAACAATAGGAATGACGACAGGGACTGAATTAGGGATAGTCTCTTTCTCACCGTAGTAAACTGTTTCGAACTTGAATGTTTCCATCAATGGTTCGAAACTACTGTAAGTCACCGAGTATGATGGTTCAACTAACTCATCTGAAAATGTAAAGGACTCAAACTCGGGCGGGGAGACATCAACATCGTCCGAAAAAGTGAAACACTCGTCTGTGAGAACTGTGTCAGATTCAAAGGAAATTTTTTCAAGATCACAGTCTTCAAGCGTGATATTAGGCGTGTTCGGAACGATGGAAAGGAAGGAGGGTGATATAACAGTTAAAGGTTCAAGAGGATGAATTGGAAAATCATACACATCAAACAAAAATGGTTCAACCT
The DNA here is from genome assembly GCA_030015575.1 of Agapanthus africanus. NCBI lineage: Eukaryota > Viridiplantae > Streptophyta > Magnoliopsida > Asparagales > Amaryllidaceae > Agapanthus > Agapanthus africanus. The sequence goes on along the minus strand of JASDDO010000001.1, from coordinate 363,160,456 downwards.
CAATATGATCCTCAAAACTCTCCTCAATAATATCATCATAATTCTCCTCAAAATTCAACTCATCCATGCCATTATCATCAAAATCAAGACGCATGTGAAGTTCGGGAGAAACATCTAATGACTCGGGATGATGATTTGAACATAAAATTTCAATCAAATCGACAGGTTCATCATCCGAAATAGTCCCGGCGTCTATATCCTCAATCAAGCGAAAATCAGTTTCTTTAGACACCTCATCAAAAGCATGGATATTTATCGATTTAGGTTCTAGATTGGAGGTGTAAAGATCGAAAGGGTTAAGTGTGGTTTCACTCGAAAGGGGTTCTTCACAATTTGGCAAATCAAACATTACAAAATCACACAACTCGTTTTTATTTTGAACTTGTGAATCATTTAGGACATTCGATGGAAAACTGGAGTTGTGGGCTTCAATTGGGTAAGGGTAGGTTTGATTTGGAAATCCTCTCAAATTCTCACTCTGTCCAACTGCCTCCTCATACATTGAAAAATTTGGAGCTAGCGGGAAACTAGCTACCGGTTCACTAGGTTGCATAAGGACGGTAATGGATGCTTCCACATTCCTAACCATTTTGTTTGTTGCTGCAATATACGCCTCCAACGACTCTTCCAAACTAGACTTGGGTTGTAAAGGGGTTTCGGTAAAAGAGTCAAAATCGTGTGGATATGCAAAACTCCCAACAGGCTGCGTAGAAGCAGTATCTAGTGAAGGTGGGAAGGTCGGGTAGGACTGGTAGGAAGTGGGTGATTGGACAGGGATAGGGTCAACATGTGGATAAAAAGGTGAATAGTCGTGTGGATCCCTAGAACTAGATGAGTGGAGAGGGGTGAAAGATCGGCTGCTAGATTGAGCAATATACTTAGCAATAGACATCGGCTTAGGAGTGACAGAAGGACTTGAAAAAGTGGTGTCAACATATGGAGGTGGTAAAGGTTGACTTGGTTGACACATAGTGGGTTGAAAAGTCAAACTGTTTCTCCTAGACGCCTCTATTTGATCTTTCAAAGATTTTTTAGGCAAGGAAGGATCGTCTTTAAATTGACCGAACAAATTGACGTACGACCCAAAATTAGGTTCGGGATACTAAACTTCGGCAAGTGATTTATTATGTGGGGTACTCATGTTGGAAGGAAGGGTGAAAGAAAGAAAGATGTGGTGGTGCAAGGATTTATTTGCGGCAAAAAAAAATTTGCAAATTTCTATAAAAGATTTGTCCTTTTTATTTTTATTCTTTTTCTCTTTATTTGGAAAAATTTTGTTGCAAAAAGATTTTCAACACAAGATATGCAACAGCAAAATATTACTTGCAATCTAATTTCATTTCAAGCGGGGCCAAAAAATCCTGCACAAGATCGTTATTTGGAAGGGAATATATTTCTAAGGTGCACAAAATCCTGCAGGCATTTTTCAGAAAATTTATTAAGAATTACAAAAGGGGAACAAAGAGAAGCTTACAGAGCAAAGTTGGTCAGAGGAAACGACCAAGGCACCGCTTTTCCGCGGCTCTCTGGACTGAACGAATCCCTAAAATTTTTTTTAAGCTCTGATGTGACCAGATGGCCGCGTTTCCGCGTCTAGGGTAGGTTTTGGCCGCGGAAACGCGACGGTATTGGGGATTTGGGGCTCCAAAATTTTTGTGCTCTTCTGTTTTTTAAAATCTCTCCTGTTCCGATACCCCGTTTTCCGTTTTGCGTTCTGGAAATTTCCAGATCCGAATTTATATATCCTGGAAAAATTCAAACAACAAAGTATCCTTTCAAAAAATAACAGATTATATATATTTTTAATTTTTGGGATTTTTCTGATTTATATGATTTTTTAATTTTATGATTAACCCGAAATCGCGAAAAGGAAATGACACGCCATCCCCGGAAACGGCGCCATTTGATTAGTATGTTAAAAACTATTTCTAAACTGCAATCAAGAACGGCGTCGCATGAAGCTAGCCGGTGAGTACGAGTCGGTCCACAGGGATGTTGTGAATCTCCTAGTCGCGCTAACGAGTTAATTCCGAAGGGTGTTCGGTTGATTATTAAATCTAAAAATCTAATTAACCTAGGGCAATTATCTAGATCTATTCTTGCTAGGGTTAGGTTTAGGGATGGTTTGGAAATGCAATTAAATCCCAACGCTTTCTATACCCGAATGAAGATTTATGAGGAGTTATGGTAATTATCAATAAAGGGGATTAGATCCATTCGGGAAGGTGTTCCTTCCTCTAGGTTCTTGTCCTTCCTTTAGAGATCCTTACCCTAACCTCCATGGAAAACGTACGCAACCGGTCTTTTACACTATGGTGTCATCGTTACCTCAAGGGGTAGGATGCCGTATGGCGCGGTATGTGCGTGTATGCATGGAGTCCTATTGTAAATATTTGGTGGGTAAGAAAGGGATGAGAGATCTCATCTCTCAAAATCCTTCCCCAAAGCTAAACCCTAAACAAGTTTCTAGGGCATGAAATTAAATCTACCTAGAGCAAAGAATTGAAATCTAAACTAGGGCGAGAAATTAAATCTACTTACAGATGCATCCCTCCAATCATCCATGCAGGGTTGTCAGATCTGAATTTCTGAATGGAAATGAAACACCGATGCTCTCCATAAAGGATTTCTGAATTTATTATTAAAAGGAGGCATCAAGTTTACAATCTTTAGAGTTCCTAATTATAGAGGATAGAAAACCCTAGGTTACATTTGATTCGCATGTCTAAATTTACAAAAATAGCCCTCTAGGTTGACTAGTTAGCGCAGAACTCAAATTACTGTAAAAACACTTTTTCCTCCGGGCTTCTTATGGCCGCGGAACCGCGGCAATGGCAGGCTTGGGCAGCGGTTCCGCGGCCCTTTAGATTTATTGGATGCTGAAACTTTTGGGCTATGTTCTGGGTATTTTGGGTCTTCTGGTTCTTTGGTTCTTTTATCAATTGGGCTTCTACATTAGTTCCAGATCTTCAGTGAAAACTTGTAGTGATCTTTTAACCGTTTGGCTTAACATTTTTGACCTTGCGTTGCCTTGTTAATTGTGAACTGTTCTTCGTCTAAGCTTGACTAAGATCCTCCTATTTGTTGGTTAAAAATCCTTCTTTGGTGTCGTCTTTTGTCCTTTTCACTGTTTTTTCTCCAAGAACCTGTAACCTGTAACATGTAGCAGACATGCGTCAAAAGCACCTGTTTATTTATAAAAAGAATAAGAATGGGGAATATAATAATGCAATATTATGGTGTGAACAAATACTCCCAAACTTATCTTTTGCTCGTCCTCGAGCAAACTTATTTTTTATTCTCTACAAAAAACCTAACCGCACTTTCGCAGGGAAACGCGATTGCACTGAGCACGTGCAACAAGCCGTTAAACCTCTAGGTGTCCCTAGTAGGAGTGTTGTCTCCAGAGGGTTTTCAGCGGATTACACCCACAAAATCCTATCAATTCGGCCCACTGACTTTAACTCTCCAATTAGGTTTTCTAACAAGGAATTCTATTATCTTCGACTCATAAATCATCCACCCATATTCTTCACACTTCCTCATTATTTAACTTAAGATTACATATGTTCTATAGACTTACTTAGCTTTCGGCATTTCTTAAGTTTTCCTTCTAGGGTTCCATCTCTACTTAGGAATTTCTATCAACTCTACTAAAGATACAAGTTTTATTCTTCACTCCTTTCTCTCATCTAAACTCCAATCATATATCCCCACGTGTGTGTTTAAATCACCCCTACACTTGGAAATTCAAATCAAGCAATCATACCCTTGTCTATTGTCCAAAGTACTTATTAATTAGTGAATTTTTAATTTAATTTTGCCTACACATCCTTCATTCGACCGTTAATACTTCTTGAGGCACCAACAACCGATTACAAGATGTGTTTGCACATTAAAGCGTAATTCCTAGTCCTGCAACACCCAAGGCTTTAGCAGTGACTCCCAAACTAGTTGGTCTAAGGCACTAGGTGATGAAGCACCCTCGCTAAATATTTTTCTATTTTTGCAGCCTTAAGTAATCACAAAAACAAGTGTTCATTTTTTTTCTTTATTCACTTTTTTTCCTTTTATTTTCTTCGTACTAAGGACTTTAGACAAGAGCATTTCAAGGTCTCCTCTACTATTCCAAGTTTCAAGGTGCGTGATTGTGCAAATTGTAGGGTATACATTTTCAGAATCTAGACTTAAGCTAGGAATTATTTTTCAAACTTATACTTTAATAAGAACATCAATACTTTTCCTTTGCTTTGACTTAGCCCAAGAAGTGAACCCAAAATTTCTCTATTTCTAAATAAACTACAAAGACATATACTTTCTATCGTTAAACTTTAAGGAAGATTATCTTCAGGGTTTTTAATTTACTAAGTCTAAGATCTAGTTGTTCCTAGCCAGTTAACCTATTTGTCAAACTTAAGTCAAATATGGCCAAAATTGAATACACTAATTTTTATAATTTTTGAATTTTTAAATTTTTATGGGTTTTCAAATAAGTATGCAAATGCAAAAATATGTACAAATGAATGCGAAGGAAAAAGTCGTATCTGTAAAAATTACTGTAAAAGCTTAGCCCACCGACGGATTTGCATGTCTAAATTTACAAAAATAGCCCTCTAGGTTGACTAGTCAGCGCAGAACCCAAATTACTGTAAAAACATATTTTCCTCCGGGCTTCTTATGGCCGCGGAACCGCGGCAATGGCAGGCTTGGGCCGCGGTTTCGCTGCCCTTTAGATGGATTGGATGTTGAAAGTTTTGGGCTATGTTCTGGGTATTTTGGGGCTTCTGGTTCTTTGGTTCTTTTATCAATTGGGCTTCTACATTAGTTCCAGATCTTCAGTGAAAACTTGTAGTGATCTTTTAACCGTTTGCCTTAACATTTTGGACCTTGTGTTGCCTTGTTGATTGTGAACTGTTCTTCGTCTAGGCTTGACTAAGATCCTCCTATTTGCTGGTCAAAAGTCCTTCTTTGGTGTCGTTTTTTGTCCTTTTCACTGTTTTTGCTCCAAGAACTTGTAACCTGTAACATGTAGCAGACATGCGTCAAAAGCACCTGTTTATTTATAAAAAGAATAAGAATGGGGAATATAATAATGCAATATTATGGTGTGAACAACATACACAAAGTAGGAAGTGAAATTCCTATACTACGGTCAGTTATACTTTGGTCGTCACATAGTGGTTTCTCCACATAGGGCTTGGATATTATATCAGACATTCTGGTTACTAGATCTATGGTTTTAGTTCTAGATTTGGGTGGTTTCCCAATCAGGATACTTAGACAGCATTCTAAAGGTGTTTTAGAATGGACGACTCTTGGCACGGTAGTCTACCTGCAGGTGATGGAGTCACCCTCTCGAAAGGTGTCTTACAAACTAAAGGGGAGAGGGATGTGCATGATTGGCAGATCACTTGCTTAGGCAATTGAGTTGATCATGAGATGCCAAGTACCACACCAGATGTTGTTTTTGCACTAGATGCAATAAGTTGATATTAATCCTATCCTGGAGAAACATTCAGAAGCAGTTTTAGAACATAAGTGGATGTTCTAGGGATATGATAACGGCAGCCTCTTTCCGGGGACGGTTATCATTCCAGGCTTCCAAGGTGACCTGGATGACAGAGTGGCTGTCAGAGTTGTAGTTTTCCCTCTGACAGGTGGTTCAAGCGGATACTGAGGGTGGTGTGGCGCAGGATAATGATTAAGTTCAGTTGACGATACAGTCTAAGAAGTTTGGATTTGGAGTTCATTTATGAACTAGGTCCCATCAGATATCCAGACATATTCTAAGACAGGTATTGCTAATTTCGGGAGATGGTTTTCTCCACGAACTTGAGATAAAGAGAGACATAGGAAGAAACATCTGAGCGGATCCACTCACTGAGGCTATTCCTCGAACGCAATAGTTTCGCAAACAGGCTTTGTGACACTGATTAGTAGAGGAGTTGGGTGTTCGGTATCACACGGGCTGTGAGTATGCGACATCGCAATAATTAGCCTTGAGTGCAAGTGGGAGATTGTTGGAGATAGTGCCCTCAGAGTCAATTATTTGATCACAGGCAAGTGATTGCAATGATTGAGAGATGACCTATGCCGGTAGGACAGTCTTATTCAAGATGATAGTATGCTATCTGGTTTATCTTTATCATCGTGTACTGCTTTAGGTGACATTACTGATCACTATTATACGTTGATAGAGTCCCTAGGATTCTTGCTTGACTGCCAGCAGTATGAGGGCGATCATATACGTGGGAGCTGGGGTCTATAAGCACATCCTTAAAAGGTCCCTAGTCGTGGGAGTTTCGAGACAGGGCATCGATACTCCAGAGTAGTCTGGTGTATACAGTCGAGACCCCGACGAGGGGTGGTGGCCGGTCTCATAAGCCACTGGTGTCAGTTGGTTCACCTAAGATGTATACAGATGCTCGTTGGGTTATGAGTACACCGGACAGGACTCGCCGGGAACATGCTAGTTAGTCTTATACCTGACGTCAGATAGCAGTTCCCTGGTGACATGTGTACAGGTTACTTCATCGACCTGAGATCGTCATTTGTCTCGTGTGAGTTCCCACTGTACTTTGATTACTATCCTACCACGCTCAAAAGAGACGTGCAAACAGGTTTTAGTTGGGTACAGTCCCGAGCCACATGGAGACAGTGAGCGGATCTGCAGGGGCTCGTCTCTCCCGGTATTGGGGGTGAGGTCGCGCTGTGTCTAGGAGAGCCATTACACGAAGTTCTTAGCCAAGGCAGGAGATTTACTGGTAGGTATTCCAGTAGTATCTCAGGGTGTTTTGGGCTACACTCCGACATGACTTGTACCGCTTTTGGGGGTCTGACTTTTACCAACCCCCTAGGCCCGCCATGCGATGCTCATAGACGAACGGACCGGACTGTACGGATATTGTCACTGACAAGCTCAGTAGGGTATCAGGATGAGTTCGCTCATCGACGTCCCTTTTGGTCAATACCTGGTAGCAGGTTACGTATGGCTAATACCTCTGACTTGCTAGTGGTTAAATCCACAGCCAAAGTGTTGACGAGTCTTTAGAGTCCCCCACAGACCGTTTCTTAAGTTTCTGGCGAAATGCTGTAGAGGCCGTATGGAGATATGGCAGGGTTCGATCAGATACGTGCGGTATTGCATGGATCATGATCGGACGGATAATACTAGCGGGCTTTGGTTTAAGCCGGATCCTAGTATTGTACAGTGTAGATTTGTCTCTTTGCATTTGTATTCGGTCGGAATACAAATGCAGGTATGTATATACGGTCATGGGGTTTTCCTTTAATTTATTACGGGATCAGTTTTTTGAAGTTGCCAGTTTGCATTCCGTTTCGTCCAGTTTTCCTTTGTTCCTTCACGGCCGGACTTTTGTGATGGGAGGGGCTAATTTGCAAGTTTCCAAATTAGCTAAGTGGAGGGGGTTTCTTACAATTTGAGGGATTATGATAATCTTGCATCATTAGATTCCTTTTGCTTCATTATGGCTTGCTTTAATTAGGATGGGATTGATTTAGATCATTGAAGTGAGACTTGCTTTTAGGCTTATGGTCACCTTTTTCTTTACTACTGCACTCACCTCCCTTGTTGTTGATTATTGGACTCTCCCATTTTTAGAGGGGCCGGCCACTTGAGGGGAGAGATGAGAGAGGTTCATTTTTATGAGTGGAAATTCATCATCTCATTCCTTGCTAGAAAAATGAGAGCACCATTTTCCTCCAAAGTTCTTTCTCTTCTCCACCATCAATGGCAACTTCATAAACCCCAAGAGACAATACATTCTACACTTCATCTACAGCATCCTTGAGCACATCGGCTCGCCAACTTCGTGCCTGAGTTGCCTCGGTCCAGAGGTGGGAGCCCGTAATAGAACCTGGTGATGTGGTGCCCGTTCCGACGAGGAGATGAAGACCGGAGATTCCGCGAGGAGATCGGAGTGGAGGCCGAAGACCGAAGGACACGGATCGCTCGGTATAGTTTCCTATCCATTCTCTAGTTAGCTAGAATAAGGTTAATGGCCCGATTCGGATTTTATAGTGCGCGGTCGTGCCGGTTTACAAGTTTTGTAAAAGTTTCGTTTCCGCATTTTGGCCTCGGATTGACGGCCGGGGCGCCGCCGTGCACTTATAGATGTGTGTTATCCATCGACGCAAGCGCGAGGCATTTGGCTATGGCACAGTCAGCGTCCCATGTCTTGCAGACTTCAATATCCACAACTGAGGATTTAGGGCCTGGGACGGGCAGGGCTGGAGCCTTGAGGATATATGATACCTTATCATAAGTCAAGGCAATGTTAAGATTCCTCGGCCAGTCTTTATAATTGGTCCCATTCAGTTTATTTTTATCTAGTAGAAGCTTGAGCCCTGTCATTGGTATCTGCTATTAAGAGAGAGAAAAGAATACACTCAGCGAAAGCTCTTGCAAAGATCAGATTGGTTATTATCTTATCTAATCGATGTCTCCCGCTGCTTTAATCAAGTTTTCCTTTCAAGCCTCAAAAAGGAAAACTAGCCAGGATTAATTACAGTCTACAACTTCGCTTACCGTTCAGCCAGGCCAGTGTTGGTACTTGAGAGAGGTTCCCCGTGCTTTCACACGGACCTAATTAATATAAACCTCATCCTCCCAGAGGCATAGCCCCGTTAACACCTTTCTAGACACCTAATAAGTTAGCTAATTGTAAACTGCAAAACTATCCTGGGAGCAACTATTGCCCAAAGTGGGATCGGGATCTAACCATCATATGGAAGGTATGCAATCTCATTGCAAATTTCAACTCTTGAAACTCCCGATGTGGTTTTTACCCCTAGTACCCATGACCTTAACTATGGTCAACAAGTCATAAGCACTAGTCAAGTTCTACCTGTCATTTCTTGATTAATTAGATCCACTCATATGACCCTTAACTATGGCCAACAAAGTCGCATGAATGTCCTAATTAATCTGCATCATATGCTGTCACGACCCGAAAGAGCACGTGACTGGCCCTTGAACCATATGAAGTCTATAGGACTCCATCTGACCCAAGTAAGCCGAAAGCCCAGAAATTTAAAACCATTTTAAGGAGTAAAGAAACATGTTTTGAAGTCAAGCTTTTGAAATAACTAAGCCGAATATACATTTTTAAAATGTGTAGTCTTTTCTGAAAAATTCGGCAGAGTTTCCTTTGTAAAAACTGGCCCCGAACGGGGTACAACAAGAATAATATATAAATGCATTGATAAAAGGCATCCCGAAGAGGGAGCTAGCTCTTCGTCAATCGACGGTCACAACCACGCAAGCAATAGAATATACAACGCCGAAGGGCGAGGATCAAAACTCAAAAGAAACTCAACAGCCTGAAAACCGTAATACTACAAGCGCGACTCTAAGGTCGAAATAATACAACACTGTTTTCTAAGTCTAAAACAATATACAAGTTTTGGTTGATGGAATCTCTAGATAAAATAAATAGTACAAGTACAATGGCGGTTCTGATACAAAAGAACCCACCTACCCAAGCAAGTCACCCGTACGAAAGCAGTGTGCCAGAAAAGCTGCTACGAAACCTGCACGACAAAACCTGCAAGAACTGTGGCACAACGGGGGTGAGTTGCCAACTCGTGAATAGAAAATATCTACAAGCAGAGATCAAATATATGATCCATCCGAGGTCAATACGATCAGATATATATAAACCTCAATATGAATAAGTCTGAAGCATGCTAAAGTGGCAATGTAATCTCTATACATGAGTGTAGTGCCAAGTGCTCGTGCCAGTGCCTCAGGTAATAGCATATCATAAACATGAGATATGATCAATATAATCAAATCTGCATGTACGTGGATCCCATCCACTCGTCACCCAATGACAATAAGCATTATGCATATAAATGTCATAAAGCATATGCATGGAAAATATGAGGATATAACCAAAAGCATGGAACCTGAGTGCCTAGCATCGACACTCGAACACATCATGAAAACCTGTGCCTAGCATCGGCACGTAAATCCTCTTATATCGGGCATCCGTCAGTCCGGGTCAGCCCACTCTCTCATATATCGGGCATCCGTCAGTCCGGGTCAGCCCTCTCTCAATATATCGGGCATCCGTCAGTCCGGGTCAGCCCTCTCTCAATATATCTGGCATCCGTCAGTACTGGTCAGCCCTCTCTCAATATATCGGGCATCCGTCAGTCCGGGTCAGCCCTCTCTCTCAAAACCAGAAATATCATAGAAACAACATATCTCAATGCGCAAATCAGAAAGCATGATGCATGTGACATATAAATGAAATGCAAGTAACAATTTATCCTGCAGCATGGAATAATAGTATGCGCATATAAGGTCATGTCCTGATGCAACAGTACTACAGTGTAGTGACATGGCAATTATCGATGATGAAGTGTGTGATGCCGGCGAGCAATGTACATGAAACATATGCATCATCGATAATGGTGCTGGTGTCCTAGCAGTATGATAATAATATATCAATAAACACAAGCAATGCAATGCAAATAGCATGAATATGCGGAATCGAATGATCAACGCAACAATAATGAATCTACCTCAATAACTATATCTTGCAGCCTTGCCTTTTGAAATAAGACGAATCAGGGTTTTTGGTAAAATAAGGGCAACGGTGTTTTAAGAGAAGATGCGTCGTTTGAAGATATCCGTAGAATCCCTTTTTCCTATCCTTAAAATATCCCCGATTCATTAGTTTTGAAATAGGTATGACTCGGGTCTAGTCTAACGCCTACTATGCGAACTACGGACCCAACTATCAAGCCAAACAGGAAGGGTATGGAAACCACCCAAATCTGAGTCGATATATATACATATAAATATAATAGTCGGTGACCCTGCCGCAATAGTATCTCAACGATATAATATTCTCGAGTCATGAGCGCGGATCTATCATCAATATAGGCTCGTACGGTAAATCGTCATACGACATCCCAATAGCAGGGTACGGTCAATATCACATTATCTCATCACATATCAAGTATCACTATCATCATATCATATAATCTGGGGTACAGATCTAAGTCCAGTACATTCGATACCATCTACACAAGTATAAATGCGGGGTAAAACACATGCCCAAAGGCCCGCTAAACCATTGTGTCGTATCTCGAATATGAAACCTGCCATATCGCCGATCTCACGGCCTCAAATCGAATCTCATCGACTCATCTCACATCCCAAGTACTATCCTCAAATCCCGTATATGAACACATAGTCGCATACCCATGTGTAGACATACACACCTCCAAAAGCGCACAGATAAAAGAAAGAATGTATGCAAGTATATGTGTACGTGTATGTGTGGGTGCAACCACTACTCTAGGGTTTCGCACTATACTACACCAATACATTCTTATCATCACTAATCCATTATTACCAACAATAATCTTAAACAACACATAATAAATATACGTGTGTATACGTATCCGTATGCATCACAACAGACTGCGGGGGTGCTATACGCCATCCACCCGACTTCCCCCGTAGATATAATCTACTCACCTGATCTTCGCTCGGCGAAATCGATGATGCCGCGTTTCTTCACCTCGGAATCCTTGTGAGGGTACCTACAATAATAAACCGTCGCAATACATATTAAAATCGAGGCAGAAAACCAATACAGCGCACAGTGTGCTCATAGGTTGGAACCTATGGCCTAAATGTGCAAATCAATCCAACAATCCCTGTTGTCGATGCACGAACACTCGACAACCGAATACAAATCCAAATATCAAGAAAGTGCATTTTAAAATACGGAAAACATCGCCTAAAACACACTAAAATGCTCCCAGATTTTCCCCTGGTGACAATTAGCCAAAACTACATATATGAGGGGTCTAATTTAGTGCAAAATGAGCCCTGGAACAAAAATCAACCCATTCCCCTCTACTCTGGCCGCAAATTGCGGCTAGAATGATTAAATCTATGGCCTGGGGTTTGAATTAGGGGCTCGTGTCTTGGTAGTAGCTTCCTAGGTGCCTACACGACCCACTGTCAACTCAATTTTATTTTAGGGGTCTCGGGGTGATAGCAGATTCCTAAAACCTTCCCAAATTTCACAATATCTCCGATATCGGTTTTCTAAATCCGTATTCCGGGTTTCAAATCTCATGTTTGGGTCTCAATTCCATCACTAAGGTGTTTGTGCAGCCTCCACTAAGCTCAATTCACACAACAACTCACAATTTTTCTCAAACCCTAACTAGGTTTCCTTTAAGTCCACAACACCACCCGATATCAATTCAATTTTAACATGGTGTAACGTTTTAAAAATAATTAAATAAATAATTAAATGAATAAAAGTGTTTAAGCGAATTTTATGATTTTCGGTAAAGCAAAATGTATTTTTCGTAAAATCAAACCGCAATTGTTTTTCATTATAAATTCAAAAATACCTATTTAATTATGTAATTACTAGTAAATAGTGTTTATTTAGCCACTTATAAATTTTTAGTTTAATAAAATATTTTTCCTAAATTAATTATTTTAAATATTAACATAAGCTTTATTTTTACACTAAATTAGTGTAAATTACAAATTTGAATGGTTTTAATTTGTAAAAATGAACCATGGCATATTAGAATTTAGGGTGTATCATGCAAAAATCATTTGCAAATTTTTCCTAATTTCTAGAGCTTTCTTGAGTTGCTATAGTAAATAAATAAATAAATAATTAATTAAAGCATGAAAAGACTTTATGTGATGTTTTCTCCTCTTGAAAGTTCTACACACTTTCACACTCACTTCTTTCCCTCCCTCACCTCACCAAGGCCGGCCACAAACCTCCCATGGCTGCCCCCCCCATTTTTCACCTCATTTTGTTCAAAATTCATCAAAAATACTTCAAAAATTCAATTAAAGTTCCACAAAATCCTAATTTCTTCATACCCTTTATTCTCTACCCTTCTTTATATGGATTTTGGAGTGGGAAAGCATGTATTTTGGAGGCTCATTTCTTGTTGGGATTTCATATTTTGGGATGTATAATTTCTCTCTTTTGATTTATTGTTATTAGATGATCATTTAAGCTTAATTAGATTTAATGAATTAATTCTATGTTTTTTTTAAAAAAAATGCAATTTAGGGTTGTAAATTCAAGTTAGGGTTTTTAATAATTAATTAGGGTTATAATAGTTAGTTTAACACTTTTAGAATTGGAAAATATGACATGGTTGTTAAATTGTAAAATTTTCATTTAAAATTGTTTTAAATAAGGAAATTAGCTAACTAGATTTGTCTAAAATGTGTTTGTGGGTAATATAAAATTCCAATTAAAGTTGCTATCATTAGATGGTAGTTTAAATGAGAATATTAGCATATTAATTGAATGAAAAACTTAGTTTGATCACTAGATTACTTTGATAATTGGAAAAATAGTAATAAAATGCTATTATTTTGTAAACTAGATTTTAGGAATTTCTAAATAAATGTGATTAAAAATATAATTTATGGTTTCATTGAATCATTATCATTATGAATTGTGGTTTAATACATTAATTCATGCAAATCATGTTTTGTGGTGGAATTGTGGTGCTTTGCTTGAAAAATGTTGAAAATTGTTAAATGTTGCAAACTAGAAATTTCAAATTAATATAAATTTGTGTAATAAAAATATAGTAACGGTTTGTATAGTCTAGTTATGCTATATAATGAGTTTTATAACTATTGGTTTCATTTAAATGTCAAGTTTTGATGAAAAACGGTAAATTGGCAATTTCGGTTTTTACGAAATTGGGCGGTTTGATGGATTTTAGGGTTTCGATGGATTTAATCGTGTTTTATGGTATAAGTAATGTGTTTTAAAACTACAAGTTGTTTGATGATGTTATCTCGATCCATCGGAGTTTGTACGCCGATATCGAGCGGTGTTTGGTTCTTTTGCGTGGACGGGACATAGGTTTTAACCTATGCTTGCTCCTTTAGATCGTTTGACTTTCGTATGTGATTCAGTTTACGATGCTATTTATATGTTTGCGTCTAGGTCCCCCCCCCCCACGTGGACTGCGGGCAATGAAGAGGAGGATGGCGACACCGTCTTCAGCAGACATGGACCAGGTGAGTAGATGTATATCTACGGGGGGAAGTCGGGTGGATGGCGTTTAGCACCCCCGCAACGTAGAATAGGAATAGTACTTATTGACATTAGGAAACCAGATGTGACCCTAGTAGGACCCTAGTATTGACCCTAGGCTGGACTAGACTGATTTAGGAAAACCATATCAGAGGATGAGTACTTTGGGAAAGGTTCGTAGGTTTCTGATAGAAACAAACACGCACACACTAAAACTCGACATGGAGTATACGTATATGTGTATACGTATATAAAACTAGGTATAGGTGTATATATATATATACACCACGTATATGGGATTCATTGATGTGATATGATATTTGAGGCATGATGAAACAGTATAACAGGGCTTGATGCCGTGATTCTTGACTATACAGTCGTATTAAAGTGTTAACGGATCATTAGAGAATGAGATAATGAACATGAATATATAAATTATAAAGAGTGGTGGTGATATTGATGTACATGGGACGCTAGAATAGTACCCGGACTGTAACTTGTGACTGATCACGATATGATATATGTATAACTTGATTACGACATTATATTGGTGTGACCTGATGCCGATATCATATAAGTATGACCTAGTCACAATATGATACATAGGACATGATATTTCTGAGGATAAACTAATGATGCTTATCATGATGGCAATGATATATGATTGATGTATGCGATCACAGTTTAACACCTTGATCATGAGATGTGCTGATGATGACATTATACGAATGAGGAGACGCCTAGGAGATACTTGACCGTACCCCGATATTGGGATGCCGTACGATGGATTTTACCGTACGAGGCTTAGATTTGATGATTGATCCGCACTCTTGATTCGAGGAAGCCGTACTACGTACGTGACGCTATTGAGGCGGGATCGCCGACTATTAGAGATATTGATTCAGACCTTAGGTAGACTCTAGTTTCTTACTGACTAGTCTATTAGGTTTAGTTCCTTAGGATGTTAGATAGACACTGGTTTAGGTTCGACTCACATAGTGGTAGTTGTACTCGTATCTCGCAGAGGAGTGGATAATGCACATCCGTATTTACATTCATACTGTAATCATCATGGTGCATGTTCTTTTATATGTTGCTATAATCAGTATAAACTTTACCTGTTAGGACACTAGCACTATTACCGATGATGCGCATATTCCACGCACACTTATTTGCCGGCTCACACACATCATCATCGGTAATTGCTATGTCACGTACACTTTAGATCATATTGACTTTTATGGATAGAATCAGTTAACAACTAGACCGCTATAATATTGTGATTATTCTCTGACATTAGTACAGACATGATATTTATTGCTTAGACATTCATGCATTCATATTTTCATGTTATCATGCAGTATTATGGGCATATGCCGACACTTATCATATACTTACTCATGATTTTGAGATTTGGATTTCTATGAGATTTCTGAATTTTTGGGGAAAACCGCAAAAATATATAAAAACTTCTCTCTCTCTCTCCTCTTCTCTTTTTAAAATAAGATGCGGTTTTCTCATGATGTATGTGTCGTCCACCATGAGATTTCATGTTTTCTGTTGGATTTCGAGACCCGATTCGAGGAGTGGATGAACCGTCTCGGGTACATGGTGGGCCCGGTATGGTACCCCGGGGCAAGAAGATCGAGTTGTAGACGATGAGCCTGGCAGGGGAAGGCTACCTACCGGTGATGTCTGGCGCGGCGGATATCCGGAGGATACCGACCGTTGTCGTGAGATTTGATGATATGGGCCGATCCGGACTGACGGAGCCCGAGATATTGAGACTTGAGATTACATGAGTTGTGTCGATGTTTGACACGGATTTCCATGGATTTCATTATTGAGATTTCAGATTCTTATACACATTCTACTATGATAACAGCTAAAGATTTCTTATACATATATATCTGGATTTCAGGATTTGTTACTTTACATTCATGGTGCATGCATTTCATTCATATGACATAGTATTATATGAGGTACTGACACGACACGGAGTAGTTGCACTTACACGTAGTATTACCCTGCTATTACTAGATGTTTGGGATATAGTAGTGTATTATTATGACCTAGGATAGCGTCGTGCATTCGATTTCTTTTCGTAGATGTCTTCTACTCACGAGTTGGCAACTCACCCCCGTTGTGCCAAATTCTTTACAGGTTCGATGTACAGGTTTCCGTGGCAGCTTGTTGGCACATCTTTTCTTCAGGGTGATTTGCACGGTAGGTTGGTTCACTTGTATCCGAACCACCATTGTACTTTTATTCATTCATTTGTATCTAGTAAGCTCCATCAACCATATTTGTATTATTTAATAAGTTTATTGGACCAGTTGTTTATTTCGACCTTAGAGTCGCGCATGTGTTATTCAGATCTGGTGGTTTTGTTTTCTTTTGAGTTTTGAGCCTCGCCCTTTGGCGTTGTATATTATTGTGATTGTTGTGGTTGTCTCCGCCTGTTGGCGTTGAGCTAGCACCCGTTGGGGATGCTTTTTATTGTTTATGTATATTATTACTTGTTGTACCTGTTTGGGGGCCAGTTTTTACAGAGGAGACTCTGCCGAAATTTTTGGTAAAATTTGCTGATGTTTTTATACTTGTTTTCTTTTCTTTTCTTCTTTTTCTTCTTTTATGGTTTAGATTTCTGGGCTTCGGCTTACTTAGGTCACGTGGCGCCTCTAGACGCTTCATAATCTAAGTGCTGGTCACGTTCCGTACTTTCGGGTCGTGACACATGGGGGTATAAGTAATGCAAAAACTAATCTAATGATCCAGAAATTACCTCATTTGGCAACTCAAGAATTTTCTTGAGTTGCCTCAAGTTGCCAAAATCCTTGCTTTCTTGGTCCAATGTGTAGATCTTGGGCTTGTGCATCTTTTTAATGAAATGGAGATTGGGTTTTGGAATTGTTTTTGAGATGATTTGGGACTTGAAGAGGGGAGGTGAGGTGAGGTGCAGGAGCAGCAGCAGCAACAAGAGGGAGAGGGAGAGAAATGAGTGAAGGTTGAAGAGGGATGACTAAGTCTTTTGGTCAAAGAAGCCCATACCTCTCTCTCTCACACCATACCTCATATAATAATCCCTTTTCCTTTTCTTTTCTTTTTTCTCTAATTCCTTCTCACTCAAATAGTGATCACAAAATAAAACCATGGCAAGAAAAATGTAACACAAGTGTAGAAAAAGATATGTGCATGTTTTGCACAAAATTGCTTAAAAGCCGATTAGCGATTTTTAATCGGGATTAGCATTAAATTAGCATATAACTAATGATAAAAACTTAAAAATGGCATAATTCCCTAAAATACCCTATTTTAGAATTTTCCATAATTTTTCCACAATTTTTCCCATTTATTTGTATTTAATTATACCGAAATATTAAAATATTCATTAAAATAATATTAATTTATAAAAATTCCCAAAAATACTATTTTGTTATTTTGAAATGTTACAATCTACCCCCTTAAAGAAATTCGGTCCCCGAATTTAAATTTATACCCCCAAATACAAAAACATTTCAGTAAACATCCAAATTGTCGGGGCTCCGAAAACATCAATACACAGTGAGTATCATACAAACAGAATGCCCAAAAATACGATATCCAAGATAACGGATATGTGATAACCGAATCACAAAATCACAAATCATAAATCATGAATACCGTCGTCGGTATATCCTCCTTCGAAGTCGAGAAGGTGCCGGTACATCCAATGCTTGCGGCGCAAGATATCTACTTGCCTCTTGCTCGCGGCTGGCGTCCTCTGCCTCTGGTTCCTTATCTTCCCTATGGATTACCAATCTCGCAATCCATCGGCTCATCGGCCTGTCGGGTACACTAACGGGAACGATTTCTGTTCTGCCACTTCTCTGGTCATCTCTCGGTCAACCCCCACTGTAATTCCACGTTGCCCACCCCGGTACTTACGGGGAGGCGGAAAACGGAATAAAAATCAAGTTTTTATGAGCTTAGGCAACATGGACTTGACTATGAAGGATCTTTGCTAAATAAAAACAAGCTAAAGCTAACTAGAAACTAGCTAAGTGCTAGAAAGGTTATACCTTGGGCTTTATGTCCTTCTCTCCTTGCTCCTTGGAGTGGTGGAAGGAGGTCACCTTTGTCGTCTTCTCTCGTCGAAGAAAGATCCACCCGAAAGCCTCAACCTTTGGCTTCAACTCCAAGCTAGAAGTAACTAGGGTGGAAGAAGTGCTAATCCCTGAACCCTAGATGAGAGTAGAGATTATCAAGAAAGGGTTTTTCTCAAGCTCAAGTGTTTCTCAACACATGAGAGGGGGGAGCTTGAGGGAGAGGAAGAACAAGAGAGAGAATGTGAATAATAGAATGAGAGAATAATATGAAACATTCTCTCATATATGTGAATTATTGTAATTAGATAATTAGTGAGATAATTGTCATGGCTAAATCGAGAAATGACCATTATCATTTCATTTTTAATGCAAATTGCAAGGATCAAAGAGCATCTTCCAAATGAAATGATGATGGTCAAAGTGTCAACCAAGGTCAACAAGTCAAGAAGGTCAAATGGTCAACAACCATAACCATGCACAATTATTAAACTAATATCAATTAACAATAATACACACATAAGCATTAGGGTTAATAAAATGACAATAGTCATTAACCCTAATCAAAGTCCTCTCCCTCTGTCTCAAGCAA
Organism: Agapanthus africanus; assembly: GCA_030015575.1. Taxonomy (NCBI): domain Eukaryota; kingdom Viridiplantae; phylum Streptophyta; class Magnoliopsida; order Asparagales; family Amaryllidaceae; genus Agapanthus; species Agapanthus africanus. The sequence continues at coordinate 363,141,695 of JASDDO010000001.1, read as the reverse complement.
CTGTGCATACGCACCCGTATTCGTGATCCGAGGAACACGAATACAAAGAGAAAAAGCCAATCACAAATCATATACTAGGATCCGGCTTAAACCAAAGCCCGCTAGTATAAGCTGTCCGGACAGCAAACGTGCACAAGTGCGCGGATGTGAACGAACCCTGTCGCAAAACCATGCGACCTCTACTCATTTTGCCTAAAGGCGAATAGCTCTCTGTGTGAGACTCTAAAGACTCGACACTACGCTGGCAGTGGGTTTAACCACAGACCGCAAGCGGCACTAGCTGTACGTAACGGTCCCCAGGTAGATGTCGATAAGAAGACTGACGAGGTGAACCCCATCTGAACTCCTACTGAGCCTGTATGTGACAATCTCCGTACAGTCCGGTCTGTTCGTCTGATACATCGCATGGCGGGCCTAGGGGGGCGATGAACGTCAGTCCTCTAATAGCGGTACAAGTCGTGTCTGAGTGTAGCCCAGAACACCCTGAGATAACACTGGAAACCTACCAGTATATCTCGCTTGCCCTGGCCAGGGACTACTTGTGTAATGGCTCTCCTGGACACAGCGCGATGTCAACCCCCAATACCGGGAGAGACGAATCCTGTCTAACCGTCACTGCCTCCAAGTGCTTCGGGACTGCACCCAAAAACTACCTATTTGCACGACTCCTTTGAGCCGTGGTAGGGTAGCAATCAAAGTGCAGTGGGAACACACTCGAGGCGAAGTGACAGTGTCAAGTCAGCGGACTAAGCTGTACTCATGTCACCTGGGAACTGATAACTGACGATAGGTATAATACCAACCAACAGTCCCCGATGAGTCCTGTCCAGTGTACTCGTAACCTAACGAGCACCCGCATACTATCTCAAGTACGACGTACTGACGGCTGTGGGACAGACCGTCTCCCACGCTGGGATGAGAAGCGCATACGCTAGTCTACTCCGGAGTATCGATGCCCTGTCTCGATAGTCCAACGACCAGGGACCTGTATAAGGATGTGCTTATAGATCACCCAGCTCCCACGAGTGTGAGCGCCATCACAACGCTGGTAATCAAGCAAAGATCCTAAGGGCTCTACTAATATGTATATCAGCGATATACTAAAAGAAACACATGCACATATTAAAGCAGAGACAAACCAAGTAGCATACTACCATTTCGAGCAAGATTGTATATACAACTGTGAATATCCCAAGCTTCCATTAAGTAATATACAAACTAGTATGATACAGTAATGGCCTCTAGGGCATATACACTAACAATCTCCCACTTGCACTAAGGACATGTACTGGCGTATCGAAGACCTATCATCTCGATCAGCCGCTCGAACTGAGTCTGGGGCAAGGCCTTGGTGAATGGATCTGCTGTGTTATCTTCTGAAGCAACCCTCCGAACCTCGATCTCCTGGCGATCCACGATCTCCCTGATCAGGTGATACCGCCTTAAGATGTGTCTGGATTTCTGATGGGACCTGGGTTCCTTCGCTAAAGCTATAACCCCGTTGTTGTCGCAATACAAAGGTATTGGGTCAACAATGGACGGAACCGCCTGAAGTTCTCTCAAGAACTTCCTCATCCAGACAGCTTCTTTTGCGGCATCAGATGCAGTGATGTATTCCGCTTCCATAGTCGAGTCAGCAACGGTTTCCTGTTTGGAGCTCTTCCAACACACCGCCCCTCCATTGAGGGTAAAGGCAAAACCCGACATGGACTTGGAATCAACCTTGTCACTCTGGAAGCTGGAGTCAGCAAAGGCCTCAATCTGGAGGTCTTTTCCGCCATACACCAAGAACATTTCCTTAGTCCTTCTCAGGTACTTGAGAATGTTCTTTACTGCTATCCAATGTTTCTCCCCAGGGTTTGACTGATACCTGCTTACCACACTCAGTGCATAAGCCACATCCGGTCTGGTACACAACATCGCATACATTATAGAGCCTACCACAGAAGCGTAGGGTATAATAGACATGCGATCCCTCTCCAAATCAGTCTTGGGAGACATCTCTTTGGAGAGGGTGATCCCGTGACAAGCCGGTAGATTACCGCGCTTGGAATCTTCCATACTGAATCTCTTCAGTATGGTGTCGATGTACCAGGACTGCGAAAGTCCTAATATCCTCTTGGATCTGTCACGGTAGATCTGGATACCCAGAATGTATGAGGCATCACCCAGGTCTTTCATGGAGAACCTGTGTGACAAGAACCCCTAGACAGATTGTAGCATAGGAATGCCATTTCCTATTAAGAGAATGTCATCCACGTATAAAACGAGGAATACTACAGTTCTCGCTACAAATCTACAATAGATGCATGGTTCATCTGGATTTTTGATAAAGCCAAATTCCTTGACCGTCTCATCAAAACAGATGTTCCAACTCCGCGATGCCTGCTTTAGTCCATAAATAGACTTAAGCAACTTGCACACCTTTCCACTGCTCCCACTCTGAATGAAACCCTCTGGCTGTTCCATATAGACACACTCCTCTAAATGTCCATTTAGAAAAGCTGTCTTTACGTCCATCTGCCAAATCTCATAATCGTGGAAGGCAGCAATGGAAAGAAGGATCCGAATGGATTTCAGCATAGCTACTGGAGAAAAGGTTTCGTCATAGTCCAAACCAGGTCGCTGACGAAAATCCTTTGCTACCAGTCTAGCTTTATAGGTCTCAACCTGTCCATCTACACCAATCTTCCTTTTGAAGATCCACTTGCATCCTACGGGTTTTACCCCATCTGGAGCAATGTCCAACGTCCATACTTTGTTGGTGTACATGGACTCCATTTCAGTCCGCATTGCATCCAGCCATTTTACCGAGTCGACGCTCTGAATGGCTTGCTGGAAGCTAGCAGGCTCATCAAAGTCTATGATGCAATCCTCTCTATCCCCGTCAATGAGAAAACCGTAGTATCTCTCGGGCAGATGAGACTGCATACTACTCCTGCGGAGTGGCGTGGGAATGTCCTGATCTTTCGAACCCTCTGGTTCTACTAAGCTTTCAGTAATAGCTCGTGGTTCTGGAATTTCTTCCAGTTCTATTGCGCTCCCACTTAATTCTTTTTCTATGAACTGGTTTTCTAGAAAGTGGGCATGGCGAGAAACAAACACCTTTTGTTCCTCTTCGCAATAGAAGAAATATCCCTTGGAGTTCTTTGGATATCCCACAAACTAGCACTGTACTGAGCGTGCCTCGAGCTTGACCGCATGCTGCTTTTTTACAGAAGCTGGACATCCCCATGTCTTAATGTGATTAAGATAGGGTCTCTTCCCACACCACATCTGATATGGTGTAGTAGGCACAGTCTTAGTTGGAACTCGGTTCAAAAGGTATGCAGCTGATTCTAGCGCATATCCCCAGAACGATCGCGGCAACTCAGCGTTACTCATCATGGACCGTACCATATCCAATAGGGTTCGGTTGCGTCTCTCTGATACACCGTTATGTTGCGGAGTGTATGGAGGAGTAAGCTGAGAGAGAATTCCATTCTCTTTTAAGTAACTCAGGAACTCGGCACTCAAGTATTCACCACCTCGATCAGATCTCAGTGCCTTGATACTTTTGCCTGTTTGTTTTTCTACTTCATTCTTATAATCGTGGAATTTTTCAAAAGCCTCGGATTTATGTTTCATTAAGAAGACATAACCGTACCTTGAAAAGTCATCCGTAAAAGTAATGAAGTAAGAATAACCGCTTCGTGCATGTGTAGACATTGGACCGCACACGTCGCTGTGTACAAGTCCCAAGAGCTCGCTCGCTCTTACTCCATGTCCAGTGAACGGAGTCTTTGTCATCTTTCCTTTAAGACAGGATTGACAAGTTGCATACGATTGATATTCGAACGGATCCAAATATCCTTCTGCATGTAACTTAGTCAACCTTCTCTCATATATGTGACCCAGTCTACAATGCCATAAGAAAGTTTTATTGATTTCTGGAGACTTTCTTTTGTGTGTATTCTGGACATTGAAAATCTGTGGTTGGTTTAATACGTATATACCGTTGTTCAATGTATCTGACCCAATCAAAACTTGATTAAGGTGAATGTTCACTACATTACTTACAAATGCAAATTCATAACCTTCTTTAGATAATAAAGATACAGAAATGATATTACAGGTTGCATTTGGTACATAATAACAACTACGCAAAACCAAAAAGTGTCCATCCGACAATCCCAGGTGATAGTCCCCCACGGCCTCAGCATCCATTCTAGCACCGTTTGCAACTCTGAGGGTCATGTCACCTGCCTTCAAAACTCTACGCTTTCTCAACGCCTGCAAATAATTACAGATATGAGATCCTGATCCGGTATCCAATACCCAGGATGTAGAGTTTATTGATAGACAGTTTTCAATAACATACACACCTGAAGTTGAAGCTGCAACTCGCTTCAAATCCTGTGTTCTGGCCTTCCAAGCCTTGCAATCCTGTTTCAAGTGACCACTTTTGTGACAATAGAAGCATTCTTCCTTCCCCACCAGCTTTCCCGCTATCTTTGTTTCTTTTCCTTTTCCCTTCGTATCCACTTTACCGACACCGCCTCTTGGTTTGGCGGGGGCTTTCTTCTTCTTACCCTTGGCTTTCGTCCTGGATCTAGAAGAGGAAGATCCTCCTACAAACAAAGTGGATGTCTTCCTACCCTTCTGTAGGGTGCCCTCAGCACTCCTCAACATGTTCAGAAGTTCGGAAAGTTCAACCTCCTTTCCTTGCATGTTGAAGTTAAGAATAAACTGGGCGTAAGTGGAAGGAAGGGACTGGAGAATCAAATCGGTATAGAGTTCATTCTCCAACGTGGTCCCAAGGTCCGTGAGCTCCTCTATGTAGCCAATCATCTTAAGCACGTGTTCCGCTACCGATGATCCGACGGCCAACCATGCCGAAAACAACTTCTTCGACACTTCGTATCTTACGATACGAGACTGCTCTCCATACAGTTCTTTTGTATGAAGAAATATGGACTCTAGGTCCATATTCTCGTGCCTCCTCTGATGTTCGTTGTCCATCGAGGCAAGTACGAGGCATTTGGCCTTCGCGCAATCGATCTCCCATGTCTTACGGATTTCCTTATCCGCGACGCTGGAGGTGGGACCTGAGACAGGGGGAGCTTTGGTGGTAAGGATATACCCCAACTTGTCGTAAGTGATTGCCATCTTGACATTCCTGAGCCAATCTTTGTAGTTTGGCCCTGTCAATATGTTTTTATCTAGTAATAACTTAAGTCCGGTCATGTTGAATGGTTGCTGCAATTAGGAGAGAGAAAAGAAACACTTTAGCATGATGCTCTTGCAAGTTTAGAGTGGTTTTTAGTTTGTCTAAAGTGGATGGCTCCCACTGTCTCCGAATCCCTTCTCAAACCGTAAAGAAAGGATTAGTCAGGATCAATCTCACCGTACAATACTTGCTTAACCGTTCAGCCAGGCCAGTGTCGGTACTTCGAGGGAGGTTTTCCAATGCTTTCGCGAAGTTCCTTAATTAAGTAACCTCTTTTCCCTGTGGGCGTAGCCCCGCTAACACCTTTCTAGACACCTACTAGGTTTATAGCATTGATCGTTAAGTGAGAGTTTTCCCGAGGAGTAGCATATACTCACAGTAGGATCGGGATCCAAATATCATCGCGTGATAAAACCGAAGGAATCCTACCAGAATTATCACACTCCAAATGGTATGCAGCGCTAGCATGTTTCAGTACTTATAAAACTCCCGATGTGGATTTTTGCCCCATGCTCTTATGACCATGACTTTGGCCAAAATATCATAAGTCACATGTCAAGTTCTACCCGTCATTCTCCTGGTTAATTTGGACCCACCCGTACCTACCCTTGACTTTGGCCAAAATGGCAGCACGACTGTCCCAAACCAACGCATCTATCTATGCTGCACATGAATACCCAATAGCTACCAATCACTATGCCTTGACTTTGGCCAAAATACATAGCTTGAATAGTTTTTGACCATTCATGTGGAATGACGGAGGGCTACGAATGGTTTTGGCGAAACCGTGAACGTAGTGAACTTGATATAATCGATGGAACGGGATAGCTTTTAAAAGGGATGGTTCAAGCTCCACGTTTAAAAGTTTAGTTTTGAAAAGAACCTAGTGGTTTTCAAAGTGTTCCAATCGACTTTTACTTGGTTTATTTTCTTGTATTAGTTCTTTTAATACGTCCCATCATTTAATCCTACCATTGCAGAAAACAACCAAAATATGAAGTACGCTTATGCCATTCGCATTCGCCATGGGGCCCCGTCATCACCCGTTAGGTTACTTAACTAACGACAGAGTGGGGGCTGGGCTAGCGCGGCTGTAAAACATAAGCAACGCCTAAATAGTTATCATATATAAATATATAGCAATGATAGACATTACAGATCACAGATGAATACATTGGATATACTTGGAATCCGCAATCCGTTCGAGCCTGCAACGAAAAGCGGATTACACGGTCGCGGTGAATAGCCAATACCCTACCCAAGACCCCTACGGGTGCGGCAAACTACCCGCCAAGTACCCGAAGCGAAGCAACCTCCCTCAACACCGTGAGTAGGCCACTCGGCACTTCGAGATACCCGGTAGTTTGTGCACCCCCTCCATAGGTCTATCCTAGGAGCAAAAACAGTAAAAAGAATTATACAATGACGGCTACAACCCCGACCCGGTTGTGCGGCCAAACAAATAATAATATTACATCAATTTACATATTACAATGAATGAAAGAAAAAGCAACACTCATCTCACATCCACCCCGGCTATTCATCCGCGACAATCCAACCCATTCATATACACATACCATCATCAATCACAGATCACAGATATGTATAACCCCGACAAATCGACATATAGCGATTAGCCGACGTTCAATACATACAAACATCACAGATATAACCTTTTAGTCAAAGTGTATTGAAGTTCGGAAAAAAATACGGATTTTGTTAGTTATATGTATGCCCTAGAGGCCATTACTGTACATTGGATGTATATTGTAGTGGATGCTGGGACATATATAGGGAGGACTTTCTTGCTCGACATAATAGTATGCTATCTGGTTTCTCTTTACCTTAACGTGTATACTGATTGTCTCTCTGTTACATGTTGGTAAAGCCCTTAGGATGTGTACTTGACTATCTGGACTATGATGCGGATCATACTAGTGGGGACATGGTAGTCCATAAGTACATCCTTCAAAGTCCCTAGTCGTGGGTGTATCGAGACGGGGCATCGATATACCAGAGTAGACTAGCGTATACCTTCTCGACCCATACAGATAGGCGATGGATGATCCCATATCCATCGGTGTTTGATATCAGAGATGATATACGGGTGCTCAGTAGAGACTGGGTACACTGGACGGACTCGCCGAGAACTCCCAGATGGTATTATACCTTACGTCAGATGGCAGTTCTCTGGTGACACTGGTACAGAGTAGTCTGTTGACCCGAGATCGTCATAGAGTCTTGTGTGGTTCCCACTGTGCTTTGATTTCCATCTTACCACGTCCAAGAGGGCGTGCAAAACGGTGGTTTTTGGGTACATTCCCGAGTCACATGGAGGCAATGAGCGATAGGAGGGGATTCGTCTCTCCCGGTATAGGGGGTTGATGTTGCGCTGTGTTCGATTGGCTATAACAGGAAATCCCTGGCCAGGGTTGCTGAGATTTACTGGTAAGTGTTACCAGTAGTTTCTCGAATTGTTATAGACCTCATATCGACACGACTTATCAAGCTATTGGGGTCTGACGTTTACCACCCCTAGGCGAGATATGCGACATATCAGACGATCAGACCGGACTGTACGGTAGTGTTACTGGTTGGATTCACTGGAGTGTGAGCGGGCTTGCTTGTCGATCTTCAGATCGCTCAATACCCGGGTGGCCGTTACGTTTAGCAGACCGCTTGCGGCTTGTGGGCGCTTGATATGATCATCACCTGCTGCCGGCGTATTGACGAGTCTTTAGAGTCCTACACAGAGGTTTCCTGGTTCAAGCGAAACGAAATAGGAGCGCATATGAGATATGTGCGGGACCGAGAATAATACGTGTATGTGATACCGTATTCCATTCTCGCGATGAATGTGTCGAATGGTTGTATGCGATATAACCTAGTTATCGAATCAAGGATTGATTTGATAAGCCGATACATTGTATACTAGTCGGTTGTGTGCGACATGACTGGATCATTGAATCAAGTGTTGATTTAATTATTTAATGCATAATTATATATTTGATATATTACTTTGCATTAACTAGTATCGGTTCACTTTAAATGGATTTTCTCACTCGGATGTGCGCATTGCATATGCGATATGATTTTGTGCACTTGCTTGTATCATGTTTGATGATACATGCCTTTTGGTTAAGTGTAAAGAATTAAACCTTGGTTAATGAAATGGTTAGGGTTTACTATTTTCTTATTCATTTTATTCATTTATTTATTCTTTTGGAAAAAGAAAAGCAAATGAGAAAATGGTGGCTTGTTTTGTTTTGTTCATGAAGCTTCTTGAAGACTTTGACCAAGTGACCATTTTGTCTCATGCTTAACCCTAACCATTCCATTTAACCATGATTAACTCTCTACACTAAACCATGGTTTGAATATGATAAGGTTTGATTTTCTTTTCCTTTTTTCAATAAACACTTATCGTATTCTTCATCTTCTTCTTCTTCTTCACTTCAAGAAAAAGCTTGAAAGCTTTAATGGCAAAGTGAGAAAAAGAGTGAGAAATCCAATTCTAAAGTCTACCCACTTCCTATTTCTTCATCCTCTACCTCTTGCCAAGTAGTAGAGTATGTTTTCTTCACAAGTTTCTTGACTTGGTAAAGTTGGAGCTTGATCTAGCGATGCCTCGACGTAGATCATCTTCGGCATGGACATCGACGACCTAGCTCGCCATTTCTCCGACGAAGCCGATGCTAGAGCCCGGGAATTCATTTGGACAGCGAGGGGACTTCGTTGCGGAGCTATGGAGGTGGAGCACCGGATCTACAAAGGTTGTATTTCCGTTTACTTGTAGTTAAGTGTTAACTAGTTTTTAGTTTCGCCTAGAAATCTAGCCAACGATCCGTTCTAGGGTTTCTCGGCACCGTTTAAATTTGAAATTGGCATGGTTGATGCCTTGTGAGACCTCATTAGGGTGCCTAGGAACCCTACAGTGGTATCAGAGCCTAGCTAGAGCCTTAGGCGAAGTCCAGACGGAATTTGAAGTCCGAACGATCCCGAAACCCTTACCAATACATGCTCTCTGGACATTTTCTAAAATCTGGGTTTTTCCAGAATTAAAAATTGCTAAAAAATTCAGCAAGAAAAATTAAGAATTACGATGCAAAAATTTTTCGATGAACAGTATTTATTGCGGCGGAACCGCGGCAGAAGCCTAGCTTCTGCGGCGGTTCCGCGGCTATCTGGTGACGTCAGCCCTCATTGTTTGCACAGTAATTCCTGATAAATTATGCTGAGTTTTTTGGGAATTTTTAAAATTTATTCAAGAGTTGAATTTTCTGGTGTGTATTGGGGGTTCGTAGTTTCGATCGGATTATCAGATTTTGTCTGTGTGGCTTTCAGGATATTTTAGAATATGTTAAAAAGTTCGACCGGATATAAATACCCAATTTTTCCCCTGTTGGGAAATTTCCAAGTGTTGGATTTTTCCGCAGTTTAACGACGTTCTAAGTAGTGCAAGTAATGCGATGGACCCTCTAGAAGACAACAAACCTTAACTCGATTATGTGACCGTCTTGAACTGCCCTTAGAACCTTCGGGTTTGGGGCAGTACGGCGTGCCACATGTGAGGCGTTGGCTTGACCCTTCTACGGCTGGACCGTCGGTACTGAGGCACGAACTGAATGTTGTTAGACTTATTTCATGTGTTGAGCTGTATCGGGAAAACTTGGGTGTTCGATTGTTCGATCGAAAAGTTTAACATTTTCTGTTTATCTGGATGGGATACAATAATTGGAATTCACAATAGTTATGTGATAACTGAATGAATGTTATAAACATAGCACTTTAGTCTCACTTGATCGGTTGCCACAGAATTTTGATGTGATCAAAAGTCCGTCGCAATCACGTAGCGTACGCGGATACTCGCCGGGTAAACTTAATAGACGGCCTCACTCCATAGCCCCGACCAAGTGACTGTAGGAGAACCCCGTCGCCGAAAGCATCCATTCGGGTGCTCGCGGTGGCGGTGTTCCGCCTTGGTGCACTTCGTCGACGGCGTCGGGGGTGCGGCCGCCTACTGAAGTTTGCGACGAGCATTCGATCAGGATGTCGGGAATCGTGTTGATTTGCCCGACTTGATATTGAAAAGAGTTTTCGATTTTGAGACTAAAATGCGGGGTTTATAATTGTTAGGCATGCGATGTCTAAGTAATTCATTTGGTCAGGCATGCGATGTCTGAGGTGGTTGCGGATTCCAACTGTTGTAGTTTTACACTTTCTTTTCTGTGACCGTAAGTGTAATATGTGATATCGCCGGTTTCGTTGCTATATGTCAACGACAATTGGGATGCGCATATTTACTTACGTTGATGACATGTGATGTTATGTGTTGCTGGATATGTTATATTGGATCGTCGTGTTTGAATAGCCGGGGTTTTTTATGTGAGATGAGTGTTTTTCATTTTCATTCATGTAAAAGCTTGTATGTAATATTCTTTTATTTGGGGCACTTCCAGGTAGCGGAAGATGTCACCGTTTGTATATTATTTACTTTTCCGCACTAGGATAGACCCAAGGAGGGGAGCACAAGTAACCGGGTTCTAGAGTCCAGTGGGAGACCAACTCGAGGAGTCGAGTCCGGGTCTCCTAACTCTAGAATTGGTGGGGTTTCTTGCCGCTCTCGTAGGGGTCTAGGGGTGTGGGTTTGGCTATTCATCGCGACCGTGGAATCCGTGTTTTATACTGGCTCGTAATGAAAACACGGACGTCCTAGTATAACCAATATTTCATATGATTCTTCTGCTGCGATATCTGTGATGTAATCATGTGATGTTCTGTGATAGATACAGTATATAGTATATATGATATATTATATAGATGTTACTTATGTTTTACACCCGCGCTAGCCCTGCCCTGCTCTTCCGTTAGTTACCTAACCTAACGGTGCATGAGGGGACATCGAGGCGAATGCGGATGGCATAAGTGTACGTCGTATTTATCTGTGATGTTTAGGTACATTAAATGATGGGACTTCATTAATGTGATTAATGAAATAAATGAAACCTAAGATGTTGTAGAATCGAATTTCAAAATAAAACAGGTAGCTACAGTTCTTGCTTTGCACAGAGGTATATGTGATATATCCTGCACCTTATTCGATGAGGAAAGGACCGAGATCCCTTCACCGGGAGTGACTCCTTTAGCAATAACTGGCAGATGCTACACACTCGGTTTGTCATTTGATTGCTTTTAAGCATTTTTGCTTTGCACAGTGATATATGTGATATATCCCGCACCTCATTCGACGAGGAAAGGACCGACGATCCCTTCACCGGGAGTGACTCCTTTAGCAAAACTAGAAAAGCCTCAAAAGCACTCCATTTTAAAAATCATTTGATTCTACAACGATATCAAGTTCATTACGCAATAGGTTTTCAGAAAAACCTGTCGTAGCCCTCCGTCATTTCAGATAAGTACTAGTTAGTATTCGTGCTGCGGTTGTTTGGCATGCGTCAAGGCGTAGTGTACGGTAGCTAACTAGTGCTTATCTGCTAGCATACGATGCGATTGGATTAGGGTATTCGTACGGCGTTGTTTGGCATGCGTCAAGGGTCGTGCGGCTGGGTTTAATTCAATCAAGAAATGTACGGGTTGAACTTGACTAGCAGACTATGGGTTGTTTGGCATGCGTCAAGGTCATAGCAAGCTAGGGGCAAAATATTATCGGGAATTTCAAGTGTTGAAATTTGCAATGAGATTGCATACCTTCTATGAGATAGTTGGATCCTGATACCCGCTGCGAGTAAGAGTTACTCCTGGGAGAGTTTTATACATTACAATTAGCCGATCAAGTAGGTGTCTAGAAAGGTGTCAACGGGGTTACGCCTCTTGGAAAACGAGGTTTACAGTAATTAGGTTCGTGCGAAAGCACGGGGGACCTCCCTCAAAGTACCGACACTGGCCTAGCTGAAAGATTGGCGAACTTGTAGTGTGTAATTAATCCCGGCTAGTCTTTCCTTTTAGGGTTTGAAGGAAGATTTGATAAAAAGCAGTGGGAGCCATCCTGATTAGATAAAATAAAAACCAATCTATTCTTGCAAGAGCGCACGCTGAGTGTTTTCTTCTCTCTCTCTCCAGGTAGCGACCATATCACGCCTTAATTAAGATAATAATACGGATTTTTGACCGAACCCGCTTGTTATACTGAGCTGGGGAACGTTGGTCCCGCTCCAACTTATAATTGTTATAAGACAGAGCAGGAAATTGGGGAATACCAGATTTCCCGTGCCGCCCAAACGAGGAGAGTGCATGATGATGCATCATCTTCGGGTGTGTTCATTATATAGAACTGTTCCTCAGTGTCCTTTACGTCCTGGGTATGTGATACCAGATCAGGATCCCAGATATGTAATCTGTTACATAGGGCTACAGAAAGGTAGAGAACTGAGAACGGGTGATAAGTTTCATGAGGCAGAAAACGGGGCAAGTGTTGCAGCCAAGTCTGTTGGTCACTGTCACCCTGTATTACCAATACATTGATTCTGAATGAATGTTATTAGATACCGAACCTGATATACAAAATCATATCAGTCTCTTTATTAGTAAAGAAAGGATATAATTTTGTATTGTTGGATAATGTTTTGAACATTTCCTATATCAAAAGTTGATCGGTTCAGGCACGTTATCTAAAAGCGTTGGTGTTCTAAATCAAACTACAGTTCTTAGTATATGGAACACACATAAGAGGAAGAGTTCAGAAATGAACGGATCCTTCTTAAGGTATTGTAGACTAGGTCAGATCAATGTGACCCGACTAGCTGAAGTTACATGTAGATGCATATTTAAATCAGTTTGAATCTACATCTTGTGAAACTTGCCAGTCATGTCACAAAGATATAATGACACTAGCTCTGTTTATTGGAAACAGAGAAAGAGTTAGTAAACTCTTGGGATGATACATGTTGATGTATGTAGGTCCCCTGTCTATGCATGCCAAGACCGGTTCTTTGTACTTCATTACATTCTCTGATAATCTCTCAAGATTGAGACATATGTTCCTGTTGAAACACAAGTCCGAACCTTTTGAGATATTCACGGAATATAAGTTAGAAGTAGAGAACCAAAACGGGTATAAGTATTATGTCCTTTGATGTGATCAAGGAGGAGAATACTTGTGCACGGAATTCCTGGACTTTTCTAAAGGAGAATGAGATTCTCTCTCAGCATTACTCCTCCGAATACACCATAGCACGATGGTATATCGGGGCGGAGCAATCACACCCTATATGATAAGGTGTGCTCTATGATGAGTACTACTGAGTTACCTATTTCCTTATGGGAGTTATGCCCTTGAGAAGCTGCATACCTATTGAATAGGGTTCAAATCAAATCAGTTGCCTACCACTTCATATTTGATATGATAAGGGAAGAGCCCATCTCTTAAGTTAGTTAAGATTTGGGGTTGTCCGGCCCATGTCTGAAAGCAAAATCCGGACAAGCTCGAGGCAATGTAAGTTATGTAAAACTGGAAAGGTTCCAACTATACAAACTGCAGCTGATGATTTGGTAGAACCGAAGGATTCAATAGTTACCAACGAATCTCAGCCTCTCCGCCGATCTAGTAGGGTTCCTCACCCACCTGAGAGATACTTCGGTTTCCCTATGACAGTGGGAGCGAGGATTGCATCATGAGATGATGACCCAACTAGCTTCGAGCTGGCCATCGAGAGTAAGACTCTGTAAGAATGGCTGGATGTTTAGTGATCTGAGATGGAATCCATATACACCAACAAAGTATGGACTTTGGTTGCAATATCTGAAGGGTTAAATCCCCATCAGGAGCAAGTATATCTTGAGAAGATTACTTGGTGTAGATGGAAAAGTTGAGACTTTCAAAGCTAGACTTGTTAAAGCTTTTCGTCATCGACTAGGCGTGGATTATGATGAAACCTTTTCAAGTGACTATGCTTAAGTCCATCCAGATCCTACTTGCCATGGCTACATACCATGACTACGATATCTGGTGGTTGGGTGTCATGACAGCTTTTCTAAATGATTTTTTAGAAGAGAACGTCTATAAGTACACATCCAGAGGGCTTCGTAGACAGTGGGAGCAGCGGAAACGTGTGCAAGATATTTTATGTGATAAAGCAAGCATCGCGGAGTTGGAACATCTGTTTTGATGGATTAGTCAAAGAGTTTAACATCATCAAAATGGTAGATGAACCTTGTATATACAAAAAGGTAGTAGGGAGTATGGTGATGATCCTCGTAGAGTACGTGGATAACATACTCTTGATAGGGAAGGAGTTTCCTATGCTACGCTCGGTCAATCTTCGCTTATCACAATGATTCTCCATAAAGGATCAAAGTGATACCTCCTAAATCCTGGGTTTGGATCTATGAGATAGATCTAATTGGATGTTAGGATTCTCACTAGTTGTAGTGAGAGGGTATCAATCGATGCTGGGGAGAATCACTGGAAGGGTTCCAGGGTGATAAAGACGACTGAATGTCAGTCGCAGGCATTGTCTTTACCCTCAGTAAAGGGACGGTATGTTGGAAGTGTTCCAAGCTAGATACCGTGGCATACTTGACGATAAAGGCTTGATACATCGCTACTTAAGATGCTACCAAAGAGGCTGTTTGGGTGTATATTGGTTCATGAGATGAACTACGTTCCTACCATTGTGAGACAATGGAGTTGTGGCTCATGCCGAGGAACGCCGGTCCCATCAGTGATCCAGACTTATTCTAAGGCAGTATCGCCTGATCATGGAGATAGTTGATCTCCAGGGAGATCGAAGTTAGGAGAGTAGACTCAGAGGACAACACAGCGGATCCACTCACAAAGGCCTGTTCCCAGAGGGAGATTTTTATGGGATGGTTGAGTATGAGATACTACAACCACTACTACAGATGGCCCTAGTGCAAGTGGGAGATTGTTAGTTATATGTATGCCCTAGAGGCCATTACTGTACATTGGATGTATATTGTAGTGGATGCTGGGACATATATAGGGAGGACTTTCTTGCTCGACATGATAGTATGCTATCTGGTTGCTCTTTACCTTAACGTGTATACTGATTGTCTCTCTGTTACATGTTGGTAAAGCCCTTAGGATGTGTACTTGACTACCTGGACTATGATGCGGATCATACTAGTGGGGACATGGTAGTCCATAAGTACATCCTTCAAAGTCCCTAGTCGTGGGTGTATCGAGACGGGGCATCGATATACCAGAGTAGACTAGCGTATACCTTCTCGACCCATACAGATGGGCGATGGATGATCCCATATCCATCGGTGTTTGACATCAGAGATGATATACGGGTGCTCAGTAGAGACTGGGTACACTGGACGGACTCGCCGAGAACTCCCAGATGGTATTATACCTTACGTCAGATGGCAGTTCTCTGGTGACACTGGTACAGAGTAGTCTGTCGACCCGAGATCGTCATAGAGTCTTGTGTGGTTCCCTCTGTGCTTTGATTTCCATCTTACCACGTCCAAGAGGGCGTGCAAAACGGTGGTTTTTGGGTACAGTCCCGAGTCGCATGGAGGCAATGAGCGATAGGAGGGGATTCGTCTCTCCCGGTATAGGGGGTTGATGTTGCGCTGTGTTCGATTGGCTATAACAGGAAATCCCTGGCCAGGGTTGCTGAGATTTACTAGTAAGTGTTACCAGTAGTTTCTCGAATTGTTATAGACCTCATATCGACACGACTTATCAAGCTATTGGGGTCTGACATTTACCACCCCTAGGCGAGATATGCGACATATCAGACGATCAGACCGGACTGTACGGTAGTGTTACTGGTTGGATTCACTGGAGTGTGAGCGGGCTTGCTCGTCGATCTTCAGATCGCTCAATACCCGGGTGGCCGTTATGTTTAGCAGACCGCTTGCGGCTTGTGGGTGCTTGATATGATCATCACCTGCTGCCGGCGTATTGACGAGTCTTTAGAGTCCTACACAGAGGTTTCCTGGTTCAAGCGAAACGAAATAGGAGCGCATATGAGATATGTGCAGGACCGAGAATAATACGTGTATGTGATACCGTATTCCATTCTCGCGATGAATGTGTCGAATGGTTGTAAGCGATATAACCTAGTTATCGAATCAAGGATTGATTTGATAAGCCGATACATTGTATACTAGTCGGTTGTGTGCGACATGACCGGATCATTGAATCAAGTGTTGATTTAATTATTTAATGCATAATTATATATTTGATATATTACTTTGCATTAACTAGTATCGGTTCACATTAAATGGATTTTCTCACTCGGATGTGCGCATTGCATATGCGATATGATTTTGTGCACTTGCTTGTATCATGTTTGATGATACATGCCTTTTGGTTAAGTGTAAAGAATTAAACCTTGGTTAATGAAATGGTTAGGGTTTACTATTTCCTTATTCATTTTATTCATTTATTTATTCTTTTGGAAAAAGAAAAGCAAATGAGAAAATGGTGGCTTGTTTTGTTTTGTTCATGAAGCTTCTTGAAGACTTTGACCAAGTGACCATTTTGTCTCATGCTTAACCCTAACCATTCCATTTAACCATGATTAACTCTCTACACTAAACCATGGTTTGAATATGATAAGGTTTGATTTTCTTTTCCTTTTTTCAATAAACACTTATCATATTCTTCATCTTCTTCTTCTTCTTCACTTCAAGGAAAAGCTTGAAAGCTTTAATGGCAAAGTGAGAAAAAGAGTGAGAAATCCAATTCTAAAGTCTACCCACTTCCTATTTCTTCATCCTCTATCTCTTGCCAAGTAGTAGAGTGTGTTTTCTTCACAAGTTTCTTGACTTGGTGAAGTTGGAGCTTGATCTAGCGATGCCTCGACGTAGATCATCTTCGGCATGGACATCGACGACCTAGCTCGCCATTTCTCCGACGAAGCCGACGCTAGAGCCCGGGAATTCATTTGGACAGCGAGGGGACTTCGTTGCGGAGCTATGGAGGTGGAGCACCGGATCTACAAAGGTTGTATTTCCGTTTACTTGTAGTTAAGTGTTAACTAGTTTTTAGTTTCGCCTAGAAATCTAGCCAACGATCCGTTCTAGGGTTTCTCGGCACCGTTTAAATTTGAAATTGGCATGGTTGATGCCTTGTGAGACCTCATTAGGGTGCCTAGGAACCCTACATATTTATAGGCCCCCAAAAACAAATTTCTATTCTGGAAAACCTGGGCACATATAAACCATCTTAAAAATCCTAAAACCAAGCCAGAAATACACTGCACCAAACTCGACCCAGTGAAGAGCCAAGACGGCCGCGGTTGCGCGGCAATAGCTTGCTATTGCCGCGGAACCGCGGCTCTTTGGTCGAATCACTGGATCGTTTTTGGTGGCTTTCTTTACAAAACCCTGAGATGATTTTTAGAGTATAACAAATTTTGTTTTGAACAGAAAAAAAATTAACAGAAACTTAGGGTTTTGAAAACTCGGTTTTTCGATTTTTCCGATTCGAACTTCGATACACTCTACTACCTAGCTAGTTTATGTTTAGTTAGGCTCTAATACCACTGTAAGTCCACGTTGCCCACCCCGGTACTTACGGGGAGGCGGAAAACGGAATAAAAATCAAGTTTTTATGAGCTTAGGCAACATGGACTTGACTATGAAGGATCTTTGCTAAACAAAAACAAGCTAAAGCTAACTAGAAACTAGCTAAGTGCTAGAAAGGTTATACCTTGGGCTTTATGTCCTTCTCTCCTTGCTCCTTGGAGTGGTGGAAGGAGGTCACCTTTGTTGTCTTCTCTCGTCGAAGAAAGATCCACCCGAAAGCCTCAACCTTTGGCTTCAACTCCAAGCTAGAAGTAACTAGGGTGCAAGAAGTGCTAATCCTTGAACCCTAGATGAGAGTAGAGATTATCAAGAAAGGGTTTTTCTCAAGCTCAAGTGTTTCTCAACACATGAGAGGGGAGAGCTTGAGGGAGAGGAAGAACAAGAGAGAGAATGTGAATAATAGAATGAGAGAATAATATGAAGCATTCTCTCATATATGTGAATTATAGTAATTAGATAATTAGTGAGATAATTGTCATGGCTAAATCAAGACATGACCATTATCATTTCATTTTTAATGCAAATTGCAAGGATCAAAGAGCATCTTCCAAATGAAATGATGATGGTCAAAGTGTCAACCAAGATCAACAAGTCAAGAAGGTCAAATGGTCAACAACCATAACCATGCACAATTATTAAACTAATATCAATTAACAATAATACACACATAAGCATTAGGGTTAATAAAATGACAATAGTCATTAACCCTAATCAAAGTCCTCTCCCTCTGTCTCAAGCAACTGTGCATACGCACCCGTATTCGTGATCCGAGGAACACGAATACAAAGAGAAAAAGCCAATCCCAAATCATATACTAGGATCCGGCTTAAACCAAAGCCCGCTAGTATAAGCTGTCCGAACAGCAAACGTGCACAAGTGCGCGGATGTGAACGAACCCTGTCGCAAAACCATGCGACCTCTACTCATTTTGCCTAAAGGCGAATAGCTCTCTGTGTGAGACTCTAAAGACTCGACACTACGCTGGCAGTGGGTTTAACCACAGACCGCAAGCGGCACTAGCTGTACGTAACGGTCCCCAGGTAGATGTCGATAAGAAGACTGACGAGGTGGACCCCATCTGAACTCCTACTGAGCCTGTATGTGACAATCTCCGTACACTCCGGTCTGTTCGTCTGATACATCGCATGGCGGGCCTAGGGGCGGTGAACGCCAGTCCCCTAATAGCGGTACAAGTCGTGTCGGAGTGTAGCCCAGAACACCCTGAGATAACATTGGAAACCTACCAGTATATCTCATTTGCCCTGGCCAGGGACTACTCGTGTAATGGCTCTCCTGGACACAGCGCGATGTCAACCCCCAATACCGGGAGAGACGAATCCTGTCTAACCCTCACTGCCTCCAAGTGCTTCGGGACTGCACCCAAAAACTACCTGTTTGCACGACTCCTTTAAACCGTGGTAGGGTAGCAATCAAAGTGCAGTGGGAACACACTCGAGGCGAAGTGACAGTGTCAAGTCAGCGGACTAAGCTGTACTCATGTCACCTGGGAACTGATAACTGACGATAGGTATAATACCAACCAACAGTCCCCGACGAGTCCTGTCCAGTGTACTCGTAACCTAACGAGCACCCGCTTACTATCTCAAGTACGACGTACTGACGGCTGTGGGACAGACCGTCTCCCACGCTGGGATGAGAAGCGCATACGCTTGTCTACTCCGGAGTATCGATGCCCTGTCTCGATAGTCCAACGACCAGGGACCTGTATAAGGATGTGCTTATAGATCACCCAGCTCCCACGAGTGTGAGCTCCATCACAACGCTGGTAATCAAGCAAAGATCCTAATGGCTCTACTAATATGTATATCAGCGATATGCTAAAAGAAACACATGCACATATTAAAGCAGAGACAAACCAAGTAGCATACTACCATTTCGAGCAAGATTGTATATACAACTGTGAATATCCCAAGCTTCCATTAAGTAATATACAAACTAGTATGATACAGTAATTGCCTCTAGGGCATATACACTAACACCCACGACCGCTCGTAAAGCAGCAAGTCACTGGCATCAGCCTCTGGTCTTCTGAATACACAGTACACATCCGATCCGGGGTGCAAATATCATTGCAACAGTGTCCTGGAAGGAATCCCGCTCAAGGTCTCTTCCGATCTTGCCTATGCTGGTCTGTACGGAGGCTGGTACTTTTGCATATCTCTTTTCTCGCTCGATGGACATCTGCGTCCTCAGCACAGCATTTTGTCGGAAATTGGTCCTATCCCAACGCCTCTATAAGCATATCAGGTCTCTAGTCTCGACGGGAAGTAAAGACAGCTCGTCAGCGTCTCGCACGAACCCCTTATCCCACTCGTCTGTATCGTCGTCCATTTCGACGTCGCGTCTCTAAATGCGCACTGTAATGTCCTCGGCTACGGTCCATCCGAAGTCTTTCACACGAACACGAAATCATGAACTCGGTATCTTCATCACTCCGTAGAAGGTATCTTGTCGAACACGTCCTCAACGTGCATATCGCAATCTCTAATGTCAGCGGAGTAGTACGTCATCTCGTGCGAACTATTTACTCTACTTTCCCCAACATCGACTGATTCAGACTCATCTACTCGTGGATGCATGGATTACGCTCCAACGGCTATGCTCATATCTGGGGTCTCCCAAGCCATGCGTCCCATCCTATGATATCCGAATAATGTCGAATCATCCGATCGACTCGTCAAAACCACTTAATCCCCCAAGAGCTCAACATCTTGGGTACAGTTTAACAGTATCGAGTACATACCACAGCATCGGTGGTCCAACCGTAGAAGGGCAAACCCAAGCCTCACTAACGGCGCCGTGGAACCGCCGCAAACCCTAAGGTTCAAAGGCTTTCACACGGTCATTATGTCGAGTTAGGGTTTCATTCTTCTAGAGGGTCCATGGAATCGCTTGCATGTCTTTCCGAATACTTTAAACTTGGAAAATAGGTTCCTGACATTCGATCGTCTCAATCGACTCTCAACGAATCGGCGTGAAGTCGCCACTAGCTGAAATCAACCTATCTGATGACCTCGCATCGGGTAAGCTAACGAACCGCATGTCCTAGTCATTCATCCTCGGTGACTAGCGACTCACCATCATATCTCTAAGTATATACCCATGCTGCAGTAGCTCCAATTATCTGGGCAATATCTCGTCATTTGCAGCAGCAACTGGCTCATTCATCTGTACGCTGAACAACGCCTCAATCCTCCAGGAAAGGCGATACATTGGCAGCCATCTCTGAATCTGTCGGCTCTAGATCTAAGTAAGACTCTCCATACTGGAAATCTTCAACTCAACTGAGCCTGCTCCAGCGCATAAATCGGACGAATCACCTTCGTCTCTCAAATCGGGGTAGACTAGCTACCAACTGTCTCATATCTTCCTGGAAGCTCCGGCGATCTCAGCTCGTAAGCTCCGGAAGTGACATCCTATCAATCTCAGCAACAGCTGGTCCATCTGTCTGCACGGTAAGCGACACCATAATCTCTGAGGTATGTTGTATCTCAACAGTCCTCTCTCAACTGGCAGCGCTAACAATGGCCCGATCATCCGGTGTAAAACCAAGCACTCGCCTCCACAAGAGGTCACAATCATCATGAACAAGCGATATCTCATTGGTCATCACATCCTGGCTGGCCTCTATCAGTGGCTCAATCCTCTGATACCGATCGGCACGTCCGAGAAATCTCGTAAAAACGATCTGTCAAATGCTCATGGCGCGAAAACACCATAAAACGAAGCCTCTATAAGCAATCGTATGTCTTGGGAATCACGCCCTGGTCAGTCCTCGTCCCTGACGAGCTCATGCTGACGCAACTCAAGCCGTAGCTCACTCTGCCCGTGCAATCGTGGCAGCAAAACCATAACCAGTCTCGATAAGAATATATCATAGGAAGGAATATAATACTGTGCAAGGAAATGTACATCCTAAGGTTTCTTAAGCGGAGTGGCGTGTCGTAAGTATGCCGCGGAACATACGTACGGTACATCCCTCTACTCAAGCTACCTACTCCATCAACCAAGGGTCATCCTATGCGACGAAAGTTCGCGTATAATACCCCCTCGACTAAGTCTACGTTCCTTAAGGTCAAGCCTAAGTTCCGTATATATATAAACGCCCTAGGCTCCACATAGTCAAACTCAGACTCGAACCAAGATCAACCTAGCGCTCTGATACCAACTTTGTCACGACCCGAAAGAGCACGTGACTGGCCCTTGAACCATATGAAGTCTATAGGACTCCATCTGACCCAAGTAATCCAAAAGCCCAGAAATCTAAAACCATTTTAAGGAGTAAAGAAACATGTTTTGAAGTCATGCTTTTGAAATAACTAAGCAGAATATGCATTTTTAAAATGTGTAGTCTTTTCTGAAAAATTCGGCAGAGTTTCCTTTGTAAAAACTGGCCCCGAACGGGGTACAATAAGAATAATATATAAATGCAGTGATAAAATGCATCCCCAAGCGGGAGCTAGCTCTTCGTCAATCGACGGTCACAACCATGCAAGCAATAGAATATACAACGCCGAAGGGCGAGGATCAAAACTCAAAAGAAACTCAACAGCCTGAAAACCGTAATACTACAAGCGCGACTCTAAGGTCGAAATAATACAACACTGTTTTCTAAGTCTGAAACAATATACAAGTTATGGTTGATGGAATCTCTAGATACAATAAATAGTACAAGTACAATGGAGGTTCTGATATAAAAGAACCCACCTACCCAAGCAAGTCACCCGTATGAAAGCAGTATGCCAGAAAAGCTGCTACGAAACCTGCACGGCAAAACCTGCAAGAACTGTGGCACAATGGGGGTGAGTTGCCAACTCGTGAATAGAAAATATCTACAAGCAGAGATCAAATATATGACCCATCCTAGGTCAATACGATCAGATATATATAAACCTCAATATGAATAAGTCTGAAGCATGCTAAAGTGGCAATGTAATCTCTATACATGAGTGTAGTGCCAAGTGCTCGTGCCAGTGCCTCAGGTAATAGCATATCACAAACATGAGGTATGATCAATATAATCAAATCTGCATGTACGTGGATCCCATCTACTCGTCATCCAATGACAATAAGCATTATGCATGTAAATCTCATAAAGCATATGCATGGAAAATATGAGAATATAACCAAAAGCATGGAACCTGATTGCCTAGCATCGACACTCGAAAACATCATGAAAACCTGTGCCTAGCATCGGCACGTAAATCCTCATATATCGGGCAGCCCACTCTCTCATATATCGGGCATCCATCAGTCCGGGTCAGCCGTCTCTC
The DNA here is from genome assembly GCA_030015575.1 of Agapanthus africanus. Lineage (NCBI taxonomy): Eukaryota > Viridiplantae > Streptophyta > Magnoliopsida > Asparagales > Amaryllidaceae > Agapanthus > Agapanthus africanus. The sequence goes on along the minus strand of JASDDO010000001.1, from coordinate 363,118,667 downwards.
AATATATCGGGCATCCGTCAGTCCGGGTCAGCCCTCTCTCAATATATTGGGCATCCGTCAGTCCGGGTCAGCCCTCTCTCAATATATCGGGCATCCGTCAGTCCGAGTCAGCCCTCTCTCTCAAAACCAGAAATATCATAGAAACAACATATCTCAATGCGCAAATCAGAAAGCATGATGCATGTGACATATAAATGAAATGCAAGTAACAATTTATCCTACAGCATGGAATAATAGTATGCGCATATAAGGTCATGTCCTGATGCAACAGTACTGCAGTGTAGTGACATGGCAATTATCGATGATGAAGTGTATGATGCCGGCGAGCAGTGTACATGGAACATATGCATCATCGATAATGGTGCTGGTGTCCTAGCAGTATGATAATAATATATCAATAAACACAAGCAATGCAATGCAAATAGCATGAATATGCGGAATCGAATGATCAACGCAACAATAAAGAATCTACCTCAATAACTATATCTTGCAGCCTTGCCTTTTGAAATAAGACGAATCAGGGTTTTTGGTAAAATAAGGGCTACGGTGTTTTAAGAGAAGATGCGTCGTTTGAAGATATCCGTAGAATCCCTTTTTCCTATCCTTAAAATATCCCCGATTCATTAGTTTCGAAATAGGTATGACTCGGGTCTAGTCTAACGCCTACTATGCGAACTACGGACCCAACTATCAAGCCAAACAGGTGGGGTATGGAAACCACCCAAATCTTAGTCGATATATATACATATAAATATAATAGTCGGTGACCCTGCCGCAATAGTATCACAAGATATAATATCCTCGAGTCATGAGCGCGGATCTATCATCAATATAGGCTCGTACGGTAAATCGTCGTACGGCATCCCAATAGCGGGGTACGGTCAATATCACATTATCTCATCACATATCAGGTATCACTATCATCATATCATATAATCTGGTGTACAGATCTAAGTCTAGTACAATCGATACCATCTACACAAGTATAAATGCGGGGTAAAACACATGCCCAAAGGCTCGCTAAACTATTGTGTTGTATCTCGAATACGAAACCTGCCATATCGCCGATCTCACGGACCCAAATCGAATCTCATCGACTCAACTCACATCCCAAGTACTATCCTTAAATCCCGTATATGAACACATAGTCGCATACCCATGTGTAGACATACACAGCTCCAAACGCGCACAGATAAAAGAAAGAATGTATGCAAGTATATGTGTACGTGTATGTGTGGGTGCAACCACTACTCTAGGGTTTCGCACTATACTACACCAATACATTCTTATCATCACTAATCCATTATTACCAACAATAATCTTAAACAACACATAATAAATATACGTGTGTATACGTATCCGTATACATCACCACAGACTGCGGGGATGCTATACGCCATCCACCCGACATCCCCCATAGATATAATCTACTCATCTGGTCTTCGCTCGCCGAAATTGATGATGCCGCGTTTCTTCGCCTCGGAATCCTTGCGAGGGTACCTACAATAATAAACCGTCGCAATACGTATTAAAATCGAGGCAGAAAACCAATACAGCGCACAGTGTGCTCATAGGTTGGAACCTATGGCCTAAATATGCAAATCAATCCAACAATCCCTGTTGTCGATGCACGAACACAAGACAACCGAATACAAATCCAAATATCAAGAAAGTGCATTTTAAAATACGGAAAACATCGCCAAAAACACACTAAAATGCTCCCAGATTTTCCCCAGGTGACAATTAGCCAAAACTGCATATAGGAGGGGTCTAATTTAGTGCAAAATGAGCCCTAGAACAAAAATCAACCCATTCCCCTCTACTCTGGCCGCAAATTGCGGCCAGAATGATTAAATCTGCGGCCTGGGGTTTGAATTAGGGGCTTAGGTATTGGTAGTAGCTTCCTAGGTACCTGCACGACCCACTGTCAACTCAATTTTATTTTAGGGGTCTCGGGGTGATAGCAGATTCCTAAAACCTTCCCAGATTTCACAATATCTCCGATATCGGTTTTCTAAATCCGTATTCCGGGTTTCAAATCTCAAGTTTGGGTCTCAATTCCATCACTAGGGTGTTTGTGCAGCCTCTACTAAGCTGAATTCACACAACAACTCACAATTTTCCTCAAACCCTAACTAGGTTTCCTTTAAGTCCACAACACCACCCGATATCGATTCAATTTTAACATGGGGGTATAAGTAATGCAAAAACTAATCTAATGATCCAGAAATTACCTCATTTGGCAACTCAAGAATTTTCTTGAGTTGCCTCAAGCTGCCAAAATCCTTGCTTTCTTGGTCCAATGTGTAGATCTTGGGCTTGTGCATCTTTTTAAGGAAATGGAGATTGGTTTTGGAATTGTTTTTGAGGTGATTTGGGACTTGAAGAGGGGAGGTGTGGTGAGGTGCAGGAGCAGCAACAGCAACAAGAGGGAGAGGGAGAGAAATGAGTGAAGGTTGAAGAGGGATGACTAAGTCTTTTAGTCAAAGAAGCCTATACCTCTCTCTCTCACACCATACCTCATATAATAATCCCTTTTACATTTCTTTTCTTTTTTCTCATTTATTTGTATTTTGCCAAAATCCTTTCTTTTCTTTTTTCTCATTTTTATAATAATCCCTCATATAATAACCATGGCAAGAAAAATGTAACACAAGTGTAGAAAAAGATATGTGCATGTTTTGCACAAAATTGCTTAAAAGCCGATTAGCGATTTTTAATCGCGATTAGCATTAAATTAGCATATAACTAATCATAAAAACTTTAAAATGGCATAATTCCCAAAAATACCCTATTTTAGAAATTTCCATAATTTTTCCACAATTTTTCCCATTTATTTGTATTTAATTATACCGAAATATTAAAATATTCATTAATATAATATTAATTTATAAAAATTCCCAAAAATACAATTTTGTTATTTTGAAATGTTACATATGCATTGTAGGAAGACATCACTTAGCTACCGTACACTACGCCTTATGATTAGTCAAAAATATTGTATTTTTAACACGGCAATTTCCCTATCATTTGCACTCATTTAGAAGTGTACGGATTCATATTTCACATATTAGCAAATCAGTCGCAAAATATCAGATTGCATGTGTTAGACTCTAAAACCGGCACTATAAAGGAAATTGACCGCATTTCATGGCATCGCATCATCCCTATTTTGTGCAACACTTGTTTGGAGATCTGTGCAGGAAAATCCAGAAGAAAGGCCAAAATTTATACGGTCCCGATCAAACATTACGCCAACTCAATGATTTCAGTTCTGGTATCAATCCAAAGGGACAAATACAAATCAACATATCAGATAAAGCCCCAAAAGGCAGACCAAGATCACTCCAGAAGACACAAGCCCTAAGGCCTCTAAAGAGCCGCGGAACCGCGGCCGGAGCCGGCTTGCGCCGCGGTTCCGCGGCCGTCTTGCCATGTCACCTCTTCAAATTCAGTGCATTATTTCTCTCTCAGGGTCAACACTACATCAAGACATGACAAATTCCAGAATACTCCAGAGGTTTCTGCCAGATCAGCAAACTAGGGTTTCTAATGCTTAATCAATCCTAGCTTAAAACCTAAGCTAGCTCCTAACAAACTACGTTCTAGAAGCCTCAACAAACTTTTGGAGGGAATTGTAATTTCAAACCTAGACCTAGGGTTTGGGAGATCTATAAATAAGACCCTAGGCTCACTTGTAAAAGAGGAAATGATTGATCACCAATTTTAGTATCAATCTAGATCCATTCACTCTCTTTCTTCATCTTCCACAAGTCTAGTGAGAAGGCTTGTGTGAAACCCTAACCCTAATTCCAATCAAAAGCCAAGATCCCGAGTACCCCATCAAGCAAGAAGCCTTGCAACCTTTTATGAGCCGTGCCGATCTTCAACAGAGCAAGTAGTCCAAGTCGATCCACGACTCACGGAGCCGAGCGAAGCCAAATCAACAATTTAGTTCTTTCTCTTGTAGTTCTTGAGCGACTATAATCAAATTGTTGATATAAATAAAAGGTGATATTCTTTTATCTTGTTTTCTTTGAATTCTTGCATCATGATATCTTTTCAATTCTTGAATGCTTTCTGTGTGATGATGTTTGAGTAATACTCCGCTCGTCGAGGAGTCGAGACGATCAATAAAATGATGATGTAATATATCTTAAATCGATTCTTGAATCCTACGAGTTTTGTAAACCCTAACAAGTTCAAGAATCGATGACCCAATTCGTTGCGATGCTTTCTTGATTGATATCGCTCGAGATTGGGGAGTTACGATCGTTTCTTGAAATTGTTAGAGGCTAGAATGTGAATGATATCGATGAAAGAACAAGGGTTAAACGATGAAACCCTAGTTTCACGAAAAAGCCCTAACTCTCATCGATCATCATCGATCTAGTATCAATCCTTCGAAGGACAAGAACACGAAATCTTGAGATTACATTACGTCTATAAATCCGATCAATTCCTACGAGCCTCATTTAGATTCTTGACATTTGGTTGGAAATATCATCGAAACCCGATTCTTGATTTGTTTATCATTTCTTGATTCTTGATTAGATTAGTGACACCTGAATCAATCGATAAAATCTTGAATCATGTTTTCTTTTCTTTTCGATTAACTTTTCAATTCAAACAAATTAAATATAAAAACGAATCGCACAATCCCTGTGGACGATCCGCACTCGCTTACGATCTACAACCGACACCGTAATTGATTGCGGTCAATTATAATTCTTTGATTGTGAATTTTATTCAATATTACCGAGACATAGAAACTTATTCGCTTTATTAGATTTACACAAACAAGAATTCTTTACAATCAATTGAAACCGTTGCCGGGGATCATTTGATTCGATACTTTTACATCCAATCAAGAATATCATTCAATCAAATGGCGCCGTTGCCTGAGGGATCGCGCGCTAATTCGTTTCATATTATAGTTTGAATTGAAAGATTTATTCCATTGTGATTTTTGAGATCAAAATTCGTGCAAACCCTAAACGATTTGTTGTGGTTCATTGCAAGGAAATCTGGAGCTGTTTGGCAATTGAAGAAATTTTTTGGAAAATACCAGAGAATTGAGGGAGTCTTCAGAAGCTCCCTGCTGAATTTTGGTGCAGAGATCTCACAATCCAACTGCGATTCCGCGGTCTAAGCACCCGTATGCGGCGGAACCGCGGCAAGCTTGAGGGTTCTCTGTGCAATTTTTCTTCAGGTACTTTCTTACCTTCTCCTCTCTCCTCTTTTTAGCTCCAACTAATAATTTTCTGCAGGATTCTTTGCAAATAATCGCAGCGCCGCAAAAAGAAAAATTAAATTTGTGCGTGATTTTGTTTCTTGGTTGTTTGCATTCTAATACGGATATTAAGGGGCACGGCCAAATCCAAATTAGGTGGGGATTTCATTACCCTTCCTAGGCCCCAAAAATCGCAAAACTTGCATCCGCATTGACCCACATTAACTAAAAAATATCTAGAGATGACTCTAAGGACCGTCGCGCTCAATTAGGATAGAAGAAGGCCGTGGGTAATTCATTGCTTATCCGCGTTTTCTTGTGGTGTCTAAGGCGAGTGTGTCTAAGGCTAGTGGTTTTTAATTAGGCCCACTACTTACGTAGTGGAGTACCTTCCCACTTACCTGGCATTTATCCGGCCATAGGGGGACAAAGAGGCAGTGGAGGATTCTATCCTGCGACTTGTCTTTTGGCAGTTAGGAGCGGTCTAGAGCCGGACCTAGGTGACCACTAGATTATAGGGTTGTGTGTTGCATTTGTTTTGTCGCATCATTTTTTTTCAAAAATCCGTCCCTTTTTCAAAACAAACACCGCATTCATTCATTACCCCTAATTATAAGTCAACGCTGCCACTTGTACTAACCCTTTTTAGTACAAGATAGGCTGGACACGGGATTCTAGTGCCCGTTTAGTCCGCGTACCCTTTATCGACTCCGAAGTCGATATTTCTCCATTTACCTTTTCTTTACCCACTACCATACCCACACTGATGGATCCGAATCCATCGAACTTCTTTAACCATAATCTGCCGCCGTCCGTTGGTGCGTAGAATCCACCCCGCATCTCTCTCCAGGAGAGGTGCTACCCTATTCGAGGTCCTCTTTCAACCTGCTTATCCACACCACCAGCCAACGGGGATAACTTTGAGATTACGCCCCAGTATATCAATCTTTTACCCAAATTCCACAAACTCGAGACTGAGGACGCTTACGTTTTCATTACCAAATTTGAAAACGTATGCGCAATGATGGGTACGTCACAACTTTCAGTGGATGCGATGCGTCTACGACTTCTTCCATTTACTTTATGCGATATAGCCGAGAAGTGGCTATATAACACTACCGCACACTCTATCACTAATTGGGAAGAATTCGTCGCTGCATTCCTTAAGAAATTTTACCCAATACAAAAGACAGCTCGAATCCGTAGCGAACTGAATCAATTTGCCCAGTCCCTACTGAACCATTTTCAAAATACTTTGAACGTTTCAAGGATCTATTGGTTCAGTGTCCTCATCACGGCATCCCGAGATGGGAATTGTGCCGAATCATTTATGAGGGCATTAACCCAAACACTAAACAAAGCCTTGAAAACATGTGTCAAGGTACTTTTATGACTAAGGATGATGGAGAAGCTTGGAAGTATTTAGAAGAGTTCGCTGAAAAATCACTACAGTGGGAGAGTGGAACCCAACCATTGAATAGGGATGGCGTACACCAAATAGATGTGTCCATAGGTGTTCGAGCTGAGATGGCAGCAATGCAAAAGATGTTGGAGATAGTGCCCTCAGAGTCAATTATTAGGTCACAGGTACGTGATTACAATGATTGATGGAGGACCTATCCCTGTAGGACAGTCTTACTCGAGATGATAGTATGCTATCTGGTTTACCTTTATCATCGTGTACTGTTTTAAGTGACCTGACACGTCGCTATTACACGTTGATAGAGCCCCTAGGATTCTTGCTTGACCACCAGCAGTATGAGGGCGATCATATAAGTGGGAGCTGGGGGTCTATAAGCATATCCTTAAAAGGTCCCTAGTCGTGAGAGTTTCGAGACAGGGCATCGATTCTCCATAGTAGACTAGTGTATACAGTCGAGACCCCGACGAGGGGCGGTGGCCGGTCTCACAAGCCACTGGTGTCAGTTGGATCACCTAAGATGTATACAGGTGCTCATTGGGTTATGAGTACACCGGACAGGACTCGCCGGGAACATGCTAGTTGGTCATATACCAGACGTCAGATGGCAGTTCCCTGGTGACATGTGTGCAGGTTAGTTCATCGACCTGGGGATCGTCATTTGTCTCGTGTGAGTTCCCACTGTACTTTGATTACTACCCTACCACGGCTCAAAGGAGTCGTGCAAACAGGTTTTAGTTGGGTACAGTCCCGAGCCACATGGAGGCAGTGAGCGTATCTTCAGGGGTTCGTCTCTCCCGGTATTGGGGGTGAGGTCGTGCTGTGTCTAGGAGAGCCATTACACGAAGCCCTCGGCCGAGGCAAGGAGATTTACTGGTAGGTATTCCAGTAGTATCTCAGGGTGTTCTGGGCTACACTCCGACACGACTTGTACCGCTTTTGGGGGTCTGACTTTTACCAACCCCCTAGGCCCGCCATGCGATACTCATAGACGAACGGACCGGACTGTACGGATATTGTCACTGACAGGCTCAGTAGGGAGTCAGGCTGAGTTCGCTCACAGACGTCCCTTTTAGTCAATACCTGGTAGCCCGTTACGTATTGGTTTATACCTCTGACGTGCTAGTGGTTAAATCCACGACCAAGGTGTTGACGAGTCTTTAGAGTCCCCCACATTCTGTTACTCAGCTTTCGGGCGAAAGGTTGTAGAGGCCGTATGGAGATATGGCAAGGTCCGACCAGATACGTGCGGTATTGCACGGATCAGGATCGGACAGTTTGTACTATAGGCCGTGTGGTTATATGGCAGGGTTCGATCAGATACGTGCGGTATTGCACGGATCAGGATCGAACGGATAATACTAGCCGGCTTTGGTATAAGCCGGATCCTAGTATAGTACAGTGTAGACTTTGTCTCATTGCATTTGTATTTCGGTCGAAATACAGATGCGGGTGTGTATGCACAGCATCGGGGTTTTCCTGTAATTTATTACGGGACCAGTTTTCTGGAGTTGCCAGTTTGCTTTCCGTTTCGGCCAATTTCCATTGTTCCGTTCATTGGCCGAAGATTGGTGGAGGGGGTTCTTTGCATCTTGTTGCATCATGATGGCTTTCATGATGTGCACCATCCTTTGACTTGATTTCTTCATGATGGCATGACTTTTTGAGTCATCATGGTTCATGATGGTTGGACTTTGTGAGGTGATGATGGTGGTGTTGAGTGTTGAGTTTACCTTGTGATCATTCCCTTTTTGCATGATAGACTTTCCTCTCTCTCTCTCTTGTTTTGATATGAGAATGACTCTCTCATTTTTGGCAACCATCTCATTCTTCCCCTCCCTCTCCTCTAGTGATGGCCGGCCACCATGAGGGTGGGTTGCCCATTTTTGTAGTGGGGATTTTTGCTCTCTTGATGCTAGAAAAATCCCCAAGTTCCTCCACAAAAGTTCATACCTCATTTCCTCCACCAAAATGGCACCTCCATAAACCCCAAATGAGACACTAGTTCTACTATTTTCTACAGCGAATCTTGGGCACGTCGAGTAGCCGGCTTCGTGCCCGAGTTGCCTCGGCATTGAGGTGGGAGCCCGTAAAAGAAGTAGGCGATGTGGTGCACTTCCGGCGACGAGGAGCAGACGGGACATTCCGCAGGAGATCGGGACGATGACGAGAAGACCGGAGGACTTGGATCGTCGGTATATCTCTATTCCCTTTCTAGTAGATAGCTAGGACTAATTAATGGTTCGATCCGGGTGTTAGTGCGCGGCGGTTTGCCAGTTCAAGAAAAATTTAAGTTTATCACCGCTTCCGCATTTGGCCGTCGGATTGACGGCCGGGGCGCCGCCGTGCACTTACAGTGGTATCAGAGCCTCGCCATTAACTTAGTCTAGCTTTGTTTAATGTGTTTGCAATTCGGATCGATCAAAAATCCCAAAACCCGCATTTCCTTCAGCATCAGTTTATGTTGGAAATTTTTGGTGTCGAAAATTTTTTCAGGTTGCAGAAAATTGATGTACGGGAAAATGTAAGGCCACTGTAGAAATTCGACTGAGTGATGCCATAGTTGGAGCACGGAACCGCGGCCAAACCCCCCTTTGGGCCGCGGTTCCGCCGCACTATAATAAGCTCACTGTGTCAATTTTCTCCAGTGGGCTTCTGGGCTGATTTTAGGGGTTTTGGAAAATTAACATTGGGCCCAGAATTTCTTTAACTGCTACAGTATTGCTTGGGGGCCCACTTGTTAAAATCTGATTGATCGGATATTTTAAACACATTATTTCACAGTATTTACATTATATATGCGACCGTGAATGTCACTTGATCGGTAAATCCATTCTAACTGCTATAGCCCGGTTAGACGGATTTGCGAACGTGACTTTCACGTTGATGTTCTGTTTTTGCTGTGATGTTGCGGATCGGTCGTGGGGGATAGCCTGGATGCAATGCTAGTACAGTTGTGGATGTATTTTGTACATTTGATATTGCGGGGCGAGCGTCCGACATGTGGACTGCCGTCACTGCCTGATTGTATTATTCTTTTGGGGCACGGCCAGGTTGCGGTCGATGTACCTGTTGTATGTATATTTTACTTTCTGTACTAGGATTGCCCCGCGGAGGGGTGCACGGATAGCCGGATTCTAGAGGGCAACAAGCCCGCATCTCATGGCATTGAGACGGAGGGGGCTTCACTCTGGGATTGGCGGGCTATTCGCCGCACTCGTAGGGGGTACAGGTTGACCCAGGAGGGGTGCCCAGGTTACCGGATTCCGTGAAGTGCTGGGTGGTCCATTCACGGAGCTGAAGGGGGCTGCCTCGCTTCAGGTTTTGGCGGGTAACTTGCCGCGCCCGTAGGGGTCTAGGATTTCATTGCACAGGCTATCCACACGACCAGGGGAACGTCGGGTTTCAGCGGCTCTGTGAAACCCGGGGATCCCAGATATCTGTATTGTTTCTGTGATGCTGTACATTTCTGTGATGTTGCATTTTATTCACGCCTTGAGCGAATATAATATATTGGTATATATATTAGTAGATGTTGTATATGTTTTGCATCCGCGTTAGTCCAGTCCCCGCTCTGTCGTTAGTAAGCTAACCTAACGGGTAATGACGGGACCCAGTGGCGAATGCGGATGGCATATACGTACATCAGTATATTTTCGTTCTTTTTGGTGTGATCAATTGATGGGACTGCATTGATTCGGATCAATGCAAGTTAAAACAAACCTAATCTGATGTTGTTGGAACACTTTTCAAAAAGCTGTTATTGCAAGGACGTTCACTTTTGTTTTGCATCGCGGTATTCATTTGGAATATCCTGCTCCTCAGTCGACGAGGCAAGGGCCGAGATCCCTTCACCGGGAGTGACCCCTTGGACAAAAAGTTTGCGTCAGGGCATTAACTTCACTATAGCCGATTACTTTTGCTTTGCACCGTGGTATTCAGTTGGAATATCCTGCACCTCATTCTACGGGGAAAGAGCCGAGATCCCTTCACCGGGAGTGACCTCTTTAGCAATGGTTTTCGTCACTATATTTTCAAAAAGCTATCCGTTCCTTCAACGATATCAAGTTCACTACGTTAAAGGTTTTCGCCAGAAACCATTCGTAGCCCTCCGTCGTTTCAGACGGGTAGCACGTAGTATTCATGCTATGTTTGTTGGCCTTCGTCAAGGCATAGTGTATGGTAGCTGCTTGTTGCCTTTCTGCAGCATAGATAGATGCGTTGGTTTGGGACAGTCGTATAGCCTTGTTGGCCTTCGTCAAGGGCTTGTGCGGGTGGGTTCAAATCAACCTGGAGAATGACGGGTAGAACTTGACATGTGACTTATGATTTGTTGGCCTTCGTCAAGGTCATAAGAGCATGGGGCAAAAATCACATCGGGAGTTTCAAAAGAACTGAAACTTGCCAGATATGCGCATACCTTCTGGAGTGTGGTAGCGTGAGCGGATTCCGTCACGTTATCATATGATGATAGTTGGATCCCGATTCCCACTGATGAGTTAGTTTACTCCTCGGGTGACCCCGACTAATTCTTCTTTCAGGTTTGGAGGAGAATTTGAGGTACAGTGGGAGGATTCCAGATTAGATAAATTGGTAACCATTCTGATCTAGGTTAGAGTGCACGCTGAGTGTTTCTTTTCTCTCTCTCTTTGGCAGCGACCATTGACCCGACCCTAAGACTATGACTCAGTGACCAAGTTGACCGAACCTTCTTTAACACTGGCTTTTGGATTGTCAGAGTTGCAAACCTCATTGCCACTCCCACTTTTACCCTTTTCTCCAGGACACCCCGTATTACTACGAACGTCCACTTCCATTGGACAAAACCATCGTATGGTTAGATACGAACTCGAAGGAATTTATTCGAGGATGGTTTCAGGTTCTGGAGGAAACGGATAGGACTATTCAGTTGTCTTTTCCTTTTACCCTCTCTCAGGTTACGAGTACTCCTTGGTTTAGGGGTAGTACACCTATTACGCAAATTGGATTGTCTTCTTCCAAACCTTAGGCTGGTGCCGACCGGTAGGGAATGAAGGAAACCAATTAGCCTAACGATGGTGTACAGAAGGTATTAAGTTCAGACAAAGCAAGGGATTAGTAAGAGGGCAAAGTAAATTGCAACAGATATTCACGACCAAACCAGGTATTTCATTACCACTCCCAAATCACCTTTGTATTTCTCCAGAACACTCCGTATCACTACGAAGATCCACAGTTTATTGGATACTCCATCGTATGGTTAAATACGAACTCGAAAGGAATTTATTCCAGTTCGGGGATGGATTCTGGTTTAGGAGAAATAGGAATAAGGTTTATTCGGTTGTCTTTTATCTTCACCCTCTCTCATTGCGAGTGTTCCTAGGATTAGGACAGTACACCCATTATGCTTATTGGATAGTCTTCTTCCAAACCATAGGCTGGTGCCGAAAGGTAGGGAAGGAAGAAAACCATTTGGCCTAAAGGGGTGTGCAGAAGGTAAAGACTAAAGACAAATGAAGGGATTTGGAGAGGTGGCAAAGAATTATACGGTTACAGTCGTGAATCTGGAAGAGGCATTACTAGGAATACCGGGATATCCCATCGAAACATTTCAATGTTTCAGTCTCACTGTGTACTGTTAAAGGAAAACTGTTTTCCCGATTAGACACTTGCTCCAGGGTATGTATTTACCAGGTATGATTCTCACATCTGTATGGTTTTACAGATGATGAGTGGGAGTAGGTTATTGGGAATTGGGTGATCATCCTCGTTATATCGGGATTCGTTGTAATCGGTGATATTTGAGGAAATCACCTGGGTAGTTTGCCGGTCGGCAAGTATTTGGTTTTGAATATCCGCAGTTATGCACCAATTTCAAATTGATATATCTGTACGTCTATTTTCATAGAGTGAGATATACCTTTTGAAATTATGTCTACGACATTTACCTATATCAGTGGATGGTTAGGTAAGGAGCATTAAACAGCGGTGTAATTCTTCTTAACCATAAGTACAGTTTTCAACCTACGACACACAGTGAGTGAGTTATCAGACTCAAGGGACTTATACAGAGTGTTGTATGTTGTCCAGGGTCCATCAGGACAGAGGGGTTGGTCCTCGTACTATATTCGGTTTACTTATGACTTCTCTACTTTTTAGACAGGTGTTTCGTGGAAACACAGGGTCCGAATTTTGAGAAGTTATAGGTATTTGAATAGAGTAGAGAACCAGGTGTAGCAAGTATCGGGATTCTTCAAAGAGATCGAAGATGTAGATACTTGTGAATGGTGTTCAGTTGATAGTAATGATAAAGAGATCTTACTTCTCTTTCAGGTTACTCATAATTGGAAGCATTCCTAAGTTGAGTAACGCTGATCAGACTCCTTCCATTTAGTTGACATGCACTGGAGACAGTTGCATGATTTGAATCTGGTTCAATTAAATCAGTGCCTCTGGTCCTATATGGGATATAGAACAGTTCATATCTTAACGATGTTAAGGTACGGGGAGTTGTCCGGCTTATGCTTAAAACCAGACACTGGACAACTCAAGGCACGTTTCTGTAATGGCTGTTTGTGGGTTGACCCAGGCTATGACGCGGGTTGACTTTCTACCATCTGGATGAACAATAGCGATATTGTTCTAGACTCGCCACAGTTTTATTAAAAAAAATGGATTTTTTAAGAAAACAGTAGTGGGAGTATGGTAGAACTGGAAGTGATTCCAGAACCACAAACGATTACTGAAGATTTGATAAGGAACCTAAAGATTCAATCTGGTTTGACATTCCATTGGCCACTCCGCAGATAAGGTGGGTAACTTCAGGCACCCGAGAGGTACTACGGTAGCCTCAAGGACGGTGACAGGGAAGTTCTTGTTTACCCACAATTACCATTGCTGTTGTTCCAGGCTGCGAGACCCGGCGGGAGGATGAGTATAGCGTCGTTCTAAACTAGTTTTAGAAGTGTACGTCTATATGACTCTGCCAGAGGGTTGTCGTAGTCAGTTGGAGCAGCGGAAGCATTGGTGGACAGGTAGCTTATGTCTATTTATAGACTAAAGCAGATGTAGCGGAGATAGATCATCTATTTCTGACGTGACAGTCATGGGTTTGACTTCATCAGAATAGGGGATGGATCTGTTGAGAAGGTAGTAGGGTGTGATATCCTAGTATTTGGATGACATACACAGAGTAGGAAAAGAAACTCCTATACTACAATCGGTTATACTTTGGTCGTCACACAGTGGTTTCTCCACATGGACTTGGACATTATATCAGACATACTGGTCACTAGATCTATGGTTTTAGATCTAGATTTGGGTCGTTTCCCAATCTGGGTACTTAGACAGCATTCTAAGAGTATTTAGAATGGACGACTCCTGGCACGGTAGTGTACCTGCAGGTAATGGAGTCACCCTCTCTAAAGGTGTCTTACAGACTAAAGGGGAGAGGGATGTGCATGATTGGCAGATCACTTGCTCAGGCAATTGAGTCAATCATGAGATGTCAAGTACCACACCAGATATTGTTCTTGCACTAGATGCAATAAGTTGATATTGATCCTATCCTAGAGAAACAGTCGGAAGCAGTTTTAGAACATAAGTGGATGTTCTAGGGATATGATAACGATAGCCTCATGAAGGAGACAGTTATCATTCCAGGCTTCCAAGGTGACCTGGACGACAAGGAGGTTGTCAGAGTTATGGTTTTCCTTCTGACGAGGGGCAGTATTTTGGACAGGTGGTCCAAGGCAATACTGAGGGAGGCATGGCGCAGGATACTGATTAAGTTCAGTTGACGATACAGTCTAAGAAGTTTGGATTTGGAGTTCATTTATGAGCTATGTCCCATCAGACATCCAGACACATTCTAAGACAGGTATTGCTCATTTCGGGAGATGGGTTTCTCCGCGAACTTGAGATATAGAGAGACATTGAAAGAGACAACAAGGCGGATCCACTCACTGAGGCTATTCCTCGAACGCAATAGTTTCGCAAACGAGCTTTGTGAGACTGACTAGTAGAGGAGTTGGGTGTTCGGTATCACACGGGCTGTGAGTATGCGACATCGCAATAATTAGCCTTGAGTGCAAGTGGGAGATTGTTGGAGATAGTGCCCTCAGAGTCAATTATTAGGTCACAGGTACGTGATTACAATGATTGATGGAGGACCTATCCCTGTAGGACAGTCTTACTCGAGATGATAGTATGCTATCTGGTTTACCTTTATCATCGTGTACTGTTTTAAGTGACCTGACACGTCGCTATTACACGTTGATAGAGCCCCTAGGATTCTTGCTTGACCACCAGCAGTATGAGGGCGATCATATAAGTGGGAGATGGGGGTCTATAAGCATATCCTTAAAAGGTCCCTAGTCGTGAGAGTTTCGAGACAGGGCATCGATTCTCCATAGTAGACTAGTGTATACAGTCGAGACCCCGACGAGGGGCGGTGGCCGGTCTCACAAGCCACTGGTGTCAGTTGGATCACCTAAGATGTATACAGATGCTCATTGGGTTATGAGTACACCGGACAGGACTCGCCGGGAACATGCTAGTTGGTCATATACCAGACGTCAGATGGCAGTTCCCTGGTGACATGTGTGCAGGTTAGTTCATCGACCTGGGGATCGTCATTTGTCTCGTGTGAGTTCCCACTGTACTTTGATTACTACCCTACCACGGCTCAAAGGAGTCGTGCAAACAGGTTTTAGTTGGGTACAGTCCCGAGCCACATGGAGGCAGTGAGCGTATCTTCAGGGGTTCGTCTCTCCCGGTATTGGGGGTGAGGTCGTGCTGTGTCTAGGAGAGCCATTACACGAAGCCCTCGGCCGAGGCAAGGAGATTTACTGGTAGGTATTCCAGTAGTATCTCAGGGTGTTCTGGGCTACACTCCGACACGACTTGTACCGCTTTTGGGGGTCTGACTTTTACCAACCCCCTAGGCCCGCCATGCGATACTCATAGACGAACGGACCGGACTGTACGGATATTGTCACTGACAGGCTCAGTAGGGAGTCAGGCTGAGTTCGCTCACAGACGTCCCTTTTAGTCAATACCTGGTAGCCCGTTACGTATTGGCTTATACCTCTGACGTGCTAGTGGTTAAATCCACGACCAAGGTGTTGACGAGTCTTTAGAGTCCCCCACATTCTGTTACTCAGCTTTCGGGCGAAAGGTTGTAGAGGCCGTATGGAGATATGGCAAGGTCCGACCAGATACGTGCGGTATTGCACGGATCAGGATCGGACAGTTTGTACTATAGGCCGTGTGGTTATATGGCAGGGTTCGATCAGATACGTGCGGTATTGCACGGATCAGGATCGAACGGATAATACTAGCCGGCTTTGGTATAAGCCGGATCCTAGTATAGTACAGTGTAGACTTTGTCTCATTGCATTTGTATTTCGGTCGAAATACAGATGCGGGTGTGTATGCACAGCATCGGGGTTTTCCTGTAATTTATTACGGGACCAGTTTTCTGGAGTTGCCAGTTTGCTTTCCGTTTCGGCCAATTTCCATTGTTCCGTTCATTGGCCGAAGATTGGTGGAGGGGGTTCTTTGCATCTTGTTGCATCATGATGGCTTTCATGATGTGCACCATCCTTTGACTTGATTTCTTCATGATGGCATGACTTTTTGAGTCATCATGGTTCATGATGGTTGGACTTTGTGAGGTGATGATGGTGGTGTTGAGTGTTGAGTTTACCTTGTGATCATTCCCTTTTTGCATGATAGACTTTCCTCTCTCTCTCTCTTGTTTTGATATGAGAATGACTCTCTCATTTTTGGCAACCATCTCATTCTTCCCCTCCCTCTCCTCTAGTGATGGCCGGCCACCATGAGGGTGGGTTGCCCATTTTTGTAGTGGGGATTTTTGCTCTCTTGATGCTAGAAAAATCCCCAAGTTCCTCCACAAAAGTCCATACCTCATTTCCTCCACCAAAATGGCACCTCCATAAACCCCAAATGAGACACTAGTTCTACTATTTTCTACAGCGAATCTTGGGCACGTCGAGTAGCCGGCTTCGTGCCCGAGTTGCCTCGGCATTGAGGTGGGAGCCCGTAAAAGAAGTAGGCGATGTGGTGCACTTCCGGCGACGAGGAGCAGACGGGACATTCCGCAGGAGATCGGGACGATGACGAGAAGACCGGAGGACTTGGATCGTCGGTATATCTCTATTCCCTTTCTAGTAGATAGCTAGGACTAATTAATGGTTCGATCCGGGTGTTAGTGCGCGGCGGTTTGCCAGTTCAAGAAAAATTTAAGTTTATCACCGCTTCCGCATTTGGCCGTCGGATTGACGGCCGGGGCGCCGCCGTGCACTTACAAAAGAAACTCGACGCTATGGAACGTAAATTTGCAGCAGCCTCCCTAAACCCAGTGTCGCTCCCCAAAACTGTTTGTGGGTGCTGTTCTGATCCGTCTCATTTAACGGAAGAATGTCCATTAAACTCTGCGTTTCAAGGTCACGGGCATTCTAATGCCGCATTTCAAAGACCTAGAAATGATCCATATTCTTCCACGTACAATCAGGGTTGGAGGAATCACCCGAATTTCGCTTGGAACCAAAACCAATCTCAAAACACGGTTCCAAACACGAATAATTTTCAAAGGGCTCTTCCTCCACCACAACAGCAACCCCTTCAACTCACTCAGCACCCCTACCAGTCATAAAATTTCCAAAATCAGGTCAACAATCCTGCACAGTCTAATCCTATGACCTGTTCTGACGAATTCTCTCAATTCACTCAAACCATGAAATCACTTTTATCAAATTTCATAGAGGTTTCGACTGAGGTTAGATCTTCCGTCTGTGAGATAAAGAAAAACTCAGCGTCCCAAGTCGAGAGTATCAGATCGATGGAAGCTGAAATCGCACGCCTTAAAGCCGAAATGAGTGCGAGAGGAAAAGGGAAACTTCCCTCTCAACCCCTACAGAATCCTGGGCATTACAATGTAAATGCCGTCACAACGTTGAGATCGGGAAGAGTGCTGAACAATCATGTCGGGGGAGGTATTGATGATATTGGAAATCATATCAACACCCCCGCTGAGACCTTTCCACACACACACACTTTTCCTTCTGATCCTTCTTCTTCTACCATACCACCTTCTCGAGAGCCTATTCTCCATTTCCCATTAGGCTCAACACCTGAACCCAACCCTTATAGTTCTCCACATACGGTCCCCACACCTCTTTTGGGACCTCGTCTACCCCCTCTTCCTTCTCCTATGATGGACCCGACGCTTATTGCGAAAGCTCCTTACCCGAACCGGTTAAGGGGTAATAGAACGAGTCCTCATATGGAGAGAATTATGGAAATGTTCAAGCAGGTTAACATCAACATCCCTCTCCTAAATGCAATTCAACAAGTCCCCGCTTATGCGAAAATTCTTAAGGACTTGTGCACTAGGTAGAGGAAGACCCAAGTGTCGAAGAAGGTCTTTACGGCTAATAATATCAGCACTGCTTTTATTCCCCAGCTACCAACGAAACGAAAGGACCCAGGATGTCCTACAATATCGATTTCTATTGGGGGTAAAAACATAAATCGTGCTCTTTTAGACCTTGGCGCAAGTGTTAACCTACTTCCATATTCTGTCTATGAGCAATTAGGGATTGGAGAGCTGAAACCTGCTCACTGCACTCTCCAAATGGCAGACCGTTCAATCACCAAACCAAGGGGTGAACTAGAGGATGTGTTGATAAAGCTCGGGGAATTTGTATTCCCTGTAGACTTCATTGTACTCGACACACAGCCTGTAGCAAACCCCCGGGGCCAAATTCCGGTGATTCTAGGTCGTCCTTTCCTTGCCACTTCCAACGCTGTTATAAATTGTAGAAATGGTTCAATGAACTTATCATTTGGAAATATGACCATTAAACTAAACATCTATAAAGTTGGAAGTCAGCCATCAGAACCCTCTGCTCATATTTTAGATGTGTGCTCTGTCCATGAGATCGCTCCTGATAGTTGTGGAGCTCAGGAACTTTGCTTTACTGATCTCGACGACATTACCACATCTCTGCTTGATTTCACACAAGATCATAGTGAGGACACTTTTTCTACACTTGAGTCCTGCACTCCTGACTTTTCTCCATCCGAGTCCGTATCTTTCACAGGCTCTGAGCTTCTTTGTAAATCGAAAAATCACTCAATGATCCCTCCTTCTATCATTTCTCCGCTCGAATTAGATCTCAAAATTTTACCTTCTCACCTTAAATATGCATATCTAGGTGAGAATGAGTCTTTACCGGTTATCATATCCGCTTCTCTAGCATCAGAGAAAGAGAATGCACTTTTATCGGTATTGAGATCTAACAAAGAGGCGTTTGGTTGGAGTATGGCGGACATCAAAGGGATTAGTCCCTTGATAGTTGAACATCATATACATGTGATGGATGATGCCAGACCAACCCGAGAACCACAGAGACGGTTGAATCCTGTCATGAAGGAAGCGGTCCTGAAAGAGATCGTCAAATGCCTAGATAATGGTATTATATACCCCATCTCCGATAGCCAATGGGTGAGTCCTATACATGTCGTTCCTAAGAAATCCTGCATCACTGTTATAACCAATGAGGCAAATGAGTTGATTCAGACACGCACCCAAACTGGGTGGCGTGTATGTATTGATTATGGAAAATTCAATGCTGCCACGAGGAAAGATCACTTTCCTCAACCATTCATTGATCAAATGCTGGAACGCTTAGCAGGACGAGAGTATTATTGTTTTATGGATGGTTACTCAGGCTACAATCAGGTCCCCATCGCCACAAAGGATCAAGATATAACCACTTTTACTTGTCCTTTTGGTACCTTTGCTTACAGTCGCATGCCCTTTGGGTTATGCAATGCTCCCGCTACCTTTCAGCGGTGTATGATGGGGATATTCTCTGATATGGTAGAGAATTTTCTGGAGATCTTTATGGACGATTTCTCGATTTTTGGAGACTCTTTTTCCGATTGCCTATCGAATCTGGACACAGTTCTTACTCGTTGCAAAGAGAAGAACTTGACTTTGAACTGGGAAAAATGCCATTTTATGGTCCAAGAAGGAATTGTACTTAGACATGTTATTTCACAGAAAGGCATTGAGGTTGACAGAGCTAAGATAGATGTCATTCAAAACCTCCCTCATCCCAAAAGCGTCAAAGATATTCGATCTTTCCTTGGCCATGCGGGCTTTTATAGGAGATTCATTAAGGACTTTAGCAAAATTGCTAGACCTTTAACTCTTCTCCTGGCCAAGGATACGACCTTCCATTTTGACTCGGATTGCGAGGCAGCTTTCGACTCACTAAAACACTCACTCACTTCAGCCCCCGTGCTATCATCGCCAAACTGGGACTACCCCTTTGAGCTGATGTGTGACGCATCCGACTTTGCAGTAGGTGCAGTCTTAGGACAGCACATCGAAAAGATGCCACACGTGATATACTATGCAAGTAAGACCCTGAATGATGCTCAAATTAATTATACAACCACAGAAAAAGAACTTTTAGCGGTTGTATTTGCATTAGAAAAATTCAGGCCTTACTTAATTGGCTCACCTATAGTTGTGTATACTGACCATTCCGCTTTAAAACATCTTCTGGCGAAGAAAGATGCAAAAGGTCGACTAATACGTTGGATCCTTCTGTTACAAGAATTCGATCTTGTTATCAAAGATAAGAAAGGATGTGAAAACGTAGTAGCTGACCATCTTTCACGCATCTCTTCTTCCCCTGTGACCCTGCCAATCAATGATTCTTTCCCTGATAAACAACTCTTGAACGTATCCGCTGAACCATGGTTCAGGGATATTATGAACTATCATGCCACGGGACTGATACCCAGCGATTGGTCAAAACAGGACAAATACTGTTTTCTATCTCAAGTAAAACACTTTTACTGGGACGAGCCCTATTTGTTTAAATATTGTCCTGATCAGATCATTCGCCGGTGTGTCCCGAATGAAGAGTTCAAGAGTGTTCTTTCTTTTTGTCATGATTAGGCCTGTGGGGGTCACTTCGGTCCTAGAAAAACGGCGGAGAAGGTTTTGCAATGTGGATTTTATTGGCCGACCTTATTCAAGGACGCATTTGACCATTGCAAAACATGTACACAATGTCAGTACACGGGTAGAATCTCCCAGAGGAATGAAAAGCCACAGCAACCCATCTTGGTTGTTGAAATATTTGATGTTTGGGGCATTGATTTTATGGGTCCCTTTCCCAACTCCTTTGGGAATTTGTACATACTGCTGGCGGTTGATTATGTCTCAAAGTGGGTAGAAGCCATTCCATGTCGCACTAATGTCAAGAAAGTTGTCATTAAGTTCTTAAAAGAGAATATCTTTTCGCGATTTGGACACCCACGCGCTATTATTAGCGATAATGGGACACATTTCTGCAACAGATCTTTCGAGACTCTGATGCGAAAATACTCAATCAACCACCGTCTTTCTACACCCTATCATCCCCAAACAAGCGGACAGGCTGAAATCTCAAACAGACAAATCAAACTTATCCTGGAGAAAACTGTTGCTAAAAATAGAAAAAACTGGTCGACCAAACTGACGGATGCTCTTTGGGCATTCAGGACTGCATATAAAACCGACCTAGGGATGTCTCCATATAGGATAGTGTTTGGAAAAGCATGCCACTTACCCGTCGAGATAGAGCATAAAGCATTGTGGGCTATAAAGGAAATAAATTTTGATCTAAACCTTGCTTGCAACTTTCGGAAGCTGCAAATAAATGAGCTAAGCGAACTCCGCGATGAAGCTTATGATAATGCTGTGATCATAAAGAATAGGACTAAGGTTTTTCACGATAAAAACATTTTGAGGAAAACATTTTCACCTGGTCAACAAGCCCTTCTTTATGATTCACGACTACACCTTCACGCGGGTAAGCTCCGATCTCGATGGAAGGGACCTTTTGTTGTGCGGTCTGTATACCCGCACGGGGCAGTAGAAGTAGAAAATGTTAAAAACGGCACCGTTTTCAAAGTAAAGGGACATAGACTAAAGCCGTATTTTTCAACTGACCCCATGGAGGAGCTCTTGTTCTTACAAGAGCCAGTTTATTTGGATTAAAATTCCTCCGTCTCACCTTCATATCCAGTATATCATTGCATCATCTTTTGAATGGAGGTGAGTGAAAAGAATAAGTTTGGGGGAAGTTCTTCACTTATATATTTTGCCCCCACTAATAATTCCTCCCAAGCTTACAGTTTTTTGTAGGTATAGCAATTGGCAACAGTGAAGACACTGTTGAAAACAAGTTTGGGGGAGGTTTGTGCTTATTTTCGCATCATTTGCATATCATTTGCATAAGCACAAAACAATTTTTAAAAAACCTATAAAAAAAATTTTCAAAAGATAAAAAAATATTTTTGTACATAAATAAGATAATAAAAGATTAGATAGTGAAAAATTACATCCATGAGATTAGAAAAAATTTAAGAAAACTAAGAAAATTAGAAGTTTTCTTATAAGAACTAGTAATAAGTAGTTATGAGCCATTGTCCCAAGGGTTAGTAAGATGAAGGACGTCACTAATCTGAGGATAAAACTAAGTCTGAAAAGTAGTTTCTATTCTGGAAGCCAAACATTTTTGAACGTTGCTATCCTGCTATTCGCACTTACACACGTCTTGAAGCCTGGGATAGTAGAGGATACCTTGAAATGCTCTTGTCTTAAAGCCGATGTATGAAGGAAATAAAAGAAAAGTGAATAAAAAAATATATAAAGTGGTGAGAAAAATGGACACTGGTTTTGTTATCACCGAGGGCAATAAAAAAATATATAACGAGGGTGCCTCTTCACCTAGTGCCCTAAGGCCAACTGGTCTGGGAGTCACTGCTATGCCTGAGTTGGTGCAAGACGAGGAAAATACACCAAGTAAGCAAGCACAGGAGTAATCGGTCGGTTAGTACCTCAAGAAGTATTAATGGTCGCATGAAAGTGTGTGAGCAATCTCATCTAAATACTCATTAATTAAAAAGTACTGAGGCTGATGGGCAAGAGTATGATAGCTTGAATTGAATTCTCCGGGTGTAAGGATGTCTTTACACACACGCAGGGTTATATGATCGATGTTTGGAAGAAAGGTAGGAATGAAGAATAAGATAATGTTTTATTGAGGGAGGACGTGATTTCTAACATCTTTTCATGACCATTAAGATAGGGCTCATGACAACCGAAAAACTAGCTTAGTTGGAAACCCTAATTTTCAAAGTTTTTCTTTTACAATTCTTTTCTTTAAACGTAATATTCATGATCTTCCTTTTATTATTGGATTTTGTGGGTGCAATCCGCTGAAAACCCTCAGGAGACAACACTCCTCCTACTAGGGACACCTAGAGTTTTAAAGGCTTATTGCACGTGCTCAGTGCAATCGTGTTGCCTACGAAAGTGTGCTAGTTAGTTTTTCTCTTTCTTTATTATCTCCTTCTCTTTTTAATAAAAAGTTCGCTCGAGACGATCGAAATTAAGTTTGGGGGAATATGATTAGTCGAAAATATTGTATTTTTAACACGACAATTTCCCTATCATTTGCACTTATTTAGAAGTGTACGGTATTCATATTTCACATATTAGCAAATCAGTCGTAAAATATTAGATTGCATGTGTTAGACTCTAAAACTGGCACTATAAAGGAAATTGACCGCATTTCATGGCATCACATCATCCCTATTTTGCGCAACACTTGTTTTGAGATCTGTGCAGGAAAATCCAGAAGAAAGGCCAAAATTTATACGGTACCGATCAAACATTACGCCAACTCAATGATTTCATTTCTGGTATCAATCCAAAGGGACAAATACAAATCAACATATCAGATAAAGCCCCAAAAGGCAGACCAAGATCACACCAGAAGACACAAGCCCTAAGGCCTCTAAAGAGCCGCGGAACCGCGGCCGGAGCCGGCTTGCGCCGCGGTTCCGCGGCCGTCTTGCCACGTCACCTCTTCAAATTCAGTGCATTATTTCTCTCTCAGGGTCAACACTACATCAAGACATGACAAATTCCAGAATACTCCAGAGGTTTCTGCCAGATCAGCAAACTAGGGTTTCTAATGCTTAATCAATCCTAGCTTAAAACCTAAGCAAGCTCTTAACAAACTACCTTCTAGAAGCCTCAACAAACTTTTGGAGGGAATTGTAATTTCAAACCTAGACCTAGGGTTTGGGAGATCTATAAATAAGACCCTAGGCTCGCTTGTAAAAGAGGAATTGATTGATCACCAATTTTAGTATCAATCTAGATCCATTCACTCTCTTTCTTCATCTTCCACAAGTCTAGTGAGAAGGCTTGTGTGAAACCCTAACCCTAATTCCAATCAAAAGCCAAGATCCCGAGTACCCCATCAAGCAAGAAGCCTTGCAACCTTTTATGAGCCGAGCCGATCTTCAACAGAGCAAGTGGTCCAAGCCGATCCGCGACTCACGGAGCCGAGCGAAGTCAAATCAACAATTTAGTTCTTCCTCTTGTAGTTCTTGAGCGACTGTAATCAAATTGTTGATATAAATAAAAGGTGATATTCTTTTATCTTATTTTCTTTGAATTCTTGCATCATGATATCTTTTCAATTCTTGAATGCTTTCTGTGTGATGATGTTTGAGTAATACTCCGCTCGTCGATGAGTCGAGACGATCAATAGAATGATGATGTAATATATCTTAAATCGATTCTTGAATCCTACGAGTTTTGTAAACCCTAACAAGTTCAAGAATCGACGACCCAATTCGTTGCGATGCTTTCTTGATTGATATCGCTCGAGATTGGGGAGTTACGATCGTTTCTTGAAATTGTTAGAGGCTAGAATGTGAATGATATCGATGAAAGAACAAGGGTTAAACGATGAAACCCTAGTTTCACGAGAAAGCCCTAACTCTCATCGATCATCATCGATCTAGTATCAATGTTTCGAAGCACAAGAACACGAAATCTTGTGATTACATCACGTCTATAAATCCGATCGATTCCTACGAGCCTCATTTAGATTCTTAACATTTGGTTGGAAATATCATCGAAACCCGATTCTTGATTTGTTTATCATTTCTTGATTCTTGATTAGATTAGTGACACCTGAATCAATCGATAAAATCTTGAATCATGTTTTCTTTTCTTTTCGATTAACTTTTCAATTCAAACAAATTAAATATAAAAACGAATCACACAATCCCTGTGGACGATCCGCACTCGCTTACGATCTACAACCGACACCGTAATTGATTGCGGTCAAATATAATTCTTTGATTGTGGATTTTATTCAATATTACCGACACATAGAAACTTATTCGCTTTATTCGATTTACACAAACAAGAATTCTTTACAATCAAATGAAACCGTTATCAGGGATCATTTGAGTTGATACTTTTACACACAGTCTCGAATTTTACGACCAATCACCTTAACTATAGTCAACAAACGTAGCACGAATACTAAGTACTCTACTTCCTAAAATGACGGAGGGCTGCGGATGATTTTTAAGAAAATCTTTAATGCTTTGAACTTGATATCGTCGTAGAATCAAATGGTTTTTAAAAGGAGTGGCTTAAGCTCCGCAGTTTTGAAATGTAGCTTTTTCATAAAAAGCCGAGTGGTTTTCAAATCCGATTCTACAACATCTTTTTAGGTTTATTTTCTTTACATTAATCTTATTAATGTAGTCCCATCATTTAAGTCCTTAAGCCATCACAGAAAAGAAACGAAAATACAACGTACGCTTATGCCATCTGCATTCGCCGCAATGTTCCGTTAGGTTACTTAACTAACGGCATACTGGGACGGGACTAGCACGGGTGTAAAACATAAGCAACGTCTATTATATATCTCATATATTATATAGCATTCGTCTTAGATATATTAAGCGATCACATCACAGAATATAGGCAGCAGAAACACAGACATGATAATGTAGGATATACTAGGACGTCCGTATTTAGTATTTAGCCAACAATTGAAAATACGGATTCCATGGTCGTGATGAATAGCCAATCCCACACACTAGACCCCTACGAGAGAGGCAAGTGACCCTGCCAATTCTAGAGTTAGGTGACCCGGTCTCGACTCCTCGAGATGGTCTCCCACTGGACTCTAGAACCCGATCACTTGTGCTCTCGTCCTTGGATCTATTCTAATGCGGAAAAGTAAATAATATACATCAATGGTGACATCATCCTCAACCCGGAAGTGCCCCAACTAAAAGAATATTACATTACAAATGAATTTTACATGAATGAAAAGTAAAACACTCATCTCACATAAAACCCCCGGCTATTCGATCACGATAATCCAATACATCACAACACAGCAATACATAACATCACATGTCTTCAACGTAAACAAGTATGCGTACCCCAATTGCCGTTGACACATATCAACGAAACCGGCGATACGCATACTACGCTTATGGTCGCAGAAAACAAGTATCACATACTACTAGGCGATATTAAACCCTTCGATCGAATTAACGAACACCCATATTCCCCAGCAAGCTCAACACTTGAGCACCGTTAAACAATACCCAAAATCTATGCCACAGTATTTAATGGACCAACGGTAGACGGGCAGACCCAAGCCTCATTTGTGGCGTCACTAACCACAGAAAACCCTAAGGTTCAGTCGTTGTTTAGTGGTCACATCTCGAGTTAGGGTTACTTTCTTCTAGAGGGTCTATAGGAATACCTGCATTAGTTATCGTGTACGTTCAACCTGGAAAACACGAGTGTTTGATAATTCGATCGACCTGTTTAACTTCGCAACCGTTACCAATACAACGCTATAAAAATACGAATACGAACTATTCTGCAAAGAGCCCAATACCAAACTTACATCACATGTAATTCTGGACTATATAAACAAAACCAGAAACCCCAGAACATAATGTACAGAACACTGGAGCAAAACGAGAAGGAGAGGAGCACAGTGGGTCGGCGACGCCGGAAATATTGGCTTCGTCGCCGGCCCAATCCGAGCCCCCCCTTCGTACTTCACTAATGTTCTTGTATCACTCTAAATTCCACTCTGCAGTTATTTAAATAATTTTCAGGTCATATTTAAAAAAATTTACATAGAGCATTTTTCAAGGGTCTATAATTTCGTATTTTGCGGAAGTTTTCGTTTTTGTATTGTCGTAATATAGTCTAGGCTTCTAGTTAGGCTCTGATACCATGAAGGAGTTTCTACAGCACCACTACAAGGGTTTGGTAGCATCACACATGCCATTATTTAAATTTTTTAGGGTGCTAGAGAAACTAACGTAAGGATCATACTAGAAAAGCTAGGGTAACAAAACTTTAAACTCTTTCACAAGAAGTGAAAGCTAGGTTCAGGGAATACAACCTTTGTAGTCCCTACGCTAGACTCCTTGGCCACTTGGGGTTTGAAAGAAGCTTGCTTGAGGTCCTCTAAGTCCACGACGATCCACCCGGAGTCCTCTTTGTCCAAGCTAGAAGCTTTACTAGATCAAGAGAAATAGTTGAAGCTAACACTCTAAACTTGTTGGCTAGAGTAGTATAGAATATTGATGTGGTTTGTTTTCTCACTTAAAGACCCTAACTTGATCACTCATTCACTCACTAATGGAAGCTAGAGAGCAAGAGAGAGGATGAAGAAGATGAAGGCAATATGAGAGCTCAAGGTAATGATAAGCTTATGTTAAAAATGAGAAATGAAAATATATATATTTTCTCTTTCTCATTCTTAACCCAAATTAATAAATATCTTTGATATTTATTTTGGAACATTAATGGCCATAAAAAATAACCCATGGTTAACCTAAGGTTTAGTGGAGCATTATAATAATCAACCATGGATGAAAAATCATCTCCATTAATCCAAAAGATAAATATCAATATATATATTTATTAAAGTGTGAGCCTTATATTGCCACCATCTCATGTATCAGCAACCATGATAGAAATGTGTATGCATGTATGTATGCATGCACATCCATATGTGCATAAAAAAGAACATGTGCATACATGTATGCATACTACAAAAGACAAAAGGGTCTAAAGTGAAAAGCTAATGGTCAATGATAAATCAACACTTTATTTAGCATACCGGTCATATCACATACGACCAGATCAATAGCAAACTGCCCGATTAATATACGGTATCACATATGCATATTTAATCGGGTCCCCGCGCATATCTCATATGCACACCACATCGTTTCGCCTGGACTAGGTAACTCCATTGTGGGACTCTAATACTCGTCAATACGCTGGCAGTGGATGATGATCATATCAAACACCCCCAAGCCGCAAGAGGTTAACTAAACGTAACGGCCACCCGGGTATTGAGCGATCAGAAGAAAACAAGCGAACCTGTCACAACTCCCGTTGAGCCAAAC
This sequence comes from Agapanthus africanus, assembly GCA_030015575.1. NCBI lineage: Eukaryota > Viridiplantae > Streptophyta > Magnoliopsida > Asparagales > Amaryllidaceae > Agapanthus > Agapanthus africanus. The sequence goes on along the minus strand of JASDDO010000001.1, from coordinate 363,090,675 downwards.
GGCAACACTACCGTACAGTCCGCTCACTTCGTCAGATATGCTGCATATCGAGTCTAGGGATGGTAATGTCGACCCCAGTAACTCAATAAGCCGTGCCGATGAATGGCCTATAACAGATTGTGAAACTACTGATAACATTTATCAGTAAATCTCAACGGCCCTGACCAGGGACTTACTGATATAGCTAATTGAGCACAGCACAGCATCGACTCCCAATACCAGGAGAGACGAAACCCCTCCTGTCGCTCATCGCCTTCGTATGTCTCGGGACTGTACCCAAAAGCCACCTGTTTGCATGACTCGGTAGAGCCGTAGTAGGGTGGTAATCAAAGTACAGTGGGAGAACACACAAGACTCTATAACGATCTCGGGTCTACAGACTAACCTGTACCAGTGTCACCTGAGAACTACTATCCGACGATAGATATAATACCATATAAGAGTTCTTGGCGAGTCCGTCCAGTGTACCCAGTCTCCACTGAGCACCCGTATACGATCTCAATGTCAAACATCAATGGATGTGGGATCATCCATCGCCCATCATATGGGTCTAGTATCATATACGCTAGTCTACTCTGGTATATCGATGCCCCATCTCGATATACCTATGACTAGGTGTTAGTTATATGTATGCCCTAGAGGCCATTACTGTACATAGGATGTATATTGTAGTGGATGCTGGGACATATATAAGGAGGACTTTCTTGCTCGACATGATAGTATGCTATCTAGTTGCTCTTTATCTTAACGTGTACACTGATTGTCTCTCTGTTACATGTTGGTAAAGCCCTTAGGATGTGTACTTGACTACCTGGACTATGATGCAGATCATACTAGTGGGGACATGGTAGTCCATAAATACATCCTTCAAGGTCCCTAGTCGTGGGTGTATCGAGACGGGGAATCAATATACCATAGTAGACTAGCGTATACCTTCTCGACCCATACAGATAGGCGATGGATGCTCCCATATCCATTGGTGTTTGACGTCAGAGATGATATACGGGTGCTCAGTGGAGACTGGGTACACTGGACGGACTCGCCGAGAACTCTGAGATGGTATTATACCTTATGTCAGATGGCAGTTCTCTGGTGACACTGGTACAGGTTAGTCTGTAGACCCGAGATCGTCATAGTGACTTGTGTGATTCCCACTGTGCTTTGATTTCCACCTTACCACGTCCAAGAGGGCATGCAAAATGGTGGTTTTTGGGTACAGTCCCGAATCACATGGAGGCAATGAGCGATAGCAGGGGATTCGTCTCTCCCGGTATAGGGAGTTGATGTTGCACTGTGTTCGATTGGCTATAACCGGAAATCCCTGGCCAGGGTTGCTGAGATTTACTGGTAAGTATTACTAGTAGTTTCTCGAACTGTTATAGACCTCATATCGACACGAATTATCGAGCTATTGGGGTCTCACGTTTACCACCCCTAGGCGAGATATGCGACATATCAGACGAACAGACCGGACTGTACGGTAAGTGTTACTGGTTGGATTCACAGGAGTGTGAGCGGGCTTGCTCGTCGATCTTCTGATCGCTCAATATCCGGGTGGCCGTTACGTTTAGCAGACCGCTTGCGGCTTGTGGGTGTTTGATATGATCATCACCTGCTGCCGGCGTATTGACGAGTCTTTAGAGTCCTACACAGAGGTTTCCTGGCTCAAGCGAAACGAAATAGGAGCGCATATGAGATATATGCGGGACCGAGAATAATACCAATATGTGATACTGTATTCGATTCTCACGATTTGTGATATTGATCGGTTATATGCGATATAGCCGGGTTATCGGATCAAGTGTTGATTCGATAAGTTGTTACTATTGATATTAGTCGGTTATATGTGATATGACCGGATCATTAAGTCAAGTGTTGATTTAATGATTTAATGTATAATTATATATTTGATATATCACTTTACATTAATTAATATTGGTTCACTTAAGATGTTTTTGTCACTTGTTTGTGCACATTGTATATGTGATATATTTTTGTGCACAAGTTTGTATCATGTTTGATGATACATACAAACTTGGGTGTACGTTTGAATTAAACCATGGTTAGTTAATGGTTAGGGTTTCATTTGCTTTATTTGCTTATTCATTTATTTATTTATTTATCCATTTTAGAAAGAAATAAAATGGTGGCTAACTTTGGATTTTCTTTGAAGCTTCATGAAGCTTTGAAATGGTTGACTATTTTGTTTCTTTCCTTAATCCTAACCATTCACTTAAACCTTGAATTATTTTCTACACTTAACCATGGTTGATAAAATGATAAGAATGACTTTATTTCCATTTTCATTATTCTTATCATATTATCTTCTTCTTCTTCTTCTTCAAGAAGAAAGAAGCTTGCTAGCTTCAATGGTGATTTGAGAAAAAGAGTGAGAAATCCAATTCTAAAGTGAACCCACTTTCTATTTCTTCATCCTCTACCACTTGCCATGTTGTATAGGGTGTTTTCTTCACAAGTTTCATGACTTAGTGAAGTTGGAGCTTGATCTTGAGTTACCTCGACGTAGATCATCTTCGGCATCGAAGTCGACGACCTAGCCCGCCCATTTCTCCGATGAAGCCGACGCTAGAGCCCAGGATCCGATGATCGCAGCGAGGGGACATCATCACGGAGCTATGGAGGTGGAGGACCGGATCTACAAAGGTTGTATTTTCCGTTCACTCTTAGTTAAGTTGTTAACTAGTTGCATGTTTCGCCTAATCTCTAGTCAACGATCGCATTAGGGTTTCTCGGCACCGGAAATTTTTGAATTTGGCATGGTTGATGCCTTGTGAGACCTCATTAGTGTGCCTAGGAACCCTACAGTGGTATCAGAGTCTAGCTAGAGCCTTAGGCGAAGTGTAGACGAAGGTAGAAGTCCGTTCGAACTCGAAACCCTAACCGAATACCCCTCTCTGTACATTTTTTCAAAACTGGGTTTTTTCCAGATTAAAAATGCTTAAAAAATTCAGCAGGAAGTTCTAAGAATTACAGTGCAAAACGAAAAAGTGATACGCCTAAAGCGCGGCGGAACCACGGCAGAAACTTGGCTTCTGCGGCGGTTCCGCGGCCATATGATTAGATCAGCCTTCAATTTTTGCACAGTAATTTGTTTCTTTTGGTGTTGAGTTTTCTGGGAATTTTTAATTTGCACTCAAGAGTTGAGTTTTCTGGGGTGTTTTGGGGCTTCGATGATTCGATCGGAAATTTTGACTTTGTCTATGTGTCTTTCCAGGTAATTTTTGAATATCATAAAAAGTTTGATCGGATATAAATACCCACCTTTTCCCCTGTCGGGAAATTTCCAAGTGTTGGATCTTTCCGTGGTTTAATAACGTTCTAAGTAGTGCAAGTAACGCGATGGATCCTCTAGAAGACAACAAACCTTAACTCGATTATGTGACCGTCTTGAACTGCCCTTTGAACCTTAGGGTTTGGGGCAGTACGGCGTGCCACATGTGAGGCGTTGGCTTGACCCTACTACGGCTGGACCGTTGGTACTGAGGCATGAAGTGGATGTTTTTAAACTTATTTCATGTGTTGATCTGTTTCGGGAAAACTTGGGTGTTTGCTTGTTCGATCGGAAAGTTTAACATTTTCTATTTATCTGGAATGTGATACAATATTTGGAATTCACAAGTAGTTATGAGATAACTGAATGAATGTTATAAACATAGCAGTTTAGTCTCACTTGATCGGTTGCCATGGAATTTTGATGCGATCAAAAGTCCGTCACAATCACGTAGCGTACGCGCATACTCACCGGATAAACTTAATAGACAGCTACACCCCTTAGCCCCGACCAAGTGACTGTAGGAGAGCCCCGTTGCCGAAAGCATCCGTTCGGGTGCTAGCGGCAGCGGTGTTCCGCCTTGGTGTACTTCGTCGGAGGCATCGGGGGTGCAGCCGTCTACTGAAGTTTGCGACAAGCATTCGATCCGGATGTCGGGAATCTTGTTGAATTTCCCGACTTGATATTGAAAAGAGTTTTCGATAATGAGACTAAAATGCGCGGTTTATAATTGTTAGGCAAGCGATGTCTAAGTATTTCATTTGATTAGGCATGCGATGTCTAAAGAGATTGCGGATTCCAACTGTTGTAGTTTTACACTTTCTTTTTTCTGTAACCGTAAGTGTAATATGTGATATCGCCGGTTTCGTTGCTATATGTCAACGACAATTGGGATGCGCATATTTACTTACGTTGATGACATGTGATGTTATGTGTTGCTGGATATGTTATATTGGATCGTCGTGTTTGAATAGCCAAGGGGTTTTTATGTGAGATGAGTGTTTTTCTTTTTCATTCATGTAAAAACTTGTATGTAATATTCTTTTATTGGGGCACTTCCAGGTTGCGGAAGATGTCACCTTTTGTATATTATTTACTTTTCCGCACTAGGATAGACCCAAAGAGGAGGGCACAAGTAACCGGGTTCTAGAGTCCAGTGGGAGACCAACTCGAGGAGTCGAGTCCGGGTCTCCTAACTCTAGAATTGGTAGGGTTGCTTGCAGCACTCGTAGGGGTCTAGGGGTGTGGGTTTGGCTATTCATCGCGGCCGTGGAATCCGTGTTTTATACTGGCTCGTATTGAAAACACGGACGTCCTAGTATATCCAATGTTTCATATGATTCTTCTGCTGCGATATTTTTGATATGATCATGCGATGTTTTGTGATAAATACTGTATAAAGTATATATGATATATTATATAGACGTTACTTGTGTTTTACACCCGCGCTAGCCCTGCCCCGCTCTGCCGTTAGTTACCTAACCTACGGTGCACGAGGGGACATTGAGGCGAATGCGGATGGCATAAGTGTACGTCGTATTTATTTGTGATGTTTAGGTACTTAAATGATGGGACTTCATTAATATGATTAATGAAAGAAAAAGAAACCTAAAGATGTTGTGGAATCGAATTTCAAAAATAAAACAGGTAGCTACAGTTCTTGCTTTGCACAGCGGTATATATGATATATTCTGCACCTTATTCGATAAGGAAAGGACCGAGATCCCTTCACTGGGAGTGACTCCTTTAGCAATAACTGGCAGATGCTACACACTCGGTTTGTCTTTTAATGGCTTTTAAGAGTTTTTGCTTTGCATAGTGATATATATGATATATCCCGCACCTTATTCCATGAGGAAAGGGCCGACGATCCCTTCACCGGGAGTGACCCCTTTAGCAAAACTAGAAAAGCCTTGAAAACACTCCATTTCAAAATCATTTGATTCTATAACGATATCAAGTTCATTACGCAATAGGTTTTCAGAAAAACCTGTCGTCGCCCTCCGTCATTTCAGATAAGTACTAGTTAGTATTCGTGCTACGTTTGTTGACTATGTTAAGGCGTAGTGTGCGGTAGCTAATTAGTGCTTATCTGCATAAGCATATGATGCGATTGGATTAGGGTAGTCGTGCGACTTTGTTGACTATGTTAAGGGTCGTGCGGGTGGGTTTAATTCAATCGGGAAATGACGGGTTGAACTGGACTAGCACTTATGATTTGTTGACTATGTTAAGGTCATATAGCTGCTAGGGGCAAAATATTATCGGGAATTTCAAGTGTTGAAATTTGCAATGAGATTGCATACCTTCTATGAGATAGTTAGATCCCGATACCCGCTGCGAGTAAGAGTTACTCCTGGGAGAGTTTTACACATTACAATTAGCCGATCAAGTAGGCGTCTAGAAAGGTGTTAATGAGGTTACGCCTCTGGGAAAAACGAGGTTTACATTAATTAGGTTCGTGCGAAAGCACGGGGGACCTCCCTCAAAGTACCGACACTGGCCTGGCTGAAAGATTGGCGAACTTGTAGTGTATAATTAATCCCGGTTAGTCTTTCCTTTTAGGGTTTGAAGGAAGATTTGATAAAAACAGTGGGAGCAATCCTGATTAGATAAAATAATAACCAATCTGATCTTGCAAGAGCATACACAGAGTGTTTTCTTCTCTCTCTCTCCAGGTAGCGACTATGTCACGCCTTAATCAAGATAATAATACGGAATATTGACCGAACCCGCTTGTTATACTGAGCTGGGGAACGTTGGTCCCGCTCCAACTTATAATTGTTATAAGACAGAGCAGGAAATTGGGGATTACCAGAATTCCCGTGCCACCCAAACGAAAAAAGTGCATATGATGCATCTTCTTCGGGTATGTTCATTACAAAGAACTGTTTCTCTGTATCCTCTACGTCTTAGGTATTTGATACCGGATCAGGATCCCAGATATGTAATCTGTTACATAGGGCTACAGAAAGGTAGAGAACTGAGATCGGGTGATAAGTTTCATGAGACAGAAAACGGTGCAAGTGTTGCAGCCAAGTCTGTTGGTCACTGTCACCCTGTATTCCAAATACATTGATTCTGAACGAATGTTATTAGATACCGAACCTGATATACAAAATCATATCAGTCTCTTTATTAGTAAAGAAATGATAAAATTTTGTATTGTTGGATAATGTTTTGAACATTTCCTATATCAAAAGTTGATCGGTTCTGGCATCTAAAAGCATTGATGTTCTAAATCAAACTACAGTTCTTAGTATACAGAACCCACACAAGAGGAAGAGTTCAGAAATGAACGAATCCTTCTTGATGCATTGTAGACTAGGTCATATCAATGCGACCCGACTGGCTGAAGTTACATTTTAGATACATATTTAAATCAGTTTGAATTTACATCTTGTGAAACTTGCCAGTCATGTCATAAAGATACGATGACCACAGCTCCGTTTACTGGAAACAGAGAAAGAGTTAGTAAACTCTTGGGATTGATACATGTTGATGTATGTAAGGTCCCCAGTCTACACATGCCAAGACCGGTTCTTTGTACTTCATTACATTCTCTGATGATCTCTTAAGATTCAGTCATATGTTCCTGTTGAAACACAAGTCCGAACCTTTTGAGATATTCATAGAATATAAGTTAGAAGTAGAGAACCAATACGGGTATAAGTATTATGTCCTTTGATGAGATCAAGGAGGAAAATACTTGTGCATAGAATTCCTGGACTATTCTAAAGGAGAATGAGATTCTCTCTCAGCATTACTCCTCTGTATACACCATAGCACGATGGTATATCGGGGTGGAGCAATCACACCCTATATGATAAGGTGTGCTCTATGATGAGTACTACTGAGTTACCTATTTCCTTTTGGGAGTTATGCACTTGAGAAGCTGCATACCTATTGAATAAGGTTCAAATCAAATCAGTTGCCTACAACTTCATATGTGATATGGAAAGGGAAGAGCCCATATCTTAAGTTAGTTAAGATTTGGGGTTGTCCGGCCTATGTCTAAAAGCAAAAATCCGGACAAGATCGAGGCAAGGTCTGTTATGTAGAACTGGAAAGGTTCCAGTTATACAAACTACAGCAGATAATTTGGTAGAACCAAAAGATTCAGTAGATTCCAACGAACCTCAGCCTCTCCGCCGATCTAGTAGGGTTCCTCATCCGCCTGAGAGATACTTCGGTTTCTCTATGACAGTGGGAGCGAGGATTGCATCATGAGATGATGATCCAACTAGTTTCGAGCTAGCCATTAGGAGTGGGACTCTATAAGAATGGCTGGATGCTTTGTGATCTGAGTTGGAATCCTTATACACAAACAAAGTATGGACTTTGGTTGCTATATCTGAAGGGTTAAATCCCCATCAGGAGCAAGTATATCTTGAGAAGATTACTTAATGTAGATGGAAAAGTTGAGACTTTCAATGCTAGACTTGTTAAAGGTTTCATCATTGACCAGGTATGGATCATGATGAAACTTTTTCTAAGGAGCTATGCTTAAGTCCATCCAGATCCTACTTGCCACAGCTACATACCATGACTACGATATCTGGCGGTTGGGTGTCATGACTGCAGGTTTCCTAGGCACTCTAGTGAGGTCTCCCAAGCCATCAACCATGGCAATTTCAAAAATTATGGTGCCTACAAACCCTAAAGTACGGATCGTTTGCTAGATATCTAGGCGAACAAGAACTAGTTAACAGTTAACTAAATAAAATACGGAAATACAACCTTTGTAGATCCGGTGCTCCACCTCCATAGCTCCGCAACGAGGTCCTCTCCGCTGTCCAAATCAAATCCGGGCTCTAGGATCGGCTTCGTCGGAGAATGGGCAAGCTAGGTCGTCGATGTCCATGCCGAAGATGATCTACGTCGAAGCATCGATGAATCAAGCTCCACCTTCACCAAGTCATGAAACTTGTGAAGGAAACACACTCTACTACTTGGCAAGAGGTAGAGGATGAAGAAATAGGAAGTGGGTAGACTTTAGAATTGGATTTCTCACTCATTTCCAACAATCACCATTGATGGACCTTGCTTTTCTTCACTTGAAGAATGAAGAAGAAGAAGAAAGATATTATGATAAGTTAATAGAAAAAGAAAAGAAAATGAATTCTTATCATAATTCTAACTAGAGTTAAGTGTAGAGAATGAATCATGGTTAGTGGGAATGGTTAGGGTTAAGGATGAGATAAGGATGGTTGACTTGAACAAAGCTTCATGAAGCTTCAACTAAAGAACAAAAGAAGCCACCATTCTTTTTCTCATTTTCTTTTATTCATTCATAAAAAATAAATGGATAACAAAATAAGATAAATGAATAACAAATAAGAAACCCTAACCATTTCATTAACCAAGGTTTAATCTTTACACTTGAACCCTAGCATGACATGTATCATCAAACATGATACAATCAAGTGCACAAAAGTATATCGCATATACAATGCGCACATCCGAGTGAGAAAATCCGTCTAAAGTGAACCGATACTAGTTAATGTAAAGTAATATATCAAATATATAATTATACATTAAATCATTAAATCAACACTTGATTCAATGATCCGGTCATGCGCACATAACCGACTGGTATCATAAGTAACATCTTATCGAATCAACACTTGATCCGATAACCCGGCTATATCGGATATAACCGATCAATGTCACATCGCGAGAATCGAATACAGTATCACATACTCGTATTATTCTCGGTCCCGCACATATCTCATATGCGCTCCTATTTCGTTTCGCTTGAGCCAGGAAACCTCTGTGTAGGACTCTAAAGACTCGTCAATACGCCGGCAGCAGATGGTGATCATATCAAGCATCCACAAGCCGCAAGAGGTCTGCTAAACGTAACGGCCACCCGGGTATTGAGCGATCTGAAGATCGACGAGCAAGCCCGCTCACACTCCAGTGAATCCGACCAGTAACACTACCGTACAGTCCGGTCATGATCGTCTGATCTGTCGCATATCTCGCCTAGGGGTGGTAAACGTCAGACCCCAATAGCTCAATAAGTCGTGTCGATATGAGGTCTATAACTGTTCGAGAAACTACTGGTAACACTTACCAGTAAATCTCAGCAACCCTGGCCAGGGATTTCCTGTTATAGCCAATCGAACACAGCGCAACATCAACCCCCATATACCGGGAGAGACGAATCCCCTCCTATCGCTCATTGTCTCCATGTGACTCGGGACTGTACCCAAAAACCACCGTTTTGCACGCCCTCTTGGACGTGGTAAGATGGAAATCAAAGCACAGTGGGAACCACACAAGACTCTATGACGATCTCGGGTCAACAGACTACTCTGTACCAGTGTCACCAAAGAACTGCCATCTGACGTGAGGTATAATACCATCTGGGAGTTCTCGGCGAGTCCGTCCAGTGTACCCAGTCTCTACTGAGCACCCGTATATCATCTCTGATGTCAAACACCGATGGATATGGGATCATCCATCGCCCATCTACATGGGTCGAGAAGGTACACGCTAGTCTACTCTGGTATATCGATGCCCCGTCTCGATACACCCTCGACTAGGGACTTTGAAGGATGTACTTATGGACTACCATGTCCCCACTAGTATGATCCGCATCATAGTCCAGGTAGTCAAGTACATATCCTAAGGGCTTTACCAACATGTAACAGAGAGACAATCAGCATACACGTTAAGGTAAAGGGTAACCAGATAGCATACTATCATGTCGAGCAAGAAAGTCCTCCCTATATATGTCCCAGCATCCACTATAATATACATCCTATGTACAGTAATGGCCTCTAGGGCATACATATAACTAACAATCTCCCACTTGCACTAGGGCCATCTGTAGCAGTGGTTTAAAGTATCTCATACTCAACCATCCCATAAAAGTCTCTCTCTGGGAATAGGCCTTTGTGAGTGGATCCGCTGTGTTGTCCTCTGAGTCTACTCTCCTAACCTCGATCTCCCTGGAGATCAACCATCTCCATGATCAAGTGATGCTGCCTTAGAATATGTCTGGATCACTGATGGGACCGGCGTTCCTTGGCATAAGCCACAACTCCATTGTCACACAATGGGAGGAACATAGTTCATCTCATGAACCATTATACACCCAAACAGCCTCTTTGGTAGCATCTTAAGTAGCGATGTATCCAGCCTTTATCGTCTAGTATGCCACGGTATCTAGTTTGGAACTCTTCCAACATACCGTCCCTTTATCGAGGGTAAAGACAATGCCTGCGACTGACACTCAGTCGTCATTATCACCCTGGAACCCTTCCAGTAATTCTCCCCAGGATCGGTTGATACCGTCTCACTACAACTAGTGAGTTTCCTAACATCCATTTAGATCTATCTCATAGATCCAAAAACCCAGGATTTAGGAGGTATCAATTTAATCCTATATGGAGAATCTTTGTGATAAGCGGAGATTGACCGAGCGTAGCATAAGAAACTCCTTTCTTATCAAGAGTATGTCATCCACGTACTCTACGAGGATCGTCACCATACTCCCTACTACCTTCTTGTTTATACAAGGTTCATCTACCATTTTGATGATGTCAACTTCCTTGACTAATCCATCAAAACAGATGTTCCAACTCCGCGATGCCTGCTTTATCCTATAAAGCATCTTGCACACGTTTCCGCTGCTCCCACTGTCTACGAAGCCCTCTGGCTGTGTACTTATAGACACTCTCTTCTAAACATCATTTAGAAAAGCTGTCATGACACCCAACCACCAGATATCGTAGTCATGGTATGTAGCCGTGACAAGTAGGATCTGGATGGACTTAAGCATAGCTACTTGAAAAGGTTTCATCATTATCCATACCTGGTCAATGATGCAAACTTTTAACAAGTCTAGCTTTGAAAGTCTCAACCTTTCCATGTACACCAAGTAATCTTCTCAAGATATACTTGCTTCTGATGGGGATTTAACCCTTCAGATATAGCAACTAAAGTCCATACTTTGTTGGTGTATATGGATTCCATCTCAGATCGCTAAGCATCCAGCCATTCTTACAGAGTCTTACCCCTGATGGCCAGCTCGAAGCTAGTTGGGTCATCATCTCATGATGCAATCCTCGCTCCCACTGTCATAGAGAAACCGAAGTATCTCTCAGGTGGGTGAGGAACCCTACTAGATCGGCGGAGAGGCTGAGGTTCGTTGGAATCTACTGAATCCTTTGGTTCTATCAAATCATCTGCTGTAGTTCGTATAGCTGGAACCTTTCCAGTTCTACATTACAGACTTTGTCTCGAGCTTGTCCGGATTCTGCTTTTAGACATTGGCCGAACAACCCCAAATCTTAACTAACTTAAGACATGGGCTTTTCCCTTTCCATATCACATATGAAGTGGTAGGCAACTGATTTGATTCGAACCCTATTCAATAGGTATGCAGCTTCTCAAGTGCATAACTCCCTAAAGGAAATAGGTAACTCAGTAGTACTCATCATAGAGCACACCATATCAAATAGGGTGTATCTGCTCCGCCCCGATATACCATTGTGCTATGGTGTATACGGAGGAGTAATGCTGAGAGAGAATCTCATTCTCCTTTAAAATAGTCCAGGATTTCCGTGCTCAAGTATTCTCCTCCTTGATCACATCAAAGGACATAATACTTATACCCTCATTTTGGTTCTCTACTTCTAACTTATATTCTATGAATATCTCAAAAGGTTCGGACTTGTGTTTCAACAGGAACATATGTCTGAATCTTGAGAGATTATCAGAGAATGTAATAAAGTACAAAGAACCGGTCTTGGCATGTGTAGACAGGGGACCTACATACATCAACATGTATCATCCCAAGAGTTTACTAACTCTTTCTCTGTTTCCAATAAACAGAGCTATGGTCATCTTATCTTTGTGACATGACTGGCGAGTTTTACAAGATGTAAATTCAAACTGATTTAAATATACATCTTTATGTAACTCTAGCCAGTCGGGTCACATTGATCTGACCTAGTCTACAATACCTCAAGAAGGATTCGTTCATTTCTGAACTCTTCCTCTTGTGTGTGTTCAGTATACTAAAAACTGTAGTTTGATTTAGAACATCAATGCTTTTAGATAACGTGCCTGAACCGATCAACTTTTGATATAGGAAATGTTCAAAACATTATCCATCAATACAAAATTATATCATTTCTTTACTAATAAAGAGACTGATATGATTTTGTATATCAGGTTCGGTATCTAACAACATTCGTTCAGAATCAATGTATTGGTAATACAGGGTGACAGTGACCAACAGACTTGGCTGCAACATTTGCCCCGTTTTCTGCCTCATGAAACTTATCACCCGTTCTCAGTTCTCTACCTTTCTGTAGCCCTATGCAACAGATTACATATCTGGGATCCTGATCAGGTATCACATACCCAGGACGTAAAGAATAGAGAAACAGTTCTGTATAAAGAACACACCCGAAGATGATGCATCAACATGCACTCTCTTCGTTTGGGCGGCACGGGAAATCTGGTATTCCCCAATTTCCTGCTCTGTCTTATATCATTTATAAGTTGGAGCGGGACCAACGTTCCCCAGCTCAGTATAACAAGCGGGTTCGGTCAATATTCCGTATTATTATCTTGATTAAGGCGTGATATGGTCGCTACCAGGAGAGAGAGAGAAGAAAACACTCAGCGTGCGCTCTGTCAAGAATAGATTGGTTATTATTTTATCTAATCAGGATGGCTCCCACTGCTTTTTATCAAATCTTCCTTCAAACCCTAAAAGGAAAGACTAGCCGGGATTAATTACACACTACAAGTTCGCCAACCTTTCAGCCAGGCCAGTGTCGGTACTTTGAGGGAGGTCCCCCGTGCTTTCGCACGAACCTAATTACTGTAAACCTCATTTTCCCAGAGGCGTAACCCCGTTAACACCTTTCTAGACACCTACTTGATCGGCTAATTGTAATGTATAAAACTCTCCCAGGAGTAACTCTTACTCGCAGCGGGTATCGGGATCCAACTATCTCATAGAAGGTATGCAATCTCATTGCAAATTTCAACACTTGAAATTCCCGATAATATTTTGCCCCGAACGATCTATGACCTTGACAAGGTCAACAAACCATAGACCGCAAGTCAAGTTCAACCCGTCATTTCTTGATTGAATCAAACCCACCCGCACGACCCTTGACAAGGTCAACAAGGCCGCACGACTACCCTAACCCAATCTGCATCATATGCATAAGCAGATAAATACTGGTTAGCTACCGCACACTGCGCCTTGACAAGGTCAACAAACGCAGCACGAATACTAAACAGGATTTATCTGAAATGACGGAGGGCTACGACAGGTTTTTCTGAAAACCTATTGCGTAATGAACTTGATATCGTTGTAGGATCGAATGAATTTTGAAATGGAGTGTTTTTGAGGCTTTTCTAGTTTTGCTAAAGGAGTCACTCCCGGTGAAGGGATCGTCGGTCCTTTCCTCGTCGAATGAGGTGCGAGATATATCATATATATCACTGTGCAAAGCAAAAACTCTTAAAAGCAATCAAAAGACAAACCGAATTTGTAGCATCTGCCAGTTATTGCTAAAGGAGTCACTCCCGGTGAAGGGATCTCGGTCCTTTCCTCATCGAATAAGGTGCTGGATATATCATATATATCGCTGTGCAAAGCAAGAACTGTAGCTACCTGTTTTATTTTGAAATTCGATTCTACAACATCTTAGGTTTCTTTTATTTCATTAATCACATTAATGAAGTCCCATCATTTAAAATGTACCTAAACATCACAGATAGATATGACGTACACTTATGCCATCCGCATTCGCCTCGATGTCCCCTCGTGCATCGTTAGGTTAGGTAACTAACGACAGAGCAGGGCAGGGCTAGCGCGGGTGTAAAACATAAGTAACGTCTATATAATATATCATATATACTATATACTATATCCATCACAGAAAAATCACATGATCTCATCACAGATATCGCAGCAGAAGAATCATATGAAATATTGGATATACTAGGACGTCCGTGTTTTCAATACGAGCCAGTATAAAACACGGATTCCACGGTCGTGATGAATAGCCAAACCCACACCCCTAGACCCCTACGAGAGCGGCAAGCAACCCTACCAATTCTGGAGTTAGGAGACCCGGACTCGACTCCTCGAGTTGGTCTCCCACTGGACTCCAGAATCCGGTTACTTGTGCCCTCCTCCTTGGGTCTATCCTAGTGCGGAAAAGTAAATAATATACAACAGGTGACAACTCCCGCAACCTGGAAGCGCCCCAATAAAAGAATATTACATACAAGTTTTTACATGAATGAAAATGAAAAACACTCATCTCACATAAAAACACCCGGCTATTCAAACACGACGATCCAATATAACATATCCAGCAACACATAACATCACATGTCATCAACGTAAGTAAATATGCGCATCCCAATTGTCGTTGACATATAGCAACGAAACCGGCGATATCACATATTACACTTACGGTCACAGAAAAGAAAGTGTAAAACTACAACAGTTGGAATCCGCAATCACCTCAGACATCGCATGCCTGACCAAATGAATTACTTAGACATCGCATGCCTAACAATTATAAACCCTGCATTTTAGTCTCAAAATCGAAAACTCTTTTCAATATCAAGTCGGGCAATTCAACAAGATTCCCGACATCCTGATCGAATGCTCGTCGCAAACTTCAGTAGACGGCCGCACCCCTTGATACCGTCGACGAAGTGCACCAAGGCGGAACACCGCTGCCGCGAGCACCCGAACGGATACTTTCGGCGACGGGGTTCTCCTACAGTCACTTGGTCGGGGCTATGGAGTGAAGCTGTCTATTAAGTTTATCCGGCGAGTATCCGCGTACGCTACGTGATTGCGACGGACTTTTGATCACATCAAAATTCCGTGGCAACCGATCAAGTGAGACTAAATTGCTACGTTTATAACATTCATTCAGTTATCACATAACTGTTTGTGAATTCCAATTATTGTATCCCATTCTAGATAAACAGAAAATGTTAAACTTTTCGATCGAACAATCGAACACCCAAGTTTTCCCGATACAGATCAACACATGAAATATGTCTAACAACATTCCGTTCGTACCTCAGTACTAACGGTCCAGCCGTAGAAGGGTCAAGCCAACGCCTCACATGTGGCACGCCGTACTGCCCCAAACCCGAAGGTTCAAAGGGCAGTTCAAGACGGTCACATAATCGAGTTAAGGTTTGTGTCTTCTAGAGGGACCATCGCGTTACTTGCACTACTTAGAACGTCGTTAAACTACGGAAAAATCCAACACTTGGAAATTTCCCGACAGGGGAAAAATTGGGTATTTATATCCGGTCGAACTTTTTAACATATTCTAAAATTTATCCGGAAAGCCACACAGACAAAATTTGATACCCGATCGAAATACTGAATCCCCAAATCAACTCAGAAAAATTCAACTCTTGAAAAAATATTAAAAATACCCAGGAAAACCAGCACAGCACAATATGAATTACTGTAGAAATTAGGATGCCAGAAACGACAAAATGGCCGCGCTTGCGCCGCACGAGCCAAGCTCGTACCGCGGAAGCGCGGCGCACTGTTGGAATTAGGCAGCCGAATTTTACATTATTTCTTATAATTGCCTGCTGATTTTTATGAACATTTTTAATGTTGAAAAATCCCAGATTTTAAAAATTGTACAGAGAGCAATTTTCCGGGTAGGGTTTCGGTTCGATCGGACTTCAAATCACGTCTGGACTTCGCCTAAGGCTCTAGCTAGGCTCTGATACCACTGCAGGTTTCCTAGGCACTCTAGTGAGGTCTCCCAAGCCATCAACCATGGCAATTTCAAAAATTATGGTGCCTACAAACCCTAAAGTACGGATCGTTTGCTAGATATCTAGGCGAACAAGAACTAGTTAACAGTTAACTAAATAAAATACGGAAATACAACCTTTGTAGATCCGGTGCTCCACCTCCATAGCTCCGCAACGAGGTCCTCTCCGCTGTCCAAATCAAATCCGGGCTCTAGGATCGGCTTCGTCGGAGAATGGGCAAGCTAGGTCGTCGATGTCCATGCCGAAGATGATCTACGTCGAAGCATCGATGAATCAAGCTCCACCTTCACCAAGTCATGAAACTTGTGAAGGAAACACACTCTACTACTTGGCAAGAGGTAGAGGATGAAGAAATAGGAAGTGGGTAGACTTTAGAATTGGATTTCTCACTCATTTCCAACAATCACCATTGATGGACCTTGCTTTTCTTCACTTGAAGAATGAAGAAGAAGAAGAAAGATATTATGATAAGTTAATAGAAAAAGAAAAGAAAATGAATTCTTATCATAATTCTAACTAGAGTTAAGTGTAGAGAATGAATCATGGTTAGTGGGAATGGTTAGGGTTAAGGATGAGATAAGGATGGTTGACTTGAACAAAGCTTCATGAAGCTTCAACTAAAGAACAAAAGAAGCCACCATTCTTTTTCTCATTTTCTTTTATTCATTCATAAAAAATAAATGGATAACAAAATAAGATAAATGAATAACAAATAAGAAACCCTAACCATTTCATTAACCAAGGTTTAATCTTTACACTTGAACCCTAGCATGACATGTGTCATCAAACATGATACAATCAAGTGCACAAAAGTATATCGCATATACAATGCGCACATCCGAGTGAGAAAATCCGTCTAAAGTGAACCGATACTAGTTAATGTAAAGTAATATATCAAATATATAATTATACATTAAATCATTAAATCAACACTTGATTCAATGATCCGGTCATGCGCACATAACCGACTGGTATCATAAGTAACATCTTATCGAATCAACACTTGATCCGATAACCCGGCTATATCGGATATAACCGATCAATGTCACATCGCGAGAATCGAATACAGTATCACATACTCATATTATTCTCGGTCCCGCACATATCTCATATGCGCTCCTATTTCGTTTCGCTTGAGCCAGGAAACCTCTGTGTAGGACTCTAAAGACTCGTCAATACGCCGGCAGCAGATGGTGATCATATCAAGCATCCACAAGCCGCAAGCGGTCTGCTAAACGTAACGGCCACCCGGGTATTGAGCGATCTGAAGATCGACGAGCAAGCCCGCTCACACTCCAGTGAATCCGACCAGTAACACTACCGTACAGTCCGGTCATGATCATCTGATCTGTCGCATATCTCGCCTAGGGGTGGTAAACGTCAGACCCCAATAGCTCAATAAGTCGTGTCGATATGAGGTCTATAACTGTTCGAGAAACTACTGGTAACACTTACCAGTAAATCTCAGCAACCCTGGCCAGGGATTTCCTGTTATAGCCAATCGAACACAGCGCAACATCAACCCCCATATACCGGGAGAGACGAATCCCCTCCTATCGCTCATTGTCTCCATGTGACTCGGGACTGTACCCAAAAACCACCGTTTTGCACGCCCTCTTGGACGTGGTAAGATGGAAATCAAAGCACAGTGGGAACCACACAAGACTCTATGACGATCTCGGGTCAACAGACTACTCTGTACCAGTGTCACCAAAGAACTGCCATCTGACGTGAGGTATAATACCATCTGGGAGTTCTCGGCGAGTCCGTCCAGTGTACCCAGTCTCTACTGAGCACCCGTATATCATCTCTGATGTCAAACACCGATGGATATGGGATCATCCATCGCCCATCTACATGGGTCGAGAAGGTACACGCTAGTCTACTCTGGTATATCGATGCCCCGTCTCGATACACCCTCGACTAGGGACTTTGAAGGATGTACTTATGGACTACCATGTCCCCACTAGTATGATCCGCATCATAGTCCAGGTAGTCAAGTACAGATCCTAAGGGCTTTACCAACATGTAACAGAGAGACAATCAGCATACACGTTAAGGTAAAGGGTAACCAGATAGCATACTATCATGTCGAGCAAGAAAGTCCTCCCTATATATGTCCCAGCATCCACTACAATATACATCCTATGTACAGTAATGGCCTCTAGGGCATACATATAACTATCAATGACTGCTTTTCTAAAATGATGTTTTAGAAGAGAATGTCTATAAGTACACAGTCAGAAGGCTTCGTAGACAGTGGGAGCAGCGGAAACATGTGCAAGATGTTTTATGTGATGAAGCAGGCATCGCGGAGTTGGAACATCTGGTTTGATGAGTTAGTCAAATAGTTTGACATCATCAAAATGGTAGATGAACCTTGTATATACAAAAAGGTAGTAGGGAGTATGGTGGTGATCCTCGTAGAGTACATGGATGACATACTCTTGATGGGGAAGGAGTTTCCTATGCTATGCTCGGTTAATCTCCGCTTATCACAAAGATTCTCCATATAGAATCAAATTGATACCTCCTAAATCCCGAGTTTTGATCTATGAGATAGAAGTAATTGGATGTTAGGATTCTCACTAGTTGTAGTGAGATGGTATCAAACGATCCTGGGGAGAATCACTGGAAGGGTTCCAGGGTGATAAAGATGACGGAATGTCAGTCACAGGCATTGTCTTTACCCTCAGTAAAGGGACGGTATGTTGGAAGAGTTCTATGCTAGATACCGTGGCATACTACACGATTAAGGCTGGATACATCGCTACTTAAGATGCTACCAAAGAGACTGTCTGGGTGTATATTAGTTCATGAGATGAACTCAGTTCCTCCCATTGTATGACAATGGAGTAGCGGCTTATGCCATGGAACGTCCGTCCCATCAGTGATCCAGACATATTCTAAGGCAGTATCACCTGATCATGGAGATGGTTGATCTCTAAGGGATCAAGGTTAGGAGAGTAGACTCAGAGGACAACACGGCGGATCCACTCACAAAGGCCTTTTCCCATAGAGAGACTTTTATGGGATGGTTGAGTATGAGATACTGCAACCACAGCTACAGATGGCCCTAGTGCAAGTGGGAGATTGTCAGTTATATGTATGCCCTAGAGGCCATTACTGTACATAAGATTTATATTGTAGTGGATGCTGGGACATATATAAGTAGGACTTTCTTGCTCGACATGATAGTATGTTATCTGGTTGCTCTTTATCTTAACATGTACACTGATTGTCTCTCTGTTACATGTTGGTAAAGCCCTTAGGATGTGTACTTGACTACCTGGACTATGATGCAGATCATACTAGTGGGGACATGGTAGTCCATAAGTACATCCTTCAAGGTCCCTAGTCGTGGGTGTATCGAGACGGGCATCGATATACCAGAGTAGACAGGCGTATACCTTCTCGACCCATACAGATGGGCGATGGATGATCCCATATCCATTGGTGTTTGACATCAGAGATGATATACGGGTGCTCAGTAGAGACTGGGTACACTGGACGGACTCGCCGAGAACTCCTAGATGGTATTATACCTTACGTCAGATGGCAGTTCTCTGGTGACACTGGTACAGGTTAGTCTGTGGACCCGAGATCGTCATAGAGTCTTGTGTGATTCCCACTGTGCTTTGATTTCCACCTTACCACGTCCAAGAGGGCGTGCAAAACGGTGGTTTTTGGGTACAGTCCCGAATCACATGGAGGCAATGAGCGATACGAGGGGATTCGTCTCTCCCGGTATAGGGAGTTGATGTTGCACTGTGTTCGATTGGCTATAACCGGAAATCCCTGGCCAGGGTTTTTGAGATTTACTGGTAAGTGTTACCAGTAGTTTCTCGAACTGTTATAGACCTCACATCAACACGACTTATCGAGCTATTTGGGTCTGACGTTTACCACCCCTAGGCGAGATATGCGACATATCAGACGAACAGACCGGACTGTACGGTAAGTGTTACTGGTTGGATTCACAGGAGTGTGAGAGGGCTTGCTCGTCGATCTTCTGATCGCTCAATACCCGGGTGGCCGTTACGTTTAGCAGACCGCTTGCGGCTTGTGGGTGTTTGATATGATCATCACCTGCTGCCGGCGTATTGACGAGTCTTTATAGTCCTACACAGAGGTTTCCTGGCTCAAGCGAAACGAAATAGGAGCGCTTATGAGATATGTGCGGGACCGAGAATAATACCAGTATGTGATACTGTATTCGATTCTCGCGATTTGTGACATTGATCGGTTATATGCGATATAGCCGGGTTATCGGATCAAGTGTTGATTCGATAAGTTGTTACTATTGATATTAGTCGGTTATATGTGATATGACCGGATCATTAACTCAAGTGTTGATTTAATGATTTAATGTATAATTATATATTTGATATATCACTTTACATTAACTAATATTGGTTCACTTAAGATGTTTTTCTCACTTGTTTGTGCACATTGTATATGTGATATATTTTTGTGCACAAGTTTGTATCATGTTTGATGATACATACAAACTTGGGTGTATGTTTGAATTAAACCATGGTTAGTTAATGGTTAGGATTTCATTTGCTTTATTTTCTTATTCATTTATTTATTTATTTATCCATTTTAGAATGAAATAAAATGGTGGCTAACTTTGGATTTTCTTTGAAGCTTCATGAAGCTTTGAAATGGTTGACCATTTTGTTTCTTTCCTTAACCCTAACCATTCACTTAAACCTTGGTTTATTCTCTACACTTAACCATGGTTGATAAAATGATAAGAATGACTTTATTTCTATTTTCATTATTCTTATCATATTATCTTCTTCTTCTTCTTCTTCAAGAAGAAAGAAGCTTGCTAGCTTCAATGGTGATTTGAGAAAAAGAGTGAGAAATCCAATTCTAAAGTGAACCCACTTTCTATTTCTTCATCCTCTACCACTTGCCATGTAGTATAGGGTGTTTTCTTCACAAATTTCATGACTTGGTGAAGTTGGAGCTTGATCTTGAGTTGCCTCGACGTAGATCATCTTCGGCATCGAAGTCGACGACCTAGCCCGCCAATTTCTCCGATGAAGCCGACGCTAGTGCCTGGGATCCGATGATCGCAGCGAGGGGACATCATCACGGAGCTATGGAGGTAGAGGACCGGATCTACAAAGGTTGTATTTTCCGTTCACTCTTAGTTAAGTTGTTAACTAGTTGCATGTTTCTCCTAATCTCTAGTCAACGATCGCATTAGGGTTTCTCGGCACCGGAAATTGTTGAATTTGGCATGGTTGATGCCTTGTGAGACCTCATTAGTGTGCCTAGGAACTCTACACTAGGGACATTTCAGGATATGCTTATAAACTACAGACGTCCCACTAGTATGATCTCCATCATAATCACAGTAGTCAAGTAAATATCCTCAGGGCTTTATCAACATGTGTGAATGAATAAAAGCATGATCAAGTCAGCATATCAGATAAAGAAGAACCAGATAGCATACTATCATGTCGAGCAAGAATGTACACTGAATATATATACATGTATAAATACATCCACTATCATATAATGGCCTCTAGGGCATACATATATCCAACAAAATCACCGGTAGGCAGTCTGCCCCTACCGGGCTCATCGTCTACAACTCGAGCTTCTTGCTTCGGGGTAACATACCGGGCCCACCATGTACCCGAGACGGTTCATCCATCTCCTCGAATCGGGTCTCGAAAACATCTCAGAACCGAGAAAACATCATGGTGGACAACACTCAACATATTAAGGAATACCGCATTTTTCTCTTTAAAATAATTCATCAGTTTACAAAACTTTCACATGCAGTTTCCAAATCCAGAAAATATCAAGAATAATCCGAAATCATCAAGTCATCATGTTAATAACAATGAAAACTGGCATAAATCTCCATAATACTGCATAACCAATGAATATATGAATGCAACTGATATCATGGAATGAGTGCAATAGTTAAAGTGATAACATATTGCAACTATCAACTAGCAAGCTATGTCAATGAATAGTATTTTCTAAAGTGTACGTAACATGGAAATTACCGATGATAATGTATGTGAACCGGCAAGCAGGTGTACGTGGAACATACACATCATCGGTAATGGTGCAGGTGTCCTGACAGCAGGATTTCATGATAATTACAGATAACATATGTACAAGCATGTAATGCGATGAAACATCATGAATATACAGACGGTGATCTAGTAACAGCAACACTGAAAAATATACCTACATAAAATACGAGTTATACAGTTTGGTACTTAAAATACTCACGATTCTCCACTTTTGAAAATGAGTATGACTCAAGCCCAGTCAAAAGGGTAAGGGAATTGTCACGTCCCGAAAGTACGGAACATGACCGGTGTTCAGACCATAATATTGCATTTTTCATTCCGCTATTCTTATCCGTTTTATAAATAAACAGGTACTCTTGACGCACGTTTGTTGCATATTACAGGATACAGGTTTCTGGAGCAAATACAGTGAAAAAGACACAAAACAACAGAAAAAGGGACTTTTGACCAGTAATTAGACGGATCCTAGTCAAGCCTAGACGAAGAACGGTGTAAGGTCCAAAATGTCAAAGTGAACGGTCAAAAGATACGAACAAGTTTTCACTGAAGATCTGGAGAAGACCCAGAAGCCAAACAGAGAAAAGTTATGAAGAACTAAGAAGCCCTAACAACCAAGATGCGGCCCAGAAATGATGGCGGCCCAAGACCACCAAAGGGCCGCGGATCCGCGGCCCAAGCTAACATTTTCCGCGGATCCGCGGCCGTCTAATGCCCGTGTCGGCGCAAACTTTCTGAGTTGGTGCGTCGGTGCGGGTGTTGGGATTTTCAGTGGGCAAATCTGTAATTGCATATGTGCGAGAGTCTGTAACCCTAGTTTCCTTGTTTACTTATAAATTGTAATCAAAAATTGTAAAACCCTATGCCTCTTTTCAATCAATAAATTTCAGAATTTCTGAGAGATAAATTCAGATCTGTTCTTCTTGTTTGGAGGGAGCTGTCAACTTAGGAAGGTATGTTATTTCTGTTTCTTTTAATTAAAATTTTTTCTCATCCCCTAATAGGCGAGTAATCTCCTCGCTTGTTAGGGTTAGCCTTAGGGAAAGGGTTGAGAGATGAGATCTCTCACCCCTTTCAATGCCACTTTCACCTAATGAATTAGAACTCTACGCATACGAGCACAACCGCTCCCTGCGGCATCCTACCCTTCGAGGTAACGATGAACCGTAGTATAAAGGGCCGGTTGCGCACGTTTTCCGTGGGGGTTAGGGTAATTATCAACAAAGGAAGGATACAAATCTAGAGGAAGAAACATCTTCCCAAAAGATTTGGATCCACTTTATTAATAATTACATTAACATCTAATAGATCTAAAAAAGAAGGCATTGAAAGCGGTGAGGAATAACGTTAATCTCCAAAACTTCCCCTAAGCCTAACCCTAGCAAGACTCTTAATTAGATTAATTAGATCTAGTTTTTATAGATTTTTATAAACCAATCAAAACGACATTTTGAATCAACTCGTTAAAACATATAAAAGAAATTTACCCGTCTCTGTGGATCGACCCGTACTCACCGGCTAGCTGCGAAGCGATGCCGTTTCTGATTGCGGTAAACTTATATATTTTTGACACTAATCAAATGGCGCCGTTGCCGGGGATGGCGTAATTTTCTTTTTGTGAATTTTCGGGTTGATATAAATTTTAAAGAAAGATTATAAAAATCTGAAAATATAAAAAATACAAAAATTATCAACTTTGATCTGTTTGAAGGGTGTATCTTTTGAATCTTGGAGGAACAGCAAAGCATCGCAGATCTGGAGTTTCACAGAAGGTCAAAACAGAAAAAGGAGCATAAGAACAGAGAGGAATTGTAAGTACAGAACAGTACAAAAATTTCCAGAGGCTGATCCCACTTCCCCGCCGCGTTTCCGCCGCAAAAGGGGGTCCCTGACCGCGGTTCCGCCGCGTCCTAGCCACGTCAGCACCTGAAAATTTGCTGGTTTGTTTCCTCCTTCTCCCCTCTGCACCATCCATATCTCCACTGTAAAAAATTTTCTGCAGGAATTCTTTGCGTAAAGAGTCTTTCTCCCCCTTCTAAATAACAGATTTGCTGCAGGTTTCTTTGCTCCGCGCTAAAATTGAATGCAAGTGAATTTTTGTTTTGCATAATTTAATTGGACTTAAGGGGCTAATTGACAAATCTCAGATTGGGTGGGGATTTCATCACCCTTCCCAGGACCCCAGAAAACACCTAAAGCATTTTGCATCGACCACAATTAATTAAAAAAGATTAAACTCAGACCTAAGGACATCGAGCTCAATAGGAAAAAGACTAGTATAGGCATCGGCCGTTTATCCTAACCGACATTACGGTGTCTAGGCTAGTGGTTATTAATTAGGCCCACTGTAGTAGTGGTTCCTTCCCACTTACCTGGCCGTACTTGTCCGTGAAGAGGCGGTTTTAGATCCTATTTCTAGCCCTAGTTAGGAGTTGTCTAGTAGACCTAGGCGACCCTAGATTTAGGCCTGATTGTGCATGTGTGGTTGATACATTTGTGTCACGAGTCCCTTTTCGAAAACCTTTTTGCAAAACTCTCACATTTAAAGGAAAAAAAATAAAGAAAAATATTTTCAAAACTTGCTACTTGCCGCTAAGAAAACTTGCAACTCACTTCACTCACTTCTTCTCATTGACGTTATCTTACCCCCACTTTCTGTTTTTCTATTTTTCTGACAACACTACTCCTTTAGTGTATGTCATTTTGGACTAGGGATACTAACGCCCGATTAGTCCGTGTTTCGTTGGTACCAACCGACGACCCCTTCGACGAACCCTTCGTCGACATTCCGTCCATTTTCTTACCTCCACCTTCAAATTCTTTCACCGAAGGTATGTCGGGATTCAACCCCAACGATACCTTACCGACGGGAATGATTCCACCTCCGCCAGGTGCGAATAACCCGAATCTTCCGCCTATTATAGCGCCCGCACGAGTCGCGCTCCAGGATCTCTTCTACCCCGTCCGCACTTCTTTACCTACATGTCTTTCACCCCCACCGGCAAATGGGGACAATTTTGAAATAAAACCACACTTCATCAATATGCTTCCTAAGTTTCATGGTTTGGAATCCGAAGATGCATATATTTTCATTAATAAATTCCAAAACGTTTGCGCCATGATGAAGACAACCCAATTAAGTGATGACGCAATAAGGCTAAGGGTCATTCCTTTTACCTTATGTGACCTAGCCGAGAAGTGGCTATACAGCACCGCATCACATTCCATTAGAAATTGGGACGAGTTTGTAAGAGCTTTTCTAAAAAAATTCTATCCTCACCACAAAACTGCTAGAATCCGTAACGAGATTATACAATTTTCACAGCTTCCTTCCGAACCATTCTGGAAGTGCTTCGAGAGATTTAAAGACCTACTTGTTCAATGCCCTCATCATGGGATAGAAAGTTGGCAACTTTGCCAAACATTATACGAGGGATTGAACGCAGCAACAAAGCAGTTGCTAGAAACAATATGTCAAGGTCATTTTCTCTCCAAGTCTAGTGACGAAGCATGGCAGTTTCTTGAGGACCTTAGTGAGCAAATAATTCAGTGGGAGAGTACCAAGACCACATCATCTTCTTCAGTTGGTCAATCTAGGGCAGGCATACATCAAATAGATATGTCGATTGCTATGAAGGCCGAGATGGCCTCACTTATGAAAAAGCTAGAAGCCATTGAGACCAAAATCTCATCGTCTTCTCCTGCCCCTACTCTACCCACACGAACTGTTTGTGCTTGTTGTTCGAACCCATCACATCTAACCGAAGAGTGTCCTTATAATGCACCTATTCAAGGACAGGATCAAGTCAATGCTGCATTTCAGCAACGACAAAGAAACGATCCGTACTCTTCGACATACAATCAGGGGTAGAGGAGTCACCCAAATTTCGCTTGGAACCAAAATCAACAAGTCCAAGGAAATAACAATTTTCAAAGATCTCCTTCTCCACAACAACAACAAGCACCTTCACAAACTCAAAACCAGCAACCTTTCCAACAACAACCTTATACAAATCAAACGAACAATTTGGTTCAACTAAATGATGATAAGGTTATCTCGCTCGAAAAAAGTCTAGATGCATTTCTTAAGCAATCTACAGAATCCGCAGCAAGATTTGAAAGTTATGTTCAATCTTTAATGAATAACAATGCCTCACACGATCAAAGTATCAAATCTATTGAGGCACAAATTGCACAATTAACTGCTGCGTTGAGCGAGAGAGAAAAGGGAAAGCTTCCATCTCAACCATTGCCCAATCCCGGTCACACACAAAACGCATATCACAATCACAATGTAAATGTGGTGACCACGTTGCGATCCGGAAGAGAGTTGCAAAATAATGTGGGAACTAGTGATGACATCCCCGCCGGTGGTTCTTCTTCCCCTTCTTCATTTTCTTCACTTCCTTCTTCACCTTTTTCTTTAGAGCCTATTCTCCACCCTTCATACGGCTCTACTTCTTCTGACTCGAACGGACCCATTTCTCACAACACGAACACATCCACACGGGGATCCGTTCCTACTTCACATTCTACTCCACAGTCTTTTGACTCAACAAATTTTCAGAATGCTCCATTCCCAAACAGGTTGAGTCCTAATAAACCAAATGCACAAGTGGAGAAGATTGTGGAGATATTTAAGCAGGTTAGCATAAATATACCTCTCTTGGATGCTATCCAACAAGTCCCTTCATACGCGAAAATCTTAAAGGGCTTATGTACCTCGAAGAGAAAGGCATCTCAAGTACCCAAGAAAGTGCTAGTGGCTAGTGCAGTGAGCAATGCTATTAACCACCATCAAACCTTACCCCAAAAACGAAAGGACCCCGGCTGTCCTACGATTTCCATCACAATTAGGGATAAGAAAATTAATCGAGCACTTTTAGATCTTGGGTCTAGTGTTAACCTGATTCCCTACTCCGTGTACGAACAATTAGGGGTTGGAGAGTTGAAACCCACTCGTTGCACTCTACAAATGGCTGATCGATCAATCACCCATCCAAGGGGTCAACTAGAGGATGTGTTGATCAAAGTTGGGGAGTTCATATTTCCCGTTGATTTTATTGTTATGGATACACAACCTGTTGCTAACCCACGGAACCAAATTCCGGTGATCCTTGGTCGACCATTTTTGGCCACTTCCAATGCTGTAATAAACTGTCGCAATGGCTCCATGACTCTATCCTTTAGGAAGATGTCTAGTGAGTTCAATATCTATAAGATGGGAAGTCTGCCCCCTATACCAAAAACTAGTACACGAGAAGTTTGCTCTATTCACGAAATCACGCAGGAGGACTGCGAGCTTGAAAGATTCTTGTTTAATGAAAACCGTTTTGACGCCACTAGTGCGTCCCTCCTTGAGCCTACCACCGTTGACACAACCGATGTTGATTATGAATGTTTTACTTTTTCAGATGATGACGACTCACAGCCCGAATATGAGTCGTTTGAATTTTTGGATGAGTCTGTCGAGCCATCCGAATCGGTTGTTTGCAGTGATTTCGAACCTGTGTTGGAGTCCTTTGAGTTCGAGGTAGATTCCGCAATGATTCTTTCGCCTCTGAAACTCGAACTCACGCCCTTGCCGTCTCACCTTAGATATGCTTACATAGGTGAGAATGAGACCTTTCCCATTATCATATCGGCCTCTCTAGCCCTCGAGCAAGAGAACGCCCTCTTAATGGTCTTACAAGATAGGCGGCAAGTTTTCGATTGGACTATGGCGGACATCAAGGAGATAAGTTCCCTCATAATTGAATATCATACACAATTGATGGATGATGCCAAGTCACTAGAGGACCCACAGGAACATCTTGGGGGTATTGTGGTGAGTCAACCTCCTCCTTTAGAAATTGAAATACCCCCATTTCTTTTAATAAGCTACGAGAATGCCAACACTCCACTGATTGCTGATCATTTACATTCTCGTTTCGATGCATCACCATCACCTGTATATTTACCTCCACACCTCCCATACCACTACTTCTATCTTCCCCAATTCTTTGTGGATCCTTACAACGTATTCTTCTACCAACCCATATTCTTTACTGATAAAATTTTCAACTGGTTGGTGTTTGTCTATGCAAAGTTTGGCAGTAATGTCTAACATAGTTTAAATGAAGTTTGGGGGAGGGCCTTTCTGTATATATTTTTGTTTTTCTCAAAAAAAAAAAATTTATAAATAAACAGGGAAGTGCCGATATTTTGACCCTCTTGGTTTAGCATGACAGTGAGGACACTGTCAAGTTCAAGTTTGGGGGTATGCTCGGTACGTCTTCTTCCTTCGCATTCATTTGTACATATTTTTGCATTTGCATTATTTATTCGAAAACCCACAAAAATTAAAAAATTTCAAAAATTATAAAAATTAATGTATTCAATTTGGTTAATTGACTTGAGTTTGGTAAATAGGTCAACTGGCTAGGAAAAACTAGATCTTAGACTTAGTGAATTAAAAACCCTAAAAATAACATTCCTTAAATTTTAACAGTAGAAAGTATATGCCTTGTAGTTTATTTAGAAATAGGCAAATTTTGGGTTCACTTCTTGTGCTAAGTCGAAACAAAGGAAGAGTATTGATGTTCTTATTAGAGTATAAGTTTGAAAAATAGTTCCTACCTTAAGTCTAGATTCTGAAAATATATACCCTACAATTTGCACAATCACGCACCTTGAAACATGGAATAGTAGAAGAGACCTTGAAATGCTCTTGTCTAAAGTCCTTAGTACAATAAAAGGAAAAAAAAGTGAATAAAGAAAAAAAAATGGACACTGGTTTTTGTGATTACTTAAGGCTGTAAAAATAGAAAAATCTTTAGCGAGGGTGCTTCATCACCTAGTGCCTTAGACCAACTGGTTTGGGAGTCACTGCTAAAGCCTTGGGTGTTGCAAAACTAGGAAGTACGCTTTAAAGTGCTAACGCATCTTGTAATCGGTTGTTGGTACCTCAAGAAGTATTAACGGTCGCATGAAGGATGTGTAAGCGAAATTCAATTAAAAGTTCACTAATTAATAAGTGCTTTGGACAATGGACGAGAGTACGATTGCTTGATTTGAATTTCCAAGTGTAGGGGTGATATTTACACACACGTGGGGATATGTGATTGGAGTTTAGATAAGAGAGAGGAATGAAGAATAGAACTTGTATCTCTAGTAGAGTTGATAGAAATTCCTAAGTGGAGATGGAACCTTAGAAGGAAAACTTAAGAGATGCCGAAAGCTAAGTAGGTCTACATAACATATATGATCTTAAGTTAAATAATGAGGAAGTGTGAAGAATATGGGTGGATAATTTGCGAGTCAAAAGGTAATAGAATTCCTTGTTAGAAAACCTAATTGGAAAACAAAAGTCAATGGGCCGAGTTGATAGGATTTTCTGGGTGTAATCCGCTGAAAACCTTCAGGAGACAACACTCCTCCTACTAGGGACACCTAGAGGTTTAACGGCTTGTTGCACGTGCTCAGTGCAATCGCGTTTCCCTACGAAAGTGTGGTTAGGATTTTAGTGAATAAAATAATAAGTTTGCTCGAGGACGAGCAAAAGGTAAGTTTGGGGGTATTTGTTCAGACCATAATATTGCATTTTTCATTCCCCTATTCTTATCCATTTTATAAATAAACAGGTACTCTTGACGCACGTTTGTTGCATATTACAGGATACAGGTTTCTGGAGCAAATACAGTGAAAAAGACACAAAACAACAGAAAAAAGGACTTTTGACCAACAATTAGACGGATCCTAGTCAAGCCTAGACGAAGAACAGTGCAAGGTCCAAAATGTCAAAGTGAACGGTCAAAAGATACGAACAAGTTTTCACTGAAGATCTGGAGAAGCCCCAGAAGCCAAACAGAGAAAAGTTATGAAGAACTAAGAAGCCCTAACAACCAAGATGCGGCCCAGAAATGATGGCGGCCCAAGACCACCAAAGGGCCGCGGATCCGCGGCCCAAGCCAACATTTGCCGCGGATCCGCGGCCGTCTAATGCCCGTGTCGGCGCAAACTCTCTGAGTTGGTGCATCGGTGCGGGTGTTGGGATTTTCAGTGGGCAAATCTGTAATTGCATATGTGCAAGAGTCTGTAACCCTAGTTTCCTTATTTACTTATAAATTGTAATCAAAAATTGTAAACCCTATGCCTCTTTTCAATCAATAAATTTCAGAATTTCTGAGAGATAAATTAAGATATGTTCTTCTTGTTTGGAGGGAGCCGTCAACTTAGGAAGGTATGTTATTTCTGTTTCTTTTAATTAAAATGTTTTCTCATCCCCTAATGAGCGAGTAATCTCCTCGCTTGTTAGGGAAAGGGTTGAGAGATGAGATCTCTCACCCCTTTCAATGCCACTTTCACCTAATGAATTAGAACTCTACGCATACGAGCACAAACGCTCCCTGCGGCATTCTACCCTTCGAGGTAATGATGAACCGTAGTATAAAGGGCCAGTTGCGCGCGTTTTCCGTGGGGGTTAGGGTAATTATCAACAAAGGAAGGATACAAATCTAGAGGAAGAAACATCTTCCCAAAAGATTTGGATCCACTTTATTAATAATTACATTAACATCTAATAGATCTAAAAAAGAAGGCATTGAAAGCGGTGAGGAAAAACGTTAATCTCCAAAACTTCCCCTAAGCCTAACCCTAGCAAGACTCTTAATTAGATTAATTAGATCTAGTTTTTATAGATTTTTATAAACCAATCAAAACGACATTTTGAATCAACTCGTTAAAACATATAAAAGAAATTTACCCGTCTCTGTGGATCGACCCGTACTCACCGGCTAGCTGCGAAGCGACGCCGTTTCTGATTGCGGTAAACTTATATATTTTTGACACTAATCAACCGGCACCTAGACTACAAACGTCTCAAGGCGTACGTACTCTAAGTAAGCCGAGCCCAGAAATCCAAACCAAGAAAAGTAGTGGAGTGAAGGAAAACCACAATAAGTCAACCACCTAGCAATATAATATACAACGCCTAAAGGCGAGGATCACAACAGAAAAGGAAACTCCAATCAGCAAGAAACCCAGAGAAATATAACGTGCGCCTCTAAGGTCGAAAGAATAAACACCACTGGTCTCTATCTCAAATAAGTACATGTTTGGTTGATGGAACTTCTAGATACAACTGAAATATAATATACAATGTATAATGATGGGTACGATACAAATAACACACCTACTAGCAAGTCACCTGAAAGAAGCTATGCCCGCAAAGCCGTAATGAAATACGTACGGCAACACCTGTAGGAAACTGGGGCACAACGGGGGTGAGTTGCCAACTCGTGAGTAGAAAAACATCTACGAACAGAACATCGCATGTATGACGCAATCCTAGGTCATACGATCATAATATATAATCCTCATATATATAACCAGCAACCTATAACAATGGCTAGGGTAAATATCTAACCCAAGTGTAATCCCATATGCCCGTGTCAGTGCCTCAGGTAGCAATATGTCATATGGATGATAAATGAATGCATAAAACAGAATGCATGTACTGAAGAAAACTGCTTTCATAAATTTGTCAGATTTCTGTACTTTTAAAATGAGGTATCATAATGAAATCAGCATAAACCAGTGCCTAGCATCGGCACAAAACATAAATCTCAATATCTCGATATCTCTGTATCACAATCTCTATACCTCAATATCTCAGAATCTCAATGTCTCAATCACAATATCTAGGGCGCCGTTAGTCCAGATCGGCCCCTACCATCCATCTCATGACTACGACGGTATCCTCCGGATATCCGACGCGTCAGGTAATATCACCGGTCGGTCGTGCTCCCCTGCCAGGCTCAACGCCATCTCCTGCGATCTTCTTGCCGCGGGGTACCGCACCGGGCCCACCATGTACTCGAAACGGTTCATCCGTCTCCTCGAATCGTGTCTCGAAATCCAGCAGCAAAACTCATGATGGACGACTCATACATCATGGGAAAACTGCATTTTTATTAAAAAAAAGAAAACAGTTTATATATATGTTTTGCGGTTTTCCTCCAAATCCAGAAAATCTCATGAAAACCCGAATCCAAATCATCAATAGCATGTGAAATCATGAATATAAGCATGAGAATCCATGAATGCAGCATATAATGAATACCAGTATGCATGAAGTGACAAGTAATAACTACAATGTCAAGCTGGCATATAAGGCAAGCATACTAATATCATGTCACTACTAGCTAACAAGCTAAATCAAGCAATAATATTTTCTAAGTGTTCGTGACATGGAAATTACCGATGAAGATGTGTGTGAGCCGGCAAATAAGTGTACGTGGTACATATGCATCATCGGTAATGCTGCTGGTGTCCTAACAGCATGATATCAATAAGGGAATATGAATCATAACAGTACGCAATGCGGAGCAACAATAATCATATGCGGGAGTTAGATACTAAACACCATGAAAACTGAACAGCATCTAATGTCATAAGAGTCATATAGCTACACCACTATAAGTCTGAGCTAAAGCTAACAGTAGGTAAGGGAAACCGCCTAACCTCTGAGTCGATACATATATATATATTCGGTGATCCCGCCTCGATTATATCACATCCGATACCATATCTCTATAATCAGTTATTCCCAAATCAAGAGTGCGGATAAAACATCAAAACATAGCTCGTACGTAAATCCATCGTACGGCATCCCCAAATCTGGGTATGGTTCAGTATCATATTCGTCATATCATTCATCTGGTATTCTCTATATCAAATATCATAATCTGGGTACTAACCTACGTCTAGTACAAAGCTAACATCATCACTATCATCATGATCTGAATACTGATCAACAGTCTCGTATGAATCGATATCATCAGCACATATTTTCTCGAGTACACAACGCCCAAGGCGGCCTATCATAAATATCCTGTCATATCTTATTATATCCAATTTCGTTTCATAATCACATGTCGATCATTTTATATATATATGTCATTATTCCTATGGCATCATCATCCCAAAATCCGCTAAAGCATCACGACGTATCTCAAATATGAATTTTACCATATCACCGATATCATAACCTCAGATCAAACTCATCGACTCATCTCAATCCCATGTATTATCCTCAATCCGTATGTGGACACATAGTCCCATACCCATATGACCACATAACATTATAGAATCCCATAACCACATATGAAATAAGGATGTATGCAAGTATTTATGTGTGTATATGTATGTATAGTGCACCCACTACCTAGGGTTTCATAACCTTTTACCAATCCAACACACCAATATACATCCTAAACATCAATAATAAATCGCAAACAGCATATAATAATTGTTTGTGTGTATACGCCTCCGTATACATTACTACGAACTGCGGGGGTGCTATACGCCATCCACCCGACTTCTCCCCGTAGATATAAATCTACTCACCTTTCTTTATGCGTGCCGGTGCCGATGTCGCCATTTGCATCTCCAACGCTCCGACGCCACGTGGGGTACCTACAAGGATATCACACTCTAAAACACATGAAAACCATGTCGGAAACCAAAACGGTGCACGTTACGCCAATAGGTATAAATCTATAGCCTCACGTGCAAACACAGCTAATATCCACTGTCGTTGACGTCCAAACGCCACCCGACAGAACGAATCATCGAATACCAAAAATCCATACGAAAACAAGTCGTAAATCATGCGTCAACTCAAGAAAATCAACCCAGATTCTATCCTGGTTGGAACCAGACAAAACTAGACATACCCAGGGTCAAGTTTACAGGTAAAGAGCCGTGCACGCAAAACGAGGGGGTTTCACCCTGGTCTGGCCGCAAATTACGGCCAGAGGGAATAAAATGGAGGCCAGGGAAAGAAGGTGGGGTCTAGGGTTTGGGGTGTTAGTTTCTACCAGCCTGCATATCTCACTGCTAAGTCAATTTTATTTTAGGAGGCCCCGGGTTGTAGCAGATTCCAGAAAGGCTTAAAAAGTCGACAAAACGCTAACCGACACTAAATCGAACAATCTGGTATCTGGGTGAAATCTGGAATAATCTTGGGTTAAACTGGTCTTAACAGCACGTAATAAGGTTACACTAACATTCAAAACCAACACTTGGTCAAGTCTCACTCAAATTTGCCTAAACTAACACTAGATCACAAATATAACACTAAATTTCAGCTAAACAACTATAACTTAACAAGAAAAGAGTTAGATTGCAAGATTATACCTCAAGAGGGTCCTAGGATGAAGGAGAAGGGAAGGATGAAGGAAGAAAGGGGGCTGTTGCTGCTGCTGAGCTGCTGTTCTTCTTGTTGCTGTTGCTGCTACTCAGGCTGCTGCTGCTGCTAGTTATTTGTTATTTTTTTTGTTGTTGTTGCAGTAGCAGCTAAAGAAAGGGTTTGGTGTATTTGTGGTGAAGTGTTGAAGTTGTGTGCAGCTGGTGTAGAGTAGCTAGTGGGGTGTTGATGGCTGATGGTATTGTTGCGGCTGAATTTAGGGGCTGGGGTGGCTGCTGATGCATCTAATGCTAAGTTGCTGATGTTTGCTGATGCTTGTTGCAGCTGATGTGCTAAAAAGGGGGCTGAAGTTGTGGGCTGATGCTTTTGTTGCTGATGTTTGAGTGTGTAGGTATTGGGCTAAGGTGTTAGGGGCTGGTGTGTGTGTTATGATGGGGATGCTGCTGATGTTGGCTGAGTTTTGGGTTGCTGATACAGCTGCTGCTGAGTTGCTGATGTTACTGTTGCATATAGCAGTAGTTGATGTTGGTGAGTGTATGTGAGTGAGAGGGAGAGATGTGAGAGGCAAAAGCTTTGAAATGACATGGAGGGTGATATAACCTATAGCCACCCCTCTCTCTCTATTCTTAAAGCTAGCACACACAAGCCATCATGGCTCACCCTCTCCCTTCACAAGTCAACCCTAACCTTAACCAATCCTTAAAAAGCTATACCCTTAATTAACCCACTTAACTTAACCAAATGGTTTAGACCCACCATGGTCATCTAAACATGGTTCAACCCTAAGCCATCATGAGTCCATAACATGAGACTAGTGTGGAAAATGTTATGTGCACAATTTTGCACAAAAAGCCAAAAATCAAATTAGCGATTTTTGATCGCGATTAATACTAAAGTCGCATATAATTCATCATAAAAACTGTAAATGGCATATTTCCACAAAATAACCTATTTTAGAATTTCCAAATTTTTTCTCCGGAATTTCCCCCATTTATCGGTATTTAATTATACTGACTATTAAAATATTCATTAAAAATTAATATTAAATTATGAAAATTCCCAAAAATAATACTTTATTTTTTTGAAATGTTACAGTCTTCCCTCCTTAAAGAAATTCGGTCCCCGAATTTAAATTTAAACCTCCAAATTCTAAAATATTTCAATAAAATGTCTAAGTCAACGGGGCTCCGAAATCATCAATCCATAGAAGGCATCATAGCGCAATACATGCGCATGAGTAACGAGCAGATAACTCGAAATCAAAACTCCATCAAGTATCTCGCAATCATCGGAGTCAAGGTGAAAGACGAATGCCAAATCCAAGGCAAAACCGATATGCTAGAAATCGGAACTATACATGTGAATGTATGAAGGTAATGCATGCAAATTTTTTTTTTTTAAAGTCGATGTACAATGCACATAACACTGCACAGTGGCGGACGTCTCTATAAGAAAATAGCCATATACGTATATACCTTTTGTTTAGTATGCACGATCCACCGTTTTGAAAATAATTTAGAGGGGTTTCCTCATTTTAAATGTTTCGTGTCATATCGGACATGTATGTAAATAATGAGACTATAGCTCGCTTTTGGAAATCCCTTCGAAACCTATCAATGCATGCAAAATATATCCAGGCACTGTCCTCTGACTAGTCCTGCTCAGTACGAAAACACATAGCAAATATCATGAAAACGTACTGCTCCATAGAATTCAATCCCCAAAAATGCATATGAAAGCCCTGTGCGTCCGGTGCGCACGGAAATCAAAATCCATACATGTGCCAAGCAGGTGCACAAAACGACATTGAGGTGCAACGGGTGTGCACACAACATCGGTCCTAGGCAACGTGTGTGCCTGACAGCAAAATCAGGTGCATCTGACATGCCGAAAAATCCCGATTTAGTGCATCCGGTGTGCACCAAATCGCATCTCATAACCTGTGCCCAATATGCGCTAAAAATCCAAATCCGGTGCATCCATCATGCACGAAATCATGAAATCCAACATCAAGGGCCGAACATGCGCAAAATCCAATCAGGTGCATAAAATGCACAAAACAAATATCGAGCATCAGCATCGAAATCGAAGTCCAGTGCATCCAAGTGCACAAATACATGTCACTGCACTGCAAGCATATGTAAACTATACAGAGTGAAAAAACCAAATCGTGTGCGTGCGTATGCACAAAATCAACTCAAATGTCTAAAACCCATAAAATCACAACATGTAAAACTAAGGCACGAAAACGATATCAAGTGCAACAACTGTGCAACAATCGTAAATACTCAATCATCAAAATCAAATCCAGCGAATAAATCGTCAAAATACCGAAATCAAATATGGTGGAATAGTCCTGCTCAAGCACATCCTCCACGAATCTCTGGCAACTGTCGTGGTTACTCATAACATGTCTCGTCGACGATCCTGAACTCTGGCCTACTGGTGTGCGTAACATGACCACTCCTGGGTCCAAGCCTTCTCTGTGGATTACCAATCTCACGATCCAACGGGTCATCGGCCCAGTCAAGTGTGCTAACGGGGATGATTCCGTTCTGGCACTTCTCTGGTCATCTCTCGGTCAATCATCGCGACAACTCGTGAAGCAACATGTCACTGGCGTCGGCCTCTGGCTCTCTGAATGCACGTGACACATCTGATCCTGGGTGCAATTATCATTGCAGCAGTGTCCTGGAAGGATCCTGCTCAAGGTCTCTTCCAAGTCTCATCTCTGCCAACTGTCCGGAAGTCATCGTCCTTTACTATATCTGCCTCTTGTCCCGGAGCGGCTGCATACTCATCGCGACTCCTTCTGGAAGGTATATCCAGAACTATGTCTCGGCATGCGCATCGCATCTCTGATGTCGGTGAAGTGGAATGTCATCTTATCCAGATCTTGTACGAACCTCTTACTCCACTTTTCTCAAATGTCAACTGCTTCGGACTCGTCTTGTCGTGGCTGCATGAACTGAGCTCCAACGGCTATCCTCGTACCTGGAGTCTCCCAAGAAATGCATCTCACCATCTAGCATCCGAATGAAGTCGAGCCATTCGATCGATTTGTCGAAACCTCATAGTCCCCCAAGAGCTCAACACCTTGGGTACAGTATAATAGTATCGAGTACATACCACAGCATCGGTGGTCCAGCCGTAGAAGGGCAAACCCAAGCCTCACTAATGGCGCCGCAGAACTGCCGCAAACCCTAAGGTTCAAGGGCTTTCACACGGTCATTAAGTCGAGTTAGGGTTTCATTCTTCTAGAGGGACCATAGAATTGCCTGCATGTCTTTCCGAACACTTTAAACCTGGAATAATAGGTTTCTGACATTCGATCATCTCTGTCGACTCTTAACGTCTCCGCGTGAAGTCGTCTCAGCTGGAATCAATCTATCTGATGACCTCGCATCGGGGTAGCGAACAAACCACATGTCCTAGTCATTCATCCTCAGGGACTAGCGACCTTCTATCATCTTGTGGTACACTCGTACTGCAATAGCTCTAACATCTGGGGTGATATCTCGTCGTTCGCAGCAATAACTGGCTCACTCGTCTGCACGCTGAACTGTGACTCAATCATCCTGCATAAGCAATACTTCAATGGTCATCAAAATCTGGCTGGCCTCTGTCAGTGGCTCAATTCTCTGGTGCTAATCTGCACGTCCGAGTAATCTCATACAGCGATCCATCCAACGCTCGTGGCACGAAAACCCCGTATAAGACACATCTCAGCAATCGTGTGTCGCCAGAATCACGCCTTGGTCAGTCCTCGTTCGTGACGAGCTCATGCTGACCGTAACTCTAGCCGTAGCTCTCCCTGCCCGTAATTGTGGCAGCAAAACCATAACTGGTACCGATGAGGCTAGATCAGGAAGGTATATAATGCTGAACAAGGAAATGTACATCTTAAGGCTCCTTAAGTGGAGTGGTGTGTCGTAAATATGCTGCGGAACATACCCACGGTACGTCACTCAACTTTAGTCACCTATTCCATCAACCAAGGATCATCCTATGCTCCGAAGGTAAAAGCTAACGCTCTGATACCAACTTTGTCACGTCCCGAAAGTACGGAACATGACCAGCACCTAGACTACGAACGTCTCAAGGCGTACGTACTCTAAGTAAGCCGAGCCCAGAAATCCAAACCAAGGAAAGTAGTGCAGTGAAGGAAAAACCACAATAAGTCAACCAGCTAGCAATATAATATACAACGCCTAAAGGTGAGGATCACAACAGAAAAGGAAATTCCAATCAGCAAGAAATCCAGAGAATTATAACGTGCGCCTCTAAGGTCGAAAGAATAAACACCACTGGTCTCTATCTCAAATAAGTACATGTTTGGTTGATGGAACTTCTAGATACAACTAAAATATAATATACAATGTATAATGATGGGTACGATACAAATAACACACCTACTAGCAAGTCACCTGAAAGAAGCAGTGCCCGCAAAACCGTAATGAAATACGTACGGCAACACCTGCAGGAAACTGGGGCACAACGGGGGTGAGTTGCCAACTCGTGAATAGAAAAATATCTACGAACAGAACATCGCATGTATGACGCAATCCTAGGTCATACGATCATAATATATAATCCTCAAATATATAACCAGCATCCTATAACAATGGCTAGGGTAAATATCTAACCCAAGTGTAATCCCATATGCCCGTGTCAGTGTCTCAGGTAGCAATATGTCATATGGATGATATATGAATGCATGAAACAGAATGCATGTAATGAAGAAAACTGCTTTCATAAATTTGTGAGATTTCTGTGCTTTTAAAATGAGGTATCATAATGAAATCAGCATAAAACAGTGCCTAGTATCGGCACAAAACATAAATCTCAATATCTCGATATCTCTGTATCACAATCTCTGTACCTCAATATCTCAAAATCTCAATGTCTCAATCACAATATCTAGGGCACCGTCAGTCCAGACCGGCCCCTACCATCCATCTCATGACCACGATGGTATCCTCCGGATATCCGGCGCGTCGGGTAATATCACCGGTCGGTCGTGCTCCCCTGCCAGGCTCAACGCCATCTCCTGCGATCTTCTTGCCCCGGGGTACTGCACCGGGCCCACCATGTACCCGAAATGGTTCATCCGCCTCCTCGAATCGGGTCTCGAAATCCATCAGCAAAACTCATGGTGGACGACTCATACATCATGGGAAAACCGTATTTTTATTAAAAAGAGAAAGCAGTTTATATATATGTTTTCCGGTTTTCCTCCAAATCCAGAAAATCTTATGGAAACCTGAATCAAAATCATCAATATCATGTGAAATCATGAATATAAGCATGAGAATCCATGAATGCAGCATATAATGAATAACAGTATGCATGAAGTGACAAGTAATAACTACAATGTCAAGCTGGTATATATGGCAAGCATACTAATATCATGTCACTACTAGCTAACAAGCTAAATCAAGGAATAATATTTTCTAAGTGCTCGTGACATGGCAATTACCGATGAAGATGTGTGTGAGCCAGCAAATAAGTGTACGTTGTACATACGCATCATCGGTAATGGTGTTGTTGTCCTAACAGCATGATATCAATAATGGAATATGAATCATAACAGTATGCAATGCGGAGCAACAATAATCATATGCGGGAGCTGAATACTAAACACCATGAAAACTGAACAGCATCTAATGTCATAAGAGTCATATAGCTACACCACTATAAGGCTGAGCTAAACCTAACAGTAGGTAAGGGAAACCGCCTAACCTCTGAGTCAATACATATATATATATATAGTCGGTGATCCCGCCTTGATTATATCACATCCGATACCATATCTCTATAATCAGTTATTCCCAAATCAAGAGTGCGGATCAAACATCAAAACATAGCTCGTACATAAATCCGTCGTACGACATCCTCAAATCTGGGTACGGGTCAGTATCATATTCGTCATATCATTCACCTGGAATTCTCTATATCAA
Organism: Agapanthus africanus; assembly: GCA_030015575.1. NCBI lineage: Eukaryota > Viridiplantae > Streptophyta > Magnoliopsida > Asparagales > Amaryllidaceae > Agapanthus > Agapanthus africanus. Next base: position 363,050,358 of record JASDDO010000001.1, on the reverse strand, counting down.
ATATCATAATCTGGGTACTGACCTATGTCTAGTACAAAGCTAACATCATCACTATCATCATGATCTGAATACTGATCAACAGTCTCATATGAATCGATATCATCACCACATATCCTCTCAAGGAGTACAAAACGCCCAAGGCGGCCTATTATAAATATCCTGTCATATCGTATCACATCCAATCTCGTATCATAATCACATGTCGATCATTTTATATATATATCACTATTCCTATGGCATCATCATTCCAAAATCCGCTAAAGCATTACGACATATCACAAATATGAATTTTACCATATCACCGATATCATAACCTCAGATCAAACTCATCGACTCATCTCAATCCCATGTATCATCCTCAATCCGTATGTGGACACATAGTCCCATACCCATGTGACCACATAACAATATAGAATCCCATAACCGCATATCAAATAAGGATGTATGTGTGTATATGTATGTATAGTGCACCCACTATCTAGGGTTTCGTAACCTTTTACCAATCCAACACACCAATATACATCTTAAACATCAATAATAAATCCTAAACAACATATAATAATTGTTAGTGTGTATACGCCTCCGTATACATTACTACGAACTGCGGAGGTGCTATACGCCATCCACCCGACTTCTCCCCATAGATATAAATCTACTCACTTTTCCTTATGCGTGCCGGTGACGATGTCGCCATTTGCATCTCCAATGCTCCGACGCCACATGGGGTACCTACAAGGATATCACACGCTAAAACAAATGAAAACCATGTCGGAAACCAAAATGGTGCACGTTACGCCAATATGTACAAACCTATAGCCTCGCGTGCAAACACAGCCAATATCCACTGTCGTTGACGTCCAAACGCCACCCGACAAAACGAATCATCGAATACCAAAAATCCATACGAAAACAAGTCGTAAATCATGCGCCACCTCAAGAAAATCAACACAGATTCTATCCTGGTTGGAACCAGACAAAACTAGACATACCCAGGGTCAGGTTTACTGGTAAAAGTGCCGTGTACGCAAAACGAGGGGGTTCACCCTGGTCTGGCCGCAAATTGCGGCCAGAGGGAATAAAATGGCGGCCAGGGAAAGGAGGTGGGGTCTAGGGTTTTAGGTGTTGGTTTCTACCAGCTTGCATATCTCACTGCCAAGTCAATTTTATTTTAAGAGGCCCCGGGTTGTAGCAGATTCCAGAAAGGCTTAGAAAGTCGACAAAACGCTAACCGACACTAAATCGAACAATCTGGTATCTGGGTGCAATCTGGAGCAATCTTGGGTTAAACTGGTCTTAACAGCACCTAATAAGGTTACACAAACATTCAAAACCAACACTTGGTCAAGTCTCACTCAAATTTGCCTAAACTAGCACTAGATCACAAATATAACACTAAATTTCAGCTAAACAACTATAACTTAACAAGAAAGGAGTTAGATTGCAAGATTATACCTCAAGAGGGTCCTAGGATGAAGGAGAAGGGAAGGATGAAGGAAGAAAGGCGGCTGCTGCTGCTGCTGAGCTGCTGTTCTGCTTGTTGCTATTGCTGCTACTCAGGCTGCTGCAGCTGCTTGTTATTTGTTATTTTTTTTGTTGTTGTTGCAGTAGCAGCTAAAGAAGGGGTTTGGTGTATTTGTGGTGAAGTGTTGAAGTTGTGTGCAGCTGCTGTAGAGTAGCTAGTGGGGTGTTGAAGGCTGATGGTATTGTTGCGGCTGAATTTAGGAGCTGGGGTGGCTGCTGATGCATCTGATGCTAAGTTGCTGATGTTTGCTGATGCTTGTTGTAGCTGATGTGCTAAAAAGGGGGCTGAAGTTGTGGGCTGATGCTTTTTTTGCTGATGTTTGAGTGTGTAGGTATTGGGCTAAGGTGTTAGGGGCTGGTGTGTGTGTGTTATGATGGGGTTGCTGCTGATGTTGGCTGAGTTTTGGGCTGCTGATACAGCTGCTGCTGAGTTGCTGATGTTACTGTTGCATATAGCAGCAGCTGATGTTGGTGAGTGTATGTGTGTGAGAGGGAGAGATGTGAGAGGCAAAAAGCTTTGAAATGACATGGAGGGTGATATAACCTATAGCCACCCCTCTCTCTCTTCTTAAAGCTAGCACACACAAGCCATCATGGTTCACCCTCTCCCTTCACAAGTCAACCCTAACTTTAACCAATCCTTAACAAAGCTAAACCCTTAATTAACCCACTTAACTTAACCAAATTGTTTAGACCCACCATGGTCATCTAAACAGGTTCAACCCTAAGCCATCATGAGTCCATAACATGAGACTAGTGTGGAAAATGTTATGTGCACAATTTTGCACAAAAAGCCAAAAATCCAATTAGCGATTTTTGATCGCAATTAATACTAAAGTCGCATATAATTCATCATAAAAACTGTAAATGGCATATTTCCACAAAATAACCTATTTTAGAATTTCCAAATTTTTTCTTCGGAATTTTCCCCATTTATCGGTATTTAATTATACCGACTATTAAAACATTCATTAAAAATTAATATTAAATTATGAAAATTCCCAAAAATAATACTTTATTTTTTTGAAATGTAACAGGAATCCACCTAAGTCCGAGTCAATCTATATATGTATATATCTTTAGTAGTCGGTGATATCGCCTCAATAGTATCACGTACGATACAAAATATATATATGACATTCTCGAGTCAAGAGTGCGGATCTAACATCATAACTATATCTCGTACGGTAAATCTATCGTACGACATCCCAAATCTGGGTACGGATCAAATATCACATTTATCTTATTATTCATCTGGTATCCACATCATCACATATCGTGAGCAGGAGTACTGATCTAAGTCGAGTACACTACTGATATCATCAACAATATCATGATCTGGTTACTGATCTAAAACATCATAAAATTCGATGTCATCAACACATATTATCATATAGAAGTATACATCGCCCAAGCGATCCTTATAAATATCATAACATATCCCATCTCATATCTCGATCATATGTCAACTATCATATATATATATATATATATATATATATATATAAGCATCCACATGGTATCGTCGTCCAACGATCCACTATAACATCATGACATATCTCGGTCATATATTAAATATCTCACGGTATCATGCCCGATCATATTGACTCATTCCTAAGTATCATATAACATCCTCATCATCCAAGCATATATATATATATATATATATATATATATATATATATATATATATATATATATATATATATATCCCCAATACACATAAGGAAATAGAAGTATGTAAGTATGTGTATGTGCGTGTATGCAAATCTTTACTCTAGGTTTTCATGACTAAGAAATCGACTAAAGTCCTTTCTTCACTTCTCACTAACACTAAACCCATAATCTCCGAAAGCTTTTCTTGCTAAGGCTCATATCACACACTAATATGTAAAAGTATATCTATATCACATCACATCGTTTCTCACAATTTTGCGGGGTTGGTATATGCCATTGACCCAACTGTTAGTGTTTATGCCCTAGAAGGCCATTACTGTATCATACTAGTTTGTATATTACTTAATGGAAGCTTGGGATATTCACATGTATATAACAGTCTTGCTAAACATGGTAGTATGCTACTTGGTTTTTCTATCTTAATATGTGAGTGTACGTATTGATAGAGCTCTTAGGATCTTGCTTGTCTACCAACGTTGTGATGGCAGTCACACTAGTGGGGGCTGGGTAGTCTACAAGCACATCCTTATTCAGGTCCCTGGTCGTTGGATTATCGAGACAGAGCATCGATACTCCGGAGTAGACTAGTGTGTACGCTTCTCATCCCAGTTGGGGAGATGGTCTGTCCCACAGCCGTCAGTACGTCGTACTGGAGATAGTATACAGGTGCTCGTTGGGTTACGGGTACACCGGACAGGACTCACATGGAACTGTTGGTTGGTCTTATACCAGTCGTCAGTGAACAGTTCCCAGGTGACATGAGTACAGCATAGTCCGCAGACTTGACACTGCTACTTCGCCTCGAGTGTGTCCCACTGTTCTTAGATTGCTACCCTACCACGGCTCAAAGGAGTCGTGCAAACAGGTAGCAGTTGGGTGCAGTCCCTAGCACTTGGAGGCAGTGGCGGTTAGACAGGATTCGTCCCTCCCGGTATGGGGAGTAGATATCGCGCTGTGTCAGAGAGCCATTACGCAAAGTCCCTGGCCAGGGCAAGCGAGATTTGCTGGTAGGTTCCAGTAGTTTCTCAGGGTGTAATGGGCTTCGCTCCGACACGACTTATACCGCTATTAGGGGACTGACGCTTGCCGCCCCCCTAGGCCCGATATGCGATAGTCTTGGATGAACGGACCGGAATGTATGGAGATTGTCACAGCAGGCCCAGTAGGAGTTCGGATGGGTTTCCTCATCGGCCTTCTTATCGACAACTACCTGAGGACCGTTACGTACAGCTAGTGCCGCTTGCGGTCTGTGGTTAAACCCACTGCCAGCGTAGTAGTCGAGTCTCTAGAGTCCCACACAGAGAGTTTCCTACTCCAGGCGAAACGATATAGAGGTCGTATGGTTTTACGACAAAGGGTTCGGACGCATACGTGTGTTTACGCACGTACGACTTTCGGACAGTTTTTACCAGTCGGCTTTGGTTTAAGCCAGTTACTAGTATCCAGTTATTGGATTTATACAGTCTAAAGTTTTTCCGTATTTTTGCGGATTGGAGGGGCGTTCTCGTAATTGTGCGAGAAGCTTCTAGAAGATGGTGACTAAGGAGGTTTAGGTGTCATATGCATTGATTGAGTTTAGTGAGTCATGAGAGTGATTCATCCATATCATTAATGCACAATAAATGATTAATGAGTCATGGTTATGAATCACCATTAGATATTTATGAAACTTGATTATTCATCACTTGTTTTTCTTTTATTGATGAATTTTAAAGTTTCATATATATTATGATAACTTACTATTCTCACTTGATAATATCATTCACATTCTCTCTCCTCAAGCTCACTCTCTTCAAACCCTAATCCTCACCTCTCATGTGTTGGGAACAAGGATTAGTTAGACTAAACAATCCATAACCCTCACTCTATCTCATCTATCTTCTTTGATTAGCAATCCAAGAAGGTTAGTTGCCTCAAGTTTAGAGGCTAAGCTTGGAGTTTTGCTCTCGGGTGGATCATCTACTACATCGAGAAGGCCGAGGAGGACGAGGAGATCGTAAAGCCGAAGGACTTGGTTCGATAGGTATAATTCCTAAGCATAGTAGTTTAGAACAACTATGTGTTTGGTTAGTTATCGTTTAGCTTCGATTCAAGTGGTTAGTCGATGTTTGTTCACTAAACAAGTTCGTTTTTGAAAATTCCGCCTCCCCACAAGTATTGGGGTGTTGTACATCGACTTACAGTGGTATCAGAGCCTCGCTAAACAATAAATAACTTAATTGCAAATTTGTACGAATTTCGAACGAAAAAAAAGAAACCGGAAAACCCCGAACTGTCAAGTTTCTGTCGAAATTTAAATGAAGTCCAAAAATTTTTCAGGCATGTTCAGAAAGCTTGAAAAGCATCCAGGAGAACACCCAAGAAAATTGGGCCCATGACTCGGCTAAAGAGCCGCGGAAGCGCGGCGGATCCTACCGATCCGCCGCGGTTCCGCCGCCGAGTTGCCGAGTCATGAACCCAAATTTCTTGTGTGGGTCCCCTGTGATATTTGGTATTTTCTGGTATTTTTTAATTTTGCTCAGGTTTCAATTTTACAGAGCAGTATTGGAGCAATATTAAATGCGTTTAATTGATCGAAATTGTACAGTATTTGCATATTGGATTATATCTGTGATTGTATAATGTGTTCGTAAACCTCCCCTAACTGCTAGTATGTCAGTTGGCAGGGGGTTGCACATTTCTGAAATGGATTTTATCTGTTTGTGCATATGAACTGTGTTGGACTGTTGTGATGTATAGCCGGGGTTATGTGATGGGTTATCATTTAATTCATTTGATGTAAATGTAATTTGTTGTAATATTATTTTGCGGGGCACTTCCAAGTTGCGGTTGTAGCCACCGTTGTATTATTTCATTTTACTGTTTTTGCTCCTAGGACAGACCCAAGGTGGGGTGCTCAAACTGCCGGGTGGGTAGTTTGCCGCACCCGTAGGGGTCGTGGGCGGGGTAATGGCTATTCATCACAACTGTGTAATCCGTATTTTGTTGCAGGCTCAAAACAAACACGGATTGCTTGCAAATCCAATTAAGTTCATCTGTGATCTGGAATGAATATCATTGCGTCAGACGAATGTAAAATATCTATATATGATAGCTATTTAGACGTCACTTATGTTTTACACCCGAGCTAGCCCAGCCCCCGCTCTGTCGTTAGTTAAGTAACCTAACGGGTGATGACGGGACCCCGTGGCGAATGCGGATGGCATAAGAGGACGTTGTATTTTCGTTGTTTTCTGCAATGATAGGTTAATGATGGGACGCATTATCTATAATGCAAAGAAAAACAAACCAAAGTTTAAATCGTTGGAACAGTTTAAAAGAAACCACTCGGTTAATTTTAAAAGCAGATATTTTTTTAAATGCGGAGCTTTAACCACTCCTTTTAAAAGCTATCAGGTTCCTTCGGTTATATCAAGTTCACTACGTTCACGGTTTCGCCAAAAACCATTCGTCGCCCTCCGTCATTTCATCTGGGTATTCAGTAGTATTCAAGCTATGTATTTTGACCTAACGTCAAGGCATAGTGTTTGGTAGCTACTGGGTATTCATTTGTTGCATAGGTAGATGAGTTAGTTTGGGACAGTCGTATTATCATTTTGGCCGAACGTCAAGGATATATACGGATGGGTTCAAATTGACAAGATAATGATGGGTAGAACTTGACATGTGACTTATGACATTTTGACCTAACGCCAAGGTCATAAGAGCATGGGGCAGAAATATATATCGGGAATTTCTAAAGAAACTGAAATTTGCAAAGAGATGCATACCATTTTGAGTTTGATGAATGTTGGTAGGATTCCTTCAACATTATCATACGATGATATTTGGATCCCAATCCTACTGTGAATATATGCTACTTATCAGGATATTCGTCACTTAACGATCAATGCTATAAACCTAGTAGGTATCCAGAAAAGTGTCAGCGGGGTTACGCCCCCAGAGAAAAGAGGTTATTTAATTAAGGAACTTCGCGAAAGCGTTGGAAAACCTCCCTCGAAGTACCGACACCAGCCTGGCTGAACGGTTAAGCAAGTATTGTACAGTGAGAATAGTCCTGACTAATTCTTCTTTTATGGTTTGAGAAAGGATTCGAGAAACAGTAGGAGCCATCCAGTTTAGATAAACTAAAAACCACTCTAAACTTGCAAGAGCATCATGCTAAAGAGTTTTCTTCTCTCTCTCTCCTAATTGCAGCGACCCTGAAAATGACTGGACTTAAGTTACTTTTAGAGAAAAATATACTGACAGGGCCAAACTATAAAGATTGGCTGCGGAATGTCAAAATGGCTTTGACCTATGACAAATTGGGGTACATCCTCACCGCTACGGCACCTGCTGTCCCTGGTCCCAAATCCAGCAATGCGGATAAGGAAATCCGCAAAACCTGGGATTTAGATTGCGCGAAAGCCAAGTGCATCGTGCTTGCCTCAATGAACAATGAACATCAGAGGAGGCATGAGGATATGACCCTAGATGGCATATTTCTCCATACAAAGGAACTTTATGGAGAGCAATCTCGTATAGCAAGATACGAGACCTCTAAGAACTTGTTTCGAGAGAGGTTGGCTGTCGGGTCATCAGTGGGAGAACATGTCCTAAAGATGATCGGCTATATTGAAGAGCTCGCAGACCTTGGGACGACTTTGGATAATGAGCTCTATACAGACCTTATTCTCCAGTCCCTTCCTCCCACCTACGCCCAGTTTATCCTCAACTTCAACCTTCAAGGAAAAGAAGTTGAACTTGCGGAACTCCTGAACATGTTAAGGAGTGCAGAGGGCACCTTGCAGAAGGCAAGGGAAACACCCGCTATGTTTGTTGGCGGTGCATCTTCTTCCGGGTCCAAGGCTAGGGCCAAAGGAAGGAAGAAGAAGGCCGCACCCAGACCTAGAGGAGGTGTTAGTAAGGTGGGAGGGAAGGGAAAGAAAAAGTTTGCGGTACCGGTAGTGGGCCAGGATGAGTGCTTCCATTGTCACAGGAAAGGGCACTGGAAGTGTTAGTGTATATGCCCTAGAGGCCATTACTGTATCATACTAGTTTGTATATTACTTAATGGAAGCTTGGGATATTCACAGTTGTATATACAATCTTGCTCAAAATGGTAGTATGCTACTTGGTTTGTCTCTGCTTTAATATGTGCATGTGTTTCTTTTAGCATATTGCTGGTATACATATTAGTAGAGCCCTTAGGATCTTTGCTTGATTACCAGCGTTGTGATGGCGCTCGCACTCGTGGGAGCTGGGTAATCTATAAGCACATCCTTATACAGGTCCCTGGTCGTTGGACTATCGAGACAGGGCATCGATACTCCGGAGTAGACTAGCGTATGCGCTTCTCATCCCAGTGTGGGAGACGGTCTGTCCCACAGCCGTTAGTACGTCGTACTTGGGATAGTATGCGGGTGCTCGTTAGGTTACGAGTACACTGGACAGGACTCGTCGGGAACTGTTGGTTGGTAATATACCTATCGTCAGTTATCAGTTCCCAGGTGACATGAGTACAGCTTAGTCCGCTGACTTGACACTGTCACTTCGCCTCGAGTGTGTTCCCACTGCACTTTGATTACTACCCTACCACGGCTCAAAGGAGCTGTGCAAACAGGTAGTTTTTGGGTGCAGTCCCGAAGCACTTGGAGGCAGTGACGGTTAGACAGGATTCGTCTCTCCCGGTATTGGGGGTTGACATCGCGCTGTGTCTAGGAGAGCCATTACACGAGTAGTCCCTGGCCAGGGCAAGCGAGATATACTGGTAGGTTTCCAGTGTTATCTCAGGGTGTTCTGGGCTACACTCCGACACGACTTGTACCGCTATTAGGGGACTGACGTTCACCGCCCCCCTAGGCCCGCCATGCGATGTATCAGACGAACAGACCGGACTGTACGGAGACTGTCACATACAGGCTCAGTAGGAGTGCAGATGGGGTTCACCTCGTCGGTCTTCTTATCGACATCTACCTGGGGACCGTTACGTACAGCTAGTGCCGCTTGCGGTCTGTGGTTAAACCCACTGCCAGCGTAGTGTCGAGTCTTTAGAGTCCCACACAGAGAGCTATTCGCCTTTAGGCAAAACGAGTAGAGGTCGCATGGTTTTGCGACAGGGTTCGTTCGCATCCGCGCACTTGTGCACGTTTGCTGTCCGGACAGTCTATACTAGCGGGCTTTGGTTTAAGCCGGATCCTAGTATATGATTTGAGATTGGTTTTTCTCATTGTGTTCGTGTTCCTCGGATCACGAATGCGGGTGCGTATGCACAGTTGCTTGAGATTGAGGGAGAGGACCTTGATTAGGGTTAATGGTTGTTGTCATTTTATTAACCCTAATATTTATATGTGTGTTATTGTTAATTAGTAATTAGTTTAATAATTATCCATGGTTGTGGTTGTTGACCTTTTGACTTATTTGACTTGTTGACCAAGGTTGACACTTTGACCATCATAATTTCTTTTGGAAGATGCTTTTTGATCTTTGCAATTTGAAATGATAATGGTCATGTCATGATTTACCATGATAATTATCTAGCTAATTATTCAATTAAAAATATACACACATATTAGTGAGAAAGGCTCACAAATAATTGATTCTCTCATTCTATTTCTCTCTCTTGCTCATCCTCTCCCTCAAGCTCTCTCCCTCTCATGTGTTGAGAAACAAAAAGCTTGAGAAAAACCCTCTCTTGATCTTCTCTACTCACTTCTAGGGTTCAAGTCTTAGCATTTCTTGCACTCTAGTTACTCCTAGCTTGGAGTTGAAGCTAAAGGTGGTGGCTTTCGGGTGGATCCTTCTTTGACGGGAGAAGACAAGCAAGGTGATCCTTTTCTACCATACCTAGGAGCAAGGAGAGAAGGACTAAAGACCAAAGGTATAACCTTTCTACAACTTTGTTAGTTGTTAGTTTACTTTAGCTAGTTTTAGTTTAGCAAAGATCCTCACAAGCATAGTCCATGTTGCCTAAGTCATTAAAAATCCGATTTTTATTATGTTTTCCGCCTCCCGTAAGCACCGGGATGGGCAACACGGACTTACAGTGGTATCAGAGCCTAACTAAACTCAAACTAGCTAGGTAGTAAAGTGTAGCGAAGTTTCGAAACCGAAAAATCCAAAAACCGAACTTTGAAAAACCCTAGTTTCTGTTGAAATTTTTTCTGCTCAAAATAGAAAACTTTATATTTGTAAATTCATCTCAGGGTTTTTTAAAAACACCCACGAAAAACGAGACAGAGAATCATCCAAACCGCCGCTCTTCCGCCGCACGAGGTAGGCTCGTGCCGCGGAAGCGCCGCGGTTTGATGTCTTCACTGCATCGTTTTTCGTGCAGTGTTTTTCTGTATTGTTTTTGGGATTTTTAGGATATATATTATATGCCCAGATTTTCCAGAACTAAAATTTGCTTTTGCGGGCCTATAAATCCGTATTTTTCCGGAACTTCACTACGCTTTAACTACATCGGTTATATCTGTAATGCTTGCATGTATTGAACGTCGGCTAATCGCTATAAGACGATTAGTCGGGGTTATACATGATCTGTGTTTGTTGTTGGTTTGTGGATATGAATGGATTGGATTGTCGCGGGTGAATAGCCGGTTTGGATGTGAGATGAGCGTTGTTTTTCTTTCATTCATTTGTAACATGTAAATTGATGTAATAATATTCTTTGTATGGCCGCACAACCGGGTCGGGGTTGTAGCCGTCATTGTATAATTCTTTTTACTGTTTTTGCTCCTAGGATAGACCCATGGAGGGGGTGCACAAACTACCGGGTACTCGAAGTGCCGAGTGGCCTACTCACGGTGGTGAGGGAGGTTGCTTCGCTTCGGGTGCTTGGCGGGTAGTTTGCCGCACCCGTAGGGGTCTTGGGTGGGGTATTGGCTATTCACCGCGACCGTGTAATCCGCTTTGCGTTGCAGGCTCGAACGCATTGCGGATTCCTAGTATATCCAATGTATTCATCTGTGATCTGTAATGTCTATCATTGCTATATATTTATATATAATAACTATTTAGGCGTTGCTTATGTTTTACAGCCGCGCTAGCCCAGCCCCCGCTCTGTCGTTAGTTAAGTAACCTAACGGGTGATGACGGGGCCCCGTGGCGAATGCGAATGGCATAAGCGTACGTCATATTTTGGTTGTTTTCTGCAATGGTAGGATTAAATGATGGGACGCATTAAAAGAACTAATGCAAGAAATAAACCAAGTAAAAGTCGATTGGAACACTTTGAAAACCACTCGGTTCTTTTTCAAAAACTAAGCTTTTAAACGCGGAGCTTGAACCACTCCTTTTAAAAGCTATCTCGTTCCATCGATTATATCAAGTTCACTACGTTCACGGTTTCGCCAAAACCATTCGTAGCCCTCCGTCATTCCACATGAATGGTCAAAAGTATTCAAGCTATGTATTTTGGCCAAAGTCAAGGCATAGTGATTGGTAGCGTTTGGGTATTCATGTGCAGCATAGATAGATGCGTTGATTTGGGACAGTCGTGCTGCCATTTTGGCCAAAGTCAAGGGTAGGTACGGGTGGGTCCAAATTAACCAGGAGAATGACGGGTAGAACTTGACATGTGACTTATGATATTTTGGCCAAAGTCAAGGTCATAAGAGCATGGGGCAAAAATCCACATCGGGAGTTTCATAAGTACTGAAACTTGCTAGATTTGCATACCATTTGGAGTGTGATGATTCTGGTAGGATTCCTTCGGTTTTATCACGCAATGATATTTGGATCCCGATCCTACTGTGAGTATATGCTACTCCTCGGGAAAACTCTCACTTAACGATCAATGCTATAAACCTAGTAGGTGCCTAGAAAGGTGTTAGCGGGGCTACGCCCACAGGGAAAAGAGGTTACTTAATTAAGGAACTTCGCGAAAGCGTTGGAAAACCTCCCTCGAAGTACCGACACTGGCCTGGCTGAACGGTTAAGCAAGTATTGTACGGTGAGAATGATCCCGGCTAATCCTTTTCTTTATGGTTTGAGAAGGGATTCGAGAGACAGTGGGAGCCATCCAGTTTAGACAAACTAAAAACCACTCTAAACTTGCAAGAGCATCATGCTAAAGTGTTTCTTTTCTCTCTCCTAATTGCAGCGACCATTCAAGATGACCGGACTTAAGTTACTATTAGATAAAAACATATTGACAGGGCCAAACTACAAAGATTGGCTCAGGAATGTCAAGATGGCTATCACTTATGACAAGCTGGGGTATATACTTACCACCAAAGCTCCCCCCGTCCCAGGTCCCACCTCCAGCGTCGCGGATGTAGAAATCCGTAAGACATGGGAGATAGATTGCGCGAGGGCCAAATGCCTCGTATTAGCCTCGATGGACAACGACCATCAGAGGAGGCACGAGAATATGGACCTAGAGTCCATATTTCTCCATACAAAAGAACTGTATGGAGAGCAGTCTCGTATCGCAAGATACGAAGTGTCGAAGAAGCTCTTTTCGGCAAGGTTGGCCGTCGGATCATCGGTAGCGGACCACGTGCTTAAGATGATCGGCTACATAGAGGAGCTCGCGGACCTTGGGACCACGTTGGAGAATGAACTCTATACTGATCTGATTCTCCAGTCCCTTCCTTCCACTTACGCCCAGTTCATTCTCAACTTCAACATGCAAGGAAAGGAGGTTGAACTTGCCGAACTTCTGAACATGTTGAGGACTGCTGAGGGCACCCTACAGAAGGGTAGGGAGACATCCACTTTGTTTGTAGGAGGATCTTCCTCTTCTAGGTCCAGGGCGAAAGCCAAGGGCAAGAAGAAGAAAGCCCCCGCCAAACCAAGAGGCGGTGTCGGTAAAGTGGATACGAAGGGAAAGGGTAAAGCAACAAAGGTAGCGGGGAAGCTGGTGGGGAAGGAAGAATGCTTCTATTGTCACAAAAGTGGCCACTGGAAACAAGATTGCAAAGCTTGGAAAGCCAGAACACAGGATTTGAAGCGAGTTGCAGCTTCAGCTTCAGGTGTGTATGTTATTGAAAATTGTCTATCAATAAACTCTAATTCCTGGGTATTGGATACCGGATCAGGATCTCATATCTGTAATTCTTTACAGGCGTTGAGAAAGCGTAGAGTTTTGAAGGCAGGTGACATGACCCTCAGAGTTGCGAACGGTGCTAGCATGGATGCAGAGGCCGTGGGGGACTATCACCTGGGATTATCAGATGGACACTTTTTGGTTTTGCGTAGTTGTTATTATGTACCAAATGCAACCTGTAATATCATTTCTGTATCTTTATTATCTAAAGAAGGTTATGAATTTGCATTTGTAAGTAATGTAGTGAACATTCACCTTAATCAAGTGTTGATTGGGTCAGGTACATTGAACAACGGTATTTACGTTTTAAACCAGCCACAGGTTTTCAATATCCAGAATACACACAAAAGAAAGTCTCCAGAAATTAATAAAACTTTCTTATGGCATTGTAGACTGGGTCACATCAACGAGAGAAGATTGACTAAGTTACATACTGAAGGATATTTAGATTCGTTCGAATATCAATCATATGCAACTTGTCAATCCTGTCTCAAAGGAAAGATGACAAAGGCTCCGTTTTCTGGACACGGAGAAAGAGCGAGCGAGCTCTTGGGACTCGTACACAGCGACGTGTGCGGTCCAATGTCTACACATGCGCGAAGCGGTTTTTCTTACTTCATAACTTTTACGGATGATTTTTCAAGGTACGGTTATGTCTTCTTAATGAAACATAAATCCGAGGCTTTTGAAAAATTCCAGGAATATAAGAGTGAAGTAGAAAAACAGACCGGCAAAAGTATCAAGATCCTAAGATCGGATCGAGGAGGAGAATACTTAAGTGCCGAATTCCTGAATTACTTAAAAGAGAATGGAATTCTCTCTCAGCTTACTCCTCCATACACTCCGCAACATAACGGTGTATCGGAGAGACGGAACCGAACCCTATTGGATATGGTACGGTCCATGATGAGTAACGCTGAGTTACCGCGATCTTTCTGGGGGTATGCGCTAGAAACAGCTGCATATCTTTTGAACCGTGTTCCCACTAAGACTGTGCCTACCACACCATATGAGTTATGGAGTGGGAAGAAACCCTATCTTAATCATATTAAGACATGGGGATGTCCAGCTTTTGTAAAAAAGCAGCATGCGGACAAGCTCGAGGCACGCTCAGTACAGTGCAAGTTTGTGGGATATCCAAAGAACTCCAAGGGATATTACTTCTATTACGAAGAGGAACAAAAAGTCCTTGTTTCTCGCCATGCCCACTTTCTAGAACATCAGTTCATAGAAAAAGAATTAAGTGGGAGCGCAATAGAACTGGAAGAAATTCCAGAACCACAAACTATTACTGAAAGTTTAGTGGAACCAGAAGGTTCAAAAGAACATGACATTCCTATGCCACTCCGCAGGAGTAGTAGGCAGTCTCATCCGCCCGAGAGATACTACGGTTTTCTCATTGACGGGGATAGAGAAGACTGCATCCTAGATTGTGATGAGCCTACTAGCTTCCAGCAAGCCATTCAGAGCGTCGACTCGGTAAAATGGCTGGATGCAATGCGGACCGAGATGGAGTCCATGTACACCAACAAAGTATGGACGTTGGACATTGCTCCAGACGGGGTAAAACCCGTAGGATGCAAGTGGATCTTCAAAAGGAAGATTGGTGTAGATGGACAGGTTGAGACCTATAAAGCTAGACTGGTAGCAAAGGGTTTTCGTCAGCGACCTGGTTTGGACTATGACGAAACCTTTTCTCCAGTAGCTATGCTGAAATCCATTCGGATCCTTCTTGCCATCGCTGCTTTCCACGATTATGAGATTTGGCAGATGGACGTAAAGACAGCTTTTCTAAATGGTCATTTAGAGGAGTGTGTCTATATGGACCAGCCAGAGGGTTTCATTCAGGGTGGGAGCAGCGGAAAGGTGTGCAAGTTGCTCAAGTCCATTTATGGACTCAAGCAGGCATCGCGGAGCTGGAACATCTGTTTTGATGAGACGGTCAAAGAATTTGGCTTTATCAAAAATCCAGATGAACCATGCATCTATTGTAGATTTGTAGCGAGAACTGTAGTATTCCTCGTGTTATACGTGGATGACATTCTCTTAATAGGAAATGACATTCCTATGCTACAATCTGTCAAGGGGTTCTTGTCACACAGGTTCTCCATGAAAGACCTGGGTGATGCCTCCTACATTCTGGGTATCCGGATCTACCGTGACAGATCCAAGAGGATATTAGGACTCTCGCAGTCCAGGTACATCGACACCATACTGAAGAGATTCAGTATGGAAGATTCCAAGCGCGGTAATCTACCGGCTTGTCACGGGATCACCCTCTCCAAAGAGATGTCTCCCAAGACTGATTTGGAGAGGGATCGCATGTCTATTATACCCTACGCTTCTGCGGTAGGCTCTATAATGTATGCGATGTTATGTACCAGACCAGATGTGGCTTATGCACTGAGTGTGGTAAGCAGGTATCAGTCAAACCCAGGGGAGAAACATTGGATAGCAGTAAAGAACATTCTCAAGTACCTGAGAAGGACTAAGGAGATGTTCTTGGTGTATGGCGGAAAAGACCTGCAGGTTGAGGCCTTTGCTGACTCCAGCTTCCAGAGTGACAAGGATGATTCCAAGTCCATGTCGGGTTTTGTCTTTACCCTCAATGGAGGGGCGGTGTGTTGGAAGAGCTCCAAACAGGAAACCGTTGCTGACTCGACTATGGAAGCGGAATACATCGCTGCATCTGATGCCGCAAAAGAAGCTGTCTGGATGAGGAAGTTCTTGAAAGAACTTCAGGTGGTTCCGTCCATTGTTGACCCAATACCTCTGTATTGCGACAACAACGGGGCTATAGCTTTAGCGAAGGAACCCAGGTCCCATCAGAAATCCAGACACATCTTAAGGCGGTATCACCTGATCAGGGAGATCGTGGATCGCCAGGAGATCGAGGTCCGGAGAGTTGCATCAGAGGATAACACTGCAGATCCACTCACAAAGGCCCTACCCCAGACTCAGTTCGAGCGGCTGATCGAGATGATAGGTCTTCGATACGCCAGTACATGGCCTTAGTGCAAGTGGGAGATTGTTAGTGTATATGCCCTAGAGGCCATTACTGTATCATACTAGTTTGTATATTACTTAATGGAAGCTTGGGATATTCACAGTTGTATATACAATCTTGCTCAAAATGGTAGTATGCTACTTGGTTTGTCTCTGCTTTAATATGTGCATGTGTTTCTTTTAGCATATTGCTGGTATACATATTAGTAGAGCCCTTAGGATCTTTGCTTGATTACCAGCGTTGTGATGGCGCTCGCACTCGTGGGAGCTGGGTAATCTATAAGCACATCCTTATACAGGTCCCTGGTCGTTGGACTATCGAGACAGGGCATCGATACTCCGGAGTAGACTAGCGTATGCGCTTCTCATCCCAGTGTGGGAGACGGTCTGTCCCACAGCCGTTAGTACGTCGTACTTGGGATAGTATGCGGGTGCTCGTTAGGTTACGAGTACACTGGACAGGACTCGTCGGGAACTGTTGGTTGGTAATATACCTATCGTCAGTTATCAGTTCCCAGGTGACATGAGTACAGCTTAGTCCGCTGACTTGACACTGTCACTTCGCCTCGAGTGTGTTCCCACTGCACTTTGATTACTACCCTACCACGGCTCAAAGGAGCTGTGCAAACAGGTAGTTTTTGGGTGCAGTCCCGAAGCACTTGGAGGCAGTGACGGTTAGACAGGATTCGTCTCTCCCGGTATTGGGGGTTGACATCGCGCTGTGTCTAGGAGAGCCATTACACGAGTAGTCCCTGGCCAGGGCAAGCGAGATATACTGGTAGGTTTCCAGTGTTATCTCAGGGTGTTCTGGGCTACACTCCGACACGACTTGTACCGCTATTAGGGGACTGACGTTCACCGCCCCCCTAGGCCCGCCATGCGATGTATCAGACGAACAGACCGGACTGTACGGAGACTGTCACATACAGGCTCAGTAGGAGTGCAGATGGGGTTCACCTCGTCGGTCTTCTTATCGACATCTACCTGGGGACCGTTACGTACAGCTAGTGCCGCTTGCGGTCTGTGGTTAAACCCACTGCCAGCGTAGTGTCGAGTCTTTAGAGTCCCACACAGAGAGCTATTCGCCTTTAGGCAAAACGAGTAGAGGTCGCATGGTTTTGCGACAGGGTTCGTTCGCATCCGCGCACTTGTGCACGTTTGCTGTCCGGACAGTCTATACTAGCGGGCTTTGGTTTAAGCCGGATCCTAGTATATGATTTGAGATTGGTTTTTCTCATTGTGTTCGTGTTCCTCGGATCACGAATGCGGGTGCGTATGCACAGTTGCTTGAGATTGAGGGAGAGGACCTTGATTAGGGTTAATGGTTGTTGTCATTTTATTAACCCTAATATTTATATGTGTGTTATTGTTAATTAGTAATTAGTTTAATAATTATCCATGGTTGTGGTTGTTGACCTTTTGACTTATTTGACTTGTTGACCAAGGTTGACACTTTGACCATCATAATTTCTTTTGGAAGATGCTTTTTGATCTTTGCAATTTGAAATGATAATGGTCATGTCATGATTTACCATGATAATTATCTAGCTAATTATTCAATTAAAAATATACACACATATTAGTGAGAAAGGCTCACAAATAATTGATTCTCTCATTCTATTTCTCTCTCTTGCTCATCCTCTCCCTCAAGCTCTCTCCCTCTCATGTGTTGAGAAACAAAAAGCTTGAGAAAAACCCTCTCTTGATCTTCTCTACTCACTTCTAGGGTTCAAGTCTTAGCATTTCTTGCACTCTAGTTACTCCTAGCTTGGAGTTGAAGCTAAAGGTGGTGGCTTTCGGGTGGATCCTTCTTTGACGGGAGAAGACAAGCAAGGTGATCCTTTTCTACCATACCTAGGAGCAAGGAGAGAAGGACTAAAGACCAAAGGTATAACCTTTCTACAACTTTGTTAGTTGTTAGTTTACTTTAGCTAGTTTTAGTTTAGCAAAGATCCTCACAAGCATAGTCCATGTTGCCTAAGTCATTAAAAATCCGATTTTTATTATGTTTTCCGCCTCCCGTAAGCACCGGGATGGGCAACACGGACTTACAGGAAGAAGGATTGCAAGGCGTGGAACGCCAAGAACCAGGAACCGAAGCAAGCTGTGGCTTCGACTTCAGGTGTGTTTGTAATTGAGAATTGTCTGTCAATCAACTCTACTTCCTGGGTATTGGATACCGGATCAGGATCTCATATTTGCAATTCATTGAAGGCACTGAGAAACCGTAGAGTGCTGAAGGAAGGTGATATGACCCTAAAGGTTGCTAACGGAGCTAGCGTGGGAGCTGCGTCCGTCGGGGATTATCACCTAGGATTGACGAGTGGACACATTTTGGTTTTACATAACTGTTATTTTGTACCAAGCTTAACGTGTAATATCATATCATTTTCCTTGTTATCAAATAAAGGTTATGATTTCACGTTTGTAAGAGATGTTGTCAACATCCACTTTAATCATGGTTTGATTGGGTCCGGTACTCTAAATAACGGTATATATGTTATAAACCAACTCCAAATTTTCAATGTCCAGAACACACTAAAAAGAAAGTCTCCAGATTTAAATAAAGCTTTCTTATGGCATTGTAGACTGGGTCACATCAATGAGAGAAGGTTGACTAAGTTGCATAGAGAAGGATATTTGGACTCGTTCGAATATCAAACTTATGACACTTGTCAATCTTGTCTCAAAGGAAAGATGACAAAGACTCCATTTACTTGACAAGGAGTAAGAGCGAGCGAGCTCTTAGGACTCATACACAGCGATGTATGCGGTCCGATGTCTACACATGCAAGAGGTGGTTTTTCCTATTTCATTACTTTCACGGATGATTACTCAAGATACGGATTCATTTATCTGATGAAACATAAATCCGAGGCTTTTGAGAAATTCCGAGAGTATAAGAATGAAGTAGAAAACCAAACCGGCAAAAGTATCAAGACACTTAGATCTGATCGAGGTGGTGAATACTTAAGTGCCGAGTTCCTTGGTTACCTAAAAGAGAAAGGAATTCTCTCTCAGCTTACTCCTCCATACACTCCACAGCATAACGGTGTATCGGAAAGACGGAATCGAACCCTATTGGATATGGTATGATCCATGATGAGTAATGCTGAGTTACCGCGATCTTTCTGGGGTTATGCGCTAGAATCAGCGGCATATCTTTTGAACATGGTTCCTACCAAGACTGTGCCTACCACTCCATATCAGATGTGGAGCGGGAAGAAACCCCATCTACAGTATATAAAGATTTGGGGATGTCCAGCTTTTGTTAAAAAGCAGCATGTGGAAAAGCTCGAGGCACGATCAGTAAAGTGTAGTTTTGTGGGATATCCAAAGAACTCCAGGGGATATCTATTCTATTACGCAGAGGAACAAAAGGTATTTGTTTCTCGTAATGCCCATTTTCTAGAACATCAGTTTTTAGAAAAGGAATCAAGTGGGAGCGAAATAGAACTGGAAGAAATTCCAGAACCACAAACTAATACTGAAAGTTTGGTAGAACCGGTAGTTCAAGAAGAACAGGACATTCCCGCACCCCTCCGCAGGAGTAGTAGGCCGTCTCATCCGCCTGAGAGATACTACGGTTTTCTCATAGATGGGGATAGAGATGATTGCATCATAGATGATGATGAACCTACTGACTTCCAGCAGGCCATCCAGAGCGGCGACTCGGTACGATGGCTAGATGCAATGCGGACCGAAATGGAGTCCATGTACACCAACAAAGTATGGACTTTGGACTTTGCTCCAGATGGGGTAAAACCCATAGGATGCAAATGGATCTTCAAGAAAAAGATTGGTGTAGATGGACAGGTGGAAACCTATAAGGCTAGACTTGTTGCAAAGGGTTTTCGTCAAAGACCTGGTTTGGACTATGACGAAACTTTTTCTCCAGTGGCTATGCTCAAATCCATTCGGGTCCTTCTTGCTATTGCTGCCTTCCATGATTATGAAATCTGGCAGATGGACGTAAAGACGGCTTTTCTGAATGGAAATTTAGAAGAAAGCGTCTATATGGATCAGCCAGAGGGTTTCAATCAGAGTGGGAGCAGCGGGAAAGTATGCAAGCTGCTTAAGTCCATTTATGGACTAAAACAGGCATCGCGGAGTTGGAACATCTGTTTTGATGAGACAGTCAAAGAATATGACTTTATCAAAAATCCAGATGAACCGTGCATATATAGTAAAGTTGTAGCCAGAAGTGTCGTATTCCTCGTCTTGTACGTGGATGACATTCTATTGATAGGAAATGACATTCCTATGCTACAATCTGTCAAAGGATTCTTGTCACACAGGTTCTCCATGAAAGACCTGGGTGATGCCTCTTACATTCTGGGGATCCGGATCTATCGTGATAGATCCAAGAGGATGTTGGGACTTTCGCAGTCCAGGTATATCGACACTGTACTGAAAAGATTCAGTATGGAAGATTCTAAGCGCGGTAATCTACCGGCTTGTCACGGAATCACCCTCTCCAAAGAGATGTCTCCCAAGACTGATTTGGAAAGGGAGCGCATGTCTATTATACCCTACGCTTCTGCGGTAGGCTCTATAATGTATGCGATGTTGTGTACCAGACCAGATGTAGCTTACGCACTGAGCGTGGTAAGCCGGTATCAGTCAGACCCAGGGGAGATGCACTGGAAAGCAGTAAAGAACATTCTCAAGTACCTGAGAAGGACTAAGGAGATGTTCTTGGTTTACGGCGGAAAAGACCTCAGGTTGGAGGCCTTTGCTGATTCCGGCTTCCAGAGTGATAAGGACGATTCCAAGTCCATGTCGGGTTATGTCTTTACTCTCAATGGAGGGGCGGTGTGCTGGAAGAGCTCCAAGCAGGACACCGTTGCTGACTCGACGATGGAAGCGGAGTATATAGCTGCTTGCGATGCCGCAAAAGAAGCAGTCTGGATGAAGAAGTTCCTAACAGAACTTCAGGTGGTTCCTACCATAGTTGATCCAATACCTCTGTATTGCGACAACAACGAAGCTATAGCTTTAGCGAAGGAACCAAGGTCCCATCAGAAGTCCAGACACATCTTGAGGCGGTATCACCTGATCAGGGAGATCATTGATCGTCAGGAAATCGAGGTTCGGAGAGTTGCTTCTGAAGAGAACATTGCTGATCCATTCACGAAGGCCCTACCCCAGATTCAGTTCGAGAGGCTACTCGAGATCATTGGTCTACGATATGCCAGTACATGGCCCTAGTGCAAGTGGGAGATTGTTAGTGTTTATGCCCTAGAAGGCCATTACTGTATCATACTAGTTTGTATATTACTTAATGGAAGCTTGGGATATTCACATGTATATAACAGTCTTGCTAAACATGGTAGTATGCTACTTGGTTTTTCTATCTTAATATGTGAGTGTACGTATTGATAGAGCTCTTAGGATCTTGCTTGTCTACCAGCGTTGTGATGGCAGTCACACTAGTGGGGGCTGGGTAGTCTACAAGCACATCCTTATTCAGGTCCCTGGTCGTTGGATTATCGAGACAGAGCATCAATACTCCGGAGTAGACTAGTGTGTACGCTTCTCATCCCAGTTGGGGAGATAGTCTGTCCCACAGCCGTCAGTACGTCGTACTGGAGATAGTATACAGGTGCTCGTTGGGTTACGGGTACACCGGACAGGACTCACAGGGAACTGTTGGTTGGTCTTATACCAGTCGTCAGTGAACAGTTCCTAGGTGACATGAGTACAGCATAGTCCGCAGACTTGACACTGCTACTTCGCCTCGAGTGTGTCCCACTGTTCTTAGATTGCTACCCTACCACGGCTCAAAGGAGTCGTGCAAACAGGTAGCAGTTGGGTGCAGTCCCGAGCACTTGGAGGCAGTGACGGTTAGACAGGATTCGTCCCTCCCGGTATTGGGAGTAGATATCGCGCTGTGTCAGAGAGCCATTACGCAAAGTCCCTGGCCAGGGCAAGCGAGATTTGCTGGTAGGTTACAGTAGTTTCTCAGGGTGTAATGGGCTTCGCTCCGACACGACTTATACCGCTATTAGGGGACTGACGCTTGCCGCCCCCCTAGGCCCGATATGCGATAGTCTTGGACGAACGGACCGGACTGTATGGAGATTGTCACAGCAGGCTCAGTAGGAGTTCGGATGGGTTTCCTCATCGGCCTTCTTATCGACAACTACCTGGGGACCGTTACGTACAGCTAGTGCCGCTTGCGGTCTGTGGTTAAACCCACTGCCAGCGTAGTAGTCGAGTCTCTAGAGTCCCACACAGAGAGTTTCCTACTCCAGGCGAAACGATATAGAGGTCGTATGGTTTTACGACAAAGGGTTCGGACGCATACGTGTGTTTACGCACGTACGACTTTCGGACAATTTTTACCAGTCGGCTTTGGTTTAAGCCAGTTACTAGTATCCGGTTATTGGATTTATACAGTCTAAAGTTTTTCCGTATTTTTGCGGATTGGAGGGGCGTTCTCGCAATTGTGCGAGAACCTTCTAGAAGATGGTGACTAAGGAGGTTTAGGTGTCATATGCATTGATTGAGTTTAGTGAGTCATGAGAGTGATTCATCCATATCATTAATGCACAATAAATGATTAATGAGTCATGGTTATGAATCACCATTAGATATTTATGAAACTTGATTATTCATCACTTGTTTTTCTTTTATTGATGAATTTTAAAGCTTCATATATATTATGATAACTTACTATTCTCACTTGATAATATCATTCACATTCTCTCTCCTCAAGCTCACTCTCTTCAAACCCTAATCCTCACCTCTCATGTGTTGAGAACAAGGATTAGTTAGACTAAACAATCCATAACCCTCACTCTATCTCATCTATCTTCTTTGATTAGCAATCCAAGAAGGTTAGTTGCCTCAAGTTTAGAGGCTAAGCTTGGAGTTTTGCTCTCGGGTGGATCATCTACTACATCGAGAAGGCCGAGGAGGACGAGGAGATCGTAAAGCCGAAGGACTTGGTTCGATAGGTATAATCCCTAAGCATAGTAGTTTAGAACAACTATGTGTTTGGTTAGTTATCGTTTAGCTTCGATTCAAGCGGTTAGTCGATGTTTGTTCACTAAACAAGTTCGTTTTTGAAAATTCCGCCTCCCCACAAGTATTGGGGTGTTGTACATCGACTTACACCAACTTCCCCTGTAGACATAAATCTACACACCTGCTCTTCGCTTGCCGATGCCGACGTTGCCATGCGCTTGCTTGTCATCTTGAAGTCCTCGTAAGGGAACCTACACATTATAACGTATCGTATCGCATTATAATCTAATTCAAAACCAAAACGACACACAAAACCAAAAATGTCGCACGAATCACGCATAGGTCAAAACCTATGGTCTACATCTCGCAATTCAACCAAATAACCCTCGATATAGGCGTACAAACGCCAAGTGATCGATACAAAATGAAATTCCTAAAATCTAGAATTTAAAATACGCAAAACCAAACCCCGAAATGAAACATCAACTCATGAAACTAGTCCCAAATTTTGATTGAGGTGAAAACAAGGTAAGCAAACAACACTGGGGTCATGTATAAGGGTCTTATGAACTACAGAATCAACCTGGGCACCCAACTCACCCATGTGGCCGGCCCCAACCCCCTAAATTCCGGTGACCTCGGCCATAGGGTGTTGTAATTGGTTCGTTTTGTCTGGGTGGTCTCGTAGTGCTCTAATTAGGTCACTAAAGTTGTTTTCTTAACTCGTAATTATCCTAGGTCATTCCAGATTTCCCTGCACACCCTAAAAGTTCACAAAACCGACATAACAAGTTTCTGTTTTGGGTTTTCAGGTTTCCAGTTTAGGTTAGTTCTGGGTTTTTAGCACTATGGTTGTTCTATGGTCACTACTAGGCCTCAACTTCACCACCACAACTCAAGAATCCTCAACCCTCTTCTAGGAAATTTCAAAACCCACTAATCTACACTAAAACACTTCTAAACTAACAATAGAAGTTTAGAAACTCAAATACTAATCTAATAGTGTAGGGATTACCTCATTTAGGCCACTCTAGACAGCCCTAGCTCCACAAGTTGTCAAAATCCAACCTTTCTTGGTTCAATGTGTTTCCCTTGAGCTTGTGCATGCTTTTTGTGAAATGAAGATGGGGTTTTTGGTTTCTTTTGGAGGTGTTTTGAGGCTAGAAGTGGAGGAGGGAGATGGGGGTGCCATGGGTGAAGAGGGAGAAGAAAGATGATGAAGATGATGAATGATTGCAATGGCACTTGGTCAAAGAAAACCCCTCACCTTTCTTTCTCATGCCCATCCTTCTTGTCATCATGATACCTCATTGACTTTTCTTCTTCTTGTTTTCTTTTCTATTTTCTTTTCCTTTTCTTTTCTCTTCTCATATAAAACCAAAACCATGAATGAAAATGAAGAGAAGGCCATGTAGGAAAATGTAACACAATGTAAAAATGATATGGTGCATGTTTTGCACAAAACAAGATTAATGCGCGATTAGCGACATTTAACGGCGATTAACATTAAAAGTGCATATAATTATTCATAAAAATTCATAATTTACATAAATTACACAAAGATACGTCTTTTTAGTAATTTCTATAATTTTCCAAATTTTCCCCAAATTTATCGGTATTTAATTTTGCCGCCTTATTAAAATATTTAATATAATTATTATTTAATTATAAAAATTCCCAAAAATAATATTTTATTTTCCTGAAATGTTACAATCTTCCCCCCTTATATAAATTCGGTCCTCGAATTTAAATATAAACCCCTTAAATATTAAAATATTTCAGCAAAAAGTCCAAGTCGTCGGGGCCCCGAAATCACCAATACATAAGACGCATCGTAGCGCAATGCATGCGCATGAACAATAAGCAGGTAACTCAAAATCAAAACTTCGTCAAGCATCCCGCAATCATCGGAGTTATGGCGAAGACACCAATGTCAAAGCCCAAAACAAAACCAACATGGTCTAAATCAACAATGCAAGTAAACATCATTATTATACATGTAATTATCTGAAGGAAATGCATGTCGACCCTTTTAAGTCGATGTGCAATACGCATATCACTGCACAGTGGCGGACGTCTAATATAAGAAAATAACTATACCTATATATATATATATATATATATATTCTTTGTTTAATATTTACGTCCCGCCGTTTTGAAAATAATTTAGAAGGGTTCCCTTGTTTTAAACGCTTCGTGTCATATCAGACACGTAGGTAAATACTGAGACTATAGATCCCTGTTTGGAAATCTCTTCGATAACTCTCAATGCATGCAAAATATATCTAGATACTGTCCTCTGACTAGTCCTGCTCAGTACGAAAACAAATAGCAAATATCATAAAAACGTACTGCTCCGTAAGAAATCAATCCCAAAATGTATTTAAGAATACCCTGTGCCTCTGGTGCGCACGGAAATCGAAATCCATGAATGTGCCATACATGTGCACAGAAACAAAATCTAAGTGTAACGAGTGTGAATGAAACACTTGTCAGAGGCAACGGTGTGCCTGACAGCAATATCATGTGCATCTGATATGCACAAAGAATCTCGATTTTGTGCATTTGGCGTGCACTAAAATCGCATCACGCGCGCCAAATATGCGCAAAAATCCCAATCAAGTGCATAATGTGCACGGAAATACTATCAAATATCATAATCGAAATCAACGGTATATAATAAACCTCAATCCAATCAGGTATACCACGGTATAAAATCTCACAACCATATGCATGAGCGTGCCCAAAATCAAATCAAAATACTAAATGTGCATGGAAACTACAGCGAAAGCATAAGTCAAATCTCATACATACCCTTGGCATGAAATCAAAATCAACATCTCGAATGACATCAAATCGAAGTCGAGTGCAATTGGGGTGCATAAAATCTCAATCCAGTACAACTAACATGAATAAATGAAAACCCCAACCAAGTGCACCCGGTGTGCACAAAACCAAACCTCATATCATGCACTCAACATGCGCGAAAATCCAAATCAAGTGCATCTGTCCCGCACGAATGAAATCGCATCCAATATGCACGGATAAAATCTAAATCATGTGCATCCTACAGGCACGAATGAAAATCGAAATCAAGTGCATGCCACGTGCACAATTAAAATCTAAACCGAGGGCATCCAACACGCACAAGTAAAATCTCACTCGAGTGCATTCGATGCGCACAAAATCCACAATCAAGCGCCTAATATGCGCAAAATCCAACCCAAGCGCGTTGGGTCCGTAAAAAGCATCGAGTGTTGTATCATGCACGAAAATGAACATCAAGTACCAACGCGCCGGAGAACACAGATCTGGTAAAATGAATGCTCAAGGGCATAAATCAAGTGCAACCAAGGTACTGAGTATAATCTAGTGCAACCGATGCACGAAATACCCGCCTGGTGGAATAAACGCACGAAATGCAAGTCTAGTGCGACAATGCACAAAAATACAAATCTGGTGCATCAAGTACACGAAACATCACATACGGTGCATCCAGTGCATGAAATACCAAATACAGTGCATCTAGTGCACGAAATACCAAATACAGTGCATCCAGTGCACAAAATACCAATACAGTGCATCAAGTGCACAAAATACCAAATCCAGTGCATCCAGTGTACGGAGACGCGTCAATAACTCAAATGCGTATAAAAATAACACCGAGTGTACCAAGGTGTATAAAATTGTAAAACGCATGCAACTGCATGCACAAAACACATACTAATGCACTGCAAGCACATGTAAGCTATACCGAGTGCAAAAACCAAATCGTGTGCGTACCATATCCACAAAATCAACCCAACTGTATGAAATCCATGAAATCATAAACATGTGCAGCCAAGGCTCAAAATCAACATCAAGTGCAATAAATACGCACAAATCATAAATCAACACGACGGTGTATAAAAACATATCTCAAGTGCAATAAGTATGCACACAAACTTAAATACCCAGTAGGTGCAACCATGGTGCACAAAAGCAAATATCATGAAACTCGGTCATCAAAACTCAATCATGCAATAAATCACCAAAATACCAAAATCCAGAGTGACAGATACATGATAGTCAACTCACGAAATCACAAATCATAAATACTGTCATCGATATATCCTTCCTTCAAGATCGAGAAGATGTCGGTGCATCCAATGCTAGCAGAGCAAGATATCTACTTGCTTCCTGATCATGGCCTATCGTATGGTGCTCTTAAGCTCTTGTCTCTCACTGCGAATTGCTAAGTACCTAGCCCTTCGGCTCAACGGTCCAATATGGAAACGATAATAGAAGTAGTCCACTTGGCAGGTCTTCTAAAGATCTCTGGCCAACTCTTATGGTCACTCATAACATGTCTCGTCAGCGATGCTGAACTCTGGCCTGCTGGGCTTGTGCAGTATGATTTGATCCTGGGTCCAAGTCTTCTCGTATAGTATTTCCAAAAAGGTCCTGTCAAGGTCTCTCCCCAATCTCGTTTCTGCCGAACTGCCTGGAAGTCATCATCTTTATTATATCTATTTCTTGTTCCGGAACGGCTGCACATTCATCACGACTCCTCCTGGAAGATATACCCATAGACAACGCCTTTGCTTTCGTATCACATCTCTGATATCAGCGGAGTGGAACGTCCTCTCGTTACGATCTCGTACGAACCTCTTACTCCACTATCCTCCAATGTCGACTGATTCGGACTCGTCTTCTCGTGGCTGCATGGACAGCGCTCCAACGGCTATACTCGTATCGGGAGTCTCTCAAGCAATGTATCCCATCACATGATATCTGAATGATGTCGAACTTTTCGACCGACTCGTCAAGGCTCCATAATTCCCCAAGAGCTTAACATCTTGGGTACAGTTTAATAGTATCGAATACATGCCACAACACCTATGGACCAACTGTATAAGGGCAAACCCAAACCTCATTAATGGCGCCGCGAAACTGCCGCAAACCCTAAGGTTCAAAAGCTTTCACATGGTCATTATGTCGAGTTAGTGTTTCATTCTTCTATAGGGTCCGTAGAATTAATTGCATTGTTTTCCGAATATTTTAAACTTGGAAAATGGGTTCCTGACATTCGATCGTCTATATCGACACTCAACGTACCTGCGTGAAGTCCTTTCTAGCTGGAATCAATCAATCTGATGACCTCGCATCGGGGTAGGCAATGAATCATATGTCCTAGTCTTTCATCTCTGGTGACTAGCGATCTTCTATCATATCTCGAAGTACAACTCGTACTGTAATAGCTCTAACATCTCGGGCGATATCTCGTCGTTCGCAGCAACTACTGGCTCATTCTTCTGCATGTTGAACAGTGCCTCAATTATCATGAATAGGCGATACATCAATGGTCATCACTTTCTGGCTGGCCTATATCAGTGGCTCTATCCTCTGGTGCTGACCTGCACGTCAGAGTAATCTCGTAAAAGCGACCCATCAAACGCTCATGGCGCGAAAACACAATAAAACGACACCTCTATGCAATCTATGTCCCTGAAATCACGCCCTGGTCAGTCCTTGTCCGTGACGAGCTCGTGCTGACCGCAACTATAACCGCAGCTCTCTCTGCCCGTACAATCGTAGTAACAAAACAATAACTAGTACTGATGAGGATAGATCATAGGAATGAATATAAAACTGTGCAAAGAAATGTACATCCTAAGGCTTTCTAAGCGGACTATCGTATCGTAAGTATGCCGCGGAATATACACACGGTACATCACTCTACTTGAGTCACCTACTCCATCAACCAACGGTCATCCTACACTCATGTAACGCTTCGAAATTCGTTTAGGTTAATTTCGCGTTAGTTAGTAATGATGCGTGTTTTTCATAAAAACCCGTAAAACTTATTTCTTTTGTAAACTAGTTCTAATTGTGATGAGAGGTGTTTTTATATATATTTGAGGTTTATTAATTATAATTTAGTTTGTGTTCACCTTGATTTGAGTTTTTCCTTAATTGTCTTCCTAAGCTAGGTTTTGTGTACACATGCACACGTATCTTTTTTTTGTAACCTAAGCTAAGTGTTGGCTTGTAACCATTTTCTTTTCTTCTTGCATGGTTCTTTTTCCCCAAATAACCAAGTCAAACCCTTTCTTTTTAAATTTTAAATGAAGAATGGGAGGTATGGTGGTTAGGTGAAATGGGGGATTGACCTTTTGACCACACCTCTCTCTCTCATTTATCTCTTTTCCTCTCATTTCTGAATCCCTGCAGAGAGCAGCTGCAGCAGCAACATTTTCATCATCTTTTACTTCTCCTTTCACTTCTCTTTGAATCCATATACAAACCCTACACAAAAACCCCATTTTTACTTCACAAAAACCATGGAAAAATGGCTTCTTTGACGACTTTGGAGGCAAGTCAGTGCATGTGAGGGCAAGGGCTGGAAAATTGAGTTCCCTAGGATCTTTTGATGGTATCAAACTCACCCATAACACCTTAGATCATAACTTATAGTTTTGTTAGCTAAAAATCGTGTTTTGTGCATTTTTAGTGCTAATGAAGGGGGATTAGTGATATTTTTTGATAAGTTAGCATGTATATGGCTTGTTTAGCTTAGTTATGGGTTGCTAGTGTTGTTTTAACTCAAGATTTGCTTCAGGTTTCACTAAAATACCTTAATGTATCGATTTAGTGTTAAATTAACTTTTTAACTAGGTTTTGGGTTCTGTGTGATCTGCTTGTGACCTGATGGCTTCAGGAAAAAATTGTATTTACTGGAGCATGTACACTATAGTTAGAGAACACACGAAGCACGGGAGCCCAACTCCCTAGGTTGGCCGCCAGAATATTCATTCTGGCCACAATTTGCGGCCAGATGGGGGACCTGGGTATTAGGGTTTGCTGTGTGGGTGTCTGCTATTATTTTAAGACTTATGGTATATGCAATTTTGAAAAATTCTATCTGTAGGAGAATCTGGAACCATTTACCCTATTTCGTATATTTTTAACTTTCGCGACACGTGTGACACGTGAGTGGGTTTGGGGTTTTCTGCGTATCGCAACGTGTCGGGGTAGCTTCAAGCGTGTAATCACACGTTTTAGCATATCACACACACACACGCATTTGGTTCGCGACGCGGGTTTCTCGTTTCGCTTTAATGTCGCGTTTTTGTAGATTATAGCTTACGTGCATTATTTTGTGAAATTCTAGGTTCGCAGGAAAGTACGACGGACGCCGCGAAGAAAGGGAAACAAGTCGTCGGCTACACCTAGCATGAGACTACGGTGAGTAGATTTAACATCTACGGGGAAATCGCCCGTATGGCGTTAAGCGTCAGGGCTTGATAGGCTATAGTAGTTGCATATTTGCATCCATATACCTTAATTGCATACTGTAGTTCCTGCTATATTATATATATGTATATGAACTTAGAATTAATAACACACCGCACTGTTACTAACGGTTCATGTTGAACGAGCACTAATCTGCATGTTACACACACACCGTTAGTAATTGCCATGACACTCACATTATAGAACTGCCATGAACGGTATATTGTAGCTCACCTGATATATCGTGTGACATGATTTTGCTACTTGTGCACATACTCATTTGCATATCCGTACTTATGCATATTCAAACTGTACCTATCTAGATAAGCTGATTTTTGGGTAGAACTGGGGACCGTATGAGACCTTTTGAAACACTGAATCTATTTTAAAGAGCGGTTTCTCCCTTTTACTTATGGTACGACTTTTGATGCATATATCACATCGCATGGATTTACGCATTATCTTTGGATTTCATGTGATTTCTGGATTTGAGGACCGTGGGGTTAATTAAGAAAATATGCACTATTTTGAAAACCCGGCTCCTCTTGATATTATATTTTGGTGCGTCCACCACGCGTTTTCTCGGTTCTGAGACGTGTGTTTGAAACCCGATTCGAGGAGTTGGATGATCCGTTTGCGGGTTCGTGGTCGACCCGGTATGGTTCCCCGGGGCGAGAAATGTTTTTCATGGAGCAGACGATGAGCCTGGCAGGGTGGCAAGTGTAAGACTACGGTAGCGCCCCGGCCGCCTTTTTGAGGCCAAAATGCGGAAACGAAAAATTTTCTAAACTAGAAACCAGCGCTATCGTATGCTTAAAACCTGGATCGAACCATTAACCTACAACTAGCTATCTAGAGAAGGGATAGAAAGGCTATACCGATCGATCCGTGTCCTTCGGTCTTTGGCCACCATCCCAAGCTCCTCGCGGCATCTCCGGTCTCGATCTCCTCGTCGGAAAGGGCACCACATCTACGAGTCTTTTTACGGGCTCCCGCTTCATATGAAGCAACTCGGGCACGAAGTGTGCTAGCCGACGTGTCTAAGGTGATGTAGAGAATGTTTGTGATCACTTTGTCTCTTGCATCCATTGATTTGGATGGAGGTTAGAGGTGTTGCCATTAATGGAGATTTTGAGCTAGAGGAGGAAGAAGAAGAAGAAGCTTTCTTTTTTTCCTTTTTTGATATATGATTGATAAAATGAGAGAGTGTTGTAACAATAATACAAGACCAACCTCCTCATGGCAGCCCCCCTCTCTCTCTTCTTATCATATCACCACAAATCTATCACATTATGTGACACATGCACAAAGAAAGAGACCATGAGTCACCACTTGTGCATGTGTCACAATAAATGCCCCTTATCATGACATATAGCTCACAATTTCCATTTACAAACATTAATCCAAATGTTTGCAATAATAAAAAGATATGGCAACATCTAAAGTAAACTCATGACGGATCACAAGGATACCCCTCAACTGTATATACATACCTGCATCCGCATTCCGACTGAATGCGAATGCGATGAGACTAAAGTAATCCAACAAATCTAATACTAGGATCCGGCTTAAACCAAAGCCCATTAGTATGATCCGCCCGATCATGATCCGTGCACTAATGCACGTATATGATCGGACCCTGCCATATATCATACGGCCTCTACAACGTTTCGCCCGAAACTTGAGAAACTGTTTGTAGGGGACTCTAAAAACTCGTCAATACTTTGGCTGTGGATTTAACCACTAGCACGTCAGTGGTATTAGCTGTGCTTAATGGGCTACCAGGTATTGACCAAAAGGGAGGTCGATGAGCGAACTCATCCTGACACCCTACTGAGCCTATCAGTGACAATATCCATACAGTCTGGTCCGTTCGTCTATGAGCATCGCATGGCGGGCCTAGGGGGTTAGTAAAAGTCAGACCCCAAAAGCGGTACAAGTCGTGTCGGAGTGTAGCCCAGAACACCCTGAGATACTACTGGAATACCTACTAGTAAATCTCCTGCCTTGGCCAAGGAATTCATATAATGGCTCTCCTAGATACAGCACGATCTCACCCCAAATACCAGGAGAGACGAAACCCCTACCGATCCGCTCACTGCCTCCATGTGGCTCGGGACTGTACCCAACTAAAACCTATTTGCACGACTCCTTTGAGCCGTGGTAGGGTAGTAATCAAAGCACAGTGGGAACTCACACGAGACAAATGACGATCTCCGGTCGATGAACTAACCTGTACACATGTCACCAGGGAACTGCTATCTGACGTTAGGTATAATACCAACTAGCATGTTCCCGGCGAGTCCTGTCCGGTGTACTCATAACCCAATGAGCACCTGTATACATCTTAGGTGAACCAACTGACACCAATGGCTTGTGGGACCGGCTACCGCCCCTTGTCGGGGTCTCGACTGTATATACTAGTCTACTCCGGAGTATCGATGCCCTGTCTCGAAAACTCCCACGACTAGGGACCACTTTAAGGATGTGCTTATAGACCCAAGTCCCCACGTATATGATCGCCATCATACTGCTGGCCGTCAAGCAGGAATCCTAAGGGCTCCACCAACGTGTAATAGTGACCTGTAATGTCACCTAAAGCAGTACACGATGATAAAGATGAACCGGATAGCATACTATCATCTTGAGTAAGACTGTCCTACCGGCATAGGTCCTCCCTCAATCATTGCAATCGCGTGCCTGCGATCCAATAATTGACTCTGAGGGCACTATATCCAACAATCTCCCACTTGCACTCAAGGCTAATTATTGCGATGTCGCATACTCACATCCCGTGTAATACCGAACACCTAACTCCTCTACTAATTAGTTTCGCAAAGCCCGTTTGCGAAACTATTGCGTTCGAGGAATAGCCTCAGTGAGTGGATCCGCCCTAATGTTTCTTTCTATGTCTCTCTTTATCTCAAGTTCACGGAGAAAGCCATTTCCCGAAATGAGCAATGCCTTTCTTAGAATATGTCTGGATATCTGATGGGACCTAGTTCATAAATGGACTCCAAATCCAAACTTCTTAGACTGTATCGTCAACTGAACTTAATCAGTATCCTGCGCCATGCCTCCCTCAGTATCCGCTTGGACCTCCTATCCAAACAATTGCCCCTCGTCAGAGGAAAAACTATAACTCTGATAGTCACTCTGTCATCCAGGTCACCTTGGAAGCTTGGAATGATAACTGTCCCCCGAAAGAGGCGGTTGTTATCATATTCCTAGAACATCCACTTATGTTCTAAAACTGCTTCCGAACGTTTCTCCAGGATAGGATTAATATCAACTTATTGAATCTAGTGCAAAAACATAACGTCTGGTGTGGTACTTGACATTTCATGATTGACTCAATTGCCTAAGCAAGTGATCTACCAATCATGCACATCCTTCTCTTCTTTAGTCTGTAAGACACCTTTAGAGAGGGTGACTCCATCATTTGAAGGTACACCACCTTGCCAGGAGTCATCCATTCTAAAGCACCTTTAGAATGTTGTCTAAGTACCCAGATTGGGAAACTACCTAAATTTAGATCTAAAACCATAGATCTAGTAACCAGAATACCTGATATAATATCCAAGTCCTTTGTGGAGAAACCACTCTGTGACAGCCAAAGTATAACCGATCGTAGTATAGGAATTTCACTTCCTACTCTGTGTATGTCAGCAAAATACCAGGACATAACACCCTACTACCTTCTTAACAGATCCATCCTCTATTCTGATGAAGTCAAACCTATGACTGTCACATCAGAAATAGATGATCTATCTCCGCTATATCTGCTTTAGTCCATAAATAGACATAAGCTACTTGTCCACCAATGCTTCCGCTGCACCCACTGACAACAACAACCCTCTGGCAGAGTCATATACATGTGCACTTCTAAAGCTAGTTTAGAACAACGCTATACACATCCTCCTGCCGGGTCTCACAGTCTGGAACAACATCAATGGCAAGCCTGGGTAAACAAGTACCTCCCTGTCACCCTCCTTGAGCATACCGAAGTATCTCTCGAGTTCCTGAGGCTACCCACCATATCTGTGGAGTGGCAAATGGAATATCAATCCAGATTGAATCTTTAGGTCCTATTAAATTTTCAGTAATCGTTTGCGGTTCTGGAATCACTTCCAGTTCCACCATACTCCCACTACTGTTTTTCTGAAAAAATCCATTTTACCAAAACTGTGGCGAGTCAAGAACGATATCACTATTGATCTTCTAGATGGTAGAAAATCAACCCTCGTCATAGCCCGGGTCAACCCACAAACTGCCATTATAGAAACGTGCATTGAGTTATCCAGAGTCTGGTTTTAAGCATAAGCCGGACAATTCCCCGTACCATAACATTGTTAAGATATGAACTATTCTATATCCAATATAGAAAGAGAGGCACTGATTTAATTGGAACCAGATTCAAATCATGCAGCTGTCTCCACTGCATGTCAACTAAATAGAGAGCGACTGATCAGCATTACTCAACTTAGGAGTGCTTCCAATTATGAGTAACCTGAAAAAGAAGCAAGTTTTCTTAATCATTACTATCAACTGAATACCATACACAAGTATCTACATCTTCGATCACTTTGAAGAATCCTGATACTTGCAATACCTGGTTCTCTACTTTACTCTTATACGTATAACTTCTCAAAACTTAGACCATGCATTTCTATGAAACACATGTCTAAGAACTAGAGAAGTCACAAGTAAACATAATATAGTACGAGTACCAACCCCTCTGTCCTCTTGGACAATGGACAACATACAATACTCTGTATATGTCCCCTGAGTCTAATAACTCATTCCCCATGTGTCGTAGGTTGAAAACTGTACTTATGGTTAAGAAGAATTATACCGCTGTTTAATGCTTCTTACCTAACCATCCGCTGATATAGGTAAATGTCATAGACATAATTTAAAAAAGTTATATCTCACTTTATAAAAATAAACGTGCAGATATATCAATTTGAAATTGGTGCAAAACAACGGATATTCAAAACAAAATATTTGCCGTCCGGCAAACAACTTAGGCGATTTCCTCAAATATCACCAATTACAACGAATCCCGATATAATAAGGATAATCACCCAATTCCTAATAACTTACTCCCACTCATCATCTGTAAAACCATACAGATGTGAGAATCAAACCTGGTAAATACATACCCAGGAGCAAGGACTAATTGGGAAATCAGTTTTCTTTTAACAATAGACAGTGAAATTGAAACATGTAAATGTTTCGAAGGGGTATCCGGGTATTCTTAGTAATGCCTCTTCCATTATCAGATTCACAACTCTAACCGTATATTTCTTTGCGATCTCTCTAAATCCCTTTATATGTCTTTAGTCATTACCTTCTGTACACCCATTTAGGCCAAATGGTTTCCTTCCTTCCCTACCGTTCGGCACCAGCCTATGGTTTGGAAGAAGACTATCCAATAAGCATAATGGGTGTACTCTCCTAATCCTAGGAGTACTCATAACCTGAGAGAAGGTGAAGATAAAAGACATCTGAATAACATTTATTCCTATTTCTCCTGAACCAGAATCCATCCCCGAACTGGAACAAGTTCCTTCGAGTTCGTATATAACCATACGATGGAGTATCCAATAAACTGTGGATCTTCGTAGTGATATGGAGTGTTCTGGAGAAATACAAAGGTGATGTAGGATTGGCGACGAAATACTTGGTTTGGTCGTGAATAGCAGTCGCAATTTACTTTGCCCTCTTACTAATCCCTTTATTTGTCTTTACTTAATACCTCCTGTACACCTTTTAGGCTAAATGGTTTTCTTCATTCCCTACCGTTCGGCACCTGCCTATGGTTTGGAAGAAGACTATCCAATAAGCGTAATAGGTGTACTGTCCTAATCCAAGGAGCATTCGCATCCCGAGAGAAGGTAAAAGGAAAAGACAACTGAATAGTCCTATTCATTTTCTCCAGAACCGGAAACCATCCTCTAATTTGGAACAAGTTCCTTCGAGTTCGTATATAACCATACGATGGTTTTATCCAATGGAAGTGGATGTTCGTAGTAATACAGGGTGTTCTGGAGAAAAAGGGTAAAAGTAGGAGTGGCAATAAAGTTTGCAACTCTGACAATCCAAAAGCCAGTGTTTTAAGAAGGTTCGGTTAACTTGGTCACTGAGTTATAGTCAAGGGTCGGGTCATGGACGCTGCCAAAGAGAGAGAGAAAAGAAACACTCTGCATGCACTCTAACCTAGATCAGAATGGTTATCAATTTATCTAATCAGGAAACCTCCCACTGTATCGTCAAATTCTCCTCCAAACCTGAAAGAAGAATTAGTCGGGATCACCCGAGGAGTAAGCCAACTCATCAGTAGGAATCGGGATCCAAGTATCATCGCATGATAACGTGATGGAATCCACTCACGTTATCACACTCCAGAAGGTATGCGCATATCTGGCAAGTTTCAGTTTCTTTAGAAACTCCCGATGTGATTTTTACCCCATGCTCTTATGATCTTGACGAAGGCCAACATATCATAAGTCACATGTCAAGTTCTACCCGTCATTGTCAAGGTTAATTTGAACCCACCCATACATACCCTCGATGAAGGCCAAAATAGTAGTACGACTGTCCCAAACTAACGCATCTATCTATGCAACAGAAAAGTAACAAGCAGCTACCATACACTATGCCTTGACGAAGGCCAACATACATAGAATGAATACTAAGTGCTACCTTTCTGAAATGACAGAGGGCTACGAATGGTTTTTGGCGAAAAACCATTGACGTAATGAACTTGATATCGTTGAAGGAACTGAATAACTTTTTATAAAAATATAGTGGCGAAAACCTTTGCTAAAGAGGTCACTCCCGGTGAAGGGATCTCGGCTCTTTCCCCATAGAATAAGGTGCAGGATATTCCAACTGAATACCACGATGCAAAGAAAAAAGCAATCGGCTATAGTGAAGTTATTACCCTGACACAAACTTCTGTCCAAAGGGTCACTCCCGGTGAGGGGATCTCGGCCCTTGCCTTGTCGACTGAGGTGCTGAATATTCATATCCGAATACCACTGTGCAAAACAAAAGAAAACGTCCTTGCAATAACAGCTTTTTGAAAAATGTTCCAACAACATCAGAATAAGTTTGTTTAGCTTGCATTGATCCGAATCAATGCAGTCCCATCAATTAATCACACCACAAAAGAACGAAAATACGATGTACGTATATGCCATCCGCTTTCGCCACTGGGTCCCGTCATCACCCGTTAGGTTACTTAACTAACGATAGAGCGGGGACTGGACTAGCGTGGATGCAAAAAATGTTAGTTATATGTATGCCCTAGAGGCCATTACTATACATATGATGTATATTGTAGTGGATGCTGGGACATATATAGGGAGGACTTTCTTGCTCGACATGATAGTATGCTATCTGGTTGAACTTTACCTTAACGTGTATGCTGATTGTCTCTCTGTTACATGTTGGTAAAGCCCTTAGGATGTGTGCTTGACTACCTGGACTATGATGCGGATCAAACTAGTGGGGACATGGTAGTCCATAAGTACATCCTTCAAAGTCCCTAGTCGTGGGTGTATCGAGACGGGGCATCGATATACCAGAGTAGACTAGCGTATACCTTCTCGACCCATACAGATGGGCGATGGATGATCCCATATCCATTGGTGTTTGACATCGGAGATGATATACGGGTCCTCAGTAGAGACTGGGTATACTGGACGGACTCGCCGAGAACTCCCAGATGGTATTATACCTCACGTCAGATGGCAGTTCTCTGGTGACACTGGTACAGAGTAGTCTGTTGACCCGAGATCGTCATAGAGTCTTGTGTGGTTCCCACTGTGCTTTGATTTCCATCTTACCACGTCCAAGAGGGCGTGCAAAACGGTGGTTTTTGGGTACAGTCCCGAGTCACATGGAGGCAATGAGCGATAGGAGGGGATTCGTCTCTCCCGGTATAGGGAGTTGATGTTGCGCTGTGTTCGATTGGCTATAACAGGAAATCCCTGGCCAGGGTTGCTGAGATTTACTGGTAAGTGTTACCAGTAGTTTCTCGAATTGTTATAGACCTCATATCGACACGACTTATCGAGCTATTGGGGTCTGACGTTTACCACCCCTAGGCGAGATATGCGACAGATCAGACGATCAGACCGGACTGTACGGTAGTGTTACTGGTTGGATTCACTGGAGTGTGAGCGGGCTTGCTCGTCGATCTTCAGATCGCTCAATACCCGGGTGGCCGTTACGTTTAGCAGACCGCTTGCGGCTTGTGGGTGATTGATATGATCATCATCTGCTGCCGGCGTATTGACGAGTCTTTAGAGTCCTACACAGAGGTTTCCTGGATCAAGCGAAACGAAATAGGAGCGCATATGAGATATGTGCGGGACCGAGAATGACACCAGTATGTGATACTGTGTTTGATTCTCGCGATATGTGACATTGATCGGTTATATGCGATATAGCCGGGTTATCGGATCAAGTGTTGATTCGATCAGATGTTACTGTTGATATTAGTCGGTTATATGTGATATGACCGGATCATTAAATCAAGTGTTTGATTTAATGATTTAATGTATAATTATATATTTGATATATTACTTAGCATTAACTAGTATCGGTTCACTTTAGAAGGATTTTCTCACTTGGATGTACGAGTTGTATATGTGATATACTTTTTGTGCATTTTATTGTATCATGTTTGATGATGCATG
Organism: Agapanthus africanus; assembly: GCA_030015575.1. Lineage (NCBI taxonomy): Eukaryota > Viridiplantae > Streptophyta > Magnoliopsida > Asparagales > Amaryllidaceae > Agapanthus > Agapanthus africanus. Next base: position 363,011,160 of record JASDDO010000001.1, on the reverse strand, counting down.
TTTACTTGGTTAAGTGTAAAGAATTAAACCATGGTTAAACTTATGATTAGGGTTTGATTTCCTTTTCTCATTTATTTATCTATTTATTCATTTTGGAAAATAGATGGAAAAAGGAGAAAAGAATGGTGGCTTTTTTTGTTGTTTAGTGGAAGCTTCATGAAACCTTAACCCTAACCATTCCTTTAACCTTAGTCAATTCTCTACACATAACCATAGTTACAATTATGATAAGGATGGTTTTTCTTTTCTTTTCTAATTAATCTTATCATAATATTCTTCTTCTTCTTCCTTGAACTCAAGAAGAAACCTTCACTTCATCAATGGTGGATTGATGAAATGAGTGAGAAATCCAAAACTAAAGTCTACCCACTTCCTATTTCTTCATCCTCTACCTCTTACCAAGTAGTAGAGTGTGTTTCCTTCACAAGTTTTCAAGACTTGGTGAAGGTGGAGCTCGATCTAGTGATGCTTCGACGTAGATCATCTTCGGCACGTCGTCGACGACCTAGCCCGTCCATTCTCCGATGAAGCCGACGCTAGAGCCCGGATTTGATTTGGAAAGTGGAGAGGACCACATCTCGGAGCTGTGGAGGTGGAGGACCGGATCTACAAAGGTTGTATTTCCGTATCTCTTAGTTAATTGTTAACTAGTTTATGTTTTCGCCTAGAAATCTAGCCGACGATCCGTTAACTAGGGTTTCTCGGCACCGTATTTTTGTAAAATGGCATGTTCGATGCCTTGTGAGACCTCATTAGGATGTCTAGGAACCCTACAGTGGTATCAGAGCCTAGCTAGAGCCTTAGGCGAAGTCTAGACGGAATTTGAATCCCGATCGAACCCGAAACCCCATCTTTCCCATGCTCTCTGTCCTTTTTTCAAAACAGTGCATTTTCCACATTAAAAATATGCAGAAAATCAAGCAAGGTTTTATATGAATTACTGTGAAATACGGGGGCCTAATTCAACAAAACCACCGCGGAACCGCGGCACGAGCTAGGCATGTGCGGCGGTTCCGCGGCCGAATGGTTTCCCCTTGCGTTGACTTTTGCACAGTAATTCATATTTAACAGTGATGTGTTCTCTGGATATTTTTAATATTTATTCAAGAGTTGAATAATCTGGGATGTTTTGGAGCTTCGATGATTCGATCGGGTTTATCAAATTTTGTCTATGTGGCTTTCCGGATAATTTTTTAGAATATGTTAAAAAGTTCGACCGGATATAAATACCCAATTTTTCCCCTGTCGGGAAATTTCCAAGTGTTGGATTTTTCCGTAGTTTAACGACGTTCTAAGTAGTGCAAGTAACTCGATGGACCCTCTAGAAGACAACAAACCTTAACTCGATTATGTGACCGTCTTGAACTGCCCTTTGAACCTTCGGGTTTGGGGCAGTACGGCGTGCCACATGTGAGGCGTTGGCTTGGCCCTTCTACGGCTGGACCGTTGGTACTGAGGCACGAACTGAATGTTGTTAGACTTATTTCATGTGTTGGATTGTATCGGGAAAACTTGGGTGTTCGATTGTTCGATCGGAAAGTTTAACATTTTCTATTTATCCGGAATGGGATACAATAATTGGAATTCACAATAAGTTATGAGATAACTGAATGAATGTTATAAATCAAGCACTTTAGTCTCACTTGATCGGTTGCCACGGAATTTTGATGTGATCAAAAGTCCGTCACAATCACGTAGCGTACGCGGATACTCGCCGGGTAAACTTAATAGACAGCCTCACTCCATAGCCCCGACCAAGTGACTGTAGGAGAACCCCGTCGCCGAAAGCATCCGTTCGGGTGCTCGCGGCAGCGGTGTTCCGCCTTGGTGCACTTCGTCGCCGGTATCGGGGGTGCGGCCGTCTACTGAAGTTTGCGACGAGCATTCGATCAGCCTGTCGGGAATCTTGCTGAATTGCCCGACTTGATATTGAAAAGTGTTTTCGATAATGAGACTGAAATGCGGGGTTTATAATTGTTAGGCATGCGATGTCTAAAGAATTCATTGGTTTAGGCATGCGATGTCTAAGAAGGTTGCGGATTCCAACTGTTGTAGTTTTACACTTTCTTTTCTGTGACCGTAAGTGTAATATATGATATCGCCGGTTTCGTTGCTATATGTCAACGACAATTGGGATGCACATATTTACTTACGTTGATGACATGTGATGTTATGTGTTGCTGGATATGTTATATTGGATCGTCGTGTTTGAATAGCCGGGGGTTTTTATGTGAGATGAGTGTTTTTCATTTTCATTCATGTAAAAACTTGTATGTAATATTCTTTTATTGGGGCGCTTCCAGGTTGCGGAAGTTGTCACCTCTTGTATATTATTTACTTTTCCGCACTAGGATAGACCCAAGGAGGAGGGCACAAGTAACCGGGTTCTGGAGTCCAGTGGGAGACCAACTCGAGGAGTCGAGTCCGGGTCTCCTAACTCTAGAATTGGTAGGGTTGCTTGCCGCTCTCGTAGGGGTCTAGGGGTGTGGGTTTGGCTATTCATCACGACCGTGGAATCCGTGTTTTATACTGGCTCGTATTGAAAACACGGACGTCCTAGTATATCCAATATTTCATATGTTTCTTCTGCTGCGATATCTGTGATGTGATCATGTGATGTTCTGTGATAGATACAGTATATAGTATATATGATATATTATGTAGGCGTTACTTATGTTTTACACCCGCGCTAGCCCTGCCCCGCTCTGCCGTTAGTTACCTAACCTAACGTCCACGAGGGGACATCGAGGCGAATGCGGATGGCATAAGTGTACGTCATATTTATCTGTGATGTTTAGGTATTTAAATGATGGGACTTCATTAATGTGATTAATGAAATAAAAGAAACCTAAGATGTTGTAGAATCGAATTTCAAAATAAAACAGGTAGCTACAGTTCTTGCTTTGCACAGCGGTATATATGATATATCCTGCACCTTATTCGATAAGGAAAGGACCGAGATCCCTTCACCGGGAGTGACTCCTTTAGCAATAACTGGCAGATGCTACACACTCGGTTTGTCTTTTGATTGCTTTTAAGAGTTTTTGCTTTGCACAGTGATATATATGATATATCCCGCACCTCATTCGACGAGGAAAGGACCGACGATCCCTTCACCGGGAGTGACTCCTTTAGCAAAACTAGAAAAGCCTCAAAAGAACTCCATTTCAAAATCATTCGATTCTACAACGATATCAAGTTCATTACGCAATAGGTTTTAAGAAAAACCTGTCGTAGCCCTCCGTCATTTCAGATAAGTACTAGTTAGTATTCGTGCTGCGGTAGTTTGGCATTCGTCAAGGCGTAGTGTGCGGTAGCTAACTAGTATTTATCTGCTTATGCATATGATGCAGATTGGATTAGGGTATTCGTACGGCGTTGTTTGGCATTCGTCAAGGGTCGTGCGGGTGGGTTTAATTCGATCAAGAAATGTACGGGTTGAACTTGACTAGTGGACTATGGGTTGTTTGGCGTTCGTCAAGGTCATAGAACACTAGGGGTAAAATATTATCGGGAATTTCAAGTGTTGAAATTTGCAATGAGATTGCATACCTTCTATGAGATATTTGGATCCCGATACCCGCTGTGAGTAATTGTTACTCCTGGGAGAGTTTTATACATTACAATTAGCCGATCAAGTAGGTGTCTAGAAAGGTGTCAACGAGGTTACGCCTCTGGGAAAACGAGGTTTACATTAATTAGGTTCGTGCGAAAGCACGGGGGACCTCCCTCAAAGTACCGACACTGGCCTGGCTGAAAGATTGGCTAACTTGTAGTGTATAATTAATCCCGGCTAGTCTTTCCTTTTAAGGTTCGAAGGAAGATTTGATAAAAAGCAGTGGGAGCCATCCTGATTAGATAAAATAATAACCAATCTTTTCTTGCAAGAGCGCACGCTGAGTGTTTTCTTCTCTCTCTCTCCTGGTAGCGACCATATCACGCCTTAATCAAGATAATAAAACGGATTATTGACCGAACCCGCTTGTTATACTGAGCTGGGGAACGTTGGTCCCGCTCCAACTTATAATAGTTATAAGACAGAGCAGGAAATTGGGGATTACCAGAATTCCCGTGCCGCCCAAACGAAGAGAGTGCATGCTGATGCATCATCTTCGGGTGTGTTCATTATACAGAACTGTTTCTCAGTATCCTCTACGTCCTGGGTATGTGATACCAGATCAGGATCCCAGATATGTAATCTGTTACATAGGGCTACAGAATGGTAGAAAACTGAGAACGGGTGATAAGTTTCATGAGGCAGAAAACGGGGCAAGTGTTGCAGCCAAGTCTGTTGGTCACTGTCACCCTGTATTACCAATACATTGATTCTGAACGAATGTTATTAGATACCGAACCTGATATACAAAATCATATCAGTCTCTTTATTAGTAAAGAAATGATAAAATTTTGTATTGTTGGATAATGTTTTGAACATTTCCTATATCAAAAGTTGATCGGTTCAGGCACGTTATCTAAAAGCATTGATGTTCTAAATCAAACTACAGTTCTTAGTATATGGAACACACACAAGAAGAACAGTTCAGAAATGAACGAATCCTTCTTGAGGCATTTGTAGACTAGGTCATATCAATGCGACCCGACTAGCTGAAGTTACATTTAGATGCATATTTAAATCAGTTTGAATTTACATCTTGTGAAACTTGCCAGTCATGTCACAAAGATACGATGACCATAGCTCTGTTTACTGGAAGCAGAGAAAGAGTTAGTAAACTCTTGGGACTGATACATGATGATGTATGTAAGGACTCCTGTCTACACATGCCAGGACTGGTTCTTTGTACTTCATTACATTCTCTGATGATCTTTCGAGATTCAGACCTATGTTCCTGTTGAAACACAAGTCCGAACCTTTTGAGATATTCACAGAATATAAGCGAGAAGTAGAGAACCAAAATACGGGTAAAAGTATTATGTCCTTTGATATGATTAAGGAGGAGAATACTTGAGCACGGAATTCCTGGACTATTCTAAAGGAGAATGAGATTCTCTCTCAGCATTACTCCTCCGTATACACCATAGCACGATGGTGTATCGGGGCGGAGCAATAACACCCTATATGATAAGGTGTGCTCTATGATGAGTACTACTGAGTTACCTATTTCCTTTTGGGAGTTATGCACTTGAGAAGCTGCATACCTATTGAATAGGGTTTGATTCAGATCACAGCCTACCACTCCATATGAGATATGGAAAAGGAAGAGCCTATTTCTTAAGTTAGTTTAGATTTGGGATTGTCCGGGCTATGTCTAAAAGCAAAATCCGGACAAGCTCGAGGCAAGGTCTGTTATGTAAAACTGGAAATGTTCCAGCTATACAAAACTGCAGCTGACGATTTGACAGAACCAAAGGATTCAATAGTTACCAACGAACCTCAGCCTCTCCGCCGATCTAGTAGGGTTCCTCACCCACCTGAGAGATACTTCGGTTTCTCGATGACAGTGGGAGCGAGGATTGCATCATGAGATGATGACCCGACTAGTTTCGAGCTGGCCATCAGGAGTAAGACTCTGTAAGAATGGCTGGATGCTTAGTGATCTGAGATGGAATCCTTATACACCAACAAAGTATGGACTTTGGTTGCTATATCTGAAGGGTTAAATCCCCATCAGGAGAAAGTATATCTTGAGAAGATTACTTGGTGTAGATGGAAAAGTTGAGACTTTCAAAGCTAGACTTGTTAAAGGTTTTTGTCATCAACCAGGCGTGGATAATGATGAAACCTTTTCAGTGCCTATGCTTAAGTCCATCCAGATCCTACTTGCCACGGCTACATACCATGACTACGATATCTGGTGGTTGGGTGTCATGACTGTTTTTCTAAATGATGTTTTAGAAGAGAACGTCTGTAAGTACACAGCCAGAGGGCCTCGTAGACAGTGGGAGCAGCGGAAACGTGTACAAGATACTTTATAGGATAAAGCAGGCATCGCGGAGTTGGAACATCTGTTTTGATGTGGTAGTCAAAGAGTTTGACATCATCAAAATGGTAGATGAACCTTGTATAAACAAAAAGGTAGTAGGGAGTATGGTGATGATTCTCGTAGAGTACGTGGATGACATGCTCTTGATAGGGAAGGAGTTTCCTATGCTACGCTCGATCAATCTCCACTTATCACAATGATTCTCCACATAGGATCAAGATGATACCTCCTAAATCCTAGTTTTTGGATCTATGAGATAGATCTAAATGGATGTTAGGATTCTCACTAGTTGTAGTGAGATGGTATCAATCGATCCTGGGGAGAATCACTGGAAGTGTTCCAGAGTGATAAGAACGACTGAATGTCAGTCACAGGCATTGTCTTTACCCTCAGTAAAGGGACGGTATGTTGGAAGAGTTCCAAGCTAGATACCGTGACATACTAGACGATAAAGGCTGGATACATCGCTACTTAAGATGCTACCAAAGAGGCTGTTTGGGTGTATATTGGTTCATGAGATGAACTATGTTCCTCTCATTGTGTGACAATGGAGTTGTGGCTTATGCCAAGGAACGCCGGTCCCATCAGTGATCCAGACATATTCTAAGGCAGTATCACTTGATCATGGAGATGGTTGATCTCCAGGGAGATCGAGGTTACGAGAGTAGACTCAGAGGACAACACAGCGGATCCACTCACAAAGGCCTGTTCCCAGAGAGAGACTTTTATGGGATGGTTGAGTATGAGATACTACAACCACTGCTACAGATGGCCCTAGTGCAAGTGGGAGATTGTTAGTTATATGTATGCCCTAGAGGCCATTACTATACATAGGATGTATATTGTAGTGGATGCTGGGACTATATAGGGAGGACTTTCTTGCTCGACATGATAGTATGCTATCTGGTTGAACTTTACCTTAACGTGTTTGCTGATTGTCTCTCTGTTACATGTTGGTAAAGCCCTTAGGATGTGTGCTTGACTACCTAGACTATGATGCGGATCATACTAGTGGGGACATGGTAGTCCATAAGTACATCCTTCAAAGTCCCTAGTCGTGGGTGTATCGAGACGGGGCATCGATATACCAGAGTAGACTAGCGTATACCTTCTCGACCCATACAGATGGGCGATGGATGATCCCATATCCATTGGTGTTTGACATCGGAGATGATATACGGGTACTCAGTAGAGACTGGGTACACTGGACGGACTCGCCGAGAACTCCCAGATGGTATTATACCTCACGTCAGATGGCAGTTCTCTGGTGACACTGGTACAGAGTAGTCTGTTGACCCGAGATCGTCATAGAGTCTTGTGTGGTTCCCACTGTGCTTTGATTTCCATCTTACCACGTCCAAGAGGGCGTGCAAAACGGTGGTTTTTGGGTACAGTCCCGAGTCACATGGAGGCAATGAGCGATAGGAGGGGATTCGTCTCTCCCGGTATAGGGAGTTGATGTTGCGCTGTGTTCGATTGGCTATAACAGGAAATCCCTGGCCAGGGTTGCTGAGATTTATTGGTAAGTGTTACCAGTAGTTTCTCGAATTGTTATAGACCTCATATCGACACGACTTATCGAGCTATTGGGGTCTGACGTTTACCACACCTAGGCGAGATATGCGACAGATCAGACGATCAGACCGGACTGTACGGTAGTGTTACTGGTTGGATTCACTGGAGTGTGAGCGGGCTTGCTCGTCGATCTTCAGATCGCTCAATACCCGGGTGGCCGTTACGTTTAGCAGACCGCTTGCGGCTTGTGGGTGATTGATATGATCATCATCTGCTGCCGGCGTATTGACGAGTCTTTAGAGTCCTACACAGAGGTTTCCTGGATCAAGCGAAACGAAATAGGAGCGCATATGAGATATGTGCGGGACCGAGAATGACACCAGTATGTGATACTGTGTTTGATTCTCGCGATATGTGACATTGATCGGTTATATGCGATATAGCCGGGTTATCGGATCAAGTGTTGATTCGATCAGATGTTACTGTTGATATTAGTCGGTTATATGTGATATGACCGGATCATTAAATCAAGTGTTTGATTTAATGATTTAATGTATAATTATATATTTGATATATTACTTTGCATTAACTAGTATCGGTTCACTTTAGAAGGATTTTCTCACTTGGATGTACGAGTTGTATATGTGATATACTTTTTGTGCATTTTATTGTATCATGTTTGATGATGCATGTTTACTTGGTTAAGTGTAAAGAATTAAACCATGGTTAAACTTATGATTAGGGTTTGATTTCCTTTTCTCATTTATTTTTCTATTTATTCATTTTGGAAAATAGATGGAAAAAGGAGAAAAGAATGGTGGCTTTTTTTGTTGTTTAGTGGAAGCTTCATGAAACCTTAACCCTAACCATTCCTTTAACCTTAGTCAATTCTCTACACATAACCATAGTTACAATTATGATAAGGATGGTTTTTCTTTTCTTTTCTAATTAATCTTATCATAATATTCTTCTTCTTCTTCCTTGAACTCAAGAAGAAACCTTCACTTCATCAATGGTGGATTGATGAAATGAGTGAGAAATCCAAAACTAAAGTCTACCCACTTCCTATTTCTTCATCCTCTACCTCTTGCCAAGTAGTAGAGTGTGTTTCCTTCACAAGTTTTCAAGACTTGGTGAAGGTGGAGCTCGATCTAGTGATGCTTCGACGTAGATCATCTTCGGCACGTCGTCGACGACCTAGCCCGTCCATTCTCCGATGAAGCCGACGCTAGAGCCCGGATTTGATTTGGACAGTGGAGAGGACCACATCTCGGAGCCGTGGAGGTGGAGGACCGGATCTACAAAGGTTGTATTTCCGTATCTCTTAGTTAATTGTTAACTAGTTTATGTTTTCGCCTAGAAATCTAGCCGACGATCCGTTAACTAGGGTTTCTCGGCAACGTATTTTTGTAAAATGGCATGTTCGATGCCTTGTGAGACCTCATTAGGATGCCTAGGAACCCTACAAAAAATATACAACATGTACTAGTATATATATCAATATATAATATTCGCTCAAGGCGTGATAAAATGCAACATCACAGAAATGTAATAAGCATCACAGAATAATACAGATAATCTGGGATCCCCGGGTTTCATAGAGCCGCTACTGAAACCCGACGTTCCCCTGGTCGTGTCGATAGCCTGTGCAATGAAATCCTAGACCCTTATGGGCACGGCAAGTTACCCGCAAAAACCTAAAGCGAGGCAGCCCCCTTCAACAACATGAATGGACCACCCAGCAATTCACGGAATCCGGTAACTTGGGCACCCCTCCTTGGGTCAACCTGTACCCCCTACGAGTGCGGCGAATAGCCCGCCAATTCTAGAGTGAAGCCCCTTCCGTCTCAAAGCCATGCGATGCGGGCCCGTTGCCCTCTAGAACCCGGCTATCCGTGCACCCCACCTTGGGATAATCCTAGTACAGAAAGTAAAAATATACAACGGGTACATCGACCTCAGCCCAGTTGTGCCCCAAAGAATAATATACAAACAGGCAGTGACGGCAGTCCACATGTCGGACGCTCGCCCCGCAATATCAAATGTACAAATACCACCAAACTGTACTACCATTGCATCCAGGCTATCCACCATGACAAATCCGCAACATCAAAACACAACACAGAACGTCAACGTGAATGTCGCGTTCGCAAATCCGTCTAAAAGAGCTATAGCAATTAGACAGGATTTACCGCTCGAATGACATTCACGGTCGCAGATATAATGTAAATACTGTGAACTAACATGTTTAAAAATTTCGATCGACAAAATTTCCCGATGTAGGCCCCAAGCACAATTCCCAGTACTCAAACAAATCTGGACCCAAACAAAAATTACCAGAAACCGCATTTTCAAGTCAGAAACCACTGCGTAAAAAACGGTGCCCTAAATCTACTGTAGCACGGCGGAACCACGGCCAAAACAAGGTTAGTGCCGCGGTTCCGCGGCGCTATGACGAGATCATTGTATCAAATTTCAACAGTGTTCTGTAAAACGCCTGCCTGATTTTCTGACGTACTTAAAATAATTTTTAGAGCACAAAAAAATTTCGACAGAAACTCAGAAATTTAAAATGCAGGTTTTGAAAATTTCGTTCGATCGAAGTTCTAAACACGTTAGAGCAAGCTAGTAAAGGTTAATGGCGTGGCTCTGATACCATGTAAGATTACGATAGCGCCCCGGCCGTCTTTCCGAGGCCAAAATGCGGGAAAAAAATTTCTAAACTTGAAACCGGCGCTATCGTATGCTTAAAACCCGGATCGAACCATTAACCTACAACTAGCTATCTAGAGAAGGGATAGAAAGGCTATACCGATCGATCCGTGTCCTTCGGTCTTTGGCCACCATCCCAAGCTCCTCGCGGCATCTCCAGTCTCGATCTCCTCGTCGGAAAGGGCACCACATCTACGAGTATTTTTACGGGCTCCCGCTTCATCCGAAGCAACTCGGGCATGAAGTATGCTAGCCGACATGTCCAAGAGGATGTAGAGAATGTTTGTGATCACTTTGTCTCTTGCTTCCGTTGATTTGGATGGAGGTTAGAGGTGTTGCCATTAATGGAGATTTTGAGCTAGAGGAGGAAGAAGAAGAAGAAGCTTTCTTTTTTCCTTTTGTGATATATGATTGATAAAATGAGAGAGTGTTGTAACAATAATACAAGACCAACCTCCTCATGGCAGCCCCTCGCTCTCTCTTCTCATCATATCACTACAAATCTATCACATTATGTGACACATGCACAAAGAAAGAGACCATGAGTCACCACTTGTGCATATGTCACAATAAATGCCCCTTATCATGTCATATAGCTCACAATTTCCATTTACAAACATTAATCCAAATGTTTGCAACAATAAAAAGATATGGAAACATCTAAAGTAAACTCGTGACGGATCACAAGGATACCCCTAACCTGTATATACATACCTGCATCCGCATTCCGACTGAATGCGAATGCGATGAGACTAAAGTAATCCAACAAATCTAATACTAGGATCCGGCTTAAACCAAAGCCCACTAGTATGATCCGCCCGATCATGATCCGTGCACTACTGCACGTATATGATCGGACCCTACCATATATCATACGGCCTCTACAATGTTTCGCCCGAAACTTGAGAAACTGTCTATGGGGGACTCTAAAGACTCGTCAATACTTTGGTTGTGGATTTAACCACTAGCTCGTCAGTGGTACTAGCTGTACGTAACGTGCTACCATATATTGACCAAAAGGGAGGTCGATGAGCGAACTCATCCTGACACCCTACTGAGCCTGTCAGTGACAATATCCGTACAGTCCGGTCCATTCGTCTATGAGCATCGCATGGCGGGCCTAGCGGGTTGGTAAAAGTCAGACCCCTAAAAGCGGTACAAGTCGTGTCAGAGTGTAGCCCAGAACACCCTGAGATACTACCGGAATACCTACCAGTAAATCTCCTGCCTTGGCTAAGGACTTATTGTAATGGCTCTCCTAGACACAGCACGATCTCACTCCCAATACCAGGAGAGACGAAACCCCTGCCGATCCGCTCACAGCCTCCATATGGCTCGGGACTGTACCCAACTAAAACCTGTTTGCACGACTCCTTTGAGCCGTGGTAGGGTAGTAATCAAAGCACAGTGGGAACTCACACGAGACAAATGACGATCTCAGGTCGATGAACTAACCTGTACACATGTCACTAGGGAAACTTCTATCTGACGTCAGGTATAATACCAACTAGCATGTTCCCGGCGAGTCCTGTCCGGTGTACTCATAACCCAATGAGCACCTGTATACATCGTAGGTGAACCAACTGACACCAATGGCTTGTGAGAATGGCCACCGTCCCTCGTCGGGGTCTCGACTGTATACACTATTCTACTCTGGAGCATCGATGCCCTGTCTTGAAAACTCCCACGACTAGGGACCACTTTAAGGATGTGCTTATAGACCCCAGCTCCCACGTATATGATCACCATCATACTGCTGGCCGTCAAGCAAGAATCTAAAGGGCTCTACCAACGTGTAATAATGACCTGTAATGTCACCTAAAGCAGTACACGATGATAAAGATGAACCGGATAGCATACTATCATCTTGAGTAAGACTGTCCTACCGGCATAGGTCCTCCCTCAATCATTGCAATCGCGTGCCTGCGATCCAATAATTGACTCTGAGTGCACTATATCCAACAATCTCCCACTTGCACTCTAGGCTAATTATTGCAATGTCTCATGCTCACAGCCCGTGTGATACTGAACACCCAACTCCTCTACTAGTCAGTTTCACAAAACCCGTTTGCGAAACTATTGCGTTCGAGGAATAGCCTCAGTGAGTGGATCCGCCCTAATGTTTCTTTCTATGTCTCTCTTTATCTCAAGTTCACGGAGAAAGCCATCTCCCGAAATGAGCAATACCTGTCTTAGAATATGTCTGGATATCTGATGGGACCTAGTTCATAAATGGACTCCAAATCCAAATTTCTTAGACTGTATCGTCAACTGAATTTAATCAGTATCCTGCGCCATGCCTCCCTCAGTATCCGCTTGGACCTCCTATCCAAACAACTGCCCCTCGTCAGAGGAAAAACTATAACTCTGACAGTCACTCTGTCATCCAGGTCACCTTGGAAGCCTGGAATGATAACCGTCCCCCGAAAGAGGCTGTTGTTATTATATCCCTAGAACATTCACTTATGTTCTAAAACTGCTTCTGAACGTTTCTCCAGGATAGGATTAATATCAACTTATTTCATCTAGTGCAAAAACATAATGTCTGGTGTGGTACTTGACATTTCATGATTGACTCAATTGCCTAAGCAAGTGATCTGCCAATCACGCACATCCCTCTCCCCTTTAGTCTGTAAGACACCTTTAGAGAGGGTGACTCCATCATCTGCAGGTACACCACCAAGCCAGGAGTCTTCCATTCTAAAGCACTTTTAGAATGCTGTCTAAGTACCCAGATTCAGAAACTACCCAAATCTAGATCTAAAACCATAGATCTAGTAACTAGAAAGCCTGATATAATATCCAAGTCCTTTGTGGAGAAACCATTGTGTGACAACCAAAGTATAACCGATCGTAGTATAGGAATTTCACTTCCTACTCTGTGTATGTCATCCAAATACCAGGACATCACACCCTACTACCTTCTTAACAGATCCATCCCCTATTCTGATGAAGTCAAACCTATGACCGTCACATCAGAAATAGATGATCTATCTCCGCTATTTCTGCTTTAGTCCATAAATAGACATAAGCTACTTGTCCACCAATGCTTCCGCTGCTCCCACTGACTATGATAACCTTCTGGCTGAGTCATATACACGTCCACTTCTAAAGCTAGTTTAGAACAACGCTATACTCATCCTCCTGCCAGGTCTCACAGTCTGGAACAACAGCAATGGCAAGCCTGGGTAAACAAGAACCTCTCTGTCACCCTCCTTGAGCATACCGAAGTACCTCTCGAGTGCCTGAGGCTACCCACCATATCTGCAGAGTGGCAAATGGAATGTCCATTGTTCATACCAGAATATTGCATTTAATATCGTCCATTCTTACGCTCGTTTGTTTATAGATAGGTGCTTTTAATCCGTATTTGCTACATATTTTCAGGCTACAGGTTCCTAGTCCAAAAAAACGCAATTGATACAAAATCTCCACTGTTACGCCAAAATACAAAACATCTGTTGACAGCAGATAAAAGCCGGGTTCCGGTCATCCGTATCCGTCCAGTGCCGCGTACCGGTTCCAGAGACAAAACATATGACAGTGGTCATTCGTGTCTCGGACAAGCACAGAGCACGAGGGGGGCAGCACAAGAATCAATGGGTGCGCGGAGCTTGAGGGAGAAAAGGTCAAAAGTATTATTTTTGATGCCATTTTGGACCGTTGCAGATCTGAAACAATTGTGGAAGAAATTTTCAATTTGGTACATGTAGAACAACATAAGATGGCAACACAAGAAAACCCAGAAAATTCGAGACCACAATTCCACAAAAGAGCGGCGGAACCGCCGCCAAATGTGGGTTTCCGCGGCGGATCCGCCGCGGTTTTGTGTCATCATCTGAACAAATTTTGGGGGTAGCTTTGTCATTTCATTTGGGGCCAGAATATTGCCCTAGGGTTTCAACTATCCTCCTATAAATACCCCGGTTCTGAGCCATTATAAGGGATGAATTCTTATGCCCACTTTTTATTAGGATTAGTTTAGCTTCTTCTTCTTCTTCTTCATTCCTTCCTCCATGAAAATTGTAGTGAGAGCTTTTTGAGTGGATGATGAAATGAAGATGAGGGTTATTTTGTATCATCATTTTGCTTAGCTTCCCCCTTGAGCTCTCTACCTTAACTTGATCTATCAATCTCTTAAGTGAGCTTGCAAGTTTAAGCTTTGGTCATTGATCTCAAGGGGTTGTATCATTTTGGAATCAATAATGTTCTCTCTTTTGTGCTTCATTCTCCATGAGTTCTTTGCCTTTTCTTGATCTTGCAACCTCTTAACTGAGCTTGCAATTTTAAGATTTGGTTATTGAACCCATGTCTTGTTTTGGGTTCTATGGTTCCTAGTTTCATTTCTTGCTCATTTACTTTCTTGCACTTTAATACTTGCTTTACTATCATGCAACTTTAATTCCATGCACTTACTTAGTTGTAATGCTTTTTCCTGTCTTCTCTTTTTGGTTTGTTTTGTGAATGGTTGTAATTATGTGTTGTTAGGAATAAATACGATATTGTAAGTTAAGGTTTCTTTGCCCATTCCCTTTTCCCGAATTTTCCATTGAACTCCGTCTAAACATTACGCAAGCGCTCCGTTAGGCACCCTACCATACCAAGGTAACGGTGATTCCTAACCGCGACCGGTTGCGTTCGGTTTGGCCGGAGGCGAAAGCAAGAGACAAGAACGGACGGACAAGGGTCAATAAGCCGGATTTCACGAATACCGTGCTTAAGTACCCTAATCCACGTTGTTGCCGATTGCTCTAGCTTCATTCGTTATGTTTGGCTCAAAGGTTTTGAATACGGATTTCCTTAGCTTACACTTTTGTGTCATTTCCTAACAACTTTACTTGTGCATAAAACACATAAGGTAGATATGAACAATTCCGCCCATGCGCATTAACTCGTTATGAAAAGAACGTAAAACGCTGCGTCTTCCTGCGGATGACCCGTGCTCAACCGGCTAGCTGCAAAGCGACACCGTCTTGATTGCGGTTAACTAAAACTCTATCAATCAAATGGCGCCGTTGCCGGGGAGACGGTAGCGTATTTTCTTTCTTGTTATTCGGGTTAATATTCTTTTTGTATATATTTATAAATAATAAAAAATAAAATCTTTTTGTTATTTTTGATAATTTTTGTGTGAAAGTGTGCAGGCTAATCTGGAGCAAGTACAGTAATCCAAAAAGAAAACAGTGGTTTTTATTTTGGAGAAAAGAAGAAGTGGAGTTCGTTGACCAAAGACAAATCCCCAAGTCAACATTTTTGACCGCGGTTCAAATCCCCAAGTCAACATTTTTGACCGCGGAACCGCGGTCAAAAGGTGCCTTGAGCGGCGGTTCCGCGGTCCCATTGAGGCCTCTGTGCCAAATTTTTTCTCCATCCCTTTTTCTTTTCTTTTATCTTCTCTGTGAATTCTACCATACTGTATTTTCTGCAGGTTTTTGCGGATTTGCGAACTGCGATTGTGGGGAGCAATGTGTACTTCAAGGCTAAGCTGATTGCAAAGTACAGTGCCAAAGATCCGGGTAGTTTGACCCGCGCAATCGAACTTTTCAAGCTTACCGGATTTGATTCAACGGGGGTTTTCTAAACCTGAAAACTTAACGGTACGTATTTCTTAAACACCTTCTTCTCAAATCCGACGCATCCAATATACTATTCTTTGCAGGATTCTTTGCAAGTTCGCTAGCAAATGCTAAAAATTGACTAACTCGTATTTGTTGCAGTGCCGTGCTTAAACTAAAAAAAATGATTGTTTGATTATTTATAGAATTTTTATTGAATTACGCATTGCATACAATAATATGGACTTAAGGGCAAGCGAACCCCACAACATACGGTAAAGGATTTTATCACCTTTTCCGTGGCCCACAAATCATGAACTTGAGCATAACGTTTACCCACAAAAATTTTAAAAGAAACTAGCCTTTAAGCCTTAAGGACTTCACGCTCACTAGGAGAAGTTAACTGTGTTTAGATCACTGCTTCACGGTATATTGTTTACGGGGTGTCTAGGAAAGTGTTAAACGGCGATACCGCCAAAAGAGAAAGGGTTATTTAATTAAGGACCTTCGCGAAAGCGTCGGAAAACCTCCCCTTATCTCTGCCCTTACCTGGCCTCGTGATCAGTGTATCTTGAGCCCGTTTCTCGACAAAGTTTTACTTCGACAATACAGTTCTGGAGCTTGTCTAGTTGACCTAGGTGAACCGTAGACTGATTAGGTGTGTGGTATTTTTGTGTCATGATTGTTTTTTTTTGGTCCAGATTCTTTTTGTGTGTATATTTCAATCTTTTGTTAATAGTTAACTAAAAAATTTTAAAAAAAAAATCACATTCTTTTTTCCCCTCCTTTTCTCTGCCTTTCTTTCATTCTCTCTTCATATCATGGATACCCAACCTCGCAAAACTCTTGCCGAACTTTTGTACCGACAACCAGACATTACTTCCTACGGTTCTTGCTTTGGTCGAATTTCGAACGACCCCTCCATGCCCAAAATTTCACTGAAAGATCGCATTGAAGCGTCTAGGACAAACACTTGCACTCTGCATTCCACTTTGTATCAACCTTTTCAACCTCCCGCACCCGCTTATGTTGATACTCCTTTTGCAAGTCGTCCTTTGTCCATCGCTGAACATATTGAACAATCTCATAGCCGATCTTTCACTCCTTTCACCACTACAAATTCTTGGGATCAACAATTCCATTCACCTTCATCTCCAAATGTTGATCCTGCTCCTGTCCAGCCATTCAATTCCTACCAGTCCTACCCGACTTTTGCACCTTCCCTAGATATTGCTTCTGAACCGCCATTTGGGAGTTTTCTGTATCCAAACAACTTTGAATCTTTTACTGAGACCCCTTCACAACCCATGTCTAGTCTGGAACAGTCATTGGAAGACTTTAGGGTAGCGTCGTACCAACAGATGATGGATTTGAATGCGTCCATGGCCGCCCTCATACAACCTAATGACCCGGTAGCTAGTTTCCAACTAGCTCCAAATTTCCCAATGTATTGTCACGATCCGAAAGTACGGAACGTGACCGGCACTTAGATTACGAAGCGTCTAGAGGTGCCACGTAACCTAAGTAAGCCGAAGCCCAGAATCTAAACCATAAAAAAAAAAGAAGAAGAAGAAGCAGTAAAAGAAAACATGAAGGAATAAGTTTAAAACATCAGCAAATTTTCTCAAAAATTTCGGCAGAGTCTCCTTTGTAAAAACTGGCCCCAAACGGGCACAACAAGTATAATATACATAAATAATAAAAAGCATCCCCAAACGGGTGCTAGCTCAACGCCAACTGGCGGAAACAACCACAACAAGCACAATAATATACAACGCCAAAGGGCGAGGCTCAAAACTCAAAATAAAACAAAACCACCAGATCAGAATAATATATGCGCGACTCTAAGGTCAAAATAAAAGACTTGTCCAATAAACTTATCAAGTAATACAAGTATGGTTGATGGAGCTTACTAGATACAAATGAATGAATAAAAGTACAATGGTGGTTCGGATACAAGTGAACCAACCTACCGTGCAAATCACCCTGAAGAAAAGATGTGCCAACAAGCTGCCACGGAAACCTGTACATCGAACCTGAAATAAAATTTGGCACAACGGGGGTGAGTTGCCAACTCGTGAGTAGAAGACATCTACGAAAAGAAATCGAATGCACGACGCTGTCCTAGGTCATAATAATACACTATAATATCCCAATCATCTAGTAATAGCAGGATAAAACTACGTGTAAATGCAGATACTCCGTGCTCGTGTCAGTGCCTCATATAATACTATGCCATATGAATGGATATGCATGCACCATGAATATAAAATAATCAATCCTGAAATCCAGATATATCTGTATAAGAAATCTTTAACTGTTATTATAGTAAAATGTGTATAGGAATCTGAAATCTCAACAATAAAATCCATGGAAATCCATGTAAAGCATCGACACAAACATGTAAATCTCAAGTCACATAGTCTTAATACCTCGGGCTCCGTCAGTCCGAATCGGCCCATATAATCAAATCTCACGACAACGGTCGGTATCCTCCGGATATCCGCCGCGCCTGACATCACAGGTAGGTAGCCTTCCCCTGCCAGGCTCATCGTCTACAACTCGATCTTCTTGCACCGGGGTACCATACCGGGCCCACCATGTACCCGAGACGGTTCATCCACTCCTCGAATCGGGTCTCAAAATCCAACAGAAAACATGAAATCTCATGGTTGACGACACATACATCATGAGAAAACCGCATCTTATTTTAAAAAGAGAGGAGGAGAGAGAGAAGTTTTTATATATTCTTGCGGTTTTCCCCGAAAATCCAGAAATCTCATAGAAACCCAAATCTCAAAATCATGAGTAAGTATATGATAAGTGTCGGCATATGCCCATAATACTGCATGATGACATGAAAATATGAATGCATGAATGTCTAAGTAATAATTATCATGTCTATACTAATATCAGAGAGTAATCACAATATTATATCGGTCAAGTTGTTAACTGATTCTATCAATAAAAGATAATATAATCTAAAGTGTACGTGACATAGCAATTACCGATGATGATGTGTGTGAGCCGGCAAATGAGTGTGCGTGGAATATGCGCATCATCGGTAATGGTGCTGGTGTCCTAACAGGTAAGGTTTATATTGATTATAGCAGCATATGTAAGAACATGCACATTATGATTCCAGTGTGAAAGTAAGACGGATGTATGTTATCCACTCATTTGATATACCATTACCACTACCACTATATGACTCAAACCTAATCTAGTGTCCATCTAACCTCCTAAGGAACAAAACCTAAGAAACTAGTCAATAAGAAACAAGAGTCTACCTAAGCTCTGAATCAATATTTCTAATAGTCGGCGATCCGGCCTCAATAGCGTCACGTACGTAGTACGGTTTTCTCGAATAAAGAGTGCGGATCAATCATCATATTTATGCCTCGTACGGTAAAATCTATCGTACGGCGTCCTAATATCATGGTACGGGTCAAGTATCTCCTAGGTGTCTCATCATTAGTATAATGTCATCATCAACACATCTCATGATCAAGGTGCTAAACTGTGATCGCATACATCAATAATATATTATTGCCATCATAATAAGCATCATTGGTTTATCCTCAGAAATATCATGTCATATGTATCATATCGTCCTCAAGTCACACCTCTATGATATCGACATCAGGTCACACCTATATGATGTCGTAATCAAGTCATACATATATCATATCGTGATCAGTCATAAGTTACAGTCCGGGTACTATTTTAGAGTCCCATGTACCTCAATATCATCACCACCCATTATAATTTAAGTATACATGTTCATTATCTCATTCTCTAATGATCCGCTAACACTTAATACGACTGTATAGCCAAGAATCACGGCATCAAGCCCAGTTACATCGTTTCATCATACCTCGGATATCATATCACATCAATGTATCCCATATACGTGTTGTATATATATATATACCTATACCTCGTCCTATATATATATATACATGCACGTATACACCATGTCGTTTTTCAGTGTGTGCGTGTGTGTGTTTCTACCTGAAACCTACGAGCCTCTTCAAAGGTATTCATCTTCTGATATGGTTTTCCTAAATCAGTTTAGTCCAGCCTAGGGTCATTACTAGGGTCCTACTCATTAAGAATCTAGGGTCACATCTGGTTTCCTAATGTCAATAAGTACTATTCCTATTCTACGTTGCGGGGGTGCTAAACGCCATCCACCCGACTTCCCCCCGTAGATATGCATCTACTCACCTGGTCCATGTCTGTCGAAGACGGTGTCGCCATCCTCCTCTTCATCGCCCGCGGTCTACGTGAGGGGTACCTAAATGCAAACATACAAATAGCATCGTAAACTGAATCACATACAAAAGTCAAAACGATGCAAGGAATAAGCATAGGTTAAAATCTATGTCCCGTCCACGCAAAAGAACCAAATATCGCTCGATATCGGCGTACAAACTCTGATGGATCGAAATAACATCAACAAATAACTCGTAGTTTTAAAACACATTAATTATATTATAAAACATGATTCAATCCATCGAAACCCTAAAATCCATCAAACCGTCCAATTTCGTAAAACCCGAAATACCAATTTACCGTTTTTCATCAAAACTTGACATTTAAATGAAACCAATGGTCATAAAACTCATTAAATAGCATAACTAGACTATACAAACCATTACTATATTTTTATTACACAAATTTGTATTAATTTGAAATTTCTAGTTTGCAACCTTTAACAATTTTCAACATTTTTCAAGCAAAATACCACAATTCCACCACAAAACGTGATTTTGCATGAATTATTGTATTAAACTACAATTCATGATGATAATGATATAATGAAACCATGATTATATTTTTAATTTCATTTATATAGGAATTTCTAAAATCTAGTTTACAAAATACTAGCATTTTATTACTATTTTCCAATTATCAAAAGAAACTAGTGATCAAACTAAGTTTTTCTTTCCATTAACATGCTAATATTCTCATTAAAACTACCATATAATGATAACAACCTTAATAAGAATTTTATTTTACCCACAAACACATTTTAGAAAAATCTAGTTAGCTAAATAGCTTGATTAAAACAATTTGAATAAACAATTTATTATACAACAACCATGCAAGATTTTTCCACTCTAAAAGATGTTAAACTAGATATTATAACCTTATTTAATTAATAAAAACCACAACTTGAATTTACAAACCCTAACTTGAATTTTAAAATTTGCAACTAGAATTAATTTAATAAATCTAATTATGCTTTAAAAGAAACATCTAATAGAAATAAAACAAAAGAAGGAAATTTATACCTTCAAAATATGAAATCCAAACATGAAAATGAGCCTCCAAAATGCATGCTTTCCCACTCCAAAATCCATGTAAAGAAGAGCAAAGAACAAAGGGTAGGAATTTATTAGGATTTTGTGGAATTTTAATTGAATTTTTGATATATTTTTGATGAATTTTGGAGCAAAATAAAATGAGGAAAATGGGGGCTACCATGGGGGGTGAGGCCGGCCATTTTTGGAGGTGAGGGAGAGAAGGAAGAGAGTGACAAAAGTTGTGTAGAAGTCTCCACCAAAATATCACTTCATTATGTCTTTTCATGCAATTCTTTATTTTTCTTTTATTTCTTTACTATAGCAACTCAAGAAAGCTCTAGAAAATAGGAAAAATTTGCAAATAAATTTTTCATGATACACACTAAATTCTAACATGCCATGGTTCATTTTTACAAATTAAAACCATTTAAATTTGTAATTAACACTAATTTAGTGTAAAAATAAAGCTTATGTTAGTATTTAAAATAATTAATTTAGGAAAAATATTTAATTAAACTAAAAATTTATAAGTGGCTAAATAAACACCATTTACTAGTAATTACATAATTAAAATAGGTATTTTTGAAATTATAATGAAAAAAAATCACGGCTAGGTTTTACGAAAAATACATTTTACTTTGCTGAAAATCATAAAATTCGCTTAAACAATTTTATTCATTTAATTATTTTTAAAACGTTACAATCTTCCCCCCTTTAAGAAATTCGGTCCCCGAATTTAAATTAAAACTCCCCTTCCAAATATTAAAATATTTAGCAAACACTCAAATCGTCGGGGCTCCGAAATCATCAGTACATAACTAAAATCAACTCCGTCAAGCATAACGCAATCATCGGAGTTATGGCGAGAATAAAATATCAAAACCCAGTATGAAAACCATCATAATATACATCAATCTATAACTTATATATAGTTCGTATCCTAGTAAAATCGCATAAACATCATAATAAAGAAGCATACAAAAACCCCTCTTGAAAATCGCCGTGCAATGCACGTGTCACGGCATAAGTAGCGGACGTTTATTTTTTTTTAAAAAAAAAGCTATATATATATATATATCTTTTATTTAACATACACGTTCCGCCTGGTTACTAAATCAAATAATAATGATTATGAAACATACTGCTCAAACTGAAATCAATCCCAATAATATCATAAAAATATCATATGCGTCCGGTGCGCACTGAAATCGAAACCAAATAGAGATGCCATAAATACACAAAAAACAAAACTCAGTGCAACAGGTGTGCACCAAAAACATCTGTCAAGTGCAACGGGCATGCACGACTCAATATCAGGTGCATCTAATCTGCACAAAACCCCGATTTAGTACATCCGGTGTGCACAAAATCGCATCAAGTGAGCCAAGTGTGCGCAAGAATCTCAATCAGGTGCACATGGTGCACGAAAACATACGCCGAATATTAAAATCGGAATCACAGTACGAAATGCATGAAAACTACGTCGAAGCATATGTCAAAATCATATGTAACCCATATGCACGAAATCGAATCAAAAATCTCAAAATGTATAAAACCAAATCGAGTGTACTGGGTGTGTACCAAACAACATCCATACAACTGATATATGAAACACAAATAGAATGTAATGAAGGTATACATAAGAAATACCAATCGTAGAACAAAGTCCTCAAAATACCAGAATCCAATCAACGAAAATATGAAATTCAAATCACTAAATCACAATCGTAAACACTATCATCAATATCCGCCTCTTTCCTCTGATGTCGATTGCTTCGAACTCGTCTCTTCGTAGCTGTGCTGACTGTGCTACCCACGGCAATACTCATATCTAGAGTCTGCCACGTAATCGATCCCTTCACCTGATAGCCGGACTACATTAACTTTTCGATCGATCCATCAAAATCCCATAATTCCCCGAGAGCTCAACACTCAAGTACAGCTTAAAAATATCCGGTACATACCCCAGCATCGATGATCCAGCCGTGGAAGGGTAAACCCAAGCCTCACTAATGACACCGCGGAACTGCCGTAAACCCTAAGGTTCAAGGGCGTTCTCGTGGTCATTATGTCGAGTTAGGGTTTCATTCTTCTAGAGGGTCCATCGAAATACCTGCATGTTCTTCCGAATACTTTAAACTTAGGAAAATGGTTTTTCTGATAATCGTTCGAACCTTTTAACTTCGCCTGGACACCATGTGAATACCCTTCGTCCGCACGCTAAGCAATGCTTCAATCCTCAAGAATAACCAATACTCTAATGGTTATCGCATTCGAGCCGCAGCTCCCTCTGCCCGTGGTAACAGAAACCACCATCCGATATCGACGAAGATAGATCAAAGGAACGAATGAAATACGGTGCAAACAATGTACATCCTAAGGCTCCATAAGCAGAGTAGCGTATCGTAAGTATGCCGCGGACCATACCGACGGTACGTTACTCTACCTAAATCGCCTACTCCATCAACCAAGGGTCACCTAGACTTATACAAGGTTAAACCTAGCGCTCTGATACCAAATTTGTCACGACCCGAAAGTACGGAACGTGACCGGCACTTAGATTACGAAGCGTCTAGAGGCACCACGTAACCTAAGTAAGCCGAAGCCCAAAATCTAAACCATAAAAAAAAAAAGAAGAAGCAGTAAAAGAAAACATGAAGGAATAAGTTTAAAATATAAGCAAATTTTCCCAAAAATTTCGGCAGAGTCTCCTTTGTAAAACTGGCCCCAAACGGGTACAACAAGTATAATATACATAAACAATAAAAAGCATCCCCAAACGGGTGCTAGCTCAACGCCAACTGGCGGAAACAACCACAACAAGCACAATAATATACAACGCCAAAGGGCGAGGCTCAAAACTCAAAATAAAACAAAACCACCAGATCAGAATAATATATGAGCGACTCTAAGGTCAAAATAAAAGACTGGTCCAATAAACTTATCAAGTAATACAAGTATGGTTGATGAAGCTTGCTAGATACAAATGAATGAATAAAAGTACAATGGTGGTTCGGATACAAGTGAACCAACCTACCGTGCAAATCACCCTGAAGAAAAGATGTGCCAACAAGCTGCCACGGAAACCTGTACATCGAACCTGAAATAAAATTTGGCACAACGGGGGTGAGTTGCCAACTCGTGAGTAGAAGACATCTACGAAAAGAAATCGAATGCACGACGCTATCCTAGGTCATAATAATACACTATAGTATCCCAATCATCTAGTAATAGCAGGGTAAAACTACGTGTAAATGCAGATACTCCATGCTCGTGTCAGTGCCTCATATAATACTATGCCATATGAATGGATATGCATGCACCATGAATATAAAATAATCAATCCTGAAATCCAGATATATCTGTATAAGAAATCTTTAACTGTTATTATAGTAAAATGTGTATAGGAATCTGAAATCTCAACAATAAAATCCATGGAAATCCGTGTCAAGCATCGACACAAACATGTAAATCTCAAGTCACATAGTCTCAATACCTCGGGCTCTGTCAGTCCGGATCGGCCCATATCATCAAATCTCACGACAACGGTCGGTATCCTCCGGATATCCGCCGCGCCAGACATCACCGGTAGGTAGCCTTCCCCTGCCAGGCTCATCGTCTACAACTCGATCTTCTTGCCCCGGGGTACCATACCGGGCCCACCATGTACCCGAGACGGTTCATCCACTCCTCGAATCGAGTCTCGAAATCCAACAGAAAACATGAAATCTCATGGTGGACGACACATACATCACGAGAAAACCGCATCTTATTTTAAAAAGAGAGGAGGAGAGAGAGAAGTTTTTATATATTCTTGCGGTTTTCCCCGAAAATCCAGAAATCTCATAGAAACACAAATCTCAAAATCATGAGTAAGTATATGATAAGTGTCGGCATATGCCCATAATACTGCATGATAACATGAAAATATGAATGCATGAATGTCTAAGTAATAATTATCATGTCTATACTAATATCAGAGAGTAATCACAATATTATATCGGTCAAGTTGTTAACTGATTCTATCAATAAAATATAATATAATCTAAAGTGTACGTGACATAGCAATTACCGATGATGATGTGTGTGAGCCGGCAAATGAGTGTGCGTGGAATATGCGCATCATCGGTAATGGTGCTGGTGTCCTAACATGTAAGGTTTATATTGATTATAGCAGCATATGTAAGAACATGCACATTATGATTCCAGTGTGAAAGTAAGACGGATGTATGTTATCCACTCATTTGATATACCATTACCACTACCACTATATGACTCAAACCTAATCTAGTGTCCATCTAACCTCCTAAGGAACAAAACCTAAGAAACTAGTCAATAAGAAACAAGAGTCTACCTAAGGTCTGAATCAATATCTCTAATAGTCGGCGATCTGGCCTCAATAGCGTCACGTACGTAGTACGGTTTTCTCGAATCAAGAGTGCGGATCAATCATCATATTTATGCCTCGTACGGTAAAATCCATCGTACGGCGTCCCAATATCAGGGTACGGGTCAAGTATCTCCTAGGTGTCTCATCATTAGTACAATGTCATCATCAACACATCTCATGATCAAGGTGCTAAACTGTGATCGCATACATCAATAATATATTATTGCCATCATAATAAGCATCATTAGTTTATCCTCAGAAATATCATGTCATATGTATCATATCGTCCTCAAGTCACACCTCTATGATATCGACATCAGGTCACACCTATATGATGTCGTAATCAAGTCATACATATATCATATCGTGATCAGTCATAAGTTACAGTCCGGGTACTATTTTAGAGTCCCATGTACCTCAATATCATCACCACCCATTATAATTTAAGTATACATGTTCATTATCTCATTCTCTAATGATCCGCTAACACTTAATACGACTGTATAGCCAAGAATCACGGCATCAAGCCCAGTTACACTGTTTCATCATACCTCGGGTATCATATCACATCAATGTATCCCATATACGTATTGTATATATATATACCTGATCAGTCGAAAATATTGCATATTTTAACCGGAAATTTCCATATCATCTGCATACAATTAGAAGTGTTCGACATTCATATTCTACATATTAGCAAATAGGTCGCAAAATATCAGATTACATGTATTCGACCTTAAAACCGGCATTTCTAGGGAAATTGACTGCATTGCATTACATAGCATATTTTCTATATCTTGCAACCCGTGTTTCGAAGTCTATGCAGGAAAAGAGAAGCTTGCTCGATCATTACATTGCTCGACCATTACAATTGCTCGTAAACTCATCGAATTCAAATCTGGTATCAATACGAAGGAGCAAATACAAATCAATATATCATACAAGGTCCCCAACAGAAGTACAAGACCACTGCTGAAGACTCAGATCCCAAGCTCACCATAAGAGCGCGGAAGCGCGGCATAAATGGGGTTCTCGCGGCGGATCCGCGGCATGCCCAGGGATTTAGCTCCTCAAATTGCACCACAACTCCTGTTTCATGGCCTACAGTTCAGAAAGACATCCAAAGTTCCAGAAAACTCCAGAGACTTCTACCAGATCAGCAAACACCTAAACTAGCCTAATCATTCTAGAACTTTCCCTAAACCCTAGCTTAAACCCTAAGCTAACTCCTAACAAACTCCTTCTAGAAACTCTTCAACAAACTTTGGGAGGGAAAATTCTAATTCAAACCTAAACCTAGGGTTTGGGAGTTCTATAAATAAGACCCTAGGCTCATTGTAAAAGAAAATTCAACCTTGGGAAAGCTTAGAAAAATCAATCTCTTTCTTCATCCCCTCTTCCTCAAGTTTAGTGAGAGAGCTTGTAGGAAACCCTAACCCTAAATCCAACCACAATTCAAGATCTTGAGTGCAAGCCAAGCAAGATGCCTTCGACCCTTTTATGAGCCGAGCCGATCTTCAATCGGGCAAGAGATCAAAGTAGATCCACGATCCACGGAGACGAGCGAAGCCGAGTCAACGATCGATTTCTTCTTCTTGTAGATTCTTGAAAGAATGTATTGAAATTGTTGATTAAATAAAAGGTGATATTCTTTTATCTTGTTTTCTTTAAATTCCGCATCATGTTATCTTTACAAATCTTTAATATTGTCTTTGTGGTGATGTGTGAATAAAACTCCGCTCGTCGAGGAGTCGAGACGGATAATAGAATGATGATGTAACATAGCTTTAATCGATTCTTGATTCCCACGAGTTTTGTAAACCCTAGCTAGTTCAAGAAACGACGACCCATTTCGTTTCGATGCTTTCTTGATTGACATCGATCGAAATTGGGGAGTTACGATTGTTTCTTGAATTTGGTAGAGGCTAGAAAAGGAATGATATCGACGAAAGAACAAGGGTTATAGGATGAAACCCTAGTTTCACGAGAAAGCCCCAACTCTCGTCGATCATCATCAATCTAGTATCAATCCTTCGAAGGACAAGAACACGATATCTTTAGATTACATCACGTCTATTGATCCTATCGATTCCTACGAGCCTCTCTTATATTCTTGATTGTTGATTGGAAATATTATCAAAACAACCGATTCTTGATTGTTTATAGTTTCTTGATTCTTGCATAAAGAATAGTGACACTCGAATACAAATCATTCTTGAATCATGTTTTCTTTTATTGTTGCTTAACATTTCATTTCAAACGTATCAAAATACAAGTGAATCGTGCAATCCCTGTGGACGATCCGCACTCATTCATTAACTACATCCGACACCGTAGTTTGATTGCGGTCAATATAAGTTTTTGGTTGTGAAGTTCTTTACAAATTTCTCTATATACTACACAACGGGAAAAACGATCAATCAAAATGGCGCCGTTGCCGGGGATCGCGCTAATTCATTTGCAATTTTAGTTTGAAGTGAAAGAATTATTACATTTTACTTCTTGAAATCAAAATTCGTACAAACTCTTACACGTGTGTTGTGATTTGATTGCAAGGAGATCTGGAGCATTCTGGACTGTGATAAAAAATTTTGGAATATACCTCAGAGCTTAGGGAGCCAACAGAGACTCCCTGAAGAAATTTGATCCAGTGAACTCACTGTGGGAGCGCGGAAGGGCGGCACAAAGCCACCATACGCGGCGGAAACGCGGCAGCAGTGAGGGATCACTGAAAAATTTTCAGTGCAGGTGATTTCTTGCTCTCTCCCCTCTCTCTTTTTAGCTCCAATTAACCCTTTGCTGCAGGATTCTTTGCAAATAAATCGCAGCGCGCAAAAGCAAATTAAAAATTGTGTGTGATTTTTATTTCTTGGTTGTTTGCATTCTAATACGGAAATTTAAGGGGCACGGCCAAATCCAAATTAGGTGGGGATTTCATTACCCTTCCTAGGCCCCGAAAATCGTCAAACTTGCATCCGCATTACCCTCATTAATTAAAAGAAATCTAGAGAAGACTCTAAGGACCGTCGCGCTCAATAGGACAAGAGAAGGCCGTGGGTAATTCATTGCTTATCCGCGTTTTCTTGTGGTGCCTAAGGCGAGTGTGTCTAAGGCTAGTGGTTATTAATTAGGTCCACTGTAGTGGTGGTTCCTTCCCACTTTCCTGGCACTTATCCGGCCACAGGGGGACAAAGAGGCAGTGGAGGATTCTATCCTGCGGCTTGTCTTTTGGCAGTTAGGAGCGGTCTAGAGATCGGACCTAGGTGACCACTAGATTCTAGGGTTTTGTGCTGCATTTGTTTTGTCGCATCATTTTTTCAAAATCCGTCCCTTTTTCAAAAGCAAACACCGCATTCATTTTACCCCTAATTATAAGTCAACGCTGCCACTTGTACTAACCCTTTTTAGTGCAAGATAGGCTGGACACGGGATTCTAGTGCCCGTTTAGTCCGCGTACCTTTTATCGAGTCCGAAGTCGATAATTCTCCATTTACCTTTTCTTTACCCACTACCACACCCACACCGATGGATCCGAATCCATCGAACTTCTTTAACCCTAATCTGCCACCGTCCGTTGGTGCGCAGAATCCTACTCCACCCCACATTTCTCTCCAGGAAAGATGCTATCCACATAGAGGTCCTCTTTCGACCTGCTTATCCACACCACCAGCCAATGGGGATAACTTCGAGATTAAGCCCCAGTATATCAATCTTTTACCCAAGTACCACGGACTCGAGATCGAGGACGCTTACGTTTTCATTACCAAATTTGAAAACGTATGCGCAATGATGGGTACGTCATAACTTTCAGTGGATGCGATGCGTCTACGACTTCTTCCATTTACATTGTGCGATATAGCCGAGAAGTGGCTATATAACACCACCGCACACTCTATTACGAATTGGGAAGAATTCGTCGCTGCATTCCTTAAGAAATTTTACCCAATCCAAAAGACGGCTCGAATCCGTAGCGAACTGAACCAATTTGCCCAGCTCCCTGCCGAACCATTTTCAAAATACTTTGAACGTTTCAAGGATCTATTGGTTCAATGTCCTCACCACGGCATCCCGAGATGGGAGCTTTGCCGAATCATATATGAGGGCAGTAACCCTAGCACTAAACAGAGCCTTGAAAACATGTGTCAAGGTACTTTTATGACCAAAGATGACGGGGAAGCTTGGCGATACTTAGAAGAGTTCGCTGAAAAATCACTAATTTGGGAGAGTGGAACCCAACCATTGAATAGGGGTGGCGTACACCAAATAGATGTGTCCATAGGTGTTCGAGCTGAAATGGCAGCAATGCAAAAGAAGCTCGACGCTATGGAACACAAATTTGCAGCAGCCTCCCTAAACCCAATGTCGCTCCCCAAAACTGTTTGTGGGTGCTGTTCTGATCCGTCACATTTAACGGAAGAATGTCCATTAAACTCGGCGTTTCAAGGTCACGAGCATTCTAATGCCGCATTTCAAAGACCTCGAAACGATCCATATTCTTCCACGTACAATCAGGGTTGGAGGAACCACCCGAATTTTGCTTGGAACCAAAACCAATCTCAAAACACGGTTCCAAACACGAATCAATTTCAACGGGCTCTTCCTCCACCACAACAGCAACCCCTACAACTCACTCAGCACCCCTATCAGTCACAAAATTTCCAAAACCAGGGCAACACTCCTGCACAGTCTAATCCTATGCAGCCCTGTGCTGACGATTTCTCTCAATTCACTCAAACCATGAAATCACTTTTATCAAATTTCATGGATGTTTCGACTGAGGTTAGATCTTCCGTCAATGAGATAAAGAAAAACTCAGCGTCCCAAGCTGAGAGTATCAAATCGATGGAAGCTGAAATCGCACGCTTAAAAGCCGAAATGAGTGCGAGAGAAAAAGGGAAACTTCCCTCTCAACTCCTACAGAATCCTGGGCATTACAATGTAAATGCCATTACAACGTTGAGATCGGGAAGAGTGCTGAACAATCATGTCGGGGAAGATATTGATAATACTGAAAATCATATCAACACCCCGGCTGAGTCTTTTCCACATACACACACTTCACCTTCTGATCCTTCTTCTTCTACCAAACCACCTTCGCACGAGCCTATTCTCCATTTCCCTTTAGGCTCAACACCTTCACCCAACCCTTATAGTTCTCCACAGACGGTCCCCACACCTCCTTTGGGACCTCGTCTACCCCCCTTTCCTTCTCCTATGATGGACCCTGCGCTTATTGCGAAAGCACCTTACCCGAACCGGCTAAGGGCTAATAGAACGAGTCCTCATATGGAGAAAATTTTAGAGATGTTCAAACAGGTTAACATCAATATCCCTCTCCTAGATGCGATTCAGCAAGTCCCCGCTTACTCGAAAATTCTTAAGGACTTGTGCACTAGGAAGAGGAAGACTCAAGTGCCGAAGAAGGTCTTTATGTCCAACAATATCAGCACTGCTTTTATACCCCAGCTTCTAAAGAAAAGAAAGGACCCAGGATGTCCTACAATATCGATTTCGATTGGGGGTAAAAACATAAATCGTGCTCTTTTAGACCTTGGCGCGAGTGTTAACCTGTTACCTTATTCTGTCTATGAGCAATTAGGGATTGGAGAGCTGAAACCTGCTCATTGCACTCTCCAGATGGCAGACCGATCTATCACCAAACCAAGGGGTGAATTAGAGGATGTGTTAATAAAGGTCGGGGAATTTGTTTTCCCTGTAGACTTCATTGTGCTCGACACACATCCTGTAGCAAACCCCCGGGGCCAAATTTCGGTGATTCTGGGTCGTCCTTTCCTTGCCACTTCCAACGCTGTTATAAATTGTAGAAATGGTTCAATGAATTTATCATTTGGAAATATGACCATTGAACTAAACATCTATAAAGTTGGGAGTCAGCCATCAGAACCCTCTGCTCATATTTTAGATGTGTGCTCTGTCCATGAGATCGCTCCCGATAGTTGTGGAGCTGAGGATCTTTGCTTTACTGATCTCGATGACATTAGCACATCTCTGCTTGACTTTGCACTAGATCTTAGTGAGGACACTTTACCTACACATGAGTCCTGCACTTCTGACTTTTCTCTACCCGAGTCTGTATCTTTCACAGGCTCTGAGCTTCTTTGTAGATCCAAAAATCAATCTGTGACCCTTCCTTCTATCATTTCTCCGCCTGAGTTAGATCTCAAAGTTTTACCTTCTCACCTAAAATATGCTTATCTTGGTGAGAATGAGTCATTACCGGTTATCATTTCCGCTTCTCTTGCATCAGAGCAAGAGAATGCCCTTTTATCGGTATTGAGATCTAACAAAGAGGCGTTTGGTTGGAGTATGGCGGACATCAAAGGGATTAGTCCCTTGATAGTTGAACATCATATACATGTGATGGATGATGCCAGACCGACCCGAGAACCACAGAGACGGTTGAATCCCGTCATGAAGGAAGCTGTCATGAAAGAGATCGTCAAGTGCTTAGATAATGGTATTATCTACCCCATCTCCGATAGCCAGTGGGTGAGTCCTATACATGTCGTTCCTAAGAAATCCGGCATCACAGTTATCACAAATGAGGCGAATGAGTTGATTCAGACACGCGCCCAAACTGGGTGGCGTGTATGCATCGATTATAGAAAACTCAACGCTGCTACGAGGAAAGATCATTTTCCTCTACCATTCATTGATCAGATGCTGGAACGCTTAGTGGGACGAGAGTTCTATTATTTTATGGACGGATACTCAGGCTACAATCAGGTCCCCATCGCCAAAAAGGATCAAGATAAAACCACTTTTACTTGTCCTTTTGGTACCTTTGCTTACAGTCGCATGCCCTTTGGGTTATGCAATGCTCCCGCTACCTTTCAGCGGTGTATGATGGGGATATTCTCTGATATGGTAGAGAATTTTTTGGAGATCTTTATGGATGACTTCTCGATTTTTGGAGACTCTTTCTCTGATTGCCTTGCGAATCTAGACGCTGTTCTTACTCGTTGCAAAGAGAAGAACTTGACATTAAATTGGGAAAAATGCCACTTTATGGTCCAAGAAGGAATAGTTCTTGGACATGTCATTTCACAGAAAGGCATTGAGGTTGACAGAGCTAAAGTAGATGTCATTCAAAACCTGCCTCATCCCAAAAGCGTTAAAGATATTCGCTCTTTCCTTGGCCATGCGGGCTTTTATAGGAGATTCATAAAGGACTTTAGCAAAATTGCTAGACCTTTAACACTACTCCTGGCCAAGGATACGACCTTCCATTTTGACTCGGATTGCGAGACAGCTTTCGACTCACTTAAACACTCACTCACTTCAGCCCCCGTTTTATCATCACCAAATTGGGACTACCCCTTCGAGCTGATGTGTGACGCATCTGATTTTGCAGTAGGTGCAGTCTTAGGACAGCACATCGATAAGATGCCACACGTGATTTACTATGCTAGTAAGACCCTGAATGATGCGCAAATCAATTATACAACCACCGAGAAAGAGCTTTTAGCGGTTGTATTTGCGTTAGAAAAATTCAGGCCTTACTTAATCGACTCACCTATAGTTGTATATACTGACCATTCCGCTTTAAAACATCTTCTGGCGAAGAAAGATGCAAAAGGTCGACTAATACGTTGGATCCTACTGTTACAAGAATTTGATCTTGTTATCAAAGATAAGAAAGGATGTGAAAACGTAGTAGCTGACCACCTTTCA
Source organism: Agapanthus africanus (assembly GCA_030015575.1). NCBI lineage: Eukaryota > Viridiplantae > Streptophyta > Magnoliopsida > Asparagales > Amaryllidaceae > Agapanthus > Agapanthus africanus. The sequence continues at coordinate 362,978,036 of JASDDO010000001.1, read as the reverse complement.
CGCATCGTTTCTTCCCCTGTGACCCTGCCGATTAATGACTCATTCCTTGATGAACAGCTCTTGAGCATATCCGCTGAACCATGGTTCAGGGATATTGTGAACTATCATGCCACGGGACTTATACCGAGCGATTGGTCAAAACAGGACAAATATCGTTTTCTTTCCCAAGTAAAACACTTTTACTGGGACGAGCCTTATTTGTTTAAATATTGTCCTGACCAGATCATTCGCCGGTGCATCCCGAATGAAGAGTTCAAGAGTGTTCTTTCATTTTGTCATGATCAGGCCTGTGGGGGTCACTTTGGTCCTAGAAAGACAGCGGAAAAGGTTTTGCAATGTGGATTTTATTGGCCGACCTTATTCAAGGACGCATTTGAGTATTGTAAAACCTGTACACAATGTCAGTATACGGGTAGAATATCCCAGAGGAATGAAATGCCTCAGCAACCCATTCTGGTTGTTGAAATGTTTGATGTTTGGGGCATTGATTTTATGGGTCCTTTTCCCAACTCCTTTGGGAATCTGTACATATTGCTGGCGGTTGATTATGTCTCAAAGTGGGTAGAAGCCATTCCATGTCGCACTAATGACAGGAAAATTGTCATTAAGTTCTTAAAAGAGAATATCTTTTCGCGATTTGGACACCCACGCGCTATCATTAGCGATAATGGGACACACTTCTGGAACAGGTCTTTCGAGACTCTGATGCGAAAATACTCAATCAACCACCGACTTTCTACACCCTATCATCCCCAAACAAGCGGGCAGGCTGAGATCTCAAACAGACAAATCAAACTTATCCTGGAGAAAACTGTTGCTAAAAATAGAAAAGACTGGTCGACCAAATTGACGGATGCTCTTTGGGCATTCAGGACTGCATATAAGACCGACGTAGGAATGTCTCCATATAGGATAGTGTTTGGAAAAGCATGTCATTTACCTGTCGAGATAGAGCATAAAGCATTGTGGGCTATAAAGGAAATAAATTTTGATTTAAACCTTGCTTGCAACTTTCGGAAGCTGCAACTTAACGAGCTAAGCGAACTCCGCGATGAAGCTTATGATAATGCTGTAATCACAAAGAATAGGACTAAGGTTTTTCACTATAAAAGCATTTTAAGGAAAACATTTTTACCTGGTCAACAAGTCCTTCTTTATGATTCACGATTACACCTTCACGCGGGTAAGCTCCGATCTCGATGGAAGGGACCTTTTGTTGTGCGGTCTGTATACCCGCACGGGGCAGTAGAAGTAGAAAATGTTAAAAACGGCACATTTTTTAAAGTAAATGGACATAGACTTAAGCCGTATTTTTCAACTGACCCCACGGAAGAGCTCTTGTTCTTACAAGAGCCAGTTTATTTGGATTAAAATTCCTCCGTCTCCCCTTCATATCCAGTATATCATTGCATCAATTTTTGAATGAAGGTGAGTAAATAAAATAAGTTTGGGGGAAGTTCTTCACTTATATATTTTGCCCCCACTAATAATTCCTCCCAGATTTACAGGTTTTGTAGATATAGCTGTCGGCAACAGTGAGGACACTGTTGAAAACAAGTTTGGGGGAGGTTTGTGCTTATTTTTGCATCATTTGCATATCATCTGCATAAGCACAAAACATTTCTTTTAAAAATCTATAAAAATTGAAAAATTTTCAAAACCCATAAAAATTTAAAAATTTTCAAATATAAAAATAATTTTAATATTTACACTTTTTGTATATAAATAAGATAATGAAAGTTTAGATAGTGAAAAATTGCATCCATGAGATTAGAAAATTTTTAGAAAACTAAGAAAATTAGAAGTTTTCTTATACGAACTAGTAATAAGTAGTTATGAGCCGTTGTCCCAAGGGTTAGTAAGATGAAGGACGTCACTAATCTGAGGATAAAAATAAGTCTGAAAAATAGTTTCTATTCTGGAAGCCAAACATTTTGAACGTTGCTACCCTGCTATTCGCACTTACACACGTCTTAAAGCCTGGGATAGTAGAGGATACCTTGAAATGCTCTTGTCTTAAAGCCAAAAGTATGAAAGAAAAAAAATATGTGTTTTAAAGTGGTGAGAAAAATGGATACTGGTTTTGTTATCACCGAGGGCAATAAAAATATATAGCAAAAGGGTGCCTCTTCACCTAGTGCCCCAAGGTCAACTGGTCTGGGAGTCACTGCTATGCCTGAGGTGGTGCAAGACGAGGAAAATACACCAAGCATGCAAGCACATTAGTAATCGGTCGGTTAGTACCTCAAGAAGTATTAACGGTCGCATGAAAGTGTGTAAGCAATCTCGTTTGCCAAGAAGTACTGAGGCCGATGGGCAAGGGTATGATAGCTTGAATTGAATTCTCCGGGTGTAGGGATGTCTTTACACACACGCATGGTGATATGATCGATGTTTGGAATAAAGATAGGAATGAAGAATAAGACGATGTTTTATTGAGGGAGGACGTGATTTCTAACATCTTTTCATGACCATTAAGATAGGGCTCATGACAACCGAAAAGCTAGCTTAGTTGGAAACCCTAATTTTCAAAGTCTTTCTTTTACGATTCTTTTCTTTAAATGTAATATTCATGATCTTGCTTTTATTATTGGATTTTGTGGGTGCAATCCGCTGAAAACCCTCAGGAGACAACACTCCTCCTACTAGGGACGCCTAGAGGTTTAAAGGCTTGTTGCACGTGCTCAGTGCAATCGTGCTGCCTACGAAAGTGTGCTAGTTAGTTTTTCTCTTTCTTTATTTTCTCCTTCTCTTTTTAATAAAACATTCGCTCGAGACGATCGAAATTAAGTTTGGGGGTATTTGATCAGTCGAAAATATTGCATATTTTAACCGGAAATTTCCATATCATCTGCATACAATTAGAAGTGTTCGACATTCATATTCTACATATTAGCAAATAGGTCGCAAAATATCAGATTACATGTATTCGACCTTAAAACCGGCATTTCTAGGGAAATTGACTGCATTGCATTACATAGCATATTTTCTATATCTTGCAACCCGTGTTTCGAAGTCTATGCAGGAAAAGAGAAGCTTGCTCGATCATTACATTGCTCGACCATTACAATTGCTCGTAAACCCATCGAATTCAAATCTGGTATCAATACGAAGGAGCAAATACAAATCAATATATCATACAAGGTCCCCAACAGAAGTACAAGACCACTGCAGAAGACTCAGATCCCAAGCTCACCATAAGAGCACGGAAGCGCGGCATAAATGGGGTTCTCGCGGCGGATCCGCGGCATGCCCAGGGATTTAGCTCCTTAAATTGCACCACAACTCCTGTTTCATGGCCTACAGTTCAGAAAGACATCCAAAGTTCCAGAAAACTCCAGAGACTTCTACCAGATCAGCAAACATCTAAACTAGCCTAATCATTCTAGAACTTTCCCTAAACCCTAGCTTAAACCCTAAGCTAACTCCTAACAAACTCCTTCTAGAAACTCTTCAACAAACTTTGGGAGGGAAAGTTCTAATTCAAACCTAAACCTATGGTTTGGGAGTTCTATAAATAAGACCCTAGGCTCATTGTAAAAGAAAATTCAACCTTGGGAAAGCTTAGAAAAATCAATCTCTTTCTTCATCCCCTCTTCCTCAAGTTTAGTGAGAGAGCTTGTAGGAAACCCTAACCCTAAATCCAACCACAATTCAAGATCTTGAGTGCAAGCCAAGCAAGATGCCTTCGACCCTTTTATGAGCCGAGCCGATCTTCAATCGGGCAAGAGATCAAAGTAGATCCACGATCCACGGAGACGAGCGAAGCCGAGTCAACGATCGATTTCTTCTTCTTGTAGATTCTTGAAAGAATGTATTGAAATTGTTGATTAAATAAAAGGTGATATTCTTTTATCTTGTTTTCTTTAAATTCCGCATCATGTTATCTTTACAAATCTTTAATATTGTCTTTGTGGTGATGTGTGAATAAAACTCCGCTCGTCGAGGAGTCGAGACGGATAATAGAATGATGATGTAACATAGCTTTAATCGATTCTTGATTCCCACGAGTTTTGTAAACCCTAGCTAGTTCAAGAAACGACGACCCATTTCGTTTCGATGCTTTCTTGATTGACATCGATCGAAATTGGGGAGTTACGGTCGTTTCTTGAATTTGGTAGAGGCTAGAAAAGGAATGATATCGACGAAAGAACAAGGGTTATAGGATGAAACCCTAGTTTCACGAGAAAGCCCCAACTCTCGTCGATCATCATCAATCTAGTATCAATCCTTCGAAGGACAAGAACACGATATCTTTAGATTACATCACGTCTATTGATCCTATCGATTCCTACGAGCCTCTCTTATATTCTTGATTGTTGATTGGAAATATTATCAAAACAACCGATTCTTGATTGTTTATAGTTTCTTGATTCTTGCATAAAGAATAGTGACACTCGAATACAAATCATTCTTGAATCATGTTTTCTTTTATTTTTGCTTAACATTTCATTTCAAACGTATCAAAATACAAGTGAATCGTGCAATCCCTGTGGACGATCCGCACTCATTCATTAACTACATCCGACACCGTAGTTTGATTGCGGTCAATATAAGTTTTTGGTTGTGAAGTTCTTTACAAATTTCTCTATATACTACACAACGGGAAAAACGATCAATCAATACCTATACCTCGTCCTATATATATATATACACATGCACGTATACACCATGTCGTTTTTCAGTGCGTGCGTGTGTGTGTTTCTACCTGAAACGTATGAGCCTCTTCAAAGGTATTCATCTTCTGATATGGTTTTCCTAAATCAGTCTAGTCCAGCCTAGGGTCATTACTAGGGTCCTACTCATTAAGAATCTAGGGTCACATCTAGTTTCCTAATGTCAATAAGTACTATTCCTATTCTACGTTGCGGGGGTGCTAAACGCCATCCACCCGACTTCCCCTAGCAGATATGCATCTACTCACCTGGTCCATGTCTGTCGAAGACGGTGTCGCCATCCTCCTCTTCATCGCCCGCGGTCCACATGAGGGGTACCTAAATGCAAACATACAAATAGCATCGTAAACTGAAACACATACAAAAGTCAAAACGATGCAAGGAACAAGCATAGGTTAAAATCTATGTCCCGTCCACGCAAAAGAACCAAATATCGCTCGATATCGGCGTACAAACTCTGATGGATCGAAATAACATCAACAAATAACTCGTAGTTTTAAAACACATTAATTATATTATAAAACATGATTAAATCCATCGAAACCCTAAAATCCATCAAACCGTCCAATTTCGTAAAACCCGAAATACCAATTTACCGTTTTTCATCAAAACTTGACATTTAAATGAAACCAATGGTCATAAAACTCATTAAATAGCATAACTAGACTTTACAAACCATTACTATATTTTTATTCCACAAATTTGTATTAATTTGAAAATTCTAGTTTGCAACCTTTAACAATTTTCAACATTTTTCAAGCAAAATACCACAATTCCACCACAAAACGTGATTTTGCATGAATTATTGTATTAAAATACAATTCATGATGATAATGATATAATGAAACCATGATTATATTTTTAATTTCATTTATATAGGAATTTCCAAAATCTAGTTTATAAAATACTAGCATTTTATTACTATTTTCCAATTATCAAAGGAAACTAGTGATCAAACTAAGTTTTTCGTTCCATTAACATGCTAATATTCTCATTAAAACTACCATCTAATGATAACAACCTTAATAAGAATTTTATTTTACCCACAAACACATTTTAGAAAAATCTAGTTAGCTAAATAGCTTGATTAAAATAATTTGAATAAACAACTTATTATACAACAACCATGCAAGATTTTTTCACTCTAAAAGATGTTAAACTAGCTATTATAACCTTATTTAATTAATAAAAACCACAACTTGAATTTACAAACCCTAACTTGAATTTTAAAATTTGCAACTAGAATTAATTTAATAAATCTAATTATGCTTTAAAAGAAACATCTAATAGAAATAAAACAAAAGAAGGAAATTTATACCTTCAAAATATGAAATCAAAACATGAAAATGAGCCTCCAAAATGCATGCTTTCCCACTCCAAAATCCATGTAAAGAAGAGCAAAGAACAAAGGGTAGGAATTTATTAGGATTTTGTGGAATTTTAATTGAATTTTTGATGTATTTTGATGAATTTTGGAGCAAAATAAAATGAGGAAAATGGGGGCTACCATGGGGGGTGAGGCCGGCCATTTTTGGAGGTGAGGGAGAGAAGGAAGAGAGTGACAAAAGTTGTGTAGAAGTCTCCACCAAAATATCACTTCATTATGTCTTTTCATGCAATTCTTTATTTTTCTTTTATTTCTTTACTATAGCAACTCAAGAAAGCTCTAGAAAATAGGAAAAATTTGCAAATAAATTTTTCCTGATACACACTAAATTCTAACATGCCATGGTTCATTTTTACAAATTAAAACCATTTAAATTTATAATTAACACTAATTTAGTGTAAAAATAAAGCTTATGTTAGTATTTAAAATAATTAATTTAGGAAAAATATTTAATTAAACTAAAAATTTATAAGTGGCTAAATAAACACCATTTACTAGTAATTACATAATTAAAATAGATATTTTTGAAATTATAATGAAAAACAATCACGGCTAGGTTTTACGAAAAATACATTTTACTTTGCCGAAAATCATAAAATTCGCTTAAACAATTTTATTCATTTAATTATTTTTAAAACGTTACAATCTTCCCCCCTTTAAGAAATTCGGTCCCCGAATTTAAATTAAAAATCCCCCTCCAAATATTAAAATATTTAGCAAACACTCAAATCGTCGGGGCTCCGAAATCATCAGTACATAACTAAAATCAACTCCGTCAAGCATAACGCAATCATCGGAGTTATGGCGAGAATAAAATATCAAAACCCAGTATGAAAACCATCATAATATACATCAATCTATAACTTATATATAGTTCGTATCCTAGTAAAATCGCCTAAACATCATAATAAAGAAGCATACAAAAACCCCTCTTGAAAATCGCCGTGCAATGCACGTGTCACGGCATAAGTAGCGGACGTTTATTTTTTTTAAAAAAAAATAGCTATATATATATATCTTTTATTTAACATACACGTCCCGCCTGGTTACTAAATCAAATAATAATGATTATGAAACATACTGCTCAAACTGAAATCAATCCCAATAATATCATAAAAATATCATATGCGTCCGGTGCGCACTGAAATCGAAACCAAATAGAGATGCCATAAATACACAAAAAAAAAAACTCAGTGCAACAGGTGTGCACCAAAAACATCTGTCAAGTGCAACGGGCATGCACGACTCAATATCAGGTGCATCTAATCTGCACAAAACCCCGATTTAGTGCATCCGGTGTGCACAAAATCGCATCAAGTGAGCCAAGTGTGCGCAAGAATCTCAATCAGGTGTACATGGTGCACGAAAACATACGCCGAATATCAAAATCGGAATCACAGTACGAAATGCATGAAAACTACGTCGAAGCATATGTCAAAATCATATGTAACCCATATGCACGAAATCGAATCAAAAATCTCAAAATGTATAAAACCAAATCGAGTGTACTGGGTGTGTACCAAACAACATCCATACAACTGATATATGAAACACAAATAGAATGTAATGAAGGTATACATAAGAAATACCAATCGTAGAACAAAGTCCTCAAAATACCAAAATCCAATCAACGAAAATATGAAATTCAAATCACTAAATCACAAACGTAAACACTATCGTCAATATCCGCCTCTTTCCTTTGATGTTGATTGCTTCAAACTCATCTCTTCGTAGCTGTGCTGACTGTGCTACCCACGGCAATACTCATATCTAGAGTCTGCCACGTAATCGATCCCTTCACCTGATATCCGGACTACATTAACTTTTCGATCGATCCATCAAAATCCCATAATTCCCCGAGAGCTCAACACTCAAGTACAGCTTAAAAATATCCGGTACATACCCCAGCATCGATGATCCAGCCGTAGAAGGGCAAACCCAAGCCTCACTAATGACACCGCGGAATTGCCGTAAACCCTAAGGTTCAAGGGCGTTCTCGTGGTCATTATGTCGAGTTAGGGTTTCATTCTTCTAGAGGGTCCATCGAAATACCTGCATGTTCTTCCGAATACTTTAAACTTAGGAAAATGGTTTTTCTGATAATCGTTCGAACCTTTTAACTTTGCCTGGACACCATGTGAATACCCTTCGTCCGCACGCTAAGCAATGCTTCAATCCTCAAGAATAACCAATACTCTAATGGTTATCGCATTTGAGCCCCAGCTCCCTCTGCCCGTGGTAACAGAAACCACCATCCGATATCGACGAAGATAGATCAAAGGAACGAATGAAATACGGTGCAAACAATGTACATCCTAAGGCTCCTTAAGCAGAGTAGCGTATCGTAAGTATGCCGCGGACCATACCCACGGTACGTTACTCTACCTAAATCGCCTACTCCATCAACCAAGGGTCACCTAGACTTATACAAGGTTAAACCTAGCGCTCTGATACCAACTTTGTCACGACCCGAAAGTACGGAACGTGACCGGCACTTAGATTACGAAGCGTCTAGAGGCGCCACGTAACCTAAGTAAGCCGAAGCCCAGAATCTAAACCATAAAAAAAAAGAAGAAGAAGAAGCAGTAAAAGAAAACATGAAGGAATAAGTTTAAAACATCAGCAAATTTTCCCAAAAATTTCGGCAGAGTCTCCTTTGTAAAAACTGGCCCCAAACGGGTACAACAAGTATAATATACTTAAACAATAAAAAGCATCCCCAAACGGGTGCTAGCTCAACGCCAACTGGCGGAAACAACCACAACAAGCACAATAATATACAACGCCAAAGGGCGAGGCTCAAAACTCAAAATAAAACAAAACCACCAGATCAGAATAATATATGCGCGACTCTGAGGTCAAAATAAAAGACTTGTCCAATAAACTTATCAAGTAATACAAGTATGGTTGATGGAGCTTGCTAGATACAAATGAATGAATAAAAGTACAATGGTGGTTCGGATACAAGTGAACCAACCTACCGTGCAAATCACCCTGAAGAAAAGATGTGCCAACAAGCTGCCACGGAAACCTGTACATCGAACCTGAAATAAAATTTGGCACAACGGGGGTGAGTTGCCAACTCGTGAGTAGAAGACATCTACGAAAAGAAATCGAATGCACGACGCTATCCTAGGTCATAATAATACACTATAATATCCCAATCATCTATTAATAGCAGGGTAAAACTACGTGTAAATGCAGATACTCCGTGCTCGTGTCAGTGCCTCATATAATACTATGCCATATGAATGGATATGCATGCACCATGAATATAAAATAATCAATCCTGAAATCCAGATATATCTGTATACGAAATCTTTAACTGTTATTATAGTAAAATGTGTATAGGAATCTGAAATCTCAACAATAAAATCCATGGAAATCCGTGTCAAGCATCGACACAAACATGTAAATCTCAAGTCACATAGTCTTAATACCTCGGGCTCCGTCAGTCCGGATCGGCCCATATCATCAAATCTCATGACAACGGTCGGTATCCTCTGGATACCCGCCGCGCCAGACATCACCGGTAGGTAGCCTTCCCCTGCCAGGCTCATCGTCTACAACTCGATCTTCTTGCCCCGGGGTACCATACCGGGCCCACCATGTACCCGAGACGGTTCATCCACTACTCGAATCGGGTCTCGAAATCCAACAGAAAACATGAAATCTCATGGTGGACGACACATACATCACGAGAAAACCGCATCTTATTTTAAAAAGAGAGGAGGAAAGAGAGAAGTTTTTATATATTCTTGCGGTTTTCCCCGAAAATCCAGAAATCTCATAGAAACCCAAATCTCAAAATCATGAGTAAGTATATGATAAGAGTAGGTATATGCCCATAATACTGCATGATAACATGAAAATATGAATGCATGAATGTCTAAGTAATAATTATCATGTCTATACTAATATCAGAGAGTAATCACAATATTATATCGGTCAAGTTGTTAACTGATTCTATCAATAAAAGATAATATAATCTAAAGTGTACGTGACATAGCAATTACCGATGATGATGTGTGTGAGTGGGCAAATGAGTGTGCGTGGAATATGCGCATCATCGGTAATGGTGCTGGTGTCCTAACAGGTAAGGTTTATATTGATTATAGCAGCATATGTAAGAACATGCACATTATGATTCCAGTGTGAAAGTAAGACGGATGTATGTTATCCACTCATTTGATATACCATTACCACTACCACTATATGACTCAAACCTAATCTAGTGTCCATCTAACCTCCTAAGAAACAAAACCTAAGAAACTAGTCAATAAGAAACAAGAGTCTACCTAAGGTCTGAATCAATATCTCTAATAGTCGGCGATCCGGCCTCAATAGCATCACGTACGTAGTACGGTTTTCTCGAATCAAGAGTGCGGATCAATCATCATATTTATGCCTCGTACGGTAAAATCCATCGTACGGCGTCCCAATATCAGGGTACGGGTCAAGTATCTCCTAGGTGTCTCATCATTAGTACAATGTCATCATCAACACATCTCATGATCAAGGTGCTAAACTGTGATCGCATACATCAATAATATATTATTGCCATCATAATAAGCATCATTAGTTTATCCTCAGAAATATCATGTCATATGTATCATATCGTCCTCAAGTCACACCTCTATGATATCGACATCAGGTCACACCTATATGATGTCGTAATCAAGTCATACATATATCATATCGTGATCAGTCATAAGTTACAGTCCGGGTACTATTTTAGAGTCCCATGTACCTCAATATCATCACCACCCATTATAATTTAAGTATACATGTTCATTATCTCATTCTCTAATGATCCGCTAACACTTAATACGACTGTATAGCCAAGAATCACGGCATCAAGACCAGTTACACTGTTTCATCATACCTCGGATATCATATCACATCAATGTATCCCATATACGTATTGTATATATATATATACCTATACCTCGTCCTATATATATATATACACATGCACGTATACACCATGTCGTTTTTCAGTGTGTGCGTGTGTGTGTTTCTACCTGAAACCTGCGAGCCTCTTCTAAGGTATTCATCTTCTGATATGGTTTTCCTAAATCAGTCTAGTCCAGCCTAGGGTCATTACTAGGGTCCTACTCATTAAGAATCTAGGGTCACATCTGGTTTTCTAATGTCAATAAGTAATATTCCTATTCTACGTTGCGGGGGTGCTAAACGCCATCCACCCGACTTCCCCTAGTAGATATGCATCTACTCACCTGGTCCATGTCTGTCGAAGACGGTGTCGCCATCCTCCTCTTCATCGCCCGCGGTCCACGTGAGGGGTACCTAAATGCAAACATACAAATAGCATCGTAAACTGAATCACATACAAAAGTCAAAACGATGCAAGGAACAAGCATAGGTTAAAACCTATGTCCCGTCCACGCAAAAGAACCAAATATCGCTCGATATCGGCGTACAAACTCTGATGGATCGAAGTAACATCAACAAATAACTCGTAGTTTTAAAACACATTAATTATATTATAAAACATGATTAAATCCATCGAAACCCTAAAATCCATCAAACCGTCCAATTTCGTAAAACCCGAAATACCAATTTACCGTTTTTCATCAAAACAAGACATTTAAATGAAACCAATGGTCATAAAACTCATTAAATAGCATAACTAGACTATACAAACCATTACTATATTTTTATTACACAAATTTGTATTAATTTAAAATTTCTAGTTTGCAACCTTTAACAATTTTCAACATTTTTCAAGCAAAATACCACAATTCCACCACAAAACGTGATTTTGCATGAATTATTGTATTAAACTACAATTCATGATGATAATGATATAATGAAACCATGATTATAATTTTAATTTCATTTATATAGGAATTTCCAAAATCTAGTTTACAAAATACTAGCATTTTATTACTATTTTCCAATTATCAAAGGAAACTAGTGATCAAACTAAGTTTTTCTTTCCATTAACATGCTAATATTCTCATTAAAACTACCATCTAATGATAACAACCTTAATAATAATTTTATTTTACCCACAAACACATTTTAGAAAAATCTAGTTAGCTAAATAGCTTGATTAAAACAATTTGAATAAACAATTTATTATACAACAACCATGCAAGATTTTTCCAATCTAAAAGAAGTTAAACTAGCTATTATAACCTTATTTAATTAATAAAAAGCACAACCTGAATTTACAAACCCTAACTTGAATTTTAAAATTTGCAACTAGAATTAATTTAATAAATCTAATTATGCTTTAAAAGAAACATCTAATAGAAATAAAAAAAAAAGAAGGAAATTTATACCTTCAAAATATGAAATCCAAATATGAAAATGAGCCTCCAAAATGCATGCTTTCCCACTCCAAAATCCATGTAAAGAAGAGCAAAGAACAAAGGGTAGGAATTTATTAGGATTTTGTGGAATTTTAATTGAATTTTTGATGTATTTTTGATGAATTTTGGAGCAAAATAAAATGAGGAAAATGGGGGCTACCATTGGGGGTGAGGCCGGCCATTTTTGGAGGTGAGGGAGAGAAGGAAGAGAGTGACAAAAGTTGTGTAGAAGTCTCCACCAAAATATCACTTCATTATGTCTTTTCATGCAATTCTTTATTTTTCTTTTATTTCTTTACTATAGCAACTCAAGAAAGCTCTAGAAAATAGGAAAAATTTGCAAATAAATTTTTCATGATACACACTAAATTCTAACATGCCATGGTTCATTTTTACAAATTAAACCCATTTAAATTTGTAATTAACACTAATTTAGTGTAAAAATAAAGCTTATGTTGGTATTTAAAATAATTAATTTAGGAAAAATATTTAATTAAACTAAAAATTTATAAGTGGCTAAATAAACACCATTTATTAGTAATTACATAATTAAAATAGGTATTTTTTAAATTATAATGAAAAACAATCACGGCTAGGTTTTACGAAAAATACATTTTACTTTGCCGAAAATCATAAAATTCGCTTAAACAATTTTATTCATTTAATTATTTTTAAAACGTTACATGTATGAAGAGGCGGTAGGGCATGTTGAGAATTTGAGTGGAGAGAGTGAGTTGTACACCCTTCCAAATCAGACCTACCCATTTCAATTTCAATCCCACAACTCCAGTTTTGAATGTCTATCTAGTGTTCCCAACGATTCACCGATTGAATATAGAATGATTAATGAGTTGTGTGACTTTGTAGTGTTTGATTTACCTGATTGTGAACGGTCCCTTCCAAGTGAAACCAATCCTAAACCTTTTGACCTCTACACCTCCATCTTGGAACCTAAATTGATTGAAATCCATGCTCTTGATGAGGTGTCTGAGAATATTGATTTTCACTTGATTGAGGATATTGACGCCGGGAATATTTTGGATGATGAACCCATAGATCTGGCTGAGTTTCTCTCCTCAATTCATCATCTCGAGTCATTAACTGTTTTCCCGAACTCAATATGCGTCTTGATTTTGATGAAATTTGCATGGATAAGCTGAATTTTGAGGAGACTATTGAGAATAGTATTGAGGATGAACCAGTTTTAATTGATGAGTCGGATTTTCCAATTCATCCTGTTCCTTTCATTGACTGTGTACACCCTCCTGAACCTTTAACCAATAACCTTCCTCAATCACCTACCTCCATCCTTTCCATCGTTCCGACCTTGCAAGAAACCGTATCGTTTTCATTTCTTATGTCTGGTTTACCAAGTTCGACGTACCCATGGCTTCTCATGAATCTTGAGGGATTTGACCCTATTTCTCGACGGGTTGATAGATTAGCACAATCGCTTTTTACACATCGGTCATCACAAATTGTCCTAATTTATTCACTCCATTTCCACCCTCAAGTTCGTATTCCACTTCTTTCACCCATCCTCCATTCTTCTCTTCCACCGAGACCGGACGCCACTTCTATCCCCACACGGTCTCGCGTGCTTCTTATTTCTTTTCTCTACACTCCATTCTTTCACCAACCTTCGCTTTATAACGATAAAATCTTTGATTGGTTGGTGTTAACTTTTGGTATGTGTAAGGCCTTGTATAGATTGATATGATTCTCTTTCCCCCCCGATCCTGAACTTCAATGCTTAACAGTGGAAACACTGTTTTACTTAAGTTTGGGGGGAACTTTTTTGTATATATTTTTTGTTTTCCTTTTTGTTTTGTATATAATTTGTTTTTAGGGAGCGCCGACAATTTTGACCCTCTTGGTGTAGCCTGACAGTGAGGGCACTGTCAAGTTTAAGTTTGGGGGTATGCTCGGTAAGCTTTCTTCCTTTGCATTCATTTGTATATTTTGCATTTGCACACCTTATTAAAAACCCATAAAAATCGAAAATTTTTCCAAAAAAATATAAAAACTTTGTCGTCAAGTTAGCTAATAGGGTAACTTAGATTTTTATTCTGAAAATTTAGTTGATATGTTAGAAATAACTAAATTCTAGGCTTAGGAATTGAAAATCCTAAAAATAACCCTTATTCTGTTTAAACTTGGTGATTATACGTCCTTACAATTTTTTTTGAGAAATAGATAATCTTGAGTTCAGTTCTTGAGTTAAGTCAAGATGAAGGGAAAGTATTGAAGCATTACTGAAGGATAAGTCTGAAAAATAGTTTCTTTTCTTGAGTTCAAATTTAGAAAGTATATACCCTACAAACTGCACTTACACGCACCTTGAAACTTGGGATAGTAGAGGATACCTAGAAATACTCTTGCCTAAAAACCTAGTATGAAAGAAAAAACGGTATTTAAAGCTAAACACCAAAAGAGCATTATTGGAAAATATATCCGGACTTGAAAAAGAAAAAGAATAGAATAAAAAGAAAAATAGAATAAAGTCAAGACCTGGAAACTGCTATTTACGCTTTAAGTCCACACATTCAGTAATCGGCTGTTAGTGCCTCAAGAAGCATTAATAGTCGCATGAAAGGTGTGTGAGCAAATCCGTCCATCCTTAATGAAAAGAAGTAGTATTAGGTATTAGGACAAGGGTATTATAGCTTGAATTGAATTCTTGAGTATAGGGGTGCAAATATATACACACGTAGAGGTATACAATCGATGTTTGGATAAGAGATAGAAATAAAGAATAAAACTTATGTTTTCTGTAAAGTTGATAAAAATCCCTGATTTAAAACCACATTGTCAGAAGGAAAACTCAGGAGAACCAATATCTTTCTAAACTTTTTTGGAACGTATAAGATCCAAGGTTAAATAGATAGGAGGTGTGAAAAATAAGGGTTGGATATTTCTAACTTCGGATGATAGAGTTTCTAACGTAAATACTAAACTGTATGAGTAGAATCGATATTAACTTATGACACTAGCTTGACGGGATTTTGTGGGTGTAATCCGCTGAAAACCCTCAGGTGACAACACTCCTCCTATTAGGGACAACTAGAGGTTTAACGGCATGTTGCACGTGCTCAGTGCAATCGCGTTCCCTGGGAAAGTGCGGTTAGGACTTTTTCGTGAATAATTGGTTTTCCTCGGGACGAGCAAAAGTTAAGTTTGGGGGTATTTGTTCATACCAGAATATTGCATTTAATATCGCCCATTCTTACGTTCGTTTGTTTATAGGTAGGTGCTTTTAATCCGTGTTTGCTACATATTTACAGGCTACAGGTTCCTAGTAAAAAATAACGCAATTGATACAAAATCTCCACTGTTACGCCAAAATACAAAACATCTGTTGACAGCAGATAAAAGCCGGGTTCCGGTCATCCGTATCCGTCCAGTGCCGCGTACCGGTTCCAGAGACAAAACATATGACAGTGGTCATTCGTGTCTCGGACAAGCACAGAGCACGAGGGGGGCAGTACAAGAATCAATGGGTGCGCGGAGCTCGAGGGAGAAAAGGTCTAAAGTATTATTTTTGATGCCATTTTGGACCGTTGCAGATCTGAAACAATTGTGGAAGAAATTTGCAATTTGGTACATGTAGAACAACATAAGATGGCAACACAAGGAAACCCAGAAAATTCGAGACCACAATTCCACAAAAGCGCGGCGGAACCGCCGCCAAATGTGGGTTTCCGCGGCGGATCCGCCGCGGTTTTGTGTCATCATCTGAACAAATTTTGGGGGTAGCTTTGTCATTCTATTTGGGGCCAGAATATTGCCCTAGGGTTTCAACTATCCTCCTATAAATACCCCGGTTCTGAGCCATTGTAAGGGATGAATTCTTATGCCCATTTTTTGTTAGGATTTAGTTTAGCTTCTTCTTCTTCTTCTTCATTCGTTCCTCCATGAAAATTGTAGTGAGAGCTTTTTGAGTGGATGATGAAATGAAGATGAGGGTTATTTGGTATCATCGTTTTGCTTAGCTTCCCCCTTGAGCTCTCTACCTTAACTTTATCTTGCAATCTCTTAAGTGAGCTTGCAAGTTTAAGTTTTGGTCATTGATCTCAAGGGGTTGTATCATTTTGGAATCAATAATGTTCTCTCTTTTGTGCTTCGTTCTCTATGAGTTCTTTGCCTTTTCTTGATCTTCCAACCTCTTAATTGAGCTTGCAAGTTTAAGATTTGGTTATTGAACCCATGTCTTGTTTTGGGTTCTATGGTTCCTAGTTTCATTTCTTGCTCATTTACTTTCTTGCACTTTAATACTTGCTTTACTTTCATGCAACTTTAATTCCATGCACTTACTTAGTTGTAATGCTTTTTCCTTTCTTCTCTTTTCTCTTTTCTTTTGCTCTTTTTGGTTTGTTTTGTGAATGGTTGTAATTATGTGTTGTTAGGAATAAATACGATATTGTAAGTTAAGGTTTCTTTGCCCATTCTCTTTTCCCGTATTTTCCATTGAACTCCGTCCAAACGTTACGCAAGCACTCTGTTAGGCACCATATCCTACCAAGATAACGGTGATTCCTAACCGCGACCGGTTGCGTTCGGTTTGGTCGGAGGCGAAAGCAAGAGACAAGAACGGACGGACAAGGGTGAATAAGCCGGATTTCACGAATGCCGTGCTTAAGTACCCTAATCCACGTTGTTACCGATTGCTCTAGCTTCAATCGTTAAGTTCGGCTCAAAGGTTTTGAATACGGATTTCCTTAGCTTACACTTTTGTGTCATTTCCTAACAACTTTACTTGTGCATAAAACACATAGGGTAGATATAAACAATTCCGCCCACGCGCATTAACTTGTTATGACAAGAACGTAAAACGCTGCGTTTCCATACGGGCGACCCGTGCTCAACCGGCTAGCTGCAAAGCGACACCGTCTTGATTGCGGTTAACTAAAACTCTATCAATCATCAATCCAGATTGAATCTTTAGGTCCTATTAAATTTTCAGTAATCGTTTGCGGTTCTGGAATCACTTCCAGTTCTACCATATTCCCACTACTGTTTTTCTGAAAAAATCCATTTTACCAAAACTGTGGCGAGTCAAGAACAATATCACTATTGATCTTCTAGATGGTAGAAAATCAACCCTCGTCATAGCCCGGGTCAACCCACAAACTTCCATTACAGAAACGTGCATTGAGTTATCCAGAGTCTGGTTTTAAGCATAAGCCGGACAATTCCCCGTACCATAACATTGTTAAGATATGAACTATTCTATATCCAATATAGAAATAGAGGCACTGATTTAATTGGAACCAGATTCAAATCATGCAGCTGTCTCCAGTGCATGTCAACTAAATGGAGAGAGGCCGATCAGCTTTACTCAACTTAGGAGTGCTTCCAATTATAAGTAACCTGAAAAAGAAGCAAGTTTTCTTAATCATTACTATCAACTGAATACCACACACAAGTATCTACATCTTCGATCACTTTGAAGAATCCTGATACTTGCAATACCTGGTTCTTTACTTTATTCTTATACCTATAACTTCTCAAAACTTAGACCATGCATTTCTACGAAATACATATCTAAGAACTAGAGAAGTCACAAGTAAACAGAATATAGTACGAGTACCAACCCCTCTGTCCTCATGGACACTAGACAACATACAATACTCTGTATAAGTCCCCTGAGTCTAAGTATGCAGGAGATGCGCCAGATGATGGGATCGCTAGTTGAGACACTTCGAGTGTAGTGACCAGAGGTAGCTCCACCCGTTACGGGGACAGCGATGGTACCTACAGTACAGGCAGTTGCTCCTGCAGCTACAGAGGTTATTACGGTATCGCTATCAGAGTTTATAAGGCTGAAGCCTCCGGTCTTCACAGGCACCGATGCAGCCGAGGACCCATAGTCTTTCATTGATAGGATGGCTCGGATATATCGTTAACTCAGATGCTCAGATGCGAGGTGGGTAGAGTTCGCGAGCTTTCGCCTGGAAGGTCTTGCACAGAAATGGTGTGAATCGTTCAAGAAGGGCAGAGCAGCAGGTCTTCCTCCTATGACCTGGACAGAGTTCGTGACGGTGTTCCTTGCCCGCTTCCTTCCACAGAGTGTCAGAGATTCTAGAGCGCGCAGGTTCGAGTCCTTACGTCAGACTTCGGAGATGAGAGTGGCAGAGTATGACGTGCTGTTCACCGAGTTATCGGTCTATGCCCCATATCTAGTGGCTACTGAGGAGATGCGAGTCAAGTGGTTTGTTCGAGGCTTCCTTACCTTGTTATTTCTTGCGATCAGCGCACAGCATTGCGAGACCTATGCAGCAGCTGTGGCTGCAGCCTTATTAGTCGAGGAGCGTCTTGCTAAGACTTCGGTAGTCCCAGAGTCGAAGAGAGTTCGTACTGGTATATCAGCACGGAGACAGACATTTATACCCCGTGACAGGTTTCGTTCAGGCATGAGGAGTAGCAGAGATTCGGGACGAGGCCAGATGTTTAGTTCATATCCACGGGAGGGTCAGCAGCCATCGCAGGGGTGCTTTAGGTGCGGCAGTCTACTTCACCTCATTAGAGATTGTCCTGAGATACACCGGAAGGAGATAGCAGTACCGCATGTCACCATACCACCTTCACCACCTCAGAGGGCGTTGCCTATTGTACCTACTGTTGCTCTGTGTCAGACTCACACACAGAGAGGTCGTGTTCATGGAGGGTTCGTTCATAGAGGATGGGGTGACCGAGGTAGAGGACAGTCAGTCGCAGGTGGAGGACAGGCAAGAGTTTTTGCTTTGACGCATCAGGACGCGCAGGCGTCCAATGTAGTGGTCTCAGGTGTCCTTTCCGTATGTTCTGTTGACGCACACGTGTTGTTTGATCCCGGATCCACGCACTCATATGTTTCCACACACTTCGTGCCGAGTTTTGGTAGAGAGTCCGGTTTGCTTCGTCAGCCGCTTGTGACAACTCCTGTGGGGGAGTTGTTTAATGGTAGACACGTGTTCCGATCCTGTGTTGTCCGTATTGGCGAGAGTGAGAGTTGCCTGTCGACTTCATCCTTCTTGAGATGTTGGACTTCGACGTTCTTTTGGGCATGGATTGGTTAGCCACGTGCTATGTGTCTGTGGACTGCCGCGAGAAGAGAGTTAGATTTTGTTTTCCCGGCGAGTCGATTTTTGTTGTGCTGGGGGACCGTGGTGCCGCCCCTCACAGTTTGATTTCTTCTTTTCGCGCTGGACAGCTTTTGAGGAAGGGATGTCAGGGATTTCTCGCCTATGTTTACAATACTAGAGCTACAGAGTTTCCGTTGGATCAGGTTTCGGTTGTTAGAGAGTTCCCTGATGTGTTCCCTGACGAGCTTCCTGGGCTACCGCCTGAGCGTGATAATTCATTCTGTATTGATTTGATTCTCGGCACGGGGCCTATTTCTATACCGCCTTATCGGATGGCCCCGATGGAACTTAGAGAGTTGAAGGGTCAGTTGCAAGATTTGCTGGATAAAGGACTTATTCGACCCAGTGTGTCTCCTTGTGGTGCTCCTGTCCTGTTTGTCAAGAAGAAGGACGGCAGTTTGCGTTTGTGTATTGACTACCGCCAGCTGAACAGGGTTACAGTGCGGAACATGTATCCTTTGCCACACATCGACGATTTGTTCGACCAGCTTCAGAGGGTAGGATACTTTTCGAGGATCGATTTGCGATCAGGCTACCATCAGCTGCGGGTTCGACAGGAGGACGTTCTGAGGACAGCTTTCCGCACGCGTTACGGCCATTATGAGTTTTTAGTGATGTCGTTCGGACTCACCAACGTCCGAGCAGCATTCATGGACTTGATGAACCGTATTTTCCGGCCGTATCTTCATCTGTTCATCGTAGTATTCATTAACGATATCTTGGTGTATTCCTAGAGTAGAGAGGAACACGAGCAGCACCTACGGATCACACTGCAGACCTTGAGGGAGCACCAGCTTTTTGCCAAATTCTCCATGTTTGCATTCTGGCTGGACAACGTAGATTTCTTGGGTCACGTGATTATACGAGATGGTATATGTGTGGACCCAAGGAAGATCGAGGCCGTTCAGGGTTGGCCCAGACCCACATCAGTTATGGAGATTCGCAGCTATCTAGGACTGGCCGGCTACTACAGGCTATTTGTGCAGGACTTCTCCCGTATTGCTACACCTTTGACCGGGTTGATCCGGAAGGGAGTTCCTTTCGATTGGACGGAGGAGTGCGAGCACAGTTTTTAGCAGCTACGGACTCGACTGACTACGGTGCCGGTGTTATCATTGCCTTCACGATCCGGCGGATTTGTGGTCTTTTGTGATGCTTCTCGAGTGGGGCTAGGATACGTATTGATGCAGCATGATAGGGTGATCGTGTATGCTTCACGGAAGTTGAAGAAACATGAACAGAACTACCCCACTCATGACTTAGAGATGGCTACAGTGATCTTTGCACTCAAGATCTGGCGACATTACCTATACGGCGAGTCATGCCAGATATTCACTGATCACAAGAGCTTAAAGTATATATTTCAGCAGCGGGACCTGAATCTTAGACAGCGCGGTTGGATGGAACTGGTAAAGGACTACATTTGTGAGATCTTGTATCACCCGGGCAAGGCGAATATAGTAGCGGATGCTTTGAGTAGGAGGCCCGGGGGTAGTCTATCTTGTTTAAGCGCAGAGCAGAGGCAGTCGTCGGAAGATTGGCAGATTTTATGCGACGGCCGAGTGCAGTTCGAGTTCACGCCGATCGGGGGACAGCTTGTGCATGTTCGTGCACGCCCACAGTTGCTTGACCGTATACATGAGGCACAGTACATTGATGACCGTTGTTCAGAGACCATGGCACAGATTGGACAGAGCAGATTTTCCAAGTTCGTGATCGATGATCAGGGGATACTACGATTTAGGACTTGACTGTGCGTACCAGATGCTGAGGGACTGCGGCGCGAAATTCTTGAGGAGGCACATCAATCGGTGTACAGTGTTCATCCGGGTACTACCAAGATGTGCCATGATGTGAAAGATGTTTACTGGTGGGACGGGATGAAGAGGGACATTACAGATTTCGTGTCGAGATGCCTGACTTGTCAGCAAGTCAAGGCCGAGCACCAGAGACCCGCGGGAGAGCTACAGCCGTTACCCGTTCCATAGTGGAAATGGGAGCAAATTTCTATAGACTTCATTGTGGGTCTACCCAGGACTAGTCGAGGGTATGACTCCATCTGGGTGATCGTGGATCGTTTGACGAAAGCGGCTCACTTCCTGCCGGTGAAGACGACTTTTGGTTTTGCTCAGTATGCCCAGATATACATCGATGAGATTGTACGACTGCATGGAGTCCCGACGTGTATCGTGTCCGACAGGGGCACCCAGTTTACCAGCCGACTATGGCAGAGGCTTCAGGAGGCTTTGGGCACCCGTTTGAGTTTCAGCACAACATTTCATCCACAGACCGATGGCCGGTCCGAGCGGACCATTCAGACTCTTGAGGACATGCTCCGAGCCTGCGTCATAGACTTCGGAGGTAGCTGGGATTATCATTTACCCTTAATAGAGTTCTCCTACAACAACAGTTTCCAGGAGACTATTCAGATGGCACCATTCGAGGCTCTTTATGGGAGGAGATGCAGATCGCCCGTCTGTTGGAAAGAGCTCAGCAGGAGCAGTATCTTAGGGCCGCAGATTGTTGAGGAGACGACCGTGAAGATCCAATTGATTCGCGATAGGATGAGAGCCCAGAGTAGGCAGAGATCTTATGCGGACCGTCGTCGGCGCAAACTTGAGTTTCTGTTGGTGATCATGTTTTCTTGAGGGTCTCCCTAATGAAAGGTGCGATGAGATTTGGGAGGAAGGGGAAGCTTAGTCCCAGATATGTGGGCCCCTTCGAGATCCTCGAGCGTGTTGGTGCAGTTGCGTATCGATTAGCCCTTCCGCCCAGTTTTCTAGATGTGCACCCTGTATTTCACATTTCGATGCTCCGCAAGTATCTTCATTATCCTTCACATGCGATTCAGCACCCGATGATCCAGCTGGAGCTCGACCTTTCTTTTCCAGAGCAGCCGGTGATCATCTTGGATCGACAGGTGAAGAAATTAAGATCGAAGGATATACCGTCCGTCAAGATCCTTTGGCGTGGCCCGAGCGGCGAGGAGGTCACTTGGGAGACCGAGAGCGAGATGAGGAAGAAATATCCCCATCTTTTTGAAGGTACGTGTAGCTAGATATTTAAATTCGGGGTCCGAATTTCTTTAAGGGGGGTAGATTGTAACGTTTCGAAATTCGTTTAGGTTAATTTCGTGTTAGTTAGTAATGATGCACGTTTTTCATAAAAACCCGTAAAACTTATTTCTTTTGTAAACTAGTTCTACTTGTGATGAGAGGTGTTTTTATATATATTTAGGGTTCATTAATTATAATTTAGTTTGTGTTCACCTTGATTTGAGTTTTTCCTTAATTATCTTCCTAAGCTAGGTTTTGTGTACACATGCACACTTATCTTTTTTTTGTAACCTAAGCTAAGTGTTGGCTTGTAACCATTTTCTTTTCTTCATGCAGGGTTCTTTTTCCCCAAATAACCAAGTCAAACCCTTTCTTTTTAAATTTTAAATGAAGAATGGGAGGTATCGTGGTTAGGTGAAATGGGGGATTGACCTTTTGACCACACCTCTCTCTCTCATTTCTCACTTATCCTCTCATTTCTGAATCCTTGCAGAGAGCAGCTGGCAGCAGTAACATTTTCATCATCTTTTTCTTCTCGTTTCATTTCACTTTGAATCCATATACAAACCCTACACAAAAACCCTTTTTTACTTCACAAAAACCTTGGAAAAATGGCTTCTTTGTGGACTTTGGAGGCAAGTCAGTGCATGTGAGGGCTAGGGCTGGAAAATTGAGTTCCCTAGGATCTTTTGAAGGTATCAAACTCACCCATATCACCCTAGATCATAACTTATAGTTTTGTTAGCTAAAAATCGTGTTTTGTGCATTTTTAGTGCTAATGAAGGGGGATTGGTGATATTTTTTGATAAGTTATCATGTATATGGCTTGTTTATCTTAGTTATGGGTTGTTAGTGTTGTTTTAACTCAAGGTTTGCTTCAGGTTTCACTAAAATACCTTAATGTATCGATTTAGTGTCAAATTAACATTTTAACTAGGTTTTGGGTTCTGTGTGATCTGCTTGTGACCCGATGGCTTCAGGAAAAAATTGTATTTATTGGAGCATGTACACTACAGTTAGGGAACACACGAAGCACGGGAGCCCAACTCCCTAGGTTGGCCGCCGGAATATTCATTCTGGCCGCAATTTGCGGCCAGATGGGGTACCTGGGTTTTAGGGTTTGCTGTGTGGGTGTCTACAACTATTTTAAGACTTATGGTATATGCAATTTTGTAAAATTCTATCTGTAGGAAAATCTGGAACCATTTACCCTATTTCGTATATTTTTAACTTTCGCGACACGTGTGACACGTGAGTGGGTTTGGGGTTTCTGCGTATCGCGACGTGTCGGGGTAGCTTCAAGCGCGTAATCACACGTTTTAGCGTATCACACACACACGCGTTTGGTTCGCGACGTGGGTTTCTCGTTTCGCTTTAATGCCGTGTTTTTGTAGATGATAGCTTACGTGTATTATTTTGTGAAATTCTAGGTTCGCAGGCGAGTACGACGGACGCCGCGAAGAAGGGGAAACAAGTCGTCGGCTACAACTAGCACGAGACTACGGTGAGTAGATTTAACATCTACGGAGAAATCGCCCGTATGGCGTTAAGCTTCAGGGCTTAATAGGCTATAGTAGTTGCATATTTGCATCCATATACCTTAATTGCATACTGTAGTTCCTGCTATATTATATATATGTATATGAACTTAGAATTAATAACACACCGCACTGTTACTAACGGTTCATGTTGCACGAGCACTAATCTGCATGTTACACACACACCGTTAGTAATTGCCATGACACTCACATTATAGAACTGCCATGAACAGTATATTGTAGCTCACCTGATATATGATGTGACATGATTTTGCTACTTATGCACATGCTCATTTGCATATCCATACTTATGCATATTGAAACTGTACCTACCTAGATAAGCTGATTTTTTGGTAGAACTGGGGACCGTATGAGACCTTTTGAAGCACTGAATCTATTTTAAAGAGCGGTTTCTCCCTTTTACTTATGGTACGACTTTTGATGCATATATCACATCGCATGGATTTACGCATTGGCATTGGATTTCATGTGATTTCTGGATTTGAGGACCGTGGGGTTAATTAAGAAAATATGCACTATTTTGAAAACCCGGCTCCTCTTGATATTATATTTTGGTGCGTCCACCACGCGTTTTCTCGGTTCTGAGACGTGTGTTTGAAACCCGATTCGAGCAGTTGGATGATCCGTTTGCGGGTTCGTGGTCGACCCGGTATGGTTCCCCGGGGCGAGAAATGTTTTTCATGGAGCAGACGATGAGCCTGGCAGGGTGGCATGTGTAAGACTACGGTAGCGCCCCGGCCGCCTTTCTGAGGCCAAAATGCGGAAACGGAAATTTTTCTAAACTAGAAACCAGCGCTATCGTATGCTTAAAACCTGGATCGAACCATTAACCTACAACTAGCTATCTAGAGAAGGGATAGAAAGGCTATACCGATCGATCCGTGTCCTTCGGTCTTTGGCCACCATCCCAAGCTCCTCGCGGCATCTCCGGTCTCGATCTCCTCGTCGGAAAGGGCACCACATCTACGAGTCTTTTTATGGGCTCCCGCTTCATACGAAGCAACTCGGGCACGAAGTATGCTAGCCGACGTATCCAAGGTGATGTAGAGAATGTTTGTGATCACTTTGTCTCTTGCATCCATTGATTTGGATGGAGGTTAGAGGTGTTGCCATTAATGGAGATTTTGAGCTAGAGGAGGAAGAAGAAGAAGAAGCTTTCTTTTTTCCTTTTGTGATATATGATTGATAAAATGAGAGAGTGTTGTAACAATAATACAAGACCAACCTCCTCATGGCAGCCCCTCTGTCTCTCTTCTTATCATATCACCACAAATCTATCACATTATGTGACACATGCACAAACAAAGAGACCATGAGTCACCACTTGTGCATGTGTCACAATAAATTCCCCTTATCATGACATATAGCTCACAATTTCCATTTACAAACATTAATCCAAATGTTTGCAACAATAAAAAGATATGGCAACATCTAAAGTAAACTCGTGACGGATCACAAGGATACCCCTCACCTGTATATACATACCTGCATCCGCATTCCGACTGAATGCGAATGCGATGAGACTAAAGTAATCCAACAAATCTAATACAAGGATCCGGCTTAAACCAAAACCCACTAGTATGATCCGCCCAATCATGATCCGTGCACTAATGCACGTATATGATCGGACCCTGCCATATATCATACGGCCTCTACAACGTTTCGCCCGAAACTTGAGAAACTGTTTGTAGGGGACTCTAAAAACTCGTCAATAATTTGGCTGTGGATTTAACCACTAGCACGTCAGTGGTATTAGCTGTACGTAACAGGCTACCAGGTATTGACCAAAAGGGAGGTCGATGAGCGAACTCATCCTGACACCCTACTGAGCCTGTCTGTGACAATATCCATACAGTCCGGTCCGTTCGTCTATGAGCATCGCATGGCGGGCCTAGGGGGTTAGTAAAAGTCAGACCCTAAAAGAGGTACAAGTCGTGTCGGAGTGTAGCCCAGAACACCCTGAGATACTACTGGAATACCTACCAGTAAATCTCCTGCCTTGGCCAAGGACTTCAAGTAATGGCTCTCCTAGATACAGCACGATCTCACCCCAAATACTAGGAGAGACGAAACCCCTACCGCTCCGCTCACTGCCTCCTTGTGGCTCGGGACTGTACCCAACTAAAACCTGTTTGCACGACTCCTTTGAGCCGTGGTAGGGTAGTAATCAAAGAACAGTGGGAACTCACACGAGACAAATGACGATCTCCGGTCGATGAACTAACCTGTACACATGTCACCAGGGAAAAGCTATCTGACGTCAGGTATAATACCAACTAGCATGTTCCCGGCGAGTCCTGTCCGGTGTACTCATAATCCAATGAGCACCTGTATACATCTTAGGTGAACCAACTGAAACCAATGGCTTGTGAGACCGGCTACCGCCCCTCGTCGGGGTCTCGACTGTATACACTAGTCTACTCTCTGGAGTATCGATGCCCTGTCTCGAAAACTCCCACGACTAGGGACCACTTTAAAGATGTGCTTATAGACCCAAGCTCCCACGTATACGATCGCCATCATACTGCTGGCCGTCAAGCAAGAATCCTAAGGGCTCCACCAACGTGCAATAGTGACCTGTAATGTCACCTAAAGTAGTACACGATGATAAAGATGAACCGGATAGCACACTATCATCTTGAGTAAGACTGTCCTACTGGCATAGGTCCTCCCTCAATCATTGCAATCGCGTCCCTGCGATCCAATAATTGACTCTGAGGGCACTATATCCAACAATCTCCCACTTGCACTCAAGGCTAATTATTGCGATGTCGCATACTCACATCCCGTGTAATACTGAACACCCAACTCCTCTACTAATCAGTTTCACAAAGCCCGTTTGCGAAACTATTGCGTTCGAGGAATAGCCTCAGTGAGTGGATCCGCCCTAATGTTTCTTTCTATGTCTCTCTTTGTCTCAAGTTCATGGAGAAAACCATTTCCCGAAATGAGCAATGCCTTTCTTAGAATATGTCTGGATATCTGATGGGACCTAGTTCATAAATGGACTCCAAATCCAAACTTCTTAGACCGTATCGTCAACTGAACTTAATCAGTATCCTGCGCCATGCCTCCCTCAGTATCCGCTTGGACCTCCTATCCAAACAACTGCCCCTCGTCAGAGGAAAAACTATAACTCTGATAGTCACTCTGTCATCCAGGTCACCTTTGAAGCTTGGAATGATAAGCGTCCCCCGAAAGAGGCGGTTGTTATCATATCCCTAGAACATCCACTTATGTTTTAAAACTGTTTTCGAACGATTCTCCATGATAGGATTAATATCAACTTATTGCATCTAGTGCAAAAACATAACGTCTGGTGTGGTACTTGACATTTCATGATTGACTCAATTGCCTAAGCAAGTGATCTGCCAATCATGCACATCCTTCTCCCCTTTAGTCTGTAAGACACCTTTAGAGAGGGTGACTCCATCATCTGAAGGTACACCACCATGCCAGGAGTCATCCATTCTAAAGCACCTTTAGAATGTTGTCTAAGTACCCAGATTGGGAAACTACCCAAATCTAGATCTAAAGCCATAGATCTAGTAACCAGAATACCTGATATAATATCCAAGTCCTTTGTGGCGAAACCACTGTATATGACAGCCAAAGTATAACCGATCGTAGTATAGGAATTTCACTTCCTACTCTGTGTATGTCATCCAAATACCAGGACATCACACCCTACTACCTTCTTAACAGATCCATCCCCTATTCTGATGAAGTCAAACCTATAACTGTCACATCAGAAATAGATGATCTATCTCCGCTATATCTGCTTTAGTCCATAAATAGACATAAGCTACTTGTCCACCAATGCTTCCGCTGCTCCCACTGACTACGACAACCCTCTGGCAGAGCCATATACACGTGCACTTCTAAAGCTAGTTTAGAACAACGCTATACTCATCCTCCTGCCGGGTCTCACAGTCTGGAACAACAGCAATGGCAAGCCTAGATAAACAAGAACCTCCCTGTCACCCTCCTTGAGCATACCGAAGTACCTCTCGAGTTCCTGAGGCTACCCACCATATCTGCGGAGTGGCAAATGGAATGTCAATCCAGATTGAATCTTTAGGTCCTATTAAATTTTCAGTAATCGTTGGCGGTTCTGGAATCACTTCCAGTTCTACCATACTCCCACTACTGTTTTTCTGAAAAAATCCATTTTACCAAAACTGTGGCGAGTCAAGAACAATATCACTATTGATCTTCTAGATGGTAGAAAATCAACCCTCGTCATAGCCCGGGTCAACCCACAAACTGCCATTATAGAAACGTGCAATTAGTTATCCAGAGTCTGGTTTTAAGCATAAGCCGGACAATTCCCCGTACCATAAGATTGTTAAGATATGAACTATTCTATATCCAATATAGAAAGAGAGGCACTGATTTAATTGGAACCAGATTCAAATCATGCAGCTGTCTCCACAGCATGTCAACTAAATAGAGAGAGGCTGATCAGCATTACTCAACTTAGGAGTGCTTCCAATTATGAGTGACCTGAAAAAGAAGCAAGTTTTCTTAATCGTTACTATTAACTGAATACCATACACAAGAATCTACATCTTCGATCACTTTGAAGAATCCTGATACTTGCAATACCTGGTTCTCTACTTTATTCTTATACCTATAACTTCTCAAAACTTAGACCATGCATTTCTATGAAACACATGTCTAAGAACTAGAGAAGTCACAAGTAAATAGAATATAGTACGAGTACCAACCCCTCTGTCCTCATGGATACTGGACAACATACAATACTCTGTATAAGTCCCCTGAGTCTAATAACTCATTCCCTGTGTGTCGTAGGTTGAAAACTGTACTTATGGTTAAGAAGAATTACACCGCTGTTTAATGCTGCTTACCTAACCATCCACTGATATAGGTAAATGTCATAGATATAATTTCAAAAAGTTATATCTCACTTTATAAAAAGAAACGTGCAGATATATCAATTTGAAATTGGTGCATAACAACGGATATTCAAAACCAAATATTTGCCGTCCCGCAAACAACCCAGGCGATTTCCTCAAATATCACCAATTACAACGAATCCCGATATAATAAGGATAATCACCCAATTCCTAATAACTTACTCCTACTCATCATCTGTAAAATCATACAGATGTGAGAATCAAACCTGGTAAATACATACCCTGGAGAAAGGACTAATTGGGAAATCTGTTTTCTTTTAACAATACACAGTGAAACTGAAACATATAAATGTTTCGAAGGGGTATCCGGGTATTCTTAGTAATGCCTCTTCCATTATCAGATTCACAATTGTAACCGTATATTTCTTTGCGATCTCTCTAAATCTCTTTATATGTCTTTAGTCATTACCTTCTGTACACCCATTTAGGCCAAATGGTTTTCTTCCTTCCCTACCGTTCGGCACCAGCTTATGGTTTGGAAGAAGACTATCCAATAAGCATAATGGGTGTACTCTCCTAATCCTAGGAGTACTCATAACCTGAGAGAAGGTGAAGATAAATGACAACCGAATAACACTTATTCCTATTTCTCCTGAACCAGAATCCATCCCCGAACTAGAACAAGTTCCTTCGAGTTCGTATATAACCATACGATGGAGTATCCAATAAACTGTGGATCTTCGTAGTGATATGGAGTGTTCTGGAGAAATACAAAGGTGATGTAGGATTGGCGAAGAAATACTTGGTTTGGTCATGAATAGCAGTCGCAATTTACTTTGCCCTCTTACTAATCCCTTTATTTGTCTTTACTTAATACCTCCTGTACACCTTTTAGGCTAAATGGTTTTCTTCATTCCCTACCGTTCGGCACCTGCCTATGGTTTGGAAGAAGACTATCCAATAAGCGTAATAGGTGTACTGTCCTAATCCAAGGAGCATTCGGAACCCGAGAGAAGGTAAAAGGAAAAGACAACTGAATAGTCCTATTCATTTTCTCCAGAACCGGAAACCATCCTCTAATTTGGAACAAGTTCCTTCGAGTTCGTATATAACCATACGATGGTTTTATCCAATGGAAGTGGATGTTCGTAGTAATACGGGGTGTTTTGGAGAAAAAAGGGTAAAAGTAGGAGTGGCAATGAGGTTTGCAACTCTGACAATCCAAAAGCCAGTGTTTTAAGAAGGTTCGGTTAACTTGGTCACTGAGTTATAGTCAAGGGTCAGGTCATGGACGCTGCCAAAGAGAGAGAGAAAAGAAACACTCTGCATGCACTCTAACCTAGATCAGAATGGTTATCAATTTATCTAATCAGGAAACCTCCCACTGTATCGTCAAATTCTTCTCCAAACCTGAAAGAAGAATTAGTCGGGATCACCCGAGGAGTAAGCCAACTCATCAGTAGGAATCGGGATCCAAGTATCATCGCATGATAACGTGATGGAATCCACTCACGTTATCACACTCCAGAAGGTATGCGCATATCTGGCAAGTTTCAGTTTCTTTAGAAACTCCCGATGTGATTTTTACCCCATGCTCTTATGACCTTGACGAAGGCCAACATATCATAAGTCATGTGTCAAGTTCTACCCATCATTGTCCAGGTTAATTTGAACCCACCCGTACATACCCTTGACGAAGGCCAAAATAGTAATACGACTGTCCCAAACTAACGCATCTATCTATGCAACAGAAAAGTAACAAGCAGCTACCATACACCATGCCTTGACGAAGGCCAACATACATAGAATGAATACTAAGTGCTACCTTTCTGAAATGATGGAGGGCTACGAATGGTTTTTGGCGAAAAACCATTAACGTAATGAACTTGATATCGTTGAAGGAACCGAATAGCTTTTTATAAAAATATAGTGGCGAAAACCTTTGCTAAAGAGGTCACTCCCGGTGAAGGGATCTCGGCTCTTTCCCCGTAGAATGAGGTGCAGGATATTCCAACTGAATACCACGATGCAAAGAAAAAAGCAATCGGCTATAGTGAAGTTATTACCCTGACGCAAACTTCTGTCCAAGGGGTCACTCTTGGTGAGGGGATCTCGGCCCTTGCCTCGTCGACTGAGGTGCTGGATATTCATAACCGAATACCACCGTGCAAAACAAAAGAAAACGTCCTTGCAATAACAGCTTTTTGAAAAATGTTCCAACAACATCAGAATAAGTTTGTTTAGCTTGCATTGATCCGAATCAATGCAGTCCCATCAATTAATCACACCACAAAAGAACGAAAATACGATGTACGTATATGCCATCCGCTTTCGCCATTGGGTCCCGTCATCACCCGTTAGGTTACTTAACTAACGATAGAGCGGGGACTGGACTAGCGCGGATGCAAAACATATACAACATCTACTAGTATATATATCAATATATAATATTCGCTCAAGGCGTGATAAAATGCAACATCACAGAAATGTAATAAGCATCACAGAATAATACAGATAATCTGGGATCCCCGGGTTTCATAGAGCCGCTACTGAAACCCGACGTTCCCCTGGTCGTGTCGATAGCCTGTGCAATGAAATCCTAGACCCCTATGGGCACGGAAAGTTAGCCGCCAAAACCTAAAGCGAGGAAGCCCCCTTCAACAACATGAATGGACCACCCAGCACTTCACGGAATCCGGTAACTTGGGCAACCTTCCTTGGGTCAACCTGTACCCCCTACGAGTGCGGCGAATAGCCCGCCAATTCTAGAGTGAAGCCTCCTCCGTCTCAAAGCCATAAGATGCGGGCCCGTTGCCCTCTGGAACCCGGCTATCCGTGCACCCCACCTTGGGGTAATCCTAGTACAGAAAGTAAAAATATACAACGGGTACATCGACCTCAGCCCGGTCGTGCCCCAAAAGAATAATATACAAATAGGCAGTGACGGCAGTCCACATGTCGGACGCTCGCCCCGCAATATCAAATGTACAAATACCACCAAACTGTACTACCATTGCATCCAGGCTATCCACCATGACAAATCCGCAACATCAAAACACAACACAGAACATCAACGTGAATGTCGCGTTCGCAAATCCGTCAAAAAGAGCTATAGCAATTAGACAGGATTTACCGCTCGAATGACATTCACGGTCGCAGATATAATGTCAATACTGTGAACTAACATGCTTACAAATTTCGATCGACAAAATTTCCCGATGTAGGCCCCAAGCACAATTCCCAGTACTCAAACAAATCTGGGCCCAAACAAAAATTACCAGAAACCTCATTTTCAAGTCAGAAACCACTGCGTAAAAAACGGTGCTCTAAATCTACTGTAGCACGGCGGAACCACGGCCAAAACAAGGTTAGTGCCGTGGTTCCGCGGCGCTATGACGAGATCATTGTATCAAATTTCAACAGTGTTCTGTAAAACGCCTGCCTGATTTTCTGAAGTACTTAAAATAATTTTTAGAGCACACAAAAATTTCGACAGAAACTCAGAAATTTAAAATGCAGTTTTTGAAAATTTCGTTCGATCGAAGTTCTAAACATGTTAGAGCAAGCTAGTAAAGGTTAATGGCGTGGCTCTGATACCATGTAAGATTACGGTAGCGCCCCGGCCGTCTTTCCGAGGCCAAAATGCGGAAAAAAAAATTCTAAACTAGAAACCGGCGCTATCGTATGCTTAAAACCCGGATCGAACCATTAACCTACAACTAGCTATCTAGAGAAGGGATAGAAAGGCTATACCGATCGATCCGTGTCCTTCGGTCTTTGGCCACCATCCCAAGCTCCTCGCGGCATCTCCGGTCTCGATCTCCTCGTCGGAAAGGGCACCACATCTACGAGTATTTTTACGGGCTCCCGCTTCATCCGAAGCAACTCAGGCATGAAGTGTGCTAGTCGACGTGTCCAAGAGGATGTAGAGAAAGTTTGTGATCACTTTGTCTCTTGCATCCGTTGATTTGGATGGAGGTTAGAGGTGTTGCCATTAATGGAGATTTTGAGCTAGAGGAGGAAGAAGAAGAAGAAGAATAAGCTTTCATTTTTCCTTTTGTGATATATGATTGATAAAATGAGAGAGTGTTGTAACAATAATACAAGACCAACCTCCTCATGGCAGCCCCTCTCTCCCTTCTTATCATATCACCACAAATCTATCACATTATGTGACACATGCTCAAAGAAAGAGACCATGAGTCACCACTTGTGCATGTGTCACAATAAATGCCCCTTATCATGACATATAGCTCACAATTTCCATTTACAAACATTAATCCAAATGTTTGCAACAATAAAAAGATAGGGAAACATCTAAAGTAAACTCGTGACGGATCACAAGGATACCCCTCACCTGTATATACATACCTGCATCCGCATTCCGATTGAATGCGAATGCGATGAGACTAAAGTAATCCAACAAATATAATACTAGGATCCGGCTTAAACCAAAGCCCACTAGTATGATCCGCCCGATCATGATCCGTGCACTACTGCACGTATATGATCGGACCCTGCCGTATATCATACGGCCTCTACAACGTTTCGCCCGAAACTTGAGAAACTGTCTATGGGGGACTCTAAAGA
The DNA here is from genome assembly GCA_030015575.1 of Agapanthus africanus. Lineage (NCBI taxonomy): Eukaryota > Viridiplantae > Streptophyta > Magnoliopsida > Asparagales > Amaryllidaceae > Agapanthus > Agapanthus africanus. The sequence continues at coordinate 362,944,423 of JASDDO010000001.1, read as the reverse complement.
CTCGTTAATACTTTGGTTGTGGATTTAACCACTAGCACGTCAGTGGTACTAGCTGTACGTAACGGGCTACCAGGTATTGACCAAAAGGGAGGTCGATGAGCGAACTCATCCTGACACCCTACTGAGCCTGTCAGTGACAATATCCGTACAGTCCGGTCCATTCGTTTATGAGCATCGCAGGCCGGGCCTAGCGGGTTGGTAAAAGTCAGACCCCCAAAAGCGGTACAAGTCGTGTCAGAGTGTAGCCCAGAACACCCTGAGATACTACTGGAATTCCTACCAGTAAATCTCCTACCTTGGCTAAGGACTTCGTGTAATGGCTTTCCTAGACACAGCGCGATCTCACCCCCAATACCAGGATAGAGAAAACCCTGCCGATACGCTCACAGCCTCCATATGGCTCAAGACTGTACCCAACTAAAACCTGTTTGCACGACTCCTTTGAGCCGTGGTAGGGTAGTAATCAAAGCACAGTGGGAACTCACACGAGACAAATGACGATCTCTGGTCGATGAACTAACCTGTACACATGTCACTAGGAAACTGCTATCTGACGTCAGGTATAATACCAACTAGCATGTTCCCGGCGAGTCCTGTCCGGTGTACTCATAATCCAATGAGCACCTGTATACATCTTAGGTGAACCAACTGACACCAATGGCTTGTGAGACCGGCCACCGCCCCTCGTCGGGGTCTCGACTGTATACACTATTCTACTCCGGAGCATCGATGCCCTGTCTCGAAAACTCCCACGACTAGGGACCACTTTAAGGATGTGCTTATAGACCCCAGCTCCCATGTATATGATCGCCATCATACTGCTGGCCGTCAAGCAAGAATCCTAAGGGCTCTACCAACGTGTAATAATGACTTGTAATGTCACCTAAAGCAGTACACGATGATAAAGATGAACCGGATAGCATACTATCATCTTGAGTAAGACTGTTCTGCCGGCATAGGTCCTCCCTCAATCATTGCAATCGTGTGCCTGCGGTCCAATAATTGACTCTGAGGGCACTATATCCAACAACCTCCCACTTGCACTCTAGGCTAATTATTGCGATGTCGCATACTCATAGCCCGTGTGATACCGAACACCCAACTCCTCTACTAGTCAGTTTCACAAAGCCCGTTTGCGAAACTATTGCGTTCGAGGAATAGCCTCAGTGAGTGGATCCGCCCTAATGTTTCTTTCTATGTCTCTCTTTATCTCAAGTTCACGGAGAAAGCCATCTCCCGAAATGAGCAATACCTGCCTTAGAATATGTATGGATATCTGATGGGACCTAGTTCATAAATGGACTCCAAATCCAAACTTCTTAGACTGTATCGTCAACTGAACTTAATCAGTATCCTGCGCCATGCCTCCCTGAGTATCCGCTTGGACCTCCTATCCAAACAACTGCCCCTCGTCAGAGGAAAAACTATAACTCTGACAGTCACTCTGTCATCCAGGTCACCTTGGAAGCCTGGAATGATAACCGTCCCCCGAAAGAGGCCGTTGTTATCATATCCCTAGAACATCCACATATGTTCTAAAACTGCTTCCGAACGTTTCTCCAGGATAGGATTAATGTCAACTTATTGCATCTAGTGCAAAAACATAACGTCTGGTGTGGTACTTGACATTTCATGATTGACTCTATTGCCTAAGCAAGTGATCTGCCAATCATGCACATCCCTCTCCCCTTTAGTCTGTAAGACACCTTTAGAGAGGGTGACTCCATCATCTGCTGGTACACCACCAAGACAGGAGTCTTCCATTCTAAAGCACTTTTAGAATGCTGTCTAAGTACCCAGATTTAGAAACTACCCAAATCTGGATCTAAAACCATTGATCTAGTAACTAGACTACCTGATATAATATCCAAGTCCTTTGTGGGGAAACCACTGTGTGACAACCAAAGTATAACCGATCGTAGTACAGGAATTTCACTTCCTACTCTGTGTATGTCATCCAAATACCAGGACATCACACCCTACTACCTTCTTAACAGATCCACCCTCTATTCTGATGAAGTCAAACCTATGACTGTCACATCAGAAATAGATGATCTATCTCCGCTATTTCTGCTTTAGTCCATAAATAGACATAAGCTACTTGTCCACCAATGCTTCCGCTGCTCCCACTGACTACGATAACCCTCTGGCTGAGTCATATACACGTGCACTTCTAAAGCTAGTTTAGAACGGCGCTATACTCATCCTCCTGCCAGGTCTCACAGTCTGGAACAACAGCAATGGCAATCCTGGGTAAACAAGAACCTCTCTGTCACCCTCCTTGAGCATACCGAAGTACCTCTCGAGTGCCTGAGGCTACCCACCATATCTGCAGAGTGGCAAATGCAATGTCAATGTTCATACCAGAATATTGCATTTAATATCGTCCATTCTTACGCTCGTTTGTTTATAGATAGGTGCTTTTAGTCCGTGTTTGCTATATATTTTCAGGCTACAGGTTCCTAGTCCAAAATAACGCAATTGATACAAAATCTCCACTGTTACGCCAAAATACAAAACATCTGTTGACAGCAGATAAAAGACGGGTTCCGGTCATCCGTATCCGTCCAGTGCCGCGTACCGGTTCCAGAGACAAAACATATGACAGTGGTCATTCGTGTCTCGGACAAGCACAGAGCACGAGGAGGGCAGCACAAGAATCAATGGGTGCGCGGAGCTCGAGGGAGAAAAAGTCAAAAGTATTATTTTTGATGCCATTTTGGACCGTTGCAGATCTGAAACAATTGTGGAAGAAATTTGCAATTTGGTACATGTAGAACAACATAAGATGGCAACACAAGGAAACCCAGAAAATTCGAGACCGCGGAGGATCCGCCGCGGTTTTGTGTCATCATCTGAGCAAATTTTGGGGGTAGCTTTGTCATTTCATTTGGGGCCAGAATATTGCCCTAGGGTTTCAACTATCCTCCTATAAATACCCCGGTTCTGAGCCATTGTAAAGGATGAATTCTTATGCCCACTTTTTGTTTGGATTTAGTTTAGCTTCTTCTTCTTCTTCATTCCTTCCTCCATGAAAATTGTAGTGAGAGCTTTTTGAGTGGATGATGAAATGAAGATGAGGGTTATTTTGTATCATTCTTTTGCTTAGCTTCCCCCTTGAGCTCTCTACCTTAACTTGATCTTGCAATCTCTTAAGTGAGCTTGCAAGTTTAAGCTTTGGTCATTGATCTCAAGGGGTTGTATCATTTTGGAATCAATAATGTTCTCTCTTTTGTGCTTCATTCTCCATGAGTTCTTTGCCTTTTCTTGATCTTGCAACCTCTTAATTGAGCTTGCAATTTTAAAATTTGGTTATTGAACCCATGTCTTGTTTTGGGTTCTATGGTTCCTTGTTTCATTTCTTGCTCATTTACTTTCTTGCACTTTAATACTTGCTTTACTTTCATGCAACTTTAATTCCATGCACTTACTTAGTTGTAATGCTTTTTCCTGTCTTCTCTTTTCTCTTTTTGGTTTGTTTAGTGAATGGTTGTAATTATGTGTTGTTAGGAATAAATACGATATTGTAAGTTAAGGTTTCTTTGCCCATTCCCTTTTCCCGTATTTTCCATTGAACTCCGTATAAACGTTACGCAAGCGCTCCGTTAGGCACCCTACCCTACCAAGGTAACGGTGATTCCTAACCGCGACCGGTTGCGTTCGGTTTGGCCGGAGGCGAAAGCAAGAGACAAGAACGGGCGGACAAGGGTCAATAAGCCGGATTTCATGAATACCGTGCTTAAGTACCATAATCCACGTTGTTGCCGATTGCTCTAGCTTCAATCGTTAAGTTCGGCTCAAAGGTTTTGAATACGGATTTCCTTAGCTTACACTTTTGTGTCATTTCCTAACAACTTTACTTGTGCATAAAACACATAAGGTAGATATGAACAATTCCGCCCACGTGCATTAACTCGTTATGACAAGAACGTAAAACGCTGCGTCTCCCTGCGGACGACCCGTGCTCAACCGGCTAGCTGCAAAGCGACACCGTCTTGATTCCGGTTAACTAAAACTCTATCAATCAAATGGCGCCGTTGCCGGGGAGACGGTAGCGTATTTTCTTTCTTGTTATTCGGGTTAATATTCTTTTTGTATATATTTATAAATAAGAAAAAATAAAATCTTTTTTTTATTTTTGATAATTTTTGTGTGCAAGTGTGCAGGCTAATCTGGAGCAAGTACAGTAATCCAAAAAGAAAACAGAGGTTTTTATTTTGGAGAAGAGAAGAAGTGGAGTTCGTTGACCAAAGACAAATCCCCAAGTCAACATTTTTGACCGCGGAACCGCGGTCAAAAGGTGCCTTGAGCGGCGGTTCTGCGGTCCCATTGAGGCCTCCGTGCCCAATTTTTTCTCCACCCCTTTTTCTTTTCTTTTATCTTCTCTGTGAATTCTACCATACTGTATTTTCTGCAAATTTTTGCGGATTTACGAACTGCGATTGTGGGGAGCAAAGTGTACGTTCAAGGCTAAGCTGATTGCAAAGTACAGTGCCAAAGATCCGGGTAGTTTGACCCGCGCAAGCGAATATTTCAAGCTTACCGGATTTGATTCAACGGGGGTTTTCTAAACCCGAAAACTTAACAGTACGTATTTCTTAAACACCTTCTTCTCAAATCTGACGCATCCAATATACTATTCTTTGCAGGATTCTTTGCAAGTTCGCTAGCAAATGCTAAAAATTGACTAACCCGTATTTGTTGCAGTGCCGTGCTTAAACTAAAAAAAACGATTGTTTGATTCTTTATAGAATTTTTATTGAATTACGCATTGCATACAATAATACGGACTTAAGGGCAAGCGAACCCCACAACATATGGTAAAGGATTTCATCACTTTTTCCGTGGCCCACAAATCACGAACTTGAGCATAACGTTTACCCGCCAAATTTTTAAAAGAAACTAGACTTTAAGCCTTAAGGACTTCACGCTCACTAGGAGAAGTTAACTGTGTTTAGAACACAGCTTCACGGTATACTGTTTACGGGGTGTCTAGGAAAGTGTTAAACGGCGATACCGCCAAAAGAGAATGGGTTATTTAATTAAGGACCTTCGCGAAAGCGTCGGAAAACCTTCCCTTATCTCTGCCCTTACCTGGCCTCGTGATCAGTGTATCTTGAGCCTGTTTCTCGACACAGTTTTACTTCGACAATACAGTTCTGGAGCAGGTCTAGTTGACCTAGGTGAACCCTAGACTGATTAGGTGTGTGGTATTTTTGTGTCGTGATTGTTTTTTTTTGTCCAGATTCTTTTTGTGTGTATATTTCAATCTTTTGTTAATAGCTAACTAAAATTTTTTTAAAAAAAATCACATTCTTTTTTCCCCTCCTTTTCTCTGCCTTTCTTTCTTTCTCTCTTCATATCATGGGTACCCCACCTCGCAAAACTCTTGCCTAACTTTTGTACCGACAACCAGACATAACTTCTTACGGTTCTTGCTTTGGTCGAATTTCGAACGACCCCTCCATGCCCAAAATTTCTCTGAAAGATCGTATAGAAGCTTCTAGGACAAACACTTGCACTCCGCATTCCACTTTGTATCAACCTTTTCAACCTTCCGCACCCGCTTATGTTGATACTCCTTTTGCAAGTCGTCCTTTGTCCATCGCTGAACATATTGAACAATCTCATAGCCGATCTTTCACTCCTTTCACCACTACAAATTCTTGGGATCAACAATTCCATTCACCTTCATCTCCAAATGTTGATCCTGCTCCTGTCCAGCCATTCAATTCCTACCAGTCCTACCCGACTTTTGCACCTTCCCTAGACATTGCTTCTGAACCACCATTTGGGAGTTTTCAGTATCCAAACAACTTTGAATCTTTTACTGAGACCCCTTCACAACCCATGTCTAGTCTGGAACAGTCATTGGAAGACTTTAGGGTAGCGTCGTACCAACAGATGATGGATTTGAATGCGTCCATGGCCGTCCTCATACAACCTAGTGACCCGGTAGCTTGTTTCCAACTAGCTCCAAATTTTCCAATGTATGAAGAGGCGGTAAGACAGGTTGAGAATTTGAGCGGAGAGAGTGAGCTGTACACCCTTCCAAATCAGACCTACCCATTTCAATTTCAATCCCACAACTCCGGTTTTGAATGTCTATCTAGTGTTCCCAACGATTCACCGATTGAAGATAGAATGATTAATGAGTTGTGCGACTTTGTAGTGTTTGATTTACCTGATTGTGAACGGTCCTTTCCAAGTGAAACCAATCCTAAACCTTTTGACCTCTACTCCTCCATCTTGGAACCTAAATTGATTGAAATCCATGCTCTTGATGAGGTGTCTGAGAATATTGATTTTCACTTTATTGAGGATATTGACGCCGAGAATATTTTGGATGATGAACCTATAGATCTGGCTGAGTTTCTCTCCCCAATTCATCATCTCGAGTCATTAACTGTTTTTCCCGAACTCAATATGCGTCTTGATTTTGATGAAATTTGCATGGATAAGCTGAATTTTGAGGAGACTATTGAGGATAGTACTGAGGATGAACCAATTTTAATTGATGAGTCGGATTTTCCAATTCATCCTGTTCCTTTCATTGACTGTGTACACCCTCCCTGAACCTTTAACCAATAACCTTCCTCAATCACCTACCTCCATCCTTTCCATCGTTCCCACCTTGCAAGAAACCGTATCGTTTTCATTTCTTATGTCTGGTTTACCAAGTTCGACGTACCCATGGCTTCTCACGAATCTTGAGGGATTTGACCCTATTTCTCGACGGGTTGATAGATTACCACAATCGCTTTTTACACATCGGTCATCACAAATTATGCTAATTTATTCGCTCCATTTCCACCCTCAAGTTCGTATTCCACTTCTTTCTCCCATCCTCCATCCTTCTCTTCCACCGAGACCGGACGCCACTTCTATCCCCACACGGTCTCGCGTGCTTCTTATTTCTTTTCTCTACACTCCATTCTTTCACCAACCGTCGCTTTATAACGATAAAATCTTTGATTGGTTGGTGTTAACTTTTGGTATGTGTAAGGCCTTGTATAGATTGATACGATTCTCTTTCCCCCCCGATCCTGAACTTCAATGCTTAACAGTGGAAACACTGTTTTACTTAAGTTTGGGGGGACCTTTTTTGTATATATTTTTTGTTTTCCTTTTTGTTTTTTATATAATTTGTTTTTAGGGAGCGCCGACAATTTTGACCCTCTTGGTGTAGCCTGACAGTGAGGGCACTGTCAAGTTTAAGTTTGGGGGTATGCTCGGTAAGCTTTCTTCCTTTGCATTCATTTGTATATTTTGCATTTGCACACCTTATTAAAAACCCATAAAAATCGAAAATTTTTCCAAAAAAATATAAAAACTTTGTCGTCAAGTTAGCTAATAGGGTAACTTAGATTTTTATTCTGAAAGTTTAGTTGATATGTTAGAAATAACTAAATTCTAGGCTTAGGAATTGAAAATCCTAAAAATAACCCTCATTCTGTTTAAACTTGGTGATTATACGTCCTTACAGTTTTTTTTGAGAAATAGATAATCTTGAGTTCAGTTCTTGAGTTAAGTCAAGATGAAGGGAAAGTATTGAAGCTTTACTGAAGGATAAGTCTGAAAAATAGTTTCTTTTCTTGAGTTCAAATTTAGAAAGTATATACCCTACAAACTGCACTTACACGTACCTTGAAACTTGGGATAGTAGAGGATACCTAGAAATACTCTTGCGTGAAAATCTAGTTTGAAAGAAAAAACGGTATTTAAAGCTAAACACCAAAAGAGCATTATTGGAAAATATATCCGGACTTGAAAAAGAAAAATAATAGAATAAAAAGAAAAATAGAATAAAGTCAAGACCTGGAAACTGCTATTTACGCTTTAAGTCCACACATTCAGAAATCGGCTGTTAGTGCCTCAAGAAGCATTAATAGTCGCATGAAAGGTGAGTGAGCAAATCTGTCCATCCTTAATGAAAAGAAGTAGTATTAGGTATTAGGGCAAGGGTATTATAGCTTGAATTGAATTCTTGAGTGTAGAGGTGCAAATATATACAAACGTAGGGGTATACAATCGATGTTTGGATAAGAGATAGAAATAAAGAATAAAACTTATGTTTTCTGAAAATTTGATAAAAATCCCTGATTTAAAACCACACTGTCAGAAGGAAAACTCAGGAGAACCAATATATTTCTAAACTTTTTTGGAACGTATAGGATCCAAGGTTAAATAGATAGGAGGTGTGAAAAATAAGGGTTGGATATTTCTAACTTAGGATGATAGAGTTTATAACGTAAATACTAAACTGTAGGAGTAGAATCGATATTAACTTATGACATTAGCTTGACGGAATTTTGTGGGTGTAATCCGCTGAAAACCCTTAGGAGACAACACTCCTCCTACTAGGGACAACTAGAGGTTTAACGGCTTGTTGCACGTGCTCAGTGCAATCGCGTTCCCTGGGAAAGTGCGGTTAGGACTTTTTCTTGAATAATTGGTTTTCCTCGGGACGAGCAAAAGTTAAGTTTGGGGGTATTTGTTCATACCAGAATATTGCATTTAATATCGCCCATTCTTACGTTCGTTTGTTTATAGGTAGGTGCTTTTAATCCGTATTTGCTACATATTTACAGGCTACAGGTTCCTAGTAAAAAATAACGCAATTGATACAAAATCTCCACTGTTACGCCAAAATACAAAACATCTGTTGACAGCAGATAAAAGCCGGGTTCCGGTCATCCGTATCCGTCCAGTGCCGCGTACCGGTTCCAGAGACAAAACATATGACAGTGGTCATTCGTGTCTCGGACAAGCACAGAGCACGAGGGGGGCAGCACAAGAATCAATGGGTGCGCGGAGCTCGATGGAGAAAAGGTCAAAAGTATTATTTTTGATGCCATTTTGGACCGTTACAGATCTGAAACAATTGTGGAAGAAATTTGCAATTTGGTACATGTAGAACAACATAAGATGGCAACACAAGGAAACCCAGAAAATTCGAGACCACAATTCCACAAAAGCACGGTGGAACCGCCGCCCAATGTGGGTTTCCGCGGCGAACCCGCCGCGGTTTTGTGTCGTCATCTGACCAAATTTTGGGGATGGCTTTGTCATTTCATTTGGGGCCAGAATATTGCCCTAGGGTTTCAACTATCCTCCTATAAATACCCCGGTTCTGAGCCATTGTAACGGATGAATTCTTATGCCCACTTTTTGTTAGGATTTAGTTTAGCTTCTTGTTCTTCTTCATTCCTTCCTCCATGAAAATTGTAGTGAGAGCTTTTTGAGTGGATGATGAAATGAAGATGAAGGTTATTTTGTATCATTCTTTTGCTTAGCTTCCCCCTTGAGCTCTCTACCTTAACTTGATCTTGCAATCTCTTAAGTGAGCTTGCAAGTTTAAGCTTTGGTCATTGATCTCAAGGGGTTGTATCATTTTGGAATCAATAATGTTCTCTCTTTTGTGCTTCATTCTCCATGAGTTCTTTGCCTTTTCTTGATCTTGCAACCTCTTAATTGAGCTTGCAAGTTTAAGATTTGGTTATTGAACCCATGTCTTGTTTTGGGTTCTATGGTTCCTAGTTTCATTTCTTGTTCATTTACTTTCTTACACTTTAATACTTGCTTTACTTTCAAGCAACTTTAATTCCATGCACTTACTTAGTTGTAATGCTTTTTCCTTTATTCTCTTTTCTCTTTTCTTTTGCTCTTTTTGGTTTGTTTTGTGAATGGTTGTAATTATGTGTTGTTAGGAATAAATACGATATTGTAAGTTAAGGTTTCTTTGCCCATTCCCTTTTCCCGTATTTTCCATTGAACTCCGTCCAAACGTTACGCAAGCGCTCCGTTAGGCACCCTACCCTACCAAGATAACGGTGATTCCTAACCGCGACCGGTTGCGTTCGGTTTGGTCGGAGACGAAAGAAAGAGACAACAACGGACGGACAAGGGTCAATAAGCCGGATTTCATGAATACCGTGCTTAAGTACCCTAATCCACGTTGTTACCGATTGCTCTAGCTTCAATCGTTAAGTTCGGCTCAAAGGTTTTGAATACGGATTTCCTTAGCTTACACTTTTATGTCATTACCTAACAACTTTACATGCGCATAAAACACATAGGGTAGATATGAACAATTCCGCCCACGTGCATTAACTTATTATGACAAGAACGTAAAACGCTGCGTCTCCCTGCGGGCGACCCGTGCTCAACCGGCTAGCTGCAAAACGACACCGTCTTGATTGCGGTTAACTAAAACTCTATCAATCGTCAATCCAGATTGAATCTTTAGGTCCTATTAAATTTTCAGTAATCGTTTGCGGTCCTGGAAACACTTCCAGTTCTACCATACTCCCACTACTGTTTTTCTGAAAAAATCCATTTTACCAAAACTGTGGCGAGTCAAGAACAATATCACTATTGATCTTCTAGATGGTAGAAAATCAACCCTCGTCATAGCCCGGGTCAACCCACAAACTGCCATTACAGAAACGTGCATTGAGTTATCCAGAGTCTGGTTTTAAGCATAAGCCGGACAATTCCCCGTACCATAACATTGTTAAGATATGAACTATTCTATATCCAATATAGAAATAGAGGCACTGATTTAATTGGAACCAGATTCAAATCATGCAGCTGTCTCCAGTGCATGTCAACTAAATGGAGAGGGGCCGATCAGCTTTACTCAACTTAGGAGTGCTTCCAATTATGAGTAACCTGAAAAAGAAGCAAGTTTTCTTAATCATTACTATCAACTGAATACCACACACAAGTATTTACATCTTCGATCACTTTGAAGAATCCTGATACTTGCAATACCTGGTTCTCTACTTTATTCTTATACCAATAACTTCTCAAAACTTAGACCATGCATTTCTACGAAATACATGTCTAAGAACTAGAGAAGTCATAAGTAAACATAATATAGTATGAGTACCAACCCCTCTGTCCTCATGGACACTAGACAACATACAATACTCTGTATAAGTACCCTGAGTCTAAGTATGCGGGAGATGCGCCAGATGATGGGATCGCTAGTTGAGACACTTCGAGTGCAGTGACCAGAGGTAGCTCCACCCGTTATGGGGACCGTGATGGTACCTACAGTACAGGCAGTTGCCCCTGCAGCTACAGAGGTTATTACGGTATCGCTATCAGAGTTTATGAGGCTGAAGCCTCCGGTCTTCACAGGCACCGATGCAGCCGAGGACCCATAGTCTTTCATTGATAGGATGGCTCGGATATATCGTTTACTCAGATGCTCAGATACGAGGTGGGTAGAGTTCACGAGCTTTCGCCTGGAAGGTCTTGCATAGAAATGGTGTGAATCGGTCGAGAAGGGCAGAGCAGCAGGTCTTCCTCCTATGACCTGGACAGAGTTCGTGACGGTGTTCTTTGCCCGCTTCCTTCCACAGAGTGTCAGAGATTCTAGAGCGTGCAGGTTCGAGTCCTTACGTCAGACTTCGGAGATGACAGTGGCAGAGTACGACGTGTTGTTCACTGAGTTATCGGTCTATGCCCCATATCTAGTGGCTACTGAGGAGATGCGAGTCAAGTGGTTTGTTCGAGGCTTGCTTACCTTGTTATTTCTTGCGATCAGCGCACAGCATTGCGAGACCTATGCAGAAGCTGTGGCTGCAGCCTTATTAGTCGAGGAGCGTCTTGCTAAGACTTCGGTAGTCCCAGAGTCGAAGAGAGTTCATACTGGTATATCAGCACAGAGACAGACATTTATACCCCGTGACTGGTTTCGTTCAGGCACGAGGAGTAGCAGAGATTCGGGACGAGGCCAGATGTTTAGTTCATATCCACGGGAGAGTCAGCAGTCATCGTAGGGGTGCTTTAGGTGCGGCAGTCTACTTCACCTCATTAGAGATTGTCCTGAGATACACCGGAGGGAAACAGCAGTACCGCATGTCACCTTACCACCTTCACCACCTCAGAGGGCGTTGTCTATTGTACCTACTGTTGCTCCGTGTCAGACTCACACACAGAGAGGTCGTGGTCATAGAGGGTTCGTTCATAGAGGACGGGGTGACCGAGGCAGAGGACAGTCAGTCGCAGGTAGAGGACAGGCACGAGTTTTTGCTTTGACGCATCAGGACGCGCAGGCGTCCAATGCAGTGGTCTCAGGTGTCCTTTCCGTATGTTCTGTTGACGCACACGTGTTGTTTGATCCCGGATCCACGCACTCATATGTTTCCACACACTTCGTGCCGAGTTTGGGTAGAGAGTCCGGTTTGCTTCGTCAGCCGCTTGTTGTGACAACTCCTGTGGGGGAGTCGTTTATTGATAGACACGTGTTCCGATCCTGTGTTGCCCGTATTGGCGAGAGAGAGAGTTGAATGTCGGCTTGATCCTTCTTGAGATGTTGGACTTCGACGTTCTTTTGGGCATGGATTGGTTAGCCACGTGCTATGCGTCTGTGGACTGCCGCGAGAAGACAGTTAGATTTTGTTTTCCCGGCGAGTCGATTTTTGTTGTGCTGGGGGACCGTGGTGCCGCCCCTCACAGTTTGATTTCTTCTTTTCGCGCTGGACAGCTTTTGAGGAAGGGATGTCAGGGATTTCTCGCCTATGTTTACAATACTAGAGCTACAGAGGTTCCGTTGGATCAGGTTTCGGATGTTAGAGAGTTCCCTGATGTGTTCCCTGACGAGCTTCCTGGGCTACCGCCTGAGCGTGACAATTCATTCTGTATTGATTTGATTCTCGGCACGGGGCCTATTTCTATACCGCCTTATCGGATGGCCCCGATGGAACTTAGAGAGTTGAAGGGTCAGTTGCAAGATTTGCTGGATAAAGGACTTATTCGACCCAGTGTGTCTCCTTGTGGTGCTCCTGTCCTGTTTGTCAAGAAGAAGGACGGCAGTTTGCGTTTGTGTATTGACTACCGCCAGCTGAACAGGGTTATAGTGCGGAATAGGTATCCTTTGCCACACATCGATGATTTGTTCGACCAGCTTCAGAGGGTAGGATACTTTTCGAGGATCGATTTGCGATCAGGCTACCATCAGCTGCGGGTTCGACAGGAGGACGTTCCGAGGACAGCTTTCCGCACACGTTACGGCCATTATGAGTTTTTAGTGATGTCGTTCGGACTCACCAACGCCCCAGCAGCATTCATGGACTCGATGAACCGTATTTTCCGGCCGTATCTTCATCTGTTCATCGTAGTATTCATTAACGATATCTTGGTGTATTCCCAGAGTAGAAAGGAACACGAGCAGCACCTACGGATCACACTGCAGACATTGAGGGAGCACCAGCTTTTTGCCAAATTCTCCATGTTTGCATTCTGGCTGGACAGCGTAGACTTCTTGGGTCACGTGATTACACCAGATGGTATATGTGTGGACCCGAGGAAGATCGAGGCCATTCAGGGTTGGCCCAGACCCACATCAGTTATGGAGATCCGCAGCTATCTTGCACTAGCCGGCTACTACAGGCGATTTGTGCAGGTCTTCTCCCGTATTGCTACACCTTTGACCGGGTTGACCCGGAAGGGAGTTCCTTTCGATTGGACGGAGGAGTGCGAGTACAGTTTTTAGCAGCTACGGACTCGACTGACTACGGTGCCGGTGTTATCATTGCCTTCACGATCTGGCCGATTTGTGGTCTTTTGTGATGCTTCTCGAGTGGGGCTAGGGTACGTATTGATGCAGCATGACAGGGTGATCGTGTATGCTTCACGACAGTTGAAGAAACATGAACAGAACTACCCCACTCATGACTTAGAGATGGCTACAGTGATCTTTGCACTCAAGATCTGGCGACATTACCTGTACGGCGAGTCGTGCCAGATATTCACTGATCATAAGAGCTTAAAGTATATATTTCAGCAGCGGGACCTGAATCTTAGACAGCGCCGTTGGATGGAACTGGTAAAGGACTACATTTGTGAGATCTTGTATCACCCGGGCAAGGCGAATGTAGTAGCAGATGCTTTAAGTAGGAGGCCCGGGGGTAGTCTATCTTGTTTGAGCGCAGTACAGAGGCAGTCGTCGGCAGATTGGCAGATTTTATGCGACGGCCGAGTGCAGTTCGAGTTCACCCCGATCGGGGGACAGCTTGCGCATGTTCTTGCACGCCCACAGTTGCTTAACCGTATACATGAGGCACAGTACAGTGATGACCGTTGTTCAGAGACCATGGCACAGATTGGACAGAGCAGATTTTCCAAGTTCGTGATCGATGATCAGGGGATACTATGATTTAGGATTTGACTGTGCGTACCAGATGCTGAGGGACTGCGGCGTGAAATTCTTGAGGAGGCACATCAATCGGTGTACAGTGTTCATCCGGGTTCTACCAAGATGTACCATGATGTGAGATATGTTTATTGGTGGGACGGGATGAAGAGGTACATTACAGACTTCGTGTCAAGATGCCTGACTTGTCAGCAAGTCAAGGCCGAGCACCAGAGACCCGCGGGAGAGCTACAGCCGTTACCCATTCCATAGTGGAAATGGGAGCAAATTTCTATAGACTTCATTGTGGGTCTACCCAGGACTAGTCGAGGGTATGACTCCATCTGGGTGATCGTGGATCGTTTGACGAAAGCGGCTCACTTCCTGCGGGTGATGACGACTTTCGGTTTTGCTCAGTATGCCCAGATATACATCGACGAGATTGTACGACTGCATGGAGTCCCGACATGTATCGTGTCCGACAGGGGCACCCAGTTTACCAGCCGACTATGGCAGAGGCTTCAGGAGGCTTTGGGCACCCGTTTGAGTTTCAGCACAACATTTCATCCACAGATCGATGGCCAGTCCGAGCGGACCATTCAGACTCTCGAGGACATGCTCCGAGCCTGCGTCATAGACTTCGAAGGTAGCTGGGATCATCATTTACCCTTAATAGAGTTCTCCTACAACAACAGTTTCCAGGAGACTATTCAGATGGCACCATTCGAGGCTCTTTATGGGAGGAGATGCAGATCGCCCGTCTGTTGGACAGAGCTCAGCGAGAGTAGTATCTTAGGGCCGCAGATTGTTGAGGAGACGACCGCGAAGATCCAGTTGATTCGCGATAAGATGAGAGCCCAGAGTAGGCAGACATCTTATGCGGACCGTCGTCGGCGCAAACTTGAGTTTCTGTTGGTGATCATGTTTTCTTGAGGGTCTCCCCAATGAAAGGTGTGATGAGATTTGGGAGAAAGGGGAAGCTTTGTCCCAGATATGTGGGCCCCTTCGAGATCCTCGAGCGTGTCGGTGCAGTTGCGTATCGATTAGCCCTTCCGTCCAGTTTTCAAGATGTGCACCCCGTATTTCACGTTTCGATGCTCCGCAAGTATCTTCGTGATCCTTCGCATTCGATTCAGCACCCGACGATCGAGCTGGAGCGCGACCTTTCTTTTCCAGAGCAGCCGGTGATCATCTTGGATCGACAGGTGAAGAAATTAAGATCGAAGGATATACCGTCAGTCAAGATCCTTTGGCGTGGCCCGAGCGGCGAGGAGGTCACTTGGGAGACCGAAAGCGAGATGAGGAAGAAATATCTCCATCTTTTTGAAGGTACGTGTAGCTAGATTTTTAAATTCGGGGTCCGAATTTATTTAAGGGGGTAGATTGTAACGTTTCGAAACTCGTTTAGGTTAATTTCGTGTTAGTTAGTAATGATGCGTGTTTTTCATAAAAACCTGTAAAACTTATTTCTTTTGTAAACTAGTTCTAATTGTGATGAGAGGTGTTTTTATATATATTTAGGGTTTATTAATTATAATTTAGTTTGTGTTCACCTTGATTTGAGTTTTTCCTTAATTATCTTCCTAAGCTAGGTTTTGTGTACACATGCACACTTATCTTTTTTTTGTAACCAAAGCTAAGTGTTGGCTTGTAACCATTTTCTTTTCTTCTTGCATAGTTCTTTTTCCACAAATAACCAAGTCAAACCCTTTCTTTTTAAATTTTAAATGAAGAATAGGAGGTATCGTGGTTAGGTGAAATGGGGGGATTGACCTTTTGACCACACCTCTCTCTCTCATTTCTCACTTATCCTCTCATTTCTGAATCCTTGCAGAGAGCAGCTGCAGTAGTAACATTTTCATCATCTTTTTCTTCTCCTTTCATTTCTCTTTGAATCCATATACAAACCTTACACAAAAACCCCTTTTTACTTCACAAAAACCTTGGAAAAATGGCTTCTTTGTGGACTTTGGAGGCAAGTCAGTGCATGTGAGGGCAAGGGCTGGAAAATTGAGTTCCCTAGGATGTTTCGAAGGTATCAAACTCACCCATATCACCCTAGATCATAACTTATAGTTTTGTTAGCTAAAAATCGTGTTTTGTGCATTTTTAGTGCTAATGAAGGGGGATTAGTGATATTTTTTGATAAGTTATCATGTATATGGCTTGTTTAGCTTAGTTATGGGTTGTTAGTGTTGTTTTAACTCAAGTTTTGCTTCAGGTTTCACTAAAATACCTTAATGTATCGATTTAGTGTTAAATTAACTTTTTAATTAAGTTTTGGGTTCTGTGTGATCTGCTTGTGACCCGATGGCTTCAGGAAAAAATTGTATTTACTGGAGCATGTACACTATAGTTAGGGAACACACACGAAGCACGGGAGCCCAACTCCCTAGGTTGGCCGCCGGAATATTCATTCTGGCCGCAATTTGCGGCCAGATGGGGGACCTGGGTTTTGGGGTTTGCTGTGTGGGTGTCTACTACTATTTTAAGACTTATGGTATATGAAATTTTGTAAAATTCTATCTGTAGGAAAATCTGGAACCATTTACCCTATTTCGTATATTTTTAACTTTCGCGACACGTGTGACACGTGAGTGGGTTTGGGGTTTCTGCGTATCGCGATGTGTCGGCGTAGCTTCAGGCGCGTAATTACACGTTTTAGCGTATCACACACACACGCGTTTGGTTCGCGACGTGGGTTACTCGTTTCGCTTTAATGCCGCGTTTTTGTAGATGATAGCTTACGTGTATTATTTTGTGAAATTCTAGGTTCGCAGGCGAGTACGACGGACGCCGCAAAGAAGGGGAAACAAGTCGTCGGCTACACCTAGCACGAGACTACGGTGAGTAGATTTAACATCTACGGAGAAATCTTCCGTATGGCGTTAAGCTTCAGGGCTTGATAGGCTATAGTAGTTGCATATTTGCATCCATATAGCTTAATTGCATACTGTAGTTCCTGCTATATTATATATATGTATATGAACTTAGAATTAATAACATACCGCACTGTTACTAACGGTTCATGTTGCACGAGCACTAATCTGCATGTTACACACACACCGTTAGTAATTGCCATGACACTCACATTATAAAACTGCCATGAATAGTATATTGTAGCTCACCTGATATATGATGTGACAAGATTTTGCTACTTATGCACATGCTCATTTGCATATCCATACTTATGCATATTGAAACTGTACCTACCTAGATAAGCTGTTTTTTGGTAGAACTGGGGACCGTATGAGACCTTTTGAAGCACTGAATCTATTTTAAAGAGCGGTTTCTCCCTTTTACTTATGGTATGACTTTTGATGCATATATCACATAGCATGGATTTACGCATTGGCTTTGGATTTCATGTGATTTCTGGATTTGAGGACCGTGGGGTTAATTAAAAAAATATGCACTATTTTGAAAACCCGGTTCCTCTTGATATGATATTTTGGTGCGTCCACCACGCGTTTTCTCGGTTCTTAGACGTGTGTTTGAAACCTGATTCGAGGAGTTGGATAATCCGTTTGCGGGTTCGTGGTGGACCCGGTATGGTTCCCCGGGGCGAGAAATGTTTTTTGTGGAGCAGACGATGAGCCTGGCAGGGTGGCTAGTACCGACCGGTGATTGGTTGGACCTGGCGGTTATCCGGAGGATACTAACCAGAGTCGATAGATGGACATGGGATGACCCGTACTACTGGGGCCGAGGGCCGATTCCGCAGACGGAGCCCGATATATGAGGATTTCCGTGTCGATGCTGGACACGATTATTTCATGATATTTCGAGTGCCGATGATGGGCATTCACGATTCTCAGAGATTTACAGGATTTGAGGGCCGATGAGGATTACGGCGCCTGAGTTTTATTGGGATTTGGGTGCATTGATGGACACCGATTATTTTTCCACATTGATATTCCGTGTAGATGCTATTTTATCCCATGCTCAGCATTCATTATTATGCATCTCATCCTGCAGTCATATTACCTGATAGAGTACTTATGCATGATTATTGCACATCTTACTCATTGCATATAGATATTATCTGCTGGCATATGTTAGAGTAGCGCAGTACGTGCATACTCATGATTACCTTTATATGTTATCTCCTATTCACGAGTTGGCAACTCACCCCCGTTATGCCACAGTGCTTGCAGGTTGCCCCTCAGAGTAGTCGCGGCAGGCTGGCTTCTTGTATCTTTTTGGCTACGGATACCACTGCAGTTGGTGCGTGAGCTGTTTTGCTGTTAGGTAGGTTTTGGTATCCGGTTCTTTCTATTGTATACATACTTTTGTATCTGGTATTCTTCATCTTCCTTTATATTATTTGACTTAGAGACCAGTGTGAGGACGATGATGTATATTATTTGTATTCTGGTTTCGAGCTCGTGTGAGCCGACTTTACTTATGCAGTTTTTATCAATTGTGATGTTTTTCACTTATTGCTCATTTCTTCGCAACCGCGTCGTATATTACTCTTGTGGTGATTGTTTCCGCCGTTGGACGTGATTGCTCCCGTTTGGGATGCTTATTTATATTGTTATCATTTTACTCATATCATGTCTTGTGCCCGATGTCGGGGTTAGTTTTGTAGGGTTCCTAGGCACTGTCAAGAGGTCTCACAAGGCATCAACCATGCCAATTTAAAATTTTATGGGTGCCGAGAAACCCTAATACGGATCGTTAACTAGAATATTAGGCAAACACAAGCAACTAGTTAACAATTTAACTAAGTGAACGGAAATACAACCTTTGTAGATCCGGTCCTCCACCTCCATAGCTCCGCAATGAAGTCTCCTCGCTGTCCAAATCCTATCCCGGGCTCTAGCGTCGGCTTCATCGGAGAAATGGGCGGGCTAGGTCATCGACAACGATGCCGAAGATGATCTACGTCGAGGCATCACAAGATCAAGCTCCAACTTCACCAAGTCATGAAACTTGTGAAGAAAACACCCTATACTACTTGGCAAGAGGTAGAGGATGAAGAAATAGGAGGTGGGTTCACTTTAGAATTGGATTTCTCACTCATTTGCTCAAGTTGCCATTGATGGAGCAAGGTTTCTTCTTGAAGAAGAAGAAGAGGAAGAAGATGATAGAATATGATAAGTATTGAATAAAAAGAAAATCATTGAAATACTTATCATATACTAACCTTAGTTGAGTGTAGAGAATAGACCATGGTTAACATGAATGGTTAGGGTTAAGTATAAGACAAGAGTGATGACTTAGTCAAAGCTTCAAGAAGATTCAACTAACAAACAAAACAATCCACCATCCATTTATCCTTTCCAAAATGAAAAAGAAAATAAATAAATGAATAAATAAGTAATGGATAAACAAAACCCTAATCATTAGTTTAACCATGGTTTAATTCTTTACACTTAACCAAATAAGCATGTATCATCAAACATGATACAATCAAGTGCACAAAAGTATATCACATATACAACTTGTGAACTACAGCTGAGAAAATCCGTTTAAAGTGAACCAATACTAGTTAATGCAAAGTAATATATCATATATATAATTATGCATTAAATCATTAAATCAACACTTGATTTAACGACCCGGTCATATCGCATATAACCGACTAATATTCAATGTATCGTCTTATCGAATCAATCCTTGATTCGATAACTAGGTTATATCGCATACAACCATTCGACACATTCATCGCGAGAATAGAATACGGTATCACATACTCGCATTATTCTCGGTCCCGCACATATCTCATATGCGCTTCTATTTCGTTTCGCTTGAGCCAGGAAACCTCTGTGTAAGACTCTAAAGACTCGTCAATACGCCGGTAGCAGGTGATGATCATATCAAACACCCACAAGCCGCAAGCGGTCTGCTAAACGTAACGGCCACCTGGGTATTGAGCGATCAGAAGATCGACGAGCAAGCCCGCTCATATTCCTGTGAATCCAACCAGTAACACTTACCGTACAGTCCGGTCTCGTCGTCTGATATGTCGCATATCTCGCCTAGGGGTGGTAAACGTCAGACCCCAATAGCTCGATAAGTCGTGTCGATATGAGGTCTATAACAGTTCGAGAAACTACTGGTAACACTTACCAGTAAATCTCAGCAACCCTGGCCAGGGATTTCCGGTTATAGCCAATCGAACACAGCGCAACATCAACTCCCTATACCGGGAGAGACGAATCCCCTCCTATCGCTCTTTGCCTCCATGTGATTCGGGACTGTACCCAAAAACCACCGTTTTGCACGCCCTCTTGGACGTGGTAAGGTGGAAATCAAAGCACAGTGGGAACCACACAAGACTCTATGACGATCTCGGGTCAACAGACTACTCTGTACCAGTGTCACCAGAGAACTGCCATCTGACGTGAGGTATAATACCATCTGGGTGTTCTCGGCGAGTCCGTCCAGTGTACCCAGTCTCCACTGAGCACCCGTATATCATCTCTGATGTCAAACACCAATGGATATGGGATCATCCATCGCCCATCTGTATGGGTCGAGAAGGTATACGCTAGTCAATTCTGGTATATCGATGCCCCGTCTCGATATACCCACGACTAGGGACTTTGAAGGATGTACTTATGGACTACCATGTCCCCAATAGTATGATCTGCATCATAGTCCATGTAGTCAAGTACACATCCTAAGGGCTTTACCAACATGTAACATGGAGACAATCAGTGTACACGTTAAGGTAAAGATCAACCAGATAGCATACTATCATGTCGAGCAACAAAGTCCTCCCTATATATGTCCCAGCATCCACTACAATATACATCCTATGTATAGTAATGGCCTCTAGGGCATACATATAACTAACAATCTCCCACTTGCACTAGTGCCATCTGATAGCAGTGGTTGTAGTATCTCATACTCAACCATCCCATAAAAGTCTCTCTCTGGGAAAAGGCCTTTGTAAGTGGATCCGCCGTGTTGTCCTCTGAGTCTACTCTCCTGACCTCGATCCCTTGGAGATCAAGCATCTCCATGATCAGGTGATACTGCCTTAGAATATGTCTGGATCACTGATGGGACCGGCGTTCCTTGGCATAAGCCACAACTCCATTTTCTCACAATGGTAGGAACGTAGTTCATCTCATGAACCAATATTCACCCAAACATCCTCCTTGGTAGCATCTTAAGTAGCGATGTATCCAGCCTTAATCGTCTAGTATGCCACGGTATCTAGCTTGGAACTCTTCCAACATACCGTCCCTTTACTGAGGGTAAAGACAATGCCTGTGACTGACATTCAGTCGTCTTTATCACCCTGGAACCCTTCCAGTGATTCTCCCTAGGATCGGTTGATACCATCTCACTACAACTTAGTGAGAATCCTAACATCCAATTAGATCTATCTCATAGGTCCAAAACTCAGGATTTAGGAGGTATCACTTTGATCCTATATGGAGAATCATTGTGATAAGCAGAGATTGACCGACCGTAGCATAGGAAACTCCTTCCCTATCAAGAGTATGTCATCCACGTACTCTACGAGGATCAACACCGTACTCCCTACTACCTTTTTGTTTATACAAGGTTCATCTACCATTTTGATGATGTCAAACTCTTTGACTAATCACATCAAAACAGATGTTCCAACTCCGCTATACCTGCTTTATCCTATAAAGCATCTTGTACACATTTCCGCTGCTCCCACTGTCTACGAAGCCCTCTGGCTGTGTACTTATAGACGTTCTCTTCTAAAACATCATTTAGAAAAGCAGTCATGACACCCAACCGCCAGATATCGTAGTCATGGTATGTAGCCGTGGCAAGTAGGATCTGGATGGACTTAAGCATAGCCACTTGAAAAGGTTTCATCATAATCCACGCCTGGTCTATGACGAAAAACTTTAACAAGTCTAGCTTTGAAAGTCTCAACTTTTCCATCTACACCAAGTAATCTTCTCAAGATATACTTGCTCCTGATAGGGATTTAACCCTTCAGATATAGCAGCCAAAGTCCATACTTTGTTGGTGTACATGGATTCCATCTCAGATCGCTAAGCATCCAGCCATTCTTACAGAGTCCCACTCCTGATGGCCAGCTAGAAACTAGTTGGGTCATCATCTCATGATGCAATCTTCGCTCCCACTGTCATAGAGAAACTGAAGTATCTCTCAGGTGGGTGAGGAACCCTACTAGATCGGCGGAGAGGCTGAGGTTCGTTGGTAACTATTGAATCCTTTGGTTTTATCAAATCATCAGCTGCAGTTTTGTATAGCTGGAACCTTTCCAGTTCTATATTACAGACCTTGCCTCGAGTTTGTCCGGATTTTGCTTTTCAGACATAGGCTGGACAACCCCAAATCCTAACTAACTTAAGAGATGGGCTCTTCCCTTATCATATCAAATATGAAGTGGTAGGCAACTGATTTGATTTGAACCCTATTCAATAGGTATGCAGCTTCTCAAGTGCATAACTCCTAGAAAGGAAATAGGTAACTCAGTAGTATTCATCATAGAGCACACCTTATCATATAGGGTGTGATTGCTCCACCCCGATATACCATCGTGCTATGGTGTATACGGAGGAGTAATGCTGAGAGAGAATCTCATTCTCCTTTAGAAAAGTCCAGGAATTCCGTGCTCAAGTATTCTCCTCTTTGATCACATCAAAGGACATAATACTTATACCTGTATTTTGGTTCTCTACTTCTAACTTATATTCCGTGAATATCTCAAAAGGTTCGGACTTGTGTTTCAACGGGAACATATGTCTGAATCTTGAGAGATTATCAGAGAATGTAATGAAGTACAAAGAACCACTCTTGGCATGTGTAGACAGGGGACCTTTATACATCAACATTTATCATCCCAAGAGTTCACTAACTCTTTCTCTGTTTCCAATAAACAGAGCTGGTGTCATTATATCTTTGTGACATGACTGGCAAGTTTCACAAGATGTAAATTCAAACTGATTTAAATATGCATTTATATGTAACTTCAGTCAGTCGGGTCGCATTGATATGACCTAGTCTACAATGCCTCAAGAAGGATTCGTTCATTTCTGAACTTTTCTTCTTGTGTGTGTTCCGTATACTAAGAACTGTAGTTTGATTTAGAACATCAATGCTTTTAGATAACGTGCGTGAACCGATCAACTTTTGATATAGGAAATGTTCAAAACATTATCCAACAATACAAAATTTTATCATTTCTTTACTGATAAAGAGACTGATATGATTTTGTATATCAGGTTCGGTATCTAATAACATTCGTTCAGAATCAATGTATTCGTAATACAGGGTGACAGTGACCAACAGACTTGGCTGCAACACTTGCCCCGTTTTCTGTCTCATGAAACTTATCACCCGTTCTCAGTTCTCTACCTTTCTGTAGCCCTATGTAATTGATTACATATCTGGGATCCTGATCCGGTATCACATACCCAGGATGTAGAGGATACAGAGAAACAGTTCTTTGTAATGAACACACCCGAAGATGATGCATCAGCATGCACTCTCTTCGTTTGGGCGGCACAGGAATTCTGGTAATCCCCAATTTCCTGCTCTGTCTTATAACAATTATAAGTTGGAGCGGGACCAACGTTCCCCAGCTCAGTATAACAAGCGGGTTCGGTCAAATATCCGTATTATTATCTTGATTAAGGCGTGATATGGTCGCTACCTGGAGAGAGAGAGAAGAAAACACTCAGCGTATGCTCTTGCAAGATTAGATTGGTTATTATTTTATCTATCAGGATGGCTCCCACTGCTTTTTATCAAATCTTCCTTCAAACCCTAAAAGGAAAGACTAGCCGGGATTAATTACACACTACAAGTTCGCCAATCTTTCAGCCAGGCCAGTGTCGGTACTTTGAGGGAGGTCCCCCGTGCTTTCGCACGAACCTAATTAATGTAAACCTCGTTTCCCAGAGGCGTAACCCCGTTGACACCTTTCTAGACACCTACTTGATCGGCCAATTGTAATGTGTAAAACTCTCCCAGGAGTAACAATTACTCGCAGCGGGTATCGGGATCCAACTATCTCATAGAAGGTATGCAATCTCATTGCAAATTTCAAAACTTGAAATTCCCGATAATATTTTACCCCGAACGATCTATGACCTTGACAAGGTCAACAAACCATAGACCGCAAGTCAAGTTCAACCCGTCATTTCTTGATTGAATCAAACCCACCCGCACGACCCTTGACAAGGTCAACAAGGCCGCACGACTACCCTAACCCAATCTGCATCATATGTATAAGCAGATAAATACTGGTTAGCTACCGCACACTGCGCCTTGACAAGGTCAACAAACGTAGCACGAATACTAAACAGGACTTATCTGAAATGACGGAGGGCTACGACAGGTTTTTCTGAAAACCTATTGCGTAATGA
Source organism: Agapanthus africanus (assembly GCA_030015575.1). NCBI lineage: Eukaryota > Viridiplantae > Streptophyta > Magnoliopsida > Asparagales > Amaryllidaceae > Agapanthus > Agapanthus africanus. Next base: position 362,919,940 of record JASDDO010000001.1, on the reverse strand, counting down.
ACTTGATATCGTTGTAGAATCAAATGATTTTAAAATGGAGTGTTTTTGAGGCTTTTCAAGTTTTGCTAAAGGAGTCACTCCCGGTGAAGGGATTGTCGGTCCTTTCCTCGTCGAATGAGGTGCGGGATATATCATATATATCACTGTGCAAAGCAGAAACTATAGAAGCAATCAAAAAACAAACCGAGTGTGTAGCATCTGCCAGTTATTGCTAAAGGAGTCACTCCCGGTGAAGGGATCTCGGTCCTTTCCTCATCGAATAAGGTGCAGGATATATCACATATACCGCTGTGCAAAGCAAGAACTGTAGCTACCTGTTTTTATTTTGAAATTCGACTCTACAACATCTTAGGTTTCTTTTTCTTTCATTAATCACATTAATGAAGTCCCATCATTTAAGTACCTAATCATCACAGATAAATACGACGTACACTTATGCCATCCGCATTCGCCTCGATGTCCCCTCGTGCACCGTTAGGTTAGGTAACTAACGGCAGAGCGGGGCAGGGCTAGCGCAGGTGTAAAACATAAGTAACGCCTATATAATATATCATATATACTATATAAAGTATCCATCACAGAACATATCACATGATCACATCACAGATATCGCAGCAGAAGAAACATATGAAATATTGGATATACTAGGACGTCCGTGTTTTCAATACGAGCCAGTATAAAACACGGATTCCAAGGTGGCGATGAATAGCCAAACCCACACCCCTAAACCCCTACGAGAGCGTCAACCAACCCTACCAATTCTAGAGTTAGGAGACCCGGACTCGACTCCTCGAGTTGGTCTCCTACTGTACTCCAGAACCCGGTTACTTGTGCTCCCCTCCTTGGGTCTATCCTAGTGCGAAAAAGTAAATAATATACAAAGGGTGTCAACTTCCGCAACCTGGAAGTGCCCCAATAAAAGAATATTACATACAAGTTTTTACATGAATGAAAATGAAAAACACTCATCTCACATAAAAACCCCCGGCTATTCAAAAACGACGATCCAATATAACATATCCAGCAACACATAACATCACATGTCATCAACGTAAGTAAACATGCGTATCCCAATTGTCGTTGGCATATAGCAACGAAACCGGTGATATCACATATTACACTTACGGTCACAGAAAAGAAAGTGTAAAACTACAACAGTTGGAATCCACAACCTTTTTAGACATCGCATGCCTAATCAAATAAAATACTTAGACATCACATGCCTAATAATTATAAACCCCGCATTTTAGTCCCATTATCGAAAACTCTTTCAATATCAAGTCGGGTAATTCAACAAGATTCCCGACATCCTGATCGAATGCTCGTCGCAAACTTTAGTAGGCGGCCGCACCCCCGACGCCGTCAACGAAGTGCACCAAGGCGGAACACCGCTGCCGCGAGCACCCGGACGGATGCTTTCGGCGACGGGGTTCTCCTACAGTCACTTGGTCGGGGCTATGGAGCGAGGCTGTCTATTAAGTTTACCCGGCGAGTATCCACGTACGCTACGTGATTGCGACGGACTTTTGATCACATCAAAATTCCGTGGCAACCGATCAAGTGAGACTAAACTGCTATGTTTATAACATTCATTCAGTTATCTCATAACTTCTTATGAATTCCAATTGTTGTATCACATTCCAGATAAACAGAAAATGTTAAACTTTTCGATCGAACAGTCGAACACCCAAGTTTTCCCGATACAGCTCATCACATGAAATAAGTTTAAAAACATCCAGTTCATGCCTCAGTACCAACGGTCCAGCCGTAGAAGGGCCAAGCCAACGCCTCACATGTGGCACGCCGTACTGCCCCAAACCCGAAGGTTCAAAGGGCAGTTCAAGACGGTCACATAATCGAGTTAAGGTTTGTTGTCTTCTAGAGGGACCATCGCATTACTTGCACTACATAGAACGTCTTTAAACCTCGGAAAAATCCAACACTTGGAAATTTTCCGGCAGGGGAAAAGTTGGGTATTTTTATCCGGTCGAATTTTTTAACATATTCTAAAATTATCCGGAAAAGCAAACAGACAGAATTAGACAATCCGATCGATACACCGAGTCCCCAATACAACCCAAAAAATTCAACTCTTGAAAAATTATTAAAAATTCCCAGAAAAACCAGCACTGCAAAGTAAGAATTACTGTGTAAAATTCTTTGAACAAGGAGACATTTCGGCCGCGGAACCGCCGCACGAGGCATGCTCGTGCCGCGGAACCGCGGCGGCTTGATGGAAATAGGCTGTCTAATTTCACAGTATCTCTTATATATTCCTGCTGATTTTTCTGCATATTTTTAATTCTAAAAATTCCACGAATTTCAAAAATGTACAGAGAGCATTTTTGGGTTTGGGTTTTGGTTCAATCGGACTTCCAATTCCGTCTACGCATCGCCTAAGGCTCTAGCTAGGCTCTGATACCACTGTAGGGTTCCTAGGCACTGTCAAGAGGTCTCACAAGGCATCAACCATGCCAATTTCAAATTTTACGGGTGCCGAGAAACCCTAATACGGATCATTAACTAGAATTTTAGGCGAACACAAGCAACTAGTTAACAATTTAACTAAGTGAACGGAAATACAACCTTTGTAGATCCGGTCCTCCACCTCCATAGCTCCGCAATGAAGCCTCCTCGCTGTCCAAATCCAATCCCGGGCTCTAGCGTCGGCTTCATCGGAGAAATGGGCGGGCTAGGTCATCGACAACGATGCCGAAGATGATCTACGTCGAGACATCACAAGATCAAGCTCCCACTTCACCAAGTCATGAAACTTGTGAAGAAAACACCCTATACTACTTGGCAAGAGGTAGAGGATGAAGAAATAGGAGGTGGGTTCACTTTAGAATTGGATTTCTCACTCATTTGCTCAAGTTGCCATTGATGGAGCAAGGTTTCTTCTTGAAGAAGAAGAAGAGGAAGAAGATGATAGAATATGATAAGTATTGAATAAAAAGAAAATCATTGAAATACTTATCATATACTAACCTTAGTTGAGTGTAGAGAATAGACCATGGTTAACATGAATGGTTAGGGTTAAGTATAAGACAAGAGTGATGACTTAGTCAAAGCTTCAAGAAGATTCAACTAACAAACAAAACAATCCACCATCCATTTATCCTTTCCAAAATGAAAAAGAAAATAAATAAATGAATAAATAAGTAATGGATAAACAAAACCCTAATCATTAGTTTAACCATGGTTTAATTCTTTACACTTAACCAAGTAAGCATGTATCATCAAACATGATACAATCAAGTGCACAAAAGTATATCACATATACAACTTGTGAACTACAACTGAGAAAATCCGTTTAAAGTGAACCAATACTAGTTAATGCAAAGTAATATATCATATATATAATTATGCATTAAATCATTAAATCAACACTTGATTTAACGACCCGGTCATATCGCATATAACCGACTAATATTCAATGTATCGTCTTATCGAATCAATCCTTGATTCGATAACTAGGTTATATCGCATACAACCATTCGACACATTCATCGCGAGAATAGAATACGGTATCACATACTCGCATTATTCTCGGTACATATCTCATATGCGCTCCTATTTCGTTTCGCTAGAGCCAGGAAACCTCTGTGTAGGACTCTAAAGACTCGTCCATACGCCGGCAGTAGGTGATGATCATATCAAACACCCACAAGCCGCAAGCGGTCTGCTAAACGTAACGGCCACCCGGGTATTGAGCGATCAGAAGATCGACGAGCAAGCCCGCTCATACTCCTGTGAATCCAACCAGTAACACTTACAGTACAGTCCGGTCTCGTCGTCTGATATGTCGCATATCTCGCCTAGGGGTGGTAAACGTCAGACCCCAAAAGCTCGATAAGTCATGTCGATATGAGGTCTATAACAGTTCGAGAAACTACTGGTAACACTTACCAGTAAATCTCAGCAACCCTGGCCAGGGATTTCCGGTTATAGCCAATCGAACACAGCGCAACATCAACTCCCTATACCGGGAGAGACGAATCCCCTCCTATCGCTATTTGCCTCCATGTGATTCGGGACTGTACCCAAAAACCACCGTTTTGCATGCCCTCTTGGACGTGGTAAGGTGGAAATCAAAGCACAGTGGGAACCACACAAGACTCTATGACGATCTCGGGTCAACAGACTACTCTGTACCAGTGTCACCAGAGAACTGCCATCTGACGTGAGGTATAATACCATCTGGGAGTTCTCGGCGAGTCCGTCCAGTGTACCCAGTCTCCACTGAGCACCCGTATATCATCTCTGATGTCAAACACCAATGGATATGGGATCATCCATCGCCCATCTGTATGGGTCGAGAAGCTATACGCTAGTCTACTCTGGTATATCGATGCCCCGTCTCGATAGACCCACGACTAGGGAGTTTGAAGGATGTACTTATGGACTACCATGTCCCCAATAGTATGATCCGCATCATAGTCCAGGTAGTCAAGTACACATCCTAAGCGCTTTACCAACATGTAATATGGAGACAATCAGTATACACGTTAAGGTAAAGATCAACCAGATAGCATACTATCATGTCGAGCAAGAAAGTCCTCCCTATATATGTCCCAGCATCCACTACAATATACATCCTATGTATAGTTATGGCCTCTAGGGGATACATATAACTAACAAGTTTTTCAAAGGAAATGCTGCCAAAATTTTTAGAAAATAACTTGCACTTTAAAGAATGTTACTAAACTACTTAAGGTTTTCCAAATGTCTTTAAACAAATTTTTTCAACACTCGCTTCTTTTAATGGTTTTGATTTATGGGTTTCGGCTTACTTAGTCGCGTTACGCCTGTAGACGTTACGTGGTTAAGTGCCTGTCACGAGTCGAACTTCGGGTCGTGACAACTCAGAAGATAAAACCTAACGCTTTGATACCAACTTTGTCACGACCCGAAAAGTACGCAACATGATCGGCACTTAAACTACGAAACGTCTCGAGGCGTACGTAATCTAAGTAAGCCAAAACCGAGAAATCCAAACCAAGTAAAGCAGTAGATTGAAGGAAAAACCAATTTAAAGTAAGTAGTTTAACAACATAAGCCGAAGTATTTCATCCTTAAAACCTCAAGTCTTTTCTAAAAAATCCGGCAAAGTTTCCTTTGTAAATACTGACCCCAAACTGGTACAAAACTTGATAATGCATAAATAAAGAATAAAAGCATCCCCAAATGGGAGCTAGCTCTTCGTCAATCGACGGACAAATTCACACAATGCAGTATAATATACAAAGACGAAAGGCGAGGATCAAACTCAAGATAAAAATCTAACATCGTCAAGAAAACCAGAGGAAAACCACAATAATACAGCGCACGACTCTAAGGTCGCAAGAATATACACTGGTCATCTATCTCTATCAAATATACAAGTCTGGTTGATGGAGTTTTACTAGATACAACTGAAATAACAAATATACAATGGTGGTCCTGATGCAAAAGATCCCACCTACTAAAGCAATCACCAGAAGGAACAGTGTGCCAGTAAAGCCGCAACGAAACCTGTACGGCAAAACCTGTAAAGAACTGTTGCACAACGGGGGTGAGTTGCCAACTCGTGAGTAGAAAACATCTACGAGTAGAACTCGCATGCATGACGCTATCCTAGGTCATATCAAGTAATATCCTCAAATAAATATCCTAGTCCATCTATGTATAAGTGTAACACTACATGCTCGTGTCAGTACCTCAGATAGCAACATATCAGATATATGATGTATGAATGCATTACAAATGAAACAGAATACATCGTGAATGAGACAACTATTTTCTTTATTTAACAGATTTATGTATGTATATAAATCGTGTATCATCAACGAAATATCTGAGTATCTCAATACCTCAGGCTCCGCCTTTCCGGACTGGCCTGTATCATCAAATCTCAATATCTCAGTGTCTCAAGTCTCAATATCTCAATATCTCAGGCTCCGTCAGTCCGGATCGGACCATATCATCAATAACACGACCACGAACGGTATCCTCCGGATATCTACCGTGCCAGGTGAAATCACCGGTAGGCAGTCTGCCCCTGCCGGGCTCATCGGCTACAACTCGAGCTTCTTCCCTGGGGTACCATACCGGGCCCACCATATACCCGAGACGGTTCATCCAACTCCTCGAATCGGGTCTCGAAAATATCTCAGAACCGAGAAAACATCATGGTGGACAATACTCAACATAACAAGGATAACCGCATTTTTTCTCTTTAAAATAATTTATTAGTTTACAAAACTTTCACATGCGGTTCAAATCCAGAAAATATCAAGAATAATCCGAAATCATCAAGTCACCATGTTAATAACAATGAAAACTGGCATAAATCTCCATAATACTTCATAACCATTGAATATATGAATGCATCTGATATCATGCAATGAGTGCAATAGTTAAACTAGCATATGAAAGCGATAACATATTGCAACTATAAACTAGCAAGCTATGTCAATGAATAGTATTTTCTAAAGTGTACGTGACATGGCAATTACCGAGGATGATGTGTGTGAGCCAGCAAGCAGGTGTACGTGAAACATACGCATCATCGGTAATGGTGCTGGTGTCTTGACAGCAGGGTATCATGATAATTACAGTTAACATATGTACAAGCATGGAATGCAATGAAATATCATGAATATACAGACGGTGATGTAGTAACAGCAACACTGAAAAATATACCTACCTAAAATACGAGTCATACAGTTTGGTACTTAAAATACTCACGATTCTCCACTTTTAAAAATGAGTATGAATCGAGCCTAGTCAAAAGGGTAAGGGAATCCACCTAAGTCTGAGTCAATATATATATATATATATATAGTAGTCGGTGATCTCGCCTCAATTGTATCACGTACGATAAAAAATATATAAGTGACATCCTCGAGTCAAGAGTGCGGATCTAACATCATAACTATATCTCGTACGGTAAATCTATCGTACGGCATCCCAAATCTGGGTGCGGGTCAAATATCACATTTATCTCATTATTCATCTGGTATCCACATCACCACATCTCGTGAGCAGGGGTACTGATCTAAGTCGAGTACACTACTGATATCATCAACAATATCATGATCTGGCTACTGATCTAAAGCCTCATACAATTCAATGTCATCAACACATATTATCATATAGAAGTATACATCGCCCAAGCGATCCTTATAAATATCATAACATATCTCATCTCATATCTCGATCATATGTCAACTATCATATATATATATATAAGCATCCACATGGTATCGTCGTCCAACGATTCGCTATAACATCATGACATATCTCGGTCACATATTAAATATCTCACGGCATCATGCCCGATCATATCGACTCATTCCCAAGTATCATATAACATCCTCATCATCCAAGCATATGAATACCACAATATATATATATATATATATATATATATATATCCCCAATACGCACAAGGAAATAAAAGTATGCGGGTATGTGTATGTGCGTGTATGCAAATCTTTACTCTAGGTTTTCATGACTAAGAAATCGACTAAAGTCCTTTCTTCACTTCTCGCTAACACTAAACCCATAATCTCCTAAATCTTTTCTTGCTAAGGCTCATATCACACACTAATATGTAAAAGTATATTTATATCACATCACATCATTTCTTACAATTTTGCGGGAGATGCTATACGCCATCCACCCGACTTCCCCCGTAGATATAAACCTACCCACCTGCTCTTCGCTTGCCGATGCCGACGTTGACACGCACTTGCTTGTCGTCTCGAAGTCCTCGTGAGGGCACCTACACATTATAGCGTATCGTATCGCATTATAATCCAATTCAAAACCAAAACGACACACGAAACCAAAAATGTCGCACGAATCACTTATAGGTCAAAACTTATAGTCTACATCTTGCAATTCAATCAAATAACCCTCGATATAGGCGTACAAACGCCAAGTGATCGATACAAAACAAAATTCCTAAAATCCAGAATTCAAAATACGCAAAATCAAACCCCGAAATAAAACAGCAACCATGAAACTAGTCCCAGATTTTGATTAAGGTGAAAACAAGGTAAGAAAACAACACTGGGGTCATGTATAGGGGTCCTATGAACTACAGAATCAACCTGGGCACCCAACTCAACAATATGGCCGGCCCCTACCCCCCAAATTCCAGTGACCTCGGCCCTAGGGTGTTGGAATTGGTTCGTTTTGTCTGGGTGGTCTCGTAATGCTCTAATTAGGTCACTAAAGTTGTTTTCTTAACTCGTAATTATCCCAGGCCCTCCCAAATTTCCCTGCACACCTTAAAAGTTCACAAAACCGACATAACAAGTTTCTGCTTTGGGTTTTCAGGTTTTCAGTTTAGGTTAGGTCTTGGTTTTTAGCACTATGGTCACTACTAAGCCTCAACTTCACCACCACAACTCAAAAATCCTCAAACTTCTTCTAGGAAATTTCAAAACCCACTAATCTACACTAAAACACTTCTAAACTAACAATAGAAGTTTGGAAACTCAAATACTAATCTTATAGTGTAGGGATTACCTTATTTAGGCCACTCTAGACCGCCCTAGCTCTACAAATCGTCAAAATCCAACTTTTCTTGGTTCAATGTGTTTCCCTTGAGCTTGTGCATGCTTTTTATGAAATGGAGATAGGGTTTTGGGTTTGTTTTGGGCGTGGTTTGAGGCTTGAAGTGGAGGAGGGAGATGGGGGTTGGCATTGGTGAAGAGGGAGAAGAAAGATGATGAAGATGATGAATCATTGCAATGGCACTTGGTCAAAGAAAACCCCTCACCTTTCTCTCTCATGCCCATGCCTCTTGTCATCATGATACCTTATTGACTTTTCTTTTTCTTGTTTTCTTTTTTATTTTCTTTTCCTTTTCTTTTCTCTTCTCACATAAAACCAAAACCAGGAATGAAAATAAAGTGAAAGCCATGTAGGAAAATGTAACACAATGTAAAAATGATATGGTGCATGTTTTGCACAAAACAAGCTTAATGCGCGATTAGCGATATTTAATCGTGATTAGCATTAAAAGTGCATATAATTAATAATAAAAATTCATAATTTGCATAAATTACACAAAGCACCCTCTTTTTAGTAATTTCTATAATTTTCCAAATTTTCCCTAAATTTATCGGTATTTAATTTCACCGCCTTATTAAAATATTCAATATAATTATTATTTAATTATAAAAATTCCCAAAAATAATATTTTATTTTCCTGAAATGTTACAGGATGGTAGGGTTTGTAGGATAGGGTAGAATAATGGATGAAAAATCTTTTAACTTCTTTTTGACATTTTAATCTTTATAAAGTTTAGCAAAATATATCTTAACCTTCTAATCGGACGCGCTATAAATTTATTAATAGTCATAACCACGATTTGAGATTAGTTAATGCTCATTTTGTTAAGGGCTTGACATGAATATAGATCAATGGAAGGACAAAGGTTAGTAGTGAGAAACCCTAATTCCCTCCAAGAACCCCAATCCATATTCATTGCTATCTCTCTAGTTTTAAACAATTAAAAGATAAAAAATAGTCATTTTTAAACATTCATCCATTAACTACTAAGTCCTATAAACCATACAAGCATTTTTATTATAAATTTTATATCCGTCTTAAAATAGAAAGACAACAACCCATCCTATTTTTTATCAACTCGTCTAAAGTAAGAAAAGAAATTCAGGTTTCCCTGTGGATGACCCGTACTCATCACGGCTAGCTATTAGCGACACCGTCTCGATTGCGGTTATTTACAAAACACTTTTTTGCACGAACAATCACCTATCCTGTCCTATCTTTTATCGGCTCGGCAAAAGCAAGAAAAGAAGTTCTTGTTTCCCTGGGGACAACCTATACTCATCACGGCTAGCTATTAGCGACACCGTCTCGATTGCTGTTATTTACAAAACACTTTTTCGCACGAACAATCACCTATCGTAAGTTAGCAGTCCCCGGATGACATGAGTACAGGTTAGTTCATTGAATTGATATCACTATCCGTCTCGAGTGTGTTCCCACTATATTTAGATTACTATCCTACCACGGTTCAAATGAGTCGTGGAAACAGGTAGTGGTTGGGTGCAGTCCTGAAGCACTTGGAGGCAGTGGGGGTTATATAGGATTCGTCTCTCCCGGTATTGGGAGTTGATATCGCGCTGTATTCTGATAGCCAATACACAAAGTCCATGGCCAGGGAAAGCGAGATTTACTGGTAGGTACACCAATAGTTTCTTTGGGTGTATTGGACTCTACACCGACACGACTTATTGCGCTATTAAGGGTTTGACGGTTACTAACCCCTAGGCCCGATATGCGATACTCTTAGAAGAACAGACCGGACAATACAGAGATTGTCATGGATAGGCTCAGTAGGAGTTCAAATGAGTTTACTCGTCGTCCTTCTTATCGACAGATACCTGAGTAGCCGTTACGTACAGCTAGTTCCACTAACGGACTTATGGTTAAATCCACTGCCAGCGTACTGTCGAGTCTTTAGAGTCCTGCACAGAGGGTTTCCCTGGTTCAGGCAAAACGATGTAGAAACCGTATGGTTTTACGTGCAGGGTTCCGATCATATACGTGTACTGCCTGAACGGATGTTGTTCGGACGTATAATACTAGTGGGCTTTGATTTAAGCCGGATTCTAGTATTATATTATTGGATTATTATCATCTCATCATATTCGTATTTTTGCAGTACGAATACAGGTATGTATATACGGTGAGGGCATTCTTGTAATTTTACAAGAGATACTTCTAGAAGGGGACACCTCATTATTGGATTTATCTATTTTTGGAAATAGATTAATGAGGTGGAAATTGGAGATATTTGTGGAATGGAGTAAAGCATGGCTTATTGTTTTGTTTATAGGTTTGGCCTCACTATTCAAGCATGGTTGATATTTTCAATTGGAAAATATTGCATGCTAAATGTGAGAAAGAGCATGAGCCATTCTTCACTTGCCAAAAGAATAGCTCATTTGCATTTTTCCTTTCTCTCTCCATTTTTCCTCTCCTTGTTCCTCAAGCCCCTAAACCGTCACATGAGTTGTGAATCCTAGGGTTACTTAAGATTAAATAATCCAATTAACACTCTACACTCTCAGGTGGATCGTCTTTGTCACGAGGAGACCGACGATCAAGTGCGATCCGGACTTCATTGAGGGGGGATGCTTCACTTAGGAAATTTGGCGAGTAATTTTCCGCACCCGTAGGGGTTTAGGGTGGGGTTTGGCTATACATCACGACCGTGGAATCCATTTTTCGTTCTAGGCTAAAACGAAACACAGAAATCTTAGTATATCCAATATATTCATCTGTGTTGATGTGATCTGTGAACTGGAATGCCTATTATTGCGTGAGACGAATGGATATATATATATATACTGTATATAATAAATGTTGCTTATTTTTTGCGCCCGCGCTAGTCCAGCCCCCGCTCTGCCGTTAGTTAAGTAAGCTAACAGTGCATGATGGGGCCCCATGGCGAATGCGGATGGCATAAGCGTACGTTCTATTTTCATTTCTTTCTGCAATGATAGGATTAAATGATGGGACGGGATTAATATTGATTAATGCAGAGAAAAAAAACAAAAGTTAAATCGTTGGAACAATTTCAAAACCACTCGGTTTAATCAAAACAACTTTTAAATGATGAGCCAAAACCACTCCTTTTAAAAGCTATCATGGTTCCTTCGATTATATCAAGTTCATTACGTTCACGGTTTTCGCCAAAAACAGCCATAGCCCTTCGTCATTTCAGATGGATATCAATAGTATTTAAGCTATGTATTTTGACCTTTACCAAGGCATACTGATTGGTAGCTGCTGGGTATTAATCTGTAGCATAGATAAATGTGTTAATCAGGGACAGGCGTACAGCTATTTTGGCCTTCGTCAAGGATTTGCACGAATGAGTTCAGATTAACCTGGACAATAACGGGTAGAACTTGACTTGCCTCCTATGATATTTTGGCCTTCGTCAAGGTCATGAGTACCTGGGGCAAAAATCCACATCGGGGGTTTCAAAAGAAAAGGAAACTTGCTAGTTTTGCATACCATCTGGAGTGTGATGATTTTGGTAGGATTTCTTCAAAGTTATCACACGATGATGGTTGGATCTCGATCCCACCATGAGTTTTATTACTCCTCGGGAAAGTTTTTCACTTAAACAATCAATGCTATAAACCAAGTAGGTGCCTAGAACGGTGTTAGCGGGGCTACGCCTCCAGGGACAAGAGGTTATGTAATCAAGGAACTTCGCGAAAGTGTTGGAAAACCTCCCTCAAAGTACCAACACCCGCCTGTCCGAAAGGTTAAGCAAGAATTGTAAGGTGCGATTAATCCCGACTAATTCTTCTTTTATGGTTTGAAGGGGGATTCGAGAAAACAATGGGAACCATTATGTTTAGATAAACTAATAACCAATCTAAACTTGCAAGAGCAACAGAGTGTTTCTTCTCTCTCTCCAAATTGCAGCGACCAAAATGACCGGACTTAAGTTACTGCTAGATAAAAATATATTGACGGGACCAAACTATAAAGATTAGATAAGGAATGTCCAGATGGCCATAACCTATGACAAGCTGGGCTACTTCCTTTCTATCAAAGCCCCCGCCGTCCCAGGTCCAGATTCCACCGTCACATACATTGAGATCCGTAAGACGTGGGAATTAGGTTGTGCGAAAGACAAGTGCCTCGTGCTGGCCTCAATGGATAATGAACACCAGAGGCGACACGAGAAGATGGACTTAGCTTCCATCTTCCTCCATACCAAAGATTTATATGGAGAGCAATCTCGTATCGCAAGATAAGAGACCTCGAAGATCTGTTTCAGGCGAGGTTGGCTGTCGGGTCATCTGTAGAGGACCGCGTCCTTAAGATGATCAACTATATTGAAGAGCTCACGGACCATGGAACAACGTTGGAGAACGAGTTATATACAGACTTGATTCTACAATCCCTCCCCTCTACCTACGCCCAGTTTATCTTGAATTTAAATATTCAAGGGAGAGAGTAACACTTCCAGAACTCTTCAATTTGTTAAGGAGTGCAGAGGACACCCTAAAGAATACCTGGGAGACACCCGCTCTGCTTATTGAGGAACCTTCCTCCTCTAGATCCAAGGAGAAAGCCAAGGGAAGAAGAAGGCCCCCGCCAAGCCGAAAGGCGGTGTCAATAAAGTAGAGGGAAAGGGCACGGCAAAAGTTTTGGGGACAACAGTTGGAAGGAGGAATGTTTCTATTGTTATAGGAAAGACTATTGAAAGAAGGACTGCAGGGTTTGGAAAGCCAGAAACCAGGATTCGAAGCACGTTGTAGCTTCGGCTTCAGGTGTGTTTATGATTAAAAACTATCTGTCAATCAACTCTACTTCCTGGGTATTGGATACCGGATCAGGATCTCATATCTGTAATTCATTGCAGGTGCTGAGAAACTATAGAGTTATAAAGGCAGGTGATATAACCCTCAGGGTTGCTAACGGAACGAGCGTGGATGCTGTATCCATAAGGGAATATCATCTAGGATTGACAAGTGGACACAATTTGGTTTTGCGTAACTGTTTTTTGTACCTATTTTGACATGTAATATCATCTCTGTATCTTTACTATCTAAAGAAGATTATGATTTTATATTTGTAAGTGATGTTGTAAACATCCACCTTAATCATGGTTTGATTTGGTTAGGTACACTAAACAACGGTATATACGTACTAAATCAACACTAAGTTTTCAATGTCCAGAACACACTTAAAAAAATGTTTCCAGAATTAAATCAAGCTTTCTTATGGCATTGTAGACTGGGTCACATTTATGAAACACGGTTGACGAAGTTACATAAAGAGGGATATTTGGATCCGTTTGAATATCTGTCATATGCAACTTGTCAATCATATCTCAAAGGAAAGATGACAAAGACTCCATTCACTGGACATGGAGTAAGAGCCACTGAGCTCTTGGGACTCATACACAGCGACGTGTGTGGTCCAATGTCTACACATACAAGAAGTGGTTATTTCTACTTCATTACTTTTACGGATGATTTCTCAAGGTATGGACAAGTATTCTGGATGAAACATAAATCCGAGGAATTTGAGAAATTCCAGGAATACATGAATGAAGTGGAAAAACAAACAGGCAAAAGTATCAAGACACTTAGATCTGATCGAGGTGGTGAATACTTAAGTGCCGAGTTCCTGGATTATTTAAGTGAGAATGGAATTCTCTCTCAGCTTACTCCTCCATACACACCTCAACACAACGGTGTATCGGAATAGCGGAACCGCACCTTATTGGACATGGTACGTTCCATGATGAATAATGCTGAGTTACCGCGATCCTTCTGAGGTTATGCACTAGAATCAGCTGCATATCTTCTGAACAAGGCTCCTACTAAGTCTGTACCTAACACACTGTTCATATCAGAAAACTGCATTTTAATACCGCTCATTCATTATCTATTTTGTTATTTATCGGTACTATTAACCAGTGTCTGCTCAGTAATACAGATTACAGGTATCCGTGACAAAATACTGGAAATACACTTAAAATCATGGATATATCATTTGTGAGCCTACACTGCAACCAGAACTGGTAACCGACCGATGCTTCATGAGTTTCTTTGTGCAACATGCTTGTGTACACACTTTTTATCTAAATGGACCAACACAATACAAGTGTGTACAGAAGACTTTTTTGGCATGGACTAGTGAGGGGGCTGCCTAAAGCACACAAGTGGGCATGAGTGTGATGTGCATTCAATGCATAAAGTTGTGACGTGATTTGTATCATCAAAGTTTCCCTCCAAACCCTAAGTGCAGACCAGGTTAAAACTGAGAAAACTAGTAGCGCCAAAGTGATATTCGGAACAACAAAAGTCTACACACCAAGTACGAGCCCAGGAGCTCAGATTTCATCCGAGCGCATGCATGCCTAAACCGGCCTGGCCGGCCCCATCTCCTCCAATGGGCCCCATTCTTCTGTGGTGCCTCCCTTGCTGCCACGTCAACTCATTTTTATTGTTTGTTTAAATTTCTTTTGAGCCTATAAATACAGAACCATTGTGCAAGGGAGATGGAGCTTGCATTGTGTAATTCTTTGTCTAAGTTTTGTTTCTCTTTTCATTTTGTTCTCTTGTATATAGCAAACCCCTTGAGTTCTTTGCCTTAACTTGATCTTGCAACCTCTTCATTGAGCTTGCAAGTTTAAGCTTTGGATATTGCACTCAAGGGTTGTATCATTACTTAAGATGAATAAAGCTCTCATTTTGCCTTCATTTTCCCTTGGGTTCTTTTGTAAGTCGACGTTAGACACCCCACGAGTTGCGGGGAGGCGGAATAGGTAAAACAATCTTTTTGTTTAAAACAAACATCGACTAACTTACGGATCTTTGCCAAACCTTAACTAACAACATCATAGAAGGGATTAGCCCCTATGAAAGAAGATTATACCTAATGAACCAAGTCCTTCTTCTTCTCGATGACCACCTCCTCGTCGGCCTCCTCTTTATAATAGAAGATCCACCCGAGAGCTACAACTCCAAGCTCGACCTCTAACTTGAGATAACTAGGTTACTCAAAGTTCTAATCAAAGCAACCTAGGGAATATAGAGTGGGATTATGGATCAACAAGTCTTGCTAACCCTTGATCTCAACACATGAGAGGTTAGGGTTAGGGTATGAAGAGAGAGAGCTTGAGGAGAGAGAAGGTGAGAATAAGAATCCTTTTGGAATAATGAAATCATTGTGATATATATGAAGCATAACATATTTATTAAATGAATAACAAATAAAAAATATCTTCATGCTTTATTAACTCACATAGTGATTCATCTCATGAGTCATTTAAATCATAAATGCATCATTAACTCCATGGATGAATCACACCATGACTCATTAATCCAATAAATGCAATTGCCACCTTAGCCTCCATGTCATCATTCTTCTAGAAGCTTCTCGACAATTTATAAGAACGCCCCTCCTATCCGTGAAAACACGGAAAAACTTTAGACTGTATAAATCCAATAATCCGATACTAGAATCTGGCTTAAACCAAAGCCCGCTTGTAAAAACTGTCCGAACATCGTACGTGCGTAAGAACACGTATGCGTCCGAACCCGGTCGTAAAACCATACGACCTCTATATCGTTTCGCCCGAAGCAGGGAAACTCTCTGTGTGGGACTCTAAAGACTCGACTACTACGCTGGCAGTGGGTTTAACCACAGACCGCAAGCGGCACTAGCTGTACGTAACGGTCCCCAGGTAGATGTCGATAAGAAGGCCGATGAGGAAACCCATCCGAACTCCTACCGAGCCTGATGTGACAATCTCCGTACTGTCCGGTCTGTTCATCTAGGACTATCGCATATCGGTCCTAGGGGGCGGCAAGCGTCAGTCCCCTAAAAGCGGTATAAGTCGTGTCGGAGTGAAGCCCATTACACCTTGAGAAACTACTGGAAAAGCTACCAGTAAATCTCGCTTGCCCTGCCCAGGGACTTTGCATAATGGCTCTCCAGACACAGCGCGATATCAACTCCCAATACCGGGAGAGACGAATCCTGTCTAACCGCCACTGCCTCCAAGTGCTCGGGACTGCACCCAACTACTACCTGTTTGCACGACTCTTTTGAGCCGTGGTAGGGTAGCAATCAAAGAACAGTGGGAACACACTCGAGGCGAAGCAGCAGTGCCAAGTCTGCGGACTATGCTGTACTCATGTCACATGGGAACTGTTAACTGACGGCGGGTATAATACCAACCAACAGTTCCCCGCGAGTCATGTCCGGTGTACCCGTAACCCAACGAGCACCTGTATACTATCTCCAGTATGACATACTGATGGCTGTGGGACAGACCATCTCCCCAACTGGGATGAGAAGCATACACACTAGTCTACTCCGGAGTATCGATGCACTGTCTCGATAATCCTACGACTAGGGACCTGAAAAAGGATGTGCTTGTAGACTACCCAGCCCCCATTAGTGTGACTGCTATAACAACGCTGGTAGTAAAGTAAGATCCTAAGGGCTCTATCAATACGTACATACATATTAAGATAGATATAACCAAGTAGCATACAACCATGTTTAGCAAGACTGTTAATATAACTGTGAATATCCCAAGCTTCCATTAAGTAATATACAAGCTAGTATGATACAATAATGGCCCCTAGGGCATATACACTAACAATCTCCCACTTGCACTAGGGTCATGTACTGGCGTATCGATGACCGATCATCTTGAGTAGCCTCTCGAACTGAATCTGAGGTAAGGCCTTAGTGAATGGATCAGCAGTGTTCTCCTCTGTAGAAACTCTCCGGACCTCGATCTCCCGGCGATCTATGATCTCCCTGATCAGGTGATACCGCCTTAAGATGTGTCTGGACTTCTGATGGGACCTGGGTTCCTTCGCTAAAGCTATAGCTCCGTTGTTGTCGCAATACAGCGGTATTGGATCAACAATGGTAGGAACCGCTTGAAATTCTGTTAGGAACTTCTTCATCCAGACCGCTTCTTTTGCGGCATCACAAGCAGCAATATACTCCGCTTCCATCGTCGAGTCAGCAACGGTGTCCTGCTTGGAACTCTTCCAGCACACCGCCCCTCCATTGAGGGTAAAGATATAACCTGACATGGACTTGGAGTCATCCTTATCACTCTGGAAGCCGGAACCAGCAGAGGCCTCGATCTTGAGGTCTTTTCTGTCGTAAACCAAGAACATCTCCTTAGTTCTTCTCAGGTACTTGAGAATGTTTTTTACTACTATCCAGTGCTTCTCCCCTGGGTCTGACTGATACCTGCTTACCACGCTCAGTGCGTAAGCTACATCTGGTCTAGTGCACAACATCGCATACATTATAGAGCCTACCGCAGAAGCGTAGGGTATAATAGACATGCGATCCCTTTCCAAATCAGTCTTGGGAGACATCTCTTTGGATAGGGTGATTCTGTGACAAGCCGGTAAACTACCGCGCTTAGAATCTTCCATACTGAATCTTTTCAGTATAGTGTTGATATACCTGGACTGCGAAAGTCCCAACATCCTCTTGGATCTATCACGATAGATCCGGATCCCCAGAATGTAAGAGGCATCACCCGGGTCTTTCATAGAGAACCTGTGTGACAAGAATCCTTTGACAGATTGTAGCATTAGAATGTCATTTCCTATCAATAGAATGTCATCCACGTACAAGACGAGGAATACGACATTTCGTGCTACAATTTTACTTTATATACATGGTTTATCTGGATTTTTGATAAAGTCATATTCTTTGACCGTTTCATCAAAACAGATGTTCCAACTCCGCAATTCCTGCTTCAGTCCATAAATGGACTTAAGCAACTTGCACACTTTATCGCTGCTCCCACATTGATTGAAACCTTCTGGCTGATCCATATAGACGCACTCTTCCAAATTACCGTTTAGAAAAGCCGTCTTTACGTCCATCTGCCAAATCTCATAATCATGGAATGTGGCAATAGCAAGAAGGACCCGAATGGATTTGAGCATAGCCACTGGAGAAAAAGTCTCGTCATAGTCCAAACCAGGTCTTGGACGAAAACCCTTTGCAACAAGTCTAGCCTTATAGGTTTCCACCTGTCCATCCACACCAATCTTTTTCTTGAAGATCCATTTGCATCCTATGGGTTTTACCCCATCTGGAGCAAAGTCCAAAATCCATACTTTGTTGGTGTACATGGATTCCATCTCGATCCGCATTGCATCCAGCCATCGTACTGAGTCACCACTCTAGATGGCCTGCTGGAAGCTAGTAGGTTCATCATCATCAATGATGCAATCCTCTCTATCCCATTCTATGAGAAAACCGTAGTATCTCTCAGGCGGATGAGACGGCCTACTACTCCTGCGGAGGGGTGCGGGGATGTCATGTTCTTCTTGAACTACTCGTACTACCAAAATTTCAGTAGTAGTTTGTGGTTCTGAAATTTCTTCCAGTTCTATTTCGCTCCCACTTGTTTCCTTTTCTATAAACTGCTGTTCTAGAAAATGGGCATGACGAGAAACAAAAACCTTTTGTTCCTCTGCGTAATAGAAGAAATACCCCTTGGAGTTCTTTGGATATCCCACAAACTTAAACTGTACTGATCGTGCCTCGAGTTTGTCCACATGCTGCTTTTTAACAAAAGCTGGACATCCCCATATCTTTATATGCTGAAGATAGGGTTTCTTCCCACTCCACATCTGATATGGCGTGGTAGGCACAGTCTTGGTAGGAGGTTTGTTCAAAAGATATGCCGCTGATTCTAGCGCATAACCCCAGAAAGATCGCGGTAACTCAGCATTACTCATCATGGAACGTACCATATCCAATAGAGTTCGATTCTGTCACTCCGATACACCGTTATGCTGTGGAGTGTATGGAGGAGTAAGCTGAGAGAGAATTCCTTTCTCTTTTAGGTAACCTAGGAACTCGGCACTTAAGTATTCACCACCTCGATCAGATCTTAGTGTCTTAATACTTTTGACGGTTTGGTTTTCTACTTCATTCTTATACTCTTGGAATTTCTCAAAAACCTCGGATTTATGTTTCATTAAGAAAATGAATCCGTACCTAGAGTAATCATCCGTAAAAGTAATGAAATAGGAAAAACCAACTCTTGCATGTGTAGACATTAGACCACATGCATCGCTCTGTATGAGTCCTAAGAGCTCGCTCGCTCTTACTCCATGTCCAGTGAATGGAGTCTTTATCATATTTCCTTTGAGACATGATTGAAAAGTGGCATAAGATTGATATTCGAATGAATCCAAATATCATTCTCTATGTAACTTAGTTAACCTTGTCTCATTGATGTGACCTAGTCTACAATACTATAAGAAAGTCTTATTTAAATCTGGAGACTTTCTTTTTAGTGTGTTCTTGACATTGAAAATCTGTAATTGGTTTAAGACATATATACCGTTATCCAGTGTACCGGACCCAATCAAACCATGATTAAGGTGGATGTTAACAACATCGCTAACAAACGTGAAATCATAACCTTCTTTTGATAACAACGAAGCCGATATGATATTACACGTTAAACTTGGTACACAAAAACAGTTATGCAAAACCAAAATATGTCCACTCGTCAATCCGAGGTGATAATCCTCTACGGACACAGCTCCCACGCTAGCTCCGTTAGCAACCTTCAGGGTCATATAACCAACATTCAGCACTCTACGGTTTCTCAGTGCATGCAATGAATTGCAAATATGAGATCCTGATCCGGTATTTAATACCCAGGAAGTAGAGTTGATTGACAGACAATTTTCAATTACAAACACACCTGAAGTCGAAGCCACAGCTTGCTTCAGTTCCTGGTTCTTGGTATTCTAAGCTTTGCAATCTTTCTTCCTGTGCCCTTTCCTATGATAATGGAAGCATTCATCCTTTCCCACTACTGGCACCACAATCTTTTTCATTCCCTTGACTCCCACCTTACTAACACCTCCTCTAGGTTTGGTGCCGGCCTTATTCTTCCTTCCTTTGGCCCTAGCCTTGGACCCGGAAGAAGAAGCACCGTGAACAAACATAGCAGGTGTTTCCCTTGACTTCTGCATGGTGCCCTCTGCACTCCTCAACATGTTAAGGAGTTCTGGAAGTTCAACTTCTTTTCTTTGAATGTTGAAATTCAGAATAAACTGGGCGTAGGTGGAACGAAGGGACTGGAGAATCAAGTCGGTATAGAGCTCGTTCTCCAAAGTCATCCCGAGGTCTGCGAGCTCTTCTATATAGCTAATCATCTTTAGGACATGTTCTCCTACAGATGATCTGACGGCCAACCTCGCCTGGAACAAGTTCTTTGAGGTCTCGTATCTTGCTATACGAGATTGCTCCCCATACAGATCCTTTGTATGGATTCAAGATCCATATCCTCGTGCCTCCTCTGGTGTTCATTATTCATAGAGGCAAGCACGATGCACTTGGCCTTCGCGCAATCTAACTCCCCAGTCTTATAGATTTCCTTATCCGCAAGACTGGATTTTGGACCAGGGACAGCAGGTGCCTTAGCAGTAAGGATATACCCCAATTTGTCATATGTCAAAGCCATTTTGACATTCCGCAGCCAATCTTTATAGTTTGGCCCTGTCAGTATATTTTTCTCTAATAGTAACTTAAGGCCTGTCATGTTTTGGGTCACTGCAATGAGAGAGAGAGGGAACACTTTAGCATGATGCTTTTGCAAGTTTAGAGTGGTTTTTAGTTTATTTAAACTGGATGGCTCCCACTGTTTCTCGAATCCCTCCTCAAACCAAAAAGGAAGAACTAGCCAGGACTATTCTCACCATATAATACTTGCTTAACCGTTCAGCCAGGCCGGTGTCGGTACTTCGAGGGAGGTTTTCCAACGCTTTCGCGAAGTTTCTTAATTAAATAACCTCTTTTCTTTGGGGCCGTAGCCCCGCTGACACCTTTCTCGGCACCTACTTGGTTTATAGCATTGATCGTTAAGTGACGAATCTCTTGATGAGTAGCGGATACTCACAGTAGGATCGGGATCCAAATATCATCGTATGATAATACTGAAGGAATCCTACAAACATTCATCAAACTCCAAATGGTATGCATCTCTTTGCAAATATAAGTTTCTTTAGAAATTCCCGATATAAATTTCTGCCCCATGCTCTTATGACCTTCGTTTTGGTCAAAATGTCATAAGTCACATGTCAAGTTCTACCCATCATTATCTTGTTAATTTGAACCCATCCGTACATACCCATGACTTTGGTCAAATGATAATACGATTGTCCCAAACTAACTCATCTATCTATACAACAAATGAATACCCAGCAGCTACCAAACACTATGCCTTGACTTTGGCCAAAATACATAGCTTGAATACTACTGAATACCCAAATGAAATGACGGAGGGCTACGAATGGTTTTGGCAAAACCGTGAACGTAGTGAACTTGATATGACCGAAGGAACCTGATAGCTTTTAAAAGGAGTGGTTAAAGCACCGCAATTAAAAAATGTCTTCTGTTTTAAAAATAACCGAGTGGTTTCTTTTAAACTGTTCCAACGATTCAACTTTGGTTTATTTTCTTTGCATTAATATAATGCGTCCCATCATTAACCTATCATTGCAGAAAACAACGAAAATACAACGTCCTCTTATGCCATCCACATTTGCCGCTGGGTCCCGTCATCACCCGTTAGGTTACTTAACTAACGAAAGAGCGGGGGCTGGGCTAGCGCGGGTGTAAAACATAAGTGACGCCTAATAGCTATCATATATAGATATTGTACATTCGTCAGATGCAATAATAGGCATTCCAGATCACAAATGAACATATTGGATTTTCTACAAATCCGCATTTCTTTTGAGCCTGCAGAGAAAGACGGATTACACAGTCGCGATGAATAGCCAAAACCCCACCCTAAACCCCTACGTGTACATCAAACTACCCGCCAAGTACCCGAAGTGAAGCGGTCTCCCTCAACAACGTGAGTAGGCCACTAAACACTTCAAAGTACCCGGTAGTTTGTGCACCCCACCTTGGGTCTATCCTAGGAGCAAAAATCAGTAAATGAAATAATACAACGGTGGCTACAACCGCAACCTGGATGTGCCCCGCAAAAGAATATTACAACAATTTACAAATTACATTTGAATGAAAGAAACGCTCGTCTCACATCCCTGGCTATCCATTCATGACAATCCAACAAGTCCACAAACATAAACAGTAATAACATTACAGAAATGTGCAACCCCCTACCAACCGACATACCAGCAGTTAGGGGAGGTTTACGAATACATTATACAAATCACAGATATAATCTAATTAGCCAAACATCGTAGTATTTCGATCGAGCAAACGCAAATTATTCTACTCCAGAAACTTCTCTGTGCACCTGAGACTTAAGCAGAAACAAAATATCCCAGAAAAACCAAAATTAACACAGAAGAGTTACTGGGGAAATTTGGGTTGACTCGGCCCCAACTCGGCGGCGGATCCTCGGCGGATCGGTTGGATCGGCCGCAGATCCACGGCGGTTTGGACGAGTTATGACCCCAAATTTCTCCAGTAACCTTATAATTCCCTGCTTGTATTTTTAAGGGTCCCAGAAAAATTTTTAGACCCCGTTTTAAAATCGACAGAAACTGTGTGAAAATGATGATTTTTCCGGTTCGTCTCGCGATCGAATTTCTAACGACTTTGCTACCAAGTTAGTTATGGTTTAGCGAGGCTCTGATACCATTGTAAGTCGACGTTAGACACCCCACGATTTGCGGGGAGGTGGAATAGGTAAAACAATCTTTTTGTTTAAAACAAACATCGACTAACTTACGGATCTTTGCCAAACCTTAACTAACAACATCATAGGAGGGATTAGCTACTATGAAAGAAGATTATACCTAATGGACCAAGTCCTTCTTCTTCTCGATGACCGCCTCCTCATCGGCCTCCTCTTTTTAATAGAAGATCCACCCGAGAGCTACAACTCCAAGCTCGACCTCTAACATGAGGTAACTAGGTTACTCAAAGTGCTAATCAAAGCAACCTAGGGAATATAGAGTGGGATTATGGATCAACAAGTCTTGCTAACCCATGATCTCAACACATGAGAGGTTAGGGTTAGGGTTTGAAGTGAGAGAGCTTGAGGAGAGAGAAGGTGAGAATGAGAATCCTTTTGGAATAATGAAATCATTGTGATATATATGAAGCATAACATATTTATTAAATGAATAACGAATAAAAAATATCTCCATGCTTCATTAACTCACATAGTGATTCATCTCATGAGTTATTTAAATCATATATGCATCATTAACTCCATGGATGAATCACACCATGACTCATGAATCCAATAAATGCAAATGCCACCTTAGCCTCCATGTCATCATCCTTCTAGAAGCTTCTCGACAATTTACGAGAACGCCCCTCCTATCCGTGAAAACCCGGAAAAACTTTAGACTGTTTAATTCCAATAATCCGATACTAGAATCTGGCTTAAACTAAAGCCCGCTAGTAAAAACTGTCCGAACATCGTACGTGCGTAAAAACACGTATGCGTCCGAACCCTGTCGTAAAACCATACGACCTCTATATCGTTTCGCCCGAAGCAGGGAAACTCTCTGTGTGGGACTCTAAAGACTGGACTACTACGCTGGCAGTGGGTTTAACCACAGACCGCAAGCGGCACTAGCTGTACGTAACGGTCCCCAGGTAGATGTCGATAAGAAGGCCAATGAGGAAACCCATCCGAACTCCTACCGAGCCTGATGAGACAATCTCCGTACAGTCCGGTCTGTTCGTCTAGGACTATGGCCTATCGGGCCTAGGGGCGGCAAGCGTCAGTCTCCTAAAAGCTGTATAAGTCGTGTCAGAGTGAAGCCTATTACACATTGAGAAACTACTGGAAAACCAACCAGTAAATCTCGCTTGCCCTGGCCAGGGACTTTGCGTAATGGCTCTCCAGACACAGCGCGATATCAACTCCCAATACCGGGAGAGACGAATCCTGTCTAACCGCCACTGCCTCCAAGTGCTCGGGACTGCACCCAACTGCTACCTGTTTGCACGACTCTTTTGAGCCGTGGTAGGGTAGCAATCAAAGAACAGTGGGAACACACTCGAGGCGAAGCAGCAGTGCCAAGTCTGCGGACTATGCTGTACTCATGTCACATGGGAACTGTTAACTGACGGCGGACTATGCTCTTTTCATTACTTGCTTTTATTACATGCTTTACTTTCTTGCAATTTATTTCCATGCCCTTTTACTTACTTGCTGTTTAAATTCCTTGCACTTGCTTATAATGCTCTTTTCTTTTCTTTGTTTATCTTTTCTTTTGCTTTTTTGGTTTGTTGTTGTAATGTTTGTGAATATGTGTTGTTAAGAAAAGAATACGATATTGTAAGTTAAGGTTTAGTTTCTCATATCCTTTTCCCATATTTTCCATTTGAAACTCCGCCCAAACCTTACGCAAGCGCTCCGTTAAGCACCCTACCCTACCAAGGTATCGGTGTTTCCTAACTGCGACCGGTTGCGTTCGGATTGGCCGAAGGCGAAAGCAAGAGACAAGAACGGACAGACAAGGGTCAATAAGCCGGATTTCACTAATACCGTGCTTAAGTACCCTAATCCACGTTGTTGCCGATTGCTCTACCTTCATTTGTTGAGTTCGGCTCAAAGGACTTGAATACCGATTTCTTTAACTTACACTAACCAATCTTTTCCTAACAAGCTTATACGTTGCATATATACACATAGGATAGATACGAACATTCCGCCCACGCGCATTAACTCGTCAAAACAAGAACGTAAAACGTTCCGTCTCCCTGTAGATCGACCCGTGCTTATAGCGGCTAGCTTCAAAGCGACACCGTCTTGATTGCGGTTAACTTTAGAACTTCAAATACACGACACGCCAAAAGCGTGCAATCAAATGGCGTCGTTGCCGGGGAAACGGTAACGTTTTTCTTCTTATTATTTTGGGTTAATCTTGTTAATAACCATCTAACACTTTTCTAAAAAAACAAACTAAAAATCAAAAATTTCAAAACCAAAAAAAAAAAAATAACATTGCTAACATTTTTTTGCCCTATGGATTTCTTACCTGCTTACACTGTGGAACTAAACTAAAAAGATAAACAATACCATTGAGATACCAGTAGAACAATAGGATCACAGAAGAAGTTTGGAGCCCAAACTCAAAAATAAAACCGGCGACAACCCCTCATAGTCCGAGCTCGCCGGCCTGTTCTCCCTCATTTGCTCTAAAATTTTGTCCTTTGCTCTAATGCTATGTTTTTGTCCCATTTTTATTGTTTGTTTTTTATAATTTTTAGTGTGCAGGTATTTGGGCATTCATATCGCTTTTTCGAATTAAAATCCGTTTTTCCGACATTTCAGATATTTGCGGATTTGCGAATGGTGATTGTGGGGAGAAAAGTGTACATTCCAAGCTAAGGTGATTGCGAAGTACAGTGCCAAAAATCAGGATAGTTTGACCCACGCAAGCGAACTTTCCAAGCTAGCCGGATTCACTTCAATGAGGGTTTCTTAACCCGAAAAACTTATCAGTACGTACTGTTGGATATATTGTTAGTGTATATGCCCTATGGGCCATTATTGTATCATACTAGTTTGTATATTACTTAATGGAAGCTTGGGATATTCACAGTTGTATTAACAGTCTTGCTCAACATAGTATTATGCTACTTGGTTTATATCTATCTTAATATGTGTATATGTTTCTTTTAGCATATCGCGAATACATATTGATAGAGCCCATAGGATCTTCTTGACTATCAGCGTTGTGATGGCAGTCACACTAGTTTTGGCTGGGTTGTCTACAAGCAAATCCTTTTTCAGGTCCCTAGTCATAGGATTATCGAGACAGGGCATCGATACTCCAGAGTAGACTAATGTATACGCTTCTCATCCTAGCAGGGGAAATGGTCTGTCCCACAGCCATTAGTACGTTGTACTGAAGATAGTATGCAGGTGCTCGTTGGGTTACGGGTACACCGGACATAACCCGCAGGGAACTGTTGGTTGGTATTATACCCGTCGTCAGTTAACAGTTCCCAAGTGACATGAGTACAGCATAGTCCATAGACTTGACACTGCTGCTTCGCTTCGACTGTGTTCCCATTGTTCTTAGATTGCTACCCTACCACGTCTCGACTGAGTCGTGCAAACAGGTAGCAGTTGGGTGCAGTCCCGAAGCACTTGGAGGCAGTGGCGGTTAGATAGGATTCGTCACTCCTGGTATTGGGGGTTGATATTGCGTTGTATTTGGAAAGCCATTACGCAAGGTCCTTGGCCAAGGCAAGCGAGCTTTACTTGTAGGTTTTCTAGTAGCTTCTCAAGGTGTAATGGGCTTCACTCCAACACGACTTATACCGCTTTTAGGGGACTGACGCTTGCCGCCCCCTAGGCCCGATATGCGATAGTCTTAGACAAACTGACTGGACTATATGGAGATTGTCACATCAGGCTCAGTAGGAGTTCGGATGGGTTTCCTCATCGTTCTTCTTATCGACTTCTACCTGGGAACCGTTACGTACA
Source organism: Agapanthus africanus (assembly GCA_030015575.1). Taxonomy (NCBI): domain Eukaryota; kingdom Viridiplantae; phylum Streptophyta; class Magnoliopsida; order Asparagales; family Amaryllidaceae; genus Agapanthus; species Agapanthus africanus. Next base: position 362,892,926 of record JASDDO010000001.1, on the reverse strand, counting down.
GCTAGTACCGCTTGCGGCCTGTAGTTAAACCCACTGCCAGCGTAGTGTCGAGTCTTTAGAGTCCCACACTGAGGGTTTCCCTGCTTCAGGAGAAACGATATAAAGGTCGTATTATTTTACGACAGGGTTCGGACATATACGTGTACTTGTGCACGTATGATGTCCGGATAGATTTTAGTAGCAGGCTTTGGTTTAAGCCAGATTCTAGTATTAGATTATTGGATTTATGAAATCTCAGTATATTCGTGTTTTTCGTAAATATGGATGGGAGCGGCATTCTTGTAATTAGTCGAGAAGCTTCTAGAAGAAAGGTGACTCATTTAGTTTTAATTCATTTGTGAATTAAACTTAATGAGGTGGAGAGCTTAAGTGTTATTATCATTAATTGCACCATGACTCATGAGATGATTCATCTCAACAATTAAATGAAGCATGGGTGATATTTGTGCAAGATATTTTTTATGCTTCATATTATTCAAAGTGAGAAGGGTTCAATTCATTCTAACAAACACACTCTCTCTCCCCAAGCTCTCTTCTTCTTCAACCTAACCCTAATCCTCTCATGTGTTGAGATCCTAAGAGTTAGAAAGACTAATAGATCCTTAATCCACTTCTATATCTTCTAGGTCACTTGGATTAGCAATCCTAGCCATTTAGTTACCTTAAGTTAGAGGTTAAATCTTGGAGGAAGAACTCTCGGGTGGATCTTCTATTACATCGAGGAGGCCGAAGAGGAAGTGAACAACAAGAACAAGAAGGACTAGTATCTTAAGGTATAATTATCTATCATAGTAGTTTAGCACTTTTAAATAGTTTTTTAGTTAGGATTTAGCAAAGATCCGTTTGATAGTCGATGTTACTTTGAACAAAATGATTGTTTTACCTATTCCGCCTCCCCGCATCTTGTGGGGTATGTAACGTTGATTTACAGTGGTATCAGAGCCTAGCTAAACTATAACTAACAAGTTAGCAAAGTCTTTAGAAATTCGATCGCAAAATAATCCCAAAAAAACGACGTTTTCACTAAGTTTCTGCCGTTTTTAAATTGGGGTCTAAAAATTTTTCAGGGACCCTTAAAAATACAAGCAGGGTTTTTTAAGAATTGTGAAGAAATTTGGGATCGTGACACGGCCAAACCACCGTGGAACGGCGGCCAATCCAAGCGATCCGCCGAGGATCCGCGGCCGAGTTGACACCGAGTTAACCCAAATTTGCTCAGTTATTCTTCCGTGTTGATGTTGGGTTTTCTGGGATATTTTGTTTCTGCTCAGGTTTTATGTACACGGAGAATTATTTAGAGTAGATTCATATGTGATGCTTGATCGAAATTCTAAGAAATTTGGCTAACTGTATTATATCTGTATGTGATTAATGTGTTCGTAAACCTCCCCTAACTGCTAGTATGTCGGTTAGCAGGGGGTTGCACATTTCTGTAATGGTTACTGTATGTTTGTGAATATGAACTTGTTGGATTGTCGTGAATGGATAGCCGGGGATGTGAGACGAGTGTTTCTTTCATTCAAATGTAAATTGTAATTTGTTGTAATATTAATATTCTTTTGCGGGGCACATCCGGGTTGAGGTTGTAGCCACCGTTGTATTATTTCGTTTACTGTTTTCTGCTCCTAGAGTAGACCCAATATGGGGTGCACAAACTACCGGGTACTTTGAAGTGTTTAGTGGCCTACTCACGTCGTTGAGGGAGACCGCTTCACTTCGGGTACTTGACGGGTAGTTTGTCGTACCCGTAGGGGGCTAGGATGGGGTTGCCTATTCATCACGACTATGTAATCCGTCTTTCATTGCAGGCTCAAAGGAAATACGAATTCCTAGAAAATCCAATATGTTCATCTGTGATCTGGAATGCTTATTATTGCGTCTGACGAATGTACAATATCTATATATGATATCTAGTAGGCGTTACTTATGTTTTACAACCGCGCTAGCCCAGCCCCCACTCTCTCGTTAGTTAAGTAACATAACGGGTGAATGACGGGGCCCAGTGGCGAATGCAAATGGCATAAGAGGACGTTATATTTTCGTTGTTTTCTGCAATGATAGGTTAATTGTTGGGACGCATTATATTAATGCAAAGAAAATAAATCAAAGTTGAATCGTTGGAACAATTTAAAAGAAACTACTCGGTTATTTTAAAAACAGCAGATTTTTAATTGCGGAGCTTAAACCACTCCTTTTAAAAGCTATCAGGTTCCTTCGATCATATCAAGTTCACTACGTTCACACTTTCGCCAAACCATTCGTAGCCCTCCGTCATTTCATTTGGGTATTCAGTATTATTCAGGCTATGTATTTTGACCAACGCCAAGGCATAATGTTGGGTAGCTGCTGGGTATTCATCTGTTGCATAGATAGATAAGTTGGTTTGGGACAGACGTACTGCCATTTGGCCAACGTCAGGGGTATGTACGGATGGGTTCAAATTAACAAGATAATAATGGGTAGAACTTGACATGTGACTTATGACATTTTGACCAATGCCAAGGTCATAAGAGCATGGGGCAAAAATCCACATCGGGAATTTCTAAAGAAACTGAAATTTGCTAGAGTTGCATACCATTTAGAGTGTGATAATTTTGGTAGGATTCCTTCAGCTTTATCACACGATGATATTTGGATCCCGATCCTACTGTGAGTATATGCTACTCATCGGGAGATTCTTTCACTTAACGATCAATGCTATAATCCAAGTAGGTGTCGAGAAAGGTGTCAGCAGGGCTACACCCCCAGGGAAAAGAGGTTATTTAATTAAGGAACTTCGCGAAAGCGTCGTAAAACCTCCCTAGAAGTACCGACACTTGCTTGGCTGAACGGTTAAGCAAGTATTGCACGGTGCGAATAGTCCTGACTAGTTCTTCTTTTTTGGTTTGAGGAAGGATTCGAGAAACAGTGGAGCCATCCTGTTTAGATAAACTAAAAACCACTCTATACTTGCAAGAGCATCATGCTAAAGTGTTTCCTCACTCTCTCTCCTAATTGCAGCGACCCAGAACATGACAGGCCTTAAGTTATTATTAGATAAAAATATTTTGACAGGGCCAAACTATAAAGATTGGTTCCGGAATGTGAAGATGGCAATTACCTATGACAAATTGGGGTATGTCCTTACTACTAAGGCGCCTGCCGTCCCAGGTCCAGAATCCAGTGTCATGGATAAGGAAATCTACAAGACCTTGGAAATTGACTGCGCGAAGGCCAAATGCATCGTGCTTGCCTCTATGAATAATGAACATCAGAGAAGGCATGAGAATATGGATCATGAATCCATATTTCTCCACACCAAGGAACTGTATGGAGAGAAATCTCGTATAGCTAGATACGAGACCTCAAAGAACTTGATTCAGTCGAGGATGACCGTTGGATCATCTGTTGGGGAACATGTCCTCAAGATGATTGGCTACATAGAGGAGCTCGCGGACCTCGGGACAACATTAGAGAACGAGCAATATACAGACTTGATTCTCCAGTCCCTTCTTCCACCTACGCCCAGTTTATCTTGAATTTCAACATTCAAGGTAAAGAAGTTGAACTTCCAAAACTCCTTAACATGTTGAGGAGTGTAGAGAGCACCTTGCAGAAAGCAAGGGAAACACCCGCTATATTTGTTCGTGGTGCTTCCTCTTCCAGGTCCAAGGCAAGGACCAAAGGAAGGAAGAAGAAGGCCGCTACCAAACCGAGAGGTGGCGTTGGTAAGGTGGGAGTCAAGGGAAAGGCAAAGATTACGGTGCCGGTAGTAGCAAAGGACGAATGCTTCCACTGTCGTAGGAAAGGCCATTGGAAGAAGGATTGCAAAGCTTGGATTGCCAAGAACCAGGACCCGAGGCAAGTTGTGGCTTCGACATCAGGTGTGTTTGTAATTGAAAATTGTCTGTCAATCAACTCTACTTCCTGGGTATTGGATACCGGATCAGGATCTCATATATGCAATTCATTGTAGGCACTGAGAAGCCGTAGAGTACTGAAGGTTGGTGATATGACCCTCCAGGTTGCTAACGGAGCTAGCGTGGGTGCCGTGTCCATATGGGATTATCACCTTGGATTGACGAGTGGACATATTTTGGTTTTGCGCAACTGTTTTTGTATACCTAGTTTAACGTTTAATATCATATCAGTATCGTTGTTATCAAAAAAAGGTTATGATTTCACGTTTGTAAGCGATGTTGTTAACGTCCACCTTAATCATGGTTTGATTGGGTCCGGTACACTAGATAACGGTATATACGTATTAAACCAATTAAAGATTTTCAATGTTCAGAACACACTAAAAAGAAAGTCTCCAGACATAAATCAGTCTTTCTTATGGCATTGTAGACTAGGTCACATCAATAAGACAAGGTTAACTAAGTTACATAGAGAAGGATATTTGGATCCGTTCGAATATCAATCTTATACCACTTGCCAATCATGTCTCAAAAGAATGATGACAAAGACTCCATTCACTGGATATAGTGTAAGAGCGAGCGAGCTCTTAGGACTCATACACAACGATGTATGTGGTCCAATGTCTACACATGTAAGAAGCGGTTTTTCTTATTTCATTACCTTTACGGATGATTACTCTAGGTATGGATTCATTTTCTTGATGAAACATAAATCCGAGGCTTTGAGAAATTCTAAGAATATAAGAATGAAGTAGAAAACCAAACCGGCAAAAGTATCAAGACACTGAGATCTGATCGAGGTGGTGAATACTTAAGTGCCGAGTTTCTGGGTTACCTAAAAGGGAATGGAATTCTCTCTTAGTTTACTCCTCCATACAATCCACAACATAACGGTGTATCGGAAAGACGAAACCGAACCCTATTGGATATGGTACGTTCCATGATGAGTAGTGCTGAGTTACCGCGATCTTTCTGGGATTATGCACTAGAATGAGCTGCATATCTTTTGAACGGGGTTCCTACCAAGACTGTGCCTACCACACCATATCAGATGTAGAGTGGGAAGAAACCCTATCTTCAGTATCCAAAGATATGGGGATGTCCAGCTTTTGTTAAAAAGCAGCATGCGGACAAACTCGAGGCACGCTCAATGCAGTGTAAGTTTGTGGGATATCCAAAGAACTCCAAGGGGTATTTTTTCTATTACGCAGAGGAACAAAAGGTTTTTGTTTCTCGTAATGCCCATTTTCTAGAAAAACAGTTTTTAGATATGGAAACAAGTGGGAGCGTAATAGAACTGGAAGAAATTCCAGAACCACAAGCTACTACTGAATGTTTGGTAGAACCAGAAGTTTCAGAAGAACAGGACATTCCCCCACCCCTCCGCAGGAGTAGTAGGCCGTCTCATCCGCCTGCTAGATACTACGGTTTTCTCATAGACGGGGATAGAGAGAATTGGGTCGTTGATAATGATGAACCTACTAGCTTCCAGCAAGCCATCCAGAGCGGCGACTCAGTATGATGGCTGGATGCAATGCGGACCGAAATGTAGTCCATGTACACCAACAAAGTATGGACTTTGGACTTTGCTCCAGATGGGGTAAAACCCATAGGATGCAAGTGGATCTTCAGAAAGAAGATTGGTATAGATGGACAGGTGGAAACCTATAAGGCTAGACTTGTTACAAAGGGTTTTCGTCAAAGGCTTGGTTTGAACTATGACGAAACATTTTCTCCAGTGGCTATGCTCAAATCCATTCGGATCCTTCTTGCCATTGCTGCCTTCCACGATTATGAGATCTAGCAGATGGACGTAAAGACGGATTTTCTTAATGGAAATTTGGACGAGTGCGTCTATATGGATCAGCCAGAAGGTTTCAATCAGAGTGGGAGCAGCGGGAAAGTGTGAAAGTTGCTTAAGTCCATTTATGGACTAAAGCAGGCATCGCGGAGTTAGAACATCTATTTTGATGAAACGGTGAAAGAATATGACTTTATCAAAAATCCAGATGAACCATGTATATATAGTAAAATTATAGCACGAACTGTCGTATTCCTCATGTGGATGTCATTCTCTTGATAGGAAATGACATTCCTATGCTACAATCTGTCAAAGGATTCCTGTCACACAGGTTCTCCATAAAAGACCTGGGTGATGCCACTTACATACTGGGTATCCAGATCTATCGTGATAGATCAAAGAGGATGTTGGGACTTTCGCAGTCAAGGTATATCAACAATATACTGAAAAGATTCTGTATAGAAGATTCAAAGCGCGGTAATTTACCGGCTTGTCATGGAATCACCCTATCCAAAGAGATTTCTCCCAAGACTGATTTGGAAAGGGATCGCATGTCAGTTATACCCTACGCTTCTGCGGTACGCTCTATAATGTATGCGATGTTATGTACCAGACCAGATGTAGCTTACGCACTAAGCGTGGTAAGCCGGTATCAGTCAGACCCAGGGGAGAAGCACTGGATAGCAGTTAAGAACATTCTAAAGTACCTGAGAAGGACTAAGGATATGTTCTTTGTTTACGGCGGAAAAGATCTCCAGATCGAGGCTTTTGCTGACTCCAGCTTCCAGAGTGACAAGGATAACTCCAAGTCCATGTCAGGTTATGTCTTTACCCTCAATGGAAGGGCGGTGTGTTGGAAGTGTTCCAAGAAGGACACCGTTGATCTCTCGACGATGGAAGCGGAGTATATCGCAGCTTCTAATGCCGCAAAAGAAGCAGTCGGGGTAAAGAAGTTCTTAACAGAACATCAGGTGGTTCCATCCATTGTTGATCCAATACTTCTGTATTGTGACAACAACAGGGCTATAGATTTAGCGAAGGAACCCAGGTCCCATCAAAAGTCCAGACACAACTTAAGGCGGTATCACCTGATCAGGGAGATCATAGATCGTTGGGAGATCGAGGTCTGGAGAGTTTCTACAGAGGAGAACACTCCAGATCTATTCACAAAGGCCTTACCTCGGACACAGTTTGAGAGGGTATTCGAGATAATAGGTCTTCGATACGCCAGTACATGGCCTAGTGCAAGTGGGAGATTGTTAGTGTATATGCCCTAGAGGCCATTATTGTATCATACTAGTTTGTATATTACTTAATGGAAGCTTAGGATATTCACAGTTGTATTAACAGTCTTGCTCAACATAGTAGTATGCTACTTGGTTTATATCTATCTTAATATGTGTCTATGTTTCTTTTAGCATATCGCGAATACATATTGGTAGAGCCCATAGGATCTTGCTTGACTATCAGTGTTGTGATGGCAGTCACACTAGTGGAGGCTGGGTAGTCTACAAGCACATCCTTTTTCAGGTCCCTAGTCATAAGATTATCGAGACAGGGCATCGATACTCCAGAGTAGACTAGTGTATACGCTTCTCATCCCAACAGGGGAAATGGTCTGTCCCACAGCCATTAGTACGTTGTACTAGAGATAGTATGCAGGTGCTCGTTGGGTTACGGGTACACCGGACAGGACTCACAGGGAACTGTTGGTTGGTATTATACCCGTCGTCAGTTAACAGTTCCCAGGTGACATGAGTACAGCATAGTCCGTAGACTTGACACTGCTTCTTCGCCTCGAGTGTGTTCCCACTGTTCTTAGATTGCTACCCTACCATGGCTCGACTGAGTCGTGCAAACAGGTAGCAGTTGGGTGCAGTCTCGAAGCACTTGGAGGCAGTGGCGGTTCGATAGGATTCGTCTCTCCCAGTATTGGAGGTTGATATCACGCTGTGTTTGGAAAGCCATTACGCAAGGTCCCTGGCCAGGGCAAGCGAGATTTACTGGTAAATTTTCCAGTAGCTTCTCAAGGTGTAATGGGCTTCACTCCAACACGACATATACTGCTTTTAGGGGACTGACGCTTGCTGCCCACCTAGGCCTGATATGCAATAGTCTTAGACGAACAGACCGGACTGTACGGAGATTGTCACATCAGGCTTAGTAGGAGTTTGGATGGGTTTCCTCATCGGCCTTCTTATCGACTTCTACCTGGGGACCGTTACGTACAGCTAGTACCGCTTGCAGCCTGTGGTTAAACCCACTGCCAGCATAGTGTCAAGTCTTTAGAGTCCCACACAGAGGGTTTCCCTGCTTCAGGCGAAACGACATAATGGTCGTATGGTTTTACGACAGGGTTCGGACATATACGTATACTTGTGCACGTATGATGTTCGGACAGATTTTACTAGCAGGGTTTGGTTTAAGCCAGATTCTAGTATTAGATTATTGGATTTATGCAGTCTCAGTATATCCGTGTTTTTTGTAAATACGGATGGGAGGGGCATTCTCGTAATTAGTCGAGAAGCTTCTAGAAGAAAGGTGACTCATTTAGTTTTAATTCAATTGTGAATTAAACTTAATGAGGTGGAGAGCTTATGTGTTATTATCATTAATTGCACCATGACTCATGAGATGATTCATCTCAAGAATTAAATGAAGCATGGATGATATTTGTGCAAGATATTTGTGCAAGATATTTTTTATGCTTCATATTATTCAAAGTGAGAAGGGTTCAATTCATTCTAACAAACACACTCTCTCCCCTCAAGCTCTCCTCTTCTTCAACCTAACCCTATTCCTCTCATGTGTTGAGATCCCAAGGGTTAGAAAGACTAATAGATCCTTAATCCACTTCTATATCTTCTAGGTCACTTGGATTAGCAATCCTAGCCACTTAGTTACCTCAAGTTAGAGGTTAAAGCTTGGAGGAGGAACTCTCGGGTGGATCTTCTATTACATCGAGGAAGCCGATGAGGAAGTGAACAACAAGAACAAGAAGGACCAGTATGTTGAGGTATAATCATCTATCATAGTAGTTTAACACTTCTAGATAGTTTGTTAGTTAGGGTTTAGCAAAGATCCGTTTGATAGTCGATGTTACTTTGAACAAAATGATTGTTTTACCTATTCCGCCTCCCCGCATCTTGTGGGATGTGTAACGTTGACTTACATATATGTATGCCCCAGAGGCCATTATATGATAGTGGATGTATTTATACATGTGTGTGTGTGTGTGTGTATCTTCAGAGGACATTCTTGCTCGACATGATAGTATGCTATCTGGTTACTCTATATCTGACATGTTCACTTGATCGTGCTTTTTTTCATTTGTACATGTTGATAAAGCCCTAAGGATATTTACTTTACTACTTTGATTATGATGTAGATCATACTATTGGGACATGTGTAGTTTGTAAGCATATCCTAGAATGTCCCTAGTGTTAGTTATATGTATGCCCTAGAGGCCATTACTGTACATTGGATGTATATTGTAGTGGATGCTGGGACATATATAGGAAGGACTTTCTTGCTCGACATGATAGTACGCTATCTGGTTGCACTTTATCTTAACATGTATACTTTCTGTCTCTCTGATTACATGTTGATAAAGCCCATAGGATGTGTGCTCGACTTCCAGGACTATGATGTAGATCATACTAGTGGGGCCTGGGTAGTCCATGAGTACATCCTTGAATTGTTCCTGGTCGTGGGAATATCGAGACGGGGCATCGATATTCCAGAGTAGACTAGCGCATATCTTCTCGACCCATGCGATGGGCGATGGATGATCCCATATCCATTGGTGTTTGACATCGAAGATGGTATGCGGGTGCTCAGTGGAGACTGGGTACACTGAACGGACTCGCCGAGAACTCCCAGATGGTATTATACCTCACGTCAGATGGCAGTTCTCTGGTGACACTGGTACAGCTTAGTCTGTTGACCCGAGATCGTCATAGAGTCTTGTGTGTCTCCCACTATGCTTTGATTTCCACCCTACCACGGCTCTACTGAGTCGTGCAAACAGGTGGTTTTTGGGTACAGTCCCGATTCACATGGAGGCAATGAGCGATAGGAGGGGATTCGTCTCTCCCGGTATTGGGGGTTGATGTTGTGCTATGCTCGACTGGCCATAACAGGAAATCCCTGGCCAGGGTTGCAGTGATATACTGGTAAGAGTTATCAGTAGTTTCACGAATGTTATGGACCCTACGTCGGCATGATTTATCGAGCTATTAGGGTCTGACGTTTACCACCCCTAGGCGAGATATGCGACATATCAGACGAACAGACCGGACTGTACGGTAAGTGTTACTGGTTGGATTCACAGGAGTGTGAGCGGGCTTGCTCGTCGATCTTCTGATCGCTCAATACCCGGGTGGCCGTTACGTTTAGCAGACCGCTTGCGGCTTGTGGGTGTTTGATATGATCATCATCCGCTGCCGGCGTATTGACGAGTCTTTAGAGTCCTACACAGAGGTTTCCTGGCTCAAGCGAAACGAAATAGGAGCGCATATGAGATATGTGCGGGACCGAGAATAATGCGTGTATGTGATACCGTATTCCATTCTCGCGATCTATGTATCGATTGGTTATATGCGATATAACCTAGTTATCGAATCAAGGATTGATTCGATAAGCCGATACATAGGATACTGGCCGGTTATATGCGACATGACCGGATCATTGAATCAAGTGTTGATTTAATGATTTAATGTATAATTATATATTTGATATATTACTTTGCATTAACTAGTATTGGTTCACTTTGAATGGATTTACTCACTTAGTTTGTGCACATTGCATATGTGATATATTTTGTGCACATGATTGTATCATGTTTGATGATACATGCATGCTAGGGTTAGTGTAAAGAATTAGACCATGGTTAAGATTAAGATTATGGTTTTCTTTTTCTTGTTTATTTATTTATTTTGGAAAAAGAAAATGATAAAGAAAATGAAATGGTGGCTTATTTTGTTTGTAGTTGAAGTTTCTTGAAACTTTGACTAAGTAACCATTTTGTCTTCTTTCTTAACCCTAACTCTTCAAATTAACCTTAGTCAATTCTCTACACCTAACTAAGGTTAATGATATGATAAGTATTATATTTTCTTTTCTATTTTTAATTATCTTATCATATCATCTTCTTCTTTCTTCATCTTCTTCTTCAATGAAGAAAGCTTGCTACTCCAATGGCAAGTCATGAAATCTAGTGAGAAATCCAAAACTAAAGTTTACCCACTTCCTATTTCTTCATCCTCTACCTCTTGCCAAGTAGTATAGGGTGTTTCCTTCACAAGTCTTTCCGACTTGGTGAAGTTGGAGCTTGTTCTGGCGATGCCTCGACGTAGATCATCTTCGGCATCGAACCGACGATCAAGCCCGCCCATTCTTCGATGATGCCGACGCTAGAGCCCAAGACATGATTTGGACAGCGAGGAGACTTCATTGCGGAGCCATGGAGGTGGTGGACCGGATCTACAAAGGTTGTATGTCCGTTCCCTTAGTTAAAATGTTAACTAGTTCGCCTAAATATCTAGTAAACGATCCGTAGTCGGGTTTGTAGGCACCCGTAAAATTTGATTTGTGCATGTTTGATCACTTGTGAGACTTCACTAGAGTGCCTAGGAACCCTTTAGTGGTATCAGAGCCTAGCTAGAGCCTTAGGCGAAGTCCCGACGGAGTTAGAAGTCCGATCGACCCAAAACCCGACTTTGAAATTGCTCTCTGGACTTTTCTGTAAAATGTGGATTTTTTGGAATTAAAAATATACAGAGAAATGTGCAGGAAATTCTAAGGCAAACTGGAGAAAACGACAACCTGATTCAACAGTACGGCCGCGGAACCGCGGCGTTGACCCCCCTTTTGCGGCGGTTCCGCGGCCGTCTGTAATGATTAGCTTGTGTGTTTTCTTCAGTTGTTTGTGTTGGTGTTTCTTGTGTGTTCTGGATGTTTTTAATATTTATTCCAGAGTTGTGTTTTCTGAGTTGTATTGGGGACTCGGTGTATTCGATCGGACTGTCTAATTTTGTCGGTGTGCTTTTCCGGGTATTTTTAGAATATGTTAAAAAGTTCGACCGGATATAAATACCCACTTTTTCCCCTGCCGGGAAATTTCCAATTGTTGGATTTTTCCGTAGTTTAACGACGTTCTAAGTAGTGCAAGTAACGCGATGGACCCTCTAGAAGACAACAAACCTTAACTCGATTATGTGACCGTCTTGAACTGCCCTTTGAACCTTCGGGTTTGGGGCAGTACGGCGTGCCACATGTGAGGCGTTGGCTTGACCCTTCTACGGCTGGACCGTTGCTACTGAGGCACGAACTGAATGTTGTTGGACTTATTTCATGTGTTGAGCTGTATCGGGAAAACTTGGGTGTTCTATTGTTCGATCGAAAAGTTTAGCATTTTCTATTTATCCGGAATGTGATACAATACTTGGAATTCGCAAATTGTTATGAGATAACTGAATGAATGTTATAAATCTAGCGGTTTAGTCTCACTTGATCGGTTGCCATGGAATTTTGATGTGATCAAAAGTCCGTCGCAATCACGTAGCGTACGCGGATACTCGCCGGGTAAACTTAATAGACAGCCTCACTCCATAGCCCCGACCAAGTGACTGTAGGAGAACCCCGTCGCCGAAAGCATCCGTTCGGGTGCTCGCGGCAGCGGTGTTCCGCCTTGGTGCACTTCGTCGACGGTATCGGGGGTGCGGCCGCCTACTAAAGTTTGCGACGAGCATTCGATCAGGATGTCGGGAATCCTGTTGAATTGCCCGACTCGATATTGAAAAGTGTTTTCGATTTGGAGACTGAAATGCGGGGTTTATAATTGTTAGGCATGTGATGTCTAAGTAATTCATCTTAATGCGGTATCACTTCATCAGGGAGATCATTGATCGTCGGGAGATCGAGGTTCGGAGAGTTGCTACTGAAGAGAACATTGCTGATCCATTCACGAAGGCCCTACCTCAGATTCAGTTCGAGAGGCTACTCGAGATCATCGGTCTTCGATACACAAGTACATGGCCCTAGTGCAAGTGGGAGATTGTTAGTGTATATGCCCTAGGGGCCATTATTGTATCATACTAGTTTGTATATTACTTAATGGAAGCTTGGGATATTCACATGTATATAACAGTCTTGCTAAACATGGTAGTATGCTACTTGGTTATTCTGTCTTAATATGTGAGTCTACATATTGATAGAGCTCTTAGGATCTTGCTTGACTACCAGCGTTGTGATGGTAGTCACACTAGTGGGGGCTGGGTAGTCTACAAGCACATCCATTTTCAGGTCCCTAGTCGTAGGATTATCTAGACAGGGCATCGATACTCCGAAGTAGACTAGTGTGTACGCTTCTCATCCCAGTTGGAGAGATGGTCTGTCCCACAGCCGTCAGTACGTCGTACTGGAGATAGTATACAGGTGCTCGTTAGGTTACGGGTACACCGGACAGGACTCGCAGGGAACTGTTGGTTGGGTTTTATACCAGTCGTCAGTTAACAGTTCCCATGTGACATGAGTACAGCATAGTCCGCAGACTTGACACTGCTACTTCGCCTCGAGTGTATCCTACTGTTCTTAGATTGCTGCCCTACCACGGCTCAAAGGAGTCATGCAAACAGGTAGCAGTTGGGTGCTGTCCCGCGTACTTGGAGGCAGTGGCGGTTAGATAGGATTCGTCTCTCCCGGTATTGGGAGTTGATATCGCACTGTGTCAGAGAGCCATTACGCAAAGTCCCTCGCCAGGGCAAGCGAGATTTACTGGTAGGTTCCAGTAGTTTCTCAGGGCGTAATGGGCTTCACTCCGACACGACATATACGGCTATTAGGGGACTGACGCTTACCGCCCCTAGGCCCGATATGCGATAGTCTTAGACGAACAGACCGGACTGTATGGAGATTGTCACATCAGGCTCAGTAGGAGTTCAGATGGGTTTCCTCATCGGCCTTCTTACCGACATCTACCTGGGGACCATTACGTACAGCTAGTGCCGCTTGCGGTCTGTGGTTAAACCTACAGCCAGCGTAGTAGTCGAGTCATTAGAGTCCCACACAGAGAGTTTCCCTGCTCCAGGCGAAACGATATAGAGGTCGTATGGTTTTACGACAAGGGTTCGGACGCATACGTGTGTTTATGCACGTACGACTTTCGGACAGTTTTTACTAGTCGGCTTTGGTTTAAGCCAGATTCTAGTATCGGGATATTGGATTTATACAGTCTAAAGTTTTTCCGTGTTTTCACGGATGGGAGGGGCGTTCTCGTAATTTTACGAGAAGCTTCTAGAAGATGGTGACTTGGGGGTTTAGGTGGCATATGCATTTAATGAGATTAGTGACTCATTTGTGTGATTCATCCATGTCATTAATGCATCATAAATGCTTAATGACTCATGGAGATGAATCACCCATTTGTATTTATGAAGCATGGTTGTTAAATCATATTTTCTATTTATTTGATAAAGATTAATGCTTCATATATATCATGATAGATCACAATCTCATTCTCATTCTTATGCCCACCTTCTCTCTCCTCAAGCTCTCTCTCTTCGAACCCTAATCCTCCCCTCTCATGTGTTGAGATCAAGGATTAGAATAGACTAATCACTCCATAATCCAACTCTATATCACCTAGGTTACTTAGATTAGCACTTTAAGAAACCTAGTTACCTCTAGTTTGAGGTGAAGCTTGAAGTAAAGCTCTCGGGTGGATCGTCTACTACTTGGAGAAGGCCGAGGAGGAGGTGGAGAACGAAAAGACGAAGGACACGGTTCATTAGGTATAATCACATCACATAGTAGTTTAGAACTCCTATGTTTATCGTTAGTTATCGTTTAGCACCGATTCTTGCAGTTAGTCGATGTTATTGCATAGAACAAGATCGTTTTTAAATTTCCACCTCCCCGCAAGTCGTGGGGTGTAGTACATCGACTTACAAGCAGTACCCCACGTTACCTTACCACCTTCTCCGCCTCAGAGAGCGTTGCCTCTTGTTCCTGTTGCTGCGCCACGTCAGACTCCTGTTCAGGGAGGTCATGGTCGCGGGGGTTTTGTGCCGAGAAGTCGAGGTGGCGGAGGCAGAGGACAACCATTAGCCGGTAGAGGGCAGACATGGGTTTTTGCCTTGACTCACCATGACGCTCAGGAGTCCAATGCTGCGGTTTCAGGTACCCTTTCTATATGTTCTTATGATGCACATGTTCTTTTCGATCCGGGATCTACGCATTCGTATGTTTCTACGCACTTCGTGCCGAGGTTAGGCCGAGAGTCTTGTTTGCTAGATCAGCCGCTTGTCGTGCTACTCCTGTAGGAGAGTCGTTTGTTGCACGATACGTGTTCCGGTCTTGTGTTGTCCGTATTGGTGATAGAGATCTGTCCGTCGACTTGATTCTTCTAGAGATGTTGGACTTCGACGTTCTGTTGGGTATGGACTGGTTAGCTACTTGCTACGCATCCGTGGACTGCCATGAGAAGACAGTTAGATTTGTTTTCCTGGCGAGTCAGTGTTTGTTGTGCACGGGGACCGTGGTACCGCCCCTCACATTTTGATTTCGGTCCTTTGCGCTAGTCGGCTTTTAAGGAGAGGTTGTCGGGGATTCTTGGCTTTCATCCATGATACTGGAGCCACTGTAGGGTCGTTGGACCAGGTTCCTACCGTGCGAGATTTTCCCGACGTCTTTCCCGATGAGTTACTTGGGATGCCGCCAGAGCGCGATATTGAGTTCTGCATTGATCTGATTCCTGGCACAGAGCCTATTTCTATACCGCCTTATCGGATGGCTCCGGCAGAGCTTAGAGAGCTTAAAAATCAATTGCAAGAGGTGCTTGATATGGGACTTGTGCGTCCGAGTATTTCGCCGTGGGGAGCTCCTATTCTGTTCGTCAAGAAGAAGGACGGCAGTTTGAGGTTGTGTGTGGATTATCGTCAATTGAACGAAGTTACGGTGCGGAATAGGTATCCTTTACCTCGCATTGACGATTTATTTGATCAGCTCCAGGGTGCGAAACAATTTTCTAAGATTAATTTGCGTTCGGGTTATCATCAGTTGCGGGTTCGGAATGATGACATTCCGAAGACTTCTTTTCGTACGCGCTATGGGCATTATGAGTTTTTGGTGATGTCGTTCGGACTGACCAATGTGCCAGCAGCGTTCATGGATCCGATGAACCAGATTTTCAGGCCGTTCCTCGACCAGTTCATTATTGTGTTTATTGATGACATTCTGGTCTAATCTAGGAGTCGTGAGGAGCATGAGCAACACTTGAGGATTACTTTGCAGATATTGAGAGAGCACCAGCTGTATGCTAAATTCTCAAAGTACGCGTTTTGGCTTGATAATGTGCACTTCCTGGGTCATGTGGTGACTGGTGATGGTATTCTAGTGGACCCGAGGTAAATCGAGGCTGTACAGCTTTGGCCCAGACCTCTGTCGGTGACTGAGGTCCGCAGCTTTTTCGGCTTAGCTGGTTATTATCGCCGTTTTGTGCAGGATTTCTCGAGTATCGCTGCACCGCTGACTGGACTGACCCAGAAGGGAGTTCCTTTTCTTTGGACTGATGCGTGCGAGCAGAGTTTTCAGCAGTTGAAGACTCGGTTGACGACAGCACCGGTTCTATCTTTGCCTTCTAGATCGGGCGGCTACGTTGTTTACTGTGATGCTTCTCTAGTGGGGCTCAGTTGTGTACTGATGCAGCATGATAGAGTGATTGCTTATGCTTCTAGGCAGCTGAAGAAGCACGAGAAGAATTACCTCACTCACGATCTTGAGATGGTAGCGGTGGTCTTTGCGTTGAAGATTTGGAGACACTATTTGTACGGGGAGTCGTGTCAGATCTTCACGGATCACAAGAGCTTGAAGTATATCTTCCAGCAGCAGGATCTGAATCTAAGACAGCGCCGTTGGATGGAGCTAGTAAAGGATTATGATTGTGAGATCCTTTATCACCCGGGCAAGGCGAATGTGGTAGCTGATGCTTTAAGTCGTAGGCCCGGGGGTAGCTTGTCCCAGTTGAACGCAGTTCAACGTCAGTCTTCTACAGATTGGCAGCTCTAGTGTGATGGTAGAGTGCAGTTCGAGTTCACTTCCCCTGGGGGACAGCTTTCTCATGTCCGCGCCCGTCCACTACTATTTGAACGTATCCGTGGGGCGCAGCACAGTGATGCCCGTTTGACTGAGATTCTTGAGCTTGTTCGTCAGGGAAGAGTTTCGGATTTCATGAATGATGACCAGGGTGTGCTACGATACGGGACTCGCTTGTGTGTACCAGATGCTGATGGGTTGAGATGCGAGATCCTAGGGTAGGCACATCAGTCGGCCTTTAGTGTTCATCTAAGTTCCACCAAGATGTACAGTGACTTGAGGGACTTTTACTGGTGGGAAGGGATGAAGCGTGATATATCGGACTTCGTTTCGAGGTGCCTGACTTGTCAGCAAGTCAAGGCTGAGCATCAGAGACCGGCTGGAGAGTTGCAGCCTTTACCCGTTCCGGAGTGGAAATGGGAGCAGATTTCCATGGACTTCATAGTGGGTCTACCCAGGACCAGTCGAGGGTATGACTCCATTTGGGTTATTGTTGACCGGTTGACGAAAGCGGCACACTTCCTTCCAGTGAAGACCACTTTCGGTTATGCTCAGTTTGCTCAGTTGTACGTAGATGAGATTATGCGTTTGCACGGTGTTCCCACATGCATAGTATCCGACAGAGGCACCCAGTTTACTAGTCGTCTTTGGCAGAAGCTTCAGGAAGCTCTGGGTACCCGGCTGAGTTTTAGTACCGCTTTTCATCCACAGACCGATGGCTAGTCAGAGCGGACTATACAGACTCTGGAGGATATGCTCTGTGCAAGTGTGCTTGATTTTGGTGGCAGTTGGGATCGTCACTTGCCGTTGATTGAGTTCTCCTACAACAACAGCTTTCAGGAGACTATTCAGATGACACCTTTTGAGGCTTTGTATGGTAGGAAGTGTCGATCGCTACTCTATTGGACCGAACTCAGTGAGAGTAGAGTTTTGGGACACCAGCTAGTTCAGGAGACTACGGTGAAGAACCAGCTGATTCAGGACAGGATGAGAGCAGCCCAGTGGAGGCAGAAGTCTTATGCCGATCGTCGTCATCGCAGACTTGAGTTCGCAGTGGGAGATCATGTATTCCTGAGGATTTCTCCGATGAAGGGCGTTATGCGATTTGGGAAGAGGGGGACACTCAGTCCCAGATTTTTTGGTCCCTTCGAGATCCTTGAGCGAGTGGGTTCTGTTGTTTATTGTTTGGCGCTCCCGCCTAGTTTTTCGGATGTGCACCCCGTTTTCCATGTGTCGATGCTTCGTAGATATCTTCATGATCCTTCTCACATGATTCAGCATGAGATCGTTCAGCTTGAGCGTGATCATTCATTCACCGAGCAGCCGGTTGTTATTTTGGATCGGCAGGTGAAGAAACTTCGGTCAAAGGTCTTGCCCTCTGTGAAGCGTCTTTGGCCTAGCCCGACCAGTGAGGAGATCACTTGGGAGGCCGAGAGCGAGATGCGGAAGAAATTCTCTCATCTCTTTGAAGGTACGCGTAGTTAAATTTTAATTCGGGAACCGAATTTCTATAAGGGGGGTGATTGTAACGTTTTAGAAATCGTTTTGCGAATTTTCCCGTTTTAGGGCAAAATTGTCGGTATTTCCCGTTTTAACCCGATTTCGATCAAACGTCCGTATAAGCTTGCCGGCACCTAGTTTAGCTAAAATAAAGCCAGTGTGCAAACTTTGGGGGTATTTGAAAGGTTTTGGTTCAGATAGAATTTTTCCCAAATAAAATATTATTTTAAGCGGTAAATTGTGCACGCAAATCGGGAAATTTCTTCTCTTGTGAATAAATTAAATTTTTCCACTAGAAAATTTTGGAAACTTCTTTTCTAAATATCTAGATATTTTTTAGAGTGCAAAAGGATTTAATTTAAAAAAGAAAAGAAAAGGTGTAAAGGTAGCAAATTGCATTTATTACATAATTTCCTAGCAATTTCTTCACACAAAATTCACAAAACTACCCCCATCCTTCCTTGGCCGAGCCATCCCCAAAATTCTGCCCTTTCATTTTCCCAAGCTCATTTCTTCATTTTTGCTTCAAAATTCTTCAAGAAAAATCCCAAAAATAATCCACAAAATCCTAAATAAAAATAAAACCATCATTTCCTTCACTAATCCTTCTTGGATCTTCAACAAAGCATGGTTTTTTTGATGCTAAGATGAGAGATTAAATTTCATTTTGGTGTTCTTGAAGCGGTATAATTTCTTACCTTAATCCTTAATTAATTGTTTAAATCTTAATCTAGCTATTTAAGTTAGCTAATTATGTGTTTAATATAGCTTTTAATTCATGATTAATTCATTTATTTTAATTTTTTTAGAAATTCAAGTTAGGGTTAAAGTTTGATTAAGTGCTTAATGTTCATTAAAGTGTTAATTTGTGATTTGGAAAAGATTAACCTAGTAGAAAATGTAAATTTTTTCTAATGAACATTTTGTTTAATTATGCAATTTGCTTACTAGGTTTTTGCTAAAACATAATTAGAAAGTGTTAAAAATATAGGAATGGTTTAGATAGCTTAGTTAAGCTATTATAAGGTGTTTGTCAGCGCTAAATATGCGTTAGCTTGAAACTAGTGCGAAATATTGCGATAGGTTGCTTACTAGGTTTCGGGGTTTTTCCGACGTGGGTTCGATTGGTCGTTGCGAGTTTATATCTATTGTATTCCTCGTAATTGTTTGTGTTGTGTTGCGCGATCAGGACGATCGGGCTCTAGACTTGGTGTTTTGTAGTTTAGCGTCCCCAGTTAGGGCTTTTGGCCGATGTCGTGCGCGATAGATGCGCTAAGCGCGCAGTGTAATTTTCCGGGCGTTTTCATCACGTTTCGTTGTCTTTTCGTTAGTTTAGGATATTTAGCTTATGTGTTGTATTTATGAAATTATAGGTTCGAAAGCAGGGACTTCGGGTGCTGCGAACAAGGGGAAGAAGCTGGTCGGATTTTCATAGCTCGAGACCATTTGTGAGTAGACTTAACATCTACGAGGAAATCTCCGTATGGCGTTATTCGTTGGGGTTGATATGATATTTTAGCTGCATGTTATTGCATAGTGGTTAATTTCATATGAATGTCATTGCATAGTAGTATCTGTTGTACCTTTAGATATAACACATTACTGACGGTTCATGTTACACGAGCACTAAATTGTATGCTACACCCACATCGTCAGTAATTGCCATGACACACATAAACCACCTACATACGTGATATGGTAGTGGGTAGGGATATTGGAGGTAGTAATTCTTATTCCTTGTACATATGAGATATTGTTGATACCTACATACGTGTTATTGTGTTTTTGACATGGATAGTTATGATAGTAACTCTTAATTCATTTCATGTATACCTTACTATAGCTACATGTACATCATGCACACATATTGACATGTATACCCACATAGTCTATTACAGCTACATGTACATCATGCACACATATTGACATGTACACCCGCATATTTTCGCTATAGTTGTATGTAACCTAAGGGGTATTGTTTTGATATGTGATATTGAGTTGTTGATCATTGCGCTTATGAAATGTATCATACATACTTGCTTACATGTAGATACTTAAACCTTGCTACACTTACATGTACACCTCATATGATGATGCACTTGTTTTTCGGAGGATTTTGGGAACCGCAAGATATATTTTAAAGATGGATTCATTTAAAAGAGCGGGTGTCCCTTGATATGCTCATATTATTGTTTTATGTTGCATATATATGTTTTTCATGGATTTACGCATTGAGATATGGATTTCATATGATTTATGGATTTGAGAAGCGTGGGGGTATTCCAACAAAATTATGTATTTTTTGAAAACCCGGTTTCTCTTGATATGATATTTCAGTGCGTCCGCCATGTGATTTCTCGGTTATGAGATTTGGCTTGTGTTACCCAATTCGAGGAGTGGGAAGCACCGTCTGCAGGTACATGGTGGACCCGGTATGGTACCACGGGGCAAGTGGTGATTTCGGGGTGTAGACGATAAGCCTGGCGGTGGGACCACTACCTACCGGTGATAGTAATTAGACTCGGCGATTATCGTGAGGACACCGACCGGAGTTATGTATGACATATCGTGAGGGCCAGTCGTGGTGACAGCGTCTGAGTTATGGGGATTTACGTGTCGATGCTAGACACGGTTTTCATGATGTTTCGGGTGTCAATATTTGACACTCAGGTTCCATGAGACTTACAGGATGTGAGGGCCGATCAGACGATGCGGTGCCTGAGGATTTGGGATTTTGATGTTTCAGTGAGGGACACTGGTGTTTTCCCATGCTGATGATTTTGCATGAGGTTTTATTATATCATTCCACACACTCAGGATTATTCTGATATGCATTGCTTCATGTAGTGTAGTACCCTGCTGATGTACCTTTACATGATTTTGCATATCCATACTGCCATACTTATGCTATCAGATTACATATGCTAGATTTATCGCTGTTCGTGCATACTTGCGATTACACTATGATGTTATTTACAATTCACGAGTTGGAAACTCATCCCCGTTGTGCCACAGTATTTTGCAGGACATACCCTCTGAGTAGTCGCGGCATGGCGTCTTATCATCTCTACTTTTATGGATACCGCTACGGTTGGATGTGAGGCCTTGCTTTTAGGTGGGTTTGCGGTTATCTGTTTGTATATTATATATCTTTTTGTTGGATCTAGTATTCTCCATCTACCACTATGTTGTATATGACTTAGAGACGACTTGTGAGAATTCAGTGTTATATTTTGTGGTGACTTTGGGTGCCGTGCTCGTGGGAGCCGGTTTTGTGAAAAGGTTACTTCTTTATGCAGTCTTTTCTTTGATATTTCTTCGCTTCGGCGTCATATACTTTTGTGGTGACTGTCTCCGCCGTTGGGCGTGATTTGCTCCCGTTTGGGATGCTTTTATTATTATCTATGTTGTACTTGTTTTCGGGGCTAGTTTTTACAAAGGAGGTGCTGCCGAATTTTTTTATGAGCGAAAACTAAACTTAAAGATTTTTACTTGAAAATTTCCGAATGTTTAAAACTATGTTTTCTCCGTTGATCCAGTTTTGGGTGGTTTAGATTTCTGGGTTTCGGCTTACTTAAGTTGTTAGTTATATGTATGCCCTAGAGGCCATTACTGTACATTGGATGTATATTGTAGTGGATGCTGGGACATATATAGGGAAGACTTTCTTGCTCGACATGATAGTATGCTATCTGGTTACTCTTTACCTTAACGTGTATACTGATTGTCTCTCTGTTACATGTTGGTAAAGCCCTTAGGATGTGTACTTGACTACCTGGATTATGATGCGGATCATACTAGTGGGGACATGGTAGTCTATAAGTACATCCTTCAAAGTCCCTAGTCGTGGGTGTATCGAGACGGGGCATCGATATACCAGAGTAGACTAGCGTATACCTTCTCGACCCATACAGATGGGCGATGGATGATCCCATATCCATTGGTGTTTGACATCAGAGATGATATACGGGTGCTCAGTAGAGACTGGGTACACTGGACGGACTCGCCGAGAACTCCCAGATGGTATTATACCTTACGTCAGATGGCAGTTCTCTGGTGACACTGGTACAGAGTAGTCTGTTGACCCGAGATCGTCATAGAGTCTTGTGTGGTTCCCACTGTGCTTTGATTTCCACCTTACCACGTCCAAGAGGGCATGCAAAACGGTGGCTTTTGGGTACAGTCCCGAATCACATGGAGGCAATGAGAGATAGGAGGGGATTCGTCTCTCCCGGTATAGGGAGTTGATGTTGCGCTGTGTTCGATTGGCTATAACCGGAAATCCCTGGCCAGGGTTGCTGAGATTTACTGGTAAGTGTTACCAGTAGTTTCTCGAATTGTTATAGACCTCATATCGACACGACTTATCGAGCTATTGGGGTCTGACGTTTACCACCCCTAGGCGAGATATGCGACATATCAGACGATCAGACCGGACTGTACGGTAGTGTTACTGATTGGATTCACTGGAGTGTGAGCGGGCTTGCTCGTCGATCTTCAGATCGCTCAATACCCGGGTGGCCGTTACGTTTAGCAGACCGCTTGCGGCTTGTGGGTGTTTGATATGATCATCACCTGCTGCCGGCGTATTGACGAGTCTTTAGAGTCCTACACAGAGGTTTCCTGGCTCAAGCGAAACGAAATAGGAGCGCATATGAGATATGTGCGGGACCGAGAATAATACGTGTATGTGATACCGTATTTCATTCTCGCGAACAATGTGTCGAATGGTTGTATGCGATATAACCTAGTTATCGAATCGAAGATTGATTCGATAAATCGATACATTGGATATTAGTCGGTTATATGCGATATGACCGGATCGTTAAATCAAGTGTTGATTTAATGATTTAATGCATAATTATATATTTGATATATTACTTTGCATTAACTAGTATCGGTTCACTTTAAATGGATTTTCTCGCTCGGATGTGCGCATTGCATATGCGATATGATTTTGTGCACTTGCTTGTATCTTGTTTGATGATGCATGCAAACTTGGGTTTGTGTAAAGATTGAACCATGGTTTTATGAGTGGTTAGGGTTTATTATTTTCTTATTCATTTATTTTATTTAGTTATTCATTTGGAAAAAGAAAAAGAGTGAGAAAATGGTGGCTTTTCTTTGTTTGTATATGAAGCTTCATGAAGCTTTCATTAAGTCACCATTTTGTCTCATGTTAAAACCTAACCACTCCACTTAACTATAGTTCTCTCTCTACACTTAACCATGGTAAGAGTTATGATAAGAATGGATTTTCTTTTCTATTTTAATTTTTTTCTTATCATAACATTCTTCTTCTTCTTCTTCATTTCTTCATGGAAGAAAGCTTGCTCCATTAATGGCAAGTGATGATAAAGAGTGAGAAATCCAATTCTAAAGTGAACCCACTTCCTATTTCTTCATCCTCTACCTCTTGCCAAGTAGTATAGAGTATTTCCTTCACAAGTTTTCATGGCTTGGTGAAGGTGGAGCTTGATCTAGCGATGCCTCGACGTAGATCATCTTCGGCATGGACATCGACGACCTAGCTCGCCATTTCTCCGACGAAGCCGACGCTAGAGCCCGGGAATTCATTTGGACAGCGAGGGGACTTCGTTGCGGAGCTATGAAGGTGGAGCACCGGATCTACAAAGGTTGTATTTCCGTTTAAAATTTAGTTAAGTTGTTAACTAGTTTTGTTTCGCCTAGTTTTCTAGCCAACGATCCGTAGTCGGGTTTCTCGGCACCGTTAAAATTTGAAATGGGCATGGTTGATGCCTTGTGAGACCTCATTAGAGTGCCTAGGAACCCTACAGTGGTATCAGAGCCAAGCTAGAGCCTTAGGCAAAGTCTAGACGGAGTTTGAAGTCCGAACGAACCGAAAACCCAACCCGGAAAATGCTCTCTGTCCTTTTTCTAAAATCGTGGTTTTTTCCAAATTAAAAATATGCAGAAAAACCAGCAGGGATATCTAAGAGTTACGGTGAATTTTGATGACCTAATTCCATCATTACGCCGCGGATCCGCGGCACGATCATGGCTCGTGCGGCGGATCCGCGGCCGTTTTGTCGTATTGTTCATCGAAATTTGCACCATAATCAATAATAGTCAGTGCTGGTTTTCCTGGGAATATTTTAATATTTATTCCAGAGTTTTATTTTCTGGGTTGTTTTTGGGGATTCGGTGTTTCGATCGGAGTATCAGATTTTGTCTATGAGGCTTTCCGGATAAATTTTAGAATATGTTAAAAAGTTCGACCGGATATAAATACCCAATTTTTCCCCTGTCGGGAAATTTCCAAGTGTTGGATTTTTCCGTAGTTTAACGACGTTCTAAGTAGTGCAAGTAACTCGATGGACCCTCTAGAAGACAACAAACCTTAACTCGATTATGTGACCGTCTTGAACTGCCCTATGAACCTTCGGGTTTGGGGCAGTACGGCGTGCCACATGTGAGGCGTTGGCTTGACCCTTCTACGGCTGGACCATTGGTACTGAGGCACGAACTGAATGGTTTTAGACTTATTTCAAGAATTGATCTATTTCGGGAAAACTTGGGTGTCTGACTGTTCGATCGAAAAGTTTAACATTTTCTAATTATCCGGAATGGGATACAATAATTGGAATTCACAAAGAGTTATGAGATAACTGAATGAATGTTATAAACATAGCAGTTTAGTCTCACTTGATCGGTTGCCACGGAATTTTGATGTGATCAAAAGTCCGTCGCAATCACGTAGTGTACGCGGATACTCGCCGGGTAAACTTAATAGACAGCCTCGCCCCATTGCCCCGACCAAGTGACTGTAGGAGAACCCCGTCGCCGAAAGCATCCGTTCGGGTGCTCGCGGTAGCGGTGTTCCGCCTTGGTGCACTTCGTCGACGGTATCGGGGGTGCGGCCGTCTACTGAAGTTTGCGACGAGCATTCGATCAGGATGTCGGGAATCTTGTTGAATTGCCCGACTTGGTATTGAAAAGCGTTTTCGATTTTGAGACTAAAATGCGGGGTTTATAATTGTTAGGCATGCGATGTCTAAAGAATTCATTTGATTAGGCATGCGATGTCTATGCAGGTTGCGGATTCCAACTGTTGTAGTTTTACACTTTCTTTTCTGTGACCGTAAGTGTAATATGTGATATCGCCGGTTTCGTTGCTATATGTCAACGACAATTGGGATGGACATATTTACTTACGTTGATGACATGTGATGTTATGTGTTGCTGGATATGTTATATTGGATCGTCGTGTTTGAATAGCTGGGGTTTTTATGTGAGATGAGTGTTTTTCATTTTCATTCATGTAAAAACTTGTATGTAATATTCTTTTATTGGGGCACTTCCAGGTTGCGGAAGATGTTACCGTTTGTATATTATTTACTTTTCCGCACTAGGATAGACCCAAGGAGGGGAGCACAAGTAACCGGGTTCTGGAGTCCAGTGGGAGACCAACTCGAGGAGTCGAGTCCGGGTCTCCTAACTCCAGAATTGGTGGGGTTGCTTGCCGCTCTCGTAGGGGTCTAGGGGTGTGGGTTTGTCTATTCATCGCGACCGTGGAATCCGTGTTTTATACTGGCTCGTATTGAAAACACGGACGTCCTAGTATATCCAATATTTCATATGATTCTTCTGCTGCGATATCTGTGATGTGATCATGTGATATGTTCTATGATGGATACTTTATATAGTATATATGATATATTATATAGATGTTACTTATGTTTTACACCCGCGCTAGCCCTGCCCTGCTCTGCCGTTAGTTACCTAACCTAACGGTGTACGAGGGTACATCGAGGCGAATGCGGATGGCATAAGTGTACGTCGTATTTATCTGTGATGTTTAGGTATTCAATGATGGGACTTCATTAATGTGATTAATGAAAGTAAAAGAAACCTAAGATGTTGTAGAATCGAATTTCAAAATAAAACAGGTAGCTACAGTTCTTGCTTTGCACAGAGGTATATGTGATATATCCTGCACCTTATTCGATGAGGAAAGGACCGAGATCCCTTCACCGGGAGTGACTCCTTTAGCAATAACTGGCAGATGCTACACACTCGGTTTGTCTTTTGATTGCTTTTAAGAGTTTTTGCTTTGCACAGCGATATATGTGATATATCCCGCACCTCATTCGACGAGGAAAGGACCGACGATCCCTTCACCGGGAGTGACTCCTTTAGCAAAACTAGAAAAGCCTCAAAAACACTCCATTTTAAAATCATTTGATTCTACAACGATATCAAGTTCATTACGCAATAGGTTTTCAGAAAAACCTGTCGTAGCCCTCCGTCATTTCAGATAAGTAGTAGTTAGTATTCGTGCTGCGTTTGTTGGCCTTTGTCAAGGCGCAGTGTGCGGTAGCTAACTGGTGCTTATCTGCTTATGCATATGATGCAGATTGGATTAGGGTAGTCATGCGACCTTGTTGGCCTTTGTCAAGGGCCGTGCGGGTGGGTTTAATTCAATCAGGAAATGACGGGTTGAACTTGACTAGCATCCTATGGTTTGTTGTCCTTTGTCAAGGTCATAGGAGGTTAGGGGCAAAATATTATCGGGAATTTCAAGTGTTGAAATTTGCAATGAGATTGCATACCTTCTATGAGATAGTTGGATCCCGATACCCGCTGCGAGTAAGAGTTACTCCTGGGAGAGTTTTACACATTACAATTAGCCGATCAAGTAGGTGTCTAGAAAGGTGTTAACGAGGTTACGCCTCTGGGAAAATGAGGTTTACATTAATTAGGTTCGTGCGAAAGCACGGGGGACCTCCCTCAAAGTACCGACACTGGCCTGGCTGAAAGATTGGCGAACTTGTACTGTGTAATTAATCCCGGCTAGTCTTTCCTTTTAGGGTTTGAAGAAAGATTTGATAAAAAGCAGTGGGAGCCATCCTGATTAGATAAAATAATAACCAATCTATTCTTACAAGAGCGCACGCTGAGTGTTTTCTTCTCTCTCTCTCCAGGTAGCGACCATATCACGCCTTAATCAAGATAATAATACGGATTATTGACCGAACCCGCTTGTTATACTGAGCTAGGGAACGTTGGTCCCGCTCCAACTTATAAATGTTATAAGACAGAGCAGGAAATTGGGGATTACCAGAATTCCCGTGCAGCCCAAACGAAGAGAGTGCATGCTGATGCATCATCTTCGGGTGTGTTCACTACAAAGAACTGTTTCTCTGTATCCTCTACGTCCTGGGTATGTGATACCAGATCAGGATCCCAGATATGTAATCAGTTACATAGGGCTACAGAAAGGTAGAGAACTGAGAACGGGTGATAAGTTTCATAAGACAGAAAACGGGGCAAGAGTTGCAGCCAAGTCTGTTGGTCACTGTCACCCTGTATTACCAATACATTGATTCTGAACGAATGTTATTAGATACCAAACCTGATATACAAAATCATATCTGTCTCTTTATTAGTAAAGAAACGGTAAAATTTTGTATTGTTGGATAATATTTTGAACATTTCCTATATCAAAAGTTGATCGGTTCAGGCACGTTATCTAAAAGCGTTGATGTTCTAAATCAAACTACAGTTCTTAGTATACGGATCACACACAAGAGGAAGAGTTCAGAAATGAACGAATTCTTCTTGAGGTATTGTAGACTAGGTCATATCAATGCGACCCGACTAGCTAAGTTACATTTAGATGCATATTTAAATCAGTTTGAATTTACATCTTGTGAAACTTGCCAGTCATGTCACAGAGATAAGATGACCATAGCTCCGTTTATTGGAAACGGAGAAAGAGTTAGTGAACTCTTGGGATGATACATGTTGATGTATAAAGGTCCCCTGTCTACACATGCCAAGACCGGTTCTTTGTACTTCATTACATTCTCTGATAATCTCTCAAGATTCAGACATATGTTCCTGTTGAAACACAAGTCCGAACCTTTTGAGATATTCACTGAATATGATTTAGAAGTAGAGAACCAAAACACGGGTATAAGTATTATGTCCTTTGATGTGATCGAGGAGGAGAATACTTGAGCACGAAAATCCTGGATTATTCCAAAGGAGAATGAGATTCTCTCTCAGCATTACTCCTCCGTATACACCATAGCACGATGGTATATCGGGGCGGAGCTATCTCACCCTATATGATAAGGTGTGCTCTATGATGAGTACTACTGAGTTACCTATTTCCTTTTTAGGAGTTATGCACTCGAGAAGCTGCATACCTATTGAATAGGGTTCAAATCAAATCAGTTGCCTACCACTTCATATTTGATATGATAAGGGAAGAGCCCATCTCTCAAGTTAGTTAAGATTTGGGGTTGTCCGGCCTATGTCTAAAAGCAAAATCCGGACAAACTCGAGGCAAGGTCAGCTATGTAGAACTGGAAAGGTTCCAGCTATACAAACAACAGCAGATCATTTGATAAAACCAAAGGATTCAATAGTTACCAACGAACCTCAGCCTCTCCGCCGATCTAGTAGGGTTCCTCACCCACCTGAGAGATACTTCGGTTACTCTATGACAGTGGGAGCGAGGATTGCATCATGAGATGATGACCCAACTAGTTTCGACCTGGCCATCAGGAGTGGGACTCTGTAAGAATGGCTGGATGCTTAGTGATCTGAGATGGAATCCTTATACACCAACAAAGTATGGACTTTGGTTGCTATATCTGAAGGGTTAAATCCCCATCAGGAGCAAGTATATCTTGAGAAGATTACTTGGTGTACTTGGAAAAGTTGAGACTTTCAAAGCTAGACATGTTAAAGGTTGTCATCATCGACCAGGCATGGATAATGATGAAACCTTTTCCAGTGCCTATGCTTAAGTACATCCAGATCCTACTTACCACGGCTACATACCATGACTACGATATCTGGTGGTTGGGTGTCATGACAGCTTTTCTAAATGATGTTTTAGAATAGAGCGTCTATAAGTACACAGCCAGAGTGCCTCGTAGACAGTGGGAGCAGCGGAAACGTGTGCAAGATGTTTTATGTGATAAAGCAGGCATCGCGGAGTTGGAACATCTGTTTTGATGGATTAGTCAAAGAAGTTGACATCATCAAAATGGTAGATGAACCTTGTATAAACAAAAAGGTAGTAGGGAGTATGGTGACGATCCTCGTAGAGTACGTGGATGACATACTCTTGATAGGGAAAGAGTTTCCTATGCTACGCTCGATCAATCTCCGCTTATCACAATGACTCTCCACATAGGATCAAAGTGATACCTACTAAATCCTGGATTTTGGATATATGAGATAGATCTAAATGGATGTTAGGCTACTCACTAGTTGTAGTGAGATGGCATCAGTTGATCCTGGGGAGAATCACTGGAAGGGTTCCAGGGTGATAAAGAAGACTGAATGTCAGTCACAGGCATTGTCTTTTCCCTCAGTAAAGGGACGGTATGTTGGAAGAGTTCCAAGCTAGATACCGTGGCATACTAGACGATAAAGGCAGGATACATCGCTACTTAAGATGCTACCAAAGAGGATGTTTGGGTGTATATTAGTTCATGAGATGAACTACGTTCCTACCATTGTGAGACAATGGAGTTGTGGCTCATGCCGAGGAACGCCGGTCTCATCAGTGATCCAGACTTATTCTAAGGCAGTGTCACCTGATCAAGGAGATGGTTGATCTCCAGGGTGATCGAGGTTTGGAGAGTAGACTCAGAGGACAAACACAGCGGATCCACTCACGAAGGCCTATTCCCAAAGAGAGACCTTTATAGGATGGTTGAGTATGAGATACTACAACCACTGCTACAGATGGCCCTAGTGCAAGTGGGAGATTGTTAGTTATAAGTATGCCCTAGAGGCCATTACTGTACATTGGATGTATATTGTAGTGGATGCTGGGACATATATAGGGAAGACTTTCTTGCTCGACATGATAGTATGCTATCTGGTTACTCTTTACCTTAACGTGTATACTGATTGTCTCTCTGTTACATGTTGGTAAAACCCTTAGGATGTGTACTTGACTACCTGGATTATGATGCGGATCATACTAGTGGGGACATGGTAGTCTATAAGTACATCCTTAGAAGTCCCTAGTCATGGGTGTATCGAGACGGGGCATCGATATACCAGAGTAGACTAGCGTATACCTTCTCGACCCATACAGATGGGCGATGGATGATCCAATATCCATTGGTGTTTGACATCAGAGATGATATACGGGTGCTCAGTAGAGACTGGGTACACTGGACGGACCCGCCGAGAACTCCCAGATGGTATTATACCTTACGTCAGATGGCTGTTCTCTGGTGACACTGGTACAGAGTAGTCTGTTGACCCGAGATCGTCATAGAGTCTTGTGTGGTTCCCACTGTGCTTTGATTTCCACCTTACCACGTCCAAGAGGGCGTGCAAAACGGTGGCTTTTGGGTACAGTCCCGAATCACATGGAGGCAATGAGCGATAGGAGGGGATTCGTCTCTCCCGGTATAGGGAGTTGATGTTGCGCTGTGTTCGATTGGCTATAACCGGAAATCCCTGGCCAGGGTTGCTGAGATTTACTGTTAAGTGTTACCAGTAGTTTCTCGAATTGTTATAGACCTCATATAGACACGACTTATCGAGCTATTGGGGTCTGACGTTTACCACCCCTAGGCGAGATATGCGACATATCAGACGATCAGACCGGACTATACGGTAGTGTTACTGATTGGATTCACTAGAGTGTGAGTGGGCTTGCTCGTCGATCTTCAGATCGCTCAATACCCGGGTGGCCGTTACGTTTAGCAGACCGCTTGCGGCTTGTGGGTGTTTGATATGATCATCACCTGCTGCCGGCGTATTGACGAGTCTTTAGAGTCCTACATAGAGGTTTCCTGGCTCAAGCGAAACGAAATAGGAGCGCATATGAGATATGTGCGGGACCGAGAATAATACGTGTATGTGATACCGTATTTCATTCTCGCGAACAATGTGTCGAATGGTTGTATGCGATATAACCTAGTTATCGAATCGAAGATTGATTCGATAAATCGATACATTGGATATTAGTCGGTTATATGCGATATGACCGGATCGTTAAATCAAGTGTTGATTTAATGATTTAATGCATAATTATATATTTGATATATTACTTTGCATTAACTAGTATCGGTTCACTTTAAATGGATTTTCTCGCTCGGATGTGCGCATTGCATATGCGATATGATTTTGTGCACTTGCTTGTATCATGTTTGATGATGCATGCAAACTTGGGTTTGTGTAAAGATTGAACCATGGTTTTATGAGTGGTTAGGGTTTATTATTTTCTTATTCATTTATTTTATTTAGTTATTCATTTGGAAAAAGAAAAAGAGTGAGAAAATGGTGGCTTTTCTTTGTTTGTATATGAAGCTTCATGAAGCTTTCATTAAGTCACCATTTTGTCTCATGTTAAAACCTAACCACTCCACTTAACTATAGTTCTCTCTCTACACTTAACCATGGTAAGAGTTATGATAAGAATGGATTTTCTTTTCTATTTTAATTTTTTTCTTATCATAACATTCTTCTTCTTCTTCTTCTTCCTCATTTCTTCATGGAAGAAAGCTTGCTCCATTAATGGCAAGTGATGATAAAGAGTGAGAAATCCAATTCTAAAGTGAACCCACTTCCTATTTCTTCATCCTCTACCTCTTGCCAAGTAGTATAGGGTGTTTCCTTCACAAGTTTTCATGGCTTGGTGAAGGTGGAGCTTGATCTAGCGATGCCTCGACGTAGATCATCTTCGGCATGGACATCGACGACCTAGCTCGCCATTTCTCCGACGAAGCCGACGCTAGAGCCCGGGAATTCATTTGGACAGCGAGGGGACTTCATTGCGGAGCTATGGAGGTGGAGCACCGGATCTACAAAGGTTGTATTTCCATTTAAACTTTAGTTAAGTTGTTAACTAGTTTTGTTTCGCCTAGTTTTCTAGCCAACGATCCGTAGTCGGGTTTCTCGGCACCGTTAAAATTTGAAATGGGCATGGTTGATGCCTTGTGAGACCTCATTAGAGTGCCTAGGAACCCTACATAATTTGCGTACGCCTGTAGACGTTACGTAGTTTAAGTGCCGGTTACAGGCCAAATATTGCGTCGTGACAGTGTGTTATGGTTGTTGATACAAAAATGGTGGCAATGCAAGACTCACATGGTATAATTATCTTTATATTTATTTATTTAGTTAAAAAGAAATAGAATTAATTCATGGTTGATTTTTATTATTCATTCTCTACACTAAACCTTACATTAACCATGAGTTAACTTTCTATGGCTCTTATTGCTCAATGATAAATGTCTAGATATTTATTAACCCATGGTTACAAGTGAGAGTGATTTAATATATATTATTATTTCATTCTCATTTTTTTTATCATTATCTTTTTGAGCTCTTGTTCTTGCCATCATCTTCTTCCTCCTCTCTTTTGCTCTATTGAGATTTCTTGTGAGTGAGAGAGTGATAAAGATAGGGTTTTGAAGTGAGAAAATAAACCACATCATCATTCTACACTAGTCTCGCCAATTATTTTAGAGTGTTAGCTTCATCTTTATCTTTTGATCAAGTGGAGCTAGGAGTTTGGACAAAGAAGACTCCGGGTGGATCATCGTGGACTTGGAAGATCTCTAGCAAGCCCGTTCAAACTCTCAAGGAGCTAAGGAGTCAAGTAAAGAGAACTACAAAGGTTGTAATCTCTTAACATAGTGCAATATTACTTGTAGTATGTGATACTACTTCTTGTTACCTTAGCTTTTCTAGTTCGATTCCTAGGTTAGATTATTTAGCACCCTTTAATTTTTAAATTATGGCATGTGTGATGCTACCAAACCCTAGTAGTGGTGCTAAAGAATCCCTATAGTGGTATCAGAGCCAAACTAGAAACCTAGACGGTGTTAAGATAATACGAAACCGAAAAACTCCGCAAAATACGATTTTAGAAACCCTAGATTTTGCTCTCTGGAATTTTTTTGAAAAATCATTTAAAAATTATTTTAGCAACTGCAGAGTAATGTATGTGATACTAGTAGAACACAGGTGAAATAAGGGGGGGTGCTCGGATTTCGACCAAGCACAGGACTTCCAAATCCGGCAAAGCCGGCCCAGTGCACCAAACCTCATTGTATTTCACATGTGTTCTGATCTGCAGGATTTGGGGTTTCTAGTATTGTTTGTTTTGTCCAAAATTGCTTGTGTTGTTAATTTGGTTATGGACTAATTGCGGAGTATTTCATAGTCGTATATTTTAGCATTGTATTGGTAACCTAGACAATGTTTAACAGTTCGATCGAAGTACAAGCACCTCGTCAAGAACCCCACTGAAATTTTCAAGAGTTGGAATTTTCTTAAGTTAATTATATTCAATAGTCATGCAAGTTACTCTATGGACCCTCTAGAAGAACAAAAACCTTAACTCGATTCTATGCCTTCGGAATCGTGACTTGAACCCTAGGGTTTGCCGTAGTTCCGCGGTGTCATAGGTGAGGCATTGGTTTGACCCTTCTACAGCTTGATCATAGGTATTGTGGCACGTTTTGGGTACTTTAACTTCACTCAAGTGTTGAGCTCATCGGGGGATGTGGGTGTTGGTTGATTCGGTCGAAACATTTAAGATAGTCTAGTATATTGTGATAAAATAATTGGAATCTACATTTAAATGTTGGGTGTAAATCTAGCTTTTCGGTCTCGGGCGTAATCGGAAATCTTGTTGAATTATCCGACTTATTTTGAAAAAGTGTTTTCATGGATGAGACCTAAATGCGAGACTTACATTGTTAGGCATGAAATCTTGGATATGAGATATCTCGGGTCTTTGATGTCTAAGGGCAGTGATGATTCCAATTGTTGTAGCTTTTCACTTTCTTTTCTGCGACCATAAGCGTAGTATGTGGTGTATCGCCGGTTTCGTTGCTATACATCAACGACAATTGGGGTACGCATACTTGCTTACGTTGATGATGTTGGATATAGTGCCCTCAAAGTCAATTATTGGATCGCAGGTACGTGATTGCAATGATTAAGGGAGGACCTATACCGGTAGGACAGTCTTACTCGAGATGATAGTATGCTATCTGGTTTATCTTTATCAAACGTGTACTGCTTTAGGTGACATGATATATCACTATTGCACGTTGATAGAGCCCATAGGATTCTTGCTTGACTACCAACAGTATCATGGCGATCATATACGTGAGAGTTGGGTAGTCTATAAGCACATCCTTAAAAGTGGTCTCTAGTCGTGGGAGTTTCGAGACAGAGCATCGATACTCCGGAGTAGACTAGTGTATACAGTCAAGACCCCGACGAGGGGCGGTGGCCGGACTCACAAGCCATTGGTGTCAGTTGGTTCACCTAAGATATATACAGGTGCTCATTAGGTTATGAGTACACCGAACAGGACTCGCCGGGAACATGCTAGATGGTTATTAAAACCTGTCGTCAGATAGCAATTCCCAGGTGACATGTATACAGATTAGTCTATCGACCTGAGATCGTCATTTGTCTTGTGTGAGTTCCCACTGTGCTTTGATTATTACCCTACCACGGCTCAAAGGAGTCGTGCAAACAGGTTTTAGTTGGGTACAGTCCCGAGCCATATGGAGGCAGTGAGCGGATCGGCAGGGGATTCGTCTCTCCCAACGTTGGGGGTGAGATCACGTTGTATTTAGGAGAGCCATTACACGAAGTCCATGGCCATGGCAAGCGAGATTTACTGGTAGGTATTCCAGTAGTATCTCTGGGTGTTCTGGGCTACACTCCGACACGACTTATACCGCTTTTGGGGGTCTGACGTTTACCAGCTCCCTAGGCCTGATATGCGATACTCATAGACGAACGGACTGGACTGTATAGATATTGTCATACATAGGCTCAGTAGGGTTCCAGGATGAGTTCGCTCATCGGACCCCCTTTCACTCAGTACATGAGCAACCGTTATGTACAGCTAGTACCACTGACGGCTTGTGGTTAAACCCACTGCCAGAGTATTGACGAGTCTTTAGAGTCCCCCACTGAAAGTTTCCCAGTTTGGGAGAAACATTGTAGAGGCCGTATGGTTTTATGGCAGGGTTCGAACATACACGTGCACTTGTGCACGTGTCATGGTTCGGACGGATAATACTAGCGGGCTGTGGTTTAAGCAAGATCCTAGTATTATACTGTGTAGATTTTGTCTCTTTGCATTTGTATTCGGTCGAAATACAAATGCGGGTATGTATATACAGTTGCGGGGTTATCCTGTAATTAGTTACGGGATCGCCTTTTGAAGTTGCCAACTTGTTTCTTTTCTTCAGCCAAATCCTTATTCTATTGTTCTTTGGCTGAATTCTAGTTGGTGGAGGGGGCTTTTTGCAAAGTGGCTTTTGTTAATAGAGGGGTCTTTTTGTGGTGGCTGGTTCCCCAGCAGCATGTCTGTGTTTCATGAGGTTTCTAGATTGAATGTTGCATTATTGTTGTTTTTTATTTTCTTGGATATTTTGGTGTGATCTTTTGTGATATTTTTGCTTAAGGTTACCAATTTCCTTTCCTTGCACTCACCCCCCAATCCTCCCATTGTGGCCGAGACACTCTCTGTAGATTGGCAGAGCCACAATCTTATGTCAGAGATTGATTCATTTCATTTTGAAAAAGAAATCCATAGCTCATTTTTATCTACTCCCATTGTGGCATCTTCGATTAACCGTTCACCCGATTCGTTGGGTGACTCGAGACAAAGTATTCTACACTTTCTCTACTTCAACCTTAGACACGTCGGCTAGCAAACTTCGTGTCCGAGTTGCCTCGGTTCAGAGGCGGGAGCCCGTATAAAGATTCGTTGATGTGGCGCAGTCTTCGGCAAGGAGGAGATCGTAGATCGAGCGAGATCAGGGAGAGGAGTTCATCGGCGCATCCGCAACATGCAAGGGGCATACGTTAAAGACCAAAGGACACGGATCGATAGGTATAATTTCTAAAACCCCTTTTACAGGATACTAGTTTACGGTTAATAGAACGATCCGGGTTTTAAGTTTGCGTTAGCGCCAGTTTCGTAAAAAGTTTTTGTTCCGCATTTGGCCTCGGAACGACGGCCGGGATGCTGGCGCAGACTTACATGGTATCAGAGCCAA
The DNA here is from genome assembly GCA_030015575.1 of Agapanthus africanus. Taxonomy (NCBI): domain Eukaryota; kingdom Viridiplantae; phylum Streptophyta; class Magnoliopsida; order Asparagales; family Amaryllidaceae; genus Agapanthus; species Agapanthus africanus. Next base: position 362,856,588 of record JASDDO010000001.1, on the reverse strand, counting down.
ACGATTGACCGTTAACTAGTTGTTTTTGACAATGTTAAAGTATCAAAACCGGAACAAACCCAAATGATGCCACTGGAAATTCTGTTCTCTGTTATTTTTCAAAGTCCCAGAATTTTTTTTAAACATGTTCAGAAGACTACTTGGGAGACCATATGAATACACCCCAGAGACGAACTCCACTAGCCGGATTTTGGCCGATCCCTTAATCCCTAAATCTGGCCAGGCCGGCCCACTGTTGCCCAAATGTGTTGGTGTTTTGGGTGTACTCCAGTCTCTGGGAAGTCAGTCCTGTGGTGTTGTTTATTTGGCCCATTTTGGATATGGTTTTTATCAAGTTGTTTGGGCTATTCGGGGGTTATTTCGGAGTCGATATTTTTAACATTGTTTAAAGTTTTACAGTGCTTTACATTACTATCTGTGACCGTGAATGTCATTTGAGCGGTAAATCTTTTCTAATTGCTATAGCTCTTTTAGACGGGTTTGCAAACGTGACATTCACGTTGATTTTCTGTGTTGTGCTGTGATGTTGCGGATTTGTCGTGGTGGATAACTTGCGTGCAATGGTAGTGCAGTTTGGATATATTTGTACATTTGATATTGCGGGGCGAGCGTCCGACATGTGGACTGCCGTCACTGTCTGTTTGTATATTATTCTTTTGGGGCACGACCGGGTTGAGGTCGATGTACCCGTTGTATATATTTTCTTTTCTGTACTAGGATTACCACGCGGTGGAGTGCACAGATAGCCGGGTTCTGGAAGGCAATGGGTCCGCATCTCATGGCTTTGAGAGGGAGGGGACCTCACTCTAGGATTGGCGGGCTATTCGCCGCAATCGTAGGGGGTATAGGTTGACCCAAGGAGGGGTTCTCAAGTTACCAGATTCCGTGAAGTGCTAGGTGGTCTATTCACGATGCTGAAGGGGGCTGCCTCGCTTCTGGTTTTGGCGGGTAACTTTCCGCACTCGTAGGGGTCTAGATTTTCATTGCACAGGCTATCCACACGATAGGGGAATGTCGGGTTTCATTTGTGGCTCTACGAAATCCGGGGCTCCTAGATTATCTGTATTGTTCTGTGATGCTTATTACTTTTCTGTGATGTTTCATTTATCATGCCTTGAGCGATTATTGTATATTGATATATATATACTAGTAGATGTTGTATATGTTTTACACCCGTGCTAGTCCTGTCCCCGCTCTGTCGTTAGTTAAGTAACCTGACGAGTGATGACGGGACCCAATGGCGAATGCGGATGGCAAATATGTACATTTTATTTTCGTTCTTTATTGGTGTGATTAATTGATGGGACTGCGTTGATTCGTATCAATGCAAACAAAACAGATCTATACATATGTTGTTAGAACAATTTTAAAAACAAGCTGTTATTACAAGGACATTTACATTTGTTTTGCACAGTGGTATTCAGTTTAGAATATCCAGCACCTCATTCGACGAGGCAAGGTCCGAGATCCCTTCACCGGGAGTGACCCCTTGGACCGAAGTTTGCGTCATGGTTATAACTTCACTATAGTCGATTACTTTTTGCTTTGAATCGTGGTATTCAGTTTGGAATATCCTGCACCTCATTCTACAGGGAAAGAGCTGAGATCCCTTCACCGAGAGTGACCTCTTTAGCAAAGATTTTCGCCACTATATATTTGTATAAGCTATCCGGTTCCTTCATCGATATCAAGTTCATTACGTTAAAGGTTTTTTGCTAAAAACCATTCGTAGCCCTCCGTCATTTCAGACGGGTAGCACTTAGTATTCATGCTATGTTTGTTGGCCTTAGTCAAGGCATAGTGTATGGTAGCTATTTGTTACTTTTCTGTTGCATAGATAGATACGTTAGTTTTGGACAGTCGTACTACTTTATTGGCCTTAGTCAAAGGTATGTACGGGTGGGTTCAAATTAACCTGCACAATGACGGGTAGAACTTGACATGTGACTTATGATTTGTTGGCCTTAGTCAAGGTCATTAGAGCATGGGGTAAAAATCACATCGGGAGTTTCTAAAGAAACTGAAACTTGCCAGGCATGCGCATACCATCTGGAGTGTGATAACGTGAGTGGTTTCCGACACGTTATCATGCGATGATAGTTGGATCCCGATTCCCACTGATGAGTTGGTTTACTCCTCGGATGATCCTGACTAATTCTTCTTTGAGGTTTGGAGGAGAATTTGAGGATACAGTGGGAGGTTTCCTGATTAGATAAAGTGATAACCATTCTGATCTAGGTTAGAGTGCATGTAGAGTGTTTCTTTTCTCTCTCTCTTTGGCAACGACCATGGCCCGACCCTAGACTATCACTCAGTAACCAAGTTTACTGAAATTTCTTAAAACACTGGCTTTTGGATTGTCTAGATTGCATACATCATTGCCACTCCTTCTTTTACCCTTACATTTCTCCAGAACACCCCGTATCATTACGGACATCCACTTCCATTGGATAAATCCATCGTATGGTTATATACGAACTTGAAGGAACTTGTTCCAGATTCAAGGATGGATTCTGGTTCTGGAGAGATAGAATAGGTTTATTCAGTTGTCTTTTCCTTTTTCCTTCTCTCAAGTTCTGAAGCCTCCTAGGATTAGGAGACAGTACACCTATTACGCTTATTGGATAGTCTTCTTCCAAACCATAGGCAGGTGCCGAAAGATAGGGAATGAAGAAAACCAATTAGCCTAACGGTGGTGTATAGAAGTTAATAAGTAAAGACATATGAAGGGATTAGAAAGAGGGCAAAGTAAATTGCGACTGCTATTCACGACCAAACCAAGTATTTCATCGCCACTCCTACTTCACCTTTGTATTTCTCTAGAACACCCTGTATCACTACGAAGATCCACAATTACTTGGGTAATCCATCGTATGGTTATATACGAACTTGATGGAACTTGTTCCATTTCGGGGATGGATTATGGTTCAGGAGAAATAAAATAAAGGTTTATTCAGTTGTCTTTTACCATCACCTTCTCTCAGGTTGCGAGTACTCCTAGGATTAGGAGAGTACACCTATTATGCTTATTGGATAGTCTTCTTCCAAACCATAGGCTGGTGCCGAACGGTATGGATGGATGAAAACCATTAAACCTAACGATGGTGTACAAAAGGTAATGACTAAAGACAAATAAAGGGATTTGAAGAGATGGCAAAGGAAATATATGGTTACAGTTATGAATCTAGATAATGAAAGAGCCATTACTAGGAATACCCGGATACCCTTTCGAAACATATTCATGTTTCAGTTTCACTGTATAATGTTAATAGAAAATTGATTTCCCAATTAGTCCTTGCTCCAGGGTATGTATTTGCCAGGTATGATTCTCGCATCTGTATGGTTTTACAGATGATGAGTAGGAGTAACTTATTGGGAATTTGGTGATCATCCTCATTATATCGGAATTCGTTGTAATTGGTGATATATGTTGAAATCGCCTGGGTACAGTTTTCAACCTACGACACCCAGGGTTTAAGTTATTAAACTCAGGGGACTTATACAAAGTATTGTATGTTGTCCAGTGTCTATTAGGACAAAGGGGTAGGTCTTCGTACTATATTCTGTTTACTTGTGACTTCTCTAGTTTTAGACATGTGTTTCGTAGAAATACAAGGTCTAAGTTTTGAGAAGTTATAGGTATAAGAATAAAGTAGAGAACTAAGTGTAGCAAGTTTCGGGATTCTTCAAAGTGATCGAAGATGTAGATACTTGTGTATGGTATTCAGTTGATAGTAATGTTTAGAGAACTTGCTTCTCTTTCAGGTTACTCATAATTGGATGCACTCCTAAGTTGAGTAATGCTGATCGGCCTCTCTCCATTTAGTTAACATGCACTGGAGACAGCTACATGATTTGAATCTGGTTCCAATTAAATCAGTGCCTCTGTTTCTATATTGTATATAGAATGGATCATATCTTAGCGATGTTAAGGTATATGGAGTTGTCCGGCTTATGCTTAAAACTAGACTCAGGATAACTCATGGCACGTTTTTGTAATGGCAGTTTGTGGGTTGACCCGGGTTTTGATGAGGGTTGACTTTCTACCATCTGGAAGATCAATAATGATATTGTTCTTGACTCGCCACAGTTTTAGTAAAATGGATTTTTTCAGAAAACAGTAGTGGGAGTATGGTAGAACTGGAAGAGATTTCAGAACCGCAAACGAATACGGAAAATTTAATAGAACCTAAAGATTCAATCAGGTTTGACATTCCATTAGCCACTCCGCAGATATGGTGGGTAACCTCAGACACTCGAGAGGTACTCTGGTAGCCTCAAGGAAGGTGACAGGGAGGTTCTTGTTTACCCAGACTTGCCATTATTGCTGTTCTAGACTATGAGAGCCTGCAGGAGGATAAGTATAGCATCGTTCTAAACTAGTTTTAGAAGTACACGCGTATATTATTCTGCCAGAGGGTTGTCATAGTCAGTGGGAGCAGCGAAAGCAAAGTGGACAAAAAGCTTGTGTCTATTTATAGACTAAAGTAGATAAAGCGGAGATAGATCATCTATTTTTGATGTGACAGTCATGGGCTTTGACTTCATCAGAATAGGGGATGGATCTGTTAAGAAAGTAGTCGGGTGTCATGTCCTGGTATTTGGATCACATACACAGAGTAGGAAGTAAAATTCCTATACTACGATCGGTTATACTGTGGTTGTCACACAGTAGTTTATCCACAAAGGATATGGATATTATATCAGACATTCTGGTTTCTAGATCTATGGTTTTAGATCTAGATTTTGGTAGCTTTCCAATCTGGGTACCTAGACAGCATTCTAAAGGTATTTAGAATGGACGACTCCTGGTATGGTGGTGTACCAGCAGGTGATGGAGTCACCCTCTCTAAAGGTGTCTTACAGACTAAAGGGGAGAGGGATGTGCATGATTGGCAGATCACTTGCTTAGGCAATTGAGTTGATCATAAGATGTCAAGTACCACACCAGATGTTGTTTTTGCACTAGATGCAATAAGTTGATATTGATCCAATCCTGGAGGAACGTTCAGAGGCAGTTTTAGAACATAAGTGGATGTTCTATGGATTTGATAACGATAACCTCCTTCGGGAGACAATTATCATTCCAGGTTTCCAAGGTGACCTAGATGACAGAGTGACTGTCAGAGTTATAGTTTTCCCTCCGATGAGGGGCAGTAGTTTGGACAAGAGGTCCAAGCGGATACTGAAGAAGGCATGGCGCAGGATACTGATTAAGTTAAGTTGATGATACAGTCTAAGAAGTTTGCATTTGGAGTTCATTCGTGAACTAGGTCCCATCAGATATCCAGACATATTCTAAGACAGGTATTACTCATTTCGGGAGATTGCTTTCTCCGCGAACTTGAGATTTAGAGAGACATAGAAAGAAACATCAGAGCGGATCCACTCACTGAGGTTATTTCTCGAACATAATAGTTTTAAAAACAAGCTTTGTGATACTGACTAGTAGAGGAGTTGGGTGTTCGGTATCACACGGGGTATGAGTATGCGACATCGCAATAATTAGCCTCAAGTGCAAGTAGGAGATTGTTAGATATAGTGCCCTCAAAGTCAATTATTGGATCGCAGGCACGTGATTGCAATTATTGAGGGAGGACCTATACCGGTAGGACAGTCTTACTCGAGATGATAGTATGCTATCTGGTTTATCTTTATCAAACATGTACTGCTTTAGGTGACATGATATATCACTATTGCACGTTGATAGAGCCTATAGGATTCTTGCTTGACTACCAACAGTATGATGGCGATCATATGCATTAGAGTTGGGTAGTCTATAAGCAAATCCTTAAAAGTGGTCCCTAGTCGTGGGAGTTTCGAGACAGGGTATTGATACTCCGGAGTAGACTAGTGTATACAGTCGAGACCCCGATGAGGGGCAGTGGCCGGTCTCACAAGCCATTGGTGTCAGTTGGTTCACCTAAGATGTATACAGGTGCTCATTAGGTTATGAGTACACCGGACAGGACTCGCCGGGAACATGCTAGCTGGTTATTAAAACCTGTCATCAGATAGCAATTCCCAGGTGACATGTGTACAGATTAGTCTATTGACCTGAGATCGTAATTTGTCTCGTGTGAGTTCCCACTGTGCTTTGATTATTACCCTACCACGGCTCAAAGGAGTCGTGCAAACAGGTTTTAGTTGGGTACAGTCCCGAGCCACATGGAGGCAGTGAGCGGATCGGCAGGGGATTCGTCTCTCCCAATGTTGGGGGTGAGATCGCGCCGTGTTTAGGAGAGCCATTACACGAAGTCCATGGCCATGGCAAGCGAGATTTACTGGTCGGTATTCCAGTAGTATCTCTGGGTGTTCTGGGCTACACTCCGACACGACTTATACCACTTTTGGAGGTCTGACGTTTACCAGCTCCATAGGCCCGATATGCGATACTCATAGACGAACGGACCGGACTGTACGAATATTGTCACACATAGGCTCAGTAGGGTTCCAGGATGAGTTCGCTCATCGGACTCCCTTTCACTCAGTACATGAGCAGCCGTTATGTACAGCTAGTACCACTGACGGCTTGTGGTTAAACCCACTGCCAGAGTATTGACGAGTCTTTAGAGTCCCCCAGTGAAAGTTTCCAAGTTCGGGAAAAACATTGTAGAGGCCGTATGGTTTTATGGCAGGGTTCGAACATACGCGTGCACTTGTGCACGTGTCATTGTTCGGACGGATAATACTAGCGTGCTTTGGTTTAAGCCGGATCCTAGTATTATAGTGTATAGATTTTGTCTCATTGCATTTGTATTCGGTCAAAATACAAATGCGGGTATGTATATACAGTTGCGGGGTTATCCTGTAATTAGTTACGGGATCGCCTTTTGAAGTTGCTAGTTTGTTTCTTTTCTTCGGCCAAATTCCTATTCTATTGTTCTTTGGCTGAATTCTAGTTGGTGGAGGAGGTTTTTTGCAAAGTGGCTTTTGTTAATGGAGGGGTCTTTTTGCGGTGGCTGGTTCTCCGGCACCATGCGGGTGTTTCATGAGGTTTCTAGATTGAATGTTGCATTATTGTTGTTTTGGATTTGCTTGGATATTTTGGTGTGATCTTTTGTGATATTTTTTCTTAAGGTTACCAATTTCCTTTCTTTGCACCCCCCAATCCTCCTGTTGTGGCCGAGACACTCTCTGTAGATTGGCAGTGCCACAATCTTATGTGAGAGATTGATTCATTTCATTTTGAAAAAGAAATCTATAGCTCATTTTTATCTACTCCCATTGTGGCAACTTCGATTAACCGTTCACCCGATTCGTTGGGTGACTCGAGACAATGTATTCTACACTTTCTCTACTTCAACCTTGGACACGTCAGCTAGCAAACTTCGTGTCCGAGTTGCCTCGGTTCAGAGGCGGGAGCCCATATAAAGATTCGTTGATGTGGCGCAGTCTTCGACGAGAAGGAGATCGTAGATCGAGCGAGATCGGGGAGCGGAGTTCGTCAGCGCATCTGCAACATGCAAGGGTCAGAAGTTAAAAACTGAAGGACAGGGATCAATCGGTATAATTTCTAAAACCCATTTTACAGAATACTAGTTTACGGTTAATAGAACGATCCGGGTTTTAAGTTTGCATTAGCGCCAGTTTCGTAAAAAGTTTTTGTTCCACATTTGGCCTCGGAAAGACGGCCGGGGCGCTGGTGTAGGGTTCCTAGGCACTCTAAGGAGGTCTCACAAGGCATCAACCATGCCAAATTCAAATTTTACAAATGCCGAGAAACCCTAATACGGATCGTTGACTAGAGTTTAGGCGAAACTAGAAGCTAGTTAACAACTTAACTAAAGGGTAAACGGAAATACAACCTTTGTAGATCCGGTCCTCCACCTCCATGGCTCCATGTTGATGTCCCTCCACTGTACCCATCGGATCTCGGACTCTCGCGGTGGTTTCAACGAAAGAATGATCGGGCTAGGTCGTCGACTTCGATGCCGAAGATGATCTACGTCAAGGCAACACAAGATCAAGCTCCAACTTCACCAAGCCATGAAACTTGTGAAGAAAACACCCTATACTACTTGGCAAGTGGTAGAGGATGAAGAAATAGGAAGTGGGTTCACTTTAGAATTGGATTTCTCACTCTTTTTCTCATTTCACCATTGAAGCTAGCAAGCTTTTTGAAGCTCCATGAAGATGATGAAGATGAAAGAATAAAAATGATTAAGTTAAAAAAGAAAATCCCATTCATTCTTATCATTTTCCAACCTTGATTAAGTGTAGAGAATGAACTAAGGTTAGTTTAATGGTTAGGTTTAGGAGATGAAGACAAAATGGTCACTTGGTCAAAGCTTCATGAAGCTTCAACAAGCTTCATGTTTTAAAGCAACCATTTTGTTTTTCTTTCTTTTATCTTTTAACCAAAAAGAAAAGATAAATAAATAAGTGAAATGAAACCCAAACCATTCACTAAACATGGTTTAAGTCTTTACACAAATCCAAGTTTGCATGTATCATCAAACATGATACAAACAAGTGCACAAAACTATATCATATATACAATGTGCACATGCGAGTGAGAAAATCCATCTTAAGTGAACCGATACTAGTTAATGCAAAGTAATATATCAAATATATAATTATGCATTAAATCATTAAATCAACGCTTGATTTAATGATCCGGTCATACTGCATATAACCGACTAATATCAATAGTAACAACTTATCGAATCAACACTTGATCCGATAACCCGGCTATATCGCATATAACCGATCAATGTCACAAATCGCGAGAATCGAATACAGTATCACATACTGGTATCATTCTCGGTCCCGCACATATCTCATATGCGCTCCTATTTCGTTTCGCTTGAGCCAGGAAACCTCTGTGTAGGACTCTAAAGACTCGTCAATACGCCGGCAGCAGGTGGTGATCATATCAAACACCCACAAGCCGCAAGCGGTCTGCCAAACGTAACGGCCACCCGGGTATTGAGCGATCAGAAGATCGACAAGCAAGCCCGCTCACACTTCTGTGAATCCAACTAGTAACACTTACCGTACAGTCCGGTCTCGTCGTCTGATATGTTGCATATCTCGCGTAGGGGTGGTAAACGTCAGACCCCAATAGCTCGATAAGTCGTGTCGATATGAGGTCTATAACAGTTCGAGAAACTACAGGTAACACTTACCAGTAAATCTCAGCAACCCTGGCCAGGGATTTCCGGTTATAGCCAATCGAACACAGCGCAACATCAACCCCCTATACCGGGAGAGACGAATCCCCTCCTATCGCTCATTGCCTCCATGTGATTCGGGACTGTACCCAAAAACCACCATTTTGCACGCCCTCTTGGACGTGGTAAGGTGGAAATCAAAGCACAGTGGGAACCACACAAGACTCTATGACGATCCCGGGTCAACAGACTACTCTGTACCAGTGTCACCAGAGAACTGCCATCTGACGTAAAGTATAATACCTTCTGGGAGTTCTCGGCAAGTCCGTCCAGTGTACCCAGTCTCCACTGAGCACCCGTATATCATCTCTGATGTCAAACACCAATGGATATATGATCATCCATCGCCCATCTGTATGGGTCGAGAAGGTATACGCTAGTCTACACTGGTATATCGATGCCCGGTCTCGATACACCCACGACTAGGGACCTTGAAGGATGTACTTATGGACTACCATGTCCCCACTAGTATGATCCGCATCATAGTCCAGGTAGTCAAGTACACATCCTAAGGGCTTTACCAATATGTAACAGAGAGACAATCAGTGTACACGTTAAGGTAAAGAGCAACCAGATAGCATACTATCATGTCGAGCAAGAAAGTCCTCCCTATATATGTCCAAGCATCCACTACAATATACATCCTATGTATAGTAATGGCCTCTAGGGCATACATATAACTAACAGCTGGCGCAGACATACAGATGACATGTGATGTTATGTGTTGCTGTGATATGATGTATAGGATTATCGTGATAGAATGGCCGGGGGTTTTATGTGAGATGAGAGTTTTTCTTTTCATTCATGTAAAATTCAAATGTATGTAATATTCTTTTATTGGGGCACTTCCGGGTTGAGGATGATGTCACCATTGTTTTATATTATTTACTTTTCCGCATTAGGATAGACCCAAGGTGGGGAGCACAAGTGACCGGGTTCTGGGGTCCAGTGGGAGACCCTCTCGAGGCGTCGAGACCGGGTTTCCTAACACCAGAATTGGTAGGGTCACTTGCCGCTCTCGTAGAGGTCTAAGAGTATGGGATTGGCTATTCATCACGACCGTGGAATCCGTATTTTCTATTGTTGGCTAAATAGAAAATACGGACTTCCTAGCATATCCTATATTTTCATATATGTATTTCTGCTGCATATGTTTTGTGATGTGATCGCTTGATATATCTGAGACGAATGCAATATTATATATGAGATATATAGTAGACGTTGCTTATGTTTTGCACCCGCGCTAGTCCCGTCCTGGTATGCTGTTAGTTAAGTAACCTAACAGTGCATAACAGAACATTGTGGCGAATGCGGATGGCATAAGCGTACATTGTATTTTCGTTTCTTTTTTGTGCTTGGCTTAAGAACTTAAATGATGGGACTAAATTAATGAGATTAATGTAAAGGAAAATAAACTTAAAAGATTTTGTAGAATCGAATTTGAAACCCACTCGGCTTTTTGCGAAAAATCTACATTTCAAAATTGCGGAGTTTAAGCCACTCCTTTTGAAAACTATTTGATTTTAGAACGATATCAAGTTCAAAGCGTTAAAGCTTTTCTTAAAAACCATCCGCAGCCCTCCGTCATTTTAGGAAGTAGTGTACTTAGTATTCATGCTACGTTTATTGACCTTAGCCAAGGCGTAGTGTACGGTAGCTAAGTGATGTCTTCCTACACAGCATATGATGTGATTAATTAGGAGAGGCATGTGACTTTGTTGACATTAGCTAAGGGTCATGTGAATGGGTCTAATTAATCAAGAAATGACGGGTTGAACTTGACTAGTACTTATGATTTGTTTACCATAGCCAAGGTCATGAGTGCTAGGGGTAAAAACTATATGGGGAGTTTCAAGAGTTGAAATTTACAATGAGATTGCATACCTTCCATATGATGGTTGGATCTCGATCCCACTATGAGCAAAAGTTGCTCCTAGGAGAGTTTTGCACTTTACAATTAGCTAACCTATTAGGTGTCTAGAAAGGTGTTAATGAGGCTACACCTCTGGGAAGAAGAGGTTTATATTAATTAGGTCCGTGCGAAAGCACGGGGAACCTCCCTCAAGTACCGACACTGGCCTGGCTGAACGGTTAGCGAAGTTGTAGAATGTGATTAATCCTGGCTAGTTTTCTTTTTAAGGTTTCAAGGAAAAACTTGATTAAAGCAGTGGGAGACATCGATTAGATAAGATAATAACCAATCTGATCTTTGCAAGAGCTTTCGCTGAGTGTATTCTTTTCTCTCTCTTAATGGCAGATACCAATGACATGACTGAAGCTTCTACTTGATAAAAATAAACTGAATGGGTCCAATTATAAAGACTGGCTGAGGAACATTAACATTGCCTTGACTTATGATAAGGTATCACATGTCCTCACGGCCCCAGCCCCGCCCGTCCCAGGTCCTAAATCTTCAGTTGCGGATAAGGAAGTCCGCAAGACATGGGATGCTAACTGCGCCATGGCCAAATGCCTCGTGCTTGCATCGATGGATAACACACATCAAAAGCAACACGAGCAGATGGATGTCCAATCTATTTTTCTCCATACAAAAGAGTTCTATGGGGAGCAATCTCGTGTCCTACGATACGAAGCATCTAGAAAGCAGTTTCAGATGCGGATGGCTCATGGCACACCAGTAGGTGACCATGTTCTGAAGATGATAGCTCTTATAGAAGAGCTTGAGGACCTCGGGTGGAAAATGGAGAATGAACAATATATTGATATTATTCTACAGTCTCTCCCCTTCCTTTGCTCAATTTGTAGTAAACTTTAACATACACAACATGGAGAAGTCACTACCTGAACTCCTTAATATGTTAAGGAGTGCAGAGAGCACGCTCAAATCAGTGAAGACTCCGGCTTTGATTGCTGGGCCATCTTCCTCATCTCGCCCGAAGGCCAAGGCCAAAGGAAAGATGAAGAAGAAACCCACCAAACCTAGAGGTGGAGTTAAAAAGGCTAAGGGGAAAGACAAGTCCAAGGCTGGGGAATCGGGGAAAGGGGAATGTTATCACTGCCACAAAACAGGACATTGGAAGCGCAACTGTGCTGAGTACCTGGATCTCAAGAAGAAGAAGCATGGTGATGCATCCGCTTCAGGTGTGTTTGTGACAGGAAACTGTTTTTCTATAAACTCTGCTTCCTGGGTATTAGATACCGGTTCAGGTTCTCACATATGCAATTCCATGCAGGGGCTGAGAAATAGCAAAGTTTTAAAGACTGGTGACCATACTCTCCGGGTTGGAAATGGTTCCAATGTACATGCGGTTTCAGTGGGAGAGTATCACCTGAGGTTGTCGTCAGGGTGTATATTGGTTTTGAACCCATGTTATTGTGTACCTAGTATGCTTTGTAATATAATATCCGTTTCTTTGTTAGACAATCAAGGATATAATTTTGTATTGCAGAATAATGTTATGAACATTGACCTGATTCAAATGTTGGTTGTGTATGGTACACTTAATAAAGGGATATACGTCCTAAATCAACACACAGTTTTCAGCATACAACACACTAATAGAAGAAAACTTTCAGAAATGAATGAAGCTTTTCTTTGGCACTGTAGACTTGGTCATATTAACGAAACAAGAATAAACAAGCTACATAAAGTTGGATATATAAACCCTTTTGAATATAAATCTTATGCGACTTGCCATTCTTGTATCAAGGGTAAAATGACCAAAACTCCGTTTACAGGACACGGAGAAAAAGCTACTGAGCTCTTAGGCTTCATACATAGTGATGTATGCAGGCCAATGTCTACACAGGCTAGAGGCGGTTTTTCTTACTTCATAACTTTTACTGATGATTTCTAAAGATTCGGTCATGTGTTTTTATTAAAGCATAAGTCTTAAGCTTTCGAGAAAATCACTGAGTACAAACTTGAAGTAGAAAAATAAACCGGATTGAGTATCAGGATGCTTTGATCAGATCGAGGTAGGGAGTATCTCAGTACAGAGTTTGCAGACTTTGTAAAAGAGAATGGGATTCTCTCTCTGCTCACTCCTCCTTACACACCACAGCACAACGTTGTGTCAGAACGTCGGAATCGAACCCTATTAGATATGGTTCGTTCCATGATGAGTGATACTGAGTTATCATTTTGGGGGCATGCATTGGAGACTGCAGCGTTTCTATTAAATAGGGTTCCAACCAAAACCGTGTCTACCAAACCATATGAGATATGGCAAGGGAAGAGACCATCTCTTAAACGAGTTAAGATTTAGGGTTGTCCGGCCTATGTTAAAAAGCAGAACCCGGACAAACTCGAGACACGGTCAGTCATGTGTAACTTTGTGGGATATCCAAAGAATTCATATGGATATCTTTTCTACCACAAGGAGGAACAAAAGGTTTTTGTTTCTCAGAAAGCCACATTTTTAGAAAAAGAATTTTTTACAAATGATATTGATGGCAATGTGGTAGATCTAAAAGAGGTTCTAGAAACACAAGTTACAAATGACGACTTGGTTGAACCGGCTGTTGCAAATGAAACTGATGAACCTCAGCCACTCCATAGATCTGGTAGGACTTCTCGCCCACCAGAGAGGTACTACGGTTTCCTCATTGATGGTGATAGTGAAGATTGCATTATGGAGGATGATGATCCTACCATTTTTCAGCAGGCTATCACGAGTGGAGACTCTGTGAATTGGATGGATGCCATGAGATCTGAAATGGAGTCTATGTACACCAACAATGTATGTACTTTGGACGTTGTACACCCTGGGGTAAAACCCGTGGGGTTCAAATGGATCTTTAAAAGAAAGATTGGTGTAGATGGGCAGGTGGAGACCTATAAGGCAAGACTTGTGGCGAAAGGATTTCGTCAAAGACCAGGTATGGACAATGACGAAACCTTTGCTCCCGTAGCCATGCTTAAATCCATTCGGATTCTACTTGCTATTGCTTCTCACTACGACTATGAAATCTGGAAGATGGACGTTAAAACTGCATTTCTAAATGGAAATTTAGATGAATGCGTTTATATGGATCAGCCAGAAGGCTTCATTGACAGTGGGAGCAACGAGAAAGCATGTAGATTGCTTAAATCCATTTATGGATTAAAGCAAGCATCACGGAGTTGGAACATCTGTTTTGATGATGTTATCAAAGAGTTTGATTTCATCAAAAATCCAGATGAACCTCGTGTTTATAAGAAGGCTGTAGGGAGAGCTGTCACATTCCTTGTATTATACGTGGATGACATTCTTCTGATAGAAAATGACATTCCTATGCTACAGTCGGTCAAATCATTCTTTTCACAAAGGTTCTCCATGAAGGACCTGGATGATGCCACGTACATCTTAGGCATTCAGATCTATAGGGATAGATCCAAAAGGTTATTGGGTTTGTCCCAAACCAGGTACATCAACACCATACTAAAGAGTTTTAGTATGGAAGACTCCAAGAGGGGTGCCTTACCCGCTTGCCATGGAGTAACTCTTTCAAAGGACTTTTTCCCAAAGACCGATGAAGAGAGAGCTCTCATGAGCATTATACCCTATGCTTCGGCCGTAGGATCTATAATGTATGCGATGTTATGTACACGCCCTGATGTAGCTTATGCACTTGGTGTAGTAAGCAGGTATCAATCCAACCTAGGGGAGAGTTACTGGGTAGCTGTGAAGAACATTCTAATGTACTTGCGAAGGACTAAAGAATTGTTCTTGGTGTATGGTAATGGAGATCTCCAAATGGAGGCCTTTATCGATTCGAGCTTCCATAGTGATAAGGACGACAACAAATCAATCTCTGGGTTTGTATTTACCCTTAATGAAGGGGCAGTGAGTTGGAAGAGTTCCAAACAGGATACCGTTGCAGATTCTACAATGGAAGCTGAGTACATTGCTGCAAATGATGCCGCAAAGGAAGCCGTCTGGATGAGGAAGTTCGTCACGGAGCTAGGAGTAGTTCCAACCATTATTGATCCAATACCATTATATTATGATAATAATAGGGCTATGGTGTTAGCTAAGGAGCCTAGGTCCCATCAACGGTCCAGACACATCCTGAGGCAATATCATCTGATCCGGGAGATAGTAGATCGCCGCGAGATCGAGATTAGGAGAGTAGACACAAAGAATAACACCGTGGATCCACTCACCAAGGCCTTCCCTCAGCCGCAACATGAGCGACTTTTTGAGATGTTGGGTATAAGATACGCCAATAACTGGGCTTAGTGCAAGTGGGAGATTGTTGGATATATGTATGCCCTAGAGGCCATTATATGATAGTGGATGTATTTATACATGTGTGTGTGTGTGCGTGTGTGTGTGTATTCAGAGGACATTCTTGCTCGACAAGATAGTATGCTATCTGGTTACTCTTTATCTGACATGTTCACTTGATCGAGCTTTTATTCATTTGTACATGTTGATAAAGCCCTAAGGATATTTGCATTACTACTCTGATTATGATGTAGATCATACTAGTGGGACATGTGTAGTTTATAAGCATATCCTAGGGCTTTATCAACATGTACAAATGAATAAAAGTACGATCAAGTGAACATGTGGGATAAAGAGTAACCAGATAGCATACTATCATGTCGAGCAAGAATGTCCTCTGAATATATATATATATATATATATATATATATATAAATACATCCACTATCATATAATAGCCTCTAGGGCATACATATACCCAACAATCTCCCACTTGCACCAAGGCCAGTTATTAGCGTATCTCATACCGAACATCACAAAAATTCGCTCATGCTGCGGCTGAGGGAGGGCCTTAGTGAGTGGATCCGCGGTGTTATTCTTTGTGTCTACACTCCTAGGCGATATCATCTGATCCGGGAGATAGTAGATCGCCGCGAGATCGAGATTAGGAGAGTAGACACAAAGAATAACACCGCGGATCCATTCACCAAGGCCCTCCCTTAGCCAAAGCATGAGCGACTTTTTTAGATGTTGGGTATGAGATACGCCAATAACTAGCCTTAGGGCAAGTGGGAGATTGGTGGATATATGTATGCCCTAGAGGCCATTATATGATAGTGGATGTATTTATACATGTGTGTGTGTGTGTGTGTGTGTGTGTGTGTGTGTGTTCAGAGGACATTCTTGCTCGACATGATAGTATGCTATCTGGTTACTCTTTATCTGACATGTTCACTTGATCGTGCTTTTATTCATTTGTACATGTTGATAAAGCCCTAAGGATATTTGCTTTACTACTGTGATTATGATGTAGATCATACTAGTGGGACATGTGTAGTTTATAAGCATATCCTAAAATGTCCCTAGTCATGGGTGTATCGAGACGGGGTATCGATATTCCAGAGTAGACTAGCGTATATGATACTAGACCCATGTGATGGGCGATGGATGTTCCCGCATCCATTGATGTTTGAAATCGAGATTATATACGGGTGCTCAGTGGAGACTGGGTACACTGGAAGGACTCGCCGAGAACTCCTAGATGGTATTATATCTATCGTCGGATAGCAGTTCTTTGGTGACACTGGTACAGGTTAGTCTATAGACCCGAGATCGTCATAGAGGCTCATGTGTTCTCCCACTGTGCTTTGATTTCCACCCTATCACGGCTCTACTGAGTCGTGCAAACAGGTGGCTTTTGGGTACAGTCCCGAGACACATGGAGACAATGAGCGATAGGAGGGGTCTCGTTTTTCCCGGTATTAGGGGTAGATGTTGTGTTGTGCTCTATTGGCTATATCAGTAAGTCCCTGGCCAGGACTGTTGAGATTTACTGATAAGTGTTATCAGTAGTTTTTCGATCTGTTATAGACCATACATCGACACGACTTATTGAGTTATTAGGGTCGACGTTACCATCCCTAGACTCGATATGCAGCATATCAGACGAAGAGACCGGACTGTACGGTAGTGTGTCCAGTTGGCTCGACGGGAGTTTTGACAGGTTCGCTTGTTTTCTTCTGATCGCTCAATTCCCGGGTAGCCGTTACGTTTAGCTGACCTCTTGCGGCTTGTGGGTGTTTTAATATGATCATCACCCACTGCCGGTGTATAGACGAGTCTCAGAGTCCCACAGAGGAGTTTCCTAGACCAGGCGAAACGATGTGGTGTACATATGAGATATGCGCGGAGACCCGATTAAATGCGTGTATATAATACCGTATATTAATCGGGCAGTTTACTATTGGTCGGGTAGTATGAGATATGACCAGTTTGTTAAATCAAGTGTTGATTTAACATTGACTTTTAGCTCACTTCTTTTATACCCTTTTCTTTATTGTATGCATGCATGTTTGCATATGTTTATGTTGATGCACATGTTGATGTGAATGCAAACATACATCCATACACTTGTGTGTGTAACGTTTTAGAAATCGTTTTGCGAATTTTCCCGTTTTAAAAGCATATGCATGAAAATATGAGGATATAATCAACATGTGTCCGTCGCGACACTACAAATCATGGAACCTGAGTGTTCAACATCGACACTCGAAACATCATGAAATCCATGCCCAGCATCGGCACGTAAATCCTCATCTCTCTCGGGCTCTGTCAGTCCGGATCGGCCCATATCATCTCTCGACTCCGGTCGGTATCCTCCGGATTACCGCCAGGTCTAACCAATCACCGGTAGGTACTAGCCACCCTGCCAGGTTCATCGTCTACTCCACGAAAAATATTTCTTGCCCTGGGAAACCATACCGGGTCCACCATGAACCCGCAAACGGATCATGTCACGACCCGAAATTGGCACATGACGGCCCTAATACTACGCAACGTCTACAGGAGTAATGCAGTAAAAGAAAGCCAAAACCCAGAAATCTAAACCATTAAAAGACAAGAAAAGATAAGAAACATTGTTTAAACTTTTGAAAATCTCAAGTATAAATTCTTCAAGTCCAATTTACTTTCTTAAAAATTTCGGCAGCACCTCCATTGTAAAAACCAACCCCAAAAATGGGTACAACATAAATATAAAGTAAAGCATCCCCAACGGGAGTAAATTTATGCCCAACGGCGGAAAACCACTACCACAACAGACATACGACGCCGTAGCGAATAAATAAAAGGCGATATAAGTAAAACTGCACAAAATACATTCAAGTCACCAAAATATACAATATCGTCCTCACGTCAAGTCTCTAAGTCATACAAGATAATGGTAGATGGAGAGTACATGAATACAACGAATATACAATAAAACAACGAATAATCACAAAACCCACCTAAGCAAACTGCACACTGTGAGCTGATGCGGTATCCGCAGCAAAAGATGATAAGATAGATGAATAGCCTGCCTCGACTACTCTGGGGAACAACCTGCAAAACCAACTGTAGCACAACTGGGGTGAGTTGCCATCTCGTGAATAGTAAATAACATATGCAGGTAATCGCAAGTATGCACGTATAGTATGAATCTAACATATGCAATTAATAGCAATAAAAGGTCATATGAATGCAATAATCATGAAAGGTACACTAGCAGGTACAACTAATACATGAAGCAATAATAATATGACAATCAGCATGCAATAATCATGCAATAATGATATGAAAATGTATATATGAAATAGTCATGAAAGGTACTCCAGCAGGTACAACTAACACATGACGTAATGCATATAAATAAAGGTATATAAATGCAACAGTCATGAAAGGTACTCTATCAGATACAACTAATACATGAAGTAGTGCATAAACAATAAATATGGAGTATGGAATGAAACATGCCATTTCCACGGAATCCTGACATCGTGGTAGGACCAAAGTCCATCAAGACAATCCAAATCCCAATTTCCTCAAATAAGCCCCCAAATTGGCTCTCATATCATATATAAGTCTCACAAATCCTGAATGTACAATATCGTATAAATCTCCTATATCCCAAATCTAATATCAAGTAAATCTCTAATATCCTAAGTAAATCTACATGAATAAATATGATGATGTATATGAATTTATATGTATACATATATATTAGCGTCCAATTCCACTAATATATACATACATACATACATATATATATATATATATATATGCATATATAACAGCGTCCCATTCCACTGTTATATATACTTAGGAGTAAAATATCATGAAAACAATGTGTCAAGCTTCGACACAGAAATGCTGATCTATCAGGTGCTGTCACCACGACTGGCACCCTGATAGGTAAGTATCATACGCTATACCAAAAGCTCGAGTGCCTAGCTCTGACCCTCGCCTCTCGACGTATCGATACGCACATGACACCCGTCAGTAACCCCACGATAACCGCCAAGTCATTGGTAATGTCACCGGAGTGTATGGTTCCCCTGCCAGGCTCAATCGGTAAGGTCCATCAATCGTCTTGCCCCGGGGTACCTCCGGGCCCCACCATGTACCCTCATACGACCCCCGACTCCTCGCATGGGGTATATATATCAGAATCGATAAATCTCATGGTGGATGCTGAAATATCATATCAAGGGAAACCGGGTTTTTCAAATAATACATAATTTCATGAAACTACCACGGTCCCCAAATCCAGAAAACATCATGAAAAATCCATATCTCAATGCGAAAATTCATGAATAAAATATACGCAACATAAACCTGTAATGTAAGTATATAATGGAAAAGCTGCTAATTAACTGCAACAAGTTAATATAAATATCATGCGGTTCCTAATTTCTCCAATTCTAAATAACATCAAGTAAAGGTAAATATGTAGCTATAACTGATATATGCGTAAACATAAAGGTATAGCAAGATATAGATACCTACCTATCAGAAATGATGTAATATACCCCCCGGGTATAACTGAACTATGTATGCAAAGTATACATGTAGCTATGTCATTATGTGTGTATGTACCTATCACTAATGGTACAATACCCTATAGGTATATAGGTAACTAGCATGTAAGTATGTCAAGGTATATGTGTAAGCATATAGGTATACAGGTATGCTATAAGTCATATGCATAAAGAAATATGAATCCATGTCTAAATGTCCCTAACCAAACTATATCATATCTATAAGTGGGTTGTGCTGTCATGGCAATTATTGACGGTGTGTGTGGCATACAATCAGTGCTCGTGCAACAAAAACCGTCAATACTAGTGCAGTGTCCTAAGGTTACTAGTCCAAGCACAACAATTAACTAAGCAGTAGGGTGTATGCGCAATTCTAAATATGAAATAGAATATGCGACAAGTCTAATCATTTCTATTCCAGACGCATAACGCCATGCTGGCGATTCCCCTGTAGATGTTAAATCTACTTTCCAACGCTTCTGGCTAAGTGAAGCGTACCACCTGTTTTCCCTTTGTCGCAGCGTCCGAAGTCCCCGCCTGCGAACCTAAAATTTCACAAACATATTTCATAAGCTAAATATTCTACATCGACGAAAAAACAAAGAAACGAAAGGATAACGCCCTGAAAATTACACTGCGCACTTAGCGCATCTAATGCGCATGACATCGGTCAAAAACCCTAACTTGGGTCGCTAAACTACGAAACACCAAGTCTAGACTCCGATCGTCCTGATCGCGCAACACAACACAATTAAATGCAAGGAATATAATAGATATAATCTCGCAACGACCAATTGAAACCACGTCGGAAAATCCCCGAAACCTAGTAAACAACTTATCGCAATAATTCGCACTAGAACAAAGCTAACAAAATTCTAGCGATTACAAATATCGTATATTAGCATAACTAAGCTATCCAAACCATTTTCTTATTTTAACACTTGCTAATTAAGTTTTAGCAAAAACCTAGTAAGCAAAATCCTTAATTAAACAAAGTAGTAATTAACAATAATTATCATTTTCTACTAGGTTAAGCTTTTCCTAATCACAAATTAACACTTCAATTAATATTAAATACTTAATCAAATTTTACCCTAACTTGAATCTCATAAAAATTATGAATAATGAATTTATCATGATTTAAAAGCTATATTAAACATATAATTAGCTATCTTAAATAGCTAGATTAAGATTTAAACAATTAATTAAGGATTAAGGTAAGAGTTTATACCTCTTCAAGAACAATTTCAAGCACAAGATTCCATCAACGTAGCCTCCAAAAAAATCAAAATTTTCATGAAGAACAAGGAAGTTTAGTAAAAGGAATTGATGGTTTAATATTTATTTAGGAATTTTTGGATTTATTTTGGGATTTTTGATGAGTTTTTTATCTTGGAAAATGAAGAAATGAGCTTGGAAAAATTTGGGTCAGAAATGGGGGAAGAGAGGTTGGCCAAGGTGAGGGGGAGTGTTTGTGTAAGAAAAATGGAGAAGTTTCTTGCAAAAATACAATAAATGTTTCATTTAATGTAATTTTGCCACCTTTCATTTTCTTTTCTTTTTCTTCTAAAATTTAAATCCTTTTGCACTAAAATTCTAGATATTTACAAAGAAGGTTCTAAAATAATTATAGTGATAATTTCTAGTGATTCTCATTTAGAAGAAATTTCTCGATTTACGTGTATATTTTACCGGCTAAAATAATATTTTATTTGGGAAAAATTCTATCTGAACCAAAACCTCCCATATTCCCCCAAAGTTCGCGCACTAGCTTTATTTTAGCTAAACTAGGTTCCGGCAGGTTTCTATGGACGTTTGATCGAAATCGGGTTAAAACGGAAAATACCGACTATTTTGCCCTAAAACGAAAAAATTCGCAAAACGATTTCTAAAACGTTACAATCTTCCCCCTTAAAGAAATTCGGTCCCCGAATTTAAAATTCTCACTAAGCGTGCCTTCAAAGAGAAGAGTACAAAACTCCCAAATCTCGCTCGCGGCCTTCCAAGTGATCACCTCACTATACGGCTGTGTCCAAAAAAACCCTTCATAGATGGCAAGAACCTTGACCGAAGTTTCTCCACTTGCCGAGCCATTAACACAATTGGCTGCTGGTGAACGAAACGATCGTGTCCAAGCCAAATGGTCTGATGCTGGATCATGTGAGAAGGGTCAAGAAGGTAATTGCAAAGTATCGACACAAGTAATACGGGGTGAACACTCAATAATCTGGGCGGAAGTGCCAAATCAAAGGCAACGGAACTAACTCGCTTTAAGGATCTTAAAAGGACCTACAATTCTGGGATAAGCTTCCCAAAACTCAACACGTCATTCATCAGAAAAATCCGTAGGAATACATGAGCTCCCACTGTGAACTCAAGTCTGCGATCACAACGGTCGGCATAAGACCTCTGTCTGCACTGGGCTGTCATCATCCTGGCCTGAACCAACTGGATCAATTCCGAAGTCTCTAGACTAGTTGGGGTCCAAAAATCCTAATCTCGCAGAGTCAGAAAAACAGGCTGGAGATCGACACCACCTAACAAAAAAAACTTAAAGGTTGCCAATTGGAGTGCCTCCTGATAACAGCTATCGAAGGAGAATCCTAACAATGGAAAGTGATGATCCCAACTGCCGACAACAATTAATACGTACGCACAAGCATATCCTCCAGAGTCGGTATAGCCCGCTCTCACAAAACCATCATCCTGCGGATGGAAAGGCGGAGCTAAGGCTCAACCAGTACCCAAGGCTTCCTGAAGCTCCTGCCCAAGACGGCAAGCGAATATGGTGCCCTATTTGGATACGACCTATGAAGGAACTCCGTGCAATGCACAACTTAACAAAGGACAACTGAGCAAACTGAGCATAACCGGACAACTAGCATCCGAATGGAGTCACACCCTGACTAAACCTGGGTAGATGCCACAACGAATATTCATGGAGACCTGCTCCCATTCCCACTCCGAAACGGTTAAAGGTTGCAACTCTCCAGCCGGTCTCAGATGCTCAACCTTAGCACACAACAAGACAGACACCTTGAAATGAAACCCGAAACTTTACTCTACATCCCTGCCCACCCGTAACTATCTCACAAGTCACGTCAATTGCTGGTGGAACATGAATGAGTACAGAGAGTTTGACAAATGTGCCTGCTCTAGGATTTCACGTCTCTACCCAATAGTATCAGGTATACAAACACGTCCCTAAACTTAGCACACCCTTGTCACTTATCAAGGACTCCGTATCATTACCCAGCCAAGTATGCTCAAGAATCTTTGACGAACGAGTATCGGCGGGCAGTGCCTCGCGAAAGCGATTAACGAAAAGTGGATGGACGCGGACATGAGCAAGCTGTCCCCTCAGTAGAGGCGAACTTAAGCTGTACTCAACGATCGCACAAGAACTATAAATCTACAGAAGACTATCTCAACAATCAAAACCCGTTGCAGGAAGATGTATATTAAGCTCTGGTGGTCCGTGAAAATCTGACACGACTTTCCAAACAAGTAGTGTCTCAAAATCACCAACGCAAGACCACCGCGGACATCTCCAAATCATGAGTGGGATATCCTGCTAGTACTTCCTCCAACTGTAAGGAAGCAAAAGCGATAACTCTATAGTGCCACATCAGCGCAAAATCGAACCCCACTCGCGAAACATCGCAGTTAAACAACAAATTCGACCGAACAAGAAAGCAAAGAAAGAACTGGTGCAGTTGTCAACCGAATCTCCAACTGTTGAAAACTCTGCATGCATGTCTCAGTCCAAAGAAAAGGAACCTCCTTTCTGGTCAGTCCAGTCAACGGTGCAGCACTACACTAGCAATCCTGCACGAAACGGCGGTAAAAACCTGCTTAGCCCATAATCTGCGGACCTCCGCCCAGAACACAAGTCTGGGCCTAAGCTGTACGGCCTCGATCTTCCTCGGAACCATACGAAAACCGTCTCCCGTAACTATAAGACCTAGGAGTCAACACAAACAAGCCTGAAGGAACACTACGAGAATCAAGCAAACAGCTGGCGCTCTCCCAATGTCTGCAAAACAAATCCTCAAGTGTTGCTCCTGTTCCTCATGACACATTGAATAAACCAGAACTTCGTCAATAACACAACAATAACTGGTTGAGGAACGGCCTGAAGAAATCTGGTTCATCATATCAACGAATGCTGCTAGGGTATTGGTGAGTCTAATGACACCACAAAAACACATAAATCCCGTAGCACGCACAAGGCAGTCTTCGGAATGTCATCACTCCGAATCCACAACAATGATGACCTGATCCCGAACAAACTTAGAAAAAAATCTCGCACTCTGGAGCTGATCGAAGAAATCGCCAATGGGAGGTAAAGGATACCTATCCGCACCGTAAGCCGGTTAAATTGACAATCAATCGATACACAACCTCGACTGCCGTCCTTCTCCTGACGAACAGAATAAAAGCTCCCCAATGCGAAACACTCAGACGCACAAGCCCCCCAACAAACAACTCTGCAGCTGATCCTTAAGCTCCCTAAGCTTCGCCGGCTCATCTCGAACAACGTCGGAAAACTCTCGCACGAAAGAACCCGGTCCAACAAACTCACTGTGGCTCCGGTATCACGAATGAACGCCAAGAATCCTCGACATCTTCTCCTCAAAAGCCGACTAGCGAAAAAGGCTGAATTCAAGCTGTGTGAGGCGGCACCACTACCCTCCCATGCATAACAAGAACTGACTCGCCGAGAAAACAAACCCTGTTTGTTTTCTCACGGCAGTCCACAGACGCATAGTACGTAAGTAACAAGTCCGTGCCCAAGAGAACGTCAAATCCAACATCTCTAGAAGGATCAAAACGACGGACGAATCTCTATCTCCTATCCGATTGGCATACGACTGAATTACGTGTCGCGCAACAAAAGAATCGCTAACTGAAGTTAACAGAACAAACGGCTGATCTAGCTAACCAGCTCTCGTCCCAACCACGGCACAAGTGTGTAAAACAAACAAGTGCATCAATAGAACATACAAATTAAAAATACCAGAAAACTCTGCATTGGACACCCGCGCGTCCCGATGAGTAGAAGCAAACTCTCGTGTCTGCCCCCTACCCGCAACTGGCTGAAATCTTCCTCTGCCAACCTGTCCTCTCTGCGCGAACCTTCCGCGTCCACGACCTCTCTGAATACGACCCTGACGCAGTGCTAAGGAACAATCCCTGATGAAGTGCTGAAGACTCCCGCACCAGAAACATCCACACGACGACTGCTTACCCTCCTGGGGATGAGAGCTCAACGACTGTCCTCGTCCTAAACCTCTGCTACTCCCACGACGGTCATGAAATCTATCTCGATGACTAGGCCTCTATCTCTGGGCCGGTACACCGGTACGAGTCCTCCACTGTTCTGGAACTCTCAAAGTCTCTGGAAGACATGTCTCATCAACTAGGGATGCATCCATAGGTGCTACGTAAGTGACGGAATGCTGCGTGCTGATCGCAAGGAACAACTGGGTAACAGGGATGACAACCTCCTGTCACTGCGCTCGAATGGCCTCAACCAATGAACTCATAGTCTGGCGCATGTCCTGCATCTCTGCCACACGCCAAGCGATACTATCCGTCGAAGGCGAATCCATCTGCACCTGTGCAACGAGCGTGCCATCCTGGTCTGTCCTCGTCCCACCCGAACCAACTCTGACCTCGGCCCTCACTGCATCACTCTGAGTCTCCATAGTCATCGGCGGCAAAGGTTATAAATGGAAATAAGATTCGATAAGAACATGGAAATCGAATCACAAGGATATGGACCATCAAGGAAGGAATTTCAAGCAATTTGTACTTAGGTCACTTTAGGCGGAGTACCGCATCGTGAGTATGCCGCGGACATACACACACTACGTTATTCTGCTTAAGCTACCTACTCTATCATACCAAGGTCATCCTACACTCCGAAAAGTAAAACCTAGAGCTCTGATACCAACTTTGTCATGACCCGAAATTGGCACGTGACGGCCCTAATACTACGCAACGTCTACAGGCGTAACGCAGTAAAAGAAAGCCAAAACCCAGAAATCTAAACCATTAAAAGATAAGAAAAGATAAGAAACATTGTTTAAACTTTTGAAAATCTCAAGTATAAATTCTTTAAGTCCAAACTTTCTTAAAAATTTCGGCAGCACCTCCTTTGTAAAAACCAACCCCAAAAATGGGTACAACATAAATATAAAGTAAAGCATCCCCAACAGGAGCAAATACATGCCCAACGGCGGAAAACCACCTCCACAACCGATATACTACACCGTGGCGAAGAAATAAAAGACGATATAAGTAAGACTGCATAAAAGACATCCAAGTCACCAAAATTTACAATATTGTCCTCATATCAAGTCTTTAAGTCATACAAGATAATGGTAGATGGAGAGTACATGGATACAACGAATATACAATAAAATAACGAATAACCACAAAACCCACCTAAGCAAATTGCACACTGTGAGCTGATGCGGTATCCACAGCAAAAGATGATAAGATAGATGAATAGCCTGCCTCGACTACTTTGAGGAACAACCTGCAAAACAAACTTTAGCACAACGGGGGTGAATTGCCAACTCGTGAATAGTAAATAACATATGCAGGTAATCGCAAGTTTGCACGTACAGCGAGAATCTAAAATATGCAATTAATAGCAATAAAAGGTCATATGAATGCAATAATTATGAAAGGTACACCAGCAGGTACAACTAATACATGAATAAATAATAATATGACAATCGGTATGCAATAATTATGCAATAACGATATGAACATGTATATATGCAACAGTCATGAAAGGTACTCTAGCAGGTACAACTAACACATGAAGTAATGCATATAAACAAAGGTATGTAGATGCAACAGTCATGAAAGGTACTCTATCAGGTACAACTAATACATGAAGCAGTGCATAAACAATAAATGTCGAGTATAAAATGAAACATGTCATTTCCAAGGAATCCTGATATCATGGTAGGACCAAAGTCCATCAAGACATTCCAAATCCCAATTTCCTCAAATCAGCCCCTAAATTGGCTCTCATATCATATATAAGTCTCACAAATCCTGAATGTACAATATCGAATAAATCTCCAATATCCCAAATCTAATATCAAGTAAATCTCCAATATCCTAAGTAAATCTACATGAATAAATATGATGATGTATATGAATTTATATGTATACATATATATTAGCGTCACATTCCACTAATATATATATATATATATATATATATATATATATAAGCATATATAACAGCGTCCCATTCCACTATTATATATACTTAGGAGTAAAATATCATGAAAACAATGTATCAAGCATCGACACAGAAATACCGATCTATCAGGTGCTGTCACCACGACTGGCACTCTGATAAGTACGTATCATACGCTATACCAAAAGCACGAGTGCCTAGCTCTGACCCTCGCCTCTCGACGTATCCATACGCACTTGACTCCCGTCAGTATCCCCACGATAATCGCCGAGTCATTGGTAATGTCACCGGAGTGTATGGTTCCTCTGCCAGGCTCAATCGGCAAGGTCCATCAATCGTCTTGCCCCGGGGTACCTCCGGGCCCTACCATGTACCCTCATACAGCCCCCGACTCCTCGCATGGGGTATATATATCAGAACAGATAAATCTCATGGTGGATGCTGAAATATCATATCAAGGGAAACCGGGTTTTTCAAATAATGCATAATTTCATGAAACTACCACGGTCCCCAAATCTGGAAAACATCATGAAAAATCCATATCTCAATGCGAAAATCCATGAATAAAATATACGCAACATAAAACTGTAATGTAAGCATATAAAGGAAAAGCCGCTAATTAACTGCAACAAGTTAATATAAATATCATGCGGTTCCTAATTTCTCCAATTCTAAATAATATCAAGTAAAGGTAAACATGTAGCTATAACTGATATATGCGTAAAGATAAAGGTATAGCAAGAAATAGATATCTACCTATCAGAAATGATGTAATATACCCCCGGGTGTAAGCGAAGTATGTATGCAAAGTATACATGTTGCTATGTTATTATGTGTGTATGTACCTATCACTAATGGTACAATACCCTATAGGTATACAGGTAACTAGCATGCAAGTATGTCAAGGCATATGTGTAAGCATATAGGTATACAGGTATGTTATAAGTCATATGCATAAAGAAATATGAATCAATGTCTAAATGTCCCTAACCAAACTATATCATATCTATAAGTGGGTTGTGCGTGTCATGGAAATTATTGACGATGTATGTGGTATACAATCAGTTCTCGTGCAACATAAGCCGTCAATACTAGTGCAATGTCCTAAGGATACTAGTCTAAGCACAACAATTAACTAAGCAGTAGGGTGTATGCGTAATTCTAAATATGAAATAGAATATGCGACAAGTCAAGTCATTTCTAGCCCAGACGCATAACGCCATGCGGGCGATTCCCCTGTAAATGTTAAATCTACTCACCAACGCTCCTGGCTAAATGAAGCCTACCACCTGTTTTCCCTTTGTCGTAGCGTCCGAAGTCCCTGCCTACGAACCTAAAATTTCACAAACATATCTCATAAGCTAAATATCCTACATCGATGAAAAGACAAAGAAACGCAAGGATAATGCCCTGAAAATTACACCGTGCACTTAGCGCATCTAACGCGCACGCCATCGGTCAAAAACCCTAACTAGGGTCGCTAAACTAAGAAACACCAAGTCTAGACTCTGATCGTCCCGATCGTGCAACACAACACAATTAAATGCGAGGAATATAATAGATATAACCTCGCAACGACCAATTGAAACCACGTCGGAAAAACCCCGAAACCTAGTAAACAACTTATCGCAATAATTCGCACTAGAACAAAGCTAACACAAATCTAGCGATTACAAATATCTTATATTGGCTTAACTAAGCTATCCAAACCATTTCCTTATTTTTAACACTTCCTAATTAAGTTTTAGAAAAAACCTAGTAAGCAAGATTCTTAATTAAACAAAGTAGTAATTAACAATAATTATCATTTTCTAGTAGATTAATCTTTTCCTAATCACAAATTAACACTTCAATTAATATTAAACACTTGATCAAATTTTACCCTAACTTGAATTTCATAAAAATTATGAATAATGAATTTATCATGATTTAAAAGCTATATTAAACATATAATTAGCTAACTTAAATAGATAGATTAAGATTTAAACAATTAATTAAGGATTATGGTAAGAGTTTACACCTCTTCAAGAACAATTTCAAGCTCAAGATTCCATCAACCTAGCCTCTAAAAAAATCAAATTTTTCATGAAGAACAAGCAAGTTTAGTAAAAGGAATTGATGGTTTAGGAATTTTTGGATTTATTTTTGGATTTTTGATGAGTTTTTGATCTTGGAAAATGAAAAAATGAGCTCGGAAAAATTTTGGACAGAAATGGGGGAAGATAGGTCGGCCAAGGTGAGGGGGGGTGTTTGTGTAAGAAAAATGGAGAAGTTTCTAGCAAAAATACAATAAATGCTTCATTTAATGTAATTTTACCACCTTTCATTTTCTTTTCTTTTTCTTTTAAAATTTAAATCCTTTTGCACTAAAAATCTAGATATTTAAAAAGAAGGTTCTAAAATAATTGTAGTGATGATTTCTAATGATTCTCATTTAAAAGAAATTTCTCGATTTACGTGCATATTTTACCGGCTAAAATAATATTTTATTTGGGAAAAATTATATCTGAACCAAAACCTCCCATATTCCCCCAAAGTTCGCGCACTGGCGTTATTTTAGCTAAACTAGGTGCCGGCAAGTTTGATCGAAATCGGGTTAAAACGGAAAATACCGACTATTTTGCCCTGAAACAGAAAAATTCGCAAAACGATTTCTAAAACATTACAATTCGCCTCCTCGAATCGGGTTTCACATATCACATGTCTCAGAACCGAGAAAACGCAAGGTGGACACACTGAAATATCATATCAAAAGAAACCGGGTTTTTAAAACAATTCATACTTTCTTCGAAATAACTACAGTTCTTAAATCAAGAAATCTCATGAAAACAGCATATCTCAATGCGTATAATCGTAAAGCATGATGTATGCGACACATAACAGAAATATAAGCATATCTGTATATCATGCAACATGGAATCAGTAATATGCACATGTTGAGGGGAAAGCCGCCTTTTAAATGAATCCAGTTTTAAAATATATCTTGCGGTTCCCAATTTCGCCCAAATCAAATGCAACATCGTATAAGGTGCATATGTAACTATAGCAAGTAAACTGTGCAAGGGGGTCATATCATGATGCAACAATCCTACTGTGTAGTGACATGGCAATTATCGATGATGAAGTGTGTGAGCCGGCAAATCTGTGTAACTGTAACATACGCATCATCGATAATGGTGTAAGTGTACTAGCACAGGTATATGCAATGCCATGAGAATAACATGAATGCAGCATAATGTAAATCATCAGCTAAAAGCTATAGAGTATACGTATCTACATGATCGAGTCGGTGAATCAAACAATCGGCACCCAGCCATAAGACCACGTACAGTATAATCCATCGTACGGCAACCTCTAGTCTAGGGTATGGATCAATCATCAAGTCAAACTCATCACGTACGGAAAATCGTCGTACGGCGGCATTAAACCATCAGGGATTCTATCAACCTATATGATAATGAGGGGTATAGACTAACATCTCGTACGACATAACACTCATGATTCACAACAATATATATATGGGTATACCTATCCCTCAGATCACATCCATATCAATCTCAGATCGTGGGACCGGCAAAGGTATCTATCATCATATCGACTCACATCTGTATACCGACATATCATCAAGTCATCATATCGTATCATACATTCTTTTCATCACATTTATATCTCACATCGAGTCATTTTATATATACAATCTACCTTATACACCAAATGTCACATTACTCTAAAATTCATACTTAGTCTAGTGCTACTATATAGATATAAGTCGTGATTCACATTTTCCTTTCATATCCTTAAAGCTCTCATCTCATATCTCAATATACATATCTAAACCTTCATATCATCTCTAACTATATTTTTAACCCTATCCATAGTTTTTTAATCTAGGTTTCATTAACCATATTCTACGAATCGGTTTCCATCAAAAACTTGCGAGGGTGCTATACGCCATGCACCCGACTTCCCCCGTAGATATAGATCTACTTACCTGATCTTCGCTTGCCGATGCCGATGTCGCCACGCGCTCTCTTGTCGTCTCGAAGTCTTCGCGAGGGTACCTACATATCATAGCACATCGTATCGCATTAAAATCCAATTCGCAATCGAAATGATACACAAATCTCACATAGGTCAAAATCTATGGTTTACTCACACAAAAGAGCCCAAAAACACCCGCTATCGATGTACAAACGTCAAGTGACCGATACAAAACACAAATACCAAAACTTGAATTCATAAACCTCGAGAAAACCAAAATAGCAACCCATAAAAGTGTTCCCAGATTTTAGTTCACGTCAAAACTAGGTGCACAAACAGTACTAGGGTGATATATGGGGTGTATATGACCTACAGAAGCAACATGGACACCTAAATCGACTAAGTGGCTGGCCACACCCTATAGAAATCCAGCCTCCTCGGTTTTGGGAAGGAGTTGGGGCCTCGAACTTGCAGGGGGTCTCCTATGGTCTTAATTGGGTCACTGGAGTTGTTTATTTTTCTCGTAATCATCCCAGGTTATCCCAGATTTCCCTGCACCCTCAATTACACAGAAAACCGACATGACAAGCATCTGTTTTTGGGTTTAGGGTCTGTTTGGTCCAGGTATTTAGCACTATGGGAGTTTTCTAGTCACTAATACACTCATAAACAACATCACAACTCAAGAATCCCACAAACCTCTTCTAGGAATTTTCAAAATTCATTAAACCTCACACTATCACTTCTAAACTAAACTAGAATCTAAAGTAAATGAAATACTACACTACTTGTGAAAGAATACCTCATTTGGCAACTTAAGAATCTTCTTGAGTTGCCCCAAGTCTCCAAAACCCTTGCTTTCTTGGTCCAAAGTGCTTGGTGTGAGCTTGTGCATTTTTTATATGAAGTGGGGAAGGACTTTTGATGAATTTTTATGGTGAAGTGGGGTGTTTTGTGATGGGGGACGAAGAGGGAAGCGGCCATGAGAGGGGAGATGAGAGGAAAGATGAAGATGATGAATGAACAAAGTGCCATGCCAAGGTTTGACCCCCACCCTCTCTCTTTCTCTTGCCCATACCTCATTTCTTTATGCATTTTCTTTTCTTTTCTATTTCCTTTTATCCTTTTTCTCTTCTCATTTACAAACTAAGAAATGAAATGAAGAAAACAAAGAAAAGACATGATAGGAAAATGTAACAAGTGTAATTTGACAAGGTGCATGTCATGCACAAAAATAGCTTAATGCGCGATTAGCGATATTTAATCGCGATTAGCGTTAAAATAGTTTATAATAAATTATAAAAATCTATAATTTGCCTAAATCACATAAAAACACCCTCATTTCAGTAATTCTTATAATTTTCCAAATTTTTCCTAATTTATCGGTATTTAATTATACCGCATTATTAAAATATTCAATATATTTATTATTGAATTATAAAAATTCCCAAAAATACTATTTTATTTTCTGAAATGTTACACCCTACAACATACGGTAAATGATTTCATCACCATTTCCGTGGCCCATAAATCACGAAATTGAGCATAACGTTTACCCGCACAAATTTTTAAAAGAAACTAGACTTTAAGCCTTAAGGACTTTGCGCTCACTAAGAGAAGTTAATTGTGTTTAGAACATCGTCTAACGGTATATCGTTTACGGGGTTTCTAGGAAAGTGTTCACGGTGAAACCGCCAAAAGAGAAAGGGCTATTTAATTAAGGACCTTCGCGAAAGCGTCGGAAAACCTCCCCTTATCTCTGCACTTATCTGTCCTCGTGATCAGTATATCTTGAGCCTATTTTTCGACACAGTTTTACTTCGACAATCAAGTTCTTGAGCAGGTCTAGTTGACCTAGGTGAACCCTAGACCGATTAGGTGTGTGGTATTTTTGTGTCGTGATTGTTTTTGTCCAGATTCTTTTTGTCTGCATATTTCATTCTTCTGTTAATAACTAATTTAAAAATAAAATAAAAAAACCCACATTCTTTTTCCCCTCCTTTTCTTCTTCCTCTTCTTCCTCTCTTCATATCAAGGGTACCCCATGTTAGTATATATGCCTTAGGGGCCATTATTGTATCATACTAGTTTGTATATTACTTAATGAAAGCTTGGGATATTCACAATTATATTAACAGTCTCGCTCAACATAGTAGAATGCTATTTGGTTTATATCTATCTTAATATGTGTATATGTTAGCATATCGCGAATACATATTGATAGAGCCCTTAGGATCATGCTTGACTACCAGCGTTGTGATTGCAGTCATACTAGTGGGGGCTGGGTAGTCTACAAGCACATCCTTTTTCAGGTCCCTAGTCGTAGGATTATCGAGACGGGGCATCGATAGTCAGGAGTAGACTAGTGTGTACGCTTCTCATCCCAGTTGGGGAGATGGTCTGTCCCATAGCCATCAGTACGTTGTACTGGAGATAGTATACAGGTGCTCTTTGGGTTACGGGTACATCGGATAGGACTCGTAGGGAACTGTTGGTTGGTATTATACCCGTCGTCAGTTAACAGTTCCCAGCTGACATGAGTACAGCATAGTCCGTAGACCTGACACTGCTGCTTCGTTTCGAGTGTGTCCCCACTGTTCTTAGATTGCTACCCTACCACGGCTCAAAGGAGTCGTGCAAACAGTAGCAGTTGGGTGCAGTCCCGAAGCACTTAGAGGCAGTAGCGGTTAGATAGGATTCGTCTCTCCTGGTATTGGGAGTAGATATCGCGCTATGTTTGGAGATCCATTACGCAAAGTCCCTGGCCAGGGCAAACGAGATTGACTTATAGGATTTCCAGTAGCTTCTCAAGGTGTAATGGGCTTCACTCCGACACGACTTATACCACTTTTAGGGGACTGGCGCTTGCCGCCCCTAGGCTCGATATGCGATAGTCATAGACGAACAGATCGGACTGTACGGAGATTGTCACATCAGGCTCAGTAGGAGTTCGGATGGGTTTCCTCATCTGCCTTCTTATCGACATCTACCTGAGGACCGTTACGTACAGCTAGTACCGCTTGCGGCCTGTGGTTAAACCCACTTCTAGCGTAGTGTCGAGTCTTTAGAGTCCCATACAGAGAGTTTCCCTGCTTCAGGCAAAACGATATAGAGGTCATATGGTTTTACGACAAGGTTTGGACACATACGTGTATTTATGCACGTACGATGTTCGGACAGTTTTTACTAGCGGGCTTTAGTTTAAGCCAGATTCTAGTATTGGATTATTGGATTCATACAGTCTCAGTATT
Organism: Agapanthus africanus; assembly: GCA_030015575.1. Lineage (NCBI taxonomy): Eukaryota > Viridiplantae > Streptophyta > Magnoliopsida > Asparagales > Amaryllidaceae > Agapanthus > Agapanthus africanus. The sequence continues at coordinate 362,822,205 of JASDDO010000001.1, read as the reverse complement.
TCCGTGTTTTCACGGATGGGAGGGGCATTCTCATAATTAGTCGAGAAGCTTCTAGAAGAAAGATGACGTGGAAAGCTTAGGTGGAATTTGCATTAAATGGATTAGTGACTCATGGAGTGATTCATCCAAATGAATTAATGAAGCATTTATTGCTTAATGACTCATGTGGTGATTCATCCAAAGTGAATTAATGAAGCATGGTTGATATTATTATACGTTATTCATTTAGATAATTATCATGCTTCATATATTCACAAATGAGACATAATTAATTATCATTCTCACTTTCATATTCTCTCTCCTCAAGCTCTCTCTCTTCAAAGACCTAACCCTAAACCTCTCATTTGTTGAGATCCTAGGGTTAGCAAGACTAATAGATCCCTAATCCTCTTTTATATCCACTAGATTACTTTGATTAGCACTCATAGCAACCTAGTTACCTCAAGTGAGAGGTTAAAGCTTAGAGAAGGAGCTCTCGGGTGGATCTTCTATCACATCGAGAAGGCCGATGAGGAAGTGAACTACAAGAACAAGACGGACATGAATCTTTAGGTATAATCATCTATCATAGTAGCTAATCACTTCTATATAGTTGTTAGTTAGGGTTTAGCAAAGATCCGTAAAGTTAGTCGATGTTAATTTAAACAAAATGATTGTTTTACCTATTCCGCCTCGCCACATCTTGTGGAGTGTCTAACGTCGACTTATAGTGGTATCGGAGCCTAGCTAAACCATAACTAACATGTTAGCAAAGTCATTAGAAATTCGATCGCAAAACGAACCCGAAAAAATCTCATTTTCACCATGTTTCTGCCGATTTTAAAACGGGGTCTAAAAATTTTTTAGGGACCCTTAAAAATACAAGCAGGGAATTTTAATAATTGTGTAGAAATTTGGGACTGTGAATCGGCCATACCGCTGCGGAACCGCCGCCGATCCAAGTCATCGCCGCGGATCCGCGGCCGAGTTGACTCTGATTCAACCCAAGTTTGCTTAGTTATTCTTCTGTGTTGATGTTGTGTTTTCTGGAAAGTTTTGTTTCTGCTCAGGTTTTATGTGCACAGAGAATTGTTTGGAGTAGAATCATATGTGTTTGCTTGATCGAAATTCTAAGATGTTTGGCTAACTAGATTATATCTGTGTTGTGTTTAATGTGTTCGTAAACTTCCCCTAACTGCTAGTATGTCGGTTAGCAGGGGGTTGCACATTTCTGTAATGGTTTTTACTGGTTTGTGAATGTGGACTTGTTGGATTGTCGTGAATGGATAGCCGGAGATGTATGATGAGTGTTTCTTTCATTCAAATGTAAATTGTAATTTGTTGTAATATTCTTTTGCAGGGCACATCCGGGTTGAGGTTGTAGCCAGCGTTGTATTATTTCATTTACTGTTTTCTGCTCCTAGGATAGACCCAAGGTGGGGTGCACAAACTACCGGGTACTTTGAAGTGTTTAGTGGCCTACTCACGTCGTTGAGGGAGACCGCTTCATTTCGAGTATTTGGCGGGTAGATTGTCGTACCCGTAGGGGTCTAGGGTGGGGTTTTGGCTATTCATCACGACTGTGTAATCCTTCTTTCTTTGCAGGCTCAAAGGAATGCGGATTCGTAGAAAATCCAATATGTTCATCTGTGATCTGGAATGCTTATTATTGCGTCTGACGAATGTACAATATCTATATATGATATCTATTAGGCGTCACTTATGTTTTGCACCCGCGCTAGCCCAGCCCCCGCTCTGTCGTTAGTTAAGTAACCTAACGGGTGAATGACGGGGCCCAGTGGCGAATGCAGATGGCATAAGAGGACGTTGTATTTTCGTTATTTTCTGCAATGATAGGTTAATTGATGGGACGCATTATATTAATGCAAAGAAAATAAACCAAAGTTGAATCGTTGGAACAGTTTAAAAGAAACCACTCGGTTATTTTAAAACAGAAGATATTTTTTAATTGCGGAGCTTAAGCCACTCCTTTTAAAAGCTATCAGGTTCCTTCGATCATATCAAGTTCACTACGTTCACGGTTTCGCCAAAACCATTCGTAGCCCTCCGTCATTTCATTTGGGTATTCAGTAGTATTCAAGCTATGTATTTTGACCAACGCCAAGGCATAGTGTTTGGTAGCTGCTAGGTATTCATTTGTTGCATAGATAGATGAGTTGGTTTGGGACAGTCATACTATCATTTGGCCAACGTCAGGGGTATGTACGGATGGGTTCAAACTAACAAGATAATGATGGGTAGAACTTAACATGTGACTTGTGACATTTTGACCAACGCCAAGATCATAAGAGCATGGGGCGGAAATTTATATCGGGAATTTCTAAAGAAAACTAAAATTTGCTAAGAGTTGCATACCATTTGGAGTGTGATAATTTTGGTAGGATTCCTTCAGCTTTATTACACGATGATATTTAGATCCTGATCCTACTGTGAGTATCTGCTACTCATCAGGAGATTTGTCACTTAACGATCAATGCTATAAACCAAGTAGGTGTCGAGAAAGGTGTCAGCGGGGCTTCGCCCCCAGAGAAAAGAGGTTATTTAATTAAGGAACTTCGCGAAAGCGTCGTAAAACCTCCCTCGAAGTACCGACACCGGCCTGGCTGAACGGTTAAGCAAGTATTGTACGGTGAGAATAGTCCTGACTAGTTCTTCCTTTTGGTTTGATGAGGGATTCGAGAAACAGTGGGAGCCATCCTGTTTAGGTAAACTAAAAACCACTCTAAATTTGCAAGAGAATCATGCTAAAGTATGTTGGATATTTATGCCCTAGAGGCCTTAATTGTATAGGATGCTAGGGATATGTATGTACATGAAAGTCTTGCTTGATATGATAGTACGCTATTTGGTTAGTCTTTATCTTAACGTATGATATATTTTACTTGGTATTTATATATATATGTTGATAAAGCCCATAGGGTGTTTGCCTGACTACCGGCGTTGTGATGGCAGTCATACTTGTGGGAGCTGGATAGTCAACAGGCACATCCTTAGATGTCCCTGGTCGCAGGAGTATCGAGATTGGGCATCAATACTCCGGAGTAGACTAGTGTATACATATCTAGACCCTGAGGAGGGGCGATGGACTGGTCCCGCAGCCATTGGTGGAGTGCACCTAAGATTGTATACATATGCTCACTGGGTGTGAGTACACCGGACAGGACTCGCCGAGAACTGACTGGATGGTATTATACCTGACGTCAGATAGCAGTTCTCAGGTGACATGTGTGCAGATAGTCCGTTGACTTAAGGTCGTCATTTGTCTCGTGTGAGTTCCCACTGTGCTTTGATTACTACCCTACCACGATTCAAAGGAGTCGTGCAAACAGGTTTTAGTTGGGCACAGTCCCGAGCCACGTGGAAGCAGTGAGCGACTGTTAGGGATTCGTCTCTCCCGGTATAGGGAGTTGATATCGCACGGTGATCGGTTGGTCATTACCATAAGTCCCTGGCCAGGGCTGATTGAGAATTGCTGATAGAGTGATCAGTAGATTCTCGGATGGTCTTGAGCCATGCCGACACGACTTGTACGGTTATTAAGGGTCTGACGTCCACCACCTCCCTAGACCATACATGCGATACTCTTAGACGAACAGACTGGACTGCGCGGATATTGTCACGGACAGGCTCAGTAGGATTTCGGATGGGTTTCCCCATCGGCTTTCTTATCGACATCTACCTGGGGACCGTTACGTACAGCTCGTGCCGCTTGCGGTCTGTGGTTAAACCCACTGCCAGCATAGTAGTCGAGTCTTTAGTGTCCCACCCAGAGATTTCCCAACTCCAGGCGAAAAGATATAGAGGTCGCATGGTTTTACGACACAGGTTCGGACGCATACGTGTTTAAACGCACGTACGACATTCGGACAGTTTTTACTAGCCGGCTTTGGTTTAAGCCAGATTCTAGTATCAGGTTATTGGATTTATACAGTCTAAAGTTTTTCCGTGTTTTCACGGATGCGAGGGGCGTTCTCGTAATTTTCCGAGAAGCTTCTAGAAGGATGGTGACATGAGGGGTTAAGGTGGCATTTTCATTAATTGCTTTTGTGACTCATATGTGTGATTCATCATATCATTTAATGCATCATTAATGCATCATTAATTACTTAATGACTCATATGGTTAATCACTCTTGTTGAATAAATGGAGCATGGTAAATAATCATTTAATTCATTTTATTTGATAATTCATTATTCTTTATATATTCAAGTGAGAAGCTTTTCTCTTCTCATTATCATCTCCACCTTCTCTCTCCTCAAGCTCACTCTCTTCTTCAAACCCTAATCCCACCACTCATGAGTTGAGAACAAGGATTAGTATAGACTAAACACTTCATAACCTAACTCTATATCATCTTAGTTACTTTGATTAGCAACTAGAGAAACTAAGTAACCTCAAGTTTAGAGGTAATAGCTTGGATTAGGGTTCTTGGGTGGATCATCTATCACGGATAGGAGGCCGAGGAGGACGTAGAGATCATAAAGATGAAGGACTTGAATCAGTTGGTATAATCTCTTTACATAGTAGCTTAGAACTCTATGCTTGTTGTTAATTATCGTTTAGAAAAGATCTTCGGTTAGTCGATGTTTGCATATTAAACAAGATCGTTTTTTCATATTTCCGCCTCCCCGCAACTCGAGGGGTGTTGTACATTGACTTACAGTGGTATCAGAGCCTCACTAAATAATAATTAACTCACTTGCAAAGTCATATGAATTTCGAACGGAAAACAAACCGGAAAATACACCGATATTGCATAGTTTCTGTCGATTTTAAAATGAGGTCCAAAAATTTTTCAGGTGACTGCAGACTAACCTAGATGAAAATATTAGAGCACAAAAGAAAAATGGGCTCCTGAATCGGCCACTGAGCCGCGGAACCGCGGCCGATCCCACCGATCCACCGCGGATTCGCGGCCGAGTTGGGGCCGATTCAGCCCAGTTTTCCTCTGTGAATCTGTTGTGATATTTTGTATTTTCTGGTATTGTTTATTTTCTGCTCCGGTTTCAAATTTACAGAGAAGATTTGGAGTAGAATTTAAAGTGTTTAATCGATCGAAATTATACAATGTTTGCTTGTTTGATTATATTTGTGAACTATTTTTTGTGTCCGTAAACCTCCCCTAACTGCTAGTATGTCGGTTAGTAGGGGGTTGCACATATCTGTGATGTTTTTAACTGTTTGTGGATATGAACTGTATTGGACTGTTGTGATGATTAGCCGGGTTTTGTGATGGGTTATTGTATTAATTCATTCGATGTAATTGTAATAAGTTGTAATATTATTTCACGGGGCACATCCAGGTTGCGGTTGTAGCCACCGTTATATTATTTCTTTTTACTGTTTTTTGCTTCTAGGATAGACCCAAGGTGGGGTGCACAAACTACCGGGTACTTTGAAGTGTTGAGGCAGACCGCTTCACTTCTGGTACTTGGCGGGTAGTTTGCCGTACCCATAGGGGTCTGGGTGGGGTAAATGGCTATTCATCACAACTGTGTAATCCGTCTTTCATTGCAGGCTCAAAAGAAACGCGGATTGCTTGCAAATCCAATATTGTTTATCTGTGATCTGGAATGCCTATTATTGCGTCTGACGAATGTACAATATTTATATATGATAGCTATTTAGACGTCACTTATGTTTTACACCCGCACTAGCCCAGCCCCGGCTCTGCCGTTAGTTAAGTAACCTAACGTGTGATGACGGGACCCAGTGGCGAATGCGGATGGCATAAGAGGACGTTGTATTTTCGTTGTTATCTGTAATGATAGGTTAATTGATGGGACGCATTATTATTAATGCAAAGAAAATAAAACCTAAACTGAATTGTTGGAACAATTTCTAAAACCACTCGGTTTTCTTGAAAAAGCAAATTTTAAATGTGGAGCTTAAACCACTCCTTTTAAATAAAAGCTATCTTTGTTCCTTCGATCATATCAAGTTCATTACGTTAACGGTTTTTTGCCAAAAACCAGCCGTAACCCTCCGTCGTTTCAGATAGACGGCACATCGTATTCATGCTAAGCTTGTTGGCCTACGTCAAGGCATAGTGTATGGTAGCAGCGTGTTTGCCTATTTGTTGCATAGATAGATGCATTAGTTTAAGACAGACGTACAGCCTTGTTGGCCTACGTTAAGGGCATGTACGATGTACTTAAATTAATTAGGACAACGACGGGTAGAACTTGACTTGTGTCTTATGATTTGTTGGCCTACGTCAAGGTCATAAGAGCTTGGGGTAAAAATCACAACGGGGGTTTCAAACATAAAGGAAACTTGCAGATTTAGCATACCTTCTGGAGTGTGGTGACTAGAGTGGCTTCCATCTAGGGCATCATGCAATGATAGTTGGATCCCGATCCCACTGATGAGTAGGATTACTCTCGGGAATTTTTCTCACTTAACAATCAATGCTATAAACCAAGTAGGTGACTAGAAAGGTGTTAGAGGGGCTACGCCTCTAGGGAAAAGAGGTTATTTAATTAAGGAACTTCGCGAAAGCGTTGGAAAACCTCCCTCGAAGTACCAACACTAGCCTGGCTGAAAGTTTAAGCAAGTATTGTGACGTGTGATTAAATCCTGACTAGTTCTTCTTTTAGGTTTTGGAGAAGGATTTGAGGAAACAGTGGGAGCCATCCTGTTTAGATAAATTAATAAACCAATCTAAACTTGCAAGAGCATATGCCGAGTGTTTTCTTTTCTCTCTCTCTGGCAGCTACCATGACAGGACTAAAACTATTACTTGAAAAAAATATACTGACCGGACAGAACTATAAAGATTGGCTAAGGAACGTCAATATTGCACTGACTTATGACAAAGTAGCATATGTTACCACCGCTGTTCCTCCCCTTATCCCAGGACCAGATTCCTCAGTTGTGGACAAGGAAGTTCGCAAAACCTGAGGTCTAGATTGTTAGCGTGCTAAGTGTATCGTGCTCGCGTCCATGAACAATGAACTCTAGAAACGGCACGAGAGTATGGATATTATATCCATCTTTCTCCATGTCAAAGAATTGTATGGGGAGCACTCCCGTATCGCGAGGTATGAAACCTCAAGGAAACTCTTCCAGATGAGGTTAGCTCCAGGATCGCCTGTAGGAGAGCACGTCCTCAAAATGATCATCCTCATTGAGGAACTCACAAACCTGGGATGCGTGCTAGAGAATGATTTGTATATCGACTTGATTTTGCAGACCCTTCCCCACACCTTCTCTCAGTTCGTGCTGAACTTCAACATGCATGAAATGGAAGCTGATCTTCTAAAGCTCCTCAATATGTTGAGGGTAGCAGAGACCTCCTTGAAAAAGGAGAAGACCCCCGTTCTGTATGTTGGCCAATCGTCTTCTTCTAAATCTAAAGTGAAAGCTAAAGGGAAGAAGAAGATGAAAGCCACCAAACCAAAAGGTGGGGCCAAGAAGGTGCAGGGAATGAACAAGGCAGGAAGGGTGAAGACAGAAAAGAACGAATGCTTCTATTGTCACAAGCAGGGGCACTGGAAGAAGGATTGTCAGGCCTTCAAAGACAAGGACATGAAGCAAGCGGTTGCTTCTACTTCAGGTGTATTTGTAATCGAAAATTTTCTTTCAGTTAACTCTACATCATGGTTACTTGATACCGGTTCTGGTTCTCATATTTGTAATTCATTGCAGGATCTGAGAAATAGTAGAGTACTGGGGACAGGTGATATGACTTTCCGGATGGGCAATGGAATGCATGTAGATGCAATTGCAATAGGGGAATATCACCTAGGGTTGACTAGTGGGCATATTTTGGTGTTGTACAGCTGTTTTTGTATTCCCAGTATGTTGTGTAATATTATATCAGTATCTTTGTTATCGAATGAAGGATATAGTTTTGCGCTTGAAAGAAATGTTATGAACATTCACCTAAATCAAGAACTGATTGGGTTTGGCACACTGGAAAACGGCATATACATACTTAATCAACCTCAAATTTTCAATATTCAAAACACTCTTAAAAGAAAGGCTCCAGATTCAAATCAAGCCTTCCTATGGCATTGTAGACTTGGTCATATAAATGAAACAAGGTTGACTAAGTTACATAAAGATGGATATTTAGATTCGTTTGAATATTCATCATATGCAACTTGTCAATCATGTATCAAAGGAAAAATGACCAAATCTCCGTCCACCGAACACGGAGAAAGAGCCACTGAACTCTTGGGACTTGTACACAGTGATGTATGTGGTCCGATGTCTACGCATACACGAAGTGGTCAATCCTACTTCATCACTTTTACTGATGATTTCTCTAGGTATGGACATGTGTTCTTAATGAAGCATAAATCTGAGGCTTTTGAGAACTTTATGGAGTATAAAAATGAAGTAGAGAAACAAACTGGTAAAAGCATCAAGACACTTCGATCTGATCGAGGTAGAGAATACTTAAGTACCAGTTTCCTTGAATGCTTAAAAGAGAATGGAATTCTCTCTCAGCTTACTCCGCCTTATACACCTCAGCATAATGGTGTATCAGAAAGGAGAAATCGCACGCTATTAGATATGGTGCGTTCAATGATGAGTAGTGCTGAGTTGCCACTTTCCTTCGGGGGATTTGCTCTAGAATCAGCAGCATACCTATTGAATAGAGTTCCAACTAAGTTTGTGCCTACCACTCCATATGAAATGTGGAGCGGGAAGAGACCATATCTCAAGTATATAAAGATATGGGGGTGTCCGGCATATGTTAAAAAGCATAATCCGGAAAAGCTCGAAGCACGATCGGTTTTATGCAAGTTTGTAGGATACCCCAAGCATTCAAGGGGGTATATGATCTACCACACTGAAGAACAAAAGGTGTTTGTCGCTCGCCACATTGTCTTCTTAGAAAGCGAATTTCTTGCAAAAGAAATTAGTGGCAGCGCGGTAGAGTTGGAAGAAATTCCAGAACCTCAAACTGCTACCGAGGACTTAGTAGAACCTCAGATTTCAATAGAACATGACGAGCCAACGCCACTCCGCAGATCTAGTAGGCTTTCTCATCCTCCTGAAAGATACTATGGTTTTCTTCTAGATGGGGATCGAGAGGATTGGATCATCGATGATGATGAGCCTACCAGTTTTCAGCAGGTTATCACGAGTAGCGACTCGATGAAATGGCTGGATGCTATGAGATCCGAAATGGAATCCATGTACACCAATAAAGTATGGACTTTAGAAGCTGCTCCTCCTGGAGTAAAACCAGTTGGATGCAAATGGATCTTCAAAAAGAAGATTGGTGCATTTGGATAAGTGGAAACCTACAAAGCTAGACTCGTTGCAAAAGGTTTTCGTCAAAGACCAAGATTGGACTATGATGAAACCTTTTCACCTGTAGCTATGCTTAAATCCATTCGGATCCTGCTTGCGATTGCTGCCTTCCATGGCTATGAAATCTGGCAGATGGACGTAAAAACAGCTTTTCTAAATGGACTTTTAGAAAAGAGTGTTTACATGGATCAACCAGAAGGTTTCTTAGACAGTGGGAGCAGCGGAAGAGTGTGCAAGTTGCTTAAATCTATTTATGGATTAAAGAAAGCGTCGCGGAGCTGGAACATCTGCTTTGATGAGACAGTCAAAAATTTGACTTTATCAAAAATGTAGATGAACCATATATTTATAGGAAGATTGTAGAAAGAGCAGTAGTCTTCCTTGTTTTGTACGTCGACAACATACTACTGATAGGGAATGATATCCCTATGCTACAATCAGTACAGCTCTTCTTGTCACAGAAATTCTCCATGAAAGACTTGGGAGATGCATCATACATTCTGGGCATTAAGATCCATCGTGATAGATCTAATAGAATGTTGGGACTTTCACAGTCCAGGTATATTAACATTATACTAAAGAGATTTAGTATGGAAGATTCCAAGCGCGGTAATATGCCCGCTTGTCACGGAATCACCCTCTCCAAAGAGATGTCTCCAAAGACTGATGAAGAGAGGGCTCGCATGGGCATTATACCCTACGCTTCGGCAGTAGGATCTATAATGTATGCGATGTTATGTACAAGACCGGATGTAGCTTACGCACTTAGTGTGGTAAGCAGGTATCAGTCTGACCCAGGTGAGAAACATTGGATAGCGGTGAAGAACATTCTCAAGTACTTGAGAAGGACTAAGGAGATGTTCTTAGTTTACGGTAATAAGGACCTCCAGGTAGAGGCTTTTACCGACTCCGGCATCCAAAGTGATAAAGATGATTCTAAATCCATTTCGTGTTTTGTGTTTACCCTCAATGGAGGGGCGGTATGTTGGAGGAGTTCCAAACAGGATACCGTCGCAAACTCAACTATGAAGGCTGAGTATATAGCTGCTGGTGAAGCCGCAAAAGAGGCTGTCTGGATGAGGAAGTTCATTTCTGAAGTTCAAGTGGTTCCGTCCATTGCTAATCCAATACCTTTGTATTGTGATAACAATGGCGCTGTAGCTTTAGCGAAGGAACCAAGGTCCCATCAGAAATCCAGGCATATCTTAAGGCGGTTTCACCTGATCAGGGAGATCGTGAATCGTCGGGAGATTGAGATACGGAGAGTGGACACAAAAGACAACATGGCAGATCCATTCACCAAGGCCATCACTCAAGTGCAGTTCGAGAGGTTGTTTGAGATGTTGGGCATGCGGTACGCCAGCAACTAGATCTGGTAGAGACAGTGGGTACTCATTGCTCCAATTATAGGCCTTAGTGCAAGTGGGAGATTGTTGGATATATATGCCCTAGTGGCCTTCATTGTATAGGATGCTAGGGATATGTATGTACATGACAGTCTTGCTTGATATGATAGTACGCTATTTGGTTTGTCTTTGTCTTAACGTATGATATATTTTACTTGGTATTTATATATATATGTTGATAAAGCCCATAGGGTGTTTGCCTGACTACCGGCGTTGTGATGGCAGTCATACTTGTGGGAGCTGGATAGTCAACAGGCACATCCTTAGATGTCCCTGGTCGCAGGAGTATCGAGATTGGGCATCAATACTCCGGAGTAGACTAGTGTATACATATCTAGACCCTGAGGAGTGGCGATGGACTGGTCCCGCGGCCATTGGTGGAGTGCACCTAAGATTGTATACAAATGCTTACTGGGTGTAAGTACACCGGACATGACTCGCCGAGAACTGACTGGATGGTACTATACCTAACGTCAGATAGTAGTTCTCAGGTGACATGTGTGCAGATAGTCCGTTGACTTAAGGTCGTCATTTGTCTCGTGTGAGTTCCCACTGTGCATTGATTACTACCCTACCACGATTCAAAGGAGTCGGGCAAACAGGTTTTAGTTGGGCACAGTCACGAGCCACGTGGAGGCAGTGAGCGACTGTTAGGAATTCGTCTCTCCCGGTATAGGGAGTTGATATCGCACGGTGATCGGTTGGTCATTACCATAAGTCCCTGGCCAAGGCTGATTGAGAATTGCTGATAGAGTGATCAGTAGATTCTCGGATGGTCTTGAGCCATGCCGACACGACTTGTATGGTTATTAGGGGTCTGACGTCCACCACCTCCCTAGACCATACATACGATAGTCTTAGACGAACAGACCGGACTGCGTGGATATTGTCACGGACAGGCTCAGTAGGATTTCGGATGGGTTTCCTCATCGGCTTTCTTATCGACATCTACCTGGGGACCGTTACGTACAGCTAGTGCCGCTTGCGGTCTGTGGTTAAACCCACTGCCAGCATAGTAGTCGAGTCTTTAGAGTCCCATATAGAGATTTCCTAACTCCAGGTGAAAAGATATAGAGGTCGTATGGTTTTACGACAAAGGTTCGGACGCATACGTGTTTAAACGCACGTACGTTATTCGGACAGTTTTTACTAGCCGGCTTAGGTTTAAGACAGATTCTAGTATCAGGTTATTGGATTTATACAGTCTAAAGTTTTTTCGTGTTTTCACGGATGCGAGGGGCGTTCTCGTAATTTTCCGAGAAGCTTCTAGAAGGATGGTGACATGAGGGGTTAAGGTGGCATTTTCATTAATTGCTTTTGTGACTCATACGTGTGATTCATCATATCATTTAATGCATCATTAATGCATCATTTATTACTTAATGACTCATATGGTGAATCACTCTTGTTGAATAAATGAAGCATGGTGAATAATCATTTAATTCATTTTCTTTGATAATTCATTATTCTTTATATATTCAAGTGAGAAGCTTTTCTCTTCTCATTATCATCTCCACCTTCTCTCTCCTCAAGCTCACTCTCTTCTTCAAACCCTAATCCTACCACTCATGAGTTGAGAACAAGGATTAGTATAGAATAACACTTCATAACCTAACTCTATATCATCTTAGTTACTTTGATTAGCAACTAGAGAAACTAAGTAACCTCAAGTTTAGAGGTAATAGCTTGGATTAGGGTTCTCGGGTGGATCATCTATCACAGATAGGAGGCCGAGGAGGACCTAGAGAACATAAAGATGAAGGACTTGAATCATTGGGTATAATCTCTTTACATAGTAGCTTAGAACTCTATGCTTGTTGTTAATTACCGTTTAGAAAAGGTCTTCGGTTAGTTGATGTTTGCATATTAAACAAGATCGTTTTTTCATATTTCCGCCTCCCCGCAACTCGAGGGGTGTTGTACATCGACTTACAAAGTGTTCCCTCTCTCTCTCTCATTGCAGCGACCCAGAACATGACAGGCCTTAACTTATTATTAGATAAAAATATTTTGACAGGGCCAAACTATAATGACTGGTTCCGGAATGTCAAGATGGTAAATTACTTATGACAAATTGGGGTATGTCCTTACCACTAATGTACCTGCTGTCCCTGGTCCAGAATCCAGTGTCGCGGATAAGGAAATCCGCAAGACCTGGGAGATAGATTGCGCGAAGGCCAAATGCATCGTGCTTGACTCTATGAATAATGAACATCAGAGGAGGCACAAGAATATGGATCTTGAATCTATATTTCTCCACACCAAGGAACTGTATGAAGAGCAATCTCGTATAGCTAGATAAGAGACCTCGAAGAACTTGTTTCAGTCGAGGATGGCCGTCGGATCATCTGTAGGAGAACATGTCCTTAAGATTATTGGCTATATAGAAGAGCTCGCGGACTTCGGGGCAACATTAGAGAACGAGTTATATACAGACTTGATTCTTCAGTCCCTTCCTTCCACCTACGTCCAGTTTATTTTGAATTTCAACATTCAAGGTAAAGAAGTTGAACTTCCAGAACTCCTTAACATGTTGAGGAGTGCAGAGGGCGCCTTGCAGAAAGCAAGGGAAACACCCACTATGTTTGTTCTTGGTGCTTCCTCTTCTAGGTCCAAGGCAAGGGCCAAAGGAAGGAAGATGAAGGCCGCTACCAAACCAAGAGATGGTGTTGGTAAGGTGGGAGTTAAGGGAAAGGCAAAGGTTGCGGTGCCAGTAATGGCAAAGGACGAGTGCTTCCACTGTCGTAGGAAAGGCCATTGGAAAAAAGATTGCAAAGCTTGGATTGCCAAGAACCAGGCCCCGAAGCAAGCTGTGGCTTCGACTTCAGGTGTGTTTGTAATTGAAAATTGTCTGTCAATCAACTCTACTTCCTGGGTATTGGATACCGGATCAGGATCTCATATATGCAATTCATTGCAGGCACTGAGAAACCGTAGAGTGCTGAAGGTTGGTGATATGACTCTCCAGGTTGCTAATGGAGCTAGCGTGAGTGTTGTGTCCGTAGGGGATTATAACCTTGGATTAACAAGTGGATATATTTTGGTTTTGCGCAACTGTTTTTGTGTACCCAGTTTAACGTGTAATATCATACCAGTATCGTTGTTATAAAAAGAAGGTTATGATTTCACGTTTGTAAGCGATGTTGTTAACATTCACCTTAATCATGGTTTGATTAGGTCCGGTACACTAGATAACGGTATATACGTGTTAAACCAATTGCAGATTTTCAATGTCCAGAACACACTAAAAAGAAAGTCTCCAGATATAAATCAGGCTTTCTTATGGGATTGTAGACTAGGTCACATCAATGAGACAAGGTTTACTAAGTTACATAGAGAAGGATATTTGGATCCGTTCGAATATCAATCTTATGCCACTTGTCAATCATGTCTCAAAGGAAAGATGACAAGGACTCCATTCACTAGACTTGGAGTAAGAGCGAGCGAGCTCTTAGGACTCATACACAACGTTGTATGTGGTCCAATGTCTACACATGCAAGAGACGGTTTTTCATATTTCATTACTTTTACGGATGATTACTCTAGGTATGGATTCATTTTCTTAATGAAACATAAATCCGAGGCCTTTGAGAAATTCCAAGAATTGAAGAATGAAGTAGAAAACCAAACCGGCAAAAGTATCAAGACACTGAGATCTGATCGAGGTGGTGAATACTTAAATGCCGAGTTCCTGGGTTACCTAAAAGTGAAAAGAATTCTCTCTCAGCTTACTCCTTCATACACTCCACAGTATAACGGTGTATCGGAAAGACGGAACCGAACCCTATTGGATATGGTACGTTCCATGATGAGTAATGCTGAGTTACCGCGATCTTTCTGGGGTTATGCGCTAGAATCAGCTGCATATCTTTTGAACAGGGTTCCTACCAAGACTGTGCCTACTACACCATATCAGATGTGGAGTGGGAAGAAGCTATATCTTCAGTATCTGAAGATATGGGGATGTCCAGCTTTTGTTAAAAAGCATCATGCGGACAAACTCGAAGCACGATCGGTACAGTGTATGTTTGTAGGATATCCAAAGAACTCTAAGGGGTATTTTTTCTATTACGCAGAGGAACAAAAGCTTTTTATTTCTCGTAATGCCCATTTTCTAGAAGAGCAGTTTTTAGAAAAGGAATTAAGTGGGAGCGAAATAGAACTGGAAGAAATTCCAGAACCACAAACTACTACTGAAATTTTGGTAGAACCAGAAGTTCAAGAAGAACAAGACATTCCCGCACCCCTCCGCAGGAGTAGTAAGCCGTCTCATCGAGAGATACTATGGTTTTCATATAGACGGGGATAGAGAGGATTGTGTCATTGATAATGATGAACCTACTAGCATCCAGCAGGCTATTTAGAGCGGCGACTCAGTAAGATGGCTGGATGCAATGCGGACCGAGATGGAGTCCATGTACACCGACAAAGTATGGACTTTGGACTTTGCTGCTCCAGATGGGGTAAAACCCACAGGATGCAAGTGGATCTTCAAGAAAAAGATTGGTGTAGATGGACAGGTGGAAACCTATAAGGCTAGACTTATTGCAAAGGGTTTTCGTCAAAGACCTGGTTTGGACTATGACGAAACTTTTTCTCCAGTGGCTATGCTCAAATCCATTCGGATCCTTCTTGCCATTGTCGCCTTCCATGATTATGAGATCTGGCAGATGGACGTAAAGACGTCTTTTCTAAATGGTAATTTAGAAGAGTGCGTCTATATGGATCAGCCAGAAGGTTTCAATCAGAGTGGGAGCAGCGGGAAAGTGTGCAAGTTGTTTAAGTCCATTTATGGACTAAAGCAGGCATCACGGAGTTGGAACATCTGTTTTTATGAAACGGTCAAAGAATATGACTTTATCAAAAATCCAGATGAACCATGTATATATAGTAAAATTGTAGCACGAACTGTCGTATTCCTTGTCTTGTACGTGGATGACATTCTCTTGATAGGAAATGACATTCCTATGCTACAATCTTTCAAAGGATTCTTGTCACACAGGTTCTCCATGAAAGACCTGGGTGATGCCTCTTACATTCTGGGGATCTAGATCTATCGTAATAGATCTAAGAGGATGTTGGGACTTTCGCAGTCCAGGTATATCAACACTATACTGAAAAGATTCAGTATGGAAGATTCTAAGCGCGGTAGTTTACCGGCTTGTCACGGAATCACCCTATCCAAAGAGATGTCTCCCAAGACTGATTTGGAATAGGATCGCATGTCAGTTATACCCTACGCTTCTGCGGTAGGCTTTATAATGTATGCAATGTTGTGCACCAGACCAGATGTAGCTTACGCACTGAGCATGGTAAGCCGGTATCAGTCAGACCCAGGGGAGAAGCACTGGATAGTAGTAAAGAACATTCTCAAGTACCTGAGAAGGACTAGGGATATGTTCTTGGTTTATGGCGAAAGAAAAACCTCCAGATCGAGGTTTTTGCCGACTCCAGCTTCCAGAGTGACAAGGATGACTCTAAGTCCATGTCAAGTTATGTCTTTACCTTCAATGGAGGGGCGTTGTGCTGGAAGAGTTCCAAGCAGGACATCATTGCTGACTCGATGATGGAAGCAGAGTATATAGCCGCTTGCGATGCCGCAAAAGAAGCAGTCTGGATGAAGAAGTTCCTAACAGAACTTCAGGTGGTTCCTACCATTATTAATCCAATACCGCTGTATTCTGACAACAACGGCGCTATAGCTTTAGCGAAGGAACCCAGGTCCCATCAGAAGTCCAGACACATCTTAAGGCGGTATCACCTGATCAGGGAGATCATAGATCGCCAGGAGATCGAGGTCTGGAGAGTTGCTATAGAGAAGAACACTACAGATCCATTCACAAAGGCCTTACCTCAGATTCAGTTCGAGAGGCTACTCGAAATGATAGGTTTTCGATATGCCAGTACATGGCCCTAGTGCAAGTGGGAGATTGTTAGTGTATATGTCCTAGGGGCCATTATTGTATCATAATAGTTTGTATATTACTTAATGGAAGCTTGGGATATTCACAGTTATTAACAGTCTCGCTCAACATAGTAGTATGCTACTTGGTTTATATCTATCTTAATATGTGTATATGTTAGCATATCGTGAATACATATTGATAGAGCCCTTAGGATCATGCTTGACTACCAGCGTTGTGATGACAGTCACACTAGTGGGGGCTGGGTAGTCTACAAGCACATCCTTTTTCAGGTCCCTAGTCGTAGGATTATCGAGACAGGGCATCGATACTCCGGAGTAGACTAGTGTGTACGCTTCTCATTCCAGTTTGGGAGATGGTCTATCACACAGCCATCAGTACGTTGTACTGGAGATAGTATACAGGTTCTCGTTGGGTTACGGGTACACCGGACAGGATTCACAGGGAACTGTTGGTTGGTATTATACCCGTCGTCAGTTAAAAGTTCCCAGGTGACATGAGTACAGCAAAGTCGGCAGACTTGACACTGCTGCTTCTTCTCGAGTGTGTTCTCACTGTTCTTAGATTACTATCCTACCACGGCTCAAAGGAGTCATGCAAACAGGTAGCAGTTGGGTGCAGTCCCGAAGCACTTGGAAGCAGTGGCGGTTAGAAAGGATTCGCCTCTCCCGGTATTGGGAGTTGATATCGCGCTGTGTTTGGAGAACCATTACGCAAAGTCCCTGGCCAGGGCAAATGAGATTTACTGGTAGGATTTCCAGTAGCTTCTCAAGGTGTAATGAGCTTCACTCTGACACGACTTATACCGCTTTTAGGGGACTGACGCTTGCCGCCCTCCTAGGCCCGATATACGATAGTCATAGACGAAAAGACCGGACTGTACGGAGATTGTCACATCAGGCTCAGTAGGAGTTCGGATAGGTTTCCTCATCGGCCTTCTTATCGACATCTACCTGGGGACCGTTACGTACAGCTAGTACCGCTTGCGGCCTGTGGTTAAACCCACTGCCAGCGTAGTGTCGAGTCTTTAGAGTCCCACACAGAGAGTTTCCCTGCTTCAGGAAAAACGATATAGAGGTCGTATGGTTTTACGACAAGGTTCGGATACATACGTGTAAGTCCACGGTAGCGCCCCGGCCGT
Source organism: Agapanthus africanus (assembly GCA_030015575.1). Classification (NCBI taxonomy): domain Eukaryota; kingdom Viridiplantae; phylum Streptophyta; class Magnoliopsida; order Asparagales; family Amaryllidaceae; genus Agapanthus; species Agapanthus africanus. Next base: position 362,804,464 of record JASDDO010000001.1, on the reverse strand, counting down.
CTAACAGATGCCAAATGCGGAATAAAATCTTTTTACAACTGGCGCTATCACATACTATAACCCGGATCTGCCATTAAAGCTAAACTAACAAACTACAAAGTGGGTAGAAAGGTTATACAGAACGATCCGAGTCCTTCAGTCTTCAACCATCATCCCACGCTTGTTGCGGCTGCTCCGATCTCCTGAATCTCCAGTCTTCTCGTCCAGGTGGCACCACGTCGATTGATCTTTAAACGGGCTCCCGCCTCTGAACCGAGGCAACTCGGTCGTCAAGTTTGCTAAAAGAAACGACCAAGATGATGTAGAGAATGAGTAGAACACTTTGTCTCGTTACGTCCAAAGCTATGGACGAACGGTTAATGAAGTTGCCTTTTGGATCGAATGGAAATGAGAAAAGAATCATATCTAATTTCTATGCACCAAAACTTATATCTTTTTTCCAAAATCACAACCATATTCCTCTCAAGGAATGGCCGGCCATATATAAGCAAAGGGGTTGAGTGTAGGAGGAGAGATGGTGAGAATAAGATCAATGAAGAGGATGAGTCACTTAACACCTTGTGTGAATGCATTTAATGAAAACTATGAATCATAACCCTTAGTCATCATATCATTAAAAGAACATTTAAAGCACTAATGACTCACTAGCCTAGGCACCATCCTAGTCACCATCAAGAAGCTTCCACACTCATCTCAAGAAAAGATAAATCCGTATTTAACCGAATGTTAAATACGGCTGATAGAAAACTGGAAACTGGAAACTTCCAAAAGTGATCCTGAAACGAATTTCAGGATAACCCCGTAATGCTATAAACATACCCGCATGTGTATTACGACCGAACATAAATGCATCTGAGACAAAGATATTATATCTACACAGTATAATACTCAGATCCGGCTTAAACCAAAGACGACCAGTATTATCTGCCCGAAAAATGACACGTGCGAAAACGCACGTGCATTTTCCGAACCCTGCTATAAAACCATACGGCCTCTACAACGTTTCACCCGAACTTGGGAAAGTGTCTGTGGGGGACTCTAATGACTCATCAACACACTGGCACTGGGTATAACCACTAGCACGTCAGAGGTACGAGCTGTACGTAACGTTTGCCTATGTATTGATTGGAAGGGAAGCTGACGAGCGAACTCATCTCTAAACCCGACTAAGCCTAACAGTGACAATATACATACAGTCCGGTCCGTTTGTCTATGAGTATCGCATATCTGCCTAGGGGCTGGTAATGTCAGACCCCCAACAGCAGTATAAGTCGTGTCAGAGAGTGGCCCAGAACACCCTGAGATACTACTGGAGTACCTACCAGTAAATCTCCTGCCTCGGCCGAGGGCTTTGTGTAATGGCTCTCCTAGACACAGCGCGATCTCACCCCCAATACCGGGAGAGACGAATCCCCTGTCGATCCGCTCACTTGCCTCCATATAGCTCGGGACTGTACCCAACTAAAACCTGTTTGCACAACTACTTTGAGCGTGGTAGGGTAGTAATCTAAGCACAGTGGGAACTCACACGAGACAAATGACGATCTCAGGTTGATGAACTAACCTGTACACATGTCATCAGGGAACTGCTATCTGACGCTAGGTATAATACCAACTAGCAGGTTCCCGGCGAGTCCTGTCCGGTGTACTCATAACCCAATGAGCACCTGTATACGTCTTAGGTGAACCAACTAACACCAATGGCTTGCGAGACCGGCCACCGCCCCTCGTTGGGGTCTCGACTGTATACACTAGTCTACTCTGGAGTATCGATGCCCTGTCTCGAAACTCCCACGACTAGGGACACTTTAAGGATGTGCTTATAGACCCCAGCTCCCACGTATATGATCGCGATCATACTGCTGGCAGTCAAGAAAGAATCTTATGGGCTTTATCATCATGCAATAGTGAACTAAAGCATGTATACGATGATAAAGACAAACCAGATTGCGTACTATCATCTCGAGCAAGACTGTCATATCGGTATAGGTCCTGCCTCAATCATTGCAATCACGTACCTGCGATCCAATAATTGACTTTGAGGGCACTATGTCCAACAATCTCCCACTTGCACTTAAGGCTAATTATTACGATGTCGCATACTCACAGCCCGTGTGATACCGAACATCCAACTCCTCTACTAATCAGTTTCACAAATCCCGTTTGTAAAACTATTTTGTTCGAGAAATAGCCTTAGTGAGTGGATCCGCCCTGATGTTTCTTTCTATATCTCTCTATATCTCAAATTGGCAGAAAAAGCTATCTCCCGAATCGAGTAATATCTGTCTTAGAATATGTCTGGATATCTGATGGGACCTAGTTCATAAATGAACTCCAAATCTAAACTTCTTAGACTGTATCGATTACTGAAACTAATTAGTGTCCAGCACCATGCCTCCCACAGTATCCTCTTGGACCCACTGTCCATAATACTGTCCCTCGTCAGAGGGAAAACTATAACTCTGACAATCACTCTGTCATCCATGTCACTTTTGAAGCCTGGAATGACAACCGTCTCCCGAAGGAGGCTGCCGTCATCAAATCCGTAGAACATGCACTTATGTTCTAAAACTGCTTCCTTATGTTTCTTCAGGATTGGATTAATATAAACTTATCGCATCTAGTGCAAAAACAATATCTGGTGTGGTACTGGACATCTCACGATTGACTCAATTGCCTAAGCAAGTGATCTGCCAATCATGCACGTCCCTCTCCTCTTTAGTCTGTAAGACATCTTTAGAGAGGGTCACTCCATCACCTGGAGGTACACCGCTATGCCAGGAGTCATCTATTCTAAAATACTATTAGAATACTGTCAAAGGATCCAGATTGGGAAACTACCGAAATCTAGATCTAAAACCATAGATCTAGTAACCAGAATGTCTGATATTATATCAATATCCTTTGTGGAGAAACAACTATGTGACGACCACAGTCTAACCGATCGTAGTATTGGAATTTTACTTCCTACTCTGTGTATGTTATCCAAATACTAGGACACCACACCCTACTACCTTCTTAACAGATCCATCCCCTATTCTGATGAAGTCAAATCCATGACTTTCACATCAAAATTAGATGATCCAATCTCCGCTATATCTGCTCAAGCCTATAAATAGACATAAGCTACATACTCACTATGCTTCCGCTGCTCCCACTGACTATGACAACCCTCTGGCAGAATAATATCTACGTACACTTCTAAAGCTAGTTTAGAACGACATTATACTTATCCTCTTGCCGGGTCTCATAGTCTGGAACATCAGTAGTGTCAAGTCTGAGTAAACAAGAACCTCTATGTCACCGTCCTTGAGGCTACCGGAGTACCTCTTGGGTGTCTGAGGTTACCCACCATGTCTGCGGAGTGGCTATTGGAATGTCTAACCTGATTTGAATATATAGGTCCTATTAAATTTTCCGTAATTGTTTGCGGTTCTGGAATCACTTCAAGTTCTACCATACTCCCACTACTGTTTTCTGAAGAAAAAAAATCCATTTTACTAAAACTGTGGCGAGTCAAGAACAATATCATTATTGATCTTCCAGATGGTAGAAATGTCAACCCTCGTCAAAACCAGGGTCAACCCACAAACAGCCATTACAGAAACGTTCCTTGAGTTATCCAGTTTCTGGTTTTAAGCATAAGCTGGACAACTCCCCGTATCTTAACATCGTTAAGATATGAACCTTTTTATATACAATATAGAAATAGAGGCACTAATTTAATTGGAACCAGATTCAAATCATGCAGCTGTCTCCAGTGCATATCAACTTAATGGAGAGAGGCTACATAGCATTACTCAACTTAGGAATCCATCCAATTATGAGTAACCTGAAAGAGAAAAAAGTTTCTCAAAACCATTACTATCATCTGAATACTAATCATAAGAATCTACATCTTCGATCTTTTTGAAGAATCCTGATACTTGCAACATTTGGTTCTCTACTTTATTCTTATACCCATAACTTCTCAAAACTTAGACATTGTATTTCTACGAAACACTTGTCTAAAAACTAGAGAAGTCACAAGTAAACAGAATATAGTACGAGGACCTACCCCTTTGTCCTGATGGATACTGGACAATATACAATACTCTGTATAAGTCCGCTGAGTTGAATAACTCAAAATCTGTGCGTCGTAGGTTGAAAACTATACCCAGGCGATTTCCTCAAATATCACCAATTACAATGAATTCCGATATAATGAGGATTATCACCTAATTCCCAATAACTTACTCCCACTCATCATTTGTAAAACTATACAGATATGAGAATGTAACCTGATAAATACATACCCTGGAGTAAGTATGTAATCGGGAAATCAGTTTTCTTTCAACAATGCACTGAAACATGAAAAATGTCGTAGGGGTATCCTGGTATTCTTAGTAATGCCTCTTCCATAATCCTTTTCATGACTGTAACCGTATAATTCTTTGCCACCTCTCCAAATCCCTTTATTTGTCTTTAGTCGTTACTTTTTGTACACCTTTATTAGGCTAAATGGTTTTCTTCATTCCCTACCGTTCGGCACCAGCCTATGGTTTGGAATTAGACTATCCAGTAAGCGTAATAGGTGTACTCTCCTAATCCTAGGAGTACTCGCAACTTGAGAGAAGGTGATGATAAAAGATAACTGAATAATACCTTATTCTATTAAAGATGAAATAGGAGTGGCGATGAAGTACACGGTTTGGTCGTGAATGATAACAGTCGCAATTTACTTTGCCCTCTTTCTAATCCCTTTATTTTGTCTATACATATTACCTTCTGCACACCCTACTTAAGCTAATTGGTTTTCTTCATTCCCTACCTTTCGACACCTGCCTGTGGTTTGGAAGAAGACAATCCAATAAGCGTAATAGGTGTACTCTCCTAAACTAAGGAGCCCTCGCATCCTGAGGGAAGGTGATAATAAAAGACAACTAAATACCAATTCTATTTCTCCTGAACCTGGATCCATCCTCGAAGAAGTCCCTTCGAGTTCGTATATAACCATATGATGGATCTATCCAATGGAAGTGGATGTCCGTAGTTATATGGGATGTTCTGAGAAATACAAAGGGTAAAAGAAGGAGCGGCAATGACTTATGCAACTTTAGACAATCCAAAAGCCAGTATTTTAAGAAGGTTCGGTCAACTTGGTCACTAAGTCATAGTCTAGGGTCGGTCAAAGGTCGCTGCCAAAGAGAGAGAGAGAAAAGAAACACTCTGCGTGCACTCTAACCTAGATCAGAATGGTTATCACTGTATCTAATTAGGAAACCTCCTATTGTACCGTCAAATTCTCCTCCAAACTTAAAAGAAGAATCAATCGGGATCACCCGAAAAGTAGACCAACTCATCAGTGGGAATCGGGATCCAACTCTTATCGCATGATAACGTGACGGAATCCACTCACGTTATCACACTCCAGAAGGTATGCGCATATCTGGCAAGTTTGCTTTATGTTTGAAACTCGCGATATGATTTTTGCCCCATGCTCTTATTACCTTGGAGTTGGTCAAAATATCATAAGTCACATGTCAAGTTCTGCCCGTCATTGTCCAGGTCAATTTGAACCCACCCGCACATGCCCCTGACGTTGGCCAAATGAAAGAACGACTGTCCCAAACCAACTCATCTATCTATGCAACAGATGAATACCCCAGCAGCTACCAAACACTATGCCCTGGCATTGGTCAAATGCATTTCTTGAATACTACTGACTATCCATAAGAAATGACGGAGGGCTACGGCTGGTTTTTGGCGAAAAACCTTTAACGTAATGAACTTGATCTCGTTGAAGGAACCTGATAGCTTTTTATAAAAATATAGTGACGAAAAACCTTTGCTAAAGAGGTCACTCCCGGTGAAGGGATCTCGGCTCTTTCCTCATGGAATGAGGTGCAGGATATTCCAACTGAATACCGCGATGCAAAGCAACTTGTAATCGACTATATTAAAGTTATTACCCTGACGTAAACTTCTGCCTAAGGGGTCACTCCCGGTGAAGGGATATCAGCCTTTGCCTCGTCGAATGAGGTGCAGGATATTCCAACCGAATATCACTATGCAAAACAAAAAGGAAATATCTTTGTAATAACACTTTTTAAATTGGTTCCAACAACATCAAATATAGGATTGTTTTACTTGCATTGATAAGAATCAACGCAGTCCCATCAATCAATCACACCAGAAAAGAACGAAAATAAAATGTACGTATTTACCATCCGCATTCGCCACTGGGTCCCGTCATCACCCGTTAGGTTACTTAACTAACGACAGAGTGGGGACTGGACTAGCACGGGTGTAAAACATATACAACATCTAATAGTATATATACCAATATACAGTAATCGCTCTAGGCATGATAATATGCAACATTACAGAAAAGTAATAAGCATCACAGAACAATACAGATAATCTGGGATCCCCGGGTTTCACAGAGCCGCTACTGAAACCCGGCGTTCACCTGGTCGTGTGGATAGCCTGTGCAATGAAACCTAGACCCCTACGGGTGCGGCAATTTACCCGCCAAAACCTGAAGAGAGGCGGCCCCTTACAGCATAGTGAATAGACCACCCGGCACTTCACGGAATCCGGTAACTTGAGCACCCCTCCTTGGATCAACCTGTACCCCCTACGAGTGCGGCGAATAGTCTGCCAATTCTAGAGTGAGGCCCTTCTGCCTCTCAAAGCCATGAGATACGGACCCGTTGCCCTCCAGAACCCGGCTATCCGTGCACTCTGTCGCGGGGTAAACCTAGTACAGAAATAAAATTATGTACAACGGGTACATCGACCTCTGCCCGGTCGTGCCCCAAAAGAATATTATACAAACAGGCAGTGACGGCAGTCCACAAGTTGGACGCTCGCCCCGCAATATCAAATGTACAAATAAATTCAAACTGCACTATTATTGCACCCTGCTATCCACCACGACATATCCGCAACAATACAGCACATCACAGAACATCAACGCGAATGTCACGTTCGCAAACCCGTCTAAAAGAACTATAGCAATCGGACTCGGTTTTGTTAGTTATATGTTTGCCCTAGAGTCCATTACTGTACATACGATGTATATTGTAGTGGATGCTAGGACATATATAGGGAGGACTTTCTTGCTCGACATGATAGTACGCTATCTGGTTGTACTTTATCTTAACATGTACTCTGATTGTCTCTATGTTACAGGTTGATAAAGCCCTTAGAATGTGTACTTGACTACCTGGACTATGATGCGGATCATACTAGTGGTGACATGGTTGTCCAAAAGTACATCCTTCAAGGTCCCTAGTCGTGGTGTATCGAGACAGGGCATCGATGCACTAGAGTAGACTAGCGTATATGCATCTTGACCCATATGATGGGCGATGGATGATCCCATATCCATCGGTGTTTGACATCAAGGATGGTGTACGGGTGCTCAGTGGAGACTGGGTTCACTGGACGGACTCGACGAGAACTCCCAGATGGTATTATACCACACGTCAGATGGCAGTTCTCCGGTGACACTGGTACAGAGTAGTCTGTTTACCCGAGATCGTCATAGAGTCTTGTGTGATTCCCACTGTGCTTTGATTTCCATCATACCACATCCAAGAGGCGTGCAAAAAGGTGGCTTTTGGGTACAGTCCCGAATCATATGGAGGCAATGAGCGATAGGAGGGGATTCGTCTCTCCCGGTATAGGGAGTTGATGTTGCGCTGTGTTCGATTGGCTATAACCAAAAATCCCTGGCCAAGGTTGCTGAGATTTACTGGTAAGTGTTATCGGTAGTTTCTCGAACTGTTATAGACCACATATCGACACGACTTATCGAGCTACTGGTGTTTGACGTTTACCACCCCTAGGCGAGATATGCGACAAATCAGACGACGAGACCGGACTGTACGGGAGTGTTACTGTTTGGATTCACAGGAGAATGTACAGGCTTGCTTGTTGATCTTCTGAGTGCTCAATACCTCGGTGGCTGTTACGTTTAGCTGACCTCTTGCAGCTTGTGGGTGTTTGATATGATCATCACCTACTGTCGGCGTATTGACGATTCTTTAGAGTCCTACACAGAGGTTTCTTGACTCAGGCAAAACAGAGTAGGAGCACATATGTGATATGTGCGGGACCGAGGATAATGCGGTATGTGATACCGTATTGGATTCTCGCGATATGAGATATCGGCCGGGTATATATGATATAGCCGGGTCATCGTATTAGTCGGTTATTTGTGAAATAGCCGGATTATCGGATCAAGTGTTGATTCGATAATTTAATGTATAATAATATATATGATATCTTAAATTACATTAACTAATATTAGCTCACTAAAAGATTCATTTTTTCACGGGATAATACATTGATATATATGCGATATATGTTAATTGTATTATTTTTTATTGTTACAAAATATATTGTATATATGATATATAATATTGTAACATGTTAGGGTTACAAATTTAACAATGGATTAGGGATTAAACTTGGTTACGGTTTGGATTAGGGTTAGCTTTTGCATGAAGCTTCCATGAAGCTTCATGAAGCTTTGACTTTGTGGTTTGCTTGATATTTTGTGAAGATATTATGTTAACCCAATTCAAACCATTAACTCTAGTTAATTCTCTACAAGGGTTAACTCCTTCATGGTTAACCCTTGGTTAGATTTGTAACCACTACAATAATTCATTGTTCATCACCAAAGGATTAAGGTTTCATCTTCCTTCTTCTTCTTCCTTTAAGCAAAAAGCCTTCTAGTTCTTGCTTTGTGATGAAAGTGAGTGAGAAAAAGATTATAAATGAGAGCAAAAATCCTACTTCATCATTCTCATCTATCCTTGCCCTTTAGATGAGGGTCTTCACATCATTTCATGAGTGATGGCTTGTGTTAACGAAACTTCAAGGTAGATCATCTATGTTATCGAAGATCGGAAGCAAGGTTGCATTATTCTCTTCGTGAACCCTCTCGAGAATCCGGAACACGACGATCGCAGTGAAGGGACCTCAACACGGAGCTTAAGAAGTGAAGGACCGGCTCTACAAAGGTTGTAATCCCTCTCACTTAGTGTTAAATAGTTTAACATGCTTGTTTTCGATTAAACCCTAACTTAAAGATCCGGCTTCGGGTTGTTCGGCACGGCTAAAATTTTAATCGGGCATAGTTGATGGCTCGTAGACCCTTGTGCGCGTGCCTAGCAACCCTACAGTGGTATCAAAGCCAAGCTAGAGCTTTAGGCGAAGTCTAGACAAAGTTTAAAGTCCGATCGAACCCGAAAACCTCGATGTAAACCCTTCTCTGTACATTTTTTGAAAATGTGATTTTTTATGAATTAAAAATTCTCAGAAAAACAAGCAGGAAAAACTATGAATTACTGTGAAGTACGGTCCACTAAGTCCCTGAAATGACCGCGGAACCGCGGCCAAACCAAGGGTTTAGCGGCGGTTCCACGGCCAAAATTTGGACTTAGTCCCTCATATTTCATATATTTATTCTTAGGTCCTTTCTTGGCAATTTTTTCTGGAAATTTTTTAATTTCACTCAAGTGTTGAGTTTTCTAGGGTTATATTGGTGACTCGTCGATTCGATCTGATAATTTAACTTTGTTTAGTCTTTCCGAGTAATTTTTAGAAACTGTTAAAAAGTTCGAACGGATATCAATAACTCACTTTTCCCCCAGTCGGAAATTTTTTCAAAAGTTGGATTTTTTCTCGAGTTTGAAACTTTCTAAGTCATGCAAGTAACGCGGTGGACCCTCTAGAAGACAACAAACCTTAACTCGATTATGTGACCGTCTTGAACTGCCTTTGAACCTTAGGGTTTGTGGCGGTACGTCGTGCCACATGTGAGGCATTGGCTTGACCCTCCTACGGCTGGACCATTGGTACTGTGGCATGTGATGGATGTTCTTAAACTGATTTCAAGTGTTGAGATATATTGGGGAAATCTTAGGTGTTTGATTATTCGATCGGAAAGTTTAACATTGTCTATTTATCTGGATTGTGATACAATAATTGGAATCCACATGTAGTTATGAGATAACTAATTTGAATGTTATAAACATAGCACTTTAGTCTTAGATGATCGGTTGCCACGGAATTTTGATATGATCAAAAGTCTGTCGCAATCACGTAGCGTACGCGGATACTCGCCGGGTAAACTTAATAGACAGCCACGTCCCATTGCCCCGACCAAGTGACCGTAGGAGAACCCCGTCGCCAAAAGCATCCGTTCGGGTGCTCGCAGCAGCGGTGTTCCGCCTTAGAGCACTTCGTCGACGGCAGCCGGGGGTGCGGCCGTCTACTAAAGTTTGCGACGAGCATTCGATCAGGTTGTCGGGAATCTTGTTGAATTGCCCGACTTGATATTGAAAAGTGTTTTCGATAATGAGACTAAAATGCTGGGTTTATAACTGTTAGGCATGCGATGTCTAAGGAATTCATTTATTTAGGCATGCGATGTCTAAGTGGGTTGCGGATTCCAACTGTTGTACTTTTACACTTTCATTTCTGTGACCGTAAGCGTAGTATGTGGTGTATCGCCGGCTTCGTTGCTATACATCAACGACAATCGGGATACGCATACTTGCTTACGTTGATGATATGAGATATTATGTGTTGCTGTGATATGTTATATTGGATCGTCGCGTTCTAAATAGCCGGGGGTTTTATGTGAGATGAGAGTTTTTCTTTTTCATTAATGTAAAATTCATTTGTAGGTAATATTCTTTTATTGGGGCACTTCCGGGCTGAGGATGATGTCACCATTGTATATTATTTACTTTTCCGCATTAGGTAGACCCAAGGCGGGGAGCACAAGTAACCGGGTTATAGGGTCCAGTGGGAGACCATCTCGAGGAGTCGAGACCGGGTCTCCTAACCCTAGAATTGGCAGTGTTACTTGCCGCTCTCGTAGGGGTCTAGGGATGTGGGTTTGGCTATTCATCGCGACCGTAGAATCCGTGTTTTATACAGGCTCGTATTGAAAACACGGACATCCTAGTATATCCAATATTTCATATATGTTTCTTCTGCTGCAATGTTCTGTGATGAGATCATATTACTGCCTGAGACGAATGTTTATATTATATATATGAGATATATGTTATATTGCAGATTTCATTTCAAATATGATGCTTGTGAAGCAAAATAAAATGGGACTTCATTAATAAGATTAATGAAAATAAAAGATGTAAGTGCACGGCGGCGCCCCGGCCTCCATCCCGAGGCCAAATACGGAAGCGATGGTTAACTTTAATTTTTAAAACCGGCACCACCGCTCACTAAAACCCGGATTGGGCCATTAAACTAGTCCTAGCAAACTACAAGATAGGAAGAGAGATATACAGAGTGATCCGAGTCCTCCGGTCTTCTCGCCGTCGTCCCGATCTCCCGCGGAATGTCCGGTCTCCACCTCCTCGCCGGAAAGTTTACCACGTCGCCGGCTTCTTTTACGGGCTCCCACCTCTATACCGAGGCAACTCGGGCACGAAGTTGGCAAGCCGACGTGCCCAAGGTTTGCTGTAGAATGTGTAGTGCTCGTGTCTCATTTTGGGGTTCATGGAGGTTGCCTTTTGGTGGAGGGATGATACAAGCTAATGGAGATTGATCTTGTGGGATTTTTACCAAAGCAAAAGCACAAAAACCCCACCTCTAGAATTTTGGACAGCCCCAAAGGAGCTTGGCCGGCCATGCATGATGGAGTGGAGAGAAATGAGAGTGTGTGAGTGAAAAAGGATAGCCACAAGAATAATGCAAGTGAGACGAATGGTCATCATGCAAGAATCATCATCACTAGCAAAACGACACTCCATCAACTAATCAACAACCATGATTGCTACAAAAAGTCAAGCAATCATGAACCATGGAAGGTCAAGGGATGGGGCTCCATCATGAAACCATCATGATACAAAAATATGCAAAGACAACCCTCCAAATAGCTAATTTGCACAAATGCAAATAAGCCCTCCTCCACCAATCTTCGGCAAATGAAGGATACAAACGAAATATGGCCGGAACGGAAAGAAAACTGGCAACTCCAGAAAACTGGTCCCGTAATAAATTACAGGAAAACCCCGCTACTGTGTATACATACCCGCATTTGTATTCCGACCGAAATACAAATGCAATGAGACAAAATCTACACTGTACTATATTAGGATCCGGCTTAAATCAAAGCCGGCTAGTAATATCCGTTCGATCCTGATCCGTGCAATACCGCACATATCTGATCGAACCCTGCCATATCTCCATACGGCCTCTACAGCGTTTCGCCCGAAAACTTGAGCAACTGAATGTGGGGGACTCTAAAGACTCGTCAACACCTTGGTTGTGGATTTAACCACTAGCACGTCAGAGGTATAAGCCAATACGTAACGGGCTACCAGGTATTGACCAAAAGGGACGTCGATGAGCGAACTCATCCTGACACCCTACTGAGCCTGTCAGTGACAATATCCATACAGTCCGGTCCGTTCGTCTATGAGCATCGCATGGCGGGCCTAGGGGGTTGGTAAAAGTCAGACCCCCAAAAGCGGTACAAGTCGTGTCGGAGTGTAGCCCAGAACACCCTGAGATACTACTGGAATACCTACCAGTAAATCTCCTGCCTCGGCCGAGGGCTTCGTGTAATGGCTCTCCTAGACACCGCGCGACCTCACCCCCAATACCGGGAGAGACGAATCCCTGAAGATCCGCTCACTGCCTCCATGTGGCTCGGGACTGTACCCAACTAAAACCTGTTTGCACGTCTCCTTTGAGCATGGTAGGGTAGTAATCAAAGTACAGTGGGAACTCACATGAGACAAATGACGATCCCCAGGTCGATGAACTAACCTGTACACAAGTCACCAGGGAACTGCTATCAGACGTCAGGTATAAGACCAACTAGCATGTTCCCGGCGAGTCCTGTCCGGTGTACTCATAACCCAATGAGCACCTGTATACATCTTAGGTGAACTAACAGACACCAGTGGCTTGTGAGACCGGCCAGCGCCCCTCGTCGGGGTCTCGACTGTATACACTAGTCTACTCTGGAGTATCGATGCCCTGTCTCGAAACTCCCACGACTAGGGACCTTTTAAGGATGTGCTTATAGACTACCAGCTCCCACGTATATGATCGTCCTCATACTGCTGGCAGTCAAGCAAGAATCCTATGGGCTCTATCAACGTGTAATAGCGACATGTCAGGTCACCTAAAGCAGTACACGATGATAAAGATAAACCAGATAGCATACTATCATCTCGAGTAAGACTGTCCTACTGGGACAGGTCCTCCCTCAATCATTGCAATCACGTTCCTGTGATCCAATAATTGACTCTGAGGTCACTATCTCCAACAATCTCCCACTTGCACTCAAGGCTAATTATTGCGATATCGCATACTCACAGCCCGTGTGATACCGAACACCCAACTCCTCTACTAGTCAGTCTCACAAAGCCCGTTTGTGAAACTATTGCGTTCGAGGAATAGCCTCAGTGAGTGGATCCGCTTTGATGTTTCTTTCTATGTCTCTCTATATCTCAATTTCGTGGAGAAACCCATCTCCCGAAATGAGCAATACCTGTCTTAGAGTATGTCTGGATGTCTGATGGGACCTAGCTCATAAATGAACTCCAAATCCAAACTTCTTAGACTGTATCGTCAACTGAACTTAATCAGTATCCTGCGCCATGCCTCCCTCAGTATTGCCTTGGATCACCTGTCCAAAATACTGCCCCTCGTCAGAAGGAAAAAACTATAACTCTGACAACCTCCTTGTCGTCCAGGTCACCTTGGAAGCCTGGAATGATAACTGTCTCCTGCATGAGGCTGTCGTTATCATATCCCTAGAACATCTACTTATGTTCTAAAACTGCTTCCGACTGTTTCTCTAGGATTGGATCAATGTCAACTTATTGCATCTAGTGCAAGAACAACACCTGGTATGGTACTTGACATCTCATGATTGACTCAATTGCCTGAGCAAGTGATCTGCCAATCATGCACATCCCTCTCCCCATTAGTCTGTAAGACACCTTTAGAGAGGATGACTCCATCACCTGCAGGTACACTACCATGCCAGGAGTCGTCCATTCTAAATACTCTTAGAATGCTGTATAAGTACCCTGATTGGGAAACCACCCAAACCTAGATCTAAAACCATAGATCCAGTAACCAGCATGTCTGATATAATGTCCAAGTCCCATGTGGAGAAACCACTGTGTGACGACCAAAGTATAACCGATCGTAGTATAGGAGTTTCTTTTCCTGCTCTGTGTATGTCATCCAAATACCAGGACATCACACCCTACTACCTTCTCAACAGATTCATCCCCTATTCTGATGAAGTCAAACCTATGACTGTCACATCAGAAATTGATGATCTATCTCCGCTATATCTTCTTTAGTCTATAAACAGACATAAGCTACCTGTCCACCAATGCTTCCGCTGCTCCCACTGACTACGACAACCCTCTAGCAGAGTCATATAGACGTACACTTCTAAAGCAAGTTTAGAACGACGCTATACTCATCCTCCTGCCGGGTCTCACAGTCTGGAACAACAGCAATGGCAAGTGTGGGTAAACAAGAACTTCCTTGTCACCGTCCTTGAGGCTACTGGAGTACCTCTCGGGTGCCTGAAGTTACCCACCGTATCTGCGGAGTGGCCAATGGAATGTCAATCCAGATTGAATCTTTAGGTTCCTTATCAAATCTTCAGTAATCGTTTGTGGTTCTGGAATCACTTCCAGTTCTACCATACTCCCACTACTGTTTTCTGAAAAAATCCATTTTATTTAAAACTGTGGCGAGTCTAGAACAATATCACTATTGATCTTCCAGATGATAAAAAGTCAACCCTCGTCATACCCTGGGTCCACCCACAAACAGCCATTACAGAAAACGTGCCTTGAGTTGTCCAGTGTCTGGTTTTAATCATAAGCCGGACAACTCCCCGTACCTTAACAACGTTAAGATATGAACTGTTCTATATCCAATATAGAACCAGAGGCACTGATTTAATTGAACCAGATTCAAATCATGCAGCTGTCTCCTGTGCATGTTAACTAAATGGAAGGAGGCCGATCAGCGTTACTCAACTTAGGAATTTTTCCAATTATGAGTAACCTGATAAAGAAGCAAGTTCTCTTAATCATTACTATCAACTTAACACCATACGCAAGTATCTGCATCTTCGATCACTTTGAAGAATCCCGATACTTGCAATACCTGGTTCTCTACTTTATTCAAATACCTATAACTTCTCAAAATTCGGACCCTGTGTTTCCACGAAACACCTGTCTAAAAACTAGAGAATTCATAAGTAAACCGAATACAGTACGAGGACTAACCCCTCTGTCCTGATGGACCCTGGACAACATGCAATACTCTGTATAAGTCCCTTGAGTCTGATAACTCATTCACTGTGTGTCGTAGGTTGAAAACTGTACTTATGGTTAAGAAGAATTACACCGATGTTTAATGCTCCTTACCCAACCATCCACTGATATAGGTAAATGTCATAGACATAATTTCAAAAAGGTATATCTCACTCTATGAAAATCGACGTACAGATATATCAATTTGAAATTGGTGCATAACAGCGGATATTCAAAACCAAATATTTGCCGACCGGCAAACAGCCCAGGTGATTTCCTCAAATATCACCGAATACAACGAATACTGATATAATGAGGATGATCACCCAATTCCCAATAACTTACTCCCACTAATCATCTGTAAAACCTATACAGATGTGAGAATCATACCTGGTAAATACATACCCTGGAGTAAGGACTAATTGGGAAATCAGTTTTCTTTTAACAGTACACAGTGAAACTGAAACATTGAAATGTTTCGATGGGGTATTCCGGTATTCCTAGCAATGCCTCTTCCAGATTTACGACTGTAACCGTATCATTCTTTGCCACCTCTCCAAATCCCTTTATATGTCTTTAGTCATTACCTTCTGCACACCCCTTAGGCCAAAAGGTTTTCTTCCTTCCCTACCGTTCGGCACCAGCCTATGGTTTGGAAGAAGACTATCCAATAAGCATAATGGGTGTACTGTCCTAATCCTAGGAGCACTCGCAATGCGGGAGAAGGTGAAGATAAAAGACAACCGAATAAACCTTATTCCTATTTCTCCTGAACCAGAATCCATCCCCGAACTGGAACAAGTTCCTTTCGAGTTCGTATATAACCATATGATGGAGTATCCAATAAACTGTGGATCTTCGTAGTGATACGGAGTATCCTGGAGAAATACAAAGGTGAAGTGGGAGTGGTAATGAAATACCTGGTTTGGTCGTGAATATCAGTCGCAATTTACTTTGCCCTCTTACTAATCCCTTTCTTTGTCTTTACATAATACATTCTGTACACCATCGTTAGGCTAATTGGTTTTCTTCATTCCCTACCGGTCGGCACCTGCCTATGGTTTGGAAGAAGACAATCCAATTTGCGTAATAGGTGTACTATCTCCTAAACCAAGGAGTACTCGCATCCTGAGAGAAGGTAAAAGGAAAAGACAACTGAATAGTCCTATTCGTTTTCTCCAGAACCGGAAACCATCCTCGAATAAATCCTTTCGAGTTCGTATCTAACCATACGATGGTTTTGTCCAATGGAAGTGGACGTTCGTAGTAATACGGGGTGTCCTGGAGAAAAGGGTAAAAGTAGGAGTGGCAATGAGGTTTGCAACTCTAATAATCCAAAAGCCTGTGTTTAAGAAGGTTCGGTCAATTTTGGTCACTGAGTCATAGTCTTAGGGTCGGGTCAATGGTCGCTGCCAGAGAGAGAGAAAAGAAACACTCAGCGTGCACTCTAACCTAGATCAGAATGGTTACCAATTTATCTAATCTGGAAACCTCCCACTGTACCGTCAAATTCTCCTCCAAACCTGAAAGAAGAATTAGTCGGGATCACCCGAGGAGTAAACCAACTCATCAGTGGGAATCGGGATCCAACTATCATCGCATGATAACGTGACGGAATCCGCTCACGGTGTCACACTCCAGAAGGTATGCGCATATCTGGCAAGTTTCAGTTTCTTTAGAAACTCCCGATGTGATTTTTACCCCATGCTCTTATGACCTTGACTTTTGCCAACAAATCATAAGTCACATGTCAAGTTCTACCCGTCATTCTCCTGGTTGATTTGAATCCACCCATACCTACCCTTGACTTTGGCCAACAAGGCAGTACGACTGTTCCAAACCAACGCATCTATCTATGCTGCATATGAATAACCAACAGCTACCAAACACTGTGCCTTGACTTTGGCCAACAAACACAGCTTGGATACTATTGACTACCCATATGAAACGACGGAGGGCTACGAATGGTTTCTGGCGAAAACCTTTAACGTAAAGAACTTGATATCGTTGAAGGAACGGATAGCTTTTTAGAAAAATATAGTGACGAAAACCATTGCTAAAGAGGTCACTCCCGGTGAAGGGATCTCGGCTCTTTCCCCGTAGAATGAAGTGCAGGATATTCCAACTGAATACCACGGTGCAAAGCAAAAGTAATCGGCTATAGTGAAGTTATTTCTCTGACGCAAACTTTTTGTCCAAGGGGTCACTCCCGGTGAAGGGATCTCGGCCCTTGCCTCGTCGACTGAGGAGCAGGATATTCCAACTGAATACCACGATGGAAAACAAAAGTGAACGTCCTTGCAATAACAGCTTTTTGAAAAGTGTTCCAACAACATCAGATTAGGTTTGTTTTTAACTTGCATTGATCCGAATCAACGCAGTCCCATCAATTGATCACACCACAAAGAACGAAAATATACTGATGTACGTATATGCCATCCGCATTCGCCACTGGGTCCCGTCATTACCCGTTAGGTTAGCTAACTAACGACTGAGCGGGGACTGGACTAGCGCGGATGCAAAACATATACAACATCTACTAATATATATCCATATATAATTTTCGCTCAAGGCGTGATAAAATGCAACATCACAGAAATGTACAGCATCACAGAACAATACAGATATCTGGGATCCCCGGGTTTCACAGAGCCACTACTGAAACCCGACGTTCCCCTGGTCGTGTGGATAGCCTGTGCAATGAAATCCTAGACCCCTACGGGCGCGGCAAGTTACCCGCCAAAACCTGAAGCGAGGCAGCCCCCTTCAGCAACGTGAATAGACCACCCAGCACTTCACGGAATCCGGTAACTTGGACACCCCTCCTGGGTCAACCTGTACCCCCTACGAGTGCGACGAATAGCCCACCAATTCTAGAGTGAAGCCCCCTCCGTCTCAATACCATGAGATGCGGGCCCGTTGCCCTCTAGAATTCGGCTATCCGTGCACCCCTCCGCGGGGTAATCCTAGTACAGAAAGTAAAATATACTTACAACGGGTACATCGACCGCAACCTGGTCGTGCCCCAAAAGAATAATACAAACAGGCAGTGACGGCAGTCCACATGTCGGACGCTCGCCCCGCAATATCAAATGTACATAATACAACAAAAACTGTACTAGCATTGCATCCAGGCTATCCCCCACGACCAATCCACAACATCACAGCAATACACAGAACATCAACGTGAAAGTCACGTTCGCAAATCCGTCTAACCGGGCTATAGCAGTTAGAAAGGATTTACCGATCAAGTGACATTCACGGTCGCAGATATAATGTAAATACTGTGAACCAATGTGTTTAAAATATCCGATCGATCAAATTTACCAAGTGGGCCCCCAAGTACTACTGTAGCACATCAAGAAATCTGGGCCCAAAAAATAACATTCCAGAAAACACATTTTCAACTCAGGAACATTCTGCAAAAGTTTGGGGGACTGAACAGTTAAAGTCGCGGCGGAACCGCGGCCCAAGCATGGGTTTGGCCGCGGTTCCGCGGTGGTTTGGATTGTTCACGAGCCCAAATTTTCACAGAACTCTTAGAATTTCCTACACATCATTCTGAAACAACCTGAAAAATTTTTGGACTTCAAAAAATTTCGACAGAAACTGATGTGAAGAAAAATACGGTTTTTGGAAAATTGTTCGATCGGAAATGTAAAACACATTAGACAAAGCTAGACTATGTTAATGGCGAGGCTCTGATACCACTGTAAGTGCACGGCGGCGCCCCGGCCTCTATCCCGAGGCCAAATGTGGAAGTGATGGTTAACTTTAATTTTTCAAACTGGCACCACCGCGCACTAAAACCCGGATCGGGCCATTAAACTAGTCCTAGCAAACTACAAGATGGGAAGACAGATATACCGAGTGATCCGAGTCCTCCGGTCTTCTCGCCGTCGTCCCGATCTCCCGCGGAATGTCCGGTCTCCACCTCCTCGCCGGAAAGGGCACCATGTCGCCGGCTTCTTTTACGGGCTCCCACCTCTATACCGAGGCAACTCGGGCACGAAGTTGGCGAGCCGACGTGCCCAAGGTTTGCTGTAGAATGTGTAGTGCTCATGTCTCATTTTGGGATTCATGGAGGTTGCCTTTTGGTGGAGGGATGATACAAGCTAATGGAGATTGATCTTGTGGGATTTTTACCAAAGCAAAAGCACAAAAACCCCACCTCTAGAATTTTGGACAGCCCCAAAGGAGCTTGGCCGGCCATGCATGATGGAGTGGAGAGAAATGAGAGTGTGTGAGTGAAAAAGGATAGCCACAAGAATAATGCAAGTGAGAGGAATGGTCATCATGCAAGAATCATCATCACTAGCAAAACCACACTCCATCAACTAATCAACAACCATGATTGCTACAAAAAGTCAAGCAATCATGAACCATGGAAGGTCAAGGGATGGGGCACCATCATGAAACCATCATGATACAAAAATATGCAAAGACAACCCTCCAAATAGCTAATTTGCACAAATGCAAATAAGCCCTCCTCCACCAATCTTCGGCCAATGAAGGATACAAACGAAATATGGCCGGAACGGAAAGAAAACTGGCAACTCCAGAAAACTGGTCCCGTAATAAATTACAGGAAAACCCCGCTACTGTGTATACACACCCGTATTTGTATTCCGACCGAAATACAAATGCAATGAGACAAAATCTACACTGTACTATACTAGGATCCGGCTTAAATCAAAACCGGCTAGTAATATCCGTTCGATCTTGATCCGTGCAATACCGCACGTATCTGATCGAATCCTGCCATATCTCCATACGGCCTCTACAGCGTTTCGCCCGAAAACTTGAGCAACTGAATGTGGGGGACTCTAAAGACTCGTCAACACCTTGGTTGTGGATTTAACCACTAGCACGTCAGAGGTATAAGCCAATACGTAACGGGCTACCAGGTATTGACCAAAAGGGACGTCGATGAGCGAACTCATCCTGACACCCTACTGAGCCTGTCAGTGACAATATCCGTACAGTCCGGTCCGTTCTTCTGTGAGCATCGCATGGCGGGCCTAGGGGGTTGGTAAAAGTCAGACCCCCAAAAGCGGTACAAGTCGTGTCGGAGTGTAGCCTAGAACACCCTGAGATACTACTGGAATACGTACCAGTAAATCTCCTGCCTCGGCCGAAGGCTTCGTGTAATGGCTCTCCTAGACACAGCGCGACCTCACCCCCAATACCGGGAGAGACGAACCCCTGAACATCCGCTCACTGCCTCCATGTGGCTCGGGACTGTACCCAACTAAAACCTGTTTGCACGTCTCCTTTGAGCATGGTAGGGTAGTAATCAAAGTACAGTGAGAACTCACATGAGACAAATGACGATCCCCAGGTCGATGAACTAACCTGTACACAAGTCACCAGGGAACTGCTATCTGACGTCAGGTATAAGACCAACTAGCATGTTCCCGGCGAGTCCTGTCCGGTGTACTCATAACCCAATGAGCACCTGTATACATCTTAGGTGAACCAACAGACACCAGTGGCTTGTGAGACCGGACACCGCCCCTCGTCGGGGTCTCGACTGTATACACTAGTCTACTTTGGAGTATCGATGCCCTGTCTCGAAACTCCCACGACTAGGGACCTTTTAAGGATGTGCTTATAGACTACCAGCTCCCACGTATATGATCGCCCTCATACTGCTGGCAGTCAAGAAAGAATCCTAGGGGCTCTATCAACGTGTAGTAGCGACATATCAGGTCACCTAAAGCAGTACACGATGATAAAGATAAACCAGATAGCATACTATCATCTCGAGTAAGACTGTCCTACTGGGACAGGTCCTCCCTCAATCATTGCAATCACGTGCCTGTGATCCAATAATTGACTCTGAGGGCACTATCTCCAACAAAAGAAACCTAAAGATGTTGTAGAAACTTGTTTAAAAACTGGTAGCTCTAGTTCTTGCTTTGCATAGCGGTGTTCCTTGTAGAACATCCAGCACCCTATTCGATAAGGAAAGAGCCGAGATCGCTTCACCGGGAGTGACCTCTTTAGTGAAACTAGCAGATGCTACAAACTCGGTTTGTCTTTTGATTGCTTCTATAGTTTTTGCTTTGCATAGTGATATTTGTGAAATATCATGCACCTTATTCGATGAGGAAAGGGCCGACGATCCCTTCACCGGGAGTGACTTCTTTAGCAAAACGAGAAAAGCCTCAAAAACACTCCATTTAAAATCACTCGATTCTACAACGATATCAAGTTCATTACGCAAAAGGTTTTCTTAAAAACCCGTCGTAGCCCTCCGTCATTTCAGATAAGTACTACTTAGTATTCGTGCTACGGTAGTTTGGCATTTGTCAAGGCGTAGTGTGCGGTAGCTAACTAGTATTTATCTGTTTATGCATATGATGCAAATTGGATTAGGGCATTCGTATGGCGTTGTTTGGCATTTGTCAAGGGTCGTGCGGGTGGGTTTAATTCAATCAAGAAATGTACGGGTTGAACTTGACTAGTGGACTATGGGTTGTTTGGCATTCGTCAAGGTCATAGAACGCTAGGGGTAAAATATTATCGGGAATTTCAAGTGTTGAAATTTGCAATGAGATTGCATACCTTCTATGAGATAGTTGGATCCCGATACCCGCTGCGAGTAAGAGTTACTCCTGGGAGAGTTTTACACATTATAATTAGCCGATCAAGTAGGTGTCTAGAAAGGTGTTAACGGGGTTACGCCTCTGGGAAAACGAGGTTTACTTTAATTAGGTCTGTGCGAAAGCATGGGGAACCTCCCTCAAAGTACCGACACTGGCCTGGATGAAAGATTGGAGAACTTTTAGCGTGTAATTAATCCCGGCTAGTCTTTCCTTTTAGGGTTTGAAGGAAGATTTGATTAAAACGGTGGGAGACATCCTGATTAGATATATTAGATAACCAATCTAATCTTGCAAGAGCATACGCTGAGTGTTTTCTTCTCTCTCTCTCCAGGTAGCGACCATATCACGCCTTAATCAAGATAATAATACGGATGTATTGACCGAACCGGCTTGTTTTACTGAGCTGGGGAACGTTGGACCCTCTCCAACTTATAATTGTAATAAGACAAAGCAGGAAATAGGGGATTACCAGAATTCCCGTGCCGCCCAAACGAAGAAACTGCATGATGATGCATCATCTTCGGGTGTGTTCATTACAGAGAACTGTGTCTCAGTATCCTTTACGTCCTGGGTATGTGATACCGGATCAGGATCCCGCATATGTAATCTGTTACATAGGCTACATTTATGTAGAGAACTGAGAACGGGTAATAAGTTTCATGAGACAGAAAACGGTGCAAGTGTTGCAGCCAAGTCTGTTGGTCACTATCACCCGGTATTACCAGAATACATTGATTCTGAACAAATATTATTAGATACCGAACCTGATATACAACATCATATCAGTCTCTTTATTTGTAAAGAAAGGATATAATTTTTTATTGTTGGATAATGTTTTGAACATTTCCTATATCAAGAGTTGATCGGTTCAGGCACGTTATCTAAAAGCATTGACTTTCTAAATCAAACTACAGTTCTTAGTATACAGAACACACACAAGAGGAAGAGTTCAGAAATGAACGAATCCTTCTTGAAGCATTGTAGATTAGGTCATATCAATGCGATCCGACTAGCAAAGTTACATTTAGATGCATATTTAAATCTGTTTGAATTTACATCTTGTGAAACTTGCCGATCATGTCACAAAGATAAGATGACCATAGCTCTGTTTATTGGAAATAGAGAAAGAGTTAGTGAACTCTTGGGATTGATACATGTTGATGTATGAAGGTCCCCTGTCTACAAATGCCAAGACCGGTTCTTTGTACTTCATTACATTCTCTGATGATCTCTCAAGATTCAGACATAGGTTTCAGTTGAAACACAAGTCCGAACCTTTTGAGATATTCACAGAATATAAGTTAGAAGTAGAGAACCAAAAACGGGTATAAGTATTATGTCCTTTGATGAGATCAAGGAGGAGAATACTTGAGCACGGAATTCCTGGACTATTCTAAAGCAAAATGAGATTCTTTCTCAGCATTACTCCTCCGTATACACCATAGCACGATGGTATATCGGGACGGAGCAATAACACCCTATGTGATATGGTGTGCTCTATGATGAGTACTACTGAGTTTCCTATTTCCTTTTGGGAGTTATGCACTTGAGAAGTTGCATACCTATTGAATAGGGTTCAAATCAAATCAGTTGCCTACCACTTCATATCTGATATGAAAAGGGAAGAGCCCATATCTTAAGTTTGTTTAGATTTGGTGTTGTCCGGACTATGTCTAAAAGCAAAAATTCAGACAAGCTCGAGTCAAGGTCTATTATGTAGAACTGGAAAGGTTCCAGCTATACAAACTGTAGCTGATGATTTGGTAGAACCAAATGATTCAGTAGTAACCAACGAACCTTAGCCTCTCCGCCGATCTAGTAGGGTTCCTCACCCACTTGAGAGATACTTCGGTTTCTCTATGATAGTGGGAGCGAGGATTGCATCATGAGATGATAACCCAACTAGTTTCGAGCTGGCCATCAGGAGTGGGACTCTGTAAGAATGGCTGGATGCTTATCGATCTGAGATGGAATCCTTATACACCAACAAAGTATGGACTTTGGTTGGTTTATCTGAAGGGTTAAATCCCCATCAGGAGCAAGTATATCTTGAGAAGATTACTTGGTGTACATGGAAAAGTTGAGACTTTCAAAGCTGTGCTTAAGTCCATCCAGATCCTATTTGCCACGGCTACATACCATGACTACGAAATCTGGCGGTTAGGTGTCATGACTGCTTTTCTAAATGATGATTTAGAAGAGAGCGTCTATAAGTACACAGCCAGAGGGCTTCGTAGACAGTGGGAGCAGCGAAAACGTGAGCAAGATGTTTTATGTGATAAAACAGGCATCGCGGAGTTGGAACATCTGTTTTGATGTGGTAGTCAAAGAGTTTGACTTCATCAAAATAGTAGATGAACCTTATATATACAAAAAGGTAGTAGGGAGTATGGTGGTGATCCTCGTAGAGTACGTGGATGACATACACTTGATAGGGAAGGAGTTTCCTATGCTACGCTCGGTCAATCTCCGCTTATCACAAGGATTCTCCATATAGGATCAAAGTGATACCTCCTAAATCCTGGGTTTTTAGATCTATCAGATAGATCTAATTGGATATTAGGATTCTCACTAGTTGTAGTGAGATGGTATCAAACGATCCTGGGGAGAATCACTGGAATGGTTCCAGGGTGATAAGGACGACTGAATGTCAGTCACAGGCATTGTCTTTACCCTCAGTGGAGGGACGGTATATTGGAAGAGTTCCAAGCTAGATACCGTGACTTACTAGACGATTAAAGGCAAGATACATCGTTACCAAGGATTCTACCAAAGAGGAAGTCTGGATATATATAAGTTCATGAGATGAACTTCGTTCCTACCATTGTGTGACAATGGAGTAGTGGCTTATGCCAAGGAACCCCCGTCCCATCAAAAATCCAGATATAATTCTTAGGCAGTATCACCTGATCATGGAGATGGTTGATCTCCAGGGAGATCGAGGTTCGGAGAGTAGACACAGAGGACAACAGCGCGGATCCACTCACAAAGGCCTTTTTTCCCAGTAGAGACTTTTATGGGATGGTTGAGTATGAGATACTTCGACCACAGCTAATTGTTGGGTATGTGATACCACAACAGATGGCCCTAGTGCAAGTGGGAGATTGTTAGTTATATGTATGCCCTAGAGGCCATTACTGTACATACGATGTATATTGTAGTGGATGCTAGGACATATATAGGGAGGACTTTCTTGCTCGACATGATAGTACGCTATCTGGTTGTACTTTATCTTAACATGTACTCTGATTGTCTCTATGTTACATGTTGATAAAGCCCTTAGGATGTGTACTTAACTACCTGGACTATGATGCGGATCATACTAGTGGGGACATAGTAGTCCATAAGTACATCCTTCAAGGTCCCTAGTCGTGGTGTATCGAGACAGGGCATCGATGCACCAGAGTAGACTAGCGTATACGCATCTTGACCCAAATGATGGGCGATGGAAGATCCCATATCCATCAGTGTTTGACATCAAGGATGGTGTACGGGTGCTCAGTGGAGACTGGGTACACAGGACGGACTCGCCGAGAACTCCAAGATGGTATTATACCACACGTCATGTGGCAGTTCTCCGGTGACATTGGTACAGAGTAGTCTGTTGACCCGAGATCGTCATAGAGTCTTGTGTGATTCCCACTGTGCTTTGATTTTCATCATACCACGTCCAAGAGGGCGTGCAAAAAGGTGGCTTTTGGGTACAGTCCCGAATCACATGGAGGCAATGAGCGATAGGAGGGGATTCGTCTCTCCCGGTATAAGGGTTGATGTTGCGCTGTGTTCGATTGGCTATAACCAGAAATCCCTGGCCAGAGTTGCTGAGATTTACTGGTAAGTGTTATCGGTAGTTTCTCGAACTGTTATAGACCTCATATCGACACGACTTATCGAGCTACTGGGGTCTGACGTTTACCACCCCTAGGCGAGATATGCGACATATCGACGACGAGACCGGACTGTACGGGAGTGTTACTGTTTGGATTCACAGGAGAATGTACAGGCTTGCTTGTTGATCTTCTGAGCGCTCAATACCTGGGTGGCTGTTATGTTTAGCTGACCGCTTGCAGCTTGTGGGTGTTTGATATGATCATCACCTACCGCCGGCGTATTGGAGATTCTTTAGAGTCCTACATAGAGGTTTCTTGACTCAAGCAAAACGGAGTAGGAGCACATATGTGATATGTGCAGGACCGAGGATAATGCGGTATGTGATACCGTATTGGATTCTCGCGATATGAGATATCGGCCGGGTATATATGATATAGCCGGGTCATCGTATTAGTCGGTTATTTGTGAAATAGCCGGATTATCGGATCAAGTGTTGATTCGATAATTTAATGTATAATAATATATATGATATATTAAATAACATTAACTAATATTAGCTCATTAAAAGATTCATTTTCTCACGGGATAATACATTGATATATATGCGATATATGTTAATTGTATTATTTTCTATTGTTACAAAATATATTGTATATGTGATATATAATATTGTAACATGTTAGGGTTACAAATTTAACAATGGATTAGGGATTAAACTTGGTTAGGGTTTGGATTAGGGTTAGCTTTTGCATGAAGCTTCCATGAAGCTTCATGAAGCTTTGACTTTGTGTTTTGCTTGATATTTTGTGAAGATATTATGTTAACCCAATCCAAACCATTAACTCTAGTTAATTCTCTATAAGGGTTAACTCCTTCATGCTTAACCCTTGGTTAGATTTGTAACCACTACAATAATTCATTGTTCATCACAAAAGGATTAAGGTTTCATCTTCCTTCTTCTTCTTCCTTTGAGCAAAAAGCCTTCTAGTTCTTGCTTTGTGATGAAAGTGAGTGAGAAAAAGATTATAAATGAGAGAAAAAATCCTACTTCATCATTCTCATCTATCCTTGCCCTTTAGATGAGGGTGTTCACATCATTTCATGAGTGATAGCTTGTGTTAACGAAACTTCAAGGTAGATCATCTATGTTATCGAAGATCGGAAGCAAGGTTGCATCATTCACTTCGTGAACCCTCTCGAGAGTCCGGAACACGATGATCGCAGCGAAGGGACCTTAACACGGAGCTTAAGAAGTGAAGGACCGGATCTACAAAGGTTGTAATCCCTCTCACATAGTGTTAAAGAGTTTAACATGCTTGTTTTCGCTTAAACCCTAGTTTAAAGATCCGGCTTCGGGTTGTTCGTCACGGCTAAAATTTTAATCGGGCATGGTTGATGCATCGTAGACCCTTGTGCGTGTGCCTAGCAACCCTACAGGTTTACCGATCAAATGACATTCCCGGTCGGAGATATAAAGTAAGTACTGCATACTAACAAGTTTAAAATTTCGATCGACCAAATTTTCCCGAAGTGGGCCCCATGTACATCTGCTGTACAGTAACAAAATCTGGGCCCAAAAGAACTATACCAAAATCCATAATTTCCCAAGTTGAAGCTCTCTGGAAAACTTGGAGCACTGTTCCTTCAAAACGGCCGCGGTTCCGCGGTCAAACCCTAGGTTTGACCGCCGATCCGCGGTGTTAATGAGGGATCACGTGTCCAGTTTTTTCCAGAATTCTTAAAAAACCAAGCACGCTTTTCTGTGATATGCAAAATTATTTTTAGGCCCTTTTAAAAATCGACAGAAACTTGTGTGCTTGAAAATTGTGATTTCGGAAATTCCGTTCAATCGAACTTTTAAACGCGTTAGCACAAGTTAGTATAGCTTAATGGTGAGGCTACACTGTAAGTCCACGGTAGCACCCCGGCCGTCTAACAGACGCCAAATGCGGAACAAAAACTTTTTACAACTGGCGCTATCGCGTACTATAACCCGGATCTGCCATTAAAGCTAAACTAACAAACTACAAAGTGGGTAGAAGGGTTATACCGAACGATCCGAGTCTTTCGGTCTTCAACCATCATCCCACGCTTGTTGCGGCTGCTCCGATCTCTTGAATCTCCAATCTTCTCGTCCAGGTGGCACCACGTCGACGGATCTTTAAACGGGCTCCCGCCTCTGAACCGAGGCAACTCGGTCGTCAAGTTTGCTAAAAGAGATGACCAAGATAATGTAGAGAATGAGTAGAACACTTTGTCTTGTTACGTCCAAAGCCATGGACGAACGGTTAATGAAGTTGCCTTTTGGATCTAATGGAAATGAGAAATGAATCATATCTAATTTCTATGCACCAAAACTTATATCTTTTTTCCAAAATCTCAACCATATTCCTCTCAAGGAATGGCCGGCCATATATAAGCAATAGGGGGTCAGTGTAGGAGGAGGGATGGTGAGAATAAGATCAATGAAGAGGATGAGTCACTTAACACCTTGTATGAATGCATTTAATGAAAACTATGAATCATAACCCTTAGTCATCATATCATTAAATGAACATTTAAAGCACTAATGACTCACTAGCCTAGTCACCATCCTAGTCACCATCTAGAAGCTTCCACACTCATCTCAAGAAAAGATAAATCCGTATTTAACCGAATGTTAAATACAGCTGATAGAAAACAGGAAACTGGCAACTTCCAAAAGTGATCCTGAAACGAATTTCAGGATAACCCCGTAATGGTATAAACATATCCGCATTTGTATTACGACCGAACACAAATGCATCTGAGATAAAGATATTATATCTACACAGTATAATACTCGGATCCGGCTTAAACCAAAGCCGACCAGTATTATCTGCCCAAATAATGACACGTGCGAAAACGCACGTGCATTTTCCGAACCCTGCCATAAAACCATAGGGCTTCTACAACGTTTCGCCCGAACTTGGGAAAGTGTCTGTGGGGGACTCTAATGACTCATCAACACACTGGCACTGGGTATAACCACTAGCACGTCAGAGGTACGAGTAGTACGTAACGTTTTCCTATGTATTGATTGGAAGGGAAGCTGACGAGCGAACTCATCTCTAAACCCTACTGAGCCTAAAAGTGACAATATACATACAGTCCGGTCCGTTCGTCTATGAGTATCGCATATCTGGCTAGGGGCTGGTAACATCAGACACCCAAGAGCAGTATAAGTTGTGTCAGAGAGTGGCCCAGAACACCCTGAGATACTACTGGTGTACCTACCAGTAAATCTCCTGGCTCGGCCGAGGGCTTTGTGTAATGGCTCTCCTAGACACGGCGCGATCTCAACCCCAATACCGGGAGAGACGAATCCCCTGTCGATCCGCTCACTTGCCTCCATGTGGCTCGGGACTGTACCCAAATAAAACCTGTTTGCACAACTCCTTTGAGAGTGGTAGGGTAGTAATCTAAGCACAGTGGGAACTCACACGAGACAAATGACGATCTCAGGTCGATGAACTAACCTGTACACATGTCACCAGGGAACTGCTATCTGACGCTAGGTATAATACTAACTAGCAGGTTCCCGGCGAGTCCTGTCCGGTGTACTCATAACCCAATGAGCACCTGTATACATCTTAGGTGAACCAACTAACACCAATGGCTTGCGAGACAGGCCACTGCCCCTCGTCGGGGTCTCGACTATATACACTAGTCTACTCTGGAGTATCGATGCCCTGTCTCGAAACTCCCACGACTAGGGACACTTTAAGGATGTGCTTATAGACCCCAGCTCCCACGGATATGATCGCCATCATACAGCTGACAGTCAAGCAAGAATCCTATGGGCTTTATCATCATGCAATAGTGAACTAAAGCATGTATACGATGATAAAGACAAACCAGATTGCATGTTATCATCTCGAGCAAGACTGTCATATCGGTATAGGTCCTGCCTCAATCATTGCAATCACGTACCTGCGATCCAGTAATTGACTTTGAGGGAACTATATCCAACAATACGTGTATTTATGCACGGACAGTTTTTACTAGCTGACTTTAGTTTAAGCCAGATTCTAGTATTGGATTATTGGATTTTTACAGTCTCAGTATTTCCGTGTTTTCACGGATGGGAGGGGCATTCTCATAATTAGTCGAGAAGCTTCTAGAAGAAGGATGAGGTGGAGTGCTTAGGTGGAATTTGCATTAAATGGATTAGTGACTCATGGAGTGATTCATCCAAATGAATTAATGAAGCATTTTTTGCTTAATGGCTCATGAGGTGATTCATCCAAAGTGAATTAATGAAGCATGGTTGATATTATTATATGTTATTCATTTAGATAATTATCATGCTTCATATATTCACAAATGAGATATAATTCATTATCATTCTCACTTTCACATTCTCTCTCCTCAAGCTCTCTCTCTTCAAAGACCTAACCTTAATCCTCTCATGTGTTGAGATCCTGGGGTTAGCAAGAATAATAGATCCCTAATCCTCTAGGTTGCTTTGATTAGCACTCATAGCCACCTAGTTATCTCAAGTGAGAAGTTAAAACTTGGAGAAGGAGCTCTCGGGTGGATCTTCTATCATATTGAGGAGGCCGACGAGGAAGTGAACTACAACAACAAGAAGGACTTGAATCTTTAGGTATAATCATCTATCATAGTAGCTAATCACTTCTATATAGTTGTTAGCTAGGGCTTAGTAAAGATCCGTAAAGTTAGTCGATGTTAATTTAAACAAAATGATTGTTTTACCTATTCGGCCTCCCCTCATCTTGTGGGGTGTCTAACATCGACTTACATTCCACCCAGAAAAACTCTTGCCGAACTTTGGTGCCCACAACCAGACATTACTTCTTACAGTTCTTGCTTTGGTCGAACGTCGAACGATCCCTTCATGCTAAAAATTTCTTTAAAATATCGGATAGACGCATCTAGGACAAACAATTGGACTCCGCAATCCACTTTGTATCAACCGTTTCAACCTCTACAACCTTCTTACATTGATACCCCTTTTGAGAGTCCTATTGTAACTCCAAGACCTATGTCTATTGCTGAACGTATTGAACAATCTCGTAGCCAATCATTCAATCCTTTCACCACTGCAAGTTCTTTTGATCAACAATTCCATTCACCTTCTTATCATGATGTTAATCATCACGCTGTCCAACCATTCAATTCCTATCAATCCTACCCGACTTTTACACCTTCCCCAGACATTGCTTCTGAACAGCCTTTTGGGAGTTTTCAGTATCCAAACAACTTTGAATTTTTTACTGAAACCCCTTCACAACCCATGTTTAGTCTAGAATAGTCATTGTAAGACTTTCGGGTAGTGTCGTACCAACAGATGATGGATTTGAATGCGTCCATGGCCGCCCTCATACAACCTATTGACCCGGTAGCTAGTTTCCAACTATCTCCACATTTTCCAATGTATGATGAGACGGTAGGACAGATTGAGAATTTGAGTGGTGAGAGTGAGCTGTACACCCTTCCAAATCAAACCTACCCATCCGAAATTGAATCCCACAACTCCGTTTTTGAATGTCTATCATGTGTCCCTAATGAATTATCAAATGAAGATAGAATGTTTAATGAGTTGTGCGACTTTGTAGTGTTTGATTTACCCGATTGTGAAGGGACCTAGCCAAGTGAAACCAATCCCAAACCTTTTGACCTCTACACCTCCATCTTAGAACCAAAATTGATTGAAATCCATGCTTTTGATGAGGTGTCTGAGAAAATTGATTTTCACTTGATTAAGGATATTGACGCTGGGAATATTTTTTATGATGAACTCACAGTTTTGGATGAGTTTTTCTCTCCAATTCATCATCTTGAGTCATTAACTGTTTTTCCCAAACTTCATATGCGTCTTGATTTTGATGAGAATTGCATGGATAAGCTGAATTTTGAGGAGATTTTTGAGGATAGGTTTAAGGATGAACTAGTTTTAATTGATGAGTCGGATTTTCCAATTCATCCTATCCTTTTCATTGACTGTGTACAACCTCCTAAACCTGTAACCGATAAGCTTCCTCAATCACTCCCCTCCATCTTTTCCATCGTTCCGACCTCACAAAAAATCGTATCACTTTCATTTACTATGTCTGGTTTACCAAGTTTGGCGTACCCATCTTTTCTCACGAATCTTGAGAGATTTGACCCCATTGCTCGATGGGTTGATAGATTAGCACAATCGCTATTTACACATCGGTCATCACATATTGTGCTAATCTATTCACTCCATTTCCACCCTCAAGTTCGTATTCCGTTTCTTTTTTCCTTCCGCCATTCTTCTCCTCATATACCGGGACCGCATACGGTCTCGCGTATTCTCCATTTCTTTCCTCTCCACATTATTTCACCAACCGGCATACTATCACGATAGAATTTTTGAATGGTTGGTGCTAACTTTTGACCTGTGTAAGGCCTTGTATAGATGAATACTGTTCTCTTCCCCCCTAATCCTGAACTTCAACGCTTAACAGTGGAAACACTGTTTCACTAAGTTTGGGGGGGCTCTTTTTGTGTATATATTTTTTCGGTTTTCTTTTTGTTTTTGTATAAAATTTTCTTTAGCGAGCGCCGATAATTTTGACCCTCTTGGTGTAGCCTGACAATGAGGGCACTGTCAAGTTTAAGTTTGGGGGTGTGCTAGGTAAGCTTTCTTCCTTCGCATTCATTTGTATATTCTGCATTTGCATACCTTATAAAAACCCATAAAAACTGAAAATTTTTACAAAAATATAAAAACTTTATCGTCAACTTAGCTTATAGGGTAACTTAGATTTTTATTCCGAAAGTTTAGTTGATATGTTAGAAATAACAAAATCATAGGCTTAGAAATTGAAAACCCTAAAAATAACCCTCCTTCTATTTAACCTTGGTAATTATACGTCCTTACAGTTTTTTTTATAGAAGTAGGTAATCTTGAGTTCAGTTAAGTCGAGATGAAGGGAAAGTATTGAAGCTTTGCTGAAGGATAAGTCTGAAAAATAGTTTTTATTCTTAAGTCCAAACTTAGAATGTATATACCCTACAAACTGCACATACACGCACCTTGAAACTTGGGATAGTAGAGGATACCTAGAAATACTCTTGCCTGAAAACCTAGTATGAAAGAAAAAACGATATTTAAAGCTAAACACCAAAAGAGCATATTGAAAAATCTATCCGGTCTTGAAAAAGAAAAATAAAGAAAAGAAAAATAAATAAATAAAGTTAAGACCTGGAAACTGCTATTTACACTTTAAGCTAACACATTCAGTAATCGGTCGTTAGTGCCTCAAGAAGCATTAATAGTTGCATGAAAGGTGTGTGAGCATCACCGTCCATCATTAATAAAAGGAAGTAGTATTAGGTATTAGGGCAAGGGTACTATAGCTCCAATTGAATTCTTAAGCGTAGGGGTGAAATTTTACACACACGTAGGGGTATATAATCAATGTTTGGAGGAAAGATTGAAATAAAGAATAAGACTTGTGTTTTCCGTAAAGTTGATAAAAAATCCATGATTGGAGACCACACTTTAGAAGGAAAACTCAGGAGAGACCGAGATCTTTTTAAACTGTAAAACGTATAGGATCTGGAGTTGAATAAATAGGAGGTATGAAACATAAGTGTGGGATATTTCTAACTTAGGATAATAGAATTTCTAACGTAGATACTAAACTATAGGAGTAGAATCGACGTTAACTTATGAAACTAGCTTGACGGGATTTTGTGGGTGTAATCCACTGAAAACTCTCAGGAGACAACACTCCTCCTACTAGGGACACTTAGAGGTTTAACGGCTTGTTGCACGAGCTCAGTGCAATCGCGTTCCCTACGAAAGTGAGGCTAGGATTTTGTTTTGCCCGGGACAAGTAAAAGATAAGTTTGGGCGTATTTGTTCATATTAGAAAACTGCATTTTAATGCCGCTCATTCTTTATCTATTTTGTTATTTATCGGTACTATTAACCGGTGTCTACTCAGTAATACAGATTACAGGTATCCGTGACAAAATACTGGAAATACACTTAAAATCACAGATATATCATTTGTAAGCCGACACTGCAACCAGAACTGGAAACCGACCGATTCTTCATAAGTTTCTTTGTGCAACATGCTTGTGTACACACTTTTTATCTAAATGGACCAACACAATACAAGTGTGTACACAAGACTTTTTTGGCATAGACTAGTGAGGGGTTGCCTAAGGCATACAAGTGGGCATGAGTGTGATGTGCATTTAATGCATAAAGTTGTGATGTGATTTGTATCATCAAAGTTTCCCTCCAAACCCTGAGTGCAGACCACGTTAAAACAGAGAAAACTAGCAGCACCAAAGTGATATTGGGGACAAGAAAAGACCACACACCAAGTACGAGCCCAGGAGCTCGGATTTCAACCGAGCACATGCATGCCAAATCCGGCCTGGCCGGCCCCATCTCCTCCAATGGGCCTCATTCATCTGTAGTGCCTCCCTTGCTGCTGTTAGTTGTATGTATGCCCTAGAGGCCAGTATTGTACAGATGATGTATATTATATTGGATGCTTGGACATATATAGAGCGGACTTTCTTGCTCGACATGATAGTATGCTATCCGGTTGCTCTTTATCTTAACATGTATACTTGTCTCTTGATACTGTCTTATAGTTACATGTTGATAAAGCCCTTAGGATGTGTACTTGACTACCTGGACTATGATGCAGATCATACTAGTGGGGGCATGGTAGTCCATAAGTACATCCTTCAAGGTCCCTAGTCGTGGGTGTATCGAGACGGGGCATCGATATACCAGAGTAGACTAGCGTATAGCTTCTCGACCCATATAGATGGGCGATGGATGATCCCATATCCATTGGTGTTTGACATCAGAGATGATATACGGGTGCACAGTGGAGACTGGGTACACTGGACGGACTCGCCGAGAACTCCCAGATGGTATTTGTTAGTTGTATGTATGCCCTAGAGGCCAGTATTGTACAGATGATGTATATTATATTGGATGCTTGGACATATATAGAGATGACTTTCTTGCTCGATATGATAGTATGCTATCTGGTTACTCTTTATCTTAACATGTACACTTGTCTCTTTAAACTGTCTTATAGTTACATGTTGATAAAGCCCTTAGGATGTGTACTTGACTACCTGGACTATGATGCAGATCATACTAGTGGGGACATGGTAGTCCACAAGTACATCCTTCAAGGTCCCTAGTCGTGGGTGTATCGAGACAGGGCATCGATATACCAGTGTAGACTAGCGTATACGCTTCTCGACCCATGAGATGGGCGATGGATGATCCCATATCCATTGGTGTTTGACATCAGAGATGGTATGCGGGTGCTCAGTGGAGACTGGGTACACTGGACGGACTCGCCGAGAACTCCCAGATGGTATTATACCTCACGTCAGATGGCAGTTCTCAGGTGACACTTGTACAGGTTAGTCTGTAGACCCGAGATCGTCATAGAGTCTTGTGTGATTCCCACTGTGCTTTGATCTCCACCTTACCACGTCCATGAGGGCGTGCAAAACGGTGTTCTTTGGGTACAGTCCCGAGTCACATGGAGGCAATGAGTGATTGGAGGGGTTTCGTCTCTCCCGGTATTGGGGGTTGATGTTGCGCTGTGCTCGATTGGCTGTAACAGGGAAGTCCCTGGCCAGGGCTGATCAGAGATTTGCTGGTAAGTGTTACCAGTAGTTTCTCGACCCGTTATGAGCCTAATATCGGCACGACTTATCGGTTATTGGGGTCTGACGTTTACCACCCCTAGACTTGATATGCGACATATCAGACGAACAGACCGGACTGTACGGTAAGTGTTACTGGTTGGATTCACAGGAGTGTGAGCGGACTAGCTCGTCGATCTTCTGATCGCTCAATACCCGGATGGCCATTACGTTTAGCAGACCGCTTGCGGCTTTTGGGTGCTTGATATGATCATCATCTGCTACCGGCGTATTGACGAGTCTTTAGAGTCCTACACAAAGGTTTCCTGGCTCAAGCGAAACGAAATAGGAGCGCATATGAGATATGTGAAGGACCGAGAATAATGCGTGTATGTGATACCGTATTCCATTCTCGCGATGAATATATCGATTGGTTATATTCGATATAACCTAGTTATCGAATCATTGATTCGATAAATCGATACATTGTATACTAGTCGGTTATGTGCGACATGACCGGATCATTGAATCAAGTGTTGATTTAATGATTTAATGTATAATTATATATTTGATATATTATTTTGCATTAACTAGTATTGGTTCTCTTTAAATGGATTTTCTCACTTGATGTGCAAGTTGTATATGTGATATACTTTTGTGCACATCTTTGTATCATGTTTGATGATGCTTGCTCCTTTGGTTAAGTGTAAAGAATTAAACCTAGGTTAAGAAAGTGATTAGGGTTTTTATTATCCATTCTTTTATTTATTGATTTTGAAAAAAAGAATGGGATAAGAATACAAAATGGTTGCTTTCATTCTTGAACCTTTGTGAAGCTTCATGAAGCTTTGACCAAAGTGACCAATTTGTCTTCATGCTTAACCCTAACCACTCTTCTAACCTTGGTCAATTCTCTACACCTAACCATGGTTCCTATTATGATAAGTATTCATTTCTTTTTCATTTTTGATGGACTTATCATAATATTTCCTTCTTCTTGATCTTCTTTTTCAAGAAAGAAAGCTTGATGCCATCAATGGCAACTTGAGTTCTAAAGTGAGAAATCCAATTCTAAAGTGAACCCACCTCCTATTTCTTCACCCTCTACCTCTTTCCAAGTTGTTTTGGGTGTTTTCTTCACAAGTTTCACAAATTTGTGAAGTCGGAGCTTGAACTTGTGATGCCTCGACGTAGATCATCTTCGGCACGAAGCCGACGACCTAGTCCGCCCATTTCTCCGATCAAGCCGACGATTGTGTCTGGGATTCCAGATGGACAACGAGAGGACGCCTACGTGGAGCCAAGGAAGTGGATATCCGGATCTACAAAGGTTGTAGCTTCTTATCTTTAGTTAAGTTGTTAACTAGATTCGTATTTCGCCTAAACTTCTAGTCAACGATCCGTATTAGGGTTTCTCGGCACCCGTAAAATTTGAAATTGGCATGGTTGATGCCTTGTGAGACCTCTTGAGAGTGCCTAGGAACCCTACAGTATTATACCTCACGTCAGATAGCAGTTCTCTGGTGACACTTGTGCAGGTTAGTCTGTAGACCCGAGATCGTCATAGAGTCTTGTGTGATTCCTACTGTGCTTTGATTTCCACCTTACCACGTCCATGAGGGCGTGCAAAATGGTGGTTTTTTGGTACAGTCCCGAGTCACATGGAGGCAATGAGCGATAGGAGGGGTTTCATCTCTCCCGGTATAGGGGGTTGATGTTGCGCTGTGCTCGATTGGCCATAACAGGGAAGTCCCTGGCCAGGGCTGATATAGAGATTTACTGGTAAGTGTTACCAGTAGTTTCTCGACCCGTTATGAGCCTCATATCGGCACGACTTATCGGTTATTGGGGTCTGACGTTTACCACCCCTTGACTTGATATGCGACATATCAGACGAGGTGACCGGACTGTACAGGAAGTGTCACCGGCAGGCTTTTACAGGAGTTGGAGCGGGCTTGCTTGCTGATCTTCTGATCGCTCAATACCCGGGTGGCCGTTACGTCCAGCTAGTACCGCTGACGGCTTCTGGGTGATTGATGTGATCATCACCTACTGTCGGCGTTTTGACGAGTCTTTAGAGTCCTACACAGAGGTTTTACTGGCTCAGGCAAAACGAAATAGGAGGGCATATGTGATATGTGCGGGACCGAGAATGATGCGTGTATGTGATACCGTATTCTATTCTCATGACTTTTTGTATCGCGAGGTTATATGTGATATAGCCAGGTTATCGAATCAAGTGTTGATTCGATAAGTGGATACATTGGATGTTAGTCGGTTATATGCGATATGACCGGATTATTAAGTCAACTGTTGATCTAATAATTTAGTGTATAATTGTATATTAGATATACTAATTTACATTAACTAACATATGTTCACTTATGGATTTTTCTCACAAGTGCACAACTTTAATATATATGTGATATATATTAAAAATAGTTTTCTTTTTGTATCATGGTTATTGATACATCATTCATGGGTGTATGAGACTTACACCATGCTATTTATTATGTTAGTACATCTCTTAAGCTACCTAGATTAGCGAACTAGATACTTTAGTTGCCTCGGTTTAGAGGTTGGAACTTGAATCAAAGACTCTTGGGTAGATCGCCTTTGACATAAGGAGACCGACGATCAAGCATGATCCGGACCTTCGAGGAGCTCAAGGAGAGGAGACGAAGACACAAAGGACAAGTATCTAGGAGGTATAAAATGTTAGGGATATGTATGCCCTATAGGCCTTTATTATACATTGATGAATATTATAGTGGATGCTTGGACATATATATGGAGGAATTTCTTGCTAGACATGATAGTATGCTATCTGGTTACCTTTATCTTAACAGGTTCACTGGTATTATTATACTGTCTCTCATATACATGTTGATAAAAGCCTTAAGGTATAGACTTGACTACCAGGACTATGATGCGGATCATACTACTGGGACCTGGGTAGTCCACAACCACATCCTTTAATTGTTCCTAGTCAAGGGTATATGTAACATTTCAAAAAAATAGAATATTATTTTTGGGAATTTTCATAATTTAATATTAATTTTTAATGAGTATTTTAATAGTCGGTATAATTAAATACCGATAAATGGTGAAAATTCTGGAGAAAATTAAAGAAATTCTAAAATAGCTTATTTTGTGGAAATATGTAATTTTACAGTTTTTATGATGGATTATATGTTATTTTGGTGTTAATCGCGATTAACAATCGCTAAGTGAATTTTTGGCTTTTTGTGCAAAGATGTGCACATAACATTTCTACACTTGTTACACTTGTTTCTTGTTTTGGTCATGGTAGCCTAGGGTTGGACCATGCTTAGATGACCATGGTGGGTTGAACCAATTTGTTAGGTTAGTAGGGTTACTTAAGGGTTGTTAGCTTGTGTTAGGGTGATTGGGGTTAGGTGGACTTGTGTAGGAGAGAGTGTGAGCCATGATGGCTTGTGGGTGTTAGCATGTTTCAAGAATGAGAGAGAGGTGGCTAGAATGTGCCATGACCCATATCATTCCATAATCCCTTGTGTTCTTCTACCCCCTCTCACACATCAGCCCCCAAATGCAACAACTTCAGCCCATAGCAACACTTCAGCTGCTACATCAGCCAACACCAGCAGCTGAAGAAATATTTCAGCAGCCCTACACCAGCCCCTAGCACCATAGCCTACATCTACACACTCCGATCAACACT
The DNA here is from genome assembly GCA_030015575.1 of Agapanthus africanus. Lineage (NCBI taxonomy): Eukaryota > Viridiplantae > Streptophyta > Magnoliopsida > Asparagales > Amaryllidaceae > Agapanthus > Agapanthus africanus. Next base: position 362,765,336 of record JASDDO010000001.1, on the reverse strand, counting down.
TTTCAGCCCCCATATCAACCCATCAGCACACTTCAGCCCCTCCATCAACACCTTTCAGCCACATCTGCTGCAATAGCAGCTGATGTAACAGCTTCAGCCACCCTTTTCATCACTTCAGCCCCCTTTTATCACCACATTAGCCCCCATATCAACTCATCCTTATGCTGGAACCATACATCAGCAGCAGCCCCTTCAACTCAACACCAATAAAACAGTCTCAGCACATTTTCAGCCACATTTTCTATCAGCCACAGCAGCAGCAACCTTATTCCAACCAACACCTCACAACACCATCATCATACTACAACCCCACACCCTCATCATACCACAACTCAACCCCCACAACAAAACCACAGCCCCAACTGCTGCTACATCAACAAAGGAAAAGCAAAAGAGAAGTTGCAACCAGCAGATGCAGCATCAGCAACTGCAACCTGACAGGAGATCAGCCTCAGGCAGGAACTTCAGCAGCAACCACCCCTCTTCCTTCCATCATCTTCCCTTCTCCTTCGTTCTAGGATTCCTTGAGGTATAATCTCACAACCCAACTCGGTTCTTGCTCATTTTTGGTTATTTAGCTGAAAGTTACTGTTATATTTGTAGTCTAGTGCTAGTTTAGGGATTTTGAGTGAGAAGTGGCCAAGTGTTGGTTTTAAGGATTAGGGTAACCTTATTAGGTGTTTTTTAGACCATTGTAACCAATATTACCCCAGATTCCTAGTATTTATAAGAGTTATTCGACTTGGCGTATTTTAGCGATTTGTCGACTTTCTAGCCTTTCTGGAAACTGCTACAACCCGAGAGACCCTAAAATGGAATTGACTTGGCAGTGAGATGTACAGGCTAGTAGAAACCAACACCCAAAGCCCCAGACCCTGGACCCAAACCCCGGCCGCAGATAAATTCTATCTGGCCGCAATTTGCGGCCAGAGCAGTAGGAAACCCCCTCGTTTTGCGTACACAGCCCCATTTCATGTAAACTTGACCCCCTGTACGTCTAGTTTTGACTGTTTCCAGTTAGAGTAAAATCTGTGTTGTTTTTTCCATGAGTTGGCGTATGATTACGACCTGTTTTCCGTATGGATTTTGATATTCGATGATTCGTATCTGTCGGGTGGCGTTCGAACGCCAACGACCAGTGAGCTTGGGCTGTGTTTCCACGCGAGGTCACATGTTTTTACCTATGGGCGTAGCGTGCACCATTTTGGTTTCCGATGTGATTTTCATGTGTTTTAGCATGTGATATTCTTGTAGGTACTCACGTGACATCGAGGCGTTGGAGATGCAAACAGCGACATCGGCACCGGCACATATAACAAGGTGAGTAGATTTATATCTACGGGGAGAAGTCGGGTGGATGGCGTATAGCACCCCCGCAGTCCGTGGTGATGTATACGGATGCGTATACATACCAATAATGATTATATATGTTGTTTTGGAAATTATTGATGTTTAGAATGGATAATTGGTGGACTTGGATGATTTAGTGTCGCGAAACCCTAGGTAGTGGGTACACTACACATACATATACACACATACATGGACATGCATACATACTTGCATACATCCTTACTTCATATGTGCATAGAGGGGATTCCTTATAGATATGTGTTCACATAGGTATGGGACTACGTGTTCACATACAGACTTGAGGTTGAAACATGGGATTGAGATGAGTCGATAAGTTTCATCTGAGGTTATGATATCGGTGATAGGATAAATTCATAATTAAGATACGTCTTGATGGTTTAGAGGATTTTGGGAATAATGATGCCATAGGAATGATGACATAAATATATAATGATCGACACGTGATTATGTTATGAGATATGATATGATATGATATGACAAGATATTTATGATAGGCCGCCTTGGGCGTTATTTACCCTTGAGATGATTTGGGCTGATGATATCGTTTTTGCTAGAGGCTGTAAATCAGAAGCTGGATTATGATTATTGATGATTTATGATGATAATATCGATTTATACTAAACTGTCGATCAGTAGTCAGATCTTGATCATAGTAATGATTTTGGCATTGTACTAGACATAGGTCAGTACCCAGATAATGATATTTGATAAAAAGAATACCAGATGAATGATATGACGAATGTGATATTGACCCGTACCCAAATTTGGGGATGCCGTACGACGGATTACGTACGAGCTATAAATTGATGTTTGATCCGCACTCTTGATTTGAGAATAACTGATTATAGAGATATGTTATCGGATATGATATTATCGAGGCGGGATCACCGACTATATATATATGTATATATATATACCGACTCAGAGGTTAGGCGGTTTCCCTTACCTACTGTTAGCTTTAGCTCAGCCTTGTAGTGGTGTAGCTATATGACTTTTATGACCTTAGATGCAGTTTAGCGATCATGGTGTTCAGTATTTCATCTCCCGCATATTATTATTGTTGCTCTGCATCGCATACTGTTGTGATTCATATTTTATTATTGATATCCTGCTGTTAGGACACCAGCACCATTACCGATGATGCGTATGTACCACGTACACTTATTTGCCGGCTCACACACATCTTCATCGGTAATTGCCATGTCACGAACACTTAGAAAATATTATTGCTTGATTTAGCTTGCTAGCTAGTAGTGACATGATAGTAGTATGCTTGCCTTATATGTTAGCTTGACATTGTAGCTATCACTTGTCACTTCATGCATACTGTTATTCATTATATGCTGCATTCATGGATTCTCATGCTTATATTCATGATTTCACATGCTATTGATGATTTGGATTCGGGTTTCCATGAGATTTTCTGGATTTGGTGGAAAACCGCAAAACAAATATATAAACTGCTTTCTCTTTTTTAATAAAAATGCGGTTTTTCCATGATGTATGAGTCGTCCACCATGAGTTTTGCTGATGGATTTCGAGACCCGATTCGAGGAGGTGGATGAACCGTTTCGGGTACATGGTGGGCCCGGTGCGGTACCCGGGGCAAGAAGATCGCAGGAGATGGCGTTGGGCCTGGCAGGGGAGCACGACCGACCGGTGATATTACTCGACACGTCGGATATCCGGAGGATACCGTCGTAGTCATGAGACAGATGGTAGGGGCCGATCTGGACTGACGGCGCCCTAGATATTACGATTTAGACATTGAGATTTGAGATATTGAGGTACATAGATTGTGATACAGAGATATCGAGATATCGAGATTTATGTTTTGTGCCGATGCTAGGCACTGTTTTATGCTGATTTCATTATGATACCTCATTTTAAAAATACAGAAATCTTACAAAGTTACAAAAGCAGTTTTCTTCAGTACATGCATTCTGTTTCATGCATTCATACATCATTCATATGATATATTGTCACCTGATGCACTGACACAGGCATGTGGGTTTACACTTGGGTTAGATATTTACCCCAGACATGTTCATAGATTGCTGGTTACATATTTGAGGATTACATATTATGATCGTATGACCTAGGATCGCGTCATACATGCGATTTTCTGTTCGTAGATCTTTTTCTACTCACGAGTTGGCAACTCACCCCCGTTGTGCCCCAGTTTCTTGCATGTGTTGCCGTACAGGTTGCATTACGGCCTTGCGGGCACTGTTTCTTTCAGGTGACTTGCTAGTAGGTGGATTATTTGTATCGTACCTAACATTATACATTGTATATTATATTTCAGTTGTATCTCGAATTTCCATCAACCAAAACTGTACTTATTTGAGATAGAGACCAGTGATGTTTATTCTTTCGACCTTAGAGTCGCACGTTATTTTCTGTGGATTTCTTGTTGTTGGAGTTTTCTTTCTGTTGTGATCCTCGCCTTTAGGCGTTGTATATTATGTTGCATACTGGTTGATTTGATATGGTTTTCCCACTCTCTACTACTTTTCTTGGTTTGGATTTCTGGGTTCGGCTTACTTAGAGTACGTACGCCTCGAGACGTTCGTAGTCTAAGTGCCGGTCATGTTCTGTACTTTTGGGTCGTGACAAAGTTGGTATCTGAGCGTTAGGTTTTACCTTCGGAGTGTAGGATGACCCTTGGTTGATGGAATAGGTGACTAAAGTAGAGTGATATACCGTTGGTATGTTCCGCGGCATATTTACGACACGCCACTCCACTTAAGAAGCCTTAGGATGTACATTTCTTTGTTCAGTATCATATTCCTTCCTGATCTAGCCTCATCGGTACCAGTTATGGTTTTGCTGCCACGATTACGGGCAGGGAGAGCTACGACTAAAGTTGCGGTCAGCATGAGCTCGTCACGAATGAGGACTGACCAGTGCGTGATTCCGGCGACACACGACTGTAGAGATGTGTCTTTTTACTGTGTTTTCGCGCCACGAGCATTGGATGGATCGCTGAATGAGATTACTCAGACGTGCAGATCAGCACCAGAGGATTGAGCCACTGACAGAGGCCGCCCAGATTTTGATGACCGGTGGTGTATTGCTTACTCATGATGATTGAGGCACTGTCCAGCATGCAGACGAGTGAACCAGTTCTTGCTGCGAATGATGAGATATCGCCCCAGATGATTGGAGCTATGGCAGTACGATATCATACTAAGAGATTATAGAAGATCACTAGTCACCGAGGATGAATGACTAGGACATGTGGTTTATTCGCTACCCCGATGCGAGTTCATCAGATAGATTGATTCCAGCTAGAGACGACTTCACGCGGAGACGTTGAGAATCGACAGAGACGATCGAATGTCAGTAACCTATTAATCCAAGTTTAAAGTATTCGGAAAGACATGCAGGCAATTCTATGGTCCCTCTAGAAGAATGAAACCCTAACTCGACCTAATGACCGTATGAAAGACTTTGAATCTTAGGGTTTACGGCAGTTTTGCGGCGCCATTAGTGAGGCTTGGGTTTGCCCTTCTACGGCTGGACCACCGATGCTGAGGTATGTACTCGATACTATTATACTGTACCCAAGATGTTGAGCTCTTGGGGGATTATGAGGTTTTGACGACGCGACCGGATGGCTCGACTTAATTCGGATGCTAGGGCGTGAGATGCATTTCTTGGGAGACTCCAGATATGAGAATAGCTGTTTGAGCTCAATCCATCCAGCCACGACGAGACGAGTCCGAAGCAGTCGACATTAGAGAAAAGTGGAGTAAGAGATTCGTACGAGGTCTTGTTGTGACGACGTTCTACTCCGCCAACATCAGAGATGCGATGCGCATGCCGAGGCAAAATACTGGATATACCTTACAGGAAGAGTCGCGATGAGTATGCAGCCGCTCCGGAGCAAGAAACAGATATAGTAAAGGACGATGATTTCCGGACAGTTAGGCTGAGACAAGATTTGGAAGAGACCTTGAGCAGGATTCCTTGCAGAACACTACTGCTATGATAATTTCACACAGGATCGGATGTGTCACGTGCATTCAGAGAGCCAGAGGCCGACGCCAGTGACATGCTGTTTTACGAGTGGTCGCGATGATTGACCGAGAGATGACCAGAGGAGTGCCGGAACGGGATCGTCCCCGTTAGCATGTCTGACAGGGCCGATAAGCCGATAGATCGTAAGATTGGTAATCCATAGAGAAGGCTTGGACCCAGGACTGGTCATGTTATGCACACCAGCAGGCCAGAGTTCAGGATCGTCGACGAGACATGCTATGAGTGAGCACGACAGTTGGCCAGAGATTCGTGGAGGATGCGCTTGAGCGGAACTATTCCGCCATACTTGATTTCGGTGTTTTGACGATTTATTCGCATGATTTGATTTTGATGATTGAGGATTTACGATTGTTGCACCGTTGTTGCATTTGATATTGTTTTTGTGCCTTGGTTTTCTCATGTCATGATTTTATGGGTTAGACATTTGAGTTGATTTTGTGCGTATGCACGCACATGATTTGGTTTTTGCACTCGGTATAGTTCACATATGCTTGCAGTGCAGTAACATGTATTTTGTGCACTTGGATGCACTGGATTTCGATTCGATGGTGATGCTCGATATTTGTTTTGTGCACTTATGCACTGACTAGATTTGGCGCGTGTTTGGCACTTGATATTGAATTTCATGATTTCATGCATGATGGATGCACCGGATTTGGATTTGTAGAGCATGTTGGGCGCATGTTCTGAGACGAGATTTGGTGCACCCCAGATGCACTAAATCTGGATTTTTTTCATGTATGTCAGATGCACCTGATTTTGCGGTCAGGCACACATGTTGCCTATGACCGATGTTGCGTGCACACCCGTTGCACCATGATGTCATTTTTGTGCACCTGCTTGGCACACATGGATTTTGATTTCCGTGCGCACCGGACGCACAGGGTTTTCATATGCACTTTAGGATTGATTTCTATGGAGCAGTACGTTTTGATGATATTTGCTATGTGTTTTCGTATTGAGCAAGACTGGTCAGAGGACAGTGCCTGGATATATTGCATGCACCGATAGATTTCAAGGGATTTCCAAAAGCGAGCTATAGTCTTATTATTTACATACGTGTCTGATATGACACGAAACGTTTAAAACGAGGAAAACCCTTCTAAATTATTTTCAAAACGGAGGATCGTGCATATTAAACAAAAGATACATACATATATGGCTATTTTCTTATAGAGACGTCCGCCACGGTGCAGTGTTAGGCGCATTGTACATCGACTTTAAAGAATTTGGGCATGCATTTCCTTCATATATTTTTATGCATAGTTCCGATTTCTAGCCTATTGGTTTTTGCCTTGGATTTGGCATTCGTGTTTTCACCTTGACTCCGATGAATGCGAGACGCTTGACGGAGTTTTGTTTTCGAGTTATCTGCTCGTTACTCAAGCGCATGTATTGCGCTATGATGCCTTTTGATGATTTCGGAGCCCCGTTGGTTGGACATTTTATTGAAATGTTTTAGAATTTAGGGGTTTAAATTTAAATTCGGGGACCGAATTTCTTAAGGGGGGAAGACTTTAACATTTCAAAAAAATAGAATATTATTTTTGTGAATTTTCATAATTTAATATTAATTTTTAATGAGTATTTTAATAGTCGGTATAATTAAATACCGATAAATGGTGAAAATTCTGGAGAAAATTAAAGAAATTCTAAAATAGCTTATTTTTTGAAAATATGTTATTTTACAGTTTTTATGATGGATTATATGTTATTTTGGTGTTAATCGCGATTAACAATCGCTAAGTGGATTTTTGGCTTTTTGTGCAAAGATGTGCACATAACATTTCTATACTTGTTACACTTGTTTCTTGTTTTGGTCATGGTAGCCTAGGGTTGGACCATGCTTAGATGACCATGGTGGGTTGAACCAATTGGTTAGGTTAGAGGGGTTACTTAAGGGTTGTTATCTTGTGTTAGGGTGATTGGGGTTAGGCGGACTTGTGTAGGAGAGAGTGTGAGCCATGATGGCATGTGGGTGCTAGGATGTTTCAAGAGTGAGAGAGAGGTGGCTAGAATGTGCCATGACCCATATCATTCCATAATCCCTTGTGTTCTTCTACCCCCACTCACACATCAGCCCCCAAATGCAACAACTTCAGCCCATAGCAAAACTTCAGCAGCTACATCAGCCAATACCAGCAGCTGAAGCAATATTTCAGCAGCCCTACACCAGCCCCTAGCACCATAGCCCACATCTACACACTCCCATCAACACTTTTCAGCCCCCATATAGACTCATCAGCACACTTCAGCCCCTCCATCAACACCTTTCAGCCACATCTGCTGCAATAACAGCTGATGTAACAGCTTCAGCCCCCTTTTATCACCATATTAGCCCCCATATCAACTCATCCTTATGATGGAACCATACATCAGCAGCAGCCCCTTCAACTCAACACCAATAAAACAGTCTCAGCACATTTTCAACCACATTTTCTATCAGCCACAGCAGCAGCAACCTTATTCCAACCAACACCCCACAACACCATCATCATACTACAACCCCACACCCTCATCATACCACAACTCAACCCCCACAACAAAACCACAGCCCCAACTGCTGCTACATCAGCAAAGGAAAAGCAAAAGAGAAGTTGCAAGCAGCAGATGCAGCATCAGCACCTGCAACCTGACAGGAGATCAGCCTCAGGCAGGAACTTCAGCAGCAACCACCCCTCTTCCTTCCATCATCTTCCCTTCTCCTTTGTTCTAGGATTCCTTGACGTATAATCTCACAACCCAACTCCGTTCTTGCTCAGTTTTGGTTATTTAGCTGAAAGTTACTGTTATATTTGTAGTCTAGTGCTAGTTTAGGGATTTTGAGTGAGAAGTAGCCAAGAGTTGGTTTTAATGATTAGGGTAACCTTATTAGGTGTTTTTGAGACCATTGTAACCAATATTACCCCAGATTCCTAGTATTTACCAGAGTTATTCGACTTGGCGTATTTTAGCAATTTGTCGACTTTCTAGCCTTTCTGGAAACTGCTACAACCCGAGGGACCCTAAAATGAAATTGACTTGGCAGTGAGATGTACAGGCTAGTAGAAACCAACACCCAAAGCCCCAGACCCTGGACCCAAACCCCGGCCGCAGATAAATTCCATCTAGCCGCAATTTGCGGCCAGAGCAGTAGGAAACCCCTTCGTTTTGCGTACACAGCCCCATTTCATGTAAACTTGACCCCCTGTACGTCTAGTTTTGACTGTTTCCAGTTAGGGTAAAATTTGGGTTGTTTTTTTTCATGAGGTGGCGTATGATTACGACCTGTTTTCTGTATGGATTTTGATATTCGATGATTCGTATCTGTCGGGTGGCGTTCGAACGCCAACGACCAGTGAGCTTGGGCTGTGTTTCCACGCGAGGTCACAGGTTTTTACCTATGGGCGTAGCGTGCACCATTTTGGTTTCCGATGTGATTTTCATGTGTTTTAGCATGTGATATTCTTGTAGGTACTCACGTGACGTCGAGGCGTTGGAGATGCAAACGGCGACATCGGCACCGGCACACATAACAAGGTGAGTAGATTTATATCTACGGGGAGAAGTCGGGTGGATGGCGTATAGCACCCCCGCAGTCCGTGGTGATGTATACGGATGCATATACACACCAATAATGATTATATAAGTTGTTTTGGAAATTATTGATGTTTAGAATGGATAATTGGTGGACTTGGATGATTTAGTGTCGCGAAACCCTAGGTAGTGGGTACACTACACATACATATACACACATACATGGACACGCATACATACTTGCATACATCCTTACTTCATATGTGCATAGAGGGGATTCCTTATAGATATGTGTTCATATAGGTATGGGACTACGTGTTCACATACAGACTTGAGGATGAAACATGGGATTGAGATGAGTCGATAAGTTTGATCTGAGGTTATGATATCGGTGATAGGATAAATTCATAATTAAGATACGTCTTGATGCTTTAGAGGATTTTGGGAATAATGATGCCATAGGAATGATGACATAAATATATAATGATCGACACGTGATTATGTTATGAGATATGATGTGATATGATATGACAAGATATTTATGATAGGCCGCCTTGGGCGTTGTTTACCCCTTGAGATGATTTGGGCTGATGATATCGTTTTTGCTAGAGGCTGTAAATCAGAAGCTGGATTATGATTATTGATGATTTATGATGATAATATCGATTTATACTAAACTGTCGATCAGTAGTCAGATCTTGATCATAGTAATGATTTTGGCATTGTACTAGACATAGGTCAGTACCCAGATAATGATATTTGATAAAGAGAATACCAGATGAATGATATGACGAATGTGATATTGACCCGTACCCAGATTTGGGGATGCCATACGACGGACTACGTACGAGCTATAAATTGATGTTTGATCCGCACTCTTGATTTGTGAATAACTGATTATAGAGATATGTTATCGGATATGATATGATCGAGACGGGATCACCGACTATATATAAATATATGTATATATATTTACCGACTCAGAGGTTAAGCGGTTTCCCTTACCTACTGTTAGCTTTAGCTCAGCCTTGTAGTGGTGTAGCTATATGACTTTATGACCTTAGATGCAGTTTAGCGATCATGGTGTTCAGTATTTCAGCTCCCGCATATTATTATTGTTGCTCTGTATCGCATACTGTTGTGATTCATATTTTATTATTGATATCCTGCTGTTAGGACACCAGCACCATTACCGATGATGCGTATGTACCACGTACACTTATTTGCCGGCTCACACACATCTTCATCGGTAATTGCCATGTCACGAACACTTAGAAAATATTATTGCTTGATTTAGCTTGCTAGCTTGTAGTGACATGATAGTAGTATGCTTGCATTATATGTTAGCTTGACATTGTAGCTATCACTTGTCACTTCATGCATACTGTTATTCATTATATGCTGCATTCATGGATTCTCATGCTTATATTCATGATTTCACATGCTATTGATGATTTGGATTCGGGTTTCCATGAGATTTTCTGGATTTGGTGGAAAACCGCAAAACATATATATAAACTGCTTTCTCTTTTTTAATAAAAATGCAGTTTTTCCATGATGTATGAGTCGTCCACCATGAGTTTTGCTGATGGATTTCGAGACCCGATTCGAGGAGGCGGATGAACCGTTTCGGGTACATGGTGGGCCCGGTGCGGTACCCCGGGGCAAGATTATCGCAGGAGATGGCGTTGAGCCTGGCAGGGGAGCACGACCGACCGGTGATATTACCCGACACGTCGGATATCCGGAGGATACCGTCGTAGTCATGAGATGGATGGTAGGGGCCGATCTGGACTGACGGCGCCCTAGATATTATGATTGAGACATTGAGATTTGAGATATTGAGGTACAGAGATTGTGATACAGAGATATCGAGATATCGAGATTTATGTTTTGTGCCGATGCTAGGCACTGTTTTATGCTGATTTCATTATGATACCTCATTTTAAAAATACAGAAATCTCACAAAGTTACAAAAGCAGTTTTCTTCAGTACATGCATTCTGTTTCATGCATTCATACATCATTCATATGATATATTGCCACCTGATGCACTGACACAGGCACGTGGGTTTACACTTGGGTTAGATATTTACCCCAGACATGGTCATAGATTGCTGGTTATATATTTGAGAATTACATATTATGATCGTATGACCTAGGATCGCGTCATACATGCGATTTTCTGTTCGTAGATCTTTTTCTACTCACGAGTTGGCAACTTACCCCCGTTGTGCCCCAGTTTCTTGCAGGTGTTGCCGTACGGGTTGCATTACGGCCTTGCGGGCACTGTTTCTTTCAGGTGACTTGCTAGTAGGTGGGTTATTTGTATCGTACCCATCATTATACATTGTATATTATATTTCAGTTGTATCTAGAATTTCCATCAACCAAAACTGTACTTATTTGAGATAGAGACCAGTGACGTTTATTCTTTCGACCTTAGAGTCGCATGTTATTTTCTGTGGATTTCTTGTTGTTGGAGTTTTTTTCTGTTGTGATCCTCGCCTTTAGGCGTTGTATATTATGTTGCATACTGGTTGATTTGATATGGTTTTCCTACTCTCTACTACTTTTCTTGGTTTGGATTTCTGGGTTCGGCTTACTAAGAGTACGTACGCCTTGAGACGTTCGTAGTCTAAGTGCCGGTCATGTTCCGTACTTTCGGGTCATGGCAGTATATCGAGACAGGGCATCGATACATCAGAGTAGATTAGTGTGTAAGTTTCTTGACCCTGTATGGGGGCGATGGTTGATCCCATATCCATTGGTGTTTGACATCAAAGATTGTACACAGGTGCTCATTAAAGAATGGGTACACCGAACAAGACTTGCCGAGAACTCCTAGTTGGTGTTATACATATCGTTAGATAGCAGTTGTCTGGTGACACTGGTACAGGATAGCCTGTAGACCCGAGATCGTCATAAAGTGTGGCTTCCACAGTGCTTTATTTCCTACCTTCCACGGCTCATAGGAGTCGTGCAAACAGGTGCATTTTGGGTACAGTCTCGAGTCACATGGAGGAAATGAGCGATAGGAGGGGTTTCGTCTCTCCTGGTATTGGGAGTTCATGTTGCGCTATGCTCGATTCGCTATAACAGTAAGTCGCTGGCCAGGGCTGTTGATGAGATTTACTGGCAAGAGTTATTGGTATTTTCTCGAACCGTTATGAGCCATACATTGGAATGACTTATCAAGTTACTGGGGTTCTGATTTTACCACCCCTTGACTTGATATGCGACATATCAAACGAACAGACCAGACTGTACGGTAAGTGTTACTTATAGGCTTCATGGAGAGTATGGACAAGCTTGCTTGTTGATCATCTAATCGCTCAATACCTGGGTAGCCGTTACATCCAGCTAGTACCGCTGACGGCTTGTGGATGACTGATGTGATCATCACCTACTGCTGGCATATTGACGAGTCTTTAGAGTCCCATACAGAAGTTTCCCAGTTCAAGAGAAACAAGGTAGGGCACATATGCTGATATGTGGGGGGCAAATTAAATTCGAGTATCTGATACAGTAATCTAATCTGGCAGTTATTTGTTATCGGTTAGGTTATATGTGATATAACCGGATTGTCGAATCAAGTGTTGATTTGTGTTGGATATAGTGCCCTCAAAGCAATTATCGTAGTCCCAGGTAGGTGATTATGATGATTGAGGAAGGACCTATACCGGTAGAACAATCTTACTCGAGATGATAGTATGTTATCTGATTTTTCTTTATCATCACTATTACATGATGATAAAGCCCATAGGATTCTTGCTTGACTGCCAGCATTATGATGGCGATCATATCGTGGGAGCTTGTGGTCTATAAGAACATCCTTAAAGGACCCTAGTCGTGGGAGTTTCGAGACTGGGCATCGATACTCCAGAGTAGACTAGTGTATACTGATCGAGACCCCGACGAGGGGCGGTGGCAAGGTCTCACAAGCTATTGGTGTTAGTTTGTTCACCTAAGATAGTATACAGGTGCTCATTATGAGTACACTGGACGGGCTCGTCGGGAACCTGCTAGTTGGTACTATACCTATTGTCAGATAGCAGTTCCCAGGTGACATGTGTACAGGTTAGTCTGTCGACCTGAGATCGTCATTTGTCTTATGTGAGTTCCCACTGTGCTTTGATTACCACCCTACCACGGCTCAAAGGAGTCATGCAAACAAGTTTTAGTTGGGCACATTCCCGAGCAACATGGAGGCAGTGAGCGGATTGTCGGGGATTCATCTCTTTCGGTATTGGGGATTGATGTCGCGCAGTGCATGGGTGGCCATCACCAGAAATCCTTGGCCAAGGTAGTCGAGAATTACTGATCTAGGATCGGTCGTTTCTCATGTGGTGATGGGTTTCATATCTGACTTTATCCAGCCCCCTAAACTCGATATGCGATACTCTTAGAAGAACAGACCGGACTGTACGGATATTGTCACTGTCAGGTTTAGTAGGGGTTTGGATGAGTTTGCTCGTCGGCCTTTCTTTCGCTCAATACGTGGGTAGCCGTTACATACAGCTAGTGCCGCTGACGTGCTTGTGGTTAAATCCACTGCCGGCGTATTGACGACTCTTTAGAGTCCCACACAGAGGGTTTTCACGGTTCAAGTGATATGGTGTAGATGACGTATGTTGGTACATACATGTGTCCGATTAAATATATGTACAGGCTGCACAGTCTGTAATCGGACGGTTGATAATACTAGCGGCTTAGAATTAAGCCGGATTATTAAATCAGGCTTTGATTTCATAATTTATAAATATGTATTTATATATATGTATTCTAGTATTATTGTTCACTATTCATTTTCTCCTTTGGCTATTCGTATTTTTGTACGAATATGCGTATATGTATTTCGATACGTGTACCGGGAAGTATTCCGTATTTATAAGGAATAGCTTCTAGAAGATGGCCACCTCATTTTTGATTTTCTTTTTAGAAAATCAATCATGGAAATGAGGTGGAGGGTGAGTTGGCATGAGCATGGGTCATGGCATGTAGAGAGGTATGGCTTGCAATTGTTTATTGGAAAATTGATGGAGATATTTTTCATTGCATGATTGGAAAAAGAGGAGGCAGCCACCAATTCTACACATGCCATGCCTTTGATTTTCTTCACTTGCTTGATTTTCCTTCTCACTCTCACTTTGAGACTTAGCCGCATTTCTTTAGTTGCTCATGCCACATGTTTCCTCACTGTAGGGTTCCTATGAACGACAACAAGGTTTCAGGAGGCATCGTCCATGCCATTTTCAAAATTTTGCGATTTTAAAGAACCCGAAACTAGAATCGTTAACTAGAGAATCATACGAAACTAACTGTAAACTACTTTACATCGTGATAACGGAATACAACCTTTGTAGACCGGTCCTTCACTTCAATAGCTCCTTGTAGTAGTCCTTTTGCTACGTTGAAGTGATCTTATGGACTCTTGAATGGCTCCATGAGAAGAAAGCAATGAACTTTCTTGAAGTCTTCGAGGCCGAAGATGATCTACGTCGAGGAGACACTAACTCAAGCTACCCTCTTCACTAATGTGGGATTAGTGAAGCAAACACCCTATACTAAAGTGCTAATCTAGTAAAGGATGATGAAGTAGGATTTTTGCTCACTTTTGATTTCTTTTTCTCACTAAAGTTTCTCACTTCTACAAAACCTAGAGAGCTCTTGAGCTTTTAGGAAGAAGATCAAGAGAGATAATGTTGTGAGAGAGAGTTGCAACCATGGGTGGGAAAATATCTAATATTACCCTTATAGAGACTTAACGATGAGTTTAGATAATAGTTGGGTTAACAAATATCTAGTGTGAGACAAAACTAGTGGACTATGTCAAAGGACCTCAAAGCTTCATGAAGATTCATGCCATGTGACAAATTTCCAACTAATAAATGAATTACAATAAATAAATAAACCCTACATTATCTTTATCATGGTGTAAGTCTCATACATCCATGTTTCATGTATCATCAACCATGACACAAAATTAAAACACAATTAATATATATCACATATATATTAAGTGTGCACATGTGAGAATAATAAAGGCTTAAGTGAGCTAATATTAGTTAATGTAAATTAGTATATCAAATATACAATTATACACTAAATTATCAAATCAACACATGATTTAATAATCCAGCTATTTTACATATAACCGACTAATATTAAATGTGCCAACTTATCGAATCAACACTTGATTCGATAACCCGGTTATATCACATATAACCGTCTGATACAAATATCGCGAGAATAGAATACGGTATCACATACTCGCATTATTCTCGGTCCCGCACATATCGCATATGTGCTCCTACTTCGTTTTGCCTGAGCTAATAAAACCTCTATGTAGGACTCTAAAGACTCGTCAATACACCGGCAGTAGGTGATGATCACATCAAGTACCCACAAGCCGTCAGTGTTACTAGTTGGACGTAACGGCTACCTGGGATTGAACAATCAGAAGATCAGCAAGCAAGCCCGCTCTAGCTCCTGCAAAAGCCTGTCAGTAACACTACCGTACAGTCTGTTCTCCTCGTCTGATATGTCGCATATCAAGTCTATGGGTGGTAAACGTCAGACCCTAATAACCTATAAGTCATGACGATATGAGACTCATAACGGGTTGAGAAACTACTGATAACACTTATCAGTAAATCTCTAAATCAGCCCTGGCCAGGGACTTCCCTGTTATGGCCAATCGAGCACAGTGCAACATCAACCCCCAATACCGGGAGAGACGAAACCCCTCCTATCGCTCATTGCCTCTATGTGACTCGGGACTGTACCCAAAAACCACCGCTTTGCACGTTCTCTTGAACATGGTAAGGTGGAAATCAAAGCACAGTGGGAATCATACAAGACTCTATGACGATCTCGGTTCTACAGACTAACCTATACCAGTGTCACGTGAGAACTGCTATCTGACGTGAGGTATAATACCATCTAGGAGTTCTCGACGAGTCTGTCCAGTGTACCCAGTCTCCACTGAGCACCCGTATACTATCTCTGATATCAAACACCAATGGATATTGGATCATCCATCGCCTATCACATGGGTCGAGAAGCATATACGCTAGTCTACTCTGGTATATCGATGCCCTGTCTCGATACACCCACGACTAGGAACATTAAAGGATGAACTTATGGACTACCATGGCCCCACTAGTTTGATCTGCATCATAATCCTGGTAGTCAAGTACACATCCTAAGGGCTTTACCTATATGTAACCATAAGACAGTATCAAGAGACAAGTATACATGTTAAGATAAAGAGCAACCAGATAGCATATTATCATGTCGAGCAAGAAAGTCCTCTCTATATATGTCCAAGCATCCAATATAATATACATCACATGTACAATAATGGCCTCTAGGGCATACATAAAACTAACGATCTCCCACTTGCAATAGGGCCAGCTGCTGTAGTATCGCATACCCAGCATCTCGAAGACTCTCTCGAGCTGTATCTGGGGAATGGCCTTCGTGAGTGGATCTGCAGTGTTATTCTTCGTGTCAACTCTCCTGACCTCGATCTCCCGGCGATCAACTATCTCCCGGATCAGGTGATACCGCCTCAGAATATGCCTGGATCGCTGATGGGACCTGGGTTCCTTGGCCAAATCCACCGCTCCATTGTTATCACAATACAAAGGTATTGGATACTCAATGGATGGAACCACTCCAAGTTCAGTTATGAACTTCTTCATCCAGATAGCCTCTTTGGCAGCATCGTTTGCAGCGATGTATTCGGCCTCCATCGTCGAGTCTGCCACAGTTTCATGCTTGGAACTCTACTAGCATACCGCCCCTCCATTAAGGGTAAAGATAAATCCCGAGTGCGACTTAGAGTCTTCCTTATCACACTGGAAGCTCGAATCGGTAAAGGACTCTACTTGGAGTTCTCCGTTACCATACACCAAGAGCATCTCTTTATTCCTTCTCAAGTACTTGAGAATGCTCTTCACAGCTGTCCAGTGACTCTCTCCAGGATCTGCTTGATACCTGCTCACTACGCTTAGTGAGTATGCTACATCGGATCTGGTACATAGCATCGCGTACATGATAGAGCCTACTGTCGAAGCATAGGATGTGGGCAGTGGGAGTATAAAGAACTATTTACGAAACCCCCCCAATGTAAATATAGCAAATGTGTACATCTTTTTAAACAGAAACATTTAAAAATAGTCTCCTCCCGCCCAAAAATATCAGCACTCACCCCTAGTGGATGAGATCTTATAAAAACTAAGAAGAAAACAAAAATTACTATATTTACAATCTATCAACATGGTTAGAGAATAAATTTGTTAGTTATATGTATGCTCTAGAGGCCATTACTGTACATTGGATGTATATTGTAGTGGATGCTGGGACATATATAGGTAGGACTTTCTTGCTCGACATGATAGTACGCTATCTGGTTGCTCTTTATCTTAACATGTATACTTTCTGTCTCTCTGTTACATGTTGATAAAGCCCTTAGGATCTGTACTCGACTTCCAGGACTATGATGCAGATCATACTAGTGGGGCCTGGGTAGTCAATGAGTACATCCTTCATTGTTCCTAGTCGTGGGAATATCGAGACGGGGCATCGATATTCCAGAGTAGACTAGCGTATATCTTCTCGATCCATGTGATGGGCGATGGATGATCCCATATCCATTGGTGTTTGACATCAGAGACGGTATGCGGGTGCTCAGTTGAGACTGGGTACACTGAACGGACTCGCCGAGAACTCCCAGATGGTATTATACCTCACGTCAGATGGCAGTTCTCTGGTGACACAGGTACAGCTTAGTCTGTTGACCCCAGATCGTCATAGAGTCTTGTGTGTCTCCCACTGTGCTTTGATTTCCACCCTACCACGGCTCTACTGAGTCGTACAAACAGGTGATTTTGGGGTACAGTCCCGATTCACATGGAGGCAATGAGCGATAGGAGGGGATTCGTCTCTCCCGGTATTGGGGGTTGATGTTGCGCTATGCACGACTGGCCATAACTGGAAATCCCTGGCCAGGGTTGCAGTGATATACTGGTAAGAGTTATCAATAGTTTCACACATGTTATGGAACTTACGTCAGCATGACTTATCAAGCTATAGAGGTCTGACGTTTACCACCCCTAGGCGAGATATGCGACATATCAGACAAACGGACCGGACTGTACGGTAAGTGTTACAGGTTGGATTCACAGGAGTGTGAGCGGGCTTGCTCGTCGATCTTCTGATCGCTCAATACCCGGGTGGCCGTTACGTTTCGCAGACCGCTTGCGGCTTGTGGGTGTTTGATATGATCATCACCTGCTGCCGGCGTATTGACGAGTCTTTAGAGTCCTACACAGAGGTTTCTTGGCTCAAGAAAAATGAAATAGGAGCGCATATGAGATATGTGCGGGACCGAGAATAATACCAGTATGTGATACTGTATTCTATTCTCGCGATTTGTATCATCGGCAGGTTATATGTGATATAGCCGGGTTACCGAATCAAGTGTTGATTCGATACATTGATACACTTGATATTAGTCGGTTATATGAAGTATGACCGGATCATTAAATCAAGTGTTGATTTAATGATTTAATGTATAATTATATATTTGATATATTACTTTACATTAACTAGTATTTGTTCACTTAAAGATGGATTTTCTCACTTGATGTGCACATTGTATATATGATATAGTTTTGTGCACTAGTTTGTATCATGTTTGATGATACATGCAAACTTGGGTGTGTGTATGCTATACACCATGTTTAGATAAATGGTTAAGATTTTATTTACTTTATTTATTTTGGTTAAAAGAAAAAGGAAACTAAATGGTTTCTTCTGTTTTATACAAGAAGTTTCTTAATGCTTCATGCATCTTTGACAAAGTGACCATTTTGTTTTTATCTCTTAACCTAATCATTTAACTAAACCCTAGTTTATTCTCTACACTCAACCATGGTTGCAAAATGATAAGAATCACTTGGATTTTCTTTTTGAAAAAATTCCTTTTCCTTTCATCTTCTTCTTCTTCTTCTTCATGGAGAAAAGAAAAGCTTGGTTGAAAATGTCTAAGTGATGATTCCAAGTGAGAAATCCAAATCCAAAGTGAACCCACTTCCTATTTCTTCATCCTCTACCACTTGCCATGTAGTATAGGGTGTTTTCTTCACAAGTTTCATGACTTGGTGAAGGTGGAGCTTGAGTTTGAGTTGCCTCGACGTAGATCATCTTCGGAATCGAAGTCAACGACCTAGCCCGACCATTTCTCCGATGAAACCAACGCTAGAGTCCGGGATCCGATGATCGCAGCGAAGGGACATCGTCACGGAGCTTTGGAGGTGGAGGACCGGATCTACAAAGGTTGTATTTTCTGTTCACTCTTAGTTAAGTTGTTAACTTATATCATTTTCGCCTATCCTCTAGTTACGATCTTGCTTAGGGTTACTAGGCACAAAAAAAATTTGATTTTGGCAAGTTTGATCTGTTGTAGAACCTCATGGGTGTGCCTAGGAACCCTACAGTGGTATCAGAGCCTAGCTAGAGCCTTAGGCGATGTATAGACGATGTTAGAAGACCGATCGAACCCGAAACCCTAGTATAAAACCACTATCTGTACATTTTTGTAAATTGTGGAATTTTGTGAATTAAAAATATGCAGAAAAATCAGCAGGGTTTTATAGGAGTTACTGTGCAAGACAAACATCTAAATCGATCAAGTCGCCGCAGAACCGCGGCATGAGCATGGCTCGTGCGGCGGTTCCGCGGCCGTACGGTCGCTTCTTCCATTAAATTTTGCACAGTAATTTCTTTATTTTATTCCTGAGTTTTCTGGGAATTTTTAATTTTCACTCAAGAGTTGAGTTTTCTGGGTTGTATTGGGGACTCGGTGTTTCGATCGGGAAGTCTAATTTCGTCTATGTGTTTTTCCGGGTAATTTTAGAATATGTTAAAAAGTTCGACCGGATATAAATACCCAGTTTTTTCCCTGCCGGGAAATTTCCAATTTCTTGATTTTTCCGTAGTTTAATGACGTTCTAAGTAGTGCAAGTAACGCGATAGTCTCTCTAGAAGACAACAAACCTTAACTCGATTATGTGACCGTCTTGAACTGCCCTTTGAACCTTAGGGTTTGAGGCAGTACGGCGTGCCACATGTGAGTCGTTGGCTTAACCCTTCTACGGCTGGACCGTTGGTACCGAGGCATGAAGTGAATGTTTTAAAACTTATTTCATGTGTTGAGTTGTTTCGGGAAAACTTGGGTGTTTGATTGTTCGATCGGAAAGTTTAACATTTTCTATTTATCTGGAATGTGATACAATATTTGGAATCCACAAGTAGTTATGAGATAACTGATTTGGATGTTATAAACATAGCACTTTAGTCTCACTTGATTGGTTGCCATGGAATTTTGATGTGATCAAAAGTCATTCGCAATCACGTAGCGTACGCGGATACGCGCCGGTAAACTTAATAGATAGCCACGCCCCATAGCCCCGACCAAGTGACTGTAGGAGAACCCTGTCGCCGAAACCATCCGTTCGGGTGCTCGCGGCAGCGGTGTTCCGCCTTAGTGCACTTCGTCGACGGTATCGGGGGTGCGGCCATCTACTAAAGTTTGCGACGAGCATTCGTTCTGGATATCGGGAATCTTGTTGAATTGCCCGACTTCATATTGAAAAGTGTTTTCGATAATGAGACTAAAATGTGGGGTTTATAATTGTTAGGCATGCGATGTCTAAGAAATTCATTTGTTTAGGCATGCGATGTCTAAAGCGTTTGCAGATTCCAACTGTTGTAGTTTTATACTTTCTTTTCTGTGACCGTAAGTGTAATATGTGATATCACCGGTTTCGTTGCTATATGTCAACGACAATTGGGATGGGCATATTTAGTTACGTTGATGACATGTGATGTTATGTGTTGCTGGATATGTTATATTGGATCGTCGTGTTTGAATAGCCAGGGTTTTTTATGTGAGATGAGTGTTTTTCATTTTCATTCATGTAAAAACATGTATGTAATATTCTTTTATTGGGGCACTTCCAGGTTGCGGATGATGTCACCGTTGATGTATATTATTTACTTTTCCGCATTAGGATAGACCCAAGGAGGGGAGCACAAGTAACCGGGTTTTAGGGTCCAGTGGGAGACCATCTCGAGGAGTCGAGTCCGGGTCTCCTAACCCTAGAATTGGTAGGGTTGCTTGCCGCTCTCGTAGGGGTCTAGGGGTGTGGGATTGGCTATTCATCACGACCATGGAATCCGTGTTTTATTCAGGCTCAAAATAAAACACGGACATCCTAGTATATCCAATATTTCATATGATATTTTCTGCTGCGTTATCTGTGATATGATCATGTGATTTGTTCAGATAGATATTATATATAGTATATATGATATATTATATAGACGTTGCTTATGTTTTACACCCGCGCTAGTCCTGTCTCGCTCTGGCGTTAGTTACCTAACCTAACGGTGTAGACGGGACATCGAGGCGAATGCGGATGGCATAAGCATACGTTATATTTATCTGTGATGTTTAGGTGGACTTAAATGATGGGATATTCATTAATGTGATTAATAAAAGAAAATAAACCTAAAAGATGTTGTGGAATCGAATTTCAAAATAAAAACAGGTAGCTACAGTTCTTGCTTTGCATCGCGGTGTTCCTTGTAGAACATCCTGCACCTTATTCGATAAGGAAAGTACCGAGATCCCTTCACCGGGAGTTACTCCTTTAGCAATAACTGGCAGATGCTACAACCCTCGGTTTGTCTTTTGATTGATTCAATAGTTTCTGCTTTGCACAGCGGTATATATGATATATCCAGCACCTTATTCGGTGAGGAAAGGGCCGACGATCCCTTCACCGGGAGTGACCCCTTTAGCAAAACTAGAAGAGCCTCAAAAACACTCCATTTAAAAAACCATTTGATTCGACAACGAGATCAAGTTCAAAGCGTTAAAGGTTTTATTAAAAACCATTCGCAACCCTCCGTCATTTTAGGAAGTAGAGTACTTAGTATTCGTGCTGCGTTTGTTGACCATAGTCAAGGCACAGTGTACGGTAGCTAAGTGATGTCTTCCTCCACCGCATATGATGCGATTAGTTAGGACAGTCGCATGACTTTGTTTACCTTAGTTAAGGGTCATGTGGGTGGGTCTAATTAATCACGAAATGACGGGTAGAACTTGACTAGTGCTTATGATTTGTTGACCATAGTTAAGGTCATAGGTGCTATGGGTAAAAACCTTTATCGGGAGTTTCAAGTGTTGAAATTTGCAATGAGATTGCATACCTTCTATATGATAGTTGGATCCCGATACCCACTACGAGTAATTGTTACTCCTGGGAGAGTTTTGCACTTTGCTATTAGCCGATCAAGTAGGTGTCTAGAAAGGTTTCAACGGGGTTACGCCTCTGGGAAAACGAGGTTTACTGTAATTAGGTCCGTGCGAAAGCACGGGGAACCTCCCTCAAAGTACCGACACTGGCCTGGGTGAAAGATTGGCAAACTTGTAGAGTGTAATTAATCCCGACTAGTCTTTCCTTTTAGGGTTTGAAGGAAGATTTGATAAAAATAGTGGGAGCCATCCTGATTAGATAAAATATATAACCAATCTAATCTTGCAAGAGCGCACGCAGAGTGTTTTCTTCTCTCTCCCTCCAGGTAGCGACCATATCACGCCTTAATCAAGATAATAATATGGATGTATTGACCGAACCCGCTTGTTATATTGAGCTCGGGAACATTGGTCCCGCTCCAACTTATAATTGTTATATGACAGAGCAGGAATTAGGGGAATACCAGGATTCTCATGCCGCCCAAACGAAGAAAGTGCATGAGATGCATCTCCTTCGGGTGTGTTCATTATAAAGAACTGTTTCTCAGTATCCTCTGCGTCCTGGGTATTTGATACCGGATCAGGATCCCGCAAATGTAATCCGTTACATGGGCTACAGAAAGGCAGAGAACTGAGAACGGGTGATAAGTTTCATGAGACAGAAAACGGGGCAAGTGTTGCAGCCAAATCTGTTGGTCACTGTCACCCGGTATTACCAATACATTGATTCTGAACAAATGCTATTAGATACCGAACCTGATATATAAAATCATATCAGTCTCTTTATTAGTAAAGAAATGATAAAATTTTGTATTGTTGGATAATGTTTTGAACATTTTCTATTTCAAAAGTTGATCGGTTCAGGCACGTTATCTAAAAGCATTGACATTCTAAATCAAACTACAGTTCCTAGTATACAGAACACACACAAGAGGAAGAGTTCAGATATGAACGATTCCTTCTTATGGTATTGTAGACTAGGTCATATCAATGCGACCCGACTAGCTTAAGTTACATTCTAGATGCATATTTAAATCAGTTTGAATTTACATCTTGTGAAACTTGCCAGTCATGTCACAATGATTAGATGACCATAGCTCTGTTTAATGGAAACAGAGAAAGAGTTAGTGAACTCTTGGGACTGATACATGATGATGTATGTAAGGTCCACTGTCTACACATGCCAGGACCGGTTCTTTGTATTTCATTACATTCTCTGATAATCTCTCAAGATTCAGACATATGTTCCTGTTGAAACACAAGTCCGAACCTTTTGAGATATTCACAGAATATAAGTTAGAAATAGAGAACCAATAACCGGGTATAAGTATTATGTCCTATGATAAGATCAGGGAGGAGAATACTTGTGCATAGAATTCCTGGACTATTCTAAAAGAGGAATGAGATTCTCTCTCGGTATTACTCCTCTAAATATACCACAGCACAACGGTGTATCGGGGCGGAGCAATCACACCATATTAGATATGGTGTGCTCTATGATGAGTACTACTGAGTTACCTATTTTCTTTTGGGGTTATGCACTTAAGAAGCTGCATACCTATTGAATAGGGTTCAAATCAAATCAGTTGTCTACCACTTCATATGTGATATGGAAAGAGCAGAGCCCATATCTTAAGTTTGTTAAGATTTGGGAATGTCCGGCCTATGTCAAAAGCAAAATGCGGACAAGATCGAGGCAAGGTCAGTTCTGTAGAACTGGAAAGGTTCCAGCTATACAAACTGCAGCTGATGATTTGACGGAACCAAAGGATTCAATAGTCCCCGACGAACCTTAGCCTCTCCGCCGAACTAGCACGGTTCCTCACCTGCCTGAGAGATACTTCGGTTTCTCGATGACAGTGGGAGCGAGGATTGCATCATGAGATGATGACCCAACTAGTTTCGAACAGGCCATCGAGAGTAGGGACTCTGTAAGAATGGCTGGATGATTAGCGATCTGAAATGGAATCCATGTACACCAACAAAGTATGGACTTTGGATGCTATATCTGAAGGGTTAAATCCCCATCAGGAGCAACTATATCTTAAGAAGATTACTTGGTATAGATGGAAAAGTTGAGACTTTCAAAGCTAGACTTGTTGAAGGTTTTCGTGCCTGGATAATGATGAAACCTTTTCCAAGAGGCTATGCTTAAGTCCATCCGGATCCTACTTAACATTGCTACATACCATAACTACGATATCTGGTGGTTGGGTGTCATGACTATTTTTCTAAATACTGATTTAGAAGAGAACGTCTATAAGTACACAGCCAGAGAGCTTCATAAACAGTGGGAGCAGTGGAAACATGTGCAAGTTGCTTTACAGGATAAAGAAGGCATCGCGGAGTTGGAACGTCTGTTTTGATGTGGTAGTCAAAGAGTTTGACTTCATCAAAATGGTAGACGAACCTTGTATATACAAAAAGGTAGTAGAGAGTAAGGTGGTCATCCTCGTATTGTACGTGGACAACATACTCTTGATAAGAAAAGAGTTTCCTATGCTACGCACGGTCAATCTCCTCTTATCACATGGATTCTCCATATAGGATAAAGTTGATACCTCCTAAATCCTGGGATTTGGGTCTATGAGATAGATCTAAATGGATGTTATGATTCTCACTAGCTGTAGTAAGATAGTATCAATCGATCCTGAGGAGAATCACTGGAAAGGTTCCAGGGTGATAAGGACGACTGAATGTCAGTCACAGGCATTGTCTTTATCCTCAGTGGAGGAACGGTATGTTGGAAGAGTTCCAAGCTGGATACCGTGGCAA
The DNA here is from genome assembly GCA_030015575.1 of Agapanthus africanus. NCBI lineage: Eukaryota > Viridiplantae > Streptophyta > Magnoliopsida > Asparagales > Amaryllidaceae > Agapanthus > Agapanthus africanus. The sequence goes on along the minus strand of JASDDO010000001.1, from coordinate 362,740,295 downwards.
ACTAGACGATAAAGGCTGGTAACATCGCTATTAAAGATACTACCAAAGAGGCAGTTTGGTGTATGTTGGTTCATGAGATGAACTAGGTTCCTACCATTGTGTGACAATGGAAGTGTGGCTTTGGCCCAGGAACCCTGGTCCCATCAGTGACCCAGACATATTCTGAGGCAGCATCACCTGATCATGGAGATAGTTGATCTCCAGGGTGATCGAGGTTAGGAGAGTAGACTCAGAGGACAACACGGCGGATCCACTCACAAAGGCTTTTTGCCAGAGAGAGACTTATATGGGATGGTTGAGTATGTGATACTGCAACCACTGCTACAGATGGCCCTAGTGCAAGTGGGAGATTGTTAGTTATATGTATGCCCTAGAGGCCATTACTGCACATTGGATGTATATTGTAGTGGATGCTGGGACATATATAGGTAGGACTTTCTTGCTCGACATGATAGTACGCTATCTGGTTGCTCTTTATCTTAACATGTATACTTTCTGTCTCTCTGTTACATGTTGATAAAGCCCTTAGGATCTATACTCGACTTCCAGGACTATGATACAGATCATACTAGTGGGGCCTGGGTAGTCAATGAGTACATCCTTCATTGTTCTTACTCGTGGGAATATCGAGACGGGGCATCGATATTCCAGAGTAGACTGGCGTATATCTTCTCGATCCATGTGATGGGCGATGGATGATCCTATATCCATTGGTGTTTGACATTAGAGACGGTATGCGGGTGCTCAGTGGAGACTGGGTACACTGAACGGACTCGCCGAGATTTCCCAGATGGTATTATACCTCACATCAGATAGCAGTTCTCTGGTGACACTGGTACAGCTTAGTCTGTTGACCCGAGATCGTCATAGAGTCTTGTGTGTCTCCCACTGTGCTTTGATTTCCACCCTACCACGGCACTACTGAGTCGTGCAAACAGGTGGTTTTTAGGTACAGTCCCAATTCACATGGAGGCAATGAGCGATAGGAGAGGATTCGTCTCTCCCGGTATTGGGGGTTGATGTTGCGCTATGCACGACTGGCCATAACTGGAAATCCCTGGCCAGGGTTGCAGAGATATACTGGTAAGAGTTATCAGTAGTTTCACACATGTTATGGACCTTACGTCGGCATGACTTATCAAGCTATTGGGGTCTGACGTTTACCACCCCTAGGCGAGATATGCGACATATCAGACGAACAGACCGGACTGTACGGTAAGTGTTACTGGTTGGATTCACAGGAGTGTGAGCGGGCTTGCTCGTCGATTTCTGATCGCTCAATACCCGGGTGGCCGTTACATTTAGCAGACCGCTTGCGGCTTGTAGGTGTTTGATATGATCATCACCTGCTGCCGGCGTATTGACGAGTCTTTAGAGTACTACACAGAGGTTTCCTGGCTCAAGCAAAACGAAATAGGAGTGCATATGAGATATGTGCGGGACCGAGAATAATACCAGTATGTGATACTGTATTCTATTCTCGCGATTTGTATCATCGGCAGGTTATATATGATATAGCCGGGTTACCGAATCAAGTGTTGATTCAATACATTGATACACTTGATATTAGTCGGTTATATGCAGTATGACCTGATCATTAAATCAAGTGTTGATTTAATGATTTAATGTACAATTATATATTTGATATATTACTTTACATTAACTAGTATTTTTCACTTAAAGATGGATTTTCTCACTTGATGTGCACATTGTATATATGATATAGTTTTGTGCACTGGTTTGTATCATTTTGGATGATACATGCAAACTTGGGTGTGTGTATGCTATACACCATGTTTAGATAAATGGTTAAGTTTTTATTTACTTTATTTATTTTGGTTAAAAGAAAAAGGAAACTAAATGGTTGCTTTTGTTTTATACAAGAAGTTTCTTGATGCTTCATGCATCTTTGACAAAGCGACCATTTTGTTTTTATCTCTTAACCTAACCATTTAACTAAACCCTAGTTTATTTTCTACACTCAACCATGGTTGCAAAATGATAAGAATCACTTGGATTTTCTGTTTGAAAAAATTCCTCTTTCTTTCATCTGTAGGGTTTCTAGGCACACTAATGAGGTCTCACAACAGATCAAACATGCCCAATTCAAATTTTTCCTTGTGCCTACAAACCCTAATACAGATCGTTAACTAGATGATAAGGCAATGCAATGCAAGTTAACAACTTTAACTAAAAGGGAAGTGACTACAACCTTTGTAGATCCGGTTCTCCACCTCCATAGCTCCGCGTTGATGTCCCTCCGCTGCGATCATCGGATCTCGGACTCTAGCGATGGTATCGTCGAAGAAATGATCGGGCTAGGTCGTCGACTTTGATGCCGAAGATGATCTACGTCGAGGCAACTCAAGATCAAGCTCCAACTTCACCAAGTCATGAAACTTGTGAAGGAAACACCCTATACTACTTGGCAAGTGGTAGAGGATGAAGAAATAGGAAGTGGGTTCACTTTAGAATTGGATTTCTCACTCTTTTTCTCAAGACACCATTGATGGTAGCAAGCTTTTCTTCATCTTGAAGAAGGAGAAGAAGAAGAAAAGAATATGATAAGTATTATAAAATTACTTGATTAATTATATTAAATCAAGTGATCTTATCATATAGCAGCCATGGTTAAGTGTAGAGAATAAACTAGGGTTAGGTGAATGGTTAGGTTTAGGAAAGAAACAAATTGGTCAAGCTTTCAACACTTCATGAAATTTCAACTAAAGAACAAAATAAGCCACCATTCTATTTATCTTTCTAAAATGAATAAATAAATAAATGAATAAGTAAATAAAAAACCTAACCATTAATATAACCATGGTTTAATCATACACACCCAAGTTTGCATGTATCATCAAACATGATACAAACTAGTGCACAAAACTATATCATATATACAATGTGCACATTTCAAGTGAGAAAGTCAATCTTGAGTGAACCAATACTAGTTAATGTAAAGTAATATATCAAATATATAATTATACATTAAATCATTAAATCAACACTTGATTCAATGATCCGGTCATGTCGCATATAACCGACTAGTATCCAATGTATCGACTTATCGAATAAATCTTCGATTCGATAACTAGGTTATATCGCATACAACCAATCGATACATTCATCGAGAGAATAGAATACGGCATCACATACATGCATTATTCTCGGTCCCGCACATATCTCATATGCGCTCCTATTTCATTTCGCTTGAGCCAGGAAACCTCTGTGTAGGACTCTAAAGACTCGTCAATACGCCGGCAGCAGGTGATGATCATATCAAACAACAACAAGCCGCAAGCGGTCTGCTAAACGTAACGGCCACCCGGGTATTGAGCGATCAGAAGATCGATGAGCAATCCCGCTCACACTCCTGTGAATCCAACCAGTAACACATACCGTACAGTCCGGTCTGTTCGTCTGATATGTCGCATATCTCGCCTAGGGGTGGTAAACGTCAGACCCTAATAGCTTGATAAGTCATGCTGACGTGAGGTCCATAACATGTGTGAAACTACTGATAACACTTACCAGTATATCTCTGCAACCCTGGCCAGGGATTTCCAGTTATGGCCAGTCGAGCATAGCGCAACATCAACCCCCAATACCGGGAGAGACGAATCTCCTCCTATCGCTCATTGCCTCCATATGAATCGGGACTGTACCCAAAAACCACCTGTTTGCACGACTCAGTAGAGCCGTGGTAGGGTGGAAATCAAAGCACAGTGGGAGACACACAAGACTCCATGACGATCTCGGGTCAACAGACTAAGCTGTACCAGTGTCACCAGGGAACTGCCATCTGACATGAGGTATAATACCATCTAGGAGTTCTCGGCGAGTCCGTTCAGTGTACCCAGTCTCCACTGAGCACCCGCATACCATCTCTGATGTCAAACACCAATGGATATGGGATCATCCATTGCCCATCACATGGGTCGAGAAGATATACGCTAGTCTACTCTGGAATATCGATGCCCCGTCTCGATATTCCCACGACTAGGAACATTGAAGGATGTACTCATGGACTACCCAGGCCCCACTAGTATGATCTACATCATAGTCCTGGAAGTCGAGTACACATCCTAAGGGCTTTATCAACATGTAATAGAGAGACAAAAAGTATACATGTTAAGATAAAGAGTAACCAGATAGCGTACTATCATGTCGAGCAAGAAAGTCCTACCTATATATGTCCTAGCATCCACTACTATATACATCCAATGTACAGTAATGGCCTCTAGGGCATACATATAACTAACAATCTCCCACTTGCACTAGGGCATCTGTAGCAGTGGTTGCAGTATCTAATACTCAACCATCCCATAAAAGTCTCTCTTTGGGAAAAGGCCTTCGTGAGTGGATCCGCCGTGTTGTCCTCTGAGTCTACTCCCCCAACCTTGATCACCCTGGAGATCAACTATCTCCATGATCAGGTGATGCTGCTTCAGAATATGTCTGGGTCACTGATGGGACCAGGGTTCCTGGGCCGAAGCCACACTTCCATTGTCATACAATGGTAGGAACCGAGTTCATCTCATGAACTAATATACACCCAGACAGCCTCATTGGTAATATCTTAAGTAGCGATGTATCCAGCCTTAATCGTCTAGTATGCCACGGTATCTAGCTTGGAACTCTTCCAACATACCGTCCCTTTACTGAGGGTAAAGACAATGCCTGCGACTGACATTCAGTTGTCCTTATCACCCTGGAACCTTTCCAGCGATTCACCTTTATCTTATTTGGAGAATCTTTGTGATAAGAGGAGATTGACCGTGTGTAGTATAGGAAACTCCTTCCCTATCAAGAGTATGTCATCTACGTACTTTACGAGGATCACCACCATACTCCCTACTACCTTGTTGTATATACAAGGTTCATCTACCATTTTGATGAAGTCAAACACTTTGACTATCACATCAAAACAGACGTTCCAACTCCGCGATGCCTGCTTTATTATGTAAAGCAACTTGCACACGTTTCCGCTGCTCCCACTGTTTACGAAGCCCTCTGGCTGTGTTCTTATAGACATTCTCTTCTAAATAACTTTAGAAAAGCAGTCATGGCACCCAACCAACAGATATCGTAGTCATGGTATGTAGCAATGGTAAGTAGGATCTGGATGGACTTAAGCATAGTCCCGGGAAAAGGTTTCATCATTATCCACGCTTGGTTGATGACGAAAACCTTTAACAAGTCTAGCTTTGAAAGTCACAACTTTTCCATCTACACCAAGTAATCTTCTCAAGATATACTTGCTCCTGATAGGGATTTAACCCTTCAGATATAGCAGCCAAAGTCAATACTTTGCTGGTGTACATGGATTCTATCTCAGATCGCTAAGCATCCAGCCATTCTTACAGAGTCCCTACTCTTGATGGACTGCTCGAAACTAGTTGGGTCATCATCTCATGATGCATTCCTCACTCCCACTGTCATCGAGAAACCGAAGTATCTCTCAGGCGGATGAGAAACCCTACCAGATCGGCGGAGAGGCTGAAGTTCGTCGGGAACTATTGAATCCTTTGGTTCTGTCAAATCATCAGCTGCAGTTTTGTATAGCTGGAACCTTTCCAGTTCTACAGAACTGACCTTGCCTCGATCTTGTCCGGATTTTGCTTTAGACATAGGCCGGACAATCCTAAATCTTAACTTACTTAAGAGATAGGCTCTTCCCATACCATATCTTATATGGAGTGGTAGGCAGTGATCTGATTCGAACCTAATTCAATAGGTATGCAGCTTCTCAAGTGCACAACCCCAAAAGGAAATAGGTAACTCAGTAGTACTCATCATAGAGTACACCATATCTAATACGGTGCGATTGCTCCACCCTGATACACCGTTGTGCTGTGGTGTATTCAGAGGAGTAATAATGAGAGAGCATCTCATTTTCTTTTAGAATAGTCCAAGAATTCCATGCATAAGTATTCTCCTCCCTGATCTTATCATAGGACATAATACTTATACCCGTATTGGTTCTCTACTTCTAGCTTATATTCTGTGAATATCTCAGAAGGTTCGAACTTGTGTTTCAACAGGAACATATGTCTGAATCTTGAGAGATTATCAGAGAACGTAATGAAGTATAAAGAACTAGTCCTGGCATGTGTAGACAAGAGACTTTACATACATCATCATGTATCAGTCCCAAGAGTTCATTAACTCTTTCTTTGTTTCCAATAAACAGAGCTATGGTCATTTAATCTTTGTGACATGACTGGCTAGTTTCACAAGATGTAAATTCAAACTGATTTAAATATGCATCTAAAATGTAAGTTCAGCCAGTCGGGTCGTATTGATATGACCTAGTCTACAATGCCCCAAGAAAGATTCGTTTATTTCTGAACTCTTCCTCTTGTGTATGTTCTGTATACTAGGAACTATAGTTTGATTTAGAATGTCAGTGCTTTTAGATAACGTGCCTGAACCGATCAACTTTTGATATAAGAAATGTTCAAAACATTATCCAACAATACAAAATTTTATCATTTCTTTACTTATGAAGAGACTGATATGATTTTGTATATCAGGTTCGGTATCTAATAGCATTTGATCAGAATCAATGTATTGGTAATACAGGGTGACAATGACCAACAGACTTGGCTGCAACACTTGCCTCGTTTTCTGTCTCATGAAACTTATCACCCGTTCTCAGTTTTCTATCTTTCTTTAGCCCTATGTAACAGATTACATATCTGGGATCCTGATCCGGTATCAAATACCCAGGATGCATAGGATACTGAGAAACAGTTCTTTATAATGAACACACCCGAAAGAGATGCATCATATGCACTTTCTTCGTTTGGGCGGCATGGGAATTCTGGTATTCCCCTATTTCCTGCTCTTGTTTTATAACAATTATAAGTTGGAGCGGGACCAACGTTCCCCAGCACGGTAAAACAAGCGGGTTCGGTCAATACATCCATATTATTATCTTGATTAAGGCGTGATATGGTCGCTACCTGGAGAGAGAGAGAAGAAAACACTCTGCGTGCGCTCTTGCAAGATTAGATTGGTTATTTATTTTATCTAATCAGGATGGCTCCCACTGTTTTTATCAAATCTTCCTTCAAACCCTAAAAGGAAAGACTAGCCAGGATTAATTACACACTACAAGTTCGCCAATCTTTCAGCCAGGCCAGTGTCGGTACTTTGAGGGAGGTTCCCCGTGTTTTCGCACGGACCTAATTACTGTAAACCTCGTTTTCCCAGAGACGTAACCCCGTTGACACCTACTTGATCGGCTAATTGCAAAGTGCAAAACTCTCCCAGGAGTAACAATTACTCGCAGTGGGTATCGGGATCCAACTATCACATAGAAGGTATGCAATCTCATTGCAAATTTCAACACTTGAAACTCCCGATAATGGTTTTTACCCCTAGCACCTATGACCTTGGCTAAGGTCAACAAATCATAGGTACTAGTCAAGTTCTACCCGTCATTTCATGATTAATTAGACCCACCCACATGACCCTTGGCTAAGGTCAACAAAGCCACATGACTGTCCTAACTAATCGCTTCATATGCTGTGTATGAAGACATCACTTAGCTACCGCACACTACGCCTCGGCTATGGTCGACAAACGCAGCATGAATACTAAGTACTCTACTTCCTAAAATGACGGAGGGTTGCGAATGGTTTTTAAGAAAAAACTTTAACGCTTTGAACTTGATCTCGTTGCGGAATCAAATGGTTTTTAAATGGAATGTTTTTGAGGCTTTTCCAGTTTTGCTAAAGGGGTCATTCCCGGCGAAGGGATCGTCGGCCCTTTCCTCATCGAATGAAGTGCGGGATATATCATATATATCGTTGTGCAAAGCAGAAACTATAGAAGCAATCAAAAGACAAACCGAGGGTTGTAGCATCTGCCAGTTATTGCTAAAGGAGTCACTCCTGGTGAAGGGATCTCGGTCCTTTCCTCATCGAATAAGGTGCAGGATGTTCTTCAAGGAACACCATGATGCAAAGCAAGAACTGTAGCTTCCTGTTTTATTTTGAAATTCGATTCCACAACATCAATAGGTTTATTTTCTTTCATTAATCTCATTAATGAATGTCCCATCATTTAAGTCCACCTAAACATCACAGATAAATATAACGTACTCTTATGCCATCCGCATTCGCCTCAATGTCCCGTCTGCACCGTTAGGTTAGGTAACTAACGCCAGAGCGAGGCTGGGCTAGCGCGGGTGTAAAACATAAGCAACGTCTATATAATATATCATATATACTATATACAATATCTATCTGAACAAATCACATGATCACATCACAGATAACGCAGCAGAAAATATCATATGAAATATTGGATATAGTAGGACGTCTATGTTTTCAATACGAGCCAGTATAAAACACGGATTCCACCGTCGTGATGAATAGCCAATCCCACACCCCTAGACCCCTACGAGAGCGGCAAGCAACCCTACCAATTCTAGGGTTAGGAGACCCGGACTCGACTCCTCGAGATGGTCTCCTACTAGACCCTAGAACCCGGTTACTCGTGCTCCCCTCCTTGGGTCTATCCTAATGCGGAAAAGTAAATAATATACAAATGGTGACATCATCCGCAACATGGAAGTGCCCCAATAAAAGAATATTACATACAAGTTTTTACATGAATGAAAATGAAAAACACTCATCTCACATAAAAACCCCCGGCTATTCAAACACGACAATCCAATATAACATATCCAGCAACACATAACATCACATGTCATCAACGTAAGTAAATATGCGCATCCCAATTGTTGTTGACATATAGCAACGAAACCGGCGATATCACATATTACACTTACGGTCACAGAAAAGAAAGTGTAAAACTACAACAATTGGAATCCGCAACCTCTTTAGACATCGCATGCCTAATCAAATGAAATACTTAGACATCGCATGCCTAACAATTTTAAACCCCGCATTTTAGTCTCATTATCGAAAACTCTTTTCAATATCAAGTCGGGCAATTCAACAAGATTCCCGACATCCTGATCAAATGCTCGTCGCAAACTTTAGTAGGAGGCCGCACCCCCGACGCCGACGACGAAGTGCACCAAGGCGGAACACCGCTGCCGCGAGCACCCGAACGGATGCTTTCGGTGACGGGGTTCTCCTACAGTCACTTGGTCGGGGCTATGGGGTGAGGCTGTCTATTAAGTTTACCCGACGAGTATCCGCGTACGCTACGTGATTGCGACGGACTTTTGATCACATCAAAATTCCATGGCAACCGATCAAGTGAGACTAAACTGCTATGTTTATAACATTCATTCAGTTATCTCATAACTACTTGTGGATTCCAAATATTGTATCACATTCCGGATAAACCGGAAATGTTAAACTTTCCGATCGAACAGTCAAACACCCAAGTTTTCCCGAAACAGCTCAACACATGAAATAAGTTTAAAACATTCACTTCGTGCCTCAGTACCAACGGTCCAGCCATAGAAGGGTCAAGCCAACGCCTCACATGTGGCACGCCGTACTGCCCCAAACCCTAAGGTTCAAAGGGCAGTTCAAGACGGTCGCATAATAGAGTTAAGGTTTGTTGTCTTCTAGAGGGTCAATCGTGTTACTTGCACTACTTAGAACGTGATTAAACTACGGAAAAATCCAACAATTGGAAATTTCCCAGCAGGGAAAAAAATGGGTATTTATATCCGGTCGAACTTTTTAACATATTCTAAAATTACCCGGAAAAACACATAGACAAAGTTTGATAATCCGATCGAATCTACGAACTCCCAATACAACCCAGAAAACTCAACACTTGAGTAAATATTAAAAATTCCCAGAAAATACAGCACCCAAATATAGAAATTACTGTGCCAAAACTAATGGGAGAGGCGACCGTACGGCCGCGGAACCGCCGCACGAGCCATGTTCATGCCGCGGAACCGCCGCACGAGCCATGCTCGTGCCGCAGAACCGCGGTGATTTGATGGATTCAGCCGCTCGAATTTCACAATAACTCCTAGAAATGCCAGCTGATTTTTCTAAATATTTTTAATCCGTAAAAATCCACGATTTCAAAAAATGAACAGAGAGCAATTGGAGATTAGGGTTTCGGTTCGATCGGACTTCTAACTCCGTCTACGCATCGCCTAAGGCTCTAGCTAGGCACTGATACCACTGTAGGTCAGGAAGCCACCCCATCCAATAGGGTCACCGTGGCACCAACGGGTCCCTCAGCAGCTACTTTTTATGCATGCCCCCTCGCGAGGACTACAACCCGCCGGAACACCTTCCGGTCTCGGGACACCCTGGGGGTAAAAGCCTATGCTTCGCCACACTGTCACACTGTGAGAACCCCCCATAGGTCGACATCTAATGCCTAGTAGCTCTGATACCACTGTAGGGTTTCTAGGCACACTAATGAAGTCTCACAACAGATCAAACATGCCCAATTCAAATTTTTCCATGTGCCTACAAACCCTAATACGGATCGTTAACTAGATGATATGGCGATGCAATGCAAGTTAACAACTTTAACTAAAAGGGAAGTGACTACAATCTTTGTAGATCTGGTTCTCCACCTCCATAGCTCCTCGTTGACGTCCCTCCGCTGCGATCATCGGATCCCGGACTCTAGCGATGGTATCGTCGAAGAAATGATCGGGCTAGGTCGTCGACTTTGATGCCGAAGATGATCTACGTCGAGGCAACTCAAGATCAAGCTCCAACTTCACCAAGTCATGAAACTTATGAAGAAAACACCCTATACTACTTGGCAAGTGGTAGAGGATGAAGAAATAGGAAGTGGGTTCACTTTAAAATTGGATTTCTCACTCTTTTTCTCAAGACACCATTGATGGTAGCAAGCTTTTCTTCATCTTGAAGAAGGAGAAGAAGAAGAAAAGAATATGATAAGTATTATAAAATTACTTGATTAATTATATTAAATCAAGTGATCTTATCATATAGAAACCATGGTTAAGTGTAGAGAATAAACTAGGGTTAGGTGAATGGTTAGGTTTAGGAAAGAAACAAAATGGTCAAGCTTTCAACACTTCATGAAATTTCAACTAAAGAACAAAATAAGCCACCATTCTATTTATCTTTCCAAAATGAATAAATAAATAAATGAATAAGTAAATAAAAACCCTAACCATTAACATAACCATGGTTTAATCATACACACCCAAGTTTGCATGTATCATCAAACATGATACAAACTAGTGCACAAAACTATATCATATATACAATGTGCATATTTCAAGTGAGAAAGTCAATCTTGAGTGAACCAATACTAGTTAATGTAAAGTAATATATCAAATATATAATTATAAATTAAATCATTAAATCAACACTTGATTCAATGATCCGGTCATGTCGCATATAACCGACTAGTATCCAATGTATCGACTTATCCAATCAATCTTCGATTCGATAACTAGGTTATATCGCATACAACCAATCGATACATTCATCGCGAGAATAGAATACGGCATCACATACACGCATTATTCTCGGTCCCGCACATATCTCATATGCGCTCCTATTTCGTTTCGCTTGAGCCAGGAAACCTCCGTGTAGGACTCTAAAGACTCGTCAATACGCCGGCAGCAGGTGATGATCATATCAAACACCCACAAGCCGCAAGCGGTCTGCTAAACGTAACGGCCATCCGGGTATTGAGCGATCAGAAGATCGACGAGCAAGCCCGCTCACACTCCTGTAAATCCAACCAGTAACACTTACCGTACAGTCCGGTCTGTTCGTCTGATATGTCGCATATCTCGCCAAGGGGTGGTAAACGTCAGACCCCAATAGCTTGATAAGTCATGCTGACGTGAAGTCCATAACATGTGTGAAACTACTGATAACACTTACCAGTAGATCACTGCAACCCTGGCCAGGGATTTCCAGTTATGGCCAGTCGAGCATAGCGCAACATCAACCCCCAATACCGGGGAGACGAATCCCCTCCTATCGCTCATTGCCTTCATGTGAATCGGGACTTTACCCAAAAACCACCTGTTTGCACGATTCAGAAGAGCCATGGTAGGGTGGAAATCAAAGCACAGTGGGAGACACACAAGACTCCATGACGATCTCGGGTCAACAGACTAAGCTGTACCAGTGTCACCAGAGAACTGCCATCTGACGTGAGGTATAATACCATGTGGGAGTTCTCGGCGAGTCCGTTCATTGTACCCAGTCTCCACTGAGCACCCGCATACCATCTCTGATGTCAAACAACAATGGATATGGGATCATCCATTGCCCATCACATGGGTCAAGAAGATATGCGCTAGTCTACTCTGGAATATCGATGCCCCGTCTCGATATTCCCATGACTAGGAACATTGAAGGATGTACTCATGGACTACCCAGGCCCCACTAGTATAATCTAAATCATAGTCCTGGAAGTCGAGTAAACATCCTAAGGGCTTTATCAACATGTAATAGAGAGACAGAAAGTATACATGTTAAGATAAAGAGTAACCAGATAGCGTACTATCATGTCGAGCAAGAAAGTCCTACCTATATATGTCCTAGCATCCACTACTATATACATCCAATGTACAGTAATGGCCTCTAAGTCATACATATAACTAACATCATCTTCTTCTTCTTCTTCATGGAGAAAAGAAAATCTTGCTTGAAAATGTCTAAGTGATGATTCCAAGTGAGAAATCCAAATCCAAAGTGAACCCACTTCCTATTTCTTCATCCTCTACCACTTGCCATGTAGTATAGGGTGTTTTCTTCACAAGTTTCATGACTTGGTGAAGGTGGAGATTGAGTTTGAGTTGCCTCGACGTAGATCATCTTCGGCATCGAAGTCAACGACCTAGCCCGACCATTTCTCCGATGAAACCAACGCTAGAGTCCGGGATCCGATGATCGCAGCGAAGGGACATCGTCATGGAGCTATGGTGGTGGAGGACTGGATCTACAAAGTTTGTATTTTCCGTTCACTCTTAGTTAAGTTGTTAACTTATATCGTTTTCGCCAATCCTCTAGTAACGATCTAGCTTAGGGTTACTTGGCACATAGAAAATTTTTGATTTTGGCAAGTTTGGTCTGTTGTAGAACCTCATGGGTATGCCTAGGAACCCTACAAAATTAATACCAGCCATAAGAAAATCTTATCAATGTGATGCAATGGCTGGTAGAAAAAGAATATAAAGAATAAAAAGACGAAAAAAAATTGTTAGAGGTTAATGAAGGGGATGGGTGAGCAAAAATGGGGGTTAGAAGATGCTGAAAGTGAAAATGAAGTTTTGAGTGGGATAAAGAATTATTGTGTTCTGAATGAACAAAATTTTCAAGAATTTTGTGTAGAGTGTTAAAATCAGGTCCTTTTAAAAACCAGAGTTCATCCGCAAAAAATTAAGCAAAAGAGAGGTCTCTCGGATGTTCCCTAACTGTTCCTGACTCAAACTCACAAAGAATTTCTAGTTCTTCAGCAAAAATTTCCTCAAAACTTGACAAGAAAGAATAAATTTCAGTATCGTTTTCTACCCTAACATTTTTCTCTATCCTACACTCGGTATTTATACTCACTCCTAAGATGATTCTATCCTCGTCACATCCATACGTGGGTAGGTTCATATCATCAAAAAAAGTAGGTTCCCACCCTAATGTTTCTTCCGAAACAATATCTCTAGGTGATACAAAAATTGTGGGTTCCTTATCATTAATCTTTTCTGATCTATCCCAACCATACCCAATAAATTCACAAGGTTCCTCCATTAAAATTGGAAAGCAAAAATCAGTCGAAGGACTTTCTTTTGTATCCTGGTAGCACTCAGTTAATCCAGCTGTATCATCATCTATGAAATCATTCGAATTGATCACTTCAGTTGTTTCACTCGCGTGACTTCCTAGCTGACAGATGTTTACACTACTGAGTTCTGATTGACTGTGCTCACTCCCTAGAATCCTTTCAGCTAAATGCTTCGCTTGTCCTTCTATGCTAGCCAATGATTGGGCCTGAGAAAGAAATAATTGCTCAGACTGCAGTATGAACAGGGCTAACGCAGAAGCTGACTGATTCTCGACCACAGTCATCACTTCAATTCCTTTTTCTAGAGTGGTCAACCTAGCATCAATCTCACTCTCATACCCTATAGAAGATTCAACGGTTTCGGGTTGGAGGGGTTGTGATGGTGGTGATGCTAATGCCGTCATTCTGTCAACCTCTTTCTCCAGATTGGAAATCAATTGGTCAATGTTTGAAGTTGGACTTGGTTTAGGAGTGTTAGGCGGGTGACCGTTATCAAGAATTTGGGACGGTTGGTCACCTCCTAGGAAAGGACAATCATTATGAATGTGGGATTAATTTTGGCAATTTGTACAAATCAATTGGGACTGAGTGTAAATAAGAGAATAAGAGTCGTGAAAAAATGAATTGTATTGTGCTTGACCCATATTAACAAGAATGCACAAATATCACAAAAGAATATCACACCCCTAGCAGTCTACGGTTTACTAAGTCAACTAGACCTGCTCAAGAACCTGATTGACGAAGTAAAACTGTGTCGAGAAATAGCCTCCAGATATACAGATCACGAAGCCAGGTAAGTGCAAGAGATAAGGGGTGGTTTTCCGACACTTTCGCGAACGTCCTTAATTAAATAACCCTTTCTCTTTTGGCGGTTGCGCCGTTAACACTTGCCTAGACACCCCGTGAACGATATACCGTTAAGAAAAGTTCTAAACACAGTCAACTTCTTCTAATGAACATGAAGTCCTTAGAGTCGAAGTCTAATTGATTTTAATTACTGAGGGTGTGCAAGAATGCAGTTTTGTGATTTGTGGGCTATGGAGAAAAGGTGATGAAATCATTTACCGTATCTTGTTTGGTCATTTAGCCCTTATTTTCCGTATTTAAGATGCAATGCGCAATCAAATCAAAGAATTCAAGAAATCATGAAATTCAAATATTTCTTTTTCGGTTAAGTTTTAAATGCTGCAACAAATACGAGCTAGTTATCTTTGTAATTGGTGGCAAAATTGTGCGAAGAATTCTACAAAAGATAGAAAATTGGATTGCGTCGGATTCGAGCGAAGGTGTTAGGAAATGCGTACCTATATGATTTGGTTTAAGAAAACCCCTTTGAATTGATCCAAGTCGTTGAACATTCTCTTGCACGGGTCAAACTACCCGGATCTTTGGCACCTATCTTCCCTAACGTCTTTATATTGCATTTGAAGCTCGCTCCGCACGATCGCTGGTCGTAATTCCGTAAAAAACCTAAAATGTCGGAAAATACGATATTTAGTGTCAAAAGCGATATGAATGCCCCAATTCCTGCACACTCAAAATTAGAAAAATGAAATAAGACCAAAAGAACCAAAACACAGAACTAGAGATCACCAAAAAGAAAAAACCACAATATCTCACCAGACGGTCGGCGACACCAGTTTTTTTCTTACTGTCGACGGATGAAATCCGAAGGTAGGGGGTAAACTTTATAGTGGGATCTCTAGGTTATATTAGTGTTCTAATGGTTTTACTTGATTTTTAAATTGAAATGCAGAGTGATAGCAGGTATAAACAACAGAGAACAATTTGAAACAAGTCAGAAAAAAAAACGTATTTTGTTAGTTTTTGACAAAAATGAGTTAGAAGTTATTTTTGTTAGTAAAACCAGAAATAACAATATTTAATAACTACAATTCCCCGGCAACGGCGCCAAAAACTTGTTGGGAAACCTCCCGCGCACGCAAACGCGTATTGTTTTGGAAATGTGTACGTTTTTATGGAAAACAGAATGCGCGCAAGAGATCGTTCTCGTTTTAAATATTTATAACCGAAAGTGCACGGCACGTTGTAGCGAGCCGACAAGTATGGGTCGATCCGCAGGGAATTCAGTCTTAGGTATCGTTGTTTAAGGTTAACAAATTAACGAATTGGATGGTTGTCACAAAATTATAAAAGAATACGAAAGCAAGAAAAGCAAGAAAACAAGCGTAAGGAAAGAATGGTTGTGGCTGGGTTCGGAAGCTTGAATCGCGACGTTTACCACTACACTCCCTAGATTATGAGTTGTCCGGCCTTACCTTGATCCCGGCATGGAGCACGACTTGTTAACACGGTTGCGGAGCACAAACCGTCAAAGTCCGATTTTCGCTGCAAAGCATGAAACGAGTCCGTTTTGGTCACTTACCGTTTGTATGTCTGCGCTTGGGGTATCAACACTAAACACGAGGTTTTGCAAGCATACCGCAACAATAAAAACACAAAGAGGTTAGTGAGAGCAAAAGATATTGGTGTTGAGTTTGCTATGGGTTTATGAAGGTATATAGTATATGAAACTAAGAGTTTGTCAAGCTCTTTATCACAACATACCATATCCTAGCTTAGCAAGCTTAACACAAAATAGAATTTTAAGCGCATGAAACATAAACAAGAGGTGGAGGAGGCAAAGCCTTTTATCTCACTTCCTCACCCACACCAAAACCAAATAAAAGAATTAGTTAAGCATAATGAAAACAAAGCAAGTATATAAAAGAAACAACAATGTTTTAAATCACTTGAGAACAAGATACAAGATTGTAGGGTTCCTAGGCACTCTAGTGAAGTCTCACAAGTGATCAAAAACGCTAATTTCTAAAAATTACGGTGCCGAGAAAACCTAGAACGGATCGTTAACTAGATATTTAGGCAAAGCAAGCAAATAAAAGGAAATATAGAAATAGGGAAGGGGCTACAACCTTTGTAGATCCGGTCCACCACTTCCTAAGCTCCGCGATGATCTCCCTCCGCTGTCCAAATCAAACTCATGACTCAAGCATCGGCATCATCGAAGAATAGGCGGGCTTGATCGTCGGTTCGATGCCGAAGAAGATCTACGTCGAAGCATCACAAGAACAAGCTCCAACTTCACCAAGCTTTGAAAACTTGTGAAGTAAACACCCTATACAACTTGGCAAGAGGTAGAGGATGAAGAAATAGGAAGTGGGTAGACTTTAGTTTTGGATTTCTCACTAGTTTTCATCACTTGCCATTGGAGTAGCAAGCTTTCTCTTTTGTTGAAGAAGATGAAGAAGAAGAAGAAGATATGATAAGTTAATTAAAAAAGAAAATAAAAAGAATACTTATCATAACTTCAACCATGGTTTAGTGTAGAGATTTAACCAAGGTTTAGAAGAGTGGTTAGGGTTAAAGAAGAGACAAGAATGGTAGACTTTTTCAAAGCTTCAAGAAGCTTCAAAGAAAAGACAAACTAAGCCACCATTTCTTTTTCTCTTTATCTTTTTCTTTTTCCAAAATAAACAAAAGAATAAATAAATGAATAAGGAAAAAGAAAACCCTAATCATAATCTTAACCATGGTCTAATTCTTTACACTAACCCTAGCTTGCATGTATCATCAAACATGAAACAATCATGTGCACAAAATATATCACATATGTAATGTGCACAAACCAAGTGAGTAAATCCATTTAAAGTGAACCAATACTAGTTAATGCAAAGTAATATATCAAATATATAATTATACATTAAATCATTAAATCAACACTTGATTTAATGATCCGGTCATATCGTATATAACCGACTAGTATCCAATGTATCGGCTTATCGAATCAATCCTTGATTCGATAACTAGGTTATATCGCATATAACCAATCGATACATTCATCGTGAGAATAGAATACGGTATCACATACACGTATATTCTCGGTCCCGCACATATCTCATATACGCTTCTATTTCGTTTCGCTTGAGCCAGGAAACCTCTGTGTAGGACTCTAAAGACTCGTCAATACGCCGGCAGCAGATGATGATCATATCAAACACTCACAAGCCGCAAGCGGTCTGCTAAACGTAACGGCCACCCGGGTATTGAGCGATCAGAAGATCGACGAGCAAGCCCGCTCACACTCCTGTGAATCCAACCAGTAACACTTACCGTATAGTCCGGTCTGTTCGTCTGATATGTCGCATATCTCGCCTAGGGGTGGTAAACGTCAGACCCCAATAACTCGATAAGTCATGCCGACTTGAGGTCCATAGCATTCGTGAAACTACTGATAACTCTTACCAGTATATCACTGCAACCCTAGCCAGGGATTTCCTGTTATAGCCAGTCGAGCATGGCACAACATCAACCCCCAATACCTGGAGAGACGAATCCCCTCCTATCGCTCATTGCCTCCATGTGAATCGGGACTGTACCCAAAAACCACCTGTTTGCACAACTCAGTAGAGCCGTGGTAGGGTGGAAATCAAAGCACAGTGGGAGACACACAAGACGTTATGACGATCTCGGGTCTACAGACTAAGCTGCACCAGTGTCACCAGAGAACTGCCATCTGACGTGAGGTATAATACCATCTGGGAGTTCTCGGCGAGTCCGTTCAGTGTACCCGGTCTCCACTGAGCACCCGCATACCATCTCTGATGTCAAACACCAATGGATATGGGATCATCCATCGCCCATCGCATGAGTCGAGAAGATATGCGCTAGTCTACTCTGGAATATCGATGCCCCGTCTCGATATTCCCTCGACTAGGAACATTTCAAGGATGTACTCATGGACTACCCAGGCCCCACTAGTATGATCTACATCACAGTCCTGGAAGTCGAGTACACATCCTAAGGTCTTTATCAACATGTAATCAGAGAGACAGAAAGTATACATGTTAAGATAAAGTGCAACCAGATAGCGTACTATCATGTCGAGCAAGAAAGTCCTTCCTATATATGTCCCAGCATCCACTAAAATATACATCCAATGTACAGTAATGGCCTCTAGGGCATACATATAACTAAAAATCTCCCACTTGCACTAGGGCCATCTGTAGCAGTGGTTGCAGTATCACATACTCAACCATCCCTTAAAAGTCTCTCTTTGGGAAAAAGGCCTTCGTGAGTGGATCCGCCGTGTTGTCCTCTGAGTCTACTCTCCTAACCTCGATCAACCTGGAGATCAACTATCTCCATGATCAGGTGATGCTTCCTCAGAATATGTCTGGGTCACTGATGGGACCAGGGTTCCAGGGCCTAAGCCACACTTCCATTGTCATACAATGGCAGGAACCAAGTTCATCTTATGAACCAATATACACCCAAACTGCCCCTTTGGTAGTATCTTCAATAGCGATGTTACCAGCCTTTATCGTCTAGTTTGCCACGGTATCTAGCTTGGAGCTCTTCCAACATACCGTCCCTTTACTGAGGGTAAAGACAGTGCCTGTGACTGACATTCAGTCGTCTTTATCACCCTGGAACACTTCCAGTGATTCTCCCCAGGATCGATTGATACAATCTCACTATACCTAGTGAGAACCCTAATATCCCTTTAGATCTATCTCATAGGTCCAAATCCCAGGATTTAGGAGGTGTCATCTTTATCTTATTTGGAGAATCCTTGTGATAATAGGAGATTGACCGATCGTAGTATAGGAAACTCTTTTCCTATCAAGAGTATGTTGTCTACGTACAATACGAAGATGACCACCTTACTCTCTACTACCCTTTTGTATATACAAGGTTTGTCTACCATTTTGATGAAGTCAAACACTTTGACTATCACATCAAAACAGACGTTCCAACTCCGCGATGCCTGCTTCATTATGTAAAGCAACTTGCACACGTTTCCGCTGCTCCCACTATTTACGAAGACCTCTGGCTGTGTTCTTATAGACGTTCTCTTCTAAATCAGTATTTAGAAAAGCAGTCATGGCACCCAACCGCCAGATATCGTAGTCATGGTATGTAGCCGTGGTAAGTAGGATCTGGATAGACTTAAGCATAGCTACTGGAAAAAGGTTTCATCATTATCCACGCCTGGTTGATGACGAAAACCTTTAACAAGTTTAGCTTTGAAAGTCTCAACTTTTCCATCTACACCAAGTAATCTTCTCAAGATACACTTGCTCCTGATGGGGATTTAACCCTTCAGATATAGCAGCTAAAGTCAATACTTTGCTGGTGTACATGGATTCCATCTCAGATCGCTAAGCATCTAGCCATTCTTACAGAGTCCCTACTCTCGATGGCCTGCTCGAAACTAGTTGGGTCATCATCTCATGATGCAATCCTTGCTCCCACTGTCATCGAGAAACCGAGGTATCTCTCAGGCGGATGAGGAACCCTACTAGATCGGCGGAGAGCCTGAGGTTCGTCGGGAACTATAGAATCTTATGGTTCTGTCAAATCATCAACTGCAGTTTTGTATAGCTGGAACCTTTCCAGTTCTACAGAACTGATCCTGCCTCGATCTTGTCCGGATTTTGCTTTTGGCATAGGACGGACAATCCCAAATCTTAACTTACTTAAGAGATAGGATCTGCCCATACCATATCTCATATGGAATGGTAGGCAGTGATTTGATTAGAACCCTATTCAATAGGCATGCAGCTTCTCAAGCGCATAACTCCCAAAAAGGAAACAGGTAACTCAGTAGTACTCATCATAGAGCACACCTTATCATATAGGGTGTGATTGCTCCGCCCCGATACACCAATGTGCTATGGTTATTTGGAGGAGTAATGCTGAGAGAGAATCTCATTCTCCTTTAGAATAATCCAGGAATTCCATGCACAAGTATTCTCCTCCTTGATCTCATCAAAGGACATAATACTTATACCCGGTTATTGGTTCTCTACTTCTAACTTATATTCTGTGAATACCTCAAAAGCTTCGGACTTATATTTCAGCAGGAACATACGACTGAATCTTGAGAGATTATCAGAGAATATAATGAAGTATAAAGAACCAGTCCTGGCATGTGTAGACAGGAGACCTTACATACATCATCATGTATCAGTCCCAAGAGTTCATTAACTCTTTCTCTGTTTCCAGTAAACGGAGCTATTGTCATCTTATCTTTATGACATGACTGGCAAGTTTCACAAGATGTAAATTCAAACTGATTTAAATATACATCTAAATGTAACTTCAGCCAGTCGGGTCGCATTGATGTGACCAAGTCTACAATACCTCAAGAAAAATTTGTTCATTTCTGAACTCTTCCTCTTGTGTGTGTTCAGTATTCAATGAACTGTAGTTTGATTTAGAACGTCAATGCTTTTAGATAACGTGCCTGAACCATTCAACTTTTGATATAGGAAATGTTCAAAACATTATCCAACAATACAAAATTATATCATTTCTTTACTAATAAAGAGACTGATATGATTTTGTATATCAGGTTCGGTATCTAATAGCATTTGTTCAGAATCAATGTATTGGTATTACAGGGTGACAGTGACCAACAGACTTGGCTGCAACACTTTCCCCGGTTTCTGTCTCATGAAACTTATCACCCGTTCTCAGTTTTTCTACCTTTTTGTAGCCCTATGTAACAGATTACATATCTGGGATCCTGATCCGGTATCATATACCCAGGATGCAGAGGATACTGAGAAACAGTTCTTTACAATGAACACACCCGAAGAAGATGCATCATATGCACTGTCTTCGTTTGGGCGGCATAGGAATTCTGGTATTCCCTATTTCCTGCTCTGTCTTATAACAATTATAAGTTGGAGCGGGACCAACGTTCCCCAGCTCAGTATAACAAGCGGGTTCGGTCAAAATTCCGTATTATTATCTTGATTAAGGCATGATATGGTCGCTACCAGGAGAGAGAGAGAAGAAAACACTCAGCGTGCGCTCTTGCAAGATTAGATTGGTTATGTATTTTATCTAATCAGGATGTCTCCCACTGTTTTTATCAAATCTTCCTTCAAACCCTAAAAGGAAAGACTAGCCGGGATTAATTGCACTCTACAAGTTCGTCAATCTTTCAGCCAGGCCATTGTCGGTACTTTGAGGGAGGTTCCCCGTGCTTTCGCACGGACCTAATTACAGTAAACCTCGTTTTCCCAGAGGCGTAACCCCGTTGACACCTTTCTAGACACCTACTTGATCGGCTAATTGTAAAGTGCAAAACTTTCCCAGGAGTAACAATTACTCGCAGTGGGTATCGGGATCCAACTATCATATAGAAGGTATGCAATCTCATTGCATATTTCAACACTTGAAACTCCCGATAAAGGTTTTTACCCCTAGCACCTATGACCTTAACTATGGTCAACAAATCATAAGTACTAGTCAAGTTCTACCCGTCATTTCGTGATTAATCAGACCCACCCACATGACCCTTAACTAAGGTCAACAAAGTCACACGACTATCCTAACTAATCGCATCATATGCGGTGTAGGAAGACATCACTTAGCTACCGTACACTGTGCCTTGACTATGGTCAACAAACACAGCACGAATACTAAGTACTCTACTTCCTAAAATGACGGAGGGTTGCGGCTGGTTTTTGTGAAAACCTTTAACGCTTTGAACTTGATCTCGTTGCGGAATCAAATGGTTTTTAAATGGAATGTTTTTGAAGCTTTTCTAGTTTTGCTAAAGGGGTCACTCCCGGTGAAGGGATCGTCGGCCCTTTCCTTGTCGAATGAGGTGCGGGATATATCATATATATCACTGTGCAAAGCGGAAACTATAGAAGCGATCAAAGACAAACCGAGTGTGTAGCATCTGCCAGTTATTGCTAAAGGAGTCACTCCTGGTGAAGGGATCTCGGTCCTTTCCTTATCGAATAAGGTGCAGGATATTCTACAAGGAACACCACGATGCAAAGCAAGAACTGTAGCTACCTGTTTTTATTTTGAAATTCGATTCCACAACATCAATTAGGTTTATTTTCTTTCATTAATCTCATTAATGAATATCCCATCATTTAAATTACCTAAACATCACAGATAGATATGACGTACACTTATGCCATCCGCATTCGCCTCGATGTCCCCTCGTGCACCGTTAGGTTAGGTAACTAATGGAAGAGCGGGGTAGGGCTAGCGCGGGTGTAAAACATAAGTAACGTCTATATAATATATCATATATACTATATATAATACCTGTCACAGAACATCATATGATCACAGCACAGATAAAGCACAGCAGAAGAAACATATGAAATATTGGATATACTAGGATGTCCGTGTTTTCAATACGAGCCAGTATAAAACACGGATTCCACGGTCGTGATGAATAGCCTATCCCACACCCCTAGACCCCTACGAGAGCGGCAAGTAACCCTACCAATTCTAGGGTTAGGAGACCCGGACTCGACTCCTCGAGTTGGTCTCCCACTGGATCCCAGAACCCGGTTACTTGTGCTCCCCTCCTTGGGTCTATCCTAGTGCAGAAAAGTAAATAATATACATCAACGGTGACAACTTCCGCAACCTGGAAGTGCCCCTATAAAAGAATATTACATACAAGTTTTTACATGAATGAAAATGAAAAACACTCATCTCACATAAAATAAACCCCCCGGCTATTCAAACACGACGATCCAATATAACATATCCAGCAACACATAACATTACATGTCATCAACGTAAGTAAATATGCGCATCCCAATTGTCGTTGACATATAGCAACGAAACCGGCGATATCACATATTACACTTACGGTCACAGAAAAGAAAATGTAAAACTACAACAGTTGGAATCCGCAACCTCCTCAGACATCGCATGCCTGACCAAATGAATTACTTAGACATCGTATGCCTAACAATTATAAACCCCGCATTTTAGTCTCATTATCGAAAACACTTTTCAATATCAAGTCGGGCAATTCAACAAGATTCCCGACATTCTGATCGAATGCTCGTCGCAAACTTTAGTAGACGGCCGCACCCTCGATGCCGTCGACGAAGTGCACCAAGGCGGAACACCGCTGCCGCGAGCACCCGGGCGGATGCTTTCGGCGACGGGGTTCTCCTACAGTCACTTGGTCGGGGCAATGGAGTGAGGCTGTCTATTAAGTTTACCCGGCGAGTATCCGCGTACGCTACGTGATTGCGACGGACTTTTGATCACATCAAAATTCCGTGGCAACCGATCAAGTGAGACTAAACTGCTATGTTTATAATATTCATTCCGTTATCTCATAACAATTTGTGAATTCCAATTATTGTATCAAATTCCGGATAAATAGAAAATGCTAAACTTTTCGATCGAACAATCGAACACCCAAGTTTTCCCGATACAGCTCAACACATGAAATAAGTCTAACAACATTCAGTTCGTGCCTCAGTACCAACGGTCCAGCCGTAGAAGGGTCAAGCCAACGCCTCACATGTGGCACGCCGTACTGCCCCAAACCCGAAGGTTCAAAGGGCAGTTCAAGACGGTCACATAATCGAGTTAAGGTTTGTTGTCTTCTAGAGGGTCCATCGAGTTACTTGCACTACTTAGAACGTCGTTAAACTACGGAAAAATCCAACAATTGGAAATTTCCCGGCAGGGGAAAAAGTGGGTATTTGTATCCGGTCGAACTTTCTAACATATTCTAAAATACCCGGAAAAGCACACCGACAAAAATTAGACAGTCCGATCGAAAACACCGAGTTCCCAATACAACTCAGAAAATACAACTCTGGAATAAATATTAAAATATTCCCAGGAAGACCAGCACTAAAAACTAGGAGTTACTGTGAAAATTAAAACAGATGATGGGACAACTTGGCCGCGGAACCGTCGCACAAGCCATGCTTGTGCCGCGGTTCCGCCGCAATGTAGAGGAATTTTGCTGCCGAATTTCACAGTGATTCTTAGGATTACCTGCTGATATTTCTGCATATTTTTAATTTCGAAAAATCCACATTTTACAGAAAAGTCCAGAGAGCATTTTTCAAGTCGGTTTTTGGGTCGATCAGACTTCTGATTCCGTCGGGACTTCGCCTAAGGCTCTAGCTAGGCTCTGATACCACTGTAGGGTTCCTAGGCACTCTAGTGAAGTCTCACAAGTGATCAAACACGCTAATTTCTAAAAATTACGGTGCCGAGAAAACCTAGAACGGATCGTTAACTAGATATTTAGGCAAAGCAAGCAAATAAACGGAAATATAGAAATAGGGAAGGGGCTACAACCTTTGTAGATCCGGTCCACCACTTCCTAAGCTCCGCGATGATCTCCCTCCGCTGTCCAAATCAAACTCATGACTCAAGCATCGGCATCATCGAAGAATAGGCGGGCTTGATCGTCGGTTCGATGCCGAAGAAGATCTACGTCGAAGCATCACAAGAACAAGCTCCAACTTCACCAAGCTTTGAAAACTTGTGAAGTAAACACCCTATACAACTTGGCAAGAGGTAGAGAATGAAGAAATAGGAAGTGGGTAGACTTTAGTTTTGGATTTCTCACTAGTTTTCATCACTTGCCATTGGAGTAGCAAGCTTTCTCTTTTGTTGAAGAAGATGAAGAAGAAGAAGAAGATATGATAAGTTAATTAAAAAAGAAAATAAAAAGAATACTTATCATAACTTCAACCATGGTTTAGTGTAGAGATTTAACCAAGGTTTAGAAGAGTGGTTAGGGTTAAAGAAGAGACAAGAATGGTAGACTTTTTCAAAGCTTCAAGAAGCTTCAAAGAAAAGACAAACTAAGCCACCATTTCTTTTTCTCTTTATCTTTTTCTTTTTCCAAAATAAACAAAAGAATAAATAAATGAATAAGGAAAAAGAAAACCCTAATCATAATCTTAACCATGATCTAATTCTTTACACTAACCCTAGCTTGCATGTATCATCAAACATGATACAATCATGTGCACAAAATATATCACATATGCAATGTGCACAAACCAAGTGAGTAAATCCATTTAAAGTGAACCAATACTAGTTAATGCAAAGTAATATATCAAATATATAATTATACATTAAATCATTAAATCAACACTTGATTTAATGATACGGTCATATCGTATATAACCGACAAGTATCCAATGTATCGGCTTATCGAATCAATCCTTGATTCGATAACTAGGTTATATCGCATATAACCAATCGATACATTCATCGTGAGAATAGAATACGGTATCACATACACGCATTATTCTCGGTCCCGCACATATCTCATATGCGCTCCTATTTCGTTTCGCTTGAGCCAGGAAACCTCTGTGTAGGACTCTAAAGACTCGTCAATACGCCGGCAGCAGATGATGATCATATCAAACACCCACAAGCCGCAAGCGGTCTGCTAAACGTAACGGCCACCCGGGTATTGAGCGATCAGAAGATCGACGAGCAAGCCCGCTCACACTCCTGTGAATCCAACTAGTAACACTTACCGTATAGTCCGGTCTGTTCGTCTGATATGTCGCATATCTCGCCTAGGGGTGGTAAACGTCAGACCCCAATAGCTCGATAAGTCATGCCGACTTGAGGTCCATAACATTCGTGAAACTACTGATAACTCTTACCAGTATATTACTGCAACCCTGGCCAGGGATTTCCTGTTATGGCCAGTCGAGCATGGCGCAACATCAACCCCCAATACCGGGAGAGACGAATCCCCTCCTATCGCTCATTGCCTCCATGTGAATCGGGACTGTACCCAAAAACCACCTGTTTGCACAACTCAGTAGAGCCGTGGTAGGGTGGAAATCAAAGTACAGTGGGAGACACACAAGACTCTATGACGATCTCGGGTCTACAGACTAAGCTGTACCAGTGTCACCAGAGAACTGCCATCTGACGTGAGGTATAATACCATCTGGGAGTTCTCGGTGAGTCCGTTCAGTGTACCCAGTCTCCACTGAGCACCCGCATACCATCTCTGATGTCAAACACCAATGGATATGGGATCATCCATCGCCCATCGCATGAGTCGAAATGATATGCGCTAGTCTACTCTGGAATATCGATGCCCCGTCTCGATATTCCCTCGACTAGGAACATTTTAAAGATGTACTCATGGACTACCCAGGCCCCACTAGTATGATCTACATCACAGTCCTGGAAGTCGAGTACACATCCTAAGGGCTTTATCAACATGTAATCAGAGAGACAGAAAGTATACATGTTAAGATAAAGTGCAACCAGATAGCGTACTATCATGTCGAGCAAGAAAGTCCTTCATATATATGTCCCAGCATCCACTACAATATACATCCAATGTACAGTAATGGCCTCTAGGGCATACATATAACTAACAAAGATATGGTAACTTGTTCAACCTCCTTAATGAAGCTCTCCAAAGAGAGCTTCAAAAGGGAAGAAGAAGAAGAAACCAACTGAAGTTCACTCCCCTCAAGCTGAACCAAAAGCAAAACAAACTAATAAAAACTATGGTATGGTATATGCATGCTCTCCCTCTCCCTTGCCACTGATCTGCTATTTATAGGCCTAAAAGAAAATTAAGCAAATAATAAAAATAATCTGATGTGGCATCAAGGGAGACACTGTGATAATATGGGGCCCACTGGAGCCTCGGGAACCGATCTCGCCGGAATTTCAAAGGTACTCGCCGGCCCAGATCTGAGGAGGGTGGCTCTGGTTGCAGTGGAGTGCTAGTGTGTACTCAAATAACACTCTGGCACAATTTGCTTTAACAATTGTAACCTGGTTTGTTATGCAGAAGTTTGGAGGGAAACTTGGTCATGACATCACATCCAAACTTTATGCAATAAATGCATTCACACCCACTTTGTGTGCCCAATTGTTTCATCATGATGCCAAGGCAGCCTACATGGTCTATGGCAGCCCCCTACCTGGTCCATGACATGTGTCCATATGTGTGTTGGACCAATTTTACACAAAAAATGTGTACACTTGTATTATTTCCAAAAAAGCTCCTGGGACATCGGTCTGTTCTCTGGTCTGCTTGCAATGTCGGCTCCCAAATGTTATATCGATGATTTTGATTATGTTATCTGTGCTGTATCATGAATATCTGTAAACTGTAATAACTGAGCAAAAACTGATTAATAATACTGATATATAGCGAAAAAGATAATGATTGAGCGGTATTAAAATGCAGTTTTTATGTGGTGATCAGGTATCCCTTGCATGCGAGCTCTTTCTAAATCAGTCTTGCGAGACATCTTTTTGGAGTGTGTGAGTCCTGAGATCGTGGGTAGAAACCCACACTTGGATTCTTCCATACTAAACCTCTTTAGTATGGTGTCAATGTACCTGGATTGGGACAATCCCAGTATCCGTTTAGATCTATCTCTATAGATCTTAATCCCTAAGATGTAGGAGGCATCACCTAGATCTTTCATTGAGAATCTATATGATAAGAAGAGCTTGACCGATTGCAGCATAGGAATATCATTTCCTATCAAGAGTATGTCATCCACGTACAATACGAGGAAGACAACCTTACTCTCCGCCACCTTTTTGTATATACACGGTTCATCTACGTTTTTGACGAAATCAAACTTATTGATAATGACATCAAAACAGATGTTCCAGCTCCGTGATGCTTGCTTTAACCCATAGATGGATTTAAGCAGCTTGCACACCTTTCCGCTGCTCCCACTATTTACTTAGCCCTCAGGCTGGTCATGTATATGAACTTTTCCAAATCACCATTTAGAAAGGCGGTCTTAACATCTATTTGCTAGATTTCGTAGTCATGGTATGCAGCGATGGCAAGCATGATCCGGATGGATTTAGCATAGCTACTGGAGAAAAGGTTTTGTCATAATCCACACCTGGTCGTTGACGAAAACCCTTTGCAACAAGTCTAGCTTTGAAAGTCTCCACTTTCCCATCTACACCAAGTTTTTTCTTGAAAATCCACTTGCTCCTAATGGGTTTTATCCCTTTAAGAGCATCTTCCAAAGTCCATACTATATTGGTGTACGTAGATTCCATCTCGGACCGTATAGCATCCAGCCATTTCACAGAGTCCCCACTCGTGATGTGTAACATTTCAGAAAATATAAAATATTATTTTTCGGAATTTAATATTAAAATAATATATTTCCCGAAAACTGCCGATTTGCGAAATTGGGGTTTTCGAAAAAGGGTATAAATATATACCAATAATTGTGAAATAAATGGAAATTAAAATGATTTATTCATTTAAAAATATATTTAAGGGATTTGGCAATTTTAAAATTTATTATATGCAGTTTCGATAAAAACCCGATTAGTACGCTAATCGCGATTAAGCCAAATCCGCATTTCTACAGTTTTCCATGGTTAGTGCACCATGACATGTTTCATTTTATTACATGTTTCATTTCTTTTGTGTTATGGATTATTGGTGGAGAGAAAAGAAAAGAGAAAAGTGAAAAGGGGACAAAATGATTAGGTTAGGTGGCCTTTTGGAGAGAGAGAGTGTGTGAATTTGTGAGAGAAAGGGAGAGGGCTACTGCCCTTTCATTTCCCTTATATTTTTTTCATCTCTCCTTCATCTCCCTCAAGCCACAACCCTCCACTAATATCCCTAGATCTATCTCCTAACAATCCCCAAAACCCTACACACCCTTCACAAATATTAATCCCCTCTTCAACCTCTATACATGGGACCAAGAAAAATTCGGTTTTGATGATCTTAGGGATTCATGGGTGATATATAAGGTAATCCCTTCACTAATTGGGTAGTTTTTCATTTACTTTAGTATTCATATGTGTTTAGATGTGATATTGTGAAGATTAGTGAACATTGGGAAACCCTAGTGAAGGTTTGAGTGTTGTTTGAAATTGGTGATGTTAGAGGCTGTTAACTAGACTTGGGTGCTGTTTAAGGACCTGGACCAGACCTTAGAAACCCCAAAAAACGGATTTAGAAACCCCGACATCGGATAAATGTGTGATTTTAGAGGGTATTTTGGAATCTGGAGCAACCCGGGGACACTAGAAATGATTTTGGGATTACTAGGAGTCGTGCAGGCACCTAAGAAGCTACCACCAAGACCTGAGCCCCAAACCCTAACCGATGGCCATAGATTTAATCAATCTGGCTACAATTTGCGGCCAGAGTAGGGTAGAATAGTTCCAGTTTTGTTCCATGGCTCCTTTTGCACTAAAATAGACCCCTCCTACATGCAGTTTTGGCTAATTGTCACCTGGGGAAAATCTGGAAGCATTTTGGTGTGTTTTAGGCTATGTTTTCTGTATTTTAAAATGCACTTACTTGATATTTGGATTTGTATTTGGTTGTCGGGTATTTGTACATCGACAACAGGGGTTGTTTGATTGTTTTGCACGTTTAGGCCATAGGTTCTAATCTGCGAGCACACCGTGCGCTGTATCGGTTTTCTGCCTCGATTTTAATACGTATTACGATTATTTATTATTGTAGGTACCCTCGTATGGATTCCGAGGAAAAGAAGCGCGGCGTCATCGATTTCGGCGAGCGAAGACCAGGTGAGTAGATCTATATCTACCGGGGAAGTCGGGTGGATGGCGTATAGCACCCCCGCAAACTTTTGATGGAAAACCGATTTATAGAATATGGTTAGGAAACCTAGATTAGGAAACTAGGGTTAGAATGAGATAGCTACGAAACCATATTAGAAATAAGAGGATAGTTAGATTAGATACTTATACGCGTAGTGATTGAATGTTTATGCAATTCGATTTGATAGGTGATTTAAATGCGATGAAAGAATATAAGACTGATATTATGATATGATGGTATATGGATGCAAGTCAATCGAGTTGATTTATATCCTGTCGGTCCCCCGATATGAGATTATTACGGATGTGACCTGGGACATAGATATATATCCAAATATATAATGTTGTGAATCATGGATGATAGGCCATATGTGATATTAGGCCGTACCCTTATTTGTCGTATAGGATGATAGGATCCCTTTTAGTATGGTGCCGCCGCATGATGATAATCCGTGCGAGATGAGTTTGACTTGATGATTGATCCATACCCTTGACTAGAGGTTGCCGTACGATGGATTATACCGTACGTGATGTTATTGGGCTAGATGTAGATTGATAGATTCACCGACTCGGACATATGATAGTTAGGTATACCTTATAGCTGTTAGCTGATGATTTACCTTATGCTGCATTCATATCATTTCCATTGCATTGCTTATACCTATGCTAGTACACTTGCACCATTATCGATGATACGTATGTTACACGTACACAGATTTGCCGGCTCACACACTTCATCAACGATAATTGCCATGTCACTACATAGTAGTGTTGCTGCATCATGACATATACCTTGATGTATTCATACTTGCGGATATACACTTTGTAAGTCGATGTACTACACCCCAATACTTGTGGGGAGGCGGAATTTTCAAAAACGTACTTGTTAAGTGAACGAACATCGACTAACCGCTTGAATCGAAGCTAAACTATAAATAACCAAACACAAAGTGTTTCTAAACTACTGTGTTTAGGGATTATACCTAATGAACCAACTCCTTCGTCTTTAGGAACTCCTTGTTCTCCTCGGCCTTCTCGAAGTAGTAGACGATCCACCCGAGAGCAAAACTCCAAGCTTAGCCTCTAAACTTGAGGCAACTAACCTTCTTGGATTGCTAATCAAAGAAGATAGATTGAGATAGAGTGATGGTTATGGATTGTTTAGTCTTACTAACCCTTGTACTCAACTCATGAGAGGGGAGGATTAGTCTTTTGAAGAGAGAGAGCTTGAGGAGAGAGAAGGTGAGAATGAATATCATATGAGAATAGTAAGTTATCATAATAAATATGAAGCATTCTTATTTATGAAGAAAAGAATAATACATAATGAATAAGCATGCTTCACAAATATCTAATGGTGATTCATTGTCATGACTCACTAAGCATTTATCATGCATTAATGATATGCATGAATCACCCTCATGACTCACTAAACTCATTTAATGCAAGTGCCACCTAAACCTCCTTAGTCACCATCTTCTAGAAGCTTCTCGCGTAATTACGAGAACGCCCCTCCGATCCGTAAAAATACGGAAAAACTTTACACTGTATAAATCCAATAACCGGATACCAGTAACTGGCTTAAACCAAAGCCGACTGGTAAAAACTGTCCGAAAGTCGTACGCGCGTAAACGCACGTATGCGTCCGAACCCTTTGTCGCAAAACCATGCGACCTCTATATCGTTTCGCCTGGAGTAGGAAACTCTCTGTGTGGGACTCTAGAGACTCGACTACTACGCTGGCAGTGGGTTTAACCACAGACCGCAAGCGGCACTAGCTGTACGTAACGGTCCCCAGGTAGTTGTCGATAAGAAGGCCGATGAGGAAACCCATCCGAACTCCTACTGAGCCTTCTGTGACAATCTCCATACAGTCCGGTCCGTTCATCCAAGACTATCGCATATCGGGCCTAGGGGGGCGGCAAGCGTCATTCCCCTAATAGCGGTATAAGTCGTGTCGGAGCGAAGCCTATTACACCCTGAGAAACTACTGGAACCTACCAGCAAATCTCGCTTGCCCTGGCCAGGGACTTTGCGTAATGGCTCTCTGACACGCGCGATATCTACTCCCAATACCGGGAGGGACGAATCCTGTCTAACCGCCACTGCCTCCAAGTGCTCGGGCCTGCACCCAACTGCTACCTGTTTGCACGACTCCTTTGAGCCGTGGTAGGGTAGCAATCTAAGAACAGTGGGACACACTCGAGGCGAAGCAGCAGTGTCAAGTCTGCGGACTATGCTGTACTCATGTCACCTTGGAACTGCTCACTGACGACTGGTATCAAACCAACCAACAGTTCCCTGTGAGTCATGTCCGGTGTACCCGTAACCTAACGAGCACCTGCATACTATCTCCAGTACGACGTACTGACGGCTGTGGGACAGACCATCTCCCCAACTGGGATGAGAAGCGTACACACTAGTCTACTCCGGAGTATCGATGCTCTGTCTCGATAATCCAACGACCAGGGACCTGAATAAGGATGTGCTTGTAGACTACCCAGCCCCCACTAGTGTGACTGCCATCACAACGCTGGTAGACAAGCAAGATCCTAAGAGCTCTATCAATACGTACACTCACATATTAAGATAGAAAAACCAAGTAGCATACTACCATGTTTAGCAAGACTGTTATATACATGTGAATATCCCAAGCTTCCATTAAGTAATATACAAACTAGTATGATACAGTAATGGCCTTCTAGGGCATAAACACTAACAATCTCCCACTTGCACTAGGGCCATGTACTGGCATATCGTAGACCGATGATCTCGAGTAGCCTCTCGAACTGAATCTGAGGTAGGGCCTTCGTGAATGGATCAACAATGTTCTCTTCAGAAGCAACTCTCCGAACCTCGATCTCCTGACGATCAATGATCTCCCTGATCAGGTGATACCGCCTCAAGATGTGTCTGGACTTCTGATGGGACCTTGGTTCCTTCGCTAAGGCTATAGCTCCGTTGTTGTCGCAATACAGAGGTATTGGATCAACTATGGTAGGAACCACCTGAAGTTCTGTTAGGAACTTCTTCATCCAGACTGCTTCTTTTGCGGCATCGCAAGCAGCTATATACTCCGCTTCCATCGTCGAGTCAGCAACGGTGTCCTGCTTGGAGCTCTTCCAACACACCGCCCCTCCATTGAGGGTAAAGACATAACCCGACATGGACTTGGAATCGTCCTTATCACTCTGAAAGCCGGAATCAGCAAAGGCCTCCAACCTGAGGTCTTTTCCGCCGTAAACCAAGAACATCTCCTTAGTCCTTCTCAGGTACTTGAGAATGTTCTTTACTTCTATCCAGTGCTTCTCCCCTGGGTTTGACTGATACCGGCTTACCACGCTCAGTGCGTAAGCTACATCTGGTCTGGTACACAACATCGCATACATTATAGAGCCTACCGCAGAAGCATAGGGTATAATAGACATGCGTTCCCTTTCCAAATCAGTCTTGGGAGACATCTCTTTGGAGAGGGTGATTCCGTGACAAGCCGGTAAATTACCGCGCTTAGAATCTTCCATACTGAATCTTTTCAGTACAGTGTCGATATACCTGGACTGCGAAAGTCCTAACATCCTCTTGGATCTATCACGATAGATCCGGATCCCCAGAATGTACGAGGCATCACCCAGGTCTTTCATGGAGAACCTGTGTGACAAGAATCCTTTGACAGATTGTAGCATAGGAATGTCATTTCCTATCAATAGAATGTCATCCACGTACAAGACGAGAAATACGACACTTCTGGCTACAACTTTACTATATATGCACGGTTCATCTGGATTTTTGATAAAGTCATATTCTTTGACTGTCTCATCAAAACAGATGTTCCAACTCCGCGATGCCTGCTTTAGTCCATAAATAGACTTAAGCAGCTTGCATACTTTCCCGCTGCTCCCACTCTGATTGAAACCCTCTGGCTGATCCATATAGACGCTCTCTTCTAAATTTCCATTCAGAAAAGCCGTCTTTACGTCCATCTGCCAGATTTCATAATCATGGAAGGCAGCAATAGCAAGAAGGACCCGAATGGATTTGAGCATAGCCACTGGAGAAAAAGTTTCGTCATAGTCCAAACCAGGTCTTTGACGAAAACCCTTTGCAACAAGTCTAGCCTTATAGGTTTCCACCTGTCCATCTACACCAATCTTTTTCTTGAAGATCCATTTGCATCCTATGGGTTTTACCCCATCTGGAGCAAAGTCCAAAGTCCATACTTTGTTGGTGTACATGGACTCCATCTCTGTCCGCATTGCATCTAGCCATCGTACCGAGTCGCCGCTCTGGATGGCCTGCTGGAAGTCAGTAGGTTCATCATCATCTATGATGCAATCCTCTCTATCCCCATCTATGAGAAAACCGTAGTATCTCTCAGGCGGATGAGACGGCCTACTACTCCTGCGGAGGGGTGCGGGAATGTTCTGTTCTTCTTGAACCTCTGGTTCTACCAAACTTTCAGTAGCAGTTTGTGGTTCTGGAATTTCTTCCAGTTCTACTACGCTCCCACTCTTCTGATTTTCTAAAAATTCAGTTTCTAAGAAGCGGGCATGACGAGAAACAAAAACCTTTTGTTCCTCTGCGTAATACAAGTAATATCCCATAGAGTTCTTTGGATATCCCACAAACTTACACTCTACTGAGCGTGCCTCGAGCTTGTCCGAATGCTGCTTTTTTACAAAAGCTGGACATCCCCACGTCTTCAGGTACTGAAGACAGGGTTTCTTCCCACTCCATATCTGATATGGTGTGGTAGGCACAGTTTTGGTTGGAACTTTGTTCAAAAGATATGCCGCCGATTCTAGCGCATAACCCCAGAAAGATCGCGGTAACTCAGGATTACTCATCATGGATCGTACCATATCCAATAGGGTTCGATTCCGTCTCTCCGATACACCGTTGTGCTGTGGAGTGTATGGAGGAGTAAGCTGAGAGAGAATTCCTTTCTCTTTTAGGTAACCTAAGAACTCGGCACTTAAGTATTCTCCACCTCGATCAGATCTCAGTGTCTTAATACTTTTGCCTGTTTGGTTTTCCGCTTCACTCTTGTATTCCTTGAATTTCTCAAAGGCCTCGGATTTATGCTTCATTAAGAAAACATGTCCATACCTAGAGAAATCATCTGTAAAAGTAATGAAGTAGGAATAACCACCTCTCGCATGTGTAGACATTGGACCACATACATCGCTGTGTATGAGTCCTAAGAGCTCGCTCGCTCTTTCTCCTTGTCCAGTAAATGGAGTCTTTGTAATCTTTCCTTTGAGACAAGATTGACAAGTGTCATAGGTTTGATATTCGAACGTGTCCAAATATCCTTCTCTATGCAACTTAGTCAACCTTCTCTCATTGATGTGACCCAGTCTACAATGCCATAAGAAAGCTTTATTTAAATCTGGAGACTTTCTTTTTAGTGTGTTCTGGACATTGAAAATTTGGAGTTGGTTTAAAACATATATGCCGTTATTTAGTGTACCTGACCCAATCAAACCATGATTAAGGTGGATGTTGACAACATCTCTTACAAACGTGAAATCATAACCTTTATTTGATAACAAGGAAACTGATATGATATTACACGTTAAGCTTGGTACAAAATAACAGTTATGTAAAACCAAAATGTGTCCGCTCATCAATCCTAGGTGATAATCCCCGACGGACGCAGCTCCCACGCTAGCTCCGTTAGCAACCCTGAGGATCATATCACCTTCCTTCAGCACTCTACGGTTTCTCAGTGCCTGCAATGAATTGCAAATATGAGATCCTGATCCGGTATCCAATACCCAGGAAGTAGAGTTGATCGACAGACAATTCTCAATTACAAACACACCTGAAGTCGAAGCCACAGCTTGCTTCGGTTCCTGGTTCTTGGCGTTCCACGCCTTGCAATCCTTCTTCCAGTGCCCTTTCCTGTGACAATGGAAGCACTCATCCTGGACAACTACCGATGCTGCAAGCTTTTTCTTTCCCTTCCCTCTCACCTTACTAACACCTCCTCTAGGTTTGGGTGCGGCCTTCTTCTTCCTTCCTTTGGCCCTAGCCTTGGACCCGGAAGAAGATGCACCGCCAACAAACATAGCGGGTGTTTCCCTTGCCTTCTGCAAGGTGCCCTCTGCACTCCTTAACATGTTCAGGAGTTCCGCAAGTTCAACTTCTTTTCCTTGAAGGTTGAAGTTGAGGATAAACTGGGCGTAGGTGGGAGGAAGGGACTGGAGAATAAGGTCTGTATAGAGCTCATTATCCAAAGTCGTCCCAAGGTCTGCGAGCTCTTCAATATAGCCGATCATCTTTAGGACATGTTCACCTACCGATGACCCGACAGCCAACCTCGCTCGAAACAAGTTCTTAGAGGTCTCGTATCTTGCTATACGAGATTGCTCTCCATAAAGTTCCTTTGTATGGAGAAATATGCCATCTAGGGACATATCCTCGTGCCTCCTCTGATGTTCATTGTTCATTGAGGCAAGCACGATGCACTTGGCTCTCGCGCAATCTAAATCCCAGGTTTTGCGGATTTCCTTATCCGCATTGCTGGATTTGGGACCAGGGACAGCAGGTGCCGTAGCGGTGAGGATGTACCCCAATTTGTCATAGGTCAAAGCCATTTTGACATTCCGCAGCCAATCTTTATAGTTTGGCCCTGTCAGTATATTTTTCTCTAAAAGTAACTTAAGTCCAGTCATTTTCAGGGTCGCTGCAATTAGGAGAGAGAGAAGAAAACTCTTTAGCATGATGCTCTTGCAAGTTTAGAGTGGTTTTTAGTTTATCTAAACTGGATGGCTCCCACTGTTTCTCGAATCCTTCCTCAAACCATAAAAGAAGAATTAGCCAGGACTATTCTCACCGTACAATACTTGCTTAACCGTTCAGCCAGGCCAGTGTCGATACTTCGAGGGAGGTTTTCCAACGCTTTCGCGAAGTTCCTTAATTAAATAACCTCTTTTCTCTGGGGGCGTAACCCCGCTGACACCTTTCTGGACACCTACTAGGTTTATAGCATTGATCGTTAAGTGACGAATATCCTGATGAGTAGCATATACTCACAGTAGGATCGGGATCCAAATATCATCGTATGATAATGTTGAAGGAATCCTACCAACATTCATCAAACTCCAAATGGTATGCATCTCTTTGCAAATTTCAGTTTCTTTAGAAATTCCCGATATAAGTTTTTGCCCCATGCTCTTATGACCTTGACGAAAGCCAACAAATCATAAGTCACATGTCAAGTTCTGCCCATCATTATCTTGTTAATTTGAACCCACCCGTATATACCCTTGACGAAAGCCAACAAGGTAATGCGACTGTCCCAAACCAACACATCTATCTATGTAACAAATGAATACCCAACAGCTACCAAACACTATGTCTTGACGAAAGCCAACAAACACAGCTTGAATACTACTGACTATCCATAAGAAATGACGGAGGGCTACGACTGGTTTTGGCGAAACCGTGAACGTAGTGAACTTGATATAACCGAAGGAACCTGATAGCTTTTTAAAAGGAGTGGTTAAAGCTCCGCATTTAAAAATATCTGTTTTTAAAATTAACCGAGTGGTTTCTTTTAAACTGTTCCAACGATTTAAACTTTGGTTTGTTTTTCTTTGCATTATAGATAATGCGTCCCATTATTAACCTATCATTGCAGAAAACAACGAAAATACAACGTCCTCTTATGCCATCCGCATTCGCCACGGGGTCCCGTCATCACCCGTTAGGTTACTTAACTAACGACAGAGCGGGGGCTGGGCTAGCGCGGGTGTAAAACATAAGTGACTTCTAAATAGCTATCATATATATAGATATTTTACATTCGTCTGACGCAATGATATACATTCCAGAACACAGATAAACAATATTGGATTTGTAAGCAATCTGTATTTCTTTTGAGCCTGCAAGAATAGACAGATTACACAGTTGTGATGAATAGCCGTTACCCCACCCTTGACCCCTACGGGTACGGCAAACTACCCGCCAGGCAGTTTGTGTACCCCACCTTGG
Source organism: Agapanthus africanus (assembly GCA_030015575.1). Classification (NCBI taxonomy): domain Eukaryota; kingdom Viridiplantae; phylum Streptophyta; class Magnoliopsida; order Asparagales; family Amaryllidaceae; genus Agapanthus; species Agapanthus africanus. The sequence continues at coordinate 362,702,171 of JASDDO010000001.1, read as the reverse complement.
GTCAGTCCTAGGAGCAAAAACAGTAAAATGAAATAATACAACGGTGGCTACAACCGCAACCTGGATGTGCCCCGCAAAAATAATATTACAACAAATTACATTTACAACAAATGAATTAAACAATAACCCATTGCTAAACCCCGGCTATACACCACAACAGTCCAATACAGTTCATATGCACAAACAGATATAACCATTACAGAAATGTGCAACCCCCTGCCAACCGACATACTAGCAGTTAGGGGAGGTTTACGAACACATTAAACAATCACAGATATAATCCAATATGCAAATACTGTACAATTTCGATCGATTAAACATCTTTAATATTGCTCCAAAAACTGCTCTGTAAAACTGAAACCTGAGCAAATATTAAATATCCCAGAAAATCCCAAATAACACAGAGAAGCAGCACAGGAAATTTGAGTTCCTGACTCGGCAACTCGGCGGCGGAAGCGCGGCGGATCGGTGCGATCCGCCGCGGTTCCGCGGCCGTGTTGCCGATTCAGGAGCTCAAATTTCTTGGGTGTTCTTCTGGTGTCTTTTCAAGCTCTCTGAACTTACCTGAAAAATTTTTGGACTTCATTTAAATTTCGACAGAAACTTGACAGTTTTAGGGTTTTCCGGCTTCGTTTTTCCGTTCGAAATTCGTTCAAATTTGCAATTAAGTTATTTATTGTTTAGCGAGGCTCTGATACCACTGTAAGTCGATGTACTACACCCCAATACTTGTGGGGAGGCGGAATTTTCAAAAACGTACTTGTTAAGTGAACGAACATCGACTAACCGCTTGAATCGAAGCTAAACTATAAATAACCAAACACAAAGTGTTTCTAAACTACTGTGTTTAGGGATTATAACTAATGAACCAACTCCTTCGTCTTTAGGCACTCCTTGTTCTCCTCGGCCTTCTCGAAGTAGTAGACGATCCACCCGAGAGCAAAACTCCAAGCTTAGCCTCTAAACTTGAGGCAACTAACCTTCTTGGATTGCTAATCAAATAAGATAGATTGAGATAGAGTGATGGTTATGGATTGTTTAGTCTTACTAACCCTTGTACTCAACTCATGAGAGGGGAGGATTAGTCTTTTGAAGAGAGAGAGCTTGAGGAGAGAGAAGGTGAGAATGAATATCATATGAGAATAGTAAGTTATCATAATAAATATGAAGCATTCTTATTTATGAAGAAAAGAATAATACATAATGAATAAGCATGCTTCACAAATATCTAATGGTGATTCATTGTCATGACTCACTAAGCATTTATCATGCATTAATGATATGCATGAATCACCCTCATGACTCACTAAACTCATTTAATGCAAGTGCCACCTAAACCTCCTTAGTCACCATCTTCTAGAAGCTTCTCGCGTAATTACGAGAACGCCCCTCCGATCCGTAAAAATACGGAAAAACTTTAGACTGTATAAATCCAATAACCAGATACCAGTAACTGGCTTAAACCAAAGCCGACTGGTAAAAACTGTCCGAAAGTCGTACGCGCGTAAACGCACGTATGCGTCCGAACCCTTTGTCGCAAAACCATGCGACCTCTATATCGTTTCACCTGGAGTAGGAAACTCTCTGTGTGGGACTCTAGAGACTCGACTACTACGCTGGCAGTGGGTTTAACCACAGACCGCAAGCGGCACTAGCTGTACGTAACGGTCCCCAGGTAGTTGTCGATAAGAAGGCCGATGAGGAAACCCATCCGAACTCCTACTGAGCCTGCTGTGACAATCTCCATACAGTCCGGTCCGTTCGTCCAAGACTATCGCATATCGGGCCTAGGGGGGCGGCAAGCGTCAGTCCCCTAATAGCGGTATAAGTCGTGTCGGAGCGAAGCCCATTACACCCTGAGAAACTACTGGAACCTACCAGCAAATCTCGCTTGCCCTGGCCAGGGACTTTGCGTAATGGTTCTCTGACACAGCGCGATATCTACTCCCAATACCGGGAGGGACGAATCCTGTCTAACCGCCACTGCCTCCAAGTGCTCGGGACTGCACCCAACTGCTACCTGTTTGCACGACTCCTTTGAGCCGTGGTAGGGTAGCAATCTAAGAACAGTGGGACACACTCGAGGCGAAGCAGCAGTGTCAAGTCTGCGGACTATGCTGTACTCATGTCACCTGGGAACTGCTCACTGACGACTGGTATCAAACCAACCAACAGTTCCCTGTGAGTCCTGTCCGGTGTACCCGTAACCTAACGAGCACCTGCATACTATCTCCAGTACGACGTACTGACGGCTGTGGGACAGACCATCTCCCCAACTGGGATGAGAAGCGTACACACTAGTCTACTCCGGAGTATCGATGCTCTGTCTCGATAATCCAACGACCAGGGACCTGAATAAGGATGTGCTTGTAGACTACCCAGCCCCCACTAGTGTGACTGCCATCACAACGCTGGTAGACAAGCAAGATCCTAAGAGCTCTATCAATACGTACACTCACATATTAAGATAGAAAAACCAAGTAGCATACTACCATGTTTAGCAAGACTGTTATATACATGTGAATATCCCAAGCTTCCATTAAGTAATATACAAACTAGTATGATACAGTAATGGCCTTCTAGGGCATAAACACTAACACACTTTTGTATATCCATATTCGTGCACATATACCTTGATATATTCATACTTGCGGATATTCACATTTGTATATCCATATCCGTGCACATATACATTGATATATTCATACTTGCGGATAGACACATTTGTATATCCATATTCGTGCACATATACCTTGATATATTCATACTCGCGGATATACACATTTGTATATCCATATCCGTGCACATATACATTGATATATTCATACTTGCGGATATACACATTTGTATATCCATATTCGTGCACATATACCTTGATATATTCATACTTGCGGATATACACTTGTACATCCATATTTGTGCAAACATACATTGGTACATCTATACTTGCGCATATACATATTGTACCTACATAGATAACTGATTTTATTGGGAGATTGGGAACCGCATGTTATATTTTAAAAAATGGAATCATTTTAAAAGAGCGGTTTCCCCTTAATATGTCATATCACTGTTCCAGGCTGCATGATATATTGATATGCTTACATTTCTGTTATATGTCGCATATATCATGCTCTACGCATTTTACGCATTGAGATATGCTATTTTAATGAGATTTCTGGATTTGAGAACCGGGGCTATTTCAGAAGTAAGCATGTACTATTTTAAAAAACCTGTTTTCTCTTGATATGATATTTCAGTAAGTCCACCATGCGTTTTCTCGGTTCTGAGAATGGCATGTGAAACCCGATTCGAGGAGTGGTAGGCACCGATTGCGGGTACGTGGTGGACCCGGTGAGTGTTAGGTCCAATTACCTGTCCCGGTTCTTTCGGGGTTGCGGAAACGGTGAAAAACAATTTTTTTTTGGGTTTAGGTAACATGGACTCAAGAAAAGGATCTTTGCTAAACAACATACTAGCAACCACTTCAAGCTTTACCTACTCGGTAAGAGGGTTATACCTAGTTTTGAACTCCTTCTCTTCTTCTCCTTAGGATGGGTTGGATGGTTCTCCTCGTCGCCTTCTCTTGCCAAAGAAAGATCCACCCGAGAGTTGTGCTCCGAGCTCCACCTCGAGCCGAGGCAACTAGGGCAACAAGATCGCTAGGCTTGATGTCCTAGGTTGTGTAGATGAGGTAGATGGATGTGTTTGTCTATTTGGATCCTTTTTCTCTCAACACATGAGATCAAAGGAAATTTCAAGAGGAGGAAGAAGAACTAGCAACCATGGAGCTTTCTCATCTTAAGAGAGAGAATGAGAAAAGAATAATGAGCTAAAGGAAAAATGAACCATGGTTGCAATAATACATAAACATCATCATGACTAATCTTTTCATGATAAAGTTGATGGTTAGCTTGACTTGACCATTTTCATCACAAAAGAAAAAAAAACCAAAAAATACTATAGACCTCTCATGAAGGTCCAAGTCAAGTTTGATCAAACAGTCAACAAAGTCAAGTATGGTCAAATGGTCAAAGCAATTAGTCATAACATAATTATCATTAAAAAGATTAATAAATAATATCCCCGGCTCATATTGGTTTTGACCGAACCAACTGCCAAAACCCTAATGAGTCCGCCTCATAATGGTTTCGACTGAATCAACTGTCAAAACCCTAATGAGACACCACCTCCTTCTTCTCTCCTCAAAACTGTGCATACACACCCGCACCCGCATTCCGTAGAATGCGCATGCACAGAAGACAAAACAAATCCATCCGTACAATACTAGGATCCGGCTTAAACCAAAGCCCACTAGCATTGCCTGCCCGAACAGCATACGCACATAAGTGCACGTAAGTGATCGTAGCCTTGCCGTAAAACCATACGGCCTCTACACGTTTCGCTCAGTGCAGGGAAACTCTCTGTGTGGGACTCTAAAGACTCGACATTACGCTGGCAGTGGGTTTAACCACAGACCGCAAGCGGCACTAGCTGTACATAACGGTCCCCAGGTAGATGTCGATAAGAAGACTGATGAGGTGAACCCATCCGAACTCCTACTGAGCCTGTATGTGAAAATCTCCGTACAGTCCGGTCTGTTCATCTGAGAATATCGCATGGCAGGCCTAGGGGATGGTAAACGCCAGTCCCCTAATAGCGGTACAAGTCGTGTCGGAGTGTAGCCCAGAACACCCTGAGATGACACTGGAAACCCACCAGTATATCTCGCTTGCCCTGGCTAGGGACGACTATGTGTAATGGCTCTCCTAGACACAGCGCGATATCAACTCCCAATACTGGGAGAGACGAATCCTGTCTAACCGTCACTACCTCCAAGTGCTTCGGGACTGCACCCAACTACTACCTGTTTGCACGACTCAGTAGAGCCGTGGTAGGGTAGTGATTAAAGAACAGTGGGAACACACTTGAGGAGAAGTGACAGTGTCAAGTCAGCGGACTAAGCTGTACTCATGTCACCTGGGAACTGTTAACTGACGATAGGTATAATACCAACCAACAGTTCCCGATGAGTCCTGTCCAGTGTACTCGTAACCTAACGAGCACCTGCATACTATCTCCAGTACGACGTACTGATGGCTGTGGGACAGACCATCTCCCTTGCTGGGAAGAGAAACATATGCACTAGTCTACTCTTGAGTATCGATGCCCTGTCTTGATAATCTTACGACTAGGGACCAAAATAAGGATGTGCTTATAGACTACCCAGACCCCACTAGTGTGATCGCCATCACAACGCCGGTAGTCAAGCAAAGATCCTAAGGGCTCCATCAATATGTTTTTAGCGATATGTTAAAAGAAACATATACACATATTAAGATAGAAACAAACCAAGTAGCATACTACTATATCGAACAACATTGTCGTAAAACCGTATAAATATCCCAAGCCTCCAAAATGTATTATACAAACTAGTATTATACAATAGTAGCCTCTAGTGCATACATATCTAACAATCTCCCACTTGCACTAAAGGCCAGTAATTGGTGTACCGCTTACCCAACGTCTGCACTAGGACCAGCTGCTGGCGTACCGCATACCCAATAGCTCAAAAAGTCGCTCGAACTGTGTTTGAGGGAGGGCCTTTGTGAATGGATCCGCCGTGTTGTCTTTTGTATCCACTCTTCGTACCTCGATCTCCTGGCGATCAATGATCTCCCTGATCAGGTGATATGGCCTTAAGATGTGTCTGGATTTCTGATGGGACCTTGGTTCCTTCACTAAAGCTATAGTCCCATTGTTATCGCTGTAGGGTTCCTAGGCACACTAGTGAGGTCTCACAAGGCATCAACCATGCCAATTTCAAAAATCTAGGTGCCGAGAGACCCGACTACGGATCGTTGGCTAGAAAACTAGGCGAAAAAGTAAACTAGTTAACAATTAACTAATGGGAAACGGAAATACAACCTTTGTAGATCCGGTCCTTCACCTCCACGGCTCCGAGATGAGGTCTTCTCCGCTGTCCAAATCAAATCCGGGCTCTAGCGTCGACTTCATCGGAGAATAGGCGAGCTAGGTCGTCGATGTCCATGCCGAAGATGATCTACGTCGAAGCATCGCAAGATCAAGCTCTCACTTCACCAAGTCAAGAAACTTGTGAAGGAAACACACTCTACTACTTGGCAAGAGGTAGAGGATGAAGAAATAGGAAGTGGGTAGACTTTAGATTTGGATTTCTCACTCTTTTTCATCACTTGCCATTGATGGAGGCAAGCATTCTTCACTTGAAGAAATGAAGAAGAAGAAGGAAATTGTTATGATAAGTTAATTAAAAAATGAAAAGAAAAATCAAAACTTATCATAATCTAAACCATGGTCAAGTGTAGAGATTAAACTAGGGTTAAATCAAATGGTTAGGTTAAGCATGAGATAAGAATGGTGGACAAAGTCAAAGGTTCATGAATCTTCAACTACAAACAAAGAAAGCCACCATTCTTCTCATTTCTTTTTCCAAAAAGAAAATAAATAAATAAATGAATAAATAGATATGAAAAACAAAACCCTAACCATTTAAATAACCATGGTTTAATCTTTACACAAACCAAAAAGCATGTATCATCAAACATGATACAAGCAAATGCACAAAATCATATCACATATATAATGCGCACATCCGAGTGAGAAAATCCATCTAAAGTGAACCAATATTAGTTAATGCAAAGTAATATATCAAATATATAATTATACATTAAATCATTAAATCAACACTTGATTTAACGATCCGGTCATATCGCATATAACCGGCTAATATCCAATGTATCGATTTATCGAATCAACACTTGAATCGATAACTAGGTTATATCGCATACAACCATTCGATACATTTATCGCGAGAATAGAATACGGTATCACATACACGCATTATTCTCGGTCCCGCACATATCTCATATGCGGTCCTATTTCGTTTCGCTTGAGCCAGGAAACCTCTGTGTAGGACTCTAAAGACTCGTCAATACGCCGGCAGCAGATGATGATCATATCAAACACCCACAAGCCGCAAGCGGTCTGCTAAACGTAACGGCCACCCGGGTATTGAGCGATCTGAAGATCGACGAGCAAGCCCGCTCACACTCCAGTGAATCCGACCAGTAACACTACCGTACAGTCCGGTCTGATCGTCTGATATGTCGCATATCTCGCCTAGGGGTGGTAAACGTCAGACCCCAATAGCTCGATAAGTCGTGTCGATATGAGGTCTATAACTGTTCGAGAAACTACTGGTAACACTTACCAGTAAATCTCAGCAACCCTGGCCAGGGATTTCCTGTTATAGCCAATCGAACACAGCACAACATCAACTCCCTATACCGGGAGAAACGAATCCCCTCCTATCGCTCATTGCCTCCATGTGACTCGGGACTGTACCCAAAAACCACCGTTTTGCACGCCCTCTTGGACGTGGTAAGATGGAAATCAAAGCACAGTGGGAACCACACAAGACTCTATGACGATCTCGGGTCAACAGACTACTCTATACCAGTGTCACCAGAGAACTGCCATCTGACGTGAGGTATAATACTATCTGGGAGTTCTCGGCGAGTCCGTCCAGTGTACCCAGTCTCTACTGAGCACCCGTATATCATCTCTGATGTCAAACACCGATGGATATGGGATCATCCATCGCCCATCTGTATGGGTCGAGAAGGTACACGCTAGTCTACTCTGGTATATCGATGCCCCGTCTCGATACACCCACGACTAGGGACTTTGAAGGATGTACTTATAGACTATCTGTCCCACTAGTATGATCTGCATCATAGTCCAGGTAGTCAAGTACATATCCTAAGGGCTTTACCAACATGTAACAGAGAGACAATCAGCATACACGTTAAGGTAAAGTGTAACCAGATAGCATACTATCATGTCGAGCAAGAAAGTCATCCCTATATACGTCCCAGCATCCACTAAAATATACATCCTATGTATAGTAATGGCCTCTAGGGCATACATATAACTAACAATCGCAATACAAAGGTATTGGGTCAACAATGGACGGAACCACCTGAAGTTCACTAATGAACTTCTTCATCCAGACCGCCTCATTTGCGGCATCGCTTGCAGCAATGTATTCAGCCTCCATCGTCGAGTCTGCGACGGTATCCTGTTTGGGACTCCTCCAACACACCGCCCCTCCGTTGAGGGTAAACACAAAACCTGAGACAGGTTTGCTGTCATCTTTGTCACTCTGGAAGCTTGAATCGGTAAAGGACTCGACCCTGAGGTCTCCATTACCGTAAACCAGGAACATCTCCTTAGTCCTTCTTAGGTACTTGAGAATGTTCTTCACTGCCGTCCAGTGGTCCTCACCTGGGTCTGACTGATACCGGCTCACCATGCTCAGCGCGTAAGCTACAACCGGTCTTGTACATAGCATCGCATACATTATAGATCCTACCGCCGAAGCGTAGGGTATAGTGCTCATGCGAACCCTCTCCTCATCAGTCTTAGGAGACATCTTCTTGGAGAGGGTAATTCCGTGCAATGCGAGTATGTTACCGCGCTTGGAATCCTCCATACTAAATCTCTTTAGTACGGTCTCTATGTACCCGGACTGTGAAAGTCCCAGTAGTCTCTTGGATCTATCTCTGTAGATCTTGATCCCAGAATGTACGAAGCATCACCCAGGTCCTTCATGGAGAACCGTTGTGACAAAAATGACTTGACCGATTGTAGCATAGGAATGTCATTTCCTATCAAAAGAATGTCGTCCATGTACAAGACTAGGAACACGACAGTTCGTCCTACAATCTTCTTATAGACACAAGATTCATCTTCGTTCTTGATGAAATCAAACTCCTTGATTGCCTCATCAAAACAGATGTTCCAGCTCCGCGATACCTGCTTTAAAACATAAATGGATTTAAGCAACTTGCATACCTTCCCGCTGCTCCCACTGTCTACGAAACCTTCTGGCTGATCCGTGTAAACGCACTCTTCCAAACAGCCATTTAGAAAAGCCGTTTTAACGTCCATCTGCCAGATTTCATAGTCATAGAAGGCAGCAATGGCAAGTAGGATCCGAATGGATTTGAGCATAGCCACCGGAGAAAAAGTTTCGTCATAGTCCACACCAGGTCTTTGACGAAAACCTTTTGCAACGAGTCTAGCCTTATAGTTTTCCACCTACCCATCTACACCAAGTTTCCTTTTGTAGATCCATTTGCATCCAACTGGTTTTACCCTAGGTAGAGCAATATCCAAGGTCCACAGTTTATTGGTGTACATGGACTCCATTTCGGATTGTACTGCTTCCTGCCACTTATCAGTATCCCTACCGATAATGGCCTGCCTGAAACTGGTAAGCTCATCTTCTTCCAAGATGCAATCCTCTCGATCCCCATCTAGGAGAAAACCGTAGTATCTCTCAGGCAGATGAGAAATCCTACCAGATCTACGGAGTGGCAGAGGTTCGTTTGGGGTTATTGAATCCTGAAGTTCTGTCAAATCTTCAGTTTCAGTTTGTGGTCGCTGAATTTCTTCCAATTCTACCGTGCTCCCACTAATTTCTTTTGCAAGAAACTCCGTTTCTAAGAAAACGGCATGTTGAGCAACAAACACCTTCTGTTCCTCGGTGTGGTAGAATAGATATCCATAACCATTCTTTGGATATCCCATAAACTTACATAAAACTGACCGTGCCTCTAGTTTATCTGGTTTATGCATTTTAACATAAGCCGGACAACCCCATATCTTAAATCTTTTAAGATATGGCCTTTTTCCATTCTATATCTCGAACGGAGTCTTAGGCACTGATTTAGACAGAACATCATTCAATAGATATGCTGCTGTCAAAAGCGCATATCCCCAAAATGAAAGAGGTAACTCGGCACTACTCATCATGGAGCGAACCATATCCAATAGGGTACGATTCCTCCACTCCGATACACCGTTGTGCTGTGGTATATAAGGAGGAGTAAGCTGAGAGAGAATACCATTCTCTTTTAAGTAATCTAGGAATTCCGTGCTTAAGTACTCCCCTCCTCTATCAGATCGGAGGATCGTGATACTTTTGCCAGTCTGGTTCTCTACTTCGTTTCTAAATTCCTTGAATTTCTCAAAAGCTTCAGATTTGTGTTTCATAAGATACACATATCCGAATCTAGAGAGATCGTCAGTGAATGTGATGAAGTACGAGAACCCACCCCTTGCATGTATAGACATCGGACTACATACATCACTATGTATGAGTCCCAAGAGCTCTGTTGCTCTTTCTCCATGTCCGGTGAACGGAGATTTGGTCATCTTCCCTTTGAGACAAGACTGACAAGTTTCATAAGATGAAAACTCGAACGCATTCAAGAGTCCATCTTTATGCAACTTACTTAGTCTTTTCTCTCCGATATGACCAAGTCTACAATGCCACAAGTAGGATTCATTCGTATCTTAATTCTTTCTCTTGTGTGTGTTTTGTACATTGAGAACTGTATTCTGATTCAGAATGTAGATACCATTACACAGTGTACCTTCTACAACCAGTACCTTATGAAGGTAAATGTTCATGATATTTCTATCAAGAACAAAGTTATATCCATCTTTATCGAGTAAAGAAACTGATATGATGTTGCAAACCATGGAAGGTACATAGTAGCAATCGTTCAAAATCATAGTATTGCCATTTGGCAACACTTGGTAATATTCACCGACGGCTGCAGCATTAACATATGCTCCGTTCGCTACTCTGAGCGACATATCACCAGGTCAACTTTCCTAATTTTTCTCAGTCCCTGTAATAAATTACAGATATGAGATCTTGATCCGGTATCAAGTACCCAGGAGGTAGGGCTGACCGTAAAGCAGTTCTCAATTACAAGAACACCTGAAGTAGATGCAAAACCATGCTTCTTCTTCAACTGGGTATCCTTGGAATCCATACAAACCTCTTTCCCTTGCTCAAACTTATGACTGTTGTCATAAGTTAGAGCCGAACCAACGTTCCGCAGCCCCGAATAAGAATTCGGATCGGTCAAGCGATACATTTTATTATCTTGATTAGGGCGAGAAATGGTTGCTACCTGCAGAGAGAGAAAAGAAACACTCAGCGTGCGCTCTTGCAAGATTAGATTGGTTTATTAATTTATCTAACTAGGATGGCTCCCACTGTCTCCTCAAATTCTTCTTCAAACCTTAAAAGAAGAACTAGTCAGGATTTAATCGCACGTCACAATACTTGCTTAATCTTTCAGCCAGGCTAGTGTTGGTACTTCGAGAGAGGTTTTCCAACGCTTTCGCGAAGTTCCTTAATTAAGTAACCTCTTTTCTCTGGAGGCGTAGCCCCGCTAACACCGTTCTAGACACCTACTTGGTTTATAGCATTGATTGTTAAGTGAAATAATCTCCTGAGAGTAATCCAAGTCATCAGTGGGATCGGGATCCAACTATCATTGTGTGATGACCTAGATGGAATCCACTCTAGTCACCATACTCTAGAAGGTATGCTAAATCTGCAAGTTTCAGTTTCTTTAGAAACTCCCGATGTGGATTTTTGCCCCTAATGGTTTATGACCTTGACTAGGTCAACAAACCATAAACCGTTAGTCAAGTTCTACCCGTCATTATCCTGATTGAATTAGACCCCCCCCCCGTACGTGCCCTTGAGTAGGTCAACAAGGCCGCACGACTGTCCTAACCAATCACATTTGCAATCCACAGAAAAATATCATCTAGCTACCGTTCACTACGCCTTGACTAGGTCAACAAACGCAGCACGAATACTAAATAATATCAATCCGAAATGACGGAGGGCTACAGCTGGGTTTTGGGCGAAAAACCCATTAACGTAATGAACTTGATATCGTTGAAGGAACATGATTGCCTTTTTGAAAATATAGTGGCGAAAACTTTTGCTAAAGAGGTCACTCCCTGTGAAGGGATCTTGGCTCTTTCCTCGTCGAATGAGGTGCAGGATATTCTAAGCTGAATACCTCGATGCAAAGAAAGAATAATCGAGTATAGTGAAGTTATCACCATGACGCAAACTTTTGTCCAAGGGGTCACTCCCGATGAAAGGATCTCGGCCCTTGCCTCGTCGAATGAGGTGCAGGGCATTCATAACCGAATACCTCTGTGCAAAACAAAAGTGAACGTCCTTGCAGTAACAGCTTTTTGAAAATTGTTCCAACAACGTCTTTTTAGGTTTGTTTTCTTGCATTAATTTAATGCGTCCCATCAATTAATCCTACCATTGCAGAAAACAACGAAAATATGACGTACGCTTTTGCCATCCGCATTCGCCACGGGGCCCCGTCATCACCCGTTAGGTTACTTAACTAACGACAGAGCGGGGGCTGGACTAGCGCGGATGCAAAACATAAGCAACGCCTAAATAGATATCATATATAGATATATACACATTCATCAGATGCAATGATAGCCATTCCAGATCACAGATGAACACATTGGATATGTTAGGAATCTGCATTTCGTTCGAGCCTGCAACGGAAGACAGATTACACGGTCGCGATGAATTGCCAAATACCCCACCCTAGACCCCTACGGGTGAGGCAAACTATCCGCCAAGTACCCGAAGCGAAGCAAGCTCCCTCAACAACGTGAGTAGGCCACTCGGCACTTCGAGATACCCGGTAGTTTGTGCACCCACCTTGGGTCTATCCTAGGAGCAAAAACAGTAAAAAGAAATTATACAATGGCGGCTACAACCTCATCCCGGATGTGCGGTCATACAAATAATATTACATCAATTTACATATTACATGAATTAAAAGATAAAGAAAACTCTCATCTCACAACCCCCCGGCCATTCATCCGCGACAATCCAACGAATTCATATACACAAACCATCAACATTACAGATCACAGATATGTATAACCCCCACTAATCGACGTATAGCGATTAGCAGACGTTCAATACATATATCACATCACAGATATAACCCATTAGCCAAAGTCTACAGAAGTTCGATCAAAATACGTATTTATAACCACCCCAAAAACAAATTTTGTTCTTTGGAAATTCTGGGCAGAAACAAACCATCCTAAAAATCCCAAAACACCAATATAAGAACACTGCAGGAAACTTGACCCACAGCCGAGTCAACTCGGTCGCGGATCCCCGGCAGGAGCATGCACTTGCCGCGATTCCGCGGTGCGTTGACCGAGTTGGTGGACCTTTTTTCTTGTATGTTCTTTAAAAACCCTGAGCCGATTTTTAGTACATGATTTATTATTTTTTGAGCAGAAATAAAAATCGGCAGAAAGTTAGCATTTTCGGGGTGTTTTGCGGTTTTTTCTCCGATCGAAATTCTAGACACTTTGCTAACATGCTAGGGTGTGTTTAGCTAGGCTCTGATACCACTGCTATGTCCATGTTACCTGTCCCGGTTCTTTCGGGGTTGCGGAAACGGTGAAAACCAATTTTTTTTGGGTTTAGGTAACATGGACTCAAGAAAAGGAACTTTGCTAAACAACATACTAGCAACCACTACAAGCTTTACCTACTCGGTAAGAGGGTTATACCTATTTTTGAACTCCTTCTCTTCTTCTCCTTGGGATGTGTTGGATGGTTCTCCTCGTCGCCTTCTCTTGCCAAAGAAAGATTCACCCGAGAGTTGTGCTCCGAGCTCCACCTCGAGCCGAGGGAACTAGGGCAACAAGATCGCTAGGCTTGATGTCCTAAGTTGTGTAGATGAGGTAGATGGATGTGTTTGTCTATTTGGATCTTTTTTCTCTCAACACATGAGATCAAAGGAAATTTCAAGAGGAGGAAGAAAAACTAGCAACCATGGAGCTTTCTCATCTTAAGAGAGAGAATGAGAAAAGAATAATGAGCTAAAGGAAAAATGAACCATGGTTGCAATAATACATAAACATCATCATGACTAATCTTTTCATGATAAAGTTGATGGTTAGCTTGACTTGGCTATTTTCATCACAAAAGAAAAAGAAGACCAAAGAATACTCTAGACCTCTCATGAAGGTCCAAGTAAACGTTGGTCAAACAGTCAACAAAGTCAAGTATGGTCAAATGGTCAAAGCAATTAGCCATAACATAATTATCATTAAAAAGATTAATAAATAATGTCCTCGGCTCATAATGGTTTTGACCGAACCAACTGCCAAAACCCTAATGAGTCCGCCTCATAATGGTTTCGACTGAATCAATTGTCAAAACCCTAATGAGGCACCACCTCCTTCTTCTCTCCTCAAAACCGTGCATACACACTCGCATCCGCATTCCGTAGAATGCGAATGAACAGAAGACAAAACAAATCCATCCGTACAATACTAGGATCCGGTTTCAACCAAAGCCCACTAGTATTGCCTTCCCGAACAGCATACGCACACAAGTGCACGTAAGTGATCGTAGCCTTGCCGTAAAACCATACGGCCTCTACACGTTTCGCTCAGTGCAGGGAAACTCTCTGTGTGGGACCCTAAAGACTCGACATTACGCTGGCAGTGGGTTTAACCACAGACCGCAAGCGGCACTAGATGTACGTAACGGTCCCCAGGTAGATGTCGATAAGAAGACTGATGAGGTGAACCCATCCGAACTCCTACTGAGCCTGTATGTGACAATCTCCGTACAGTCCGGTCTGTTCGTCTGAGAATATCGCATGGCGGGCCTAGGGGGTGGTAAACGTCAGTCCCCTGATAGTGGAACAAGTCGTGTCGGAGTGTAGCCCAGAACACCCTGAGATAACACTGGAAACCCACCAGTATATCTCTCTTGCCCTGGACAGGGACGACTATGTGTAATGGCTCTCCTAGACACAGTGCGATATCAACTCCCAATACCGGGAGAGACGAATCCTGTCTAACCGTTACTGCCTCCAAGTGCTTCGGGATTCCACCCAACTACTACCTGTTTGCACGACTCAGTAGAGCCGTTGTAGGGTAGTAATCAAAGAACAGTGGGAACACACTTGAGGCGAAGTGACAGTGTCAAGTCAGCGGACTAACCTGTACTCATGTTACCTGGGAACTGTTAACTGACGATAGGTATAATACCAACCAACAGTTCCCGACGAGTCCTGTCCAGTGTACTCGTAACCTAACGAGCACCTGCATACTATCTCCAGTACGACGTACTGATGGCTGTGGGAGATAACATCGCCCTTGCTGGGAAGAGAAACGTATGCACCAGTCTACTCGGGAGTATCGATGCCCTGTCTCGATAATCCTACGACTAGGGACCAAAATAAGGATGTGCTTATAGACCAGCCCCCACTAGTATGATCGCCATCACAACGCCGGTTGTCAAGCAAAGATCCTAAGGTCTCCATCAATTTGTTTTTAGCGATATGTTAAAAGAAACATATACACATATTAAGATAGAAACAAGCCAAGTAGCATACTACTATATCGAGCAAAACTGTCGTAAAACCGTATATATATCCCAAGCCTCCAAAATGTATTATACAAACTAGTACTATACAATAATGGCCTCTAGGGCATACATATCTAACGGTAAGGTACCCCGGGACAAGAAGACTCGTATATGCTAGACGGTGAGCCCGGCAGGGGGAGCACTACCTACCGGTGATAGTAATTGGACTCGGCGGTTATCCGGAGGATACCGACCGGAGTAGCGAGATGGATATGAGGGCCGACCAGGGTGTGCGGTGCCTGAGGGCCGATCTGAGGATGCGGCGCCTGAGATATATGAGGATTTACGTGCCGATGCTGGGCACGGTTTTCATCATGTTTTCGAGGGTCGATGCTAGGCAATCAGGTTCCATGATTTTGATATGTCGGGAGGGATACCGTTAATATACATCCTCATACTTTCATGCACACTCTTTTATGATATTTACATGCATGATATTGTTGCGTCAGTGGTTGACACATGGACTAGATCCACATACATACATACATATACCGATTCTACTATCGGAGATTTTGCACATGCTTATAGATATTGATTTATGGGTGGACGAGATCCACATATCCGCATTCATTGATTATTACTGTTGGATGTTATCCACATGCACATAGGTAGTGACTACCTTGTTGGCACATATACGACCCGGTCACCCTAGATATCATAGTATTACCTTTTGATATAGTTGACCTAGGAGTCGTTGTTTATTCGATTTCTACTTGTAGATATATTTCTATTCATGAGTTGGCAACTCACCTCCGTTGTGCCACAGTTCTTGCAGGTTTACCGCTTAGATTAGAAGCGGATTCGCTGGCACACAGCTTCATTTGGGTGTTTTGCATTGGTAGGTGGGACATTTGTATCGTACCCACTCTTGTATTATATTTCATATTGTATCTAGTTAACTCCATCAATCAATCAAAATTAGAATTTGTATAAGTAATGAGACTTATTGGGATTGTGGTTGCGAGACTTATAGCGAGGGGTTTTCCGCTACTAGTGATTTATATGTCTTGCTTTTCTTTTATTCTTTTGTGGTGGACTTCGCCGTTGGGCGTCGTATATCTATTTATGCTGTATTGCGTGGTTATGGTCTGCCGTTTGGCGAAGAGCTAGCTTCCGCTTGAGGATGCCATTATTCTTGTTATGTATTGTGGTTTTGGATCAAAATATAAAAAGGAGGTGCTGCCAAAATTTTTAAAAAGACGAAACATGTTTTCAAACTACTAAATTTCACTTGCATCATTCATGTTTCTTTCCCTGCAATTAAGCACACTTGATTTCATTATACCTTTAATTTAAAAACTTCACCTCCTTTATTTTCTTAAAAAGGTTTAGATTTCTGGGTTTCAGCTTACTTGAATTCCGTTACGCCTTTAGACGTTGCGTGATTCAAGTGCTGGTCACGAGCTAACATTTCGGGTCATGACAAAGTTGGTATCAGAGCGCTAGGTTTAACCTTTGTTCGAGTCTATGTTTGACTATGCGGAGTCTAGGGCGGGAGTGTATTTCGGAACCTAGGCTTGACCTTATGGAACTTAGACTTGAACGGGGGGGTATTAGACCCGAACTTTCTTTTCATAGGCTGACCCTGATTGATGGAGTAGGTAGCTTGAGTAGAGTGATGTACCGTACATATGTTCCGCGGCATATTTATGATACGATACTCCACTTAAGAAAACTTAGGATGTACATATTTTTTAGACTAGTGATTCTCTTCGTATCCATGATTATGCATCCATTCGAGATACTTGATTCTATTCGTTTCCATGATCATACTTTCATTGATGCTGTTCCTTCTTATGATCATGTATCCATTCTGGATCTGTTGTTTCCTCTCATGCCGTTGATCTGCTTTCTTCGATACTCGATTGAGGTTCCTGTCACTATAGTTTGAGCGTAGTTTGAGCTGCTGCTAGTATTGCGGTCAGGGCGAGCTCGTCTGGTACGAGGGCCGACCATGGTGTTTTTTGGTGACATTGGAACGTCTCGAGTTAGTACTGTTGTTGTGACCTCTTATGGAGGCGCGTGCTTGGTTTTACACCGGATGTTCGGGCCATTGTTAGAGCTACCAGTTGCGAGAGGACTGTAGATGTACAGCATACCTCAGAGATTTTGATGTCGCCTACCGTGCGGACAGATGACCCAGCTGTTGCTGAGATTGATAGGATGTCGCTTCCGGAGCCTACGAGCTGAGATCGCCGGAGCTTCCAGGAAGATATGAGACAGATGATAGCTAGTCTACCATGATTTGAGTGCCGAAGGTGATTTGTCCGATTTATGCGCCGGAGCAGGCCCAGTTGAGTTGAAGATTTCCAGTGTGGAGAGTCTTACTCAGATCTAGAGCAGACCGATCCAGAGATGATCGCCGATGTATCGCCTTTTCTGGAGGATTGGGGCATTGTTTAAGTGTGCGGACGAAGGGTATTCGCATGTCGCCTAGCCGAAGTTAAAAAGTTCGAACGAGTGTCAGAAACCCATTTTTCCCAAGTTTAAAGTGTTCGGAGGAACATGCAGGTAATTCTGCGGACCCTCTAGAAGAATGAAACCCTAACTCGACATGATGACCATGGAAGCGCTTTGAACCTTAGGGTTTGTGGCAGTTTAGCGGTGCCATCATTGAGGCTTAGGTTTGCCCTTCTACGGCTGGTCCAGAGGTGCTGTGGTATGTACCCGATATTTTTAGACTGCGTTCAGGTGTTGAGCCTTCGGGAAATTTTGGGACCTTGATGACTCGATCGAAAAGTTTGACGTCATCCAGATATCATGTGATAAGAGATCAGCAAGCTGACCAGCTTTGAATGGAGGACCTTGTTAGTGTTTATACCCTAGAAGGCCATTACTGTATCATACTAGTTTGTATATTACTTAATGGAAGCTTGGGATATTCACATGTATATAACAGTCTTGCTAAACATGGTAGTATGCTACTTGGTTTTTCTATCTTAATATGTGAGTGTACGTATTGATAGAGCTCTTAGGATCTTGCTTGTCTACCAGCGTTGTGATGGCAGTCACACTAGTGGGGGCTGGGTAGTCTACAAGCACATCCTTATTGAGGTCCCTGGTCGTTGGATTATCGAGACAGAGCATCGATACTCCGGAGTAGACTAGTGTGTACGCTTCTCATCCCAGTTGGGGAGATGGTCTGTCCCACAGCCGTCAGTACGTCGTGCTGGAGATAGTATGCAGGTGCTCGTTAGGTTACGGGTACACCGGACAAGACTCACAGGGAACTGTTGGTTGGTTTGATACCAGTCGTCAGTGAGCAGTTCCCAGGTGACATGAGTACAGCATAGTCCGCAGACTTGACACTGCTGCTTCGCCTCGAGTGTGTCCCACTGTTCTTAGATTGCTACCCTACCACGGCTCAAATGAGTCGTGCAAACAGGTAGCAGTTGGGTGCAGTCCCGAGCACTTGGAGGCAGTAGCGGTTAGACAGGATTCGTCCCTCCCGGTATTGGGAGTAGATATCGTGCTGTGTCAGAGAGCCATTACGCAAAGTCCCTGGCCAGGGCAAGCGAGATTTGCTGGTAGGTTCCAGTAGTTTCTCAGGGTGTAATGGGCTTCCCTCCGACACGACTTATACCGCTATTAGGGGACTGACGCTTGCCGCCCCCTAGGCCCGATATGCGATAGTCTTGGACGAACGGACCGGACTGTATGGAGATTGTCACATCAGACTCAGTAGGAGTTCGGATGGGTTTCCTCATCGGCCTTCTTATCGACAACTACCTGGGGACCGTTACGTACAGCTAGTGCCGCTTGCGGTCTGTGGTTAAACCCACTGCCAGCGTAGTAGTCGAGTCTCTAGAGTCCCACACAGAGAGTTTCCTACTCCAGGAGAAACGATATAGAGGTCGCATGGTTTTGCAACAAAGGGTTCGGACGCATACTTGCGTTTACGCACGTACGACTTTCAGACAGTTTTTACCAGTCGGCTTTGGTTTAAGCCAGTTACTGGTATCCGGTTATTGGATTTTTACAGTCTAAAGTTTTTCCGTATTTTTGCGGATTGGAGGGGCGTTCTCGTAATTGTACGAGAAGCTTCTAGAAGATGGTGACTAAGGTGGGTTATGTGTCATATACATTGAATGAGTTATATGAGTCATGAGGGTGATTCATTCATCTCATTAATGCACATTTATTGCTTAATGACTCATGCTAATGAATCACCACTTGATATTTTATGAAGCATGATTATTCATCACCCTTTATTCTTTTCTTCTTATTAGAAAATGCTTTATATATATTATGATACTCATAACTTTATTCAATTATCATTCTCACATTCTCTCTCCTCAAGCTCTCCCTCTTCAAAAGACTAATCCTCCCCTCTCATGAGTTGAGTACAAGGGTTAGTAAGACTAATTAATCCATAACCATCTCTATATTACACCTAGCTTCTTTGATTAGCAATCCAAGAAGGTTAGTTGCCTCAAGTTTAGAGGTTTAGCTTGGAGTTTTGCTCTCGGGTGGATCGTCTACTACCTAGAGAAGGCCGAGGAGGACGAGGAGATCGTAAAGACGAAGGACTTGGTTCGATAGGTATAATCCCTAAGCATAGTAGTTTAGAACAACTATATGTTTGGTTAGTTATCGTTTAGCTTCGATTCAAGCGGTTAGTCGATGTTTGTTCACTAAACAAGTTCGTTTTTGAAAATTCCGCCTCCCCACAAGTATTGGGGTGTAGTACATCGACTTACAGTGGTATCAGAGCCTCGCTAAACAATAAATATCTTTATTGCAATTTTGTACGAATTTCGAACGGAAAAACGAAGCCGGAAAACCCTAAAAAGATCAAGTTTCTGTCGAAATTTAAATGAAGTCCAAAAATTTTTCAGGGAAGTTCAGAGAGCTTGAAAAGACACCAGAAGAACACCCAGGAAATTTGAGCTCCTGAATCGGCAACGCGGCCGCGGAACCGCGGCGGATCGCACCGATCCGCCGCGCTTCCGCCGCCGAGTTGCCGAGTCAGGAACTCAAATTTCCTGTGCTGCTTCTCTGTGTAATTTGGGATTTTCTGGGATATTTAATATTTGCTCAGGTTTCAGTTTTACAGAGCAGTTTTTGGAGCAATATTAAAGATGTTTAATCGATCGAAATTGTACAGTATTTGCATGTTGGATTATATCTGTGATTGATAAATGTGTTCGTAAACCTCCCCTAACTGCTAGTATGTCGGTTGGAAAGGGGTTGCACATTTCTGTAATGGTTATATCTGTTTGTGCATATAAACTGTATTGGACTGTTGTGGTGTATAGCCGGGGTTTGCAATGGGTTATTGTTTAATTCATTTGTTGTAAATGTAATTTGTTGTAATATTATTTTTGCGGGGCACATCCAGGTTGCGGTTGTAGCCACCGTTGTATTATTTCATTTTACTGTTTTTGCTCCTAGGACTGACCCAAGGTGGGGTACACAAACTGCCGGGCGGGTAGTTTGCCGTACCCGTAGGGGTCGAGGGTGGGGTAACGGCTATTCATCACAACTGTGTAATCTGTCTTTTCTTGCAGGCTCAAAAGAAATACAGATTGCTTGCAAATCCAATATTGTTTATCTGTGTTCTGGAATGTATATCATTGCGTCAGACGAATGTAAAATATCTATATATGATAGCTATTTAGACGTCACTTATGTTTTACACCCGCGCTAGCCCAGCCCCCGCTCTGTCGTTAGTTAAGTAACCTAACGGGTGATGACGGGACCCCGTGGCGAATGCGGATGGCATAAGAGGACGTTGTATTTTCGTTGTTTTCTGCAATGATAGGTTAATGATGGGACGCATTATCTATAATGCAAAGAAAAACAAACCAAAGTTTAATCGTTGGAACAGTTTAAAAGAAACCACTCGGTTAATTTTAAAAACAGATTTTTTTAAATGCGGAGCTTTAACCACTCCTTTTAAAAGCTATCAGGTTCCTTCGGTTATATCAAGTTCACTACGTTCACGGTTTCGCCAAAACCATTCGTAGCCCTCCGTCATTTCATTTGGGTATTCAGTAGTATTCAAGCTATGCATTTTGGCCAAAGTCAAGGCATAGTGTTTGGTAGCTGCTGGGTTTTCATTTGTTGCATAAGATAGATGAGTTAGTTTGGGACAGTCGTATTATCATTTGACCAAAGTCAGGGGTATATACGGATGGGTTCAAATTGACAAGATAATGACGGGTAGAACTTGACATGTGACTTATGACATTTTGACCAAAGCCAAGGTCATAAGAGCATGGGGCAAAAACATATATCGGGAATTTCTAAAGAAACTGAAATTTGCAAAGAGATGCATACCATTTGGAGTTTGATGAATGTTGGTAGGATTCCTTCAACATTATCATACGATGATATATGATATTTGGATCCCGATCCTACTGTGAGTATATGCTACTTATCAGGATATTCGTCACTTAACGATCAATGCTATAAACCAAGTAGGTGTCCAGAAAAGTGTCAGCAGGGTTACGCCCCCAGAGAAAAGAGGTTATTTAATTAAGGAACTTCGCGAAAGCGTTGGAAAACCTCCCTCGAAGTATCGACACTGGCCTGGCTGAACGGTTAAGCAAGTATTGTACGGTGAGAATAGTCTTGGCTAATTCTTCTTTTATGGTTTGAGGAAGGATTCGAGAAACAGTGGGAGCCATCCAGTTTAGATAAACTAAAAACCACTCTAAACTTGCAAGAGCATCATGCTAAAGAGTTTTCTTCTCTCTCTCCTAATTGCAGCGACCCTGAAAATGACTGGACTTAAGTTACTTTTAGAGAAAAATATACTGACAGGGCCAAACTATAAAGATTGGCTGCGGAATGTCAAAATGGCTTTGACCTATGACAAACTGGGGTACGTCCTCACCGCTACGGCACCTGCTGTCCCTGATCCCAAATCCAGCAATGCGGATAAGGAAATCCGCAAAACCTGGGATTTAGATTGCGCGAGAGCCAAGTGCATCGTGCTTGCCTCAATGAACAATGAACATCAGAGGAGGCACGAGGATATGTCCCTAGATGGCATATTTCTCCATACAAAGGAACTTTATGGAGAGCAATCTCGTATAGCAAGATACGAGACCTCTAAGAACTTGTTTCGAGCGAGGTTGGCTGTCGGGTCATCGGTAGGTGAACATGTCCTACAGATGATCGGCTATATTGAAGAGCTCGCAGACCTTGGGACGAATTTGGATAATGAGCTGTATACAGACCTTATTCTCCAGTCCCTTCTTCCCACCTACGCCCAGTTTATCCTCAACTTCAACCTTCAAGGAAAAGAAGTTGAACTTGCGGAACTCCTGAACATGTTAAGGAGTGCAGAAGGCACCTTGCAGAAGGCAAGGGAAACACCCGCTATGTTTGTTGGCGGTGCATCTTCTTCCGGGTCCAAGGCTAGGGCCAAAGGAAGGAAGAAGAAGGCCGCACCCAAACCTAGAGGAGGTGTTAGTAAGGTGGGAAAGAAGGGAAAGAAAAAGTTTGCGGTACCGGTCTTGCTAGTGTTTATGCCCTAGAAGGCCATTACTGTATCATACTAGTTTGTATATTACTTAATGGAAGCTTGGGATATTCACATGTATATAACAGTCTTGCTAAACATGGTAGTATGCTACTTGGTTTTTCTATCTTAATATGTGAGTGTACGTATTGATAGAGCTCTTAGGATCTTGCTTGTCTACCAGCGTTGTGATGGCAGTCACACTAGTGGGGGCTGGGTAGTCTACAAGCACATCCTTATTCAGGTCCCTGGTCGTTGGATTATCGAGACAGAGCATCGATACTCCGGAGTAGACTAGTGTGTACGCTTCTCATCCCAGTTGGGGAGATGGTCTGTCCCACAGCCGTCAGTACGTCGTGCTGGAGATAGTATGCAGGTGCTCGTTAGGTTACGGGTACACCGGACAGGACTCACAGGGAACTGTTGGTTGGTTTGATACCAGTCGTCAATGAGCAGTTCCCAGGTGACATGAGTACAGCATAGTCCGCAGACTTGACACTGCTGCTTCGCCTCGAGTGTGTCCCACTGTTCTTAGATTGCTACCCTACCATGGCTCAAATGAGTCGTGCAAACAGGTAGCAGTTGGGTGCAGTCCCGAGCACTTGGAGGCAGTAGCGGTTAGACAGGATTCGTCCCTCCCGGTATTGGGAGTAGATATCGTGCTGTGTCAGAGAGCCATTACGCAAAGTCCCTGGCCAGGGCAAGCGAGATTTGCTGGTAGGTTCCAATAGTTTCTCAGGGTGTAATGGGCTTCCCTCCGACACGACTTATACCGCTATTAGGGGACTGACGCTTGCCGCCCCCTGTTCAGACTATAATATTGCATTTATCATTCCCCTATTCTTATCCTTTTTATAAATAAACAGGTACTCTTGACGCACGTTTGTTGCATATTACAGGATACAGGTTTCTGGAGCAAGTACAGTGAAAAAGACACAAAACAACAGAAAAGGGACTTTTGACCAACTATTAGACGGATCCTAGTCTAGCCTAGATGAAGAACAATGCAAGGTCCAAAATGTTAATGCAAACGGTCAAAAGATACTTACAAGTGTTCACTGAAACATCTGGAGGAAAACCAGAAGCCCAAAAGAGAAAATAAGTGAAGAAACAGAAGCCCACAGAGCCACTGAACCAAGCCCAAACTTTTGGCAGCCCAAGACAACCAAAGGGCCGCGGATCCGCGGCCCAAGCCAACAAATGCCGCGGATCCGCGGCCATTATATGCCCGTGCCGGCGCAGTTTTTCTGTGACGGTGCGTTGTTGTGAGTGTTAGGATTTTAAGTGGGCAAATCAGTAATTGCGCGTGCGCGAGAATCTGTAACCCTAGGTTTCCTATTTTCCTATAAATTGTAATTTTAGATCTAAAAATTGTATGCCTCTTTTCAATAAATAAAATTCAGAAATTCTGGAAGTGACATTCAGATCTGTTCTTTATCGCTTGGAGAGAGCCATCACCATTAGTAAGTGTTTTTCTTTTATTCTTTTAATGTTATTTCATCCCCTAATGAGCGAGTAGTCTCCTCGCTTGTTAGGGTTAGCCTTAGGGAAAGGGTTGAGAGATGAGATCTCTCACCCCTTTCAATACCATATTAAACTAACCCATTAAGAACTCCATGCATGCGCGCACAACCGCTCCCTGCGGCACCCTACCCCTCGAGGTAACGGTGGACCGCAGTATAAAGGGCCGGTTGCGCGCGTTTTCCATGGGGGTTAGGGTAATTAACGATAAAGGAAGGATACGAATCTAGAGGAAGAAAACATCTTCCCAAAAGAGTCGTATCCACTTTATCGATAATTACTATAACACCTAATGGATCTAGAATACGGCATTGAAAGCGGTGAGGAAACATCAATCTCCAAAACTTCCTCTAAGCCTAACCCTAGCAAGAATTTAAATTAGATTAATTAAGTTTTAGATCTAGATTTTTATAAACCAACCCAAAACGACAAATAGAATCAACTCGTTAAAACACATAAAAGGAATTTACCCGTCTCTGTGGATCGACCCGCACTCACCGGCTAGCTGCGAAGCGACGCCGTTTCTGATTGCGGTAATTATATTTTTGATCATAAAATCTCTACCAATCAAATGGCGCCGTTGCCGGGGACGGCGTAATCTTTCTTTTTGTGAATTTTCGGGTTGATATAAAATTGAAAAATTATAAAAATCTGAAAATATTAAAAAATATAAAAATTATCGAATTTGATCTGTTTGAAGGGTTTATTTTTGAATCTTGCAGGAATAGCGAAGATATGAAATTTTACAGAGTGCAAATCAGAAAGGTACATATAATAACAGAGAGGAACTTTCAGTACAGAGCTACACAATTTTTTCCAGTGCCTGATCACACGACCTAGCCGCGCTTCAGCCGCATATACAGGGCTTCCGCCGCGGATCCGCGCTCCTAGTGCCACGTCAGCGCATTAAATTTTGTGGGTTTGATCCTCATTCTCCCCTCTGTAACCTGCAATATATCTCTCTGTAAAAAAGTTTTCTGCAGGGTTCTTTGCGTAAAGAGTCTTTCTCCCCCTTCTAAATAACAGATTTCTGCAGGTTTCTTTGCGCCGCGCTAAAAAATTGATTGCAAGTGAATTGTTGTTTTGCATATTTTAATCGGACTTAAGGGGCTATTTGACCAAATTCAGATTGGGTGGGGATTTCATCACCCTTCCCAGGACCCCAGAAAACACCTAAGCATTTGCATCGACCACCTTTGATTAAAAAAAGATTAGACACAGACCTAAGTACAGCGAGCTCACTAGGAAAAGGACTAAGGTAGGCATCGGCCGTTTATCCTAACCGACATTGCGGTGTCTAGGCTAGTGGTTTTTAATTAGGCCCACTGTAGTGGTGGTTCCTTCCCACTTACCTGGCCGTATTTATCCGTGAAGAGGCGGTTTGAGGTCTATTTCTAGCCCTAGTTAGGAGCTGTCTAGCAGACCTAGGCAACCCTAGATCTAGGCCTGATTGTGCATGTGTGGTTGATACTTTTGTGTCACGAGTCCGTTTTCAAAAACCTCCTTGCAAAACTCACAAATAAAAAAAAATAAAGAAAAATCTTTTCAAAAACTTGCAACTTGCCGCTAAAGAAAACTTGCAAACCACTTCCACCACTTCTTCTCACTGACGTTATCTTACCCCCACATTCTGTTTTTCTCTTTCTTCTGACTGCACTACCATTTAGTGTATGTCATTTTGGACTAGGGATACTAACGCCCGATTAGTCCGTGTTTCGTTGGTACCGACCAACGAACCCTTCGGCGAACCGTTCGTCGAAATTCCCTCCATTTCCTTACCTCCACCTTTAAATTCTTCTTTCGAAGGTATGTCGGGATTCAACCCCAACGATACCTTGCCGACGGGAATGATTCCACCTCCGCCAGGTGCGAATAACCCGAATCTACCGCCTGTTGTAGCGCCCGCACGAGTTGCGCTCCAGGATCTCTTCTACCCCGTCCGCACTTCTTTACCCACATGTCTTTCACCCCCACCGGCAAATGGGGATAATTTTGAAATAAAACCACACTTCATCAATATGCTGCCTAAGTTTCATGGTTTGGAATCCGAAGATGCATATATTTTCATTAATAAATTCCAAAACGTTTGCGCCATGATGAAGACAACCCAATTGAGTGATGACGCAATAAGGCTAAGGGTCATTCCTTTCACCTTATGTGACCTAGCAGAGAAGTGGCTATATAGCACCGCATCACACTCCATTAGAAATTGGGACGAGTTTGTAAGAGCTTTTCTAAAAAAATTCTATCCTCACCACAAAACTGCTAAAATCCGAAACGAGATTATACAATTTTCACAGCTTCCTTCCGAACCATTTTGGAAGTGCTTCGAGAGATTTAAAGACCTACTTGTTCAATGTCCTCATCATGGGATAGAAAATTGGCAACTTTGCCAAACTTTATACGAGGGATTGAACGCAGCAACGAAGCAGTTGCTAGAAACAATATGTCAAGGTCATTTTCTCTCTAAGTCTAGCGACGAAGCTTGGCAGTTTCTTGAGGACCTAAGTGAGCAAACAATTCAGTGGGAGAGTACCAAGACCACATCATCTTCTTCAGTTGGTCAATCTAGGGCAGGCATACATCAAATAGATATGTCGATTGCTATGAAGGCCGAGATGGCCTCACTTATGAAAAAGCTAGAAGCCATTGAGACCAAAATCTCATCGTCTTCTCCTGCCGCTACTCTACCCACACGAACTGTTTGTGCTTGTTGTTCGAACCCGTCGCACTTAACCGAAGAGTGTCCTTATAATGCACCTATTCAAGGACAGGATCAAGTCAATGCTGCATTTCAGCAACGACAAAGAAATGATCCTTACTCTTCGACATACAATCAGGGGTGGAGGAGTCACCCGAATTTCGCTTGGAACCAAAATCAACAAGTCCAAGGGAACAATAATTTTCAAAGACCTCCTCCACAACAACAACAAGCACCCTTACAAACTCAAAACCAGCAACCTTTCCAACAACAACCTTATACAAATCAAACGAACAATTCGGTTCAACCTAATGATGATAAGGTTAGCTCGCTCGAGAAAAGTCTTGAAGCATTTCTCAAGCAAACTACAGAATCCGCAGCAAGATTTGAAAGTTATGTGCAATCTTTAATGAATAACAATGCCTCACACGATCAAAGTATCAAATCTATTGAGGCACAAATTGCACAATTAACTGCTGCGTTGAGCGAGAGAGAAAAGGGAAAGCTTCCATCTTAACCATTGCCCAATCCCGGTCACCCACAAAACGCATATCACAATCACAATGTAAATGCGGTGACCACGTTGAGATCCGGAAGAGAGTTGCAAAATAATGTGGAAACTAGTGATGACATCCCCGCCAGTGGTTCTTCTTCCCCTTCTTCATTTTCTTCACTTCCTTCTTCACCTTTTTCTTTAGAGCCTATTCTCCACCCTTCACACGGCTCTACTTCTTCTGACTCGAACGGACCCATTTCTAACAACACGAACACATCCACACTGGGATCCGTTCCTATTCCACATTCTACTCCACAGACTTTTGACTCAACAAATTTTCAGAATGCTCCATTCCCAAACAGGTTGAGTCCTAATAAACCAAATACACAAGTGGAGAAGATTGTGGAGATATTTAAGCAGGTTAGCATAAATATACCTCTCTTGGATGCCATCCAACAAGTCCTTTCATATGCGAAAATCTTAAAGGGCTTATGCACCTCGAAGAGAAAGGCATCTCAAGTACCCAAGAAAGTGCTAGTGGCTAGTGCAGTGAGCAATGCAATTAACCACCATCAAACCTTACCCCAAAAACGAAAGGACCCCGGCTGTCCTACGATTTCAATTACAATTGGAGATAAGAAAATTAATCAAGCACTTTTAGATCTTGGGGCTAGTGTTAACCTGATTCCCTACTCCGTGTACGAACAATTAGGGGTTGGAGAGTTGAAACCCACTCGTTGCACTCTCCAAATGGCTGATCGATCAATCACCTATCCAAGGGGTCAACTAGAGGATGTGTTGATCAAAGTTGGGGAGTTCATATTCCCCGTTGATTTTATTGTTATGGATACACAACCTGTTGCTAACCCAATAAACCAAATTCCGGTGATTCTCGGTCGACCATTTTTAGCCACTTCCAATGCCGTGATAAATTGCCGCAATGGCTCCATGACTCTATCCTTCGGGAAGAGGTCTAGTGAGTTCAATATTTATAAGATGGGAAGTCTGCCCCCCGTGCCTAAAAGTAGTACACGAGAAGTTTGCTCTATTCACGAAATCACGCAGGAGGACTGCGAGCTTGAAAGATTTCTATTTGATGAAAACAATTTTGACGCCACTAGTGCGTCCCTCCTTGAGCCTACTACTGTTGACACAACCGATGTTGATTATGAATGTTTCACTTTTTTGGATGATGACGACTCACAGCCCGAATATGAGTCGTTTGAATTTTTGGATGAGTCAGTCGAACCATCCGAATCGGTTGTTTGCAGTGATTTCGAACCTGTGTTGGAGTCCTTTGAGTTCGAGGTAGATTTCGCAATGGTTCTTTCGCCTCAGAAATTCGAACTCATGCCCTTGCTGTCTCACCGTAGATATGCTTACATAGGTGAGAATGAGACTTTTCCCATTATCATATCAGCCTCTCTAGCCTTCGAGCAAGAGAACGCTATTTTAAAAGTCTTACAAGATAGGCGGCAAGTTTTCGGTAGGACTATGGCGGACATCGAGGAGATCAGTTCCCTCATAATTGAATATCATACACAATTGATGGATGATGCCATGTCAATAGAGGACACACGGGAACATCTTGGGGGTATTGTGGTGAGCCAACTTCCTCCCTTAGAAGTTGAAATACCACCATTTCTTTTAATAAGGTACGAGAATGCTAACACTCCACTGATTGCTGATCATTTACATTCTCGTTTCGATGCATCACCATCACCTGTATATTCACCTCCACACCTCCCATTCCACTACTTCTATCTTCCCCAATTCTTTGCGGACCACCACAACTTATTTTTCCACCACCCAATATTCTTTACTGATAAATTTTTCAACTGGTTGGTGTTGACTTTTGGCCGATGCAAGGTTTGGCAGTATTGTCTAACATAGTTTAATTGAAGTTTGGGGGAGGGTCTTTTTGTATATATGTTTGTTTTTCTTAACAATAAAAAAAAAATTATAAATAAACAGGGGAGTATCGGTATTTTGACCCTCTTGGTTTAGCATGACAGTGAGGACACTGTCAAGTTCAAGTTTGGGGGTATGCTCGGTACGTCTTCTCGGTACGTCTTCTTCCTTCGCATTCATTTGTACATATTTTTGCAATTGCATATTTATTTGAAAACCCATAAAAATTTAAAAAATTTCAAAAAATATAAAAATAATTGTATTCAATTTTGGCTAATTGACTTGAGTTTGACAAATAGGTTAACTGGCTAGGAACAACTAGATCTTAGACTTAGTAAATTAAAAACCCTAAAAATAACCTTCTTTAAAGTTTAACGGTAGAAAGTATATGCCTTGTAGTTTATTTAGAAATAAGCATATTTTGGGTTCACTTCTTGGACTAAGTCGAAATGAGGGAAGAGTAATGATGTTCTTATTAGAGTATAAGTTTGAAAAATAGTTCCTAGCTTAAGTCTAAATTCTGAAAATGTATACCCTACAATTTGCACATTCACGCACCTTGAAACTTGGAATAGTAGAAGAGACCTTGAAATGCTCTTGTCTAAAGTCCTTAGTACAAAGAAAATAAAAGAAAAAGTGTGAATAAAGAATAAAAAAAATGGACACTGGTTTTTGTGATTACTTAAGGCTGCAAAAATAGAAAAATATTTAGCGAGGGTGCCTTATCACCTAGTGCCTTAGACCAACTGGTTTGGGAGCCACTGCTAAAGCCTTGGGTGTTGCAAAGACTAGGAAGTACGCTTTAAAGTGCAAGCGCATTTTGTAATCGGTCGTTGGTACCTCAAGAAGTATTAACGGTCGCATGAAGGATGCGTAAGCAAATTCCATTCACTAACTAATTAGTACTTTGGACATCGGACAAGGGCATGATTGCTTGATTTGAATCTCCAAGTGTAGGGGTGATCTATACACACACGTAGGGGTACGTGATTGGAATTTAGATAAGAGAGAGGAATGAAAGATAAAATTTGTATCTTTAATAGAGTTGATAGAAATTCCTAAGTGGAGATGAAACCCTAGATGGAAGACTTAAGAGATGCTGAAAGCTAAGTAGATCTACATAACATATATAATCTTAAGCTAAATAATGAGGAAGTGTGAAGAATATGGACGGATAATTTACAAGTATAAGATAATAGAATTCCTTATTAGAAGACCTAAATGAAGAACAAAAGTCAGTGGGCCAAGTTGATAGGATTTTGTGGGTGTAATCCGCTGAAAACCCTCAGGAGACAACACTCCTCCTACTAGGGACACCTAGAGGTTTAACGGCTTGTTGCACGTGCTCAGTGCAATCGCGTTTCCCTGCGAAAGTATGGTTAGGATTTTAGAGAATTAAATAATAAGTTTGCTCGAGGACGAGCAAAAGGTAAGTTTGGGGGTATTTGTTCAGACTATAATATTGCATTTATCATTCCCCTATTCTTATCCTTTTTATAAATAAACAGGTACTCTTGACGCACGTTTGTTGCATATTACAGGATACATGTTTCTGGAGCAAGTACAGTGAAAAAGACACAAAACAACAGAAAAAGGGACTTTTGACCAACTATTAGACGGATCCTAGTCTAGCCTAGATGAAGAACAATGCAAGGTCCAAAATGTTAATGCAAACGGTCAAAAGATACTTACAAGTGTTCACTGAAACATCTGGAGGAAAACCAGAAGCCCAAAAGAGAAAATAAGTGAAGAAACAGAAGCCCACAGAGCCACTGAACCAAGCCCAAACTTTTGGCAGCCCAAGACAACCAAAGGGCCGCGGATCCGCGGCCCAAGCCAACAAATGCCGCGGATCCGCGGCCATTATATGCCCGTGTCGGCGCAGTTTTTCTGTGACGGTGCGTTGTTGTGAGTGTTAGGATTTTAAGTGGGCAAATCAGTAATTGCGCGTGCGTGAGAATCTGTAACCCTAGGTTTCCTATTTTCCTATAAATTGTAATTTTAGATCTAAAAATTGTATGCCTCTTTTCAATAAATAAAATTCAGAAATTCTGGAAGTGACATTCAGATCTGTTCTTTATCGCTTGGAGGGAGCCATCACCATTAGTAAGTGTTTTTCTTTTATTCTTTTAATGTTATTTCATCCCCTAATGAGCGAGTAGTCTCCTCGCTTGTTAGGGTTAGCCTTAGGGAAAGGGTTGAGAGATGAGATCTCTCACCCCTTTCAATGCTATATTAAACTAACCCATTAAGAACTCCATGCATGCGCGCACAACCGCTCCCTGCGGCACCCTACCCCTCGAGGTAACGGTGGACCGCAGTATAAAGGGCCGGTTGCGCGCGTTTTCCATGGGGGTTAGGGTAATTAACGATAAAGGAAGGATACGAATCTAGAGGAAGAAAACATCTTCCCAAAAGAGTCGTATCCACTTTATCGATAATTACTATAACACCTAATGGATCTAGAATACGACATTGAAAGCGGTGAGGAAACATCAATCTCCAAAACTTCCTCTAAGCCTAACCCTAGCAAGAATTTAAATTAGATTAATTAAGTTTTAGATCTAGATTTTTATAAACCAACCCAAAACGAAAAATAGAATCAACTCGTTAAAACATATAAAAGGAATTTACCCGTCTCTGTGGATCGACCCGCACTCACCGGCTAGCTGCGAAGCGACGCCGTTTCTGATTGCGGTAATTATTTTTTTGATCGTAAAATCTCTACCAATCACCCCCTAGGCCCGATATGCGATAGTCTTGGACGAACGGACCGGACTGTATGGAGATTGTCACATCAGACTCAGTAGGAGTTCGGATGGGTTTCCTCATCGGCCTTCTTATCGACAACTACCTGGGGACCGTTACGTACAGCTAGTGCCGCTTGCGGTCTGTGGTTAAACCCACTGCCAGCGTAGTAGTCGAGTCTTTAGAGTCCCACACAGAGAGTTTCCTACTCCAGGCGAAACGATATAGAGGTCGCATGGTTTTGCGACAAAGGGTTCGGACGCATACGTGCGTTTACGCGCGTACGACTTTCGGACAGTTTTTACCAGTCGGCTTTGGTTTAAGCCAGTTACTGGTATCCGGTTATTGGATTTTTACAGTCTAAAGTTTTTCCGTATTTTTGAGGATTGGAGGGGCGTTCTCGTAATTGTACGAGAAGCTTCTAGAAGATGGTGACTAAGGAGGGTTATGTGTCATATACATTGAATGAGTTATATGAGTCATGAGGGTGATTCATTCATCTCATTAATGCACATTTATTGCTTAATGACTCATGCTAATGAATCACCACTTGATATTTTATGAAGCATGATTATTCATCACTCTTTATTCTTTTCTTCTTATTAGAAAATGCTTCATATATATTATGATACTCATAACTTTATTCAATTATCATTCTCACATTCTCTCTCCTCAAGCTCTCCCTCTTCAAAAGACTAATCCTCCCCTCTCATGAGTTGAGTACAAGGGTTAGTAAGACTAATTAATCCATAACCATCTCTATATTACACCTAGCTTCTTTGATTAGCAATCCAAGAAGGTTAGTTGCCTCAAGTTTAGAGGTTTAGCTTGGAGTTTTGCTCTCGGGTGGATCGTCTACTACCTAGAGAAGGCCGAGGAGGACGAGGAGATCGTAAAGACGAAGGACTTGGTTCGATAGGTATAATCCCTAAGCATAGTAGTTTAGAACAACTATATGTTTGGTTAGTTATCGTTTAGCTTCGATTCAAGCGGTTAGTCGATGTTTGTTCACTAAACAAGTTCGTTTTTGAAAATTCGGCCTCCCCACAAGTATTGGGGTGTAGTACATCGACTTACAGACCTCACCAGATGCGTTGTGAGTTGATCGAGGACGGACGAGTATTGAGTATTCCCCCGATGGTTAGGACGAGTTCCCGAGGACCTGATCGGCCAGATAGCTTCTATAGAGCGATGAAGCTACAGAGTACGCGATTTTGAGTCCGTGCGAGAGACTTCGGATTGACCGTGGCCGAGAACAGTTGCAGTGCGTAGATAGCATGGCCTGACGTCATAGTGGACGACGATAAAGACAAATGGAACAAGAGGTTCGTGCGAGACGCTGACGAGCTGTTATTATTCCCCGTCGAGATCAGAGACCTGATATGCTTATAGAGGCGTTGGGATACGGCCAGTTTCCGAGGAAATGTGTTCGGAACACGCAGATGTCCAGAGAACGAGAAAGATCATGTAAGAGTACCAGCCTCCGTACAGTTCGGCATAGGCGAGATCGGAAGAGACCTTGAGCAGGATTCCATCCAGGACATTGCTGCAATGAGATTTGCACCGAGGATTAGATGTGTCACATATAGTCAGAGGACCAGAGGCCGCCGCCAGCAATGTGCTGCTTTATGAGTGGTCATGATGATTGACCGAGAGATGACCAGAGAAGTGCTAGAGCGGAATTGTTCCCGTTAGCATGGCTGACAGGGACGATGAGCCGATGGGTTGCAGGATTGGTAATCCGAGGAGAAGATGAGTACCCAGAGACAGTGGATGCCAGACCGTAAGC
This sequence comes from Agapanthus africanus, assembly GCA_030015575.1. Classification (NCBI taxonomy): domain Eukaryota; kingdom Viridiplantae; phylum Streptophyta; class Magnoliopsida; order Asparagales; family Amaryllidaceae; genus Agapanthus; species Agapanthus africanus. The sequence goes on along the minus strand of JASDDO010000001.1, from coordinate 362,668,167 downwards.
AGGAGACGAGCGGATGTTCTTGTTCTACCGGTTATTAGGCGCACCGATTTTTTTTTTTGACATTGTAGGAGGTGTACCTCGATGTCCTTTATTGCGATTTGCGTTGTGATCCGAGTATCATGCTTATATCGCTTGGATTTAAGTTTTGATGATGAGTTCTTGATATTGATTTCGTGCACCATGGTTGCACCTACTGGGTATTTACATTTTTGCGCATAGTTATCGCACCATATATATATTTTATACACCGTTGTGTTGATTTGCGATTTGTGCCTATGGCGTTTGATGTCGATTTTGTGCCTTAGCCGCACATGGTTATGATTTCATGGATTTCATACGGATGATTTGATTTTCGCACTCGGTATAGCTTATATGTGCTTGTAGTGCATTGATACGTATTTGTGCACCACAGTTGCACCTGACTTCATTTTGATGACATTCGAGATATTCGCTGTGATTTCATGCCTAGGGCATGCATATGATTTGATTTATGCTTTTGGCATAGTTTTCATGCACTTTTAGTATTTGATTTGCCTTTATGCACGTTGATGCACATGGTTGTGCGATTATATACCATGGTATACCTGAGTTGGATTTGGATTGATATGTGTCGTATACCGTCGATTCGATTTTGATACTCGATATTGTTTTGTGCACCTTGTGCACCTAATTGGATTCTTGTGCACATCAAATGCACCCGATATTGTTGTCGTGCACACCCGTTGCACTGGATAGATGCTTTCGTACGCACCCGCTGCACCTAGATTTGCTTTGTGCTTATTGTGGCACATGTATTTGGATTTGATTTCCATGCGCACCAGACGCATGTGATTATTGGATACGCCTTTTGAGGCTGATTTTGCTTTTGAGCACTTTGTTTTTATATTGGGCACTATATTGTGTAGTAGCCAAACAGGACTGATCCGAGGACAGTACTTGAGTACTTTGCATTCATTAAAAGATTACCAAAAGGGTTTTTCAAGAGGAGCTATAGTCTCGCTATTTTCTACGTGTCCGTGAGCGACACGAACGTTTATAAAGGAAAACCTTTTGGGATATTTTGAAAACGACGGATCATGTATTTAAGAAAACATATATGGATATATATTATTATTTTAAAATGAGCGTCCGTCGGTTATGCCGTGAGTTACGCATTCCCGCGGCGATTTAGAAAAGATTTTGCATGTATTTTATTCAGATTTTGGAGTTTTCAAGGATGCATACTATACACGTATTACAGTATTTGACTAGTGTATATTGGATTTCAGTAGTGGATTTCGAGATCTGCATCTCTATTGTAACTCCGAAGATATGCGTGCAAATCCGATGATTTGCGTGACGCTTGATGGAGTTCGATTTTGAGTTTTTACTCGTTTTCATGCGCACTTGACGCGATGTGTTGTGTTGTTTCTGCGTTTTCCATGACTTCGGAGCCCCATTGTTTTTAGCCGATTATTGAAATGTTTTAGATTTTGGGGGTTTAAATTTAAATTCGGGGACCGAATTTATTTAATGGGGGAAGATTGTAACATTTCTGAAAATATAAAATATTATTTTTCGGAATTTAATATTAAAATAATATATTTCCCGAAAACTGCCGATTTGCGAAATTGGGGTTTTCGAAAAAGGGTATAAATATATACGAATAATTGTGAAATAAATAGAAATTAAAATGATTTATTTATTTAAAAATATATTTAAGGGATTTGGCAATTTTAAAATTTATTATATGAAGTTTCGATAAAAACCCGATTAGTGCACTGCTAATCGCGATTAAGCCAAATCCGCATTTCTACAGTTTTCCATGGTTAGTGCACCATGAAATGTTTCATTTTGTTACATTTTTGATTTCTTTTGTGTTATGGTTTATTGGTGGAGAGAAAAGAAAAAGAAAAGAGAAAAGGTCAAAGGGAACAAAATGATTAGGTTAGGTGGGCTTTTTGAGAGAGAGAGAGTGTGCGTGAATTGGTGAGAGAAAGGGAGGGGGCTGCTGCCCTTTCATTTCCTCTATCTATTTTTTCATCTCTCATTCATCTCCCTCAAACCACAACCCTCCACTAAAATCCCTAGATCTATCTCCTAACAATCCCCAAAACCCTACACACCCTTCACAAATATTAATCCCCTATTCAACCTCTATACATGGGACCAAGAAAAATTCAGTTTTGATAATCTTAGAGATTCATGGGTGATATATGAGGTAATCCCTTCACTAATTGGGTAGTTTTTCATTTACTTTAGTATTCATATGTGTTTAGATGTGATATTGTGAAGATTAGTGAACATTGGGAAACCCTAGTGATGGTTTGAGTGTTGTTCGAAATTGGTGATGTTAGAGGCTGTTAACTAGACTTGGGAGCTGTTTAAGGACCTGGACCAGACCTTAGAAACCCCAAAATACGGATTTAGAAACACCGACATCGGATAAATGTCTGATTTTAGAGGGTATTTTGGAATCTGGAGCAACCCAGGGACACTAGAAATGATTTTGGGATTACTAGGAGTCGTGCAGGCACCTAGGAAGCTACCACCAAGACCTGAGCCCCAACCCCCAACCCATGGCCGCAAATTTAATCAATCTGGCCGCAATTTGCGGCCAGAGTAGGGTAGAATTGTTCCAGTTTTGTTCCATGGCTCCTTTTGCACTAAATAGACCCCTCCTATATGCAGTTTTGGCTAATTGTCACCTGGGGAAAATCTGGAAGCATTTTGGTGTGTTTTAGGCTATGTTTTCCGTATTTTAAAATGCACTTTCTTGATATTTGGATTTGTATTTGGTTGTCGGGTGTTTGTACATCGACAACAGGGGTTGTTTGATTGTTTTGCACGTTTAGGCCATAGGTTCTAACCTATGAGCACACCGTGCGCTGTATCGGTTTTCTGCCTCGATTTTAATACGTATTGCGATTATTTATTAGTGTAGGCACCCTTGCATGGATTCTAAGGTGAAGAAGCACGGCGTCATCGATTTCGGCGAGCGAGGACCAGGTGAGTAGATCTATATCTACCGGGGAAGTCGGGTGAATGGCGTATAGCACCCCCGCAAACTTTTGATGGAAAACCGATTTATAGAATATGGTTAGGAAACCTAGATTAGGAAACTAGGGTTAGAATGAGATAACTACGAAACCATATTAGAAACTAGAGGATAGTTAGATTAGATACTTATACTCGTAGTGATTGAATGTTTATGCAATTCGATTTGATAGGTGATTTAAATGCGATGAAAGAATATAAGACTGATATGATGATATGATCGTATACGGATGCGAGTCAATCGAGTTGATTTATACCCTGCCGGTCCCCTGATATGAGATTATTACGGATGTGACCTGGGACATAGATATATATCCATATATATAATGTTGTGAATCATGGATGATAGGCTGTATGTGATATTAGGCCGTACCCTCATTTGTCGTATAGGATGATAGGATCCCTTTTAGTTTGGTGCTGCCGCACGATAATATTCCGTGCGTGATGAGTTTGACTTGATGATTGATCCTTACCCTTGACTAGAGGTTGCCGTATGATGGATTATACCGTACGTGATGTTATTAGGCTAGATGCAGATTGATAGATTCATCGACTCAGACATATGATAGTTACGTATACCTTATAGCTATTAGCTGATGATTTACCTTATGCTGCATTCATATCATTTCCATTGCATTGCTTATACCTGTGCTAGTACACTTGCACCATCATCGATGATGCGTATGTTACACGTACACAGATTTGCCGGCTCACACACTTTATCATCGATAATTGCCATGTCACTACACAGTATGGTTGCTGCATCATGACATATACCATGATATATTCATACTTGCGGATATACACATTTGTATATCCATATTCGTGCACATATACCTTGATATATTCATTCTTGCGGATATACACATTTGTATATCCATATCCGTGCACATATACATTGATATATTCATACTTGCGGATATACACATTTGTATATCCATATTCGTGCACATATACCTTGATATATTCATACTTGCGGATATACACATTTGTATATCCATATCCGTGCACATATACATTGATATATTCATACTTGCGGATATACACATTTGTATATCCATATTCGTGCACATATACCTTGATATATTCATACTTGCGGATATACATACTTGTACATCCATATTTGTGGGCACATACATTGGTACATCTATACTTGCGCATATACATATTGTACCTACATAGATAACTGATTTTATTGGGAGATTGGGAACCGCATGTTCTATTTTAAAAACTGGAATCATTTTAAAAGAGCGGTTTCCCCTTAATATGTCATATCACTGTTCCAGGCTGCATGATATATTGATATGCTTACACTTCTGTTATATGTCACATACATCATGCTCTACGCATTTTACACATTGAGATATGCTGTTTTTATGAGATTTCTGGATTTGAGAACCGTGAATTTTTCAAAAGGAAGCATGTACTATTTTAAAAAACCCGGTTTCTCTTGATATGATATTTCAGTGCGTCCACCATGCGTTTTCTCGGTTCTGAGAGTGGCATGTGAAACCCGATTCGAGGAGTGGTAGGCACCGATTGCGGGTACATGGTGGACCCGCTGAGGTATCCCAGGGCAAGAAGACTCGTATATGCTAGACGGTGAGCCCGGCAGGGGGAGCACTACCTACCGGTGATAGTAATTGGACTCGGCGATTATCCGGAGGATACCGACCGGAGTAGCGAGATGGATATGAGGGCCGACCAGGGTGTGCGGCGCCTGAGGGACGATCTGAGGATACGGTGCCAGAGATACATAAGGATTTACGTGCCGATGCTGGGCACGGTTTTCATGATGTTTTCGAGGGTTGATGCTAGGCACTCAGGTTCCATGATTTTGATGTGTCGGGAGGGACACCGTTGATATACATCCTCATACTTTCATGCACTCTTTTACTGTAAGTCGATGTTCAACACCCCAATACTTGTGGGGAGGCGGAAATATGAATAACAATCTTGTTCTATGATCAAACATCGATTAACCGTATGAATCGTTTGCTAAACAAGTTTTAACAAAAGCTATAGAGTTCTAAACTACTATGTTAAGAGATTATACCAAACGGTTCTAGTCCTTCGTCTTAATGTTATCTACGGCCTCTTTGGATCTCCACGTCCTCTTCGGCTTTCTCCCGTGATAGACGATCCACCCGAGAACCCTAATCCAAGCTATAACCTCTAAACTTGAGGTTACTTAGTTTCTCTAGTTGCTAAATAGAGTAGCTAAGGTGATGTAGAGATAGGTTATGGAGTAATTAGTCTTTCCTAATCCTTGTTCTCAACTCATGAGGGGTAGGATTAGGCTTGGTGAAGGAGAGAGAACTTGAAGAGAGAGAGTGAGAAGATGATAATGATAATAATAATGATAATGAAAAAAGCTTCTCACTAGATATATGAAACATAATGAATAAGAAAGAAAAGAATAATATGAGATTATTCATCATGTTTCATTAATGCAAGTGGGTGATTCATTATGTGAGTCATTAAGCATTTAATAATGCATTAATGACATGATGAATCACTCAAAATGAGTCACTTAATCATTAAATGAAAATGCCACCTCTCCCTCCATGTCACATCCTTCTAGAAGCTTCTCGGAAAATTACGAGAACGCCCCTCTCATCCGTGAAAGTACGGAAAAACTTTAGACTGTATAAATCCAATAACCTGATACTAGAATCTGGCTTAAACCAAAGCCGACTAGTAAAAACTGTCCGAATGTCGTACGTGCGTTCAAACACGTATGCGTCCGAACGTTTGTCGTAAAACCATACGACCTCTATATCTTTTCGCTTGGGTTTGGGAAATCTCTGTGTGGGACTCTAAAGACTCAACTACTACGCTGGCAGTGGGTTTAACCACAGACCGCAAGCGGCACTAGCTGTACGTAACGGTCCCCAGGTAGTTGTCGATAAGAAAGCTGATGAGGTAACCCATCTGAAATCCTACTGAGCCTGTCTGTGACAATATCCGCGCAGTCCGGTCTGTTCGTCTAAGAGTATCGCATGTATGGTCTAGGGAGGTGGTGGACGTCAGACCCCTAATAACCGTACAAGTCGTGTCGGTATGGCTCTATCACCATCCGAGAATCTACTGATCAACCTATCAGTAATTCTCAATCAGCCCTGGCCAGGGACTTATGGTAATGACCAACCGATCACCGTGCGATATCAACTCCCTATACCGGGAGAGACGAATCCCTAACAGTCACTCACTGCCTCCACGTGGCTCGGGACTGTGCCCAACTGAAACCTGTTTGCACGACTCCTTTGAGCCGTGGTAGGGTAATAATCAAAGCACAGTGGGAACTCACACGAGACAAATGATGACCTTAAGTCAACGGACTATCTGCACACATGTCACCTGAGAACTGCTATCTGACGTTAGGTATAATACCATCCAGTCAGTTCTCGGCGAGTCCTGTCCGGTGTACTCACACCCAGTGAGCATCTGTATACAATCTTAGGTGAACACCACCAGTGGTTGCGGGACCAATCCATTGCCCCTCGTCAGGGTCTAGATATGTATACACTAGTCTACTCCGGAGTATCGATGCCCAATCTCGATACTCCTGCGACCAGGGACTTCTAAGGGTGTGCCTATTGACTATCCAGCTCCCACTAGTATGACTGCCATCACAACGCCGGTAGTCAGACAAAACACCCTTTGGGCTTTATCAACATATATATATAAATACCAAGTAAAATATATCATACGTTAAGACAAAGTCAAACCAAATAGCGTACTATCATATCAAGCAAGACTGTCATGTACATACATATCCCAAGCATCCTATACAATATAGGCCTCTAGGGCATATATATCCAACAATCTCCCACTTGCACTAAGGCCTATACTTGGCGCAATGAGTACCCACTGTCTCTACCCGATCCAGTTGCTGGCGTACCGCATGCCCAACATCTCAAATAGCCTCTCGAACTGTACTTGAGGAATGGCCTTGGTGAATGGATCTGCCGTGTTGTCTTTTGTGTCTACTCTCCGTATCTCGATCTCCCGACGATCCACGATCTCCCTGATCAGGTGAAACCGCCTTAAGATATGCCTGGATTTCTGATGGGACCTTGGTTCCTTCGCTAAAGCTACAGCGCCATTGTTATCGCAATACAAAGGTATTGGATTGGCAATGGACGGAACCACCTGAAGTTCAGAAATGAACTTCCTTATCCAGACAGCCTCTTTTGCGGCTTCACTAGCAGCTATATACTCAGCCTCCATAGTTGAGTCTGCGACGGTATCTTGTTTGGAACTCCTCCAACTTACTGCCCCTCCATTGAGGGTAAACAAAAAACCCGAAATAGATTTAGAATCATCCTTGCACTTTGGAAGCCGGAGTCGGTAAAAGCCTCTACCTGGAGGTTCCCATTACCGTAAATCAAGAACATCTCCTTAGTCCTTCTCAGGTACTTGAGAATGTTCTTTACCGCTATCCAATATTTCTCACCTGGGTCCGATTGATACCTGCTTACCACACTAAGTGCGTAAGCTACATCTGGTCTGGTACATAACATCGCATACATTATTGATCCTACCGCCGAAGCGTAGGGTATAATGCCCATGCGAGCCCTCTCTTCATCAGTCTTTGGAGACATCTCTTTGGAGAGGGTGATTCCGTGACAAGCGGGCATATTGCCGCGCTTGGAATCTTCCATACTAAATCTCTTTAGTATAGTGTCTATATACCTGGACTGTGAAAGTCCCAATATTCTATTAGATCTATCTCGATAGATCTTAATGCCCAGAATGTATGATGCATCTCCCAAGTCTTTCATAGAGAATTTCTGTGACAAGAAGAGCTTTACTGATTGTAGTATAGGGATATCATTCCCTATCAGTAGTATGTCGTCGACGTATAAAACGAGGAAGACTACTGCTCCTTCTACAATCTTCCTATAAATACATGGTTCATCTATATTTTTGATAAAGTCAAATTCCTTGACTGTTTCATCAAAACAGATGTTCCAACTCCGCGATGCTTGCTTTAACCCATAAATGGATTTAAGCAATTTGCACACTCTTCCGCTGCTCCCACTGTCTAAGAAACCTTCTGGTTGATCCATGTAAATACTCTCTTCTAGATGTCCATTTAGAAAAGCTATTTTTACATCCATTTGCCAGATTTCATAGTCATGGAAGGCAGCAATGGCAAGCATGATCCGAATGGATTTAAGCATAGTTACTGGTGAAAAAGTTTCATCATAGTCCAATCCTGGTCTTTGACGAAAACCTTTTTCTACTAGTCTAGCTTTGTAGGTTTCCACTTGTCCAAATGTACCAATCTTCTTTTTGAAGATCCATTTGCACCCAACTGGTTTAACCCCAGGAGGAGCAACTTCTAAAGTCCATACTTTATTGGTGTACATGGATTCCATTTTGGATCTCATTGCATCCAGCCACTTCACTGAGTCGCTACTTGTGATAGCCTGCTGAAAACTAGTAGGCTCATCATCATCGATGATGCAATCCTCTCGATCCCCATCAAGAAGAAAACCATAGTATCTTTCAGGAGGATGAGAAAGCCTACTAGATCTGCGGAGTGGCGTTGGTTCGTCATGTTCTATTGAAATCTGAGATTCTTCTAAGTCCTCGGTTGCAGTTTGAGGTTCTGGAATTTCTTCCAGTTCTACCGCGCTCCCACTAATTTCTTTTGCAAGAAATTCGCTTTCTAAGAAGACAATGTGACGAGCGACAAACACCTTTTGTTCTTCAGTGTGGTAGACCATGTACCCCCTTGAATGCTTGGGGTATCCTACAAACTTGCATAAAACCGATCGTGCTTCGAGCTTGTCCGGATTATGCTTTTTAACATATACCGGACACCCCCATATCTTGATATACTTGAGATATGGTCTCTTCCCACACCACATTTCATATGGAGTGGTAGGTACAGACTTAGTTGGAACTCTATTTAATAGATATGCGGCTGATTCTAGAGCAAATCCCCCGAAGGAAAGTGGCAACTCAGCACTACTCATCATTGAACGCACCATATCTAATAGCGTGCGATTCCTTCTTTCTGATACACCATTATGCTGAGGTGTATAAGGTGGAGTAAGCTGAGAGAGAATTCCATTCGCTTTTAAGTATTCAAGGAAACTGGTACTTAAGTATTCTCCACCTCGATCAGATCGATGTGTCTTGATGCTTTTACCAGTTTATTTCTCTACTTCATTTTTAAACTCCTTAAACTTCTCAAAAGCCTCGGATTTATGCTTTATTAAGAACACATGTCCATACCTAGAGAAGTCATCAGTAAAAGTGATGAAGTAGGAGTGACCACTTCGTGCATTTATAGACATCGGACCACATACATCACTGTGTACTAGTCCCAAGAGTTCAGTGGCTCTTTCTCCGTGTCCGGTGAACGGAGATTTGGTCATTTTTCCTTTGATACATGATTGACAAGTTGCATATGATGAATATTCAAACGAATCTAGATATCCATCTTTATGTAACTTAGTCAGCCTTGTTTCATTTATATGACCAAGTCTACAATGCCATAGGAAGGCTTGATTCGAATCTGGAGCCTTTCTTTTACCCGTGTTTTGAATATTGAAAATTTGATGTTGATTTAGTATGTATATGCCGTTTTCCAGTGTGCCAAACCCAATCAGTTCTTGATTTAGGAGAATGTTCATGACATTTCTTTCAAGCACAAAATTATATCCTTTATTAGACAACAAAGATACTGATATAATATTACACAACATACTGGGAATACAAAAACAGCTATACAATACCAAAATGTGTCCACTATTCAACCCTAGGTGATATTCCCCTATTGCAACTGCATCTACATGCATTCCATTGCCCATCCGGAGAGTTATATCACCTGCCCCCAGTACTCTACTATTTCTCAGATCCTGCAAAGAATTACAGATGTGAGAACCAGAACCGGTATCAAGTACCCATGAAGTAGAGTTTACTGAAAGACAATTTTCGATTACGAACACACCTGAAGTAGAAGCAACTGCTTGCTTCATGTCCTTGGCTTTGAAGGCCTGACAATCCTTCTTCCAGTTCCCCTGCTTGTGATAATAGAAACCCTCGTTCTTTTCTGTCTTCACCCTTCCTGCCTTGTTCGTTCCCTGCACCTTCTTGACCCCACCCTTCGGTTTGGTGGCTTTCATCTTCTTCTTCCCTTTAGCTTTCGCTTTAGATTTAGAAGAAGATGATTGGCCAACATACAGAATGGGGGTCTTCTCCTTTTTCAAGGAGGTCTCTGCTACCCTCAACATATTGAGGAGCTTTGGAAGATCCGCTTCCATTTCGTGCATGTTGAAGTTCAGCACGAACTGAGAGAAGGTGTGGGGAAGGGACTGCAAAATTAAGTCGATATACAAATCGTTCTCTAGCACGCATCCCAGGTTTGCGAGTTCCTCAATGAGGATGATCATTTTGAGGACGTGCTCTCCAACAGGCGATCCTGGAGCTAACCTCATCTGGAAGAGTTTCCTTGAGGTTTCGTACCTCGCGATACGGGAGTGTTCACCATACAATTCTTTGCAATGGAGGAATATGGATACGATATCCATACTCTCGTGCTGTTTCTGGAGTTCATTATTCATGGACGCCAGCACGATACACTTAGCTCGCTCACAGTCTAGATCCCAGGTTTTGCGAACTTCCTTGTCCGCAACTGAGGAATCTGGTCCTGGGATAAGGGGAGGAACAGCGGTGGTAACATATGCAACTTTGTCATAAGTCAGCGCAATATTGACGTTTCTTAGCCAATCTTTATAGTTCTGCCCGGTCAGTATATTCTTTTCAAGTAATAGTTTTAGTCCATTCATGGTAGCTGCCAGAGAGAGAGAAAAGAAAACACTCAGCATATGCTCTTGCAAGTTTAGATTGGTTAATATTTTATCTAAACAGGATGGCTCCCACTGTTTCCTCAAATCCTTCTTCAAAACCTAAAAGAAGAACTAGTCAGGATTTAATCACACGTCACAATTCTTGCTTAACCTTTCAGCCAGGCTGGTGTTGGTACTTCGAGGGAGGTTTTCCAACGCTTTCGCGAAGTTCCTTAATTAAAGAACCTCTTTTCCCTGGAGGCGTAGCCCCTCTAACACCTTTCTAGGCACCTACTTGGTTTATAGCATTGATTGTTAAGTGAGAGAAATTCCCGAGAGTAATCCTACTCATCAGTGGGATCGGGATCCAACTATCATTGTATGATGCCCTAGATGGAAGCCACTCTAGTCACCATACTCCAGAAGGTAAGCTAAATCTGCAAGTTTCCTTTATGTTTGAAACTCCCGATGTGATTTTTACCCCAAGCTCTTATAGACCTTGACGTAGGCCAACAAGTCAAGTTCTACCAGTCATTGTCCTGATCAATTTAAATACATCGTACAAGCCCTTGACGTAGGCGAACAAGGTGTACGTCTGTATTAAACTAATGCATCTATCTATGCAACAAATAGGCACACACACTGCTACCATTCACTATGCCTTGACGTAGGCCAACAAGCATAGTATGAATACGATGTGCTGTCTATCTGAAACGACGGAGGGTTACGGCTGGTTTTTGGCAAAAAACCGTTAACGTAATGAACTTGATTTGATCGAAGGAACTAAGATAGCTTTTATTAAAAGGAGTGGTTTAAGCTCCGCATTTAAAATTTGCTTTTTCAAGAAAACCGAGTGGTTTTTAGAAATTGTTCCAACGATTCAGTTTAGGTTTTATTTTCTTTGCATTAATAATAATGCGTCCCATCTTTAACCTATCATTACAGATAACAACGAAAATACGACGTCCTCTTATGCCATCCGCATTCGCCACGGGGTCCCGTCATCACCCGTTAGGTTACTTAACTAACAACAGAGCGGGGGCTGGGCTAGCGCGGGTGTAAAACATAAGCGACGTCTAAATAGCTATCATATATAGATATTGTACATTCGTCAGACGCAATAATAGGAATTCCAGATCACAGATAAACAATATTGGATTTGCAAGCAATCCGCATTTCATTTGAGCCTGCAATGAAAGACGGATTACACAGTTGTGATGAATAGCCATTTTCCCACCCCAGACCCCTACGGGTACGGCAAACTACCCGCCAAGTACCAGAAGTGAAGCGGTCTGCCCCAACACTTCAAAATACCCGGTAGTTTGTGCACCCCACCTTGGGTCTATCCTAGGAGCAAAAAACAGTTAAAAGAAATAATACAACGGTGGCTACAACCGCAACCTGGATGTGCCCCACAAAATAATATTACAACTTGTTACATTTACATCAAATGAATTAATACAATAACCCATCATAAAACCCGGCTAATCACCACAACAGTCCAATACAGTTTATATACACAAACAGTTAAAATCCATTTCAGAAATGTGCAACCCCCTGCCAACTGACATACTAGCAGTTAGGGAAGGTTTACGAACACATTATACAATCACAGATATAATCCAATATGCAAATACTGTACAATTTCGATCGATTAAACGCATTTAATATTGCTCCAATACTGCTCTGTAAAATTGAAACCTGAGCAAAATTAAAAAATACCAGAAAATACCAAATATCACAGGGGACCCACACAAGAAATTTGGGTTCATGACTCGGCAACGCGGCGGCGGAACCGCGGCGGATCGGTGGGATCCGCCGCGCTTCCGCGGCGCTTTAGCCGAGTCATGGGCCCAATTTTCTTGGGTGTTCTCCTGGATGCTTTTCAAGCTTTCTGAACCTCCCTGAAAAAATTTTGGACTTCATTTAAATTTCGACAGAAACTTGACAGTTCGGGGTTTTCCGGTTTCCTTTTTTCCGTTCGAAATTCGTACAAATTTGCAATAAAGTTATAAATTGTTTAGCCAGGCTCTGATACCACTGTAAATCGATGTTCAACACCCCAATACTTGTGGGGAGGCGGAAATATGAATAACAATCTTATTCTATGATCAAACATCGATTAACCGTATGAATCGTTTGCTAAACAAGTTTTAACAAAAGCTATAGAGTTCTAAACTACTATGTTAAGAGATTATACCTAACGGTTCTAGTCCTTCGTCTTAATGTTATCTACGGCCTCTTTGGATCTCCACGTCCTCTTCGGCTTTCTCCCGTGATAGACGATCCACCCGAGAACCCTAATCCAAGCTATAACCTCTAAACTTGAGGTTACTTAGTTTCTCTAGTTGCTAAATAGAGTAGCTAAGGTGATGTAGAGATAGGTTATGGAGTAATTAGTCTTTCCTAATCCTTGTTCTCAACTCATGAGGGGTAGGATTAGGCTTGGTGAAGGAGAGAGAACTTGAAGAGAGAGAGTGAGAAGATGATAATGATAATAATAATGATAATTAAAAAAGCTTCTCACTAGATATATGAAACATAATGAATAAGAAAGAAAAGAATAATATGAGATTATTCATCATGTTTCATTAATGCAAGTGGGTGATTCATTATGTGAGTCATTAAGCATTTAATAATGCATTAATGACATGATGAATCACTCACAATGAGTCACTTAATCATTAAATGAAAATGCCACCTCTCCCTCCATATCACATCCTTCTAGAAGCTTCTCGGAAAATTACGAGAACGCCCCTCTCATCCGTGAAAGTACGGAAAAACTTTAGACTGTATAAATCCAATAACCTGATACTAGAATCTGGCTTAAACCAAAGCCGACTAGTAAAAACTGTCCGAATGTCGTACGTGCGTTCAAACACGTATGCGTCCGAACCTTTGTCGTAAAACCATACGACCTCTATATCTTTTCGCCTGGGTTTGGGAAATCTCTGTATGGGACTCTAAAGACTCAACTACTACGCTGGCAGTGGGTTTAACCATAGACCGCAAGCGGCACTAGCTGTACGTAACGGTCCCCAGGTAGTTGTCGATAAGAAAGCTGATGAGGTAACCCATCTGAAATCCTACTGAGCCTGTCTGTGACAATATCCACGCAGTCCGGTCTGTTCGTCTAAGAGTATCGCATGTATGGTCTAGGGAGGTGGTGGACGTCAGACCCCTAATAACCGTACAAGTCGTGTCGGTATGGCTCTATCACCATCCGAGAATCTACTGATCAACCTATCAGTAATTCTCAATCAGCCCTGGCCAGGGACTTATGGTAATGACCAACCGATCACCGTGCGATATCAACTCCCTATACCGGGAGAGACGAATTCCTAACAGTCACTCACTGCCTCCACGTGGCTCGGGACTGTGCCCAACTGAAACCTGTTTGCATGACTCCTTTGAGCCGTGGTAGGGTAATAATCAAAGCACAGTGGGAACTCGCACGAGACAAATGATGACCTTAAGTCAACGGACTATCTGCACACATGTCACCTGAGAACTGCTATCTGACGTTAGGTATAATACCATCCAGTCAGTTCTCGGCGAGTCCTGTCCGGTGTACTCACACCCAGTGAGCATCTGTATACAATCTTAGGTGAACACCACCAATGGTTGCGGGACCAATCCATTGCCCCTCGTCAGGGTCTAGATATGTATACACTAGTCTACTCCGGAGTATCGATGCCCAATCTCGATACTCCTGCGACCAGGGACTTCTAAGGGTGTGCCTATTGACTATCCAGCTCCCACTAGTATGACTGCCATCACAACGCCGGTAGTCAGACAAAACACCCTTTGGGCTTTATCAACATATATATATAAATACCAAGTAAAATATATCATACGTTAAGACAAAGTCAAACCAAATAGCGTACTATCATATCAAGCAAGACTGTCATGTACATACATATCCCAAGCATCCTATACAATGTAGGCCTCTAGGGCATATATATCCAACATTTATGATATTTACTTGCATGATATTGTTGCGTCAGTGGTTGACGCATGGACTAGATCCACTACATACATACATATAGCGATTCTACTATCGGAGATTTTGCACATGCTTATAGATATTGATTTATGGGTGGACGAGATCCACATATCCGCATGCATTGATTATTACTGTTGGATTTATCCACATGCACATAGGCAGTGACTACCTTGTTGGCACATATACGACCCGGTCACCCTAAATATCATAGTCTTACCTTTTGATATAGTTAACCTAGGAGTCGTTGTTTATTCGATTTCTACTTGTAGATATATTTCTATTCACGAGTTGTCAACTCACCCCCGTTATGCCACAGTTCTTGGAGGTTGACCGCTTGGATCAGAAGCGGATTCGCTGGCACGCAGCTTTATTTGGGTGTTTTGCATTGGTAGGTGGGACATTTGTATCGTACCCACTCTTGTATTATATTTCATATTGTATATAGTTAACTCTATCAATCAATCAAAATTAGAATTTGTATAAGTAATGAGACTTAGTGGGATTGTGGTTGCGAGACATAGAGCGAGGGATTTTCCGCTACTTGTGATTTATATGTCTTGCTTTTCTTTTATTCTTTTGTGGTGGACTTCGCCGTTGGGCGTCGTATATCTATTTATGCTGTATTGCGTGGTTGGGATCCGCCGTTTGGCGAAGAGCTAGCTCCCGCTTGGGGATGCCATTATTCTTGTTATGTATTGTGGTTTTGGATTAAAATATACAAAGGAGGTGCTGCCAAAATTTTAAAAAGACGAAACATGTTTTCAAACTAGTAAATTTCACTTGCATCATTCATGTTTCTTTCCCTACAATTAAGAACACTTGATTTCATTATACCTTTATTTTAAAAACTTCACCTCCTTTATTTTCTTAAAAAGGTTTAGATTTCTGGGTTTCAGCTTACTTGAATTCCGTTACGCCTTTAGACGTTGCGTGATTAAAGTTCTGGTCACGAGCTAACATTTCGGGTCGTGACATGATAGCCTGCTCGAAGCTAGTTGGGTCATCATCCTCCATGATACAATCCTCGCTCCCACCATCAATGAGAAAACCGTAGTATCTCTCTGGTGGATGAGGAACCCTACAGATCGGCGGAGAGGCAGAGGTTCGTTGCGAGCTATCGAATCCTCTGGTTCCACTAAATCTTCAGTTGCATTTTGCGCTGCTGGAACTTCTTCCAGCTCTACCACTTCGCCACTAATTTCTTTTGAAAGAAATTCCTTTTTCTAAAAAGGTGGCATGTTGAGCAACAAACACCTTTTGTTGTTCACTGTGGTAGAATAGATATCCATTTGAATGTTTAGTATATCCAACAAACTTGCAAAGAACTGATCGTGTCTCGAGTTTGTTCGTATTTTTCCTTTTGACATAGGCCGGACAACCCCATATCTTAACTCGTTTAAGACATAGTCTCTTCCCACTCCATATCTCATATGGTGTGGTAGATACAGATTTTGATGGAACCTGATTCAATAGATATGTTGCTGCTTCAAGCGCATAACCCCAAATGGAAGTAGGTAACTCAGCGGTGCTCATCATAGAGCGCACCATATCTAATAGGGTGCGATTCCTCCGCTCCGATACACCGTTGTGATGTGGTGTATATGGAGGAGTAAGCAGAGGGAGAATCCCATTCTCTTTTAGATAATTATGGAATTCCGTGCTCAAGTATTCTCTTTCTCGATCAGATCGTAGGATTTTAATACTTTTACCCGTTTGGTTCTGGACTTCGGATTTATATTCTTTGAATTTCTCAAAAGCTTCAGACTTGTGTTTCATCAGGAACACATGTCCTAATCTTGAGAGATCGTCAGTGAATGTAATGAAGTACGAAAAACCATTCCTCGCATGTGTAGATATAGGACCACATGCATCACTATGTATCAGTCCCAAGAGCTCACTAGCTCTTTCTCCGTGTCCTGTAAACAGAGTTTTGGTCATCTTGCCTTTGAGACATGATTGGCAGGTGTCATAAGATGAAAATTCGAACGAATTCAAATATCCATCCTTATGCAACTTAGCTAGTCGTGTCGCATTGATATGACCTAGTCTACAATGACACAAGAAGGATTCGTTCATTTCTGAACTCTTCCTCTTGTATGTGTTTTGTACATTAAGAACTGTGGTTTGATCTAGAACTTATATTCCATTATTTAACGAGCCTGATCCAATCAACTTTTGATTCAGGAAGATTTTCATAACATTATCCTGTACAACAAAATTATATCTTTCTTTACTTAATAAAGAAACTGATAAAAGGTTGCATATCAGGGTCGGAATGTAATAGCATTCGTTCAGAATCAATATATTACCATTTGGTAATACAAGGTGATATTCGCCAACTGTTTTGGCTGCAACATTTGCCCCATTCCCTACTCTTACGGAATGATCACCTATTCCCAGTTCTCTACCTTTCCTCAGCCCATATAACATATTACATATGTCGGATCCCGATCCGGTATCTAATACCCAGGACGTGGAATGAACTGAGAAACAGTTCTCAATAACTAACACACCCGAAAAAGATGCATCAATATGCTTATTCTTCGTTTGGATGGCGTGGGAATCCGGATGTCCCTATTCCTTGTTCAGTCTTATAACAATTATAAGAAAGAACGAAAACAACATTCTCCTGCTCAGTATAACAAGTGGGTTCGGTCAATACATTCATATTATTATCTTGATTAGGGCCTGACATGGTCGCTACCTAGAGATAGAGAGAATAAAACACTTTAGCGTATGCTCTTGCAAGATCAGATTGGTTATTATTTTATCTAATCAGGATGGCTCCCACTGTTTTTATCAAATCTTCCTTCAAACCCTAAAAGGAAAGACTGGCCGGGATTAGTTACACCCTACAATTTCGCCAATCTTTCAGCCAGGCCAGTGCCGGTACTTTGAGGAAGGTTCCCCGTGCTTTCACACGGACCTAATTAAAATAAACCTCATTTTCCCAGAGGCATAACCTCGTTGACACCTTTCTACACACCTACTTGATCAGCTAATTGTCCTATGTAAAAGTCTTCCAGGAGTAACACTTACTCGCAGTGGGTATCGGGATCCAACTATCTCATAGAAGGTATGCAATCTCATTGCAAATTTCAACACTTGAAATTCTCGATAATATTTTGTTCCTAGCATGCTATGACCTTCACAGAGGTCAAAAAATCATAGTGCACTAGTCAAGTTCAACCCGTCATTTCTGATTGAATCAAACCCACCCGCACGACCCTTGACAGAGGTCAACAAGGTCGTATGACTACCCTAATCCAATCGCATCACATGCTTTACAGATAAGCACTAATCAGCTACCGCACACTACGCCTTAACAGAGGTCAACAAGCGAAGTACGAATACTAAATAATTCTTATCTAAAATGACGGAGGGCTACGACAGGTTTTTATGAAAACCTTTTGCGTAATAAACTTGATATCGTTGTAGAATCGAGTGATTTTGAAAATGAGTGTTTTTTAGGATTTTATTAGTTTCGCTAAAGAGGTCACTCCTGGTGAAGGGATCTCGGCTCTTTCCTTATCGAATAAGGTGCGAGATATATCACTTATATCACCAAGCAAAGCAAATACTCCCAAAGCAATCGAAAGACAAACCGTGTATTGTAGCATCTTCCAGTTATTGCTAAAGAGGTCACTCCTGGTGAAAGGATCTTGGCTCTTCCCTTATCGAATAAGGTGCAGGATATATCACATATATCACTATGCAAAGTAAATATTGTAGCTACCCTTTTTGAAAATTTGATTCTACAATATCTGTTAGGTTTCTTTTCTTTCATTAATCATATTAATGAAGTCCCATTATTTAAGCTTCCTAAGCATCACACAAAATGAAACGAAAATACAGCGTACGCTTATTCCATCCGCATTCGCCACAGTGTCCCGTTATACACCGTTAGGTTACTTAACTAACGGCATACCGGGACGGGACTAGCACGGGTGCAAAACATAATCAACGTCTACTATATATCTCATATATAATGTATATCCATTCGTCTCAGAATCCACAGTGATCACATCACAAAGCAGCAGAAGAAACATATGAAATATTGGATATACCAGGAGGTCCGTGTTTTATTTTGAGCCTGTATGAAATACGAATTCCATGGTCGCGATGAATAGCCAAACCCACATCCCTAGACCCCTACGAGAGCGGCAAGCAACCCTACCAATTCTAGAATTAGGAGACCCGGACTCGACTCCTCGAGTTGGTCTCCTACTGGATTCTAGAACCCGGTTACTTGTGCTCCCCTCCTTGGGTCTATCCAAATGCAGAAAAGTAAATAATATACAACAACAGTGACATCTTCCTCAACCTGGAAGTGCCCCAATTAAAGAATATTACATACATTGAATTTTACATGAATGAAAATAAAAACTCTCATCTCACATAAAACCCCCGGCTATTCAAAACGCGATGATCCAATATAACATATCACAACAACACATAACATCAAATGTCATCAACGTAAGTAAATATGCGTATCCCAATTGTCGTTGACATATAGCAACGAAATCGACGATACACCACATATTACACTTACGGTCGCAAAAAAAACTAGACGATGTTAAACATTACGATCGAATCAACAAACACCCACAATTACCCATAAAGCTCAACACTTGAGCGTAGTTTAAAATTATTCAGCACATGCCACAGTACCAATAGGCCAGCCGTAGAAGGGTCAACCAAGGCCTCACATGTGGCACCGCTGAACCACCACAAACCTGAGGGTCTAGTGGCGGTTCTGACGGTCACATAATCGAGTTAAGCTTTTGTTCTTCTAGAGGGTCCATCGCATAACTTGCATGATGTTAGAATGCTTTTTAACTACGGAAAAAATCCAACACTTGGAAAATTTTCCGGCAAGGGTTAAAGCGGGTATTTGATATCCGATCGAACTTTTTAAAACCGTCTAAAGTAACCCGAAAAAAGTTAGAATTACGACTACGAAACACTCGGAGTTGCCTTTGCAGTAAGTTAATCATCACATGAAAAAGTAGCAAAATCAAACAACACCTGAAACACCAAAACCCAAAGACCAGAACACACAAAAAATTTGGACCCAGATTTTCCCAAAGGGGCCGGCCTGCCAGGATTTTGTGGCTTGGGGTCGGCCAAAAACCGGCCAGTGGTCTCCAAATTTCTTCTGTGTTCATATATTGTCCCATACAACATTCTGCACTTGTTTGAAAAATTTTTAGAGCTCATATAAAAATCGACAGAAACTGTGGTTTGGTGTTGCAAGTTTCGGAGTTGTTTCGTTTTCATAATCCTACACAATCCGTCTAATTCTCTAGTTAGGCTCTGATACCACTGTAGAGTTCCTATGAACGACATCAAGATTTCGGGAGGCATCGTCCATACCATTTTCAAAATTTTGCCATTTTAAAGAACCCTAAACTAGAATCGTTAACTAGAGAATCATACGAAACTAACTGTAAACTACTTTACATCAAAGTGATAACGGAATACAACCTTTGTAGAACGGTCCTTCACTTCAATAGCTCCTTGTAGTAGTCCCTTCGCTGCGATGAATTGATCTTGCGGACTCTTGAATGACTCCATGAGAAGAAAGTAACGAACTTGCTTGAAGTCTTCGAAGCCGAAGATGATCTACGTCGAGGAAACACTAACCCAAGCTACCCTCTTCACTAATATGGGATTAGTGAAGCAAACACCCTATACTAAATTGCTAATCTAGTAGAGGATGATGAAGTAGGATTTTTGCTTACTTTTGATTTCTTTTTCTCACTAAAGTTTCACACTTTTACAAAACCTAGTGAGCTCTTGAGCTTTTAGGAAGAAGATCAAGAGAGATAATGTTGTGAGAGAGAGTTGCAACCATGGGTAGGAAAATATCTAATATTACCCTTGTAGAGACTTAACCTTGAGTTTAGATAATGGTTGGGTTAACAAATATCTAGTGTGAGAAAAAACTAGTGGACTAAGTCAAAGGACCTCAAAGCTTCATGAAGCTTCATGCCATGTGACAAATTTCCAACTAATAAATGAATTACAATAAATAAATAAACCCTACATTATCTTTATCATGGTGTAAGTCTCATACATCCATGTTTCATGTATCATCAACCATGACACAAAAATAAAACACAATTAATATATATAACATATATATTAAGTGTGCACATGTAAGAATAATAAATGCTTAAGTGAGCTAATATTAGTTAATGTAAATTAGTATATTAAATATACAATTATACACTAAATTATCAAATCAACACTTGATTTAATAATCTGGCTATATCACATATAACCGACTAATATTAAATGTACCAACTTATCGAATCAACACTTGATTCAATAACCCCGCTATATCACATATAACCGTCCGATACAAATATCGCAAGAATAGAATACGGTATCACATACTCGAATTATTCTCGGTCCCCCACATATCACATATGTGCTCCTACTTCATTTTGCCAGAGCCAGTAAAACCTCTATGTAGGACTCTAAAGGCTCGTCAATACGCCGGCAGTAGGTGATGATCACATCAAGCACCCACAAGCCATCAGCGATACAAGCTGGATGTAACAGCTACCCAGGTATTGAATGATTAGAAGATCAGCAAGCAATCTCGCTCTAACTCCTGCAAAAGCCTGCCAGTAACACTATCGTACAGTCTGGTCTCCTCGTCTGATATGTCGCATATCAAGTCTAGTGGTGGTAAACATCAGACCCCAATAACCAATAAGTCATACCAATATGAGGCTCATAACGGGTTGAGAAACTACTAATAACACATACCAGTAAATCTCTAAATCAGCCATAGTCAGGGACTTCCCTGTTATGGCCAATCGAGCACAGTGCAGCATCAACCCCTAATTCCGGGAGAGACGAAACCCCTCCTATCGCTTATTGCCTCCATGTGACTTGGGACTGTACCCAAAAATCACCGTTTTGCATGTCCTCTTGAACGTGGTAAGCTGGAAATCAAAGCACAGTGGGAATCACACAAGACTCTATGACTATCTCGGGTCTACAGACTAACCTGTACCAGTGTCACCTGAGAACTGCTATCTGACGTGAGGTATAATACCATCTAGGAGTTCTCGACGAGTCTGTCCAGTGTACCCAGACTCAACTGAGCACCCGTATACCATCTCTGATATCAAACACCAATGGATATGGGATCATCCATCGCCCATCACATGGGTCGAGAAGCGTATACGCTAGTCTACTCTGGTATATCGATGCCCTGTCTCGATACACCCACGACTAGGAACATTAAAGGATGAATTTATGGACTACCATGGCCCCATTAGTATGATCTCCATCATAATCCTGGTAGTCAAGTACACATCCTAAGGTCTTTACCAACATGTAACCATAAGACAGTATCAAGAGACAAGTATACATGTTAAGATAAAGAGCAACCAGATAGCATACTATCATGTCGACCAAGAAAGTCCTCTCTATATATGTCCAAGCATCCAATATAATATACATCGTATGTACAATAATGGCCTCTAGGGCATACATACAACTAATACTCACCACTTCCTCCATCTTCTTGAGTTGCTCTTTTGAGCTTTATGATGAGAGGAAAATTATAGTGACACATTCCTACACCTCTACTCTCCATTGCTAGCAACCTTGGAGTGTCGGTTGCCTCACTTGGCGAGGCTGAAGCTTGCGTCGTTTCCCTCAGTTGGATCATCGTAGAAAGAGGAAGATCGGCAACCAAATTCGATCAAGGAGCCTCTAGGAGTTTGGGATGAAGGTTGAAGACCGAAAGACATGGATCAACTCGGTATAACCATTGCTAGCTCTTTATATTGCTTGCTAGTATAGGGTTTAGGGTAGATCCGGGCATCGGGTCAGGGTAGCGCCAGTTTAGAAAATTTTTGTTCCGCATTTGGCCACGATTTGATGGCCGGGGCGCTGCCGTAACCCAACATGGTATCAGAGCCAACCCGTAAACCCTTTACCAGCAGTTTTAGATAATGTTAAAGTATCAAAATCGAAACAACCCCAAAACAGGGCACTGCATATTCCAGTTTCTGACGAATTTTCAGAGTCTTCAAAAAATTTTTTAAGCAATTGCAGATGACTGCTTGTATCACTACTAAAACACACACCAAATACGAACCCATTCCACCCATATTGGACCGACCACATTAAGCAAAATTCTGAGCTGGCCGTCACTAAACTTGAGTTTTGACTTCATAATTTGTGTGTGGCCTGATCTATGGAATATTGGTGCAGTGGTATTGCTTGTTTTGGATATTTTGTTGTCTTTAGTTCAAGGGCAATTTGGGGTGTTTCGAAATCGATATTTTAGCACTGTTTAAATGTTTACAGTACATGCATTACTATCTACGACTGTGAATGTCATTAGAGCGGTACAACTCGTCTGATTGCTATATGTTCTTTTAGACGGGTTTGCGAACGTGACATTCATGTTGATGTTCTGTTTTGTGTTGTGATTGTAGTTGGATCGTCATGGTGGATAGCTTGGGTGCTATGTTAGTACAGTTTAGTTTCATTTGTATATTTGATATTGCGGGGCGAGCGTCCGACATGTGGACTGCCGTCACTGCCCGTCTGTATATGTCACGTCCCGAAAGTACGGAACATGACCGGCACTTAAACTACGAAACGTCTCGAGGCGTGCGTAATCTAAGTAAGCCGAAAACCCAGAAATCCAAACCAAGAAAAGTAGTAGAGTGAAGGAAAACCAATTTAAATCAAGTAGTTTTAATAGCATAAGCCGAATTATGCGTCTTTTAAAAACATCAAATATTTCCTGAAAATTTCGGCAGAGTCTCCTTTGTAAATACTGGCCCCCAAACGGGATATAACATGAATAGTATACGAAATCAATAAAAGGCATCCCCAAGTGGGAGATAGCACTTCGTCAATCGACGGTCACAACCACACAAGAAATATAATATACAACGCCAAGGGAGAGGATCAAAACTTAAAAGGAAACTCAAAAACCACAAGAAATCCACAGAAATATAACGCGCGACTCTAAGGTCGAAAGAATAACATCACTGGTTTCTATCTCAAAAATAAATACATGTTTGGTTGATGGAATTTACTAGATACAACTGAATAATATTATACAAAGTACTATGATGGGTACGATACCAATAAACCCACCAACTAGCAAGTCACCCGAAAGAAGCAGTGCCAGCAAAGCCGTACTGAAACCTGTACGGCAAAACCTGCAAGAACTGTGGCACAACGAGGGTGAGTTGCCAACTCGTGAGTAGAAAAAAACATCTACGAATAGAAATCGCATGAACAACGCAATCCTAGGTCAACAATCATAATATATCCTCAAATATATAACCAGCAGCTTATAACAATGGCTAGGGTAAAAGTCTAACCCAAGTGTAATCTCATGTGCCCGTGTCAGTGCCTCAGGTAGCAATATATCGCAAGGATGATGTATGAATGCATGAAAAAGAATGCATGTACTGAAGAAAACTGCTTTTATAAATTAGTGAGATTTCTGTATCTTTTTTTTTAAAACGAGGTATCATAAATGAAATCAGCATAAACAGTGCCTAGCATCGACACAAAACAAATATCCACATATCTCGATATCTCTGTGTCGCAATCTCTGTACCTCAATATCTCAAATATCTCTGTATGTCTCAATCTCACTATCTAGAACGCCGTCAGTCCAGACCGACCCCAACCATCAATCTCAAGACTACGACGGTATTCTTCGGATATCCGACGCGTCGGGTAAAATCACCGGTCTGTAGTGCTCCCCTGCCAGGCTCAACGCCATTATCTGCGATCCTCTTGCC
Organism: Agapanthus africanus; assembly: GCA_030015575.1. Taxonomy (NCBI): domain Eukaryota; kingdom Viridiplantae; phylum Streptophyta; class Magnoliopsida; order Asparagales; family Amaryllidaceae; genus Agapanthus; species Agapanthus africanus. Next base: position 362,643,517 of record JASDDO010000001.1, on the reverse strand, counting down.
CCGGGGTACCGCACCGGGTCCACCATATACCCGAAACGGTTCCTCCACTCCTCGAACTCGGGTCTCGAAATCCATCAGCAAACTCATGGTGGACGACTCATACATCATGGAAAAACCGAGCTTTTTATTTAAAAAGAGAGAAAAAAAGTTTATATAAGTTTTGCGGTTTTTCCCCAAAATCCAGAAAATCTCATGGAAATACGAATTCAAAACCTCAATAGCACGTAAAACAGTGAATATAGGCATGAGAATCCATGAATGCGGCATAACGATGAATAACAGTATGCATGAGGTGACTAGTAATAACTACAATGTATAAACTGGCATATAAGGCAAGTACACTAATATCATGTCAAAACTACTAGCTAACATGCTAAGTTAAGCAATAATATTTTCTAAGGTGTACGTGACATGGCAATTACCGGTGAAGATATGTGTGAGCCGGCAAGTAAGTGTACGTGATACATACGCATCATCGGTAATGGTGCTGGTGTCTTAACAGCATGATATCAATAATGGAATATGAATCACAATAAGTATGCGATGCGGAGCAACAACAATCATGAGCGGGAGCTAAATACTAGACACAAAGATAACAAATCTATATTTAATATAAATCTAGTCTAACAACTACACTAAACTAAAGGACTAAGCTAACTGGCTACTGAAAGTAAGGAACCCGCCTAACCTCTGAGTCTATATATATACCTACATGTATATGTTAGTCGGTGATCCTGCCTCGATAATATCACATCCGATACCATATCTATAATTAGACATTCCCAAGTCAAGAGTACGGATCAAACATCAATATATAGCTCGTACGTAAATCCGTCGTACGACGTCCCCAAATCTGGGTACAGGTCAGTATCACATTCATCAATTTAATCATTTGGTATCCTCTTTATCAAAAATCATAATCCGGGGTACTGATCTACGTCTAGTACAATACTCATATCATCAATCTAATCATGGTTTGACTGCTGATCTACAGCCTCATACAACCCGATAACATTATCATATATCGTCATAAAGAGGTATACATCGCCTAATGCGACCTATTATGAATATCTTAACATATCTTATCTCACATCATGATCACATGTCAATCATTCAATGTATAACACTATTCACATGTATAGTCGTCCCAAGATCCGCTACAACATCACGACGTATCTCAAATACGAATCCTGCTATAACACCGTTCTCGCGGTCTTAAATCAATCTCATCGACTCACCTCAAATCCCAAATACTATCCTCAAATCCGGTATGTGAACACATAGTCCCATACCCATGTGAACACATAAATACATATTCCCATATAAGCACAATGAAAGAAGAATGTATGCAAGTATGGGTGGGTGTGTATGTGTGGTGCAACCACTACTCTAGGGTTTCGCAACACTAAACCTATCCAATCATACCTAAAATCTATCTTTATAATCAATAACTCAACAATATAATCAATATATATGTGTGTATACGTATTCGTATACATCACCACGAACTGCGGGGGTGCTATACGCCATCCACCCGACTTCTCCCCGTAGATATAAATCTACTCACCTGGTCCTCGCTCGCCCGTGCCGACGTCGCCACGCGCTTGCTTGTCGTCTCGAAGTCCACATGGGGTACCTACATATCATAACGCACCGTATCGCATTAAAACTAAATTCGAAATCGAAACGGCATACGAAAATCAAATCGGCATGCTTATCACGCATAGGTCAAAACCTATCGCCTACGCATGCAAGAATAGCCAAACCAACCCTCGATGTCGATGTACAAACGTCAAACCATCAAGAAAAACCCAAACACACTCATTTGCGCATTCACGAACACTAATTACAATATAAAATAGGTTAAAATTCACAAAAACCCCAAACTCACTTTAAAAGCCATTTCTTCGAAAATCTAGCAAGCAAAAATTACCCGTTTTAGTACAAAACTCGACGTTTAAACAAATCTAAAGGCTATAATACTTATTAAACATCTTAAATAAGTCATACAACCCATTTCAAAAATTTAATCTCATCAATTCTTATAAAACTAAAAATTCTAGTTTTGCAATTTATCTAATTTTAACAATTTCAACTAAAAATGCACAAAACAACATCTACGCTTGGTTTTTCATGGTCCAAAAGCATTAAACCACTCATAATAATATTAATAATGACATGAAATCATAATTATATTTTAATCTAAGCATTTAATAATTTTCCAAAAACCCTAGTTAGCAAAATAACTTAATTAGGACATTTTATAAGTAATGGTTTGTAATTAACAACTAGATTAACTTTCAACAAGACTTAAGATGTTAATCCACATCACAAAACCATGCACCATTCATCACAACCTAATTCCACAACAATACCCTAATCTAATCCTTCTCTTGAAAACCCACATCTTTCAATTAAACCATAATTAAGCACCTAATAAGCTACATTAAGGAATTTAAACCAACAATTGAACAATGGGTCAAAAATTATACCTCACAAACCATGATCAAACTTGAAATCTAGACCTCCAAAATGAAATCCTTGTACCAAGATCCATGCTAAAAGGGATAAGGGAAAATGGGTAAGGCTTTATTTTGAATTTTAGTTTAGATTTTGATGGGAATTGGTGAATTTTTTTTGAGGGAAAAATGAGGGAAGAAGAGGGAAGAGGGCTGCTGTTTGGGGCCAGAATTTTCGGCCAAGAAATGTGGGGAGGGGTGAGGGAGGAGAGAGAGTGAGGTGGAGAAAGTGGGGAAAAAGTCAAAGTCCACCTTTTACTTCTTTCATTTTCTTTTCTTTTCTTTTCAAACAAGAGGTGATTGGAGAGAGAGAGGGGGGAGGGCTGTCAAGGTGGGGCCGACCATATGGGGCGAGGGAGAGCGGGTGAGGTGTGGGTTTGTGGGTTAGGGAAAAAGATAAATGTATTACCCCAATTCCCATTAACACTAATTTCACTAATTAAGCCATTTTTCTTCGATATTTTCTAAACTGTTTTGGCAAACCATTTCATTTCAAAAATAATATTTTACATGTCAATTTAGTGTATCATGAATTATAAAATTTGTATCAACCCATTCCAATTTGTAATTCTCCCTAATTAAATATTTAATGACGGCTTAAAATGATATTAAAATAATTAATTTCGGAAAATTTTTCAGAAAATTTGAAATTTCACCAGTGGCTCAATAAATACCAAATACTATCAATTACATAGCTAGAATATGTATATTTAATTTTTATAATAAAGATATTTGTATTTTGACTTTTTACAGAAAACCCCCTTATTTTACCGATTTTCCGAAATTTCACTGAAACGATTTTCAAAACGTTACAACCTTCCCCCCTTAAAGAAATTCGGTCCCCAAATTTAAATTAAAACTCCCCCCAAATACTAAAACATCTAAGCAAAACCATCAAGTCGTCGGGGCTCCGAAATCGTAAATACATAAAAACAAGTCGTAGCGCAGCGCATGCGCATGAAAAATGAGCATATAACTCAAGATCAAAACTCCATCAAGCATCCCGCAATCATCGGAGTCATGGAGAAGACATCATTGTCAAGATCCAATACGAAAACCAACATGATATACGTCATTAAAGCATCTAGAAGCAATGCATGACAACCCTTTTTTTTTCAAATCGTCGTGCGATGTTCGCAACACTGCACAGTGGCGGACGTCTATTGTAAGAAAATAACTACATATATATATATCCTTTGTTTAATATGCACGTCCCGCCATTTTGAAAGTAATTTAGAAGGGTTCCTTGTTTTAAACATTTTGTGTCATGTCAGACACGTAGGTAAATACTGAAACTATAGCTCGCTTTTGGATATCCCTTCGATAACTATCAATGCATGCAAAATATACTCAGGTACTGTCATCTGACTAGTCCTGCTCAGTACTAAAACAGTAATAAACATCATAAAAACGTACTGCTCCATAAGAATCAATCCCAAAATATACATATGAACACTACGTGCGTCTGGTGCGCACGGAAATCAAAATCCATACATAGGCCATACAGGTGCACAGAAACAACATCTAGGTGCAACGGGTATGCATGAAGCATCTGTCATAGGCAACGTGTATGCCGACAGTAAAATCAGGTGCATCTAACATGCATGAAGAATCTCGATTTAGTGCATCTGGTGTGCACCAAAATCGTATCTCACAACATGCGCGAAAATCCAAATCAGGTGCATAAAGTGCACAAAACAATTATCGAACATCACAATCGAAATCGAAGTACAGTGCAACTAAGTGCAAAAAATGCGAATCACTGCACTGCAAGCATATGTGAACTATACCGAGTGCAAAAACCAAATCGTGTGCGTACATACGCACAAAATCAACTCAACTGTATGAAACCCATGAAATCATTAACATATGAAATAAAGGCACGAAAACGATATCAAGTGCAACAACTGTGTAAAAATTGTAAGTCCACGGTAGCGCCCCAGCCGTTTAACAGACGCCAAATGCGGAACAAAAACTTTTTACAACTGGCGCTATCGCGTACTATAACCCGGATCTGCCATTAAAGCTAAACTAACAAACTACAAAGTGGGTAGAAGAGTTATACTGAACGATCCGAGTCCTTTGGTCTTCAACTATCATCCCACGCTTGTTGCGGCTGCTCCGATCTCCTGAATCTCCAATCTTCTCGTCCACGTGGCACCACGTCGACGGATCTTTAAACGGGTTCCCGCCTCTGAACCGAGGCAACTCGATCGTCAAGTTTGCTAAAAGAGACGACCAAGATGTTGTAGAGAATGAGTAGAACACTTTGTCTCATTACGTCTAAGGCTATGGACGAACGGTTAATGAAGTTGCCATTTGAATCGGGTGATGGAAAAATGGAGCTATGAAATTTCCATACACATAAACTATAATCTTTTCTCAAATGAAATCAATCAACAACTATATATTCTTCAAGCAAGAGGGGCCGGCCATATTTGTAGTGAGGAAGGAGGTGAGTGTAGGAGCTAGGTTTGGTGACCATAAGCTATGAACTTATCATAACATAACATCAAAGCATGACTCACTAGAAATCATTAAATGCAAACAAATCACAATTAACCTAGTTACCTTGTCATTAAATGCACCATTAATGACCTAATGACTCACAAGCCTTGTCACCCTCTCTAGAACACTGACTCACCTCATCAAGAAAAGATAAATCCGCATTTAACCGAATGTTAAATATGGCTGATAGAAAACTGGAAACTTGCAACTTCCAAAAGTGATCCTGAAATTAATTTCAGGATAACCCCGTAACAGTATAAACATACCTGCATTTGTATTACGACCGAATATAAATGCAACCGAGACAAAGATATTATATCTACACAGTATAATACTGGGTTCCGGCTTAAACCAAAGCCTACCAGTATTATCTGCCCGAAAAATGACACGTGCGAAAACGCACATGCATTTTCCGAACCTTGCCATAAACCCATACGGCCTCTACAACGTTTTGCCCGAACTTGGGAAAGTGTCTGTGGGGGACTCTAATGACTCATCAACACACTGGCACTGGGTATAACCTCTAGCACGTCAGAGGTACGAGCTGTACTTGACGGTTGCCTATGTATTGATTGGAAGGGAAGCTGACGAGCGAACTCATCTCATAAACCCTACTGAGCCTAACAGTGACAATGTATATACAGTCTGGTCCGTTCATCTAAAGTGTATCGCATATCGAGTCTAGGGGGTGGATAATGTCAGACCCCTAATAACGCGATAATTCGTGTCGGTATGAAGCCCATCACCATCTGAGAAACTACCGATCCAAATCAGTAATTCTCCACTATCTCGGCCGAGGATTTATAGTGATGGCCACCCATGCACTGTGCGACATCAACCCCCAATACCGGGATAGACGAATCCCCGACGATCCGTTCACTGCCTCCATGTGGCTCGGGACTGTACCCAACTAAAACCTGTTTGCACAACTCCTTTGAGCGTGGTAGGGTAGTAATCTAAGCACAGTGGGAACTAACACGAGACAAATGACGATCTCAGGTCGACAAACTAACCTGTACACATGTCACCAGGGAACTACTATCTGACGATATGTATAATACCAACTAGCATGTTCCCGGTGAGTCCTATCCGGTGTACTCATAACCCAATGAGCACCTGTATACATCTTATGTGATCCAACTGACACCAGTGGCTTGTGAGACCGGCCACCGCCCCTCGTCGGGGTCTCGACTATATACACTAGTCTACTCTGGAGTATCGATGCCCTGTCTCGAAACTCCCACGACTAGGGACACTTTAAGGATGTGCTTACAGAACCCAGCTCCCACGTATATGATCGCCATCATACTGCTGGTAGTCAAGCAAGAATCCTATGGGCTCTATCATCATGCAATAGTGAACTAAAGCATGTATACGATGATAAAGACAAACCAGATAGCATACCATCATCTCGAGCAAGACTGTCATATCGGTATAGGTCCTGCCTCAATCATTGCAATCACGTACCAGCGATCCAATAATTGACTTTGAGGGCACTATTTCCAACAATCTCGCACTTGCACTTAAGGCTAATTATTGCGATGTCGCATACTCACAGCCCGTGTAATACCGAACACCCAACTTCTCTACTAATCAGTTTCATAAAGCTAGTTTGCAAAACTCTTATGTTCGAGAAATAGCCTCAGTGAGTGGATCCGCCCTGATGTTTCTTTCTATATCTCTCTAAATCTCAAGTCCGCGGAGAAAGCCATCTCTCGAATCGAGTAATACCTGTCTTAGAATATGTCTGCATATCTGATGGGACCAAATTCACAAATGAACTTCAAATCCAAACTTCTTAGACTGTATCGATCACTGAACCTAATCAGTATCCAGCACCATGCCTCCCACAGTATCCTCTTGGACCACCTGTCCATAATACTGTCCCTCATCATAGGGAAAAACTATAACTCTGACAATCTCTCTGTCATCCATGTCACCTTTGAAGCCTGGAATGATAACCGTCTCCCGAAGGAGGCTGCCGAAATCAAGTCCATAGAACATGCACTTATGTTCTAAAACTGCTTCCTTATGTTTCTTCAGGATTAATATAAACTTATCGCATCAAATGCAAAAACTACATCTGATGTGGTACTTGATATCTCATGATTGACTCAATTGCCTAAGCAAGTGATCTGCCAATCATGCACATCCCTCTCTCCTTTAGTCTCTAAGACACCTTTAGAGAGGGTGACTCCATCACCTGCAGGTACACCACCATGCCAGGAGTCATCTATTCTAAAATACTATTAGAATACTGTCAAAGTACCCACATTGGGAAACTACCCAAATCTAGATCTAATACCATAGATCTAGTAACCAGAATGTCTGATATTATATCCATATCCTGTCTGGAGAAACAACTGTGTGACGACTACAGTACAACCGATCGTAGTATAGGAATTTTACTTCCTACTCTGTGTATGTCATCCAAATACCAGGACATCACACCCTACTACCTTCTTAACAGATCCATCCCCTATTCTGATGAAGTCAAACCTATGACTGTCACATCAAAATTAGATGATCTTATCTCCGCTATATCTGCTCAAGTCTATAAATAGACATAAGCTACTTGCCCACTATACTTCCGCTGCTCCCACTGACTACGACAACCTTCTGGCAGAATAATATCTACGTACACTTCTAAAGATAGTTTAGAACGACATTATACTTATCCTCTTGCCGGGTCTCATAGTCTGGAACAACAGTAGTGTCAAGTCTGGGTAAACAAGAACCTCCCTGTCACCCTCCTTGAGGCTACCGGAGTACCTCTTGGGTGTCTGAGGTTACCCACCATATCTGCGGAGTGGCTATTAGAATGTCAAACCTGATTGAATATATAGGTCCTATTAAATTTTCCGTAATCATTTACGGTTCTGGAATCACTTCCAGTTCTACCATAATCCCACTACTGTTTTCTGAAAAAATCCATTTTACTAAAACTGTGGCGAGTCAAGAACAATATCACTATTGATCTTTCAGATGGTAGAAAATCAACCCTCGTCAAAGCCAGGGTCAGCCCACAAACTGCCATTACAGAAACGTGCCTTGATCTATCCAGTGTCTGGTTTTAAGCATAAGCTGGACAACTACCCGTATCTTAACATCGTTAAGATATGAATCATTCTATATACAATATAGAAATAGAGGCACTAATTTAATTAGAACCAGATTCAAATCATGCAGCTGTCTCCAGTGCATATCAACTTAATGGAAAGTGGCTACTCAGCATTACTCAACTTAGGAATCCATCCAATTATGAGTAACCTGAAAGAGAAATAAGTTTCTCAAAACCGTTACTATCAACTGAATACCAATCACAAGAATCTACATCTTCGATTTCTTTGAAGAATCCCGATACTTGTGACACCTGGTTCTCTACTTTATTCCTATACCCACAACTTCTCAAAACTTAGACATTGTATTTCTACGAAACACTTGCCTAAAAACTAGAGAAGTCACAAGTAAACAGAACATAGTACGAGGACCTACCCCTTTGTCCTGACGGACACTGGACAACATACAATACTCTGTATAAGTCCACTGAGTTGAATAACTCAAAACCTGTGCATCGTAGGTTGAAAATTGTACCCAGGCGATTTCCTCAAATATCACCAATTACAACGAATTCCGATATAATGAGGATGATCATCTAATTTCCAATAACTTACTCCCACTCACCATCTGTGAAAACCATACAGATATAAGAATGAAACCTGGTAAATACATATCCTGGAGTAAGTATCTAATCGGAAAAACAGTTTTCTTTTAACAATGCGCAGTGAAACTGAAACATGAAAATGTTCCATAGGGGTATCCTGGTATTCCCAGTAATGCCTCTTCTATAATCCTATTCATGACTGTAACCGTATATTTCTTTGCCATCTCTCCAAATCCCTTTATTTGTCTTTAGTCTTTATCTTCTGTACACCTTTGTCAGGCTAAATGGTTTTCTTCCTTCCTTACCGTTCGGCACCAGCCTATGGTTTGGAAGAAGACTATCCAGTAAGCATAATAGGTGTACTATCCTAATCCTAGGAGTACTCGCAACTTGAGAGAAGGTGATGATAAAAGACTACTGAATAAAACCTTATTCTCTTTCTCCCGAACTGGGGAAAAAGCAAAGGTGAAAATAGGAGTGGCGATGAAGTACGCGGTTTGGTCATGAATGATAACAGTCGCAATTTATTTTGCTCTCTTTCTAATCCCTTTATTTTGTCTTTACATATTACCTTCTGTACACCCTACTTAGGCTAATTGGTTTTCTTCATTCCCTACCTTTCAGCACCAGCCTATGGTTTAGAATAAGACTATCCAATAAGCGTAATAGGTGTACTCTCCTAAACAATGGAGCCCTCGCAATCTGAAAGAAGGTGATAATAAAAGACAACTGAATAAACTAATTCAATTTCTCCTGAACCTGGATCCATCCTTGAAGAAATCCCTTCGAGTTCGTATATAACCACATGATGGATCTATCCATTGGAAGCGGATGTCCGTAGTTATATGGAGTGTTCTGAGAAATACAAAGGGTAGAAGAAGGAGCGGCAATGACTTATGCAACTCAGACAATCCAAAAGCCAGTATTTTAAGAAGGTTCGGTCAACTTGGTCACTGAGTCATAGTCTAGGGTCGGTCAAAGGTCGTTGCCAAAGAGAGAGAGAAAAGAAACACTCTACGTGCACTCTAACCTAGATCAGAATGGTTATCACTTTATCTTATCTGAAATCCTCCCACTGTTATCTCAAATTCTCCTCCAAACCTGAAAGAATAATTAGTCGGGATCACCTGAAGAGTAAACTAACTCATCAATGGGAATCGGGATCCAACTATCATCGCATGATAACTTGATGGAAGCAACTCAAGTTATCACACTCCAGAAGGTATGCGCATGCCTGGCAAGTTTCCTGTTTGTTTGAAACTCCCGATGTGATTTTTGCCTCATGCTCCTATGACCTTTACTTTAGTCAACAAATCATAAGTCACATGTCAAGTTCTACCCGTCATTGTCCAGGTTGATTTGAACCCACCCGTACATACCCTTTACTTTAGTAAATAAGGTAATACGACTGTTCCAAACCAACGCATCTATCTATGCAACAGATGAATACCCAGCGGCTACCAAACACTATGCCTTGACTTTAGTCAACAAACATAGCTTGAATACTTCTGACCATACATAAGATACGACGGAGGGCTACGACTGGTTTTTGGCGAAAAACCTTTAACGTAATAAACTTGATCTCGTTGAAGGAACCTGATAGCTTTTTATAAAAATATAGTGACGAAAAACCTTTGCTAAAGAGGTCACTCACGGTGAAGGGATCTCGGCTCTTTCCTCGTGGAATGACGTGCAGGATATTCCAACTGAATACCGTGATGCAAAGCAACTTGTAATCGACTATATTGAAGTTATTACCCTGACGTAAACTTATGCCCAAGGGGTCATTCCCGGTGAAGGGATCTCGGCCCTCGCCTCGTCGAAAGAGGTGCAGGATATTCTGACTGAATACCGCTATGCAAAACAAAAGAAAACATCTTTGTAATTACACCTTTTAAAATTTGTTCCAACAACATCAAATATAGGTTTGTTTTATCCTTGCATCGATAAAAATCAATGCAGTCCCATCAATCAATCACACCAGAAAAGAACGAAAATAAAATGTACGTATATACCATCCGCATTCGCCACTGGGTCCCGTCATTACCCGTTAGCTTACTTAACTAACGACAGAGCGGGGGCTGGACTAGCACGGGTGTAAAATATATACAACATCTAATAGTATATATACCAATATACAATAATCGCTCCAGGCACGATAATATGCAACATTACAGAAAAGTAATAAGCATCACCGAACAATACAGATAATCTGGGATCTCCGGGTTTCACAGAGCCGCTGCTGAAAACCGACGTTCCCCTGGTCGTGTGGATAGCCTGTGCAATAAAACCTAGACCCCTACGGGTGCGGCAAGTTACCCGCTAAAACCTGAAGCGAGGTAGTCCCCCACAGCATAGTGAATGGAACACCCGGCACTTCACGGAATCCGGTAAATTAAGCACCCCTCCTTGGGTCAGCCTGTACCCCATACGAGTGCGGCGAATAGTCTGCCAATTCTAGAGTGAGGTCCCTCTGCCTCTCAAAGCCATGAGATACGGACCCGTTGCCATCCAGAACCCGTCTATCCGTGCACTCCTTCGCGAGATAAACCTAGTACAGAAATAAAAATATGTACAACGGGTACATCAACCTCAACCCGGTCGCGCCCCAAAAGAATATTATACAAACAGGCAGTGACGGCAGTCCACATGTTGGACGCTCGCCCCGCAATATCAAATGTACAAATAAATCCAAACTGCACTATCATTGCCCACTGCTATCCACCACGACATATCCGCAACATCACAGCACAACACAGAACATCAACGCGAATGTCACGTTCGCAAACCCGTCTAAAAGAACTATAGCAATCAGACGCGGTTTACCGATCAAATGACATTCCCGGTCGGAGATATAATGTAAATACTGTATACTAACAAATTTAAAATTTCGATCGACTAAATATCCCGAAGTGGGCCCCACGTACATATGCTGTACAGTAACAAAATCTGGGCCCAAAAGACATATACCAAAAACCATAATTTCCCAAGTTGAATCTCTCTGGAAAATATGGAGCACTGTTCCCTCAAAACAGCCGCTGTTCCGCGGTCAAACCCTAGGTTTGACCGCGGATCCGCGGTGGTAATGAGGGATCACGTGCCCAAATTTTCCCAGAATTCTTAAAAAACCATGCACGCTTTCCTGTGATATGCAAAATTATTTTTAGGCCCTTTTAAAAATCGACAGAAACTTGTGTGCCAGAAAATTGCGATTTGGGAAATTCCGTTCGATCGATCTTTTAAACGCGTTAGCACAAGTTAGTATAGCTTAATGGTGAGGCTCTGATACCACTGTAAGTCCACGGTAGCGCCCCGGCCATCTAACAGACGCCAAATGCGGAACAAAAACTTTTACAACTGGCGCTATCGAGTAGTATAACCCGCATCTGCCATTAAAGCTAAACTAACAAACTACAAACTGGGTAGAAGAGTTATACCGAACGATCCGAGTCCTTCGGTCTTCAACCATCATCCCACGTTTGTTGCGGCTGCTCCGATCTCCTGAATCTCCAATCTTCTCGTCCAGGTGGCACCACATCGACGGATCTTTAAACGGGCTCCCGCCTTTGAACCGAAGCAACTCGATCGTCAAGTTTGCTAAAAGAGACGACCAAGATGTTGTAGAGAATGAGTAGAACACTTTGTCTCATTACGTCTAAGGCTATGGATGAATGGTTAATGAAGTTGCCATTTGAATCGGATGATGGAAAGATGGAGCTATGAAATTTCCATACACATAAACTATAATCTTTTCTCAAATGAAATCAATCAACAACTATATATTCTTCAAGCAAGAGGGGCCGGCCATATTTGTAGTGAGGAGGGAGGTGAGTGTAGGAGCTAGGGTTTGGTGACCATAAGCTATGAACTTATCATAACATAAGATCAAAGCATGACTCACTAGAAATCATTAAATGCAAACCAATCACAATTAACCTAGTCACCTTGTCATTAAATGCACCATTAATGACCTAATGACTCACAAGCCTTGTCACCCTCTCTAGAACCTTCTAGAACACTGACTCACCTCATCAAGAAAAGATAAATCCGCATTTAACCGAATGTTAAATACGGCTGATAGAAAACTGGAAACTGGAAACTTCCAAAAGTGAACCTGAAACGAATTTCAGGATAACCCGTAACAGTATAAACATACCTGCATTTGTATTACGACCGAATATAAATGCAACTGAGACAAAAATATTATATCTACACAGTATAATACTGGGTTCCGGCTTAAACCAAAGCCTACCAGTATTATCTGCCACAAAAATTACACGTTCGAAAACGCACGTGCATTTTCCGAACCTTGCCATAAACCCATACGGCCTCTACAACGTTTCGCCCGAACTTAGGAAAGTGTCTGTGGGGGACTCTAATGACTCATCAACACACTGGCACTGGGTATAACCTATAGCACGTCAGAGGTACGAGCTGTACGTGACGGTTGCCTATGTATTGATTGGAAGGGAAGCTGACGAGCAAACTCATCTCATAAACCCTACTGAGCCTAACAGTGACAATGTATATACAGTCCGGTCCGTTCATCTAAAGAGTATCGCATATCGAGTCTAGGGGGGTGGATAAAATCAGACCCCTAATAACGCGATAATTCGTGTCGGTATGAAGCCCATCACCATCTGAGAAACTGCTGATCTAAATCAGAAATTCTCCACTACCTCGGCCGAGGATTTCTAGTGATGGCCACCCGTGCACTGTGCGACATCAACCCCCAATACCGGGAGAGACGAATCCCCGACGATTCGCTCACTGCCTCCATGTGGCTCGGGACTGTACCCAACTAAAACCTGTTTGCACAACTCCTTTGAGCGTGGTAGGGTAGTAATCTAAGCACAGTGGGAACTCACACGAGACAAATGACGATCTCTGGTCGAAAAACTAACCTGTACACATGTCACCAGGGAACTGCTATCTGACGATATGTATAATACCAACTAGCATGTTCCCGGCGAGTCCTGTCCGGTGTACTCATAACCCAATAAGCACCTGTATACATCTTAGGTGATCTAACTGACACCAGTGGCTTGTGAGACCGGCCACCGCCCCTCGTCGGGGTCTCGACTGTATACACTAGTCTACTCTGGAGTATCGATGCCCTGTCTCGAAACTCCCACGACTAGGGACAGTTTAAGGATGTGCTTACAGACCCCAGCTCCCACGTATATGATCGCCATCATACTGCTGGTAATCAAGCAAGAATCCTATATGCTCTATCATCATGTAATAGTGAACTAAAGCATGTATCCGATGTTAAAGACAAACCAGATAGCATACTATCATCTCGAGCAAGACTGTCATATCGGTATAGGTCCTGCCTCAATCATTGCAATCACGTACCTGCGATCCAATAATTGACTTTGAGGGCACTATTTCCAACAAAAATCGTAAATACTCAGTAGGACAATCATGGTGCATGAAAACAAATATCATGAAACTCAATCATCAAAATCAATCATGCGAATAGATCGCCCAACAATACCGAAAACAAGTATGGCGGAATAGCCCCGCTCAAGCACATCATCCAAAAAATCTCTGGACAACTGTCGTGGTCACTCATAGTATGTCTCGTCGACGATCCTGAAATCTGGCCTGCTGGTGTGCGTATCATGACCACTCCTGGGTCACAGTCTTCTCGCAATTTATTCCAGAAAGGTCCTGTCTAGATCTCTCCCAAATCTCGTCTCTGCCTAACTGTCCGGAAGTCCTCGTCCTTTACTATATCTGTTTCTTGTTCCGGAACGGCTACATACTCATCGCGACTCCTTCTGGAAGGTATATCTAAGTACAATGCCTCGGCATGCGTATCGCATCTCTGATGTCGGTGGAGTGGAACGTCATCTCATCCAGATCTTGCACGAACCTCTTACTCCACTTTTCCCTAATATCGACTGCTTCGGACCCGTCTCGTCGTGGCTACATGGACTGAGCTACAACGGCTATCCTCGTATCTGGAGTCTCCTAAGAATGCATCTCACCACCTAGCATCCGAATGAAGTCGAACCATCCGATCGATTAGTCAAAACCGCATAATCCCCCAAGAGCTCAACATCTTGGGTACAGTTTAAAAGTATCGAGTACATACCACAGCATCGATGGTCCAGCCATAATGACCGTGTGAAAGCCTTTGAACCTTAGGGTTTGCAAACCCTAAGGTTCAAAGGCTTTCACACGGTCATTATGTCGAGTTAGGGTTTCATTCTTCTGACATTCGATCGTCTCTGTCGACTCTCAACGTCTCCGCGTGAAGTCGTCTCTAGCTGGAATCAATCTATCTGATGACCTCGCATCGGGGTAGCGAACGAACCACATGTCCTAGTCATTCATCCTCGGGTGACTAGCGACTTTCTAACATCTCATAGTACAACTCATACTGCAATAGCTCCAACATCTGGGGTGATACCTCGTCGTTCGCAGCAATAACGGGCTCGCTCGACTGCACGCTGAACAGTGCCTCGATCATCATGAATAAGCAATACATCAATGGTCATCAAAATCTGGCTGGCCTCTATCAGTGGCTCAATCCTCTGGTACTGATCGGCACATCCGAGTAATCTCATACAGCGATCCATCAAATGCTCGTGGCGCGAAAACGCAATAAAAAGACACATCTCTGCAATCCTGTGTCGCCGGAATTACGCCTTGGTCAGTCCTCGTTCGTAACGAGCTCGTGCTGACCGCAACTCTAGCCGTAACTCTTTCTGCCCGTTATTGTGGCAGCAAAACCCAAACTGGTACCGATGAGGCTAGATCATAGGAATGAATATAAAAATGAGCAAAGAAATGTATATCCTAAGGCTTCTTTAGTGGAGTAGCATATCGTAAGTATGCCGTGGAACACACCCACGCGGTACGTCACTCTACTTTAGTCACCTATTCCATCAACCAAGGGTCATCCTATGCTCCGAAGGTAAAACCTAACGCTCTGATGCCAACTTTGTCACGTCCCGAAAGTACGGAACATGACCGGCACTTAAACTACGAAATGTCCCGAGGCGTACGTAATCTAAGTAAGCCGAAAACCCAGAAATCCAAACCAAGAAAAGTAGTAGAGTGAAGGAAAACCAATTTAAATCAAGTAGTTTTAATAGCATAAGCCGAATTATGCGTCTTTTAAAAACATCAAATATTTCCTGAAAAATTCGGCAGAGTCTCCTTTGTAAATACTGGCCCCCAAACGGGATACAACATGAATAGTATACGAAATCAATAAAAGGCATCCCCAAGCGGGAGCTAGCTCTTCATCAATCGACGGTCACAACCACACAAGCAATATAATATACAAGGCGAGGATCAAAACTCAAAAGAAAACTCAAAAACCACAAGAAATACACAGAAATATAACCCGCGACTCTAAAGTCGAAAGAATAACATCACTGGTCTCTATCTTAAAAATAAATACATGTTTGGTTGATGGAATTTACTAGATACAACTGAATAATATTATACAAAGTAATATGATGGGTATGATACCAATAAACCCACCTACTAGCAAGTCACCCGAAAGAAGCAATGCCAGCAAAGCCGTACTGAAACCTGTACGGCAAAACCTGCAAGAACTGTGGCACAACGGGGGTGAGTTGCCAACTCGTGAGTAGAAAAAAAACATCTACAAACAGAAATCGCATGAACAACGCAATCCTAGGTCAACAATTATAAAATATCCTCAAATATATAACCAGCAGCCTATAATAATGGCTAGGGTAAAAGTCTAACCCAAGTGTAATCCCATGTGCCCGTGTCAGTGCCTCAGGTAACAATATATCATATGGATGATGTATGAATGCATGAAACAGAATGCATGTACTGAAGAAAACTGCTTTCATAAATTAGTGAGATTTCTGTATCTTTTTTTAAAAACGAGGTATCATAAATGAAATCAGCAGAAACAGTGCCTAGCATCGACACAAAACAAATATCCACGTATCTCAATATCTCTGTGTCGCAATCTCTGTACCTCAATATCTCAAATATCTCTATATGTCTCAATCTCACTATCTAGGGCGCCGTCAGTCCAGACCGGCCCCTACCATCAATCTCAAGTCTACGACGACATCCTCCGGATATCCGACGCATCGGGTAAAATCACCGGTCGGTAGTACTCCCCTGCCACGCTCAACGCCATCATCTGCGATCCTCTTAACCCGGGGTACCGCACCGGGTCCACCATATACCCGAAACGGTTCCTCCACTTCTTGAACTCGGGTCTCGAAATCCATCAGCAAACTCATGGTGGACGACTCATACATCATGGAAAAACCGCGCTTTTTATTTAAAAAGAGAGAAAAGAAGTTTATATAAGTTTTGCGGTTTTCCCCCTAAATCCAGAAAATCTCATGGAAATCCGAATCCAAAACCTCAATAGCACGTAAAATAGTGAATATAGGCATGAGAATCCATGAATGCGTCATAACGATGAATAACAGTATGCATGAGGTGACAAGTAATAACTACAATGTCTAAACTAGCAAATAAGGCAAATACACTAATATCATGTCAAAACTACTAGCTAACAAGCTAAGTTAAGCAATAATATTTTCGAAGATGTACGTGACATGGCAATTACCGATGAGAATGTGTGTGAGCCGGCAAGTAAGTGTACATGGTACATACGCATCATCGGTAATGGTGCTGGTGTCTTAACAGCATGATATCAATAATGGAATATGAATCACAATAAGTATGCGATGCAGAGCAACAACAATCATGAGCGGGAGCTAAATACTAGACATAAAGATAACAAATCTATATTTAATATAAATCTAGTCTAACAACTACACTAAACTAAAGGGCTAAGCTAACTGGCTACTGAAAGTAAGGAACCCGCCTAACCTCTGAGTCGATACATATACCTACATGTATATATTAGTCGGTGATCCTGCCTCGATAATATCACATCCGATACCATATCAATAATCAGACATTCCCAAGTCAAGAGTGCAGATTAAACATCAATATATAGCTCGTACGTAAATCCGTCGTACGGCATCCCCAAATCTGGGTACAGGTCAGTATCACATTCATCAATTTAATCATTTGGTATCCTCTTTATCAAAAATCATAATCCGGGGTACTGATCTACGTCTAGTACAATACTAATATCATCAATCTAATCATGATCTGACTGCTGATCTACAGCCTCATGCAAATCGATATCATTATCATATATCGTCATAAAGAGGTATACATCGCCTAATGCGACCTATTATGAATATCTTAACATATCTTATCTCACATCATGATCGCATGTCAACCATTCAATGTATAACACTATTCACATGTATAGTCGTCCCAAGATCCGCTATAACATCAGGACGTATCTCAAATACGAATCCTGCTATATCACCGATCTCGCGGTCTCAAATCAATCTCATCGACTCACCTCAAATCCCAAATACTATCCTTAAATCCGGTATGTGAACATATAGTCCCATACCCATGTGAACACATAAATACATATTCCCGTATAAGCACAATGAAAGAAGAATGTATGCAAGTATGGGTGTGTGTGTATGTGTGGTGCAACCACTACTCTAGGGTTTCGCAACACTAAACCTATCCAATCAGACCTAAAATCTATCTTTATCATCAATAACTCAACAATATAATCAATATATATGTGTGTATACGTATTCATATACATCACCACGAACTGCGGGGGTGCTACACGCCATCCACCCGACTTCTTCCCGTAGATATAAATCTACTCACCTGGTCTTCGCTCGCCGGTGCCGACGTCGCCACGCGCTTGCTTGTCGTCTCGAAGTCCACATGGGGTACCTACATATCATAACGCACCGTATCACATTAAAACCAAATTCGAAATCGAAACGGCATACGAAAATCAAATCGGCACGCGTATCATGCATAGGTCAAAACCTATCGCCTACATATGCAAGAATAGTCAAAACAACCCTCGATGTCGATGTACAAACGTCAAACCATGGAGAAAAATCCAAACACACTCATTTGCGCATTCACGAACGCTAATTACAATATAAAATAGTTTAAAATTCACAAAAACCCCAAACTCACTTTAAAAGCCATTTTTTCCGAATATCTAGCAAGCCAAAATTACCCGTTTTAATACAAAACTCGACGTTTAAACAAATGTAGCGGCTATAATACTTATTAAACATCTTAAAT
Organism: Agapanthus africanus; assembly: GCA_030015575.1. Classification (NCBI taxonomy): domain Eukaryota; kingdom Viridiplantae; phylum Streptophyta; class Magnoliopsida; order Asparagales; family Amaryllidaceae; genus Agapanthus; species Agapanthus africanus. Next base: position 362,624,662 of record JASDDO010000001.1, on the reverse strand, counting down.
AAGTCATACAACCCATTTCAAAAATTTAATCTCATCAATTTTTATAAAACTAAAAATTCTAGTTTTGCAATTTATCCAATTTTAACAATTTCAACTAAAAATGCACAAAAAAACATCTACGCTTGGTTTTGCATGGTCCAAAGGCATTAAACCACTCATAATAATATTAATAATGACATGAAATCATAATTATATTTTAATCTAAGCATTTAATAATTTTCCAAAAACCCTAGTTAGCAAAATAACTTAATTAGGACATTTTATAAGTAATGGTTTATAATTAACAACTAGGTTAGCTTTCAACAAGACTTAAGATGTTAATCCACATCACAAACCATGCACCATTCATCACAACCTAATTCCACAACAAAACCCTAATCTAATCCTTCTCTTGAAAACCCACATCTTTCAATTAAACCATAATTAAGCACCTAATAAGCTACAATAAGGAATTTAAACCAACAATTGAACAATGGGTCAAAAGTTATACCTCACAAACCATGATCAAACTTGAAATCTAGACCTCCAAAATGAAATACTTGCACCAAGATCCATGCTAAAAGGGATAAGGGAAAATAGGTAAGGCTTTGTTTTGAATTTTAGTTTAGATTTTGATGGGAATTGGTGAAATTTTTTTGAGGGAAAAATGAGGGAAGAGAGGGAAGAGGGCTGCTGTTTGGGGCCAGAATTTTCGTCCAGGAAATGTGGGGACGGATGAGGGAGGAGAGAGAGTGAGGTGGAGAAAGTGGGGAAAAAGTCAAAGTCCGCCTTTTACTTCTTTCATTTTCTTTTCTTTTCTTTTCAAACAAGAGGTGATTGGAGAGAGGGAGAGAGGGGGAGGGCTGTCAAGGTGGGGTCGACCACATCGGGAGAGGGAGAGAGGGTGAGGTGTGGGTGTGTTGGTTAGGGAAAAAGATAAATGTATTACCTCAATTCCAATTAACACTAATTTCACTAATTAAGCCATTTTTCTTCGATATTTTCTAAACCGTTTTGGCAAACCATTTCATTTCAAAAATAATATTTTACATGTCAGTTTAGTGTATCATGAATTATAAAATTTGTATCAACCCATTCCAATTTGTAATTTTCCCTAATTAAATGTATTAGTGACGGCTTAAAATAATATTAAAATAATTAATTTCGGAAAATTTTTCAGAAAATTTGAAATTTCACCAGTGGCTCAATAAACACCAAATACTAGAAATTACATAGCTAGAATATGTATATTTAATTTTTATAATAAAGATATTTGTATTTTGACTTTTTACAGAAAACCCCCTTATTTTCCCGATTTTCCGAAATTTCACCGAAACGATTTTCAAAACGTTACAGTATATTATTTATTTGGGGCACGACCGGGTTGAGGTCGATGTCACCCTTGTACATATTATTTTCTTTTATGTACTAGGATTACCCCGCGGTGGAGTTCACGAATAGCCGGGTTCTCGTGGGCAACGGGTCCGCATCTCATGGAGTTGAGACATATGGGACCTTACTCTAGAATTGGCGGGCTATTCGCCACACTCGTAGGTGGTATTGGTTGACCCACTGAGGGGTGCCCAAGTTACCGGATTCCATGAAGTGCTGGGTGGCCCATTCACGTTGTTGATTGGGGTTCCCTCGCTTCTGGGATTGGCGGGTAACTTGCCGCACTCGTAGAGGTCTAGGTTTTCATTACACAGGCTATCCACACGACAGGGGAACGTCGGGTCTCATTTACGGCTCAAGTGAAACCTGGGGCTCCATGATTATCCAGCACTTTGTGTTGCTTGGCTGATTTTCAGTGATGCTTCTGTGATGTTGCTTTATATCATGCCTGGGACGATTGTTATATATATTTATATATATACTAGTAGATGTTGTATATGTTTTGCACCCACGCTAGTCCAGTCCCCGCTCTGTCGTTAGTTATGTAACCTAACGAGTGATTACGGGATCCAGTGGCGAATGCGGATGGCATATACGCACATTTTATTTTCGTTCTTTTATCTGGTGTGATATGTTAATTGATGGGACTGCGTTGATTCTTATCAACGCAAGGATAAAACAAGCCTATATGATGTTGTTGGAACCAAGTTTTTTAAAAACAGACATTACAGACGTTTCCTTTTGCTTTGCACAGTGGTATTCGGTTACGAATATCCAGCACCTCATTCGACGAGGCAAGGGCCGAGATCCCTTCATCGGGAGTGACCTTTTGAGCAAAAGTTGGAGTCAACGTAATAACTTTACTATAGTCGATTCTTTTGCTTTGCATCGTGGTATTCAGTTTGGAATATCCTGCACCTCATTCGACGAGAAAAGAGCCAAGATCCCTTCACAGGGAGTGACCTCTTTAGCAAAAGTTTTCGCCATTATATATTTGTAAAACTACTTGGATTCCTTCAACGATATCAAGTTCATTACGTTAAAGGTTTTTCGCCAAAAACCAGCCATAGCCCTCCTTCATTTCAGATTAGTATTGCTTAGTATTTGTGCTACGTATCTCGTGCTTAGCCGAGGCGTAGTGTTCGGTAGCTATGTAGTGCTTTTCTGTTGCATGGATATGCGATTGGTTAGGACAGTCGTGCGATCATTTTGGCTCAGTCAAGGACTCGTGTGGGTGAGTCTAATGCAATCAAGATAATGACGGGTTGAACTTGACTAGGATCCTTTGATATGTTGTCTCAGTCAAGGTCACTTGGGTCCTAAGGGTAAAAATCACATCGGGAGTTTCAAACATAGAGGAAACTTGCCAGGCATGCGCATACCTTCTGGAGTTTCTGTTAGTTGTATGTATGCCCTAGAGGCCAGTATTTTACAGATGATGTATATTATATTGGATGCTTAGACATATATAGAGATGACTTTCTTGCTCGATATGATAGTATGCTATCTGGTTACTCTTTATCTTAACATGTACACTAGTCTCTTTAAACTGTCTTATGGTTACATGTTGATAAAGCCCTTAGGATGTGTACTTGATTACCTAGACTATGATGCAGATCATACTAGTGGGGACATGGTAGTCTATAAGTACATCCTTCAAGGTCCCTAGTCATGGGTGTATCGAGATGGGGCATCGATATACCAGTGTAGACTAGCGTATACGCTTCTCGACCCATGAGATGGGCGATGGATGATCCCACATCCATTGGTGTTTGACATCAGAGATGGTATACGGGTGCTCAGTGGAGACTGGGTACACTGGACGGACTCGCCGAGAACTCCCAGATGTCACGTCAGATGGCAGTTCTCAGGTGACACTTGTGCAGGTTAGTCTGTAGACCCAAGATCGTCATAGAGTCTTGTGTGATTCCCACTGTGCTTTGATCTCCACCTTACCACGTCCATGAGGGCGTGCAAAACGGTGGTCTTTGGGTACAGTCCCGAGTCACATGGAGGCAATGAGCGATAGGAGGGGTTTCGTCTCTCCCGGTATTGGGGTTGATGTTGCGCTGTGCTCGATTGGCCGTAACAGGGAAGTCCCTGGCCAGGGCTGATCAGAGATTTGCTGGTAAGTGTTACCAGTAGTTTCTCGACCCGTTATGAGCCTCACATCGGCACGACTTATCGGTTATTGGGGTCTGACGTTTACCACCCCTAGACTTGATATGCGACATATCAGACGAACAGACCGGACTGTATGGTAAGTGTTACTGGTTGGATTCACAGGAGTGTGAGCGGGTTAGCTCATCGATCTTCTGATCGTTCAATACCCGGGTGGCCGTTACGTTTAGCAGACCGCTTGCGGCTTGTGGATGCTTGATATGATCATCGTCTACTACCGGCGTATTGACGAGTCTTTAGAGTCCTACACAGAGGTTTCCTGGCTCAAGCGAAACGAAATAGGAGCGCATATGAGATATGTGCGGGACCGAGAATAATGCGTGTATGTGATACCGTATTTCATTCTCGCGATGAATGTTTCGATTGGTTATATGCGATATAACCTAGTTATCGAATCGTAGATTGATTCGATAAGTCGATACATTGGATACTAGTCGGTTATGTGCGACATGACCGGATCATTGAATCAAGTGTTGATTTAATGATTTAATGTATAATTGTATATTTGATATATTACTTTGCATTAACTAGTATTGGTTCACTTTAAAAGGATTTTCTCACTTGTAGTTCACAAGTTGTATATGTGATATACTTTTGTGCACTACAATGTGTCATGTTTGATGATGCATGTAAATTGGTTTTGTGTTAAGACTTAAACCATGGTTATGATAATAGTTAGGGTTTTGATTTATTTACTTATTTATTTATCTATTCTTTCTTGATAAATAAATAAAAGAAAAAAAAATGGTTTCTTTCTTTCATGAAGCTTGATGAAGCTTCATGAAGCTTTGACTAAAGTGACCATTTTGTCTTCATGCTTAACCCTAACCATTCTCACTTGACCATGGTCTATTCTCTACACTTAACCAAGGTTAGAAGATGATAAGTATTCATTTTTATTATTCTTTTAATAAGACTTATCATATTCTATCTTCTTCTTCTTCTTCATCCTCATGAAGAAAACCTTGCCTTCATCAATGGCACCTTGAGAAAAAGAGTGAGAAATCCAATTCTAAAGTGAACCCACCTCCTATTTCTTCATCCTCTACCTCTTGCCAAGTAGTATAGGGTGTTTTCTTCACAAGTTTCACAACTTGGTGAAGTTGGAGCTTGAACTTGTGATGCCTCGACGTAGATCATCTTCGGCACGAAGCCGACGACCGAGCCCGCCCATTTCTCCGATGAAGCCGACGATTGAGTTCGGGATTCGAGATGGACAGCGAGAGGACGCCTACGTGGAGCTAAGGAAGTGGAGAAACGGATCTACAAAGTTTGTAGCCTCTCTCCTTTAGTTAAGTCGTTAACTAGTTTAATGTTTCGCCTAGAATTCTAGTCGACAATCCGTATTAGGGTTTCTCGGCACCCATAAAATTTGAAATTGGCATGGTTGACGCCTTGTGAGACCTCTACCGTGTGCCTAGGAACCCTACAGTTTGATGACTTGAGTGACTTCCATCAAGTTATCATGCGACGATAGTTGGATCCCGATTCCCACTGATGAGTAGGATTACTCCTCGGGTGATTTTAGATGATCCCGACTAATTCTCCTTTAGGGTTTGGAGGAGAATTCGAGTAAACAGTAGGAGCCATCCTGATTAGATAAAGTGATTAACCATTCCGATCTAGATTAGAGTGCATGCTGAGTGTTTCTTTTCTCTCTCTCTCTCTTTGGCAGCGACCATGACCCGACCCTAAACTAAAACTCATGAACCAAGTTAATCGAATCTTCTTAATACACTTTGGCTTTTGGAATGTCACTATGTCGCATATACCATTGCCACTTCTATATCACCTTTGCATTTCTCCAGAACACATCGTACATCCACTCCTATTGGATAAATCCATCGTATAGTTACATACGAACTCGAATGAACTTATTCCAGATTCGAGGATGGATTCTGGTTCTGGAGAGATTGAATAAGATTATTCGGTTGTCTTTTTTCTTTACCATCTCTAAGGTTGTGAGGGCTCCTAGGATTAGGAGAGGGTACACCTATTGAGCGTATTGGATAGTCTTCCTCCAGACCATAGGCAGGTGCCGAAAGGTGGGGAAGGAAGAAAACCAATTAGCCTAAAGGTGGTGTACAGAAGGTAATAAGTAAAGACATATAAAGGGATTAGAATAACGGAAAAGAAAATAGCGACTGCTATCATTCACGACAAAACCGTGTATACCCCTGCCACTCCCACATCCACTTTGGATTTCTCCAGAACACTTCGTATCACTACGAACGTCCATAATGCTTGGACATGCCATCGTATAGTTACATACGAACTCGAAGGAATTCGTTCCAGATTCGAGGATGGTTTCCAGTTCAAGAGAAATAGAATAGGATTATCCAGATGTCTTTTCCCTTTACCTTCTCTCAGGATGCGAGGTCTCCTAGGACTAGGAGGGTACACCTATTACGCTTATTGGATAGTCTTCATCCAAGCCATATGCTGGTGCCGAAAGGTAGGGAAGGAAAAAAACAAATTAGCCTAAAGGTGGTGTAATGAAGGTAATAAGACATATAAAGGGATTGGAGTGAGGGCATTGAACTGTTGGCTTACCTAGCAAGACAGCAAGGTTTCGGGAGGTATCGTCCATGCCAATTTCAAAAATTTGCCGTACTGAAGAACCCTGACTTAGAATCTTAACTAGAGATTTAGACGAATCAAGCATGCATATAAATTTACATCTAACTGAATGAGGAATACAACCTTTGTTGACCGGTCATTCACTTCTAAAGCTCCATGTAGTAGTCCCTTCGCTTCAAGTAGTGAACACCCGAACTCTAGTAAGGGTTCACATGAATAAATGAACAAGCTTGCTCGAAGTCTTCGAGGCTGAAAATGATCTACGTCGAGGAGACTCAAGCTCATGCTACCTCTTCACTAATGGTAGATTAATGAAGCAAACACCCTAAACCAAATGGCTAATATAGTAGAGGATGATGGAGTAAGAATTTTGCCCACATTAGATTTATTTTTCTCACAATATTTCTTCACCATTTTTAAAGCTAGAAAGCTTTCTCATGAGAAAGATGAAGATGATGTGGAGATGATGTCACAACCCGTAATTTAGCACGTGACCGGCACATAAATTACGCAACGTCTAAAGGCGTGACGTAAATCAAGTAAACCAAAGCCCAGAAAATCTAAACCTTTTTGCGGAAAATAGTAGGGGTGTAGTTTTGAAATAAAGGTATAATGAATCCTGAAAATGCAAGTGGATTATACTAGAGTTGAAAACATGTTTCGTCTTTAAAAATTTGGGCAGCAATTCCCTCGTATATTTTGATCCGAACACATATACACAATAATATATAGGCATCCCCAAGCGGGAGCTAGCTCTTCGCCAACCGGCGGAATCACAACCACGGAATAACATATATACGATGCCCAACGGCGAATAAATATCCCAGAAAGAACAAATAAAGAGGAAAGACATCAAAACTCAAGAAAGCGATCAAAAACCCATCGCTCTAATTCTCACACAATACCCAAGTCTGACTAGGTCTTCCAATATACAATGTCTAGTCCTGATCTGATTTAATCTGATGGAGTTTATCTAGATACAACGGAGTATAAAAGTACGAGAGTGGGCACGATCCAACATGTGTCCCACCTACTAATGCAAAGCACCCTGGAAGAAGCTGTATGCCAGCAATACCGCAACTGATCCCAAGCGGTCAAACCTGCAAGAACTGTGGCACAACGGGGGTGAGTTGCCAACTCGTGAGTAGAAAACATCAGCAAGTAGAAATCAAATAAAACAATGATTTCCTAGGTCACTATATCCTGAAGGTAATACTATGATATCATTATATCCTGAAGGTAATAATATGATATCTAGGGTGACCAAGTACGCATATATATCAACAATCTATCAATGCAATGACATATATAAATAAACATCCGACATCATATGCCTGTATGCATGTGGATATCATCCACGTGTCCATCAACGACAAAAACAATATCATGGAACCTGAGTGTCCCACACCGACACTCGAACATCATGAAAACATAAGCCTGTATATATATATGAGGATATCAACCACGTGTGTCCATCAATGACACATCAAAATCATGGAACCTGAGTGTCCAACACAGACACTCGAAACATCATGAAAACCCGTGTCCAGTATCGACACGTAAATCCTCATATCATAGGCGTCGCATACGTAGATCGGCCCTCATATATCTCATCTCAAGCGCCGCATACTCAGATCGGCCCTCATATCCATCTCATATCATAACTCCAAAACGGTATCCTCCAGATATTCGTCGAGCTCTATACAATCACCGGTAGGTAGTGTTCCCACTGCCAGGCTCATCGTCTACACCACAAAAATCATTTCTTTCCCTGGGGTACCATACCGGATCCACCATGTACCCGCAAACGGCATCCGCCAACTCCTCGAATCGGGTCTCGAAAACAAGCTCAGAACTGAGAAAACTCATGTTGGACGTCTCAAAATATCATATCAAGAGAAACCGTGTTTTTAAAACAATACGCAATTTCCTTCGAAATATAACCACGGTTCTCAAATCCAGAGATCTCATGAAAACAACATCTCAAAAATATAACCATAAAGTAAGATGTATGCAACATAGAGTAGTAATATGAGCATATCGAGTATATCATGCAAGCATATAACCGTAAAGTACGATGTATGCGACATAGAGTAGTAATATGAGCATATCGGGTATATCATGCAAGCATGTCAATTGATAGTACTGAACAATGAATGTACTTTTATGTTTAAGATCAATCTCATGATTTGGCAGTTCTACTGTGTAAGTGACATGGCAATTCTACTGTATAAGTGGTATGGAAATTATTGATGAAGAATGTGTGTGAGCCTGCAAATCTTTCTATGTGTAACATGCGCATCAACGGTACTTGTGCAGGTGTACTAGTAATTGATATCATATAACATTAAATACCGGCACGTGGTGTGTACATCACGAGGGGTAATATCCTACACAACATGAACAATAAGTGGGTATATCTATCTACACGTGAATCATAAGGTCACTTTTACACATCGTCGTTGAAAATAGGCATGTTCAGTTGGCAATCTTTATATCGGCGATCCCGCTTCATAACATCCGATATGACAATAATCATCGATCATCATCCTTAATTCACTATCACGGATCAATCATTCGGTACATCTCATCGCGTAAGATAATCCATCGTACGGGGCCATCAAACAGAATAGGGAATCTATCGACCTATTTGAAGGGTTAGGCTAGCTCCCCGGCCAACTTCCTTGGCCAAATGCGGAACAAAAATTTTATAACGATACGAAACTTGGCGCTAGAATAAACCTAAACTGGATCTTTAACCATAAACCTAACTACCATGTTAGGGTTCTATCTACTATGATAGAAAGTATACCTAAAGAAACCAAGTCCTTCAGGTCTTCGATCCTCTCTTTAAGCTCCTCGATGGAAATATGGATCGTGCTTGAACTTCGGCCTCCTTGTGTCAACGATGATCCACCCGAGAGTTCCAACCTTGAGCTAAACATCCAAATTGAGGTAACGAGATGTCACGACCCGAAAAGTACGGAGCATGACTGGCACTTAAATTACGAAACGTCTCGAGACGTACGTAATCTAACTAAGCCAAAACTCAAAAATAAAAACCAAATAGAGCAGTACAGTGAAGGAAAACAAAAATATTGAAAGCGATTTTAATCAAATAAGTCACATCCAGCTTTTTAAAAGCAACATCATTTTCCGAAAATTTCGGCAGAGTCTCCTTTGTAAATACTGACCCCAAACGGGTAAAAAACAAGAATATATGTATAACATGAAATAAGGCATCCCCAAGCGGGAGCTAGCTCTTCGCTATAGGCGGACTCAAAATCACACGCAATATAAATCATCACTGTGCAAAATAAGCATATAAAGGCACAAGGTAATAAAGCATCATGTCGGCTCAAGTGAGCTCGACCCAGAAAAACAACATAAAAGTACAAGTCTCACTGTCTCATCTCTAAGTCGCTAATACAATAATACATGTGGTAGATACGGTAGATGGAGTACACTAGATACAATACTCATACATGGTGGCAACAAAATAACCCCGCAACCCACCTACGAACAATGCTGCGAGTCCAAGAAAAAGGAGCAAAAGAGGAGGTGCGCCCGCCGCTACTGTGCTGACGGGTCGGACCTGCAAAACACTGTGGCACAACGGGGGTCAGTTGCCAACTCGTGAGTAATAAGTAACATCTAATAAGGCTATCGTAAGCATGTACACAATGATGTCACAACCTACAAATACTAATATGATGCGATGTAATAATATGTATGCAACATGAATGCAAATAACAGCACGAGATTTGAATATGATTAACAAGGGAAATCTGTATTCCTATCTTATTAAAACTTCTGTAATTTAGCTGTAGTTTCATCAATGAAATCAATATAAATCTGTGTCAAGCATCGACACCAAATATGAATATCTCAATTATCCCGGGCTCCGGCAATCCGGACTGGCCCAAAATATCTAATCTAGGGCTCCGGCAATCCGGACCGGCCCATATTATCATAACTCAAGACTACGTCGGTATCCTCCGGATATCCGCCATGTCACATATAACCGGTCGGTAGTGCTCCCCTGCCGGGCTCAACGCCATCATCTGCAACCATCTTACCCCGCGGTACCGCACCGGGTCCACCATGCACCCACAAACGGTTCCTCCTCCTCTTCGAATCGGGTGTATGATACTGCTAAAGCACCGAGAAATCTTAAGGTGGACAATAGATGCATCATATCACGAGAAAACCGCAACCTACATTTTTAAAATGGTAATACATTTTCAAATCCTTGCGGTTTCTCCAAATCCATAAATCTCATAAATATGGAAATCCTCGAGAAAAATCATAATACATGAATCTCTATGATATTAACAATATAAAATGGGATGCAGAACTAGAAAACTATGCATGAACAATGATGCAATAAGATATGTGCATATGACTAGCAATCCTACGTATCCATATTGATGAATTAAATATATCAAATGCAGGTTTATTAATCAATAATTGGCGCAAGTGATAAGATGCGGATTTAAACAAGTTATAAAGTGTTTGTGGCATGGCAATTACCAAGGCGTGTGTGTCCTCATGAATAGTGCCCGTGCAGCATAAACCAATGGTAATAGTGCGAGTGTCCTATGAGGTATTATCACAGTATATATACATATGATAAATGATGCAATGCAACGGGATGATTAACTATGAACTACGCATAAGTGTAAGTACTAAACAAAATTCTAACTATCGGGCGTCTCGCGCCATCCAAATGATTTCCCCTGTAGATGTGTACATCTACTCACCGGAACGCCTCCGCTAGTCTGATCCAATCACTGCCTTTCCTTTCCGCACCGCGTCCTATGTCTCCGTGACCGATCCTAGAATTTATACAAAGCAACACACATAAGGCTAATATCCTGCAAAACGCGATATCAAGACCATACGAGAAAACTAGCATCGCAAGCTAACACGTGTGCACTCGAAACACCAAAACGTGTGTCCTAATGTCTAAAACCATTGGTGTTTGCTGTGATACACAGCAAACACCAAACCTAAACTCATAACGTACGTGTCGCGCAAGTCTAAACGTACTAAAAACAAGGTAAATGGTCCCAGATTTTGATACGAGTGGAAATAGGAAAAGTTGCATGTACCAAAGACCTACAATATATAGCAGACACCTACAGAAAAACCGATGACACCCAGCTCCACACTCTGGCCGCAATTTGCGGCCAGAACCCTTAAATTTGTGGCCATAGAGGGGAGAGGGGGTCTCGTGCTTCGGGTGTGTGATCCTTGCCCAGTAACTAAGCTTCGGTAATTGCAACTTTCGCCTGAAGCATCTGGTTTGAAGGCAGATTACAAAACGAACACAAATCCTATCTAAAACACTAATTAACACGAATCTAATACAATATGGCGTTTTAGTGAAATCGGGTGAAAAGACTTGGATTAAACGACACTAACAACACTTAGTTAAGCTAATCAAGCCATAATAACCCTAACTTAACCTAATCTCTACTTAAACCATATAATTAGCACTAAAAGCCACTTAAACACTACTTTAAGCTAGATAAACCACAAGTTTACAAAAAAGGTAATTAAAGTAAGCTTTATACCTCAAGTTGGTCCTAGGAGGGTTCAAACTTGCTGACCTTGCCTTCAAAAGCAAAGACTTGCCTCAAGAACCAACAAGGAAGTGTTTTGGAGTGTTTAACATGAGGTTTTGTGAAGAAAAGAGGGATTTTTAATGGAGATGGAGGCTTGAATGAAGGAAGAAGAAGACGAAATGAAGGAGAGGGGCTGCTGCTGCTGGGGCTGCTGCTGGAATGAGAGAGAGAGAGAGTGTGTGTGTGTGTGAGGTGTGAGTGCAAAAGTCAAGGTTCCCCATGCCCAATTAAAGCCAATGCCTCTCCTTTTTTATTTATTGTCTATTTTCTTTATTTGTTTTGAGTTAAAAAGGAAATAAAACCATGTGGGAAATTAAAATGAAGACATGGTACAATATTAACCTAGGGTAAATATTGGGTTGTGCATGCTAACTAAAATTTTTGCTTAGAAAATAATAGTAAAGAAGTTTAGATAATTATGTGAACAATAAATTAAATGTTAATTAATAAAACACAATTATATATATAATTATATATTTCACAATTAAAAATAGATTTTTTCCAGTCTATGAGGAAATAGCTATTAACGAGGTTTTATGAAAAACACGTATTATCGCTAATTAACGCGAAAATAACCAAAACGAATTTTCAAGGCATTACAATAGAATACTTAGCTTGCTAATCTAAGTAGACTAGAGTGAGTAGAGTGTGATTTAGAGTAGCTAAGTCTCATTAACCCTTGATTATCAACACATGATACACTTAGGGTTTGAGAGAAAGAAGGAGAGAACAAGCTTGAGGAAAGACAAAAGTATTGGTGATAATGATAATAAAAAATGTAATGGCTATCTTTTATATGACCATAAGCATGGCATGGAAAATATCTCACAAAAATATCTAGTGCTAAAAAATATCTCATATAAATATCTAAGGTCAACAAGTCAAGCCGAGTCAAAAGGTCAACCCAAGTAGCCATGCCAAATAATTATCATTTATCAAAAATAATAAAGTCTTTTATTTACCTCATATTGTTTTGACCAAGTCAATGGTCAAAACCCTAATGAGGGGTCTTCTTCTATATCTCCTCTCATCCGTATATATATACCCGCATCCGTGTTCCGAGAAACACAAATACTATGAGACGAAGCTAATCCAATAATCAAATACTAGGATCCAGCTTAAAACAAAGCACACAAGTATTGTCCGCTCGAATCACCACACGCGCACAAGTAAACGTATGTGATCGAACCCTGTCGTAAAACCATACGACCTCTACTCGTTTCGCCCGAAGCTGGGAAACCCTCTATGTGGGACTCTAAAGACTCGATAGTACTCTGGCAGTGTGGAACGTTTTAAAAATAATTAAATAAATAATTAAATAAATAAAATCGTTTAAGTGAATTTTATGATTTTCGGAAAAGTAAAAACGTATTTTTCATAAAACTAAACCGTAATTATTTTTGACTATAAATTTAGAAATGCCTAATTTAATTATTTTATTACTAGTAAATGGTGTTTATTTAGTCACTTATAAATTTTTAGTTTAATTAAATATTTTTCCGAAATTAATTATTTTAAACATTAACATAAGCTTTATTTATACATTAAATTAGTGTAAATTACCAATTTTAGTGGGTTTAATTAGCAAAAATGAACCATTGCATATTAGAATCTTGTGTGTTTCATGCAAAATTTATTTTCAAATTTATCCATGGTTCTAGACCATTCTAGGTTAAATTAAGTGAGGAAAATAAAGAATTTTTATTAATTTCATGAAAAGACTTAATTCTATGATATTTTAGTGAGAACTTCTACACTTTTCTTCACTTTTCTCACTCTCCACCCCCTCCTCCTAATTGTGGCCGGCCTCAACCCCCATGGCAGCCCCCTCATCTTCCAAATTTATATTTACGCCAAAAATCATCAAAAATCCTACAAAAATCCAAATAAAAATCCACAAAATCCTAATAAATTCATACCCTCTATTCTTTGCTCTTCTTTACATGGATTTTGGAGATGGAAAGCACTCATTTTGGAGGCTCATTTTCATGTTTGGATTTTATGTTGTGGAGGTATAAATCTTTTTCTTTTGATTTACTTTTATTAGATGTTTCTTTTAAGCATAATTAGATTTATTAAATTAATTCTATTTGCAAGTTTTAAAATTCAAGTTAGGGTTTGTAAATTTAAGTTGTGGTTTAATTAATTCATTAGGGTTATAATAACTAGTTTAACACTTTTGGAAAATGGAAAATCATGCATGGTTGATAGATTGTAAATTGCTTATCCAATATTGTTAAATTAAACCATTTTTGCAAACTAGATTTATATATATTGTATATTTTGGTGAGATAAATTCCAATTAATGTTTATAACACTAGAGTGTGGTTTTAAAGAGGATATTAACTTGTTGGTGGAATGAAAAATCAAATTTGTTACTAGTTTTTATTGATGATTGATAAATTGTGAGAAAAATGAAATTTTGTTAACTAGGAATTTTGTATTAATACAAATTTGTGTAATAAAAATATAGTAATGGGTTGTATAGTCTAGTTATGCTATTTAATGAGTATCATGACCATTGGTTTCATTTAAATGTCAAGTTTTGAAGAAAAACGGTAAATTGGCATTTTCGGGTTTAACGAAATCGGGCGATTTGATGGATTTTAGGGTTTCGATGAATTAAATCATGTTTTATATTATAAGTAACGAGTTTTCTAAACTAGAAGTTGTTTGTTGATGTTTATCTCGATCCATCGGAGTTTGTACGCCGATATTGAGGGATATTTGGTTCTTTTGCGTGAACGGGACATAGGTTTTAACCTATGCGCGTTCCGTGCGTCGTTTTGATTTTGTCTGTGATTCAGTTTAAGATACTATATATGTTTACGTATAGGTACCCCTCATATGGACTACGAATGATGATGTAGAGGATGGCGACACCGTCTTCGGCAGATAAGGACCAGGTTAGTAGATGTATATCAACGTGGGGCAGTCGGGTGGATGGCGTTTAGCACCCCCGCAAACGTAGAATAGGAAATGTACTTATTGTCAATTGGAAGCCAGGCATGACCTTAGCATTTCGGCAAGTAGGACCCTAGTAGTGACCTTAGGTCGGACTAGATTGATTTAGAAAGACCCTAACCGAGGATGAATTATCTTGGAGGAGATTTCGTAGGTTTTAGGTGGATGCGCACACGCGCACACACTGAGACTCGATGTGGTGTACACGTGTATGTGTGTATATATATATAGGACTAGGTGTAGGTATATATATATATATATATACACAATACGTATGTGTGATACAAAGATATGATATGATACACGGGAATGAAACAGTATAGTTGGGCTTGATGCCGTGATTCTTGACTACGGTCGTATTATGATGTTAGCGGATCATTACAAAAAATGATATAATGAATAGGTATACATAGATAATAAAGGGTGATGATGATATAGAGGTATATGGGACTCTAAGATAGCACCCGGACCGTAACATGTGATTGATATTCTGATATGTTATATGTGTGACTTGATTACGGCATCATATAGATGTAACTTGATTGCGATATCATAAAGGTGTAACTTGATTTCAATATCTTATAGGCGACTTAATCACGACCTGACATATGTGACTTGATCAAGATATGATATATGTGACATGACATTTCTGAGGATAAATTAACGATGTATATTTATGCTGACAATGATATAGGATTGATGTATGCGATTACAGTATAGCACCATGATCATGACATGGGTAGATGATGATATTATACGAATGATGAGACACGTAGGTGATACTTGACCCGTACCCTGATATTGGGATGCCGTACGATGGATTTACCGTACGAGGCATAGATGTGATGATTGATCCGCACTCTTGTTTCGAAGAAGACGTACTACGTACATGACGCTATTGAGGCTGGATCGCCGAATATTAGAGATATGGATTCAGATCTTAGATGGACTCTTATTTCTTATTTACTAGTTTCTTAGGTTTAGTTCCTTAGCAGGCTTGATGGACACTAGTTTAGTCTCGAGTCGTATAGCTGTAGTTATTCTTGTATATCACATATGAGTGGTTATTACACTTCCGTCTTTACATTCATACCATAATCATAAAGTGCATGTTCATACATATGTTTATATAATCAGTATAAAACTTTGCCTGTTAGGACACCAGCACCATTACCGATGATGCGCATATTCCACGCACACTTATTTGCCGGCTCACACACATCATCATCGGTAATTGCTATGTCATGTACACTTTAGAACATATTATCTTTTATCGATAGAATCAGCTAACAGCTAGATCGATATAATATTGTGATTACTCTCTGGTGATAGCAGAGACATGGCATTTATTACTTAGACATTTCATGCATTCACATTTTCATGTTATCATGCAGTATTATGGGGCATATGCCGACATTTATCATATACTTACTCATGATTTTGGGATTTTGGATTTCTATGAGATTTCTGGATTTTGGGGAAAACCGCAAGAATATATAAAAACTTCTCTCTCTCTCCTCCTCTCTTTTTAAAATATAAGATGCGGTTTTCTCATGATGTATGTGTCATCCACCATGAGATTTTATGTTTTCTGTTGGATTTCGAGACCCGATTCGAGGAGTGGATGAACCGTCTCGGGTACATGGTGGGCCCGGTATGGTACCCCGGGGTAAGAAGATAGAGTTGTAGACGATGAGCCTGGCAGGGGAAGGACTACCTACCGGTGATGTCTGGCGCGGCGGATATCCGGAGGATACCGACCGTTGTCGTGAGATTTGATGATATGGGCCAATCCGGACTGACGGAGCCCGAGGTATTAAGACTATAGACATCGAGATTATGAGGTATTAAGACTTGAGATTTACATGTTTTGTGTCAATGCTTGGCACGGATTTCTATGGATTTCATCGTTGATATTTCAGATTTCTATACACATTTTACCATGATAAAAGCTAACGATTTCTTATATAGATATATCTAGATTTCAGGATTGGTTATTTTACATTCATGGTACATGCATACTCATTCACATGACATAGTACTAGATAAGGCACTGACACGAGCACGGAGCTGTTGCACTTACACGTAGCTTATTATCCTGTCTTACTTGATGACTAGTAGTATATTAGTATATTATTATGACCTAGGATAGCGTCGTGCATTCGTTTTCTTTTCGTAGATATCTTCTACTCACGAGTTGGCAACTCACCCCCGTTGTGCCAAATTTTATTACAGGTTCGATGTACAGGGTTCCTTGGCTGTTTGATGGCATATCATTTCATTCCGGGTGATTTGCACGGTAGGTTGGTTCACTTGTATCTGGACCGCCATTATACTTTTATTATTTCCTTTGTATCTAGGAAGCTCCATCAACCAAACATGTATTACTTGTTAACTTTATTGGACCAGTTGTTTATTTCGACCTTAGAGTCGCGCATGTATTATTCTGGTTTGATGGATTTGTTTTCTTTTGAGTTTTGAGCCTCGCCCTTTGGCGTTGTATATTCTTGTGCTTGTTGTGGTTGTTTCCGCCTGTTGGCGTTGAGCTAGCTCCCGTTTGGGGATGCTTTTTATTGTTTGTATATATATTATTCTTGTTTGTACCCGTTTGGGGCCAGTTTTTACAAAGGAGACTCTGCCGAAATTTTTGAGAAAATTGGATGATGCTTTTAAACTTGTTTTCTACATGTTTTCCTTCACTTCTTCTTCTTTTTATGGTTTAGATTTCTGGGCTTCGGCTTACTTAGGTTACGTTGCGTCTCTAGACGCTTCGTAATTTAAGTGTCGGTCACGTTCCGTACTTTCGGGTCGTGACAAAGTTCGTATCAGAGCGCTAGGTTTAACCTTTGTATATGTCTAGGGTGACCCTTGGTTGATGGAGTAGGCGACTTAGGTAGAGTGACGTACCGTGGGTATGATCCGCGGCATACTTACGATACGCTACTCTTCTTAAGTAGCCTTAGGATGTACATTTTTCTGCACCGCATTTCATTCGTTCCTTTGATCTATCTTCGTCGATATCGGAGGGTAGTGTCTGTTTCCACGGGCGCACGGGCAGAGGGAGCTGCGGCTCGAATGCGATAACCATTAGGGTATTGGTTATTCTTGAGGATTGAAGTATTGTTTAGCGTGCGGACGAAGGGTATTCACATGGTGTCCAGGTGAAGTTAAAGGGTTCAAACGATTATCAGAAAACCCATTTTCCCAAGTTTAAAGTATTCGGAAGAACATGCAGGTATTTCGATGGACCCTCTAGAAGAATGAAACCCTAACTCGACATAATGACCACGAGAACGCCCTTGAACCTTAGGATTTACGGCAGTTCCGCGGTGCCATTAGTGAGGCTTGGCTTTGCCCTTCTACGGCTGGACCATCGATGCTGGGGTATGTACCGGATATTTTTAAACTGTACTTGAGTGTTGAGCTCTCGGGGAATTATGGGATTTTGATGGATCGATCGGAAAGTTTAATGTAGTCTGGATATCAGGTGAAGGGATCGACTACGTGGGAGACTCTAGATATGAGTATTGTCGTTGATAGCGCAGTCAGCACACCTATGAAGAGACGAATTCGAAGCAGTCGACACCAGAGGAAAAGGGGGAAAGAGGCGCACATTGATGATAGTGTTTACGATTGTGATTTAGTGATTTGAATTTCATATTTTCGTTGATTGGATTTTGGTATTTTAAGGATTTTGTTCTACGATTGGTATTTCTTATGTGTGCCTTCATTACATTCTATTTGTGATTCATATATAAGTTGTATTGATGTTGTTTAGTGCATACCCAGTGCACTTGATTGGTATTAATACATTTTGAGATTTTGATTTGATTTCGTGCATATGGTTACACATGATTTTGACATATGCTTCGACCTAGTTTTCATGCATTTTCGTACTGTGATTTCGATTTTGATATTCGGTGTATGTTTTCGTGCACCATGCGCACCTGATTGAGATTCTTGCGCACACTTGGCGCACTTGATGCGATTTTGTGCACATCAGATGCACTAAATCGGGGTTTTATGCAGATTAGATGCACCTGATATTGAGTCGTGCACGCCCGTTGCACTTGACAGATGTTTTTGGTGCACACCGGTTGCACTTAGTTTCGTTTTTGTGTGTATTCTTGGTATCTGTATTTGGTTTTGATTCAGTGCGCACCGAACGCACATGATATTTTTATGATGTGATTGGGATTGATTTCAGTTTGAGCAATATGTTTTTATAATCATTACTATTTGATTTAGTAACCAGGTAGGACGTGCATGTTAAAAATATATATATATATATATATAGCTATTTTTTTTAAAATAAACGTCCGCTACTTATGCCGTGACACGTGCATCACACGGCGATTTTCAAAAGGGGTTTTTGCATATTTCTTTATCCAGATATTTAGACGGTTTTATTATGATGCGCACTATATATAAGTTATAGATTGATGTATATTATGATGGTTTTCATATTGGGTTTTGATATTTTATTCTCGCCATAACTCCGATTATTGCGTTATGGTTGACGGAGTTGAATTTAGTTATGTATTGATGATTTCGGAGCCCCGACGATTTGAGTGTTTTGCTAAATGTTTTAGTATTTGGAGGGGGAGTTTTGATTCAAATTCGGAGACCGAATTTCTTAAAGGGGGGAGGATTGTAACGTTTTAAAAATAATTAAATAAATAATTAAATAAATAAAATCGTTTAAGTGAATTTTAGGATTTTCGGTAAAGTAAAACGTATTTTTCGTAAAACTAAACCGTAATTATTTTTCACTATAAATTTAAAAATGCCTATTTTAATTATGTTATTACTAGTAAATGGTGTTTATTTAGTCACTTATAAATTTTTAGTTTAATTAAATATTTTTCCTAAATTAATTATTTTAAACATTAACATAAGCTTTATTTATACATTAAATTAGTGTAAATTACAAATTTGAGTGGGTTTAATTTGCAAAAATGAACCATTGAATATTAGAATCTTGTGTGTTTCATGCAAAATTTATTTTCAAATTTATCCATGATTCTAGACCATTCTAGGTTAAATTAAGTGAGGAAAATAAAGAATTTTTATTAATTTCATGAAAAGACTTAATTCTATGATATTTTAGTGAGATCTTCTACACTTTTCTTCACTTTTCTCACTCTCCACCCCCTCCTCCTAATTGTGGCCGGCCTCAACCCCCATGGCAGCCCCCTCATCTTCCAAATTTAAATTTACTCCAAAAATCATCAAAAATCCTACAAAAAACCAAATAAAAATCAACAAAATCCTAATAAATTCATACCCTCTATTCTTTGCACTTCTTTACATGGATTTTGGAGATGGAAAGCATTCATTTTGGAGGCTCATTTTCATGTTTTGATTTTATGTTGTGGAGGTATAAATCTTTTTCTTTTGATTTACTTTTATTAGATGTTTCTTTTAAGCATAATTAGATTTATTAAATTAATTCTATTTGCAAGTTTTAAAATTCAAGTTAGGGTTTGTAAATTCAAGTTGTGGTTTTATTAATTCATTAGGATTATAATAACTAGTTTAACACTTTTGGAAAATGGAAAATCATGCATGGGTGATAGATTGTAAATTGCTTATCCAAAATTGTTAAATTAAACCATTTTTGCAAACTAGATTTATATATATTGTATATTTTGGTGAGATAAATTCCAATTAATGTTTATAACACTAGAGTGTGGTTTTAAAGAGGATATTAACTTGTTGGTGGAATGAAAAACTCAAATTTGTTACTAGTTTTTATTGATGATTGATAAATTGTGAGAAAAATGAAATTTGGTTAACTAGGAATTTTGTATTAATACAAATTTGTGTAATAAAAATATAGTAATGGGTTGTATAGTCTAGTTATGCTATTTAATGAGTATCATGACCATTGGTTTCATTTAAATGTCAAGTTTTGAAGAAAAACGGTAAATTGGCATTTTCGGGTTTTACGAAATCGGGCGATTTGATTGATTTTAGGGTTTCGATGAATTAAATCATGTTTTATATTATAAGTAACGAGTTTTCTAAACTACAAGTTTTTTGTTGATGTTTATCTCGATCCATCGGAGTTTGTACGCCGATATCGAGCGATATTTGGTTCTTTTGCGTGAACGGGACATAGGTTTTAACCTATGCGCGTTCCGTGCGTCGTTTTGATTTTGTCTGTGATTCAGTTTACGATACTATATATGTTTACGTATAGGTACCCCTCATGTGGACTATGGACGATGATGTAGAGGATGGCGACACCGTCTTCGGCAGATAAGGACCTGGTGAGTAGATGTATATCTACGGGGGGAAGTCGGGTGGATGGCGTTTAGCACCCCCGCAAACGTAGAATAGAAAATGTACTTATTGTCAATAGGAAGCCAGACATGACCTTAGCATTTCGGCAAGTAGGACCCTAGTAGTGACCTTAGGTTGGACTAGATTGATTTAGAAAGACCCTAACCGAGGATGAATATCTTGGAGGAGATTTCGTAGGTTTTAGGTGGATACGCACACACTCACACACTGAGACTCGATGTGGTGTATACGTATATGTGTGTATATATATAGGACTAGGTGTAGGTATATATATATATATATACACAATACGTATGTGTGATACAAGGACGTGATATGATACATGGGAATGAAACAGTATAGTTGGGCTTGATGCCGTGATTCTTGACTACGGTCGTATTATGATGTTAGCGGATCATTACAAAAAATGATATAATGAATAGGTATACATAGATAATAAAGGGTGATGATGATATAGAGGTATATGGGACTCTAAGATAGCACCCGGACCGTAACATGTGATTGATATTCTGATATGTTATATGTGTGAATTGATTACAGCATCATATATATGTAACTTGATTGCGATATCATAAAGGTGTAACTTGATTTCAATATCTTATAGGCGACTTAATCACGACCTGACATATGTGACTTGATCAAGATATGATATATGTGACATGACATTTCTGAGGATAAATTAACGATGTATATTTATGCTGACAATGATATAGGATTGATGTATGCGATTACAGTATAGCACCATGATCATGACATGGGTAGATGATGATATTATACGAATGATGAGACACGTAGGTGATACTTGACCCGTATCCTGATATTGGGATGCCGTACGATGGATTTACCGTACGAGGCATAGATGTGTTGATTGATCCGCACTCTTGTTTCGAAGAAGACGTACTACGTACGTGACGCTATTGAGGCTGGATCGCCGACTATTAGATATATGGATTCAGACCTTAGATGGACTCTTATTTCTTATTTACTAGTTTTTTAGGTTTAGTTCCTCAGGAGGCTTGATGGACACTAGTTTAGTCTTGAGTCGTATAGCTGTAGTTATTCTTGTATATCACATATGAGTGGTTATTACACTTCCGTCTTTACATTCATACCATAATCATAAAGTGCATGTTCATACATATGTTTATATAATCAGTATAAAACTTTGCCTGTTAGGACACCAGCACCATTACCGATGATTCGCATATTCCACGCACACTTATTTGCCGGCTCACACACATCATCATCGGTAATTGCTATGTCACGTACACTTTAGAACATATTATCTTTTATCGATAGAATCAGCTAACAGCTGGATCGATATAATATTGTGATTACTCTCAGGTGATAGTAGAGACATGGCATTTATTACTTAGACATTTCATGCATTCACATTTTCATGTTATCATGCAGTATTATGGGGCATATGCCGACATTTATCATATACTTACTCATGATTTTGGGATTTTGGATTTCTATGAGATTTCTGGATTTTGGGGAAAACCGCAAGAATATATAAAAACTTCTGTCTCTCTCCTCCTCTCTTTTTAAAATATAAGATGCGGTTTTCTCGTGATGTATGTGTCGTCCACCATGAGATTTCATGTTTTCTGTTGGATTTCGAGACCCGATTCGAGGAGTGGATGAACCGTCTCGGGTACATGGTGGGCCCGGTATGGTACCCCGGGGTAAGAAGATCGAGTTGTAGACGATGAGCCTGGCAGGGGAAGGACTACCTACCGGTGATGTCTGGCGCGGTGGATATCCGGAGGATACCGACCGTTGTCGTGAGATTTCATGATATTGGCCGATCCGGACTGACGGAGCCCGAGGTATTGAGACTATGGACATCGAGATTATGAGGTACTGAGACTTGAGATTTACATGTTTTGTGTCGATGCTTGGCACGGATTTCTATAGATTTCATCGTTGAGATTTCAGATTTCTATACAAATTTTACCATCATAAAAGCTAAAGATTTCTTATACAGATATATCAAGATTTCAGGATTGGTTATTTTACATTCATGGTGCATGCATACTCATTCACATGACATGGTACTAGATAAGGCACTGACACGAGCACGGAGCTGTTGCACTTACACGTAGCTTATTATCCTGTCTTACTTGATGACTAGTAGTATATTAGTATATTATAATGACTTAGGATAGCGTCGTGCATTCGTTTTCTTTTCGTAGATATCTTCTACTCACGAGTTGGCAACTCACCCCCGTTGTGCCAAATTTTATTACAGGTTCGATGTACAGGGTTCCATGGCTGTTTGCTGGCACATCATTTCATTCCGGATGATTTGCACGGTAGGTTGGTTCACTTGTATCTGGACCGCCATTGTACTTTTATTATTTCCTTTGTATCTAGGAAGCTCCATCAACCAAACATGTATTACTTGTTAACTTTATTGGACCAGTTTTTTATTTCGACCTTAGAGTCGCGCATGTATTATTCTGGTTTGGTGGATTTGTTTTCTTTTGAATTTTGAGCCTCGCCCTTTGGCGTTGTATATTCTTGTGCTTGTTGTGGTTGTTTCCGCCTGTTGGCATTGAGCTAGCTCCCGTTTGGGGATGCTTTTTATTGTTTGTATATATATTATTCTTGTTTGTACCCGTTTGGGGCCAGTTTTTACAAAGGAGACTCTGCCGAAATTTTTGAGAAAATTGGATGATGCTTTTAAACTTGTTTTCTACATGTTTTCCTTCACTTCTTCTTGTTTTTATGGTTTAAATTTCTGGGCAAGGCTTACTTAGGTTACGTTGCGCCTCTAGACGCTTCGTAATTTAAGTGTCGGTCACGTTCCGTACTTTCGGGTTATGACACAGTGGGTTTAACCACAAGCACGTCAGCGGTACTAGATGTGCGTAAAGGCTACCCAGGTATCTGTCGATAAGAAGGTCGATGAGCAAGCTCATCCAAACTCCTACTGAGCATGTCTGTGGCAATCTCCATACAGTCCGATCTGTTCGTCTAAGAGTATCGCATATCGGGCCTGGGGGCGGTAAACTTCAGACCCCTAATAGCGGTATAAGTCGTGTCGGAGTACAGTCCAAAACACCCTGAGAAACTACTGGAGTACCTACCAGTAAATCTCGCTTGCCCTGGCCAGGGACTTTGTTTAATGGTGTTCCGAACACAGCGCGATATCAACCCCAATACCGGGAGAGAAGAATCCTACCTAACCGCCACTACCTTCAAGTGCTTCGGGACTGCACCCAACTACTACCTGTTTGCATGACTCAATAGAGCCGTGGTAGGGTAGCAATCTAAGAACAGTGGGAACACACTTGAGGCGAAGTAGCAGTATCAAGTCAAAGGACTAAGACATACTCATGTCACCTGGGAACTGCTACCTGACGATAGGTATAATACCAACCAACAGCTCCCGACGAGTCCTGTCTAGTTTACTCGTAACCTAACGAGCACCTGCATACTATCTCCAGTACGACGTACTAATGGCTGTAGGACAGACCATCTCCCCTGCTGGGATGAGAAGCGTATACACTAGTCTACTCCAGAGTATCGATGCCCCGTCTCGATAATCCTACGACTAGGGACCTGTATAAGAATGTACTTGTAGACTACCCAGCCCCCACTAGTGTGACTGCCATCACAACGCTGGTAGTCAAGCAAAGATCCTAAGGGCTCTATCAATATGTATTAGCGATATGTTAAAAGAAACATATACATATATTAAGATAGAAACAAACCAAGTAGCATAATACAATATCGAGCAAGACTGTCATCAATCCGTGTATATATCCCAAGCTTCGGAAATGTAATATACAAACTAGTACTATACAATAATAGCCTCTAGGGCATACATATCCAAAAATCTCCTACTTGCACTAAAGGCCAGTAATTGGTGTACCGCATACCTAACGTCTGCACTAAGGCCGGCTGCTGGCGTACCGCATACCCAATAGCTCAAAAAGTCACTCGAACTGTGATTGAAGGAGGGCCTTTGTGAATGGATCCGCCGTGTTTTCTTTAGTGTCCACTCTCCGTACCTCGATCTCCTGGCGATCAATGATCTCCCTGGTCAGGTGATACCGCCTTAAGATGTGCCTGATTTCTGATGGGACCGTGGTTCCTTCGCTAAAGCTATAGCCCCATTGTTATCGCAATACAAAGGTATTGGGTCAACAATGGACGGAACTACCTGAAGTTCACTAATGAACTTCTTTATTCAGACCGCCTCTTTTGTGGCATCGCTTGCAACAAAGTATTCAGCCTCCATCGTCGAGTCTGTGACGGTATCCTGTTTGGAGCTCTTCCAACACACCGCCCCTCCATTGAGGGTAAACACAAAACCCGAGACAAACTTGCTGTCATCCTTGTCACTCTGGAAGCTTGAATCAGTAAAGGACTCGACCCTAAGATCTCCATTACCGCAAACTAGGAATATCTCCTTAGTCCTTCTTAAGTACTTGAGAATGTTCTTCACTGTTGTCCAGTGGTTCTCACCTGGGTCTGACTGATACCAGCTCACTACGCTTAGCGCATAAGTGTAACGCTTTGGAAATTCGTTTAGGATAATTTCGCGTTAACTAGTAATGATGCGCGTTTTCCATAAAAACCCGTAAAACTTATTTCTTTTTTTGTAAACTAGCGCAAATTGTGATGAGAGGTGTTTATATATATATTTGGGGTGTATTAATAATAATCTTGCTCGTGACCATCTTAATTAAATTTTTATTTCCTTAATTGCTTTCTTAAGCTAGTTTAGTGTACACATGCACACTTATCCTTTTGCAACCTAAGCAAGTGTTAACTTGTTAACCCTTTTCATTCTCTTGTATGGTTCTATTTATCCCCACCATTTAACCAAGTCAAACCCCTTTAAAATTGAAAATTTAAATGGAAAATTAAAGGTATGGTAGTTAGGTGAAGGATTTGACTTTTTTTGACCATTGTTTTCTCTCTCTTTTCTCTCTCCTTCTCATTTTTTCTGCACTCTCAGTAGAATACAGCAGCAACAACAGCAACATTATCATCATTTTCTTCTTCTTTCACTTCTCCTTTGATCCAAGCACAAAACCTTACCCAAAACCTCTCATTCCTTCACTCAAAACCTTGAAAAAATGGGTCTTTTGGTGATTTTGAAGGCAAATCAGTGCAAGTAAGAGCAAGGGCTGGATTTTGAGTTCCCTTAGGATCTTTGAAGGTATCAAACTCAATCATGTTACCCTATTTCATAACTTGTAGTATTTTTAGCAAAATATCGTATTTGATGCATTTTTGGTGCTAATGAGGGGATATTAGTGAAGTTTTTGTTAAAATTATGTTTTTATGGCTCGCTTAGCTTATTGATGTGTTATTAGTGTGGTTTTAACCAAGGAATTGCTCCAGGTTTCATTAAAATACCTTAAAGTATCGATTTAGTGTTAAAATGACATTTTTAACTAGGTTTTTGGTTCTGTGTAATCTGCTTGTACCCCGTTAGCTTCAGAATAAAACTGTAATTACTGGAGCATATACAATAGGTATAGAGTACACACACAAAGCCCGGGAGCCCAACTCCCTAGTCGGGCCGCCGAAAAATTGGTTCTGGCTGCAATTTACGGCCAGATGGGGGACCTGGGGGTTGTGATTTGTCTGGTAGGTGTCTGCTGCTATGTGAAGACTTATGGTATGTGCAATTTTGTTTAATTCTTTCTATAGGAAAATCTGGGATCAATTACCCTATTTCTCGTTTTTTTTAAACCTTCGCGACACGTGTGTGGGTTTGGGGTTTTCAGCGTATTGCGACGTGTCGGGGTAGCTTCAGGCACGTAATCATACGTTTTAGCGTATCGCGCACACACGCGTTTGGTTCACGACGTGGGTTTCTAGTTTGGCTTCGATGTTGCGTTTTTGTAGATTTTAGCTTATGTGTATTTTCTGGTGAAATTCTAGGTTCGCAGGCGAGTACGACGGACGCCGCGAAGAATGGGAAGCAATTCGTCGGCTACACTTAGCGCGAGACTACGGTGAGTAGATTTAACATCTACGGGGAAATCGCCCGCATGGCGTTATGCGTCAGGGCTGATAGGACCTTGTAGCAGCATATTGCATTTACCTACATTGACTGTTCATGGATACTGTTTGTTGCATACCGCATTCCCTGCTATATGTATATGAACTTAGAATTGGTAAGAACACCGCACTTTTACTAACGGTTCATGTTGCACGAGCACTAATCTGCATGTTACACACACCGTTAGTAACTGCCATGACACACACACTGTAGAATTGCCATGATCATTATACTGTAGTTTATCTCACATATGATTCGATATGATTTTCATACTTGTGCACGTACTCCTTTATATGTTCATACTTGTGCACGTACTCCATTACATGTTCATACTTGTGCACGTACTCATTTACATACTTATGCATATTCAAACTGTGCCTACCTGGATATGCTGATTTTGGTAGAAACTGGGAGCCGCATGATAACTTTTGAAAAACTGAAATTATTTTAAAGAGCGGTTTCTCCCTCTTACTTATAGTATGACTTGATGCACATATCACATCGCATTGACCTACACATTGGTTTTGGATTTCATGTGATTTCTGGTTTTGAGGACCGTGGAGTTATTTAAGAAAATATTCACTATTTGAAAACCCGGTTCCTCTTGATATGATATTTTGATGCGTCCCCCACGCGTTTTCTCAGTTCTGAGACGTGAGCTTGAAACCTGATTCGAGGAGTTGGATGATCCGTTTACGGATTCGTGGTGGACCCAGTATGGTTCCCCGGGGCGAGAAATGTTTTTCGTGGAGTAGACGATGAGCCTGGTAGGGTGGTGAGTACCTACCGGTGATTGGTTAGACCTGGCGGTTTTCCGGAGGATACTGACCAGAGTCGATAGATGGAAACGGGACGACTCGTACTACCGGGGCCGAGGGCCGATACCGCAGACGGAGCCCGTGGGCTGATCCGAACTGACGGAGCCCGAAATATGAGGATTTGCGTTTCGATGCTGGACACGATTATTTTATGATATTTTGAGTGCCGATGTTGGGCACTCGTGATTCTCTGAGATTTACAGGATTTGAGGGCCGATGAGAGTGCTGGCACCTGAGCTTATTGGGATCTGGGTGCATTGATGGGCACCGATTATATTTTCCACGTTGACATTCCGTGTAGATGTTATATTCCCCATGCTCAACATTCATTATTTTGCATCTCATCATGTAGTCATATTACCTGATAGAGCACTTGCATGATTATTGCACATACTGCTTATCGCATATAGATATCATCTGCTGGCATATGATAGTGTAGTGCAGTAGGTGCATGCTCGCGATTACCTTTACATGTTATCTCTATTCACGAGTTGGCAACTCACCCCCGTTGTGCCACAGTATTTGCAGGTTGCCCTCAAAGTAGTCGCGGTAGGCTACCTTCTTGTCTCTTTTGGCTTTGGATACCACTGCAGTTGGTGTGTGAGCTGTTTTGTTAGGTGGGTTGTGGTATCCAGTTATTTCCATTGTACACATTTTGTATCTAGTATTCTCCATCTACCTTTATATGTATTTGGCTTAGAGACAGTGTGAGGATGATGATGTATATTATTTGTATTCTGGTGTCGAGCTCGTGTGAGCCGTCTTTACTTATGCGTTATCATTCTGTGATGTTTTTCACTTATTGCTCATTTCTTCACTTCGGCGTCGTATATTACTCTTGTGGTGTTTGTTTCCGCCGTTGGGCGTGATTGCTCCCGTTGGGATACCTTATTTCATTGTATATCATTTCTACTCATATCTTGTCTTGTACCCGATTTCGGGGTTAATTTTTAGAAAGGAAATGCTGCCAAAATTTTTAAGATAATAACGTAAACTTTAAAGATTGTTATTAAACTACTTAAGGTTTTCCAAATGTTTTAAACAAATGTTTTCAACACTCACTACTTTTAATGGTTTTGATTTCTGAGTTTTGGCTTACTTAGTCGCGTCACGCCTGTAGACGTTACGTGGTTAAGTGCCGGTCATGAGTCGAACTTCGGGTCGTGACAAAGTTGGTATCAGAGCGTCGGTTTTACCTTTCGGAGTGTAGGATGACCTTGGTATGATGGAGTAGGTAGCTGAAGCATAGTAGCGTAGCGTGTGTATGTTCCGCGGCATACTTACGACACAGTACTCCGCCTAAGCGACCTTAGGACTTATTGATTTAATTTCCTTCATGAGTATATACATTCTTGCAATTCGATTTCCGTATCCTTATCGAATCCTATTTTCTTTTCAGCCACCATGCCTCCAAAGACTACGAGGGGGCAAGGAGTCGCCGCGAGAGCTGAGATTCGAGTTGACTCGTCCAAGATAAGGACTGATCCGGGTAGTACACCGGTTGTACCTAAGCAGGCTATTCCTCCTACGACAGATCAGATCTCCATGTTAGGGGCTGGTATACAGGAGATGCGCCAGACGGTGGGATCCAGTATGCAGGAGATGCGCCAGATGATGGGGTCGCTAGTTGAGACGCTTCGAGCGCAGCGACCAGAGGTAGTTCCACCCGTTCCAGGGACCGTGATGGTACCCGCAGTACAGGCAGTTGCCCCTATAGCTCCAGAGGTTATTACGGTGTCGCTATCAGAGTTTATAAGGCTGAAGCCTCCGGTCTTCACAGGCACTGATGCAGCCGAGGACCCACAGTCTATCATTGACAGGATGGCCCGGATATGCCGTTCTCTCAGATGCGCAGATGCGAGATGGGTAGAGTTCATGAGCTTTCTCCTGTAGAAATGGTGTGAATTGGTCGAGAAGGGCAGAGCAGCAGGTCTTCCTCCTATGACCTGGACAGAGTTCGAGATGATATTCCTTGCCCGCTTCCTACCACTGAGTGTCAGAGATGCTAGAGCACGCAGGTTTGAGTCCTTACGTCAGACTCCGGAGATGACAGTGGCAGAGTATGATGTGTTGTTCACAGAGCTATCAGCTTATGCCCCATACCTAGTGGCTACTAAGGAGATGCGAGTCAAGAGGTTTGTTCGAGGCTTACTTACCCTACTGTTCCTCGCGATCAGTGCACAGCATTGCAAGACTTATGCAGCATCTGTAGATGCAGCCTTATTAGTCGAGGAGCGCCTTGCTGAGACTTCGGTAGTTCCAGAGCCGAAGAGAGTTCATACAGGTATATCAGCATGTAGACAGACATTTAGACGCCGCGACAGGTTTCATTTAGGTATGAGGAGTAGCAGAGATTCGGGATGAGGCCAGATGTTTAGTTCGTATCCACGGGAGAGTCAGCAGCCATCACAGGGGTGCTTTAGGTGCGGCAGTCTACTTCACCTCGTTAGAGATTGTCCCGAGATACACCGGAGGGAGGCAGCAGTACCGCATGTCACCTTACCACCTTCACCACCCTAGAGGGCGATGCCTATTGTACCTACTGTTGCTCCGCGTCAGACTCATGCACAGAGAGGTCGTGGTCACGGAGGATTTGCTTACAGAGGACGAGGTGACCGAGGCAGAGGACAGCCAGCTGCCGGCAGGGGACAGTCAGTCACAGGTGGAGGACAGGCACGGGTTTTTGCTTTGACGCATCAGGACGCGCAGGCGTCCAATGCGGTGGTCTCAGGTATCCTTCCAGTATGTTCTGTTGATGCACACGTGTTGTTCGATCCCGGATCCACGCACTCGTACGTTTCCACACACTTTGTGCTGAGTTTGGGTAGAGAGTCCGGTTTGCTTGATCAGCCGCTTGTTGTGACCACTCCTGTGGGCGAGTCGTTTGTTGCTAGGTACGTGTTCCGATCCTGTACCGTCCATATTGGAGAGAGAGAGC
The DNA here is from genome assembly GCA_030015575.1 of Agapanthus africanus. Taxonomy (NCBI): domain Eukaryota; kingdom Viridiplantae; phylum Streptophyta; class Magnoliopsida; order Asparagales; family Amaryllidaceae; genus Agapanthus; species Agapanthus africanus. The sequence continues at coordinate 362,593,840 of JASDDO010000001.1, read as the reverse complement.
TGCCTGTCGACTTGATCCTTCTTGAGATGTCAGACTTCGACGTTCTTTTGGGCATGGATTGGTTAGCCACGTGCTATGCGTCTGTGGATTGCCGCGAGAAGACAGTTAGATTTTGTTTTCCTGGGGATTCGGTTTTTGTTGTGCTGGGGGACCGTGGTGCCGCCCCTCACAGTTTGATTTCTTCTTTTCACGCTGGACAGCTTCTGAGGAAGGGATGTCAGGGATTTCTCGCCTATGTTTGCGATACTAGAGCTACAAAGGTTGCGTAGGATCAGGTTCCGGTTGTTAGCGAGTTCCCTGATGTGTTCCTTGACGAGCTTCCTGGGCTACCGCCAGAGCACGACATTTCTTTCTGTATTGATTTGATTCCCGGTACGGGGCGTATTTCCATACCGCCTTATCGGATGGCCCCGACGGAACTTAGAGAATTGAAGGGTCAGTTGCAAGATTTGTTGGATAAGGGACTTATTCGACCCAGTGTTTCTCCTTGGTGTGCTTCGGTCCTGTTTGTTAAGAAGAAGGACAGCAGTTTGCGTCTGTGTATTGACTACCGCCAGCTGAACAGGGTTACAATGCGGAATAGGTATCCTTTGCCATGCATCGACGACTTGTTCGACCAACTTAAGGGGGCAGGGTACTTTTCGAGGATCGATTTGCGATCAGGCTACCATCAGCTGCGGGTTAGACAGGAGGACATTCCTAGGACAGCTTTCTGCACACGCTACGGCCATTATGAGTTTTTGGTGATGTCGTTCGGACTCACCAATGCGCCAGCAGCATTCATGGACTTGATGAACCGTATTTTCCGGCTGTATCTTGACTTTTTCATCATTGTATTCATTGACGATATTCTGGTGTATTCTCGGAGCAGAGAGGAGCATGAGCAGCACCTGCGGATTACACTGCAGACCTTGAGGGAGCACCAGCTTTTCGCAAAATTCTCCAAGTGTGCATTTTGGCTGGACAGCGTAGACTTCTTGGGTCATGTGATTACACGAGATGGTATATGTGTAGACCCGAGGAAGATCGAGGCCGTTCAGCGTTGGCCCAGACCCACATCCGTTACAGAGATTCACAGCTTTTTAGGGTTGGCCGGTTACTACAGGCTATTTGTGCAGGACTTCTCTCGTATTGCTACACCTTTGACCGGGTTGACCCGGAAGGGAGTTCCTTTCGATTGGACGGAGGAGTGTGAGCACATTTTTCACCAGCTGTGGACTCGACTTACTACGGCGCTGGTGTTATCATTACCTTCAGGATCGGGCGGATTTGTGGTCTTTTGTGATGCTTCTCGAGTGGGGCTAGGGTGCGTATTGATGCAGCATGACAAAGTGATCGCGTATGCTTCATGGCAATTAAAGAAACATGAACAGAATTACCCAACTCACGATTTGGAGATGGCTGCAGTGGTCTTTGCGTTTAAGATCTGGCAACATTACCTATACGGCGAGTCATGCCAGATATTCACTGATCACAAGAGCTTAAAGTATATATTTCAGCAGCGAGACCTGAATCTTAGACAGCGTCGTTGGATGGAGTTAGTGAAGGACTACGATTTTGAGATCTTATATCACCCGGGCAAGGCAAATATAGTAGCGGATGCTTTGAGAAGGAGGCCCGGGGTAGTCTATCTTGTTTGAGTGCAGTGCAGAGGCAGTCGTCGGCAGATTGGCAGATTTTTTGCGACAGCCGGGTGCGGTTCGAGTTTACGCCGATCGGGGGTCAGATTGCGCATGTTCGTGCACGCCCACAGTTGCTTGACCGTATACATGAGGCACAGTACAGTGATGACCGTTGTTCAGAGATCAGGGCACAGATTGGACAGGGCAGATTTTCCGAGTTCGTGATCGATGATCAGGGGATACTGTGATTTGGGACTAGACTGTGCGTACCAGATGCTGAGGGACTGCGGCGTGAGATTCTTGAGGAGGCACATCGATCGGTGTACAATGTTCATCCAGGTTCCACCAAGATGTACCAGGATATTAGAGATGTTTACTGGTAGGACGGAATGAAGAGGGACATCGCCGATTTCGTGTCGAGATGCCTGACTTGTCAGCAAGTCAAGGCCGAGCACCAGAGGCCCGCGGGAGAGCTATAGCCGTTACCCATTCCAGAGTGGAAATGGGAGCAGATTTCTATGGACTTCATTATGGGTCTACCCAGGACTAGTCGAGGGTATGACTCCATCTGGGTGATGGTGGATCGTTTGACGAAAGCGGCTCCCTTCCTGCCGGTGAAGACGACTTTCGGATTTGCTCAGTATGCCCAGATATACATCGACGAGATTGTACGACTGGATGGAGTTCCGACGTGTATCGTGTCCGACAGAGGCACCCAGTTAACCAGCCGACTATGGCAGAGGCTTCAGGAGGCTTTGGGCACCGGCTTGAGTTTCAGTACAGCATTTCATCCGCAGACCGACGGCCAGTCAGAGCGGACTATTCAGACTCTCGAAGACATGCTCCGAGCGTGCGTATTAGATTTTGGAGGTAGCTGGGTGTAACGTTTCAAAGTAATAAAATATTATTTTTTTTGGGAATTTTTATAATTTAATATTATTTTATTGAATATTTTAATATTTCGGTATTATTAAATACAAATAAATGGGAAAAATTATGGAAAAATTATGGAAAATTATAAAATATGGTATTTTATAGAATTATGCCATTTTTAAGTTTTTATGATTAGTTATATGCTAATTTAGTGCTAATCGCGATTAAAAATCGCTAATCGGTTTTTTAGCATTTTTGTGCAACACATGCATATGTCACTTTTTCACATTTGTGCATTTTCTTGCCATGGGTCACTTTGGGTTTACTATTCTTGGGAGAAGGATTTTGAGTGAATAAGAAAAAGAAAAGAAAAAGGAAAAGAGAAAAGAATAAAGAATGAGGTTTGGTGAGAGAGAGAGGTATGTGCTTCTTTGACCAAACCCTTAGCCATTTTCCTCCCCTCATTTCCCTTCCTCTCCCTCCATTGCTGCTGCTGCTCCTGCACCACACCTCCCTCCCCTCTTCAAGCCCTCTAAACACCTCTAAAACAACTCCAAAACCCTACCCCCATTTCATAAAAAGTGTGCACAAGCTCAAGATCTACACATCGGACCAAGGAAGCAAGGATTTTGGCCACTAGGGGCAACTCAAGAAAATTCTTGAGTTGCCAAATGTGGTATTTTCTGGACTATTAGCTTAGTTTTAGCATTTCCTTTACCCCCATGTTATGATTGAACCGATAATGTGTGATTTTGGTGACTTGAGGAAAACCTAGTTAGGGTTGTGAAGAATTTTATGTTGTATTGTGAAATTGAGCTCAGTAGATGCTACACCAACACCCTAGTGTATGAATTGAGACCCAAACCAGAGACTTAAACCCGAAATACGGATTTAGAAACCGATATTTAAGAAATTGTGGAAATTGTGAAGGGTATATTGAATCTGCTATCACCCGAGACATCTTAAATTAAAATTTATTGGACAGTGTTATATGCAGGCACCCAGGAAGCTACCACCAAGACCCCAACCCCTAACTTATCAACCCGGCCGTAGATTTATTTCAATTGGCCGCAATTTGCGGCCATACCTGCCCTATTTTTCCTCGTTTTGGTTCTGCTGCTCTTACATGTATAGATTAGACCCCTGGTATATATAGATTTGTCTAATTTTACCTAGAGTGAAATCTGGAACATATTTCCTAAGTTGCTGTTTTGGATTCGTGTTTCCGTATTCCGCATTCTTAATTCTGAATTTGTGTCTTGTGTTTTACTTCGACTATTTGGCGTTTATACGACGATATCGAGGATTTGATGATGGCTTTGAAGGCGTGCCTATAGGTTCTAACCTATAGGCCCCTTATCGTATCGTTTTGGGTTTCGTGTGCCGTGTTAGCTTTGATTTGGTTTTAATACGCATATACGATACTTTGATGTGTAGGTACCCCATGAAGACTTCAGGACGACAAGTAAAGCGCGTGGAGACATCCACAAATTAAGACGTAGGTAAGTAGATTATATCTACAGGGGAAGTCGGGTGGATGGCGTATAGCACCCCCGCTGTTCGTAGTTGATATATTATATATGATAGTTAGGTGTATTATGGATAGTGTAGGGTTAGAAGCAACTAGTGTAGTTCATAGTTGCGAACCCTAGAATAGATTTACACCTACACGCACACCCTTGCATATTCATTATACTTGCACTGTGTTTGATGATATTGGATGACATTGGAGATGAGTCGATGATGTTGGGCATTGTGCCGCGAGATCGGTAATTTGATGTGATTCGTATTTGGGATACGATACGTGATCTCTAGCGGGCCTTGGGACGTGTGCTAACACTCGTAGTGATAGATGATATCGATTTGTACTAGACTTAGATCAGTACCCCAGATTATATGTTATAATGATAATGATACCTGATATCTGATGAAAGGAATGTGATATTGACCCGTACGCAACTATTGGGATGCCGTACGACGATTTACCGTACGAGCCTATATTGATGATAGATCCGCACTCATGACTCGAGGATGTCTTAAGATATACTGTATCGTTCACGATATTATTGAGGCGGGATCACCGACTATTATATCTATATATGTATCGACTCAGATTTAGGTGGTTTCCATACCTCTCCCGATTGACTTGATACTTAGATCTGTAGTTTGCATAGTAGATTCTTCACTGTGGTGTTGATTATTTGATTTCCGCATATTCATGCTATTCGCATTGCTTGCATATGTTTATTGCTATATTATTATCATGCTGTTAGGACATCAGCACCATTATCGATGATGCGTATGTTCCACGTATACTATTTGCCGGCTCACACACTTCATCATCGATAATTGCTATGCCACTACACTGTAGTACTGTTGCATTCATGATATGATTCTTGCATGGCATATTGTACACTTATACCTGTATACATACATAGATGTTTCTGACTTGATTTGAGATCTGGGAACCGCAAGATATTCTTCAAAACTGATTCATTTTAAAAAGAGCGGTTTCCCTCGACATGTGCACATTATTATTCCATGTTACATGACTTCTGATATGCTCACCTTTCTTTACATGTCGCATACATCATGTTTTGATTATACGCATTGAGATATGTTGTTTCCATGATATTTCTGGATTTGGGAACCATGGGTATTTCAAAAGAGAATATATAATTGTTTTAAAAACCCGGTTACCCTTGATATGATATTTCAGTGCGTCCACCATGTGTTTTCTCCGTGCTGAGAGCGACATGTGAAACCCGATTCGAGGAGGCGGATGAGGCCGATTGCGGGTACATGGTGGACCCGGTATGGTACCCCGGGGCAAGAACGGTTTCGCTGTGTAGTAGACGGTGAGCCTGGCAGAGGGACTACTACCTACCGGTGATTGTATTTGAGCTCGGCGGATATCTGGAGGATACCGACCGGAGTTGAGAGATGGACATGGGCTGACCCATACTGCCGGGGGCCGAGGGCCGATACCGCAAACGGAGCCCCATATGGATGAGGATTTACGTGCCGATGCTAGGCACAGGTTTCATGATGATTTCCATGGCTTTTATTATATCCTTATAGTTACATACATGATATTTATTGTTATTGGGTGACGGGTGGACGGGTTCCACGTTTATTGTCATTGGGTGACGGGTGGACGGGTTCCACGTTTATACAGACTTGATCACATACAGATTGGATTTACATTGATCATACTTCATTTGTATATATAACAGGGTATGAGGGCGCTGTTATATATACCCTTACACCAATATTAGTGGAATGGGACGCTAATATATGTGTATTGATATCCATTTGATACTTCATCATATTTACTTCATATAGACATACCTGATACTGATGACATGTTATTACCTGAGTACTTGGCACTACATACATGTTTAGATGTTACATTGCCACCTTATCATGCTTCAGACGTACTCTTGTGGTTTTTATATACTGGTCGTATTTGTAAGTCTACGTTAGCGCCCCGGCAGTCTACAGACGCCAAATGCGGAACAAAAAACTTTTAACTGGCGCTATCGTATACTTTAACCCGGATCTGCCATTATTGCTAAACTAACAAACTGTAAAGAGAGTAGAAAGGTTATACCGAACGATCCGAGTCCTTCATTCTTTAACCATCATCCCATGCTCCGTTGCGGCTGCTCCGATCTCGTCGATCTCTGATCTGCTCGTCCAGGTGGCACCACGTCACTGATTCTTTAAACAGGCTCCCGCCTTTGACTCGAGGCAACTCGGTCGTCAAGTTTGCTAAAAGAGACGACCAAGAATGATGTAGAGAATGAGTAGATGACTTTGTCTCACTTCGTCCAAAACCGTGGACGATCGGTTAATGAAGTTGCCACTCGAATCGGGTGATGGAATGAAAGAGGCTATGAAATTTCCATGCACCATAAACCATAGTCTTTTTTACCAAAAATGAAATCAATCTCTCTCTCTCTCACACAATGGTGGCCGGCCACATATAAGAAGGAGGAGGGTGAGTGTAGGAGAAGGGGGGTGACCATAAGATAAATATCAAGAGCAAATATCCTTAAGTAAACAAGAAACATTAAAGCTTAAAGCATGAGTCATTATAACACATCATCAAGTCTTTAATGCACCAATTAATGTCAAGATGACTCATTAGCCACCTCATCACTTCTAGAACCTTCTAGAAGCATCCACACTCATCTCAAGAAAAGAAAAACCCGTCTTTAACTGAATGTTAAAAGACGGCTGATAGAAAACTGGAAACTGGCAACTTCCAAAAGTGATCCTGAAATGACTTTCAGGATAACCCCGTAACTGTATAAATATACCCGCATTTATATTACGATCGAATACAAATGCAACTGAGACAAAGATATTATATCTACTCAATACAATACTCGGATCCGGCTTAAACCAAAGCCGACCAGTATCATCTGTCCGAAAACCAACACGTGCGTAAACGCACGTGTATTTTCCGAACCCTGCCATAAAACCATACGGCCTCTACAACGTTTCGCCCGAACTTGGGAAACTGTCTGTAGGGGACTCTAATGACTCGTCAGTACCCTGGCAGTGGGTTTAACCACAAACCGTCAGCGGCACTAGCAATGCGTAACGGCTGCCCATGGACTGACCTCAAGGGAGGCCGATGAGCGAACTCATCCGGAAACCCTACTGAGCCTAACAGTGACAATGTATATACAGTCCGGTCCGTTCGTTTATGAGTATCGCATATCTACCTAGGGGGCTAGTAACGTCAGACCCCCAATAGCAGTATAAGTCGTGTCGGTGTGTAGCCCAATAACACCCTGAGATATTACTGGAGTACCTACCAGTAAATCTCCTGCCACGGCCGTGGGCTTTGTGTAATGGCTCTCCTAGACACAGCACGATCTCGCCCCCAATACCGGGAGAGACGAATCCCCTGCCGATCCGCTCACGTGCCTCCATATGGCTCGGGACTGTACCCAAAAACTACCTGTTTGCACGACTCCTTTGAGCCGTGGTAGGGTAGAAATCAAAGCACAGTGGGAACTCACACAAGACAAATGACGACCTCAGGTCGATGAACTAACCTGTACACATGTCACCAGGGGACTGCTATCTGACGATATGTATAATACCAACTAGCAGGTTCCCGGCGAGTCCTGTCCGGTGTACTCATAACCCAATGAGCACCTGTATACATCTTAGGTGATCCAACTGACACCAGTGGCTTGTGAGACCGGCCACCGTCCCTCATCGGGGTCTCGACTGTATACACTAGTCTACTCCGGAGTATCGATGCCCTATCTCGAAACTCCCACGACTAGGGACCACAATTAAGAATATGCATATAAACTACCCAACTCTCACGTATATGATCGCCATCATACTGTTGGTAGTAAAGCAAGATCCTAAGGGCTCTATCAAAGTGTAACATGTAATCAGTCACCTGAACATGTACACGACTGATAAAGGAAAACCAGATAGCATACTATCATCTCGAGTAAGACTGTCCTACCGGTATAGGTCCTCCACAATCATTGCAATCACGTACCTGCGATCCAATAATTGACTCTGAGGGCACTATCTCCAACAATCTCCCACTTGCACTTAAGGCTAATTATTACGATGTCGACTACTCACAGCCCGTGTGAAACCGAACATCCAACTCCTCTACTAATCAGTTTCACAAAGCCCGTTTGTAAAACTATTGTGTTTGAGAAATAGCCTCAGTGAGTGGATCCGCCTAGATGTTTCTTTCTATATCTCTCTTAATCTCAAGTTCGCGGAGAAAGCCATCTCCCGAATTGAGTAATACCTATCTTAGAATATGTCTGGATATCTGATGGGACCTAGTTCATAAATGAACTCCAAATCCAAACTTCTTAGACTGTATCGATCACTGAACCTAATCAGTATCCTGCACCATGCCTCCCACAGTATCCTCTTGGACTACCTGTCCATAATACTGTCTCATTTCAGAGGGAAAACTATAACTCTGACAATCACTCTGTCAACCATGTCACCTTTGAAGCCTGGAATGATAACCGTCTCCCGAAGGAGGCCGCCGTCATCAAATCCGTAGAACATGTACTTATGTTCTAAAACTGCTTCCTTATGTTTCTCCAGGATTGGATTAATACAAACTTATTGCATCTAGTGCAAAAACAACATCTGGTGTGGTACTTGACATCTCATGATTGACTCAGTTGCCTAAGCAAGTGATCTGTCAATCATGCCCATCCCTCTCCCCTTTAGTCTGTAAGACACCTTTAGAGAGGGTGACTCCATCACCTGCAGGTACACCACTATGCCAGGAGTCATCTATTCTAAAAACCATTAGAATACTGTCAAAGTACCCACATTGGGAAACTACCCAAATCCAGATCTAAAACCATAGATCTAGAAACCATAATGTCTGATATTATATCCATATCCTGTCTGGAGAAACAACTGTGTGACGACCATAGTACAACCGATCATAGTATAGGAATTTTACTTCCTATTCTGTGTATTTCATCCAGATACCATGGCATCACACCCTACTACCTTCTCAATAGATCCATCCCCTATTCTGATTGAATTCAAACCCTTGACTGCCACATCAAAATTAGATGATCTATCTCCGCTATAACTGCTCTAGTCTAGGAATAGACATAAGCTACTTGCCCACTATACTTCCGCTGCTCCTACTGACTACGACAACCCTCTGGCAGAATAATATACATGTGGACTTCTAAAGCTAGTTTAGAACGACGCTATACTTATCCTCCTGCCTGGTCTCATAGTCTGGAACAACAGTAGTGTCAAGTCTGGGTAAACAAGAACCTCCCTGTCACCGTCCTTGAGGCTACCGAAGTACCTCTCGGGTGTCTGAGGTTCCCCACCATATCTGCGGAGTGGCTAATGGAATGTCAAACCTGATAGAATATATAGGTCCTATTAAAATTAAAATCTGCTATCACCCGAGACATCTTAAATTAAAATTTATTGGACAGTGTTATGTGCAGGCACCCAGGAAGCTACCACCAAGACCCCAACCCCTAACTTATCAACCCGGCCGCAGATTTATTCCAATTGGCCGCAATTTGCGGCCATACCTGCCCTATTTTTCCTCGTTTTGGTTCTGCTGCTCTTACATGTATAGATTAGACCCCTGGTATATATAGATTTGTCTAATTTTACCTAGAGTGAAATCTGGAACATATTTCCTAAGTTTCTATTTTGGATTCGTGTTTCCGTATTCCGCATTCTTAATTCTGAATTTGTGTCTTGTGTTTTACCTCGACTATTTGGCGTTTATACGACGATATCGAGGATTTGATTATGGCTTTGAAGGCGTGCCTATAGGTTCTAACCTATAGGCCCCTTATCGTATCGTTTTGGGTTTCGTGTGCCGTGTTAGCTTTGATTTGGTTTTAATACGCATATACGATACTTTGATGTGTAGGTACCCCATGAGGACTTCAGGACGACAAGTAAAGCGCGTGGAGACGTCCACAAATGAAGACGCAGGTGAGTAGATTATATCTACAGGGGGAAGTCGGGTGGATGGCGTATAGCACCCCCGCAGTCCGTAGTTGATATATTATATATGATAGTTAGGTGTATTATGGATAGTGTAGGGTTAGAAGCAACTAGTGTAGTTCATAGTTGTGAACCCTAGAATAGATTTACACCTACACACACACCCTTGCATATTCATTATACTTGCACTGTGTTTGATGATATTGGATGGCATTGGAGATGAGTCGATGATGTTGGGCATTGTGCCGCGAGATCGGTGATTTGATGTGATTCGTATTTGGGATACAATACGTGATCTCTAGCGGGCCTTGGGACGTGTGCTTACACACGTAGTGATAGATGATATCGATTTGTACTAGACTTAGATCAGTACCCCAGATTATGTGTTATAATGATAATGATACCTGATATCTGATGAAAGGAATGTGATATTGACCCGTACCCAACTATTGGGATGCCGTACGACGATTTACCGTACGAGCCTATATTGATGATAGATCCGCACTCTTGACTCGAGGATGTCTTACGATATACTGTATCGTTCGCGATATTATTGAGGCGGGATCATCGACTATTATATTTATATATGTATCGACTCAGATTTAGGTGGTTTCCATACCTCTTCCGATTGACTTGATACTTAGATCTGTAGTTTGCATAGTAGATTCTTCACAGTGGTGTTGATTATTTGATTTACGCATATTCATGCTATTCGCATTGCTTGCATATGTTTATTGCTATATTATTATCATGCTGTTAGGACATCAGCACCATTATCGATGATGCGTATGTTCCACGTACACTATTTGCCGGCTTACACACTTCATCATCGATAATTGCCATGCCACTACACTGTAGTACTGTTGCATTCATGATATGATTCTTGCATGGCATATTGTACACTTATACCTGTATACATACATAGATGTTTCTGACTTGATTTGAGATCTGGGAACCGCAAGATATTCTTCAAAACTGATTCATTTTAAAAAGAGCGGTTTCCCTCGACATGTGCACATTATTATTCCATGTTACATGACTTCTGATATGCTCACCTTTCTTTACATGTCGCATACATCATGTTTTGATTATACGCATTGAGATATGTTGTTTCCATGATATTTCTGGATTTGGGAACCGTGGGTATTTCAAAAGAGAATATATAATTGTTTTAAAAACCCGGTTACCCTTGATATGATATTTCAGTGCGTCCACCATGTGTTTTCTCGGTGCTGAGAGCGACATGTGAAACCCGATTCGAGGAGGCGGATGAGGCCGATTGCGGGTACATGGTGGAGCCGGTATGGTACCCCGGGGCAAGAACGGTTTCGCTGTGTAGTAGACGGTGAGCCTGGCAGAGGGACTACTACCTACCGGTGATTGTATTTGAGCTCGGCGGATATCTGGAGGATACCGATCGGAGTTGAAAGATGGACATGGGCTGACCCATATTGCCGGGGGCCGAGGGCCGATACCGCAAATGGAGCCCCATATGGATGAGGATTTACGTGCCGATGCTAGGTACAGGTTTCATGATGATTTCCATGGCTTTTATTATATCCTCATAGTTACATACATGATGTTTATTGTTATTGGGTGATGGGTGGACGGGTTCCACGTTTATTGTCATTGGGTGACGGGTGGACGGGTTCCACGTTTATACAGACTTGATCACATACAGATTGGATTTACATTGATCATACTTCATTTGTATATATAATAGGGTATGAGGGCGCTGTTATATATACCCTTACACCAATATTAGTGGAATGGGACGCTAATATATGTGTATTGATATCCATTTGATACTTCATCATATTTACTTCTTGCAGACATACCTGATACTGATGACATGTTATTACCTGAGTACTTGGCACTACTTACATGTTTAGATGTTACATTGCCACCTTATCATGCTTCAGACGTACTCTTGTGGTTTTTATATACTGGTCGTATTGACCTAGGATTATGTCTTGCATTCGGTTTCTGCTTGTAGATATTTCTATTCATGAGTTGGCAACTCACCCCCGTTGTGCCACAGTTCTTGCAGGTTTTGCCGTACAGGTTCCATTGCGGCATTTTTGGCACACTGCTTCCTTGCGGGTGAATTGCTTTTGGTAGGTGGGTTCTTTTGCATCAAGAACCACCATTGTACTTGTATTATTCATTGTATCTAGAATTCCATCAACCAAAACTTGTATATTGTTTCAGACTTAGACATTAGTGATGTATTATTCGACCTTAGAGTCGCGTTTAGTAGTATTGCGGTTTTCATGCCTATTGAGTTTCTTTTGGTTTTGACCCTCGCCATTCGGCGTTGTATATTATTATTGCTTGTGTGGTTGTGACCGTCGATTGACGAAGAGCTAGCTCCCGCTTGGGGATGCCTTTTATCATTGCACATATATTGTTCTTGTTGTACCCCGTTCAGGGCCAGTTTTTACAAAAGAAACTCTGCCGAAATTTTTGGAAAATACTTTACATTTTAAAAATGCATATTCGGCTTAGTTATTTAAAAACCTTGACTTCAAACATGTTTTCCTTCACTTCTTTAAACCAGTTTTCTTTACTTACTCTTAAAATGGTTTTAGATTTCTGGGCTTTTGGCTTACTTGGATCAGATGGAGTCCTATAGACTTCATATGGTTCAAGGGCCAGTCACGTGCTCTTTCGGGTCATAACAAAGTTGGTATCAGAGCGCTAGGTTGACCTTGGTTCGAGTCTAAGTTTGAATATGTGGAGCCTAGGGCGTCTATATATATACGGAACTTAGGCTTGACCTTACGGAACTTAGACTTAGTCGAGGGGGTATTAGACCCGAACTTTCGTCACGTAGGATGACCCTTGGTTGATAGAATAGGTGACTAAAGTAGAGTGACGTACCGTGGGTATGTTCCGCGGCATACTTACGACACGCCACTCCGCTTAAGGAACCTTAGGATGTACATATTTTCGAGATCAGTGATTCTTTTCATATCCATGATTATACATCCATTTGAGATCCTCAATTCTATTAGTTCCATGATCATACCTTCATTGATGCTGTTCCTTTTTATGATCATATATCCACTCTAGATCTGTTGTTCTCTTTCTTGCCATTGATCTGCTCTCTTCGATACTCGATTGAGATTCCTGTCGCCATGTTTGAGCGCAATTTGGGCTGCTGCTAGGGTTACGGTCAGGGCGAGCTCGTCTGTTACGAGGGCCGACCATTGTGTTTTCTGGTGACATGGGAACGTCTCGAGTTAGTTTTGATGATTGTGACCTCTAGTGGAGGCAAGTGCTTGGTTTTGCGCCGGATGATCTGGCCATTGTTAGAGCTGCCAGTTGAGAGAGGACTGTTGATGTACAGCATACCTCAGAGATTATGATGTCGCCTACCGTGCAGACAGATGGACCAGCTGATGCTGAGATTGACAGGATGTCGCTTCCGGAGCTTACGATGCTGAGATCGCCGGAGCTTCCAGGCAGATATGAGACAGATGATAGCTAGTCTACCCGATTTGAGAGACGAAGATGATTAGTCCGATTTATGCGCCGGAGCGGGCCCAGATGAGTTGAAGATTTCCAGTGTGGAGAGTCTTACTCAGATCTAGAGCAGACCGATTCAGAGATGACCGCCAATGTATCGCCTTTCCTGGAGGGTTGAGGCGTTGTTCGGCGTACAGGCGAATGAGCCAGTTGTTGCTGTAAATGACGAGATATCGCCCAGATGGTTGGAGCTACTACAGCATGAGCATATACTTAGAGATATGATGGACAGTCGCTAGTCACCTGAGGATGAATGACTAGGACATGTGGTTCGTTCGCTTACCGATGCGAGGTCATCAGATAGATTGCTTCCAGCTAGAGAAAACTTCATGCGGAGACGTAGAGAGTCAATAGAGACGATCGAGTGTCAGGAGCCATTTTCCAAGTTTAAAGTATACAGACAGACATGCAGGCGATTCCATGGACCCTCTAGAAGAATGAAACCCTAACTCGACTTAATGACCGTGTGAAAGCCTTTGAACCTTAGGGTTTGCGGCAGTTCCGCGGCGCCATTAGTGAGGCTTGGGTTTGCCCTTCTACGGCTGGACCACCGACGCTGTGGCATGTACTCGATACTATTAAATTATACTCAAGATGTTGACCTCTTGGGGGATTATGAGGGTCTGACGAGTCGATCGGACGATTCGACATCATTCGGATATCATGTGATGGGATGCATTGCTTGGGAGACTCCAGATACGAGCATAGCCGTTGGAGCGCAGTCCGTGCAGCCACGATGAGACGAGTCCGAATCAGTCGACACTGAAGCAGAGTGAAGTACAGAGTTCATAAGAGATTTCGACGAGATGACGTTCCTCTCCGCCGACATCAAAGATGCGATACACACGCAGAGGCAATGTATATAGATATAGCTTCCAGAAAGAGGCGCGATGAGTATGCAGCCATTCCGGAACAAGAATTAGCTTCAGCATTGGACGATGACTTCCGGGCAATTCGGCAAAAAAGAGATATGCGAGAGACTTCGGATCGACCGTAGCCGAGAGCATTGCAGTGTGTAGATTGAGACGTGACGTCGAAGTGGACGGAAATACAGACAAGAGGACAAGAGGTTCGTGCGAGATGCTGACGAGCTGTCATTACTTCCCGTCGAGACCAGAGGTCAGATATGCTTACAGAGGCATTGGGATGCAACCAGATTCCGAGAAATGTTGTGCTGAGGACACAGATGTCCATTGAGCGAGAAGAGATTATGCAAGAGTACTAGCCTCCGTACAGATCGGCATAGGCATATTGGAAGAAACCCTGAGCAAGATTCCTTTCAGGACACTGCTGCAATGATGCTTGCACCAGGATCAGATGTGTGACGTGCATTCAGAGAGCCAGAGGACGATGCCAGTAATATGCAGCTTTTTGAGTGGTCGTGAGGATTGACCGAGAGATGACCAGAGAAGTGCCAGAGCGGAATCGTCCCCGTTAGCACACCTGACAGGACCGATGAGCCGATTGACTACGAGATAGGTAATCCGCAGAGAAGATAAGAACCCAGAGTCAGAGGACGCCAGACCGTGAGTAAGAGGCAAGTAGATATCTTGCGCTACTATTATTGGATGCACCGACTCCTTCTCGACCTTGAAGGAGGAACTACCGACGACGGTATTTATGATTTGTGATTTTGTGATTCGAATATCACGTATCCGTCATCTTGGAATTTTGGTATTTTGGGCGTTCTATTGCATGATTTAGTTTTGATGACTGAGTTTCATGATATTGTTTCATGCACCCACTGGATATTTATATTTTGCGCATAAGTTATTACATTTGAGCTATTGATTGTGATTTCACGCCAATCTTATGCAGTGATTTGATTTACACTTCCAGCATAGTTTTTATGCACCTTTAGTGTTTTGATATACGATTTTGGTGCACGCCAGATGCACTAAATCGGGATTCTTCGTGCATGTCACATGCACCTGATTTTGCTGTCAGGCACACACGTTGCCTATGACAGATGTTTCGTGCACACCCGTTGCACCTAGATGTTGTTTTGTGCCCATGTATAACACATATATGGATTTTGATTCCTTGCGCACCAGACGCATAGGATATTCTTATATATACATTTTGTGGATTGATTTCTAGTAGTGCAGTACACTTTGATGATATTCGCTATGTATTGATGTTTTCGGAGCCCCGACAATTTGGATTTTTACTGAAATGGTTTAGTTTTGGGGGTTTAAATTTAAATTCGGGGACCGAATTTCTTTAAGGGGGGTAGATTGTAATGTTTCAAAGTAATAAAATATTATTTTTTTTGGGAATTTTTATAATTTAATATTATTTTATTGAATATTTTAATATTTCGATATTATTAAATACAAATAAATGGGAAAAATTTTGGAAAAATTATGGAAAATTATAAAATAGGGTATTTTATAGAATTATGCCATTTTTAAATTTTTTTGATTAGTTATATGCTAATTTAGTGCTAATCGCGATTAAAAATCGCTAATCGGTTTTTTAGCAATTTTGTACAAAACATGCACATATCACTTTTTCACACTTGTGCATTTTCTTACCATGGTTCACTTTGGGTTTACTATTCTTCGGAGAAAGATTTTGAGTGGATAAGAAAAAGAAAAGAAAAAGGAAAAGAGAAAAGAATAAAGAATGAGGTTTGGTGAGAGAGAGAGGTATGAGCTTCTTTGACCAAACACTTAGCCATTTTCCTCCCCTCATTTCCCTCCCTCTCCCTCCATTGCTGCCGCTGCTCCTGCACCTCACCTCCCTCCCCTCTTCAAGCCCTCTAAACACCTCTAAAACAACTCCAAAACCCTACCCCCATTTCATAAAAAGTGTGCACAAGCTCAAGATCTACACATTGGACCAAGGAAGCAAGGATTTTGGCCACTAGGGGAAACTCAAGAAAATTCTTGAGTTGCCAAATGAGGTATTTTCTGGACTATTAGCTTAGTTTTAGCACTTCCTTTACCCCCATGTTATGATTGAACCGATATTGTGTGATTTTGGTGACTTGAGGAAAACCTAGTTAGGGTTGTGAAGAATTTTGTGTTGTATTATGAAATTGAGCTCAGTAGAGGCTACACCAACACCCTAGTGTATGAATTGAGACCCAAACCAGAGACTTAAAACCCGAAATACGGATTTAGAAACCGATATCGGAGAAATTGTGGAATCTGTGAAGGGTATATTGAATCTGCTATCACCCGAGACATCTTAAATTAAAATTTATTGGACAGTGACATGTGCAGGCACCCAGGAAGCTACCACCAAGACCCCAACCCCTAACTTATCAACCCGGCCGCAGATTTATTCCAATTGGCCGCAATTTGTGGCCATACCTGGCCCATTTTTCCTCGTTTTGGTTCTGCTGCTCTTACATGTATAGATTAGACCCCTGGTATATATAGATTTGTCTAATTTGACCTAGAGTGAAATCTGGAACATATTTCCTAAGTTGTTGTTTTGGATTCGTGTTTCCGTATTCCGCATTCTTAATTCTGAATTTGTGTCTTGTGTTTTACCTCGACTATTTGGCGTTTATACGACGATATCGAGGATTTGATGATGGCTTTGAAGGCGTGCCCATAGGTTCTAACCTATAGGCCCCTTATCGTATCGTTTTGGGTTTCGTGTGCCGTGTTAGCTTTGATTTGGTTTTAATACGCATATACGATACTTTGATGTGTAGGTACCCCATGAAGACTTCAGGACGACAAGTAAAGCGCGTGGAGACGTCCACAAATGAAGACGCGGGTGAGTAGATTATATCAACAGGGGGAAGTCGGGTGGATGGCGTATAGCACCCCCGCAGTCCGTAGTTGATATATTATATATGATAGTTAGGTGTATTATGGATAGTGTAGGGTTAGAAGCAACTAGTGTAGTTCATAGTCGCGAACCCTAGAATAGATTTACACCTACACGCACACCCTTGCATATTCATTATACTTGCACTGTGTTTGATGATATTGGATGACATTGGAGAAGAGTCGATGATGTTGGGCATTGTACCACGAGATCGGTGATTTGATGTGATTCGTATTTGGGATACGATACGTGATCTCTAGCTGGCCTTGGGACGTGTGCTTACACATGCAGTGATAGATGATATCGATTTGTGCTAGACTTAGATCAGTACCCCAGATTATGTGTTATAATGATAATGATACCTGATATCAAATGAAAGAAATGTGATATTGACCCGTACCCAGCTATTGGGATGTCGTACGACGATTTACCGTACGAGCCTATATTGATGATAGATCCGCAGTCATGACTCGAGGATGTCTTACGACATAATGTATCGTTCGCGATATTATTGAGGCGGGATCACCGACTATTATATCTATATATTTATCGACTCTGATTTAGGTGGTTTCCATACCTCTCGATTGACTTGATACTTAG
Organism: Agapanthus africanus; assembly: GCA_030015575.1. Taxonomy (NCBI): domain Eukaryota; kingdom Viridiplantae; phylum Streptophyta; class Magnoliopsida; order Asparagales; family Amaryllidaceae; genus Agapanthus; species Agapanthus africanus. The sequence goes on along the minus strand of JASDDO010000001.1, from coordinate 362,575,916 downwards.
ATCTGTAGTTTGCATAGTAGATTCTTCACTGTGGTGTTGATTATTTGATTTCCGCATATTCATGCTATTCGCATTGCTTGCATATGTTTATTGCTATATTATTATCATGCTGTTAGGACACCAGCACCATTATCGATGATGCGTATGTTCCACGTACACTATTTGCCGGCTCACACACTTTATCATCGATAATTGCCATGCCACTACACTGTAGTACTGTTGCATTCATGATATGATTCTTGCATGGCATATTGTACACTTATACCTGTATACATACATAGATGTTTCTGACTTGATTAGAGATCTGGGAACCGCAAGATATTCTTCAAAACTGATTCATTTTAAAAAGAGCGGTTTCCCTCGACATGTGCACATTATTATTCCATGTTACATGACTTCTGATATGCTCGCCTTTCTTTACATGTCGCATACATCATGTTTTGATTATACGCATTGAGACATGTTGTTTCCAAGATATTTCTGGATTTGGGAACCGTGGGTATTTCAAAAGAGAATATATAATTGTTTTTAAAACCCGGTTACCCTTGATATGATATTTCAGTGCGTCCACCATGTGTTTTCTCGGTGCTGAGAGCGACATGTGAAACCCGATTCAAGGAAGCGGATGAGGCCGATTGCGGGTACATGGTGGACTCGGTATGGTACCCCTGGGCAAGAACGGTTTCGCTGTGTAGTAGACGGTGAGCCTGGCAGAGGGACTACTACCTACCGGTGATTGTATTTGAGCTCGGCGGATATCTGTAGGATACCGACCGGAGTTGAGAGATGGACATGGGCTGACCCGTACTGCCGGGGGCCGAGGGCCGATACCGCAAACGAAGTCCCATATGGATGAGGATTTACGTGCCAATACTAGGCACAGATTTCATGATGATTTCCATAACTTTTATTACATCCTCATAGTTACATACATTATGTTTATTGTCATTGGGTGACGGGTGGACGGGTTCCACGTTTATTATCATTGGGTGACAGGTGGATGGGTTCCATGTTTATACAGACTTGATCACATACAGATTGGATTTACATTGATCATACTTCATTTGTATATATAACAGGGTATGAGGGCGCTGTTATATATACCCTTACACCAATATTAGTGGAACGGGACGCTAATATATGTGTATTGATATCCATTTGATACTTCATCATATTTACTTCATGCAGACATACCTTATACTGATGACATGTTATTAACTGAGTACTTGGCACTACATACATGTTTAGATGTTACATTGCCACCTTATCATGCTTCAGACGTACTCTTATGGTTTTTATATACTGGTCGTATTGACCCAGGATTATCTCTTGCATTCGGTTTCTGCTTGTAGATATTTCTATTCACGAGTTGGCAACTCAGCCCCGTTGTGCCACAGTTCTTGCAGGTTTTGCCGTACAGGTTCCATTGCGGCATTTTTGGCACACTGCTTCCTTGCGGGTGAATTGCTTTTGGTAGGTGGGTTCTTTTGCACCAAGAACCACCATTGTACTTGTATTATTCATTGTATCTAGAATTCCATCAACCAAAACTTGTTTATTGTTTCAGATTTAGACATTAGTGATGTATTATTCAACCTTAGAGTCGCGTTTAGTAGTATTGCGGTTTTCATGCCTATTGAGTTTCTTTTGGTTTTGACCCTCACCATTAGGCGTTGTATATTATTATTGCTTGTGTGGTTGTGACCGTCGATTGACGAAGAGCTAGCTCCCGCTTGGGGATGCCTTTTATCATTGCACATATATTGTTCTTGTTGTATCCCGTTCGGGGCCAGTGTTTACAAAAGAAACTCTGCCGAAATTTTTAGAAAAGATTTTACATTTTAAAAATGCATATTCGGCTTAGTTATTTAAAAACCTTGACTTCAAACATGTTTTCCTTCACTTCTTTAAACCAGTTTTCTTTACTTACTCTTAAAATGGTTTTAGATTTCTGGGCTTTTAGCTTACTTGGATCAGATGGAGTCCTATAGACTTCATATGGTTCAAGGGCCAGTCACGTGCTCTTTCGGGTCGTGACACTGGGATCATCATTTACCCTTAGTAGAGTTCTCCTACAACAACAGCTACCAGGAGACCATTCAGATGGCACCATTCGAGGCTCTATATGGTAGGAGATGCAGATCGCCCGCCTGTTGGACGGAGCTTAGTGAGAGCAGTATCTTTGGGCCGCAGATTGTTGAGGAGACGACCGCGAAAATCCAGTTGATTCGCGATAGGATGAGGGCAGCCCAGAGTAGGCAGAAATCTTATGCGGACCGTCGTCGGCACAGACTTGAGTTTTTTATAGGTGATCATGTTTTCTTGAGGGTCTTCCCAATGAAAGGTGTGATGAGATTCGGGAAGAAAGGGAAGCTTAGTCCCAGATACATGGGCCCCTTCGAGATCCTCGAGCGTGTTGGTGCAGTTGCGTATCGATTAGCCCTTCCGCCCAGTTTTCCAGATGTGCACCCCGTATTTCACGTTTCGAAGCTTCGCAAGTATATTCATGATCCTTCGCATGCGATTCAGCACCCGACGATCCAGCTTGAGCGCGACCTTTCCTATGCAGAGCAGCCGGTGGTCATCTTGGATCGACAAGTGAAGAAATTGAGATCGAAAGATATACCGTCCGTCAAGGTTCTTTGACGTGGTCCGAGTAGCGAGGAGGTCACTTGGGAGATCGAGGGCGAGATGAGGAAGAGATATCCCCATCTCTTTGAGGGTACGTGTACTTAGATTTTTAAATTCGGGGACCAAATTTCTTTAAGGGGGGGTAGATTGTAACACTTTGGAAATTCGTTTTGGATAATTTCGCGTTAACTAGCAATGATGCGTGTTTTTCATATAAACCCGTAAAACTTATTTCTTTTTTGTAAACTAGCGCCAATTGTGATGAGAGGTGTTTATATATATATATTTGGGGTGTATTAATTATAATCTTGCTCGTGACCATCTTAATTAAATTTTTATTTCCTTAATTGCTTTCTTAAGCTAGTTTAGTGTACACATACACACTTATCCTTTTGCAACCTAAGCAAGTGTTAACTTGTTAACCCTTTTCATTCTCTTGTATGGTTCTGTTTATCCCCACCATTTAACCAAGTCAAACCCCTTTAAAATTCAAAATTTAAATGGAAAATTAGAGGTATGGTGATTAGGTGAAGGATTTGACTATTTTTGACCATTGTTTTCTCTCTCTTTTCTCTCTCTCTCTCATTTTTTCTGCATTCTCAGCAGAATACAGCAGCAGCAGCAGCAACATTATCATCATTTTCTTCTTCTTTCACTTCTCCTTTGATCCAAGCATAAAACCCTACCCAAAATCTCTCATTCCTTCACTCAAAACCTTGAAAAAATGGGTCTTTTGGTGATTTTGAAGGCAAATCAGTGCAAGTAAGGGCAAGGGCTGGATTTTAAGTTCCTTTAGGATCTTTTGAAGGTATCAAACTCAACCATGTTACCCTATTTCATAACTTGTATTATTTTTAGCAAAATATCATATTTGATGCATTTTTGGTGCTAATGAGGGGATATTAGTGAAGTTTTTGTTAAAATTATGTTTTTATGGCTCGCTTAGCTTATTGATGTGTTATTAGTATGGTTTTAACAAAGGAATTGCTCCAGGTTTCACTAAAATACCTTAAAATATCGATTTAGTGTTAAAATGACATTTTTAACCAGATTTTTGGTTCTGTGTAATCTGCTTGTACCCCGTTAGCTTCAGAATAAAACTGTATTTACTGGAGCATGAACAATAGGTATAGAGTACACACACGAAGCCCGGGAGCCTAACTCCCTAGTCGGGCTGCCGGAAAATTGGTTCTGGCCGCAATTTGCGGCCAGATGGGGGACCTGGGGGTTGTGGTTTGTGTGGTAGGTGTCTGCTGCTATGTGAAGACTTATGGTATGTGCAATTTTGTTTAATTCTTTCTGTAGGAAAATCTGGGATCAATTACCCTATTTCTCGTATTTTTTTTAAACCTTCACGACACGTATGATACGTGTGTGGGTTTGGGGTTTTCAGCGTATCGCGACGTGTCGGGGTAGCTTCAGGCGCGTAATCACACGTTTTAGCGTATCGCGCGCACACACGTTTGGTTCGCAACGTGGGTTTCTAGTTTGGCTTTGATGTTGCGTTTTTGTAGATTTTAGCTTTTGTGTATTTTCTGGTGAAATTCTAGGTTCGCAGGCGAGTACGACGGACGCCGCGAAGAATGGGAAGCAAGTCGTCGGCTACACTTAGCGCGAGACTACGGTGAGTAGATTTAACATCTACGGGGAAATCGCCCGCATGGCGTTATGCGTCAGGGCTGATAGGACCTTGTAGCAGCATATTGCATTTACCTACATTGACTGTTCATGGATACTTTTTGTTGCATACCGCATTCCCTGCTATATGTATATGAACTTAGAATTGGTAAGAACACCGCACTGTTACAAACGGTTCATGTTGCACGAGCACTAATCTGCATGTTACACACACCATTAGTAACTGCCATGACAAACACACTGTAGAATTGCCATGATTATTATACTATAGTTTACCTCACATATGATTCGATATGATTTTCATACTTGTGCACGTACTCCTTTATATGTTCATACTTGTGCAAGTACTCCATTACATGTTCATACTTGTACACGTACTCATTTACATACTTATGCATATTCAAACTCTACCTACCTGGATATGCTGATTTTAGTAGAAACTGGGAGCCGCATGATGCCTTTTGAAAAACTGAAATTATTTTGAAGAGCGGTTTCTCCCTCTTACTTATAGTATGACTTGATGCACATATCACATCACATTGACTTACACATTGGTTTTGGATTTCATGTGATTTCTGGTTTTTAGGACCGTGGAGTTATTTAAGAAAATATGCACTATTTGAAAACCCGGTTCCTCTTGATATGATATTTTCGTGCGTCCACAATGCGTTTTCTCGGTTCTGAGAAGTGTGATTGAAACCCGATTCGAGGAGTTGGATGATCCGTTTGCGGGTTCGTGGTGGACCCGGTATGGTTCCCCGGGGCGAGAAATGTTTTTCGTAGAGTAGACGATGAGCCTGGCAGAGTGGCGAGTACCTACCGGGGATTGGTTGGACCTGGCGGTTATCCGGAGGATACTAACCAGAGTCGATAGATGGATACGGGACGACTCGTACTGCCGGGGCCGAGGGCCGATACCGCAGACGGAGCCTGTGGGCTGATCCGAACTGACGGAGCCCAATATATGAGGATTTGCGTGTCGATGCTGGACACGATTATTTCATTATATTTTGAGTGCCGATGTTGGGCACTCATGATTCTCTGAGATTTACAGGATTTGAAGGCCGATGAGAGTGTCGGCTCCTGAGCTTATTGGGATCTGGGTGCATTGATGGGCACCGATTATATTTTCCACGTTGACATTTCGTGTAGATGTTATATTCCCCATGCTCGGCATTCATTATTTTGCATCTCATCCTGTAGTCATATTACCTGATAGAGCACTTGCATGATTATTGCACATACTGCTTATCGCATATAGATATCATCTGCTGGCATATGATAGTGTAGCGCAGTACGTGCATGCTCGCGATTACCTTTACATGTTATCTCTATTCAAGAGTTGGCAACTCACCCCCGTTGTGCCACAGTATTTGCAGGTTACCCTCAAAGTAGTCCTGGTAGGCTACCTTCTTGTCTCTTTTGGCTACGGATACCACTGCAGTTGGAGTGTGAGCTGTTTTTTTAGGTGGGTTGTGGTATCCAGTTATTTCCATTGTACACATTTTGTATCTAGTATTCTCCATCTACCTTTATATGTATTTGGCTTAGAGACAGTGTGAGGATGATGATGTATATTATTTGTATTCTGGTGTCGAGCTCGTGTGAGCCGTCTTTACTTATGCAGTTATCATTCTGTGATGTTTTTCACTTATTGCTCATTTCTTCGCTTCGGCGTCGTATATTACTCTTATGGTGTTTGTTTCCGCCGTTGGGCGTGATTGCTCCCGTTGGGATGCCTTATTTCATTGTATGTCATTTCTACTCATATCTTGTCTTTTACCCGATTTCGGGGTTAATTTTTACAAAGGAAATGCTGCCAAAATTTTTAAGATAATAACTTAAACTTTAAAGATTGTTATTAAACTACTTAAGGTTTTCCAAATGTTTTAAACAAATGTTTTCAACACTCACTACTTTTAATGGTTTTGATTTCTGGGTTTCGGCTTACTTAGTCGCGTCACGCCTGTAGACGTTACGTGGTTAAGTGCCGGTCACGAGTCGAACTTCGAGTCATGACAATAAGCTACATCTGGTCTTGTACATAGCATCGCATACATTATAGATCCTACCGCCGAAGCGTAGGGTATAGTGCTCATGCGAACTCTCTCCTCGTCAGTCTTGGGAGACATCTTCTTAGAGAGGGTGATTCCGTGCAATGCGGGTATATTACCGCGCTTGGAATCTTCCATACTAATTAGTACGGTCTCTACGTATCTGGACTGTGAAAGTCCCAGTAATCTCTTAGATCTATCTCTGTAGATCTTGATCCCCAGAATGCACGAGGCATCACCCAGGTCTTTCATAGAGAACCGTTGTGACAAGAATAGCTTGATCGATTGTAGCATAGGAATATCATTTCCTATCAAAAGAATGTCGTCCACGTACAAGACTAGGAACATGACAGTTCATCCTGCAATCATCTTATAAATACAAGGCTCATCCTCATTCTTGATGAAGTCAAATTCCTTGACTGTTTCATCAAAACAGATGTTCCCGCTCCGCGATGCCTGTTTTAATCCATAAATGGATTTGAGCAACTTGCACACCTTACCTCTGCTCCCACTGTCTATAAAGCCTTCTGGCTGATCTATAGACACGCACTCTTCCAAACAGCCATTTAGAAAAGCCGTTTTTATGTCCATCTGCCAGATCTCATAGTCATGGAAGGCAGCAATGGCAAGTAGGATCCGAATGGATTTGAGCATAGCTACTGGAGAAAAAGTTGCGTCATAGTCCACACCTGGTCTTTGACGAAAACCTTTTGCAACGAGTCTAGCCTTATAGATTTCCACCTGCCCATCTACACCAAGTTTCCTTTTGTAGATCCATTTGCATCCAACGGGTTTTACCCTAAGTGGAGCAATATCTAAGGTCCACACTTTATTGGTGTACATGGACTCCATTTCGGATTGCATAGCATCCAGCCATTTATCAGAGTCCCTACTGATAATGGCCTGCCTGAAACGGGTAGGGTCATCTTCTTCCAAGACGCAATCCTTTCAATCCCCGTCTATGAGAAAACCGTAGTATCATACGGGCGGATGAGAAATCCTACCAGATCTGCAGAGTAACTGAGGTTCATCTGGGACTATTGAATGTTCTGGTTCTACTAAATCCTCAGTTTGAGTTTGTGGTTCAGATATTTCATCCAGTTCTACCGTGCTCCAACTTATTTCTTTTGCAAGAAACTGCCACTCTAAAAAAGTAGCGTGCAGAGCAACAAACACCTTCTGTTCCTCGGTGTGGTAGAACAGATATCCATTTGAATGCCTGGGATATCCTACAAACTTACATAAAACTGACCGTGCCTGAAGTTTGTCCGGATTCTGGGTTTTCACATATACTGGAAAACCCCATATCTTAACCCATTTAAGACATGGTTTTTCTACCACTCCATGTTTCATATGGAGTCTTAGGCACAGATTTAGATGAAACCGGATTCAACAAGTGCGCTACTGTTTCAAGCGCAAGTCCCTAGAATGAAAAAGGTAACTCAGCATTACTCATCATGGAGCGAACCATGTCCAACAGGGTACGGTTCCTCCGATCCAATACGCCATTGTGATGTGGTGTATACGGAGGAGTAAGCTGAGAGAGAATACTATTCTCTTTTAGAAAGTCCTTTAATTCAGTGCTTAAGTACTCCCCTCCTCTATCAGATCGAAGGATCCTGATACTTTTGCCAGTCTGGTTCTCTACTTCGTTTCTGAATTCTTTGAATTTCTCAAAATCTTCAGATTTGCGTTTCATTAGATACCCATGTCCGAACCTAAAGAGATCAGCAGTGAATGTGATGAAGTATGCGAACCCACCCCGTGCATGTATAGACATTGGATCACATACATCGCTGTGTATGAGTCTCAAGAGCTCTCGTGCTCTTTCTCCGTGTCCGATGAACGAAGATTTGGTCATCTTTCCTTTGAGACAAGACTGACAGGTTTCATAAAATGAAAATTCGAACGTATTCAAGAGTCCATATTTATGTAACTTACATAGTCTTTTCCATTCGATATGACTAAGTCTACAATGCCATAAGAAGGATTCATTCGTATCTGAACTCTTCCTCTTACGTGTGTTTTGTACATTGAGAACTGTGTTCTGATTTAGAACATAGATACCATTACACAGTGTACCTTCTGCAACCAGTACCTTATCAAGGTAAATGTTCATGATATTTCTATCAAGAACAAAGTTATATCCATCTTTATCCAGTAAAGAAACTGATATTATGTTGCAAACCATGGAAGGTACATACTAGCAATTTTTCAAAATCATAGTATTGCCATTTGGCAACACTAGGTGATATTCACTGACGGCTGCAGCATCAACTTGTGCTCCGTTCCCTACTCTGAGGGACATATCACCAGGTCTAACTATCCTACTTTTTCTCAGTCCCTGCAATAAATTACAAATATGAGATCCCGATCCGGTATCTAGTACCCAGGAGGTAGGACTGACCGAAAAGCAGTTCTCAATTACAAGAACACCTGAAGTAGATGCATTAGTATGCTTCTTTTTCATTGGGGTCTCCTTGGAATCCAGACTATCCTCTTTCCTCTGCTCATACTTACGATCGCCATCATAAGTTAGAGCCAAACCGACGTTCCCCAGCCCGAATAATAATTCGGATCGGTCAAGCGATACATTTTATTATCTTGATTAGGACGTGAAATGGTTTCTACCTGGAGAGAGAGAAAAGAAACACTCAGCGTGCGCTCTTACAAGATTAGATTTGTTATTAATTTATCTAACCAGGATGGCTCCCACTGTTTCCTCAAATTCTTCTTCAAAACCATAAAAGAGGAACCAGTCAGGATTTAATTGCACGTCACAATACTTGCTTAACCTTTCAGCCAGGCTAGTGTTGGTACTTCGAGGGAGGTTTTCCAAGGCTTTCGCGAAGTTCCTTAATTATGTAACCTCTTTTCCCTGGAGGCGTAGCCCCGCTAACACCGTTCTAGACACCTACTTGGTTTATAGCATTGATTGTTAAGTGAAATAATCTCCCGAGAGTAATCCAACTCATCAGTGGAATTGGGATCCAACTATCATTGTGTGATGACCTAGATGGAATCCACTCTAGTCACTACATTCCAGAATGTATGCTAAATCTGCAAGTTTCATGTATATTTGAAACTCCCGATGTGGTTTTTACCCCAAGCGGCTTCATAACCTTGACAGAGGTCAACATGTCATAAGTCGCAAGTCAAGTTCAACCCGTCATTGTCCTGGATTGATTTACACCCACCCTCACAAGTCCTTGATAGAGGTCAAAATGACCGTGCGACTGTCCTAAATAATCGCATCTATCTTTGCAACATACGAGCATTGCTTAGCTACCATTCACTATGCCTTGACAGAGGTCAACATACACAACATGAATACTAAGTAATACTTGTAAGAAATGACGGAGGGATACGGCTAGGTTTTTGGCGAAAAACCCGTTAACGTAATGAACTTGATATCGTTGAAGGAACCTCATAACTTTTGCAAAGGAGTGGTTTAAGCTCCGCCTTTTGAAAATTTCTGGTTTTGAAAAAAACCGAGTAATTTACAGTATAGACTTTAGCTCAAGAGGTCACTCCCCGCGAAGGGATCTCGGCACTTGCCTCATAGAATGAGGTGCTGGATATTCATGACCGAACACCACCATGCAAAGCGAAAGAATATAACTGTAGTTTTTCGAAATTTGTTCCAACATCTTTTAGTTTTATTTTCTTGCATTAATCAAAATTAATACGGTCCAATCAATTAACCTATCACACCACAAAAAGAACGAAAATACATTGTACGTATATGCCATCCGCATTCGCCATGGGACCCCGTCATCACCCGTTAAGTTACTTAACTAATGACATAGCAGGGGATGGACTAGCGCGGGTGCAAAACATATACAACATCTACTAGTATATATATAAGTATATACAACATTCGTCCTAGGCATGATAATAATCAACATCACAGAATCTCAGCCAATAATACAAAAAGGTGGATAATCTTGGAGCCCCGGGTTTTATTTGAGCCGGAAATAAAACCCGACGTTCCCGGTCGTGTGGATAGCCTGTGCAATGAAAACCTGGACCCCTACGAGTGCGGCAAGTTACTCGCCAATCCCAGAAGTAAGGCAGCCCCCTTCAACGAAGTGAATGGGTACCCACTTATGTTTCGGCATTACTAGTGCCAACTGGTTCTATCCATCTGTAACCCTTCGAAAATCGTTTAGGCAGTTTTTCGGTAATCGGCTAATTTTTCGGCTTTTTCCGTAAAAAGTCAAAATAGTTATTTTTCAGTGTAGACCTAATTATATAAAATTTAGATAAGATATTACTATAATTTTGTCACTAAAATGTCACTTATAATTTTCTAGTTAAATAAAAAAAATTCCGTAATTAATTATTTTTTTATTATTTTAAGCTTTTAAAAATACATTAAATTAGTGATAAATACAAATTTAATTAGGTAAATTTCATAATTAGGAATCTTTATAAACTAAAATAGAGTGTTAATAAATTGTATCATAAGTTTATAAGATTTTAGTTTTAGGGTTTGAAATTTATGAAAAAAATGATGTAAATGGGTTTTTTTTGTAAAAACTTGATGTGAAAGGCATTAAATGGAAGCATAAAGGGTTTTTTGACCTAGAAACCTCTACACAACCCCCACACCCTCCTCCTCTTCACCTCTGGCCGAAAAATAGCAGCAGCTCCCCCTCTTTTCACCTCAATTCTTGCTTCAAAAATCATGAAAAATCAAGAAAAATCCATAAAAATTCACCATTTTCTTCTCCAATTCAAAACAAAACCCTAATCCACTCTCTCCTCAACCAAATTTAGTTCAAAACTTGAAGAAAGGAGGCTTCTTTGGTGGCTTGAGCAAACTATGGTTCAACTTGTAAGGTGAAATTTCTAAGCTAGTTTGTTAACTTGTAGTTTAAATGTGCTAAAATTGAAATTTGAAGTATTAATTTAGTTGTAATTACTTGTTCATGAAAATCAAGAGAGGGATTTGATTTCAAATTAGGGTTTGTAGCATGGAGTTAAGTTAGGATTTGGTTATCTAATTGGTTAGAGTGGTAAATTGTGCGATGTTGCGCTCGCTAGATCGATAAAATTGCGATATTTGCATCGAATCGGTATGCAATTGCTTGGTAGATTTTTATGTAAATTAGAATGTGATCAAATTGCGTTATATTAGAGATATAATTAGCTTCTTATACGCCTATTAGAGTGCGTGAATGCAGGGTTTTGTCTAGTCGGGTTTTAGTTTTGTCGATTTCCCCGAAAAGACGATTCTAGTTAAGATTTAGCGATTTTCGTGTGTTTTCCCGCGCACCGAGTGCACGTTATGTTTAATTCGAGAGCGTCGGTATTTGTATATTGTGACTTGCATCGTTTTAGGATATGTAATCTTATGCTTGGTGTTGTGCAAATATAGGATCGATCGGGGAAACATCGGACACGGCGCGTAAAGGCAAGGTGGTGGTCGGATCGGATTAGCGTGGATTTCAGGTGAGTAGATGTATTCATCTATGGGGGAATCGTCTGGATGGCGCGAGGCGCCCCTAGTTAGGATTACCCTATTTCTTGCAAGACTTGTATTGCTAGATAGCTTACCCCTTTATTGCATTGCATACCCTTACAGCTAACCGTATACTAGATTGCATGGACATTCATATAACATTCATATACACATATGCGATAACACTTCGTAGGACACGAACACCATTACCATTGGCATCTGCTGCACGCGCACTATTCATGTGACACACACGCCTTTGATAATTGCCATGCCACGTGCACTATAGAACCTGTTTAACTTAGTATCGCCACTTGCATTCATACAATATATATGAAATTGCATAGCTTGCATATACCATTATCATCATATTTACATAGATTTCTAGCCAAAATTCACATCGTATACATTGATATCATAGACATTTATCATATATAACATGTGAACATTATGATTTTCTTGAGGATTTCAGTATTGCTGCGATTTCTGGATTTTTTGGGAAAACCGCAAGAATTTAACAAAAGCTTATATTTATCATTTTTAAAACAAAGTTGCGGTTTTCTCATGATGTATGTGTCGTCCACCATGAGTTTTCATGTTTTCTGTTGGATTTCGAGACCCGATTCGAGGAGTGGATGAACCGTCTCGGGTACATGGTGGGCCCGGTATGGTACCCTGGGGCAAGAAGATCGAGTTGTAGACGATGAGCCTGGCAGGGGAAGACTACCTACCGGTGATGTCTGGCGCGGCGGATATCCGGAGGATACCGACCGTTGTCGTGAGAAATGATATGGGCCGATCCGGACTGACGGAGCCCGATATTTGAGACATTGATACAGTGAGATATTGAGACAGATATGATTTCATATTTGGTGTCGATGCTTGACACGGGTTTTCAGATGATTTCTTGATGGTACTTAGCTATTATATAGATATTCATTTTCTAAAGTTAAGAATTCAATACCCTTAGCATTTAAAACACTTAAAGATTTAGTAATGACATTGCATACATGTGCATGCATACTAGAAGTATTATATCACATATGGACATACATGTTGTGACGCATTGCGTGCATTCTTACGATTGCCTTACTAGATGTTATATTCTACTCATGAGCTGGCAACTCACCCCCGTTGTGCCACAGTGTCTTGCAGGTCGGACCCGTCACCCTTGTAGCGGCGGGCTATCTTATCATCAGCTTCTTTTGCTCAGACTCGCGACATCGCCCGTAGGGGGTTGCGAGCATATTTTATTTCTTTTGCTCTATCATTGTATCTAGTATTCTCCATCTACCACTTTATATTATATATGCGACCTAGTGATGAGACTGAGAGATTTGTATATTTGTGGTTTCTTTTGGGTCGAGCTCACTTGAGCCGGCGTTGTGTTTTCTGATATTTTGCGTTTCTTTTATGCTCTTTTCTTGATATTACTTATATATTGCATGTGGTTGTGATCTGCCTTGGGCGAAGAGCTAGCTCCCGCTTGGGGATGCCATTTATGATTACAGGTTATATATATCTTGTTGTACCCATTTTGGGGGATAGAAAATACAGGGGAGACTCTGCCGAAATTTTCGGGAAATTTTGATGTTTTTTTTAAAAGGGATTCTATGCAACTTAATTGATTTAAAAACTGTTTTCATTTAAGGTTTTTCCTTCACTCTCTTTTAATTTTGGTTTAGATTCTTCTGGGCTTTGACTGACTTAGGTTACAGTACGCCTTTAGACGTCTCGTAATCTAAGTGCCAGTCATGTTCCGTACCTTCGGGTCATGACAAAGTTGGTATCAGAGCCTAGGTTTTACCTTTCTGAGTATAGGACGACCTTGGTAGATGGAGTAGGTGACTTAAGCAGAGTGGCGTAGCGTGGGTATGATCCACGGCATACTTACGATACGGTACTCCGCCTAAGTGACCTTAGGACATAATTGTTTGTATTTCCTTTCTCGATTCCTTGCATTCCTTGATTCAATTGCAATATTCTTATCAGTCCTGTTTCTTATTCCAGCTTCGATGCCGCTGAAGACTACGAGAGCTCAGCGGGCTGCCGCTAGGGATGAGATTCGAGTGGGCTCGTCTGAGGTGAGGATCGAGCGGGAGGATACGCTTACCCCTCAGGGTCATACTGATCCGCCTTATCCAGACCGTATTGCCAGATTAGAGGCCGGCATGCAAGAGTTGCGACAGATGATGGGATCTTTAGTTGAGTCCAGTCGGGCACAGAGATCCGAGGACGTTCCTTCCACCGCACAGACCACGATCGTACCTGCTGCACAGATGGTCACTCCTGCTGCTACTACGGAGACTATCCCTGTTTCACTACAGGAGTTCATGAGATTGAGACCTCCAGCTTTTACCGGTACAGATGCGACAGAGGACCCACAGGCATTTCTTGATAGGATGGCTCGGATTTGCCGTTCGTTGAGGTGTTCTGATGATAGATTGGTGGAGTTTGCGAGTTTTCGTCTGGAGGGTCTTGCCCAGACATGGTACGATTCAGTAGAGAGAGGCCGAGCTGCAGGTCTACCTTCTATGACCTGGGATGAGTTTACATCTGCATTTCTTGCCCGTTTTCTTCCGGAGAGTGTCCGAGATGCTCGAGCCCGTAGTTTTGAGTCTTTGCGCAAGACTCCTGGGATGACAGTGTCGGAGTATGATATACAGTTTACCCAGTTGTCTCGATATGCTCCGTACCTAGTAGACACAGAAGAGAAGAGAATAAAGAGGTTTGTGCGAGGGCTTGATACACAGCTATTCCTTGCCATCGGCACCCAGCACTTTGACACATATGCAGCCGCGATGGATGCAGCCTTACTTTTGGAGGAGCGTATTTCTGAGACTCCGGTCGTTTCTGGGCCGAAGAGGATCCGTACTGATACGCCAGCTCAGCGGCAGATGGGTAGACACCGTGATAGATTATTTCCGGGAGATGGTGGAGGCAGAGGATTGAGACGAGGTCAGTTATTTGGTTCATATCCACAGACCCAGCAGTCGTCTCCAGGATGTTTTCGGTGTGGGAGTCAGTACCACCGTGTCAGAGACTGTACCATGGGACGTCAGGGCGCGGCGACAGTTCCACATGTGACCTTACCACCCTCACCACCTCCTCAGAGAGCTCTACTTCCTACTCCTGATGATGCTCCACGCCAGCCAGATGCTTCTAGTGGTCGTGGGCGTGGCGGTCCGGTTCAGAGAGGACGAGGCGACAGAGGCAGAGACAGAGGCGAGGTAGAGGCAGAGGACAGCCAGCTATTAGTGGTGGACAGGCTCGAGTGTTTGCGTTGACTCCTAAGGATGCACAGGCATCCAATGCCGTCGTTACAGGTACTCTGCCAGTATGTTCTTTTGATGCACGGGTATTATTTGATCCAGGCTCCACACATTCCTATGTATCCACGTATTTTGCACCGAGGTTGGGCCGAGAGTCTTCTCCGTTAGATCAGCCGCTTGTCGTTATTACACCGGTAGGCGAGTCTTTTGTTGCCCGTTTTGTGTACCGATCGTGTTTCGTTCGTATCGGGGAGAGAGATTCTTCAGTTGATTTGATTCTCCTCGATATGCTAGACTTTGACGTTCTTCTTGGTATGGACTGGCTAGCCACCTGTTATGCATCCGTGGACTGCCTTGAGAAAGCAGTCAAATTCAGTTTTCCTGGTGAGCCGGTTTTTATTATTCAGGGAGACCGTAGCGCTACCCTTCCCAGCTTGATTTCTTCTCTTCGCGCTGGTCAGCTCTTAAGAAAAGGGTGTCAGGGATTCTTAGCCTATATTTGTGATACTAGCTCCACAGAGGTTCCGTTGGACCAGGTCCCTGTTGTGAGAGAGTTTCCTGATGTATTCCCTGACGAGCTGCCTGGTCTGCCACCAGAGCGCGAGATTGAGTTCTGTATTGACTTGATCCCCGGCACGGGGCCTATCTCTATACCGCCTTATCGGATGGCCCCGGTGGAGCTGAGAGAGCTAAAGGATCAGTTACAGGACTTGCTGGACAAAGGGCTTATCCGACCGAGTGTGTCACCTTGGGGTGCTCCCGTCTTGTTTGTTAAGAAGAAGGACGGAAGTATGCGCTTATGCATTGATTATCGTCAGTTGAACCGGGTTACTGTGCGGAACAGATATCCCCTACCCTGCATTGATGACTTATTCGATCAGCTCCAGGGTGCAGGGTTTTTCTCGAAGGTTGATTTACGGTCAGGTTATCACCAGTTGCGGGTTCGGAAAGAGGATATTCCGAAGACCGCTTTCCGTACTCGTTATGGTCATTATGAGTTCTTGGTGATGTCGTTCGGGCTCACCAATGCCCCGGCAGCATTTATGGACTTGATGAACCGTGTATTTAGACCGTATCTCGATCAGTTCATCATTGTGTTCATTGACCACATCTTGGTTTATTCTCGGAGCCGGGAGGAGCATGAGCAGCACTTACGTATACATTACAAACTTTGAGGGAGCATCAGCTGTTCGCAAAATTCTCCAAGTGCGCATTCTGGTTAGATAGTGTCGACTTCTTGGGTCATGTGGTGACGAGAGATGGTATTTGTGTGGACCCGAAGCAGTTCAGCGTTGGCCTAGACCGGTATCAGTTACAGAGGTTCGCAGTTTTCTAGGTCTGGCCGGCTATTATCGACGTTTTGTCCAGGATTTCTCCCGCATTGCTGCACTTTTGACCGGGTTGATCCGGAAGGGGGTTCCTTTTGATTGGACCCAGGCATGTGTGGATAGTTTCCAGCAATTGAAGACTCGTCTGACTACTGCACCAGTGTTAGCATTGCCTTCAGGATCAGGCGGGTTCGTGGTATATTGTGATGCTTCTCGAGTGGGGCTGGGCTGTGTATTGATGCAGCACGACAGAGTTATCGCGTATGCTTCTCGGCAGCTGAGGAAACACAAGCAGAACAACCCCACCCATGATTTAGAGATGGCTGCAGTGGTATTTGCACTTAAGATCTGGAGACATTACCTATACGGTGAGTCGTGCCAGATATTCACCGACCATAAGAGTTTGAAGTATAACTTCCAGCAGCGAGATCTGAACCTGAGACAGCGCCGTTGGATGGAGTTGGTGAAGGATTATGACTGCGAGATTCTATACCATTCGAGCAAGGCGAATGTGGTGACAGATGCTTTGAGTAGGAGGCCCGGAGGTAGCTTATGTTGTTTGAGCGCAGTACAAATGCAGTCGACGGCGGATTGGCAGGTTTTATGTGACAGCAGAGTGCAGTTCGAGTTTACTCCTACAGGGGGACAGCTGGCTCATTTCAGAGCACGCCCATAGTTACTTGACCGTATCCGCGAGGCACGGTCCGGAGATGCCCGTATTTTAGAGATTATTGAGCAGATTCGGCAGGGCAGAGTTTCTGAGTTCGTGATTGATGATCAGGGGATACTTCGATTTGGGACTCGACTGTGCGTGCCAGATTCAGAGGGACTGAGGCGTGATATTCTCGAGGAGGCATATAGATCAGTATACAGTGTGCATCCAGGTTCCACCAAGATGTACCGTGATTTGAGAGAGGTTTACTGGTGGGACGGGATGAAGAAGGATATTACAGACTTTGTGTCGAGATGCCTGACTTGTCAGCAAGTCAAGGCCGAGCACCAGAGGCCAGCCGGCGAGTTACAGCCTTTGCCCATCCCTGAGTGGAAGTTGGAGCAGGTCTCCATGGACTTCATTGTGGGTCTACCCAGGACCAGTCGAGGGTATGACTCTATTTGGGTGATTGTGGATCGACTGACGAAAGCGGCTCACTTCCTGCCAGTGAAGACCACTTTTGGATTTTCTCAGTACGCCCAGGTTTATATTGATGAGATAGTGCGACTGCATGGTGTTCCGACTTGCATCGTGTCCGACCGGAGCACCCAGTTTACCAGCCGATTGTGGCAGAAACTCTAGGAAGCATTGGTCACCCGATTGAGTTTTAGCACAGCCTTTCATCCTCAGACTGACGGTCAGTCGGAGCTTACTATTCAGACTCTTGAGGACATGCTCAGAGCTTGTGTTTTAGATTTCGGTGGTAGCTGGGATCGTCATTTGCCTTTGATCGAGTTTTCCTACAATAATAGCTTCCAGGAGACGATTCAGATGGCACCTTTTGAGGCTTTGTATGGGAGGAAATGTCGATCGCCTGTATGTTGGACAGAGCTTAGGGAGAGCAGTATTTTGGGGCCGCAGATCGTATAGGAGACGACCGAGAAGATACAGCTGATTCGGGACAGGATGAGAGCGGCACAGAGCAGGCAGAAATCATATGCTGACAGGCGCCGTCGCCGACTGGAGTTCGCTGTTGGCGATCATGTTTTCCTGAAGGTCTCTCCGATGAAAGGTGTGATGAGATTTGGGCGGAAAGGGAAACTGAGTCCTAGATATGTTGGTCCTTTCGAGATCCTAGAGCGTGTTGGTCCAGTCGCTTATCGGTTAGCTCTTCCGCCCAGCTTCCCCGATGTTCACCCCGTATTCCATGTCTCGATGCTCCGCAAGTACCTTCATGATCCTTCCCAGGCAATTCAGCACCAGACGATCCAGCTAGAGCGTGATCTTTCTTTCACCGAGCAGCCGGTTGTCATTTTGGATCGGCAGGTGAAGAAATTGAGGTCGAAGGTTATACCGTCCGTCAAGGTCCTTTGGCGTGGCCCGAACAGCGAGGAGGTCACCTGGGAGACCGAGGTTGAGACGAGGAAGAGATATCCCCATCTTTTTGAAGGTACGCGTAGTTAAATTCTAAATTCGGGGACCGAATTTCTTTAAGGGGGGAAAATTGTAACCCTTCGAAAATCGTTTAGGCAGTTTTCGGTAATCGGCTAATTTTTCGGCTTTTTCCGTAAAAAGTCAAAATAGTTATTTTTCATTGTAGACCTAATTATACAAAATTTAGATAAGATATTACTATAATTTTGTCACTAAAATGTCACTTATAATTTTCTAGTTAAATAAAAAAATTTCGTAATTAATTATTTTTTTATTATTTAAAGCTTTTAAAAATACATTAAATTAGTGATAAATACAAAAATTAGGTAAATTTCATAATTAGGAATCTTTATAAACTAAAATAGAGTGTTAATAAATTGTATCATAAGTTTATAAGATTTTAGTTTTAGGGTTTGAAATTTATGAAAAAAATGATGTAAATGGGGTTTTTTTTGTAAAAACTTGATGTGAAAGGCATTAAATGGAAGCATAAAGGGTTTTTTGACCTAGAAACCTCTACACAACCCCCACACCCTCCTCCTCTTCACCTCTGGCCAAAAAATAGCAGCAGCTCCCCCTCTTTTCACCTCAATTCTTGCTTCAAAAATCATGAAAAATCAAGAAAAATCCATAAAAATTCACCATTTTCTTCTCCAATTCAAAACAAAACCCTAATCCACTCTCTCCTCAACCAAATTTAGTTCAAAACTTAAAGAAAGGAGGCTTCTTTGGTGGCTTGAGCAAACTAGGGTTCAACTTGTAAGGTGAAATTTCTAAACTAGTTTGTTAACTTGTAGTTTAAATGTGCTAAAATTGAAATTTGAAGTATTAATTTAGTTGTAATTACTTGTTCATGAAAATCAAGAGAGGGATTTGATTTCAAATTAGGGTTTGTAGCATGGTTGATGGAGTTAAGTTAGGGTTTGGTTATCTAATTGGTTAGAGTGGTAAATTGTGCGATGTTGCGCTCGCTAGATCGATAAAATTGCGATATTTGCATCGAATCGGTATGCAATTGCTTGCTAGATTTTTATGTAAATTAGAATGTGATCAAATTGCGTTATATTAGCGATATAATTAGCTTCTTATACGCCTATTAGAGTGCGTGAATGCAGGGTTTTGTCTAGTCGGGTTTTAGTTTTGTCGATTTCCCCGAAAAGACGATTCTAGTTAAGATTTAGCGATTTTCGTGTGTTTTCCCGCGCACCGAGTGCATGTTATGTTTAATTCGAGAGCGTCGGTATTTGTATATTGTGACTTGCATCGTTTTAGGATATGTAATCTTATGCTTGGTCTTGTGCAAATATAGGATCGATCGGGGAAACATCGGACACGGCGCGTAAAGGCAAGGTGGTGGTCGGATCGGATTAGCGGGGATTTCAGGTGAGTAGATGTATTCATCTATGGGGGAATCGTCTGGATGGCGTGAGGCGCCCCCTAGTTAGGATTACCCTATTTCTTGCAAGACTTGTATTGCTAGATAACTTACCCCTTTATTGCATTGCATACCCTTACAGCTAACCGTATACTAGATTGCATGGACATTCATATAACATTCATATACACATATGCGATAACACTTCGTAGGACACGAACACCATTACCATTGGCATCTACTGCACACGTACTATTCATGTGACACACACGCCTTTGGTAATTGCCATGCCATGTGCACTATAGAACCTGTTTAACTTAGTATCGCCACTTGCATTCATACAATATATATGAAATTGCATAGCTTGCATATACCATTATCATCATATTTACATAGATTTCTAGCCAAAATTCACATCGTATACATTGATATCATATATAACATGTGAACATTATGATTTTCTTGAGCATTTCAGTATTGCTGCGATTTCTGGATTTTTTGGGAAAACCGCAAGAATTTAACAAAAGCTTATATTTATCATTTTTAAAACAAAGTTGCGGTTTTCTCATGATGTATGTGTCGTCCACCATGAGTTTTCATGTTTTCTGTTAGATTTCGAGACCCGATTCGAGGAGTGGATGAACCGTCTCGGGTACATGGTGGGCCCGGTATGGTACCCCGGGGCAAGAAGATCGAGTTGTAGACGATGAGCCTGGCAGGGGAAGACTACCTACCGGTGATGTCTGGCGCGGCGGATATCCGGAGGATACCGACCGTTGTCGTGAGATTGGATGATATGGGCCGATCCGGACTGACGGAGCCCGATATTTGAGACATTGATACAGTGAGATATTGAGACAGATATGATTTCATATTTGGTGTCGATGCTTGACACGGGTTTTCAGATGATTTCATGATGGTACTTAGCTATTATATAGATATTCATTTTCTAAATTTAAGAATTCAATACCCTTAGCATTTAAAACACTTAAAGATTTAGTAATGACATTGCATACATGTGCATGCATACTAGAAGTATTATATCACATATGGACATACATGTTGTGACGCATTGCGTGCATTCTTACGATTGCCTTACTAGATGTTATATTCTACTCATGAGCTGGCAACTCACCCCCGTTGTGCCACAGTGTCTTGCAGGTCGGACCCGTCACCCTTGTAGCGGCGGGCTATCTTATCATCAGCTTCTTTTGCTCAGACTCGCGACATCGTCCGTAGGGGGTTGCGAGCATATTTTATTTCTTTTGCTCTATCATTGTATCTAGTATTCTCCATCTACCACTTTATATTGTATATGCGACCTAGTGATGAGACTGAGAGATTTGTATATTTGTGGTTTCTTTTGGGTCGAGCTCACTTGAGCCGGCGTTGTGTTTTCTGATATTTTGCATTTCTTTTATACTCTTTTCTTGATATTACTTATATATTGCATGTGGTTGTGATCCGCCTTGGGCGAAGAGCTAGCTCCCGCTTGGGGATGCCATTTATGATTACAGGTTATATATATCTTGTTGTACCCATTTTGGGGGATAGAAAATACAGGGGAGACTCTGCCGAAATTTTCGGGAAATTTTGATGTTTTTTTTTAAAAGGGATTCTATGCAACTTAATTGATTTAAAAACCGTTTTCATTTCAGGTTTTTCCTTCACTCTCTTTTAATTTTGGTTTAGATTCTTCTGGGCTTTGACTGACTTAGGTTACAGTACGCCTTTAGACGTCTCGTAATCTAAGTGCCAGTCACGTTCCGTACCTTCGGGTCGTGACACCATCAATCTTCTTCGAGGATAGCTTTGGGCGCCCCACCGTGGGTCATCCTATACCCCCTACGAGTGCGGTGAATAGCCCGCCAATTCTAGAATGAAGCCCCCTCCGTCTCAACGCCATGAGATGTAGGCATGTTTCCTTTTAGAACCCGGCTATCCGTGTACTCCACTGTGGGGTCATCCTAGTAAAGAAAACGAAAATAATATGTACAAATGGTGACATCGACCTCAACCTGGTCGTACCCCAAAATAATATACAACCCAGCAAAGACGGCAGTCCACATGTCGGACGCTCACCCCGCAATATCAAATGTACAATTGAATATAAACTGTACCACTAACATTGCACCACATGCTATCCACCACGACTATCCAACCATAATCACAGCACAAGCACTAGACATCAAAGCAAATGTCACGTTCGCAAACCCGTCTAAAAGAACACATAGCAGATAGACGTGTTTACCAATCAAATGACATTCACGGTCGCAGATAAAAGTGAATGTACTGTAACCTATTAAACAGTGTTAAATATAACAACTTCGAAACACTCCAAATTGCCCGGAATAGAAAAACAACAGAAAATCAAACTTGGGCAAAAACTAGCAACACCAGACAACCAAACTCCTTGAGATAAGAACCCAGACCAAAACACGACGCAATTGACCATGAGAAACCGAGGAGGCCAGTTTTTTGATGTGTTTTGCCGGCCAAAACTTGGTGAAATTGCGTCGTTTTTGTTCTGGGTACATCTCACAGTGTAAATAGCATTCTGCACTTGTTTAAAAAAAATTTTGAAGCCTTAAAAAAATCGACAAAAACTGCAGTTTGGTTTCGATGTTACGGACTTATTTCGGTTTCGTTGTTTTAACATTGTTTAAACTTGCTAGTCTAGGGTTTATGGGCTGGCTTTGATAGCATGAAGGGTTACACTAGCGCCCCGGCCAACTTCCGTGACCAAATGCGGAATAAAAATTTTATAACGATACAAAACTTGGCGCTAGAATAAACCTAAACCGGATCTTTAGCCATAAACCTAACTAGCATGTTAGGGTTCTATCTACTATGATAGAAAGTATACCTAAAGAAACCAAGTCTTTCGGGTCTTCGATCCTCTCCTTAAGCTCCTCGATGGAAGTATGGACGTGCTTGAACTTCGGCCTCCTTGTGTCAACGATGATCCACCCGAAAGTTCCAACCTTGAACTAAACCTCCAAGTTGAGGTAACTAGAATACATAGCTTGCTAATCTAAGTAGACTAGAGTGAGTAGACTGTGATTTGGAGTAGCTAAGTCTCATTAACCCTTGATTATCAACACATGATACACTTAGGGTTTGAGAGGAAGAAGGAGAGAACAAGCTTGAGTAAAGTGAAAGTATTTGTGATAATGATAATAAAAAATGGAATAGCTATCTTTTATATAACCATAAGCATGGCATGGAAAATATCTCACAAAATATCTAGTGCTCAAAAATATCTCACATAAATATCTAAGGTCAACAAGTCAAGCCAAGTCAAAAGGTCAACCCAAGTAGCCATGCCAAATAATTATCATTAATCAAAACTAACAAAGTCATTTCTTTACCTCATAGTTGTTTTGACCAAGTCAATGGTCAAAACCCTAATGAGGTATCTCCTTCTATACCTCTTCTCTTCCGTATATATATACCCGTATCCGTGTTCCGAGAAAGACGAATACTATGAGACGAAGCTAATCCAATAATAAAATACTAGGATCCGGCTTAAACCAAAGCCCATAAGTATTGTCCTCTCGAATCACCACACGCGCACAAGTACACGTATGTGATCGAACCCTGTCGTAAAACCATACGACCTCTACTCGTTTCGCCCGAAGCTGGGAAACACTCTGTGTGGGACTCTAAAGACTCGACAGTACTCTGGCAGTGGGTTTAACCACAAGCACATCAGCGGCACTAGCTGTGCGTAACGGCTACCCAGGTATCTGTCGATAAGAAGGTCGACGAGCAAGCTCGTCCAAACTCCTACTGAGCCCGTCTCTGGCAATCTCCGTATAGTCCGGTCTGTTCGTCTAAGAGTATCACATATCGGGCCTGGGGGTGGTAAATGGCAGACCCCTAATATCGGTATAAGTTGTGTCGGAGTACAGTCCAAAACACCCTGAGAAACTACTGGAGTACCTACCAGTAAATCTCGCTTGCCCTGGCCAGGGACTGTGTAATGGTGTTCCGAACACAGCGCGATATCAACCCCAATACCGGTACATCTCATCGCGTACGGTAATCCATCATACGGGGTCATCAAACAGAATAGGGAATCTATCAACCTATTACAATAACGAGGGTACGGATCTAATGTCTCGTACGGCATATTACTCATTACTCATAAATATATCTAACACATATATCTCAAATCACATTTGTATAAACTTCATATCATATAAATTTCACAACACCTCTATCTCAATCTCGTGTCGTGCTTATCGATCTCGATCTCGTATCATACCATTATCAACTCATACTTGTCCTCATTCAATTCATATTCATTAGTGTCAACTTTCATCATAACATCTCTTTACTAAATCTTACTAAATCCTATAATCAGGTTATCATAAGCTCGTAGCATATCCTTTATCAAAATATAATCATAAAACGATCTTCAATATCAATGGTTGCAGGGGTGATATACGCCATCCACCCGACTTCCCTCGTAGATATAAATCTACTCACCAGCAATTCTCCTCGCTCAGCCGAAGTCGATGTGTTTCGTCGTCTCGGAAGTCCACGCGAAGGTACCTACAATCAATACACAATCGCAATTCTATTAAAACCAATATCCGAAAACCGATACGGCACACGGATTGCTTATAGGTTAGAACCTATAGTTTACGCATGCACAAACAACCCTCGTCCGTTGATGTACAAACGTCCAACGACGGAATCAAATCCAAATATAAAAACCACGCATTCCAAATATAAAAACCAAGAATTCACATATCGGAAAACATAGCCAAAACACTCGCAAAAAACTCCCAGATTTTGGCTCGGGTAATTTGGGACTAAACAAGTAAGTACATGGGATAGGTTATAGGGTAAGTGGAGCTACAGGCAAAAGCACAACACCAATGCCCACAGGAAGTCCGGCGAGAGTGCCCAAATATCCGATGTCGCAAGCCATGTTGAGGCTTTTTGGGTTCGTATTTCTGTGGTGGGCTTCTAGTGGTCTATCTCGGTTAATGGACTTGCTTGATTTTCTGAAAAATACACCAGATAGCTCAAGATACCATGTAGGCCTTTAGGTTCACAAAACCGACACGGAACAATTCTAACTTCGTGTTTCGAGTTCTAACCTCATTTTTGGTCCAGCAAAGCAATCTCTAAGGTCTTGAAAACACTTACTAAAGCTCTAATTACCACTTAACAGCAACTTAGAATTTCCAAGATCACAAAACCTAACTAAATTGATTTCTAACTAAACTATGATATATAAACATAAATACAAATCTACAAGTGTATGGATTACCTCATTTGGCAACCTAAGAAAATTCTTGAGTTGTCCAAAGTCTTCAAAATCCAAACTTGAATGGTTCAAAGGGTTTAGAATAGGGTTGTGCATGTTTTTAATGAAGATGGCATAGGGTTTTGGAAAGTATTTAGAGATGAGGCATAGTGGTAGTGAGGGAATGAAGGAGCATGGAAGAAAAGAAGAAAAACCATGGGGAATGAAAGGATTGGGCAGCCAAGTCTCACTCTCCCTCTCTTATCCTCACTCTCCTAACAAATATCTCTTTTGTTTAATCTCATTTTTAACCATGGGATCTAATTTTATTCTATTCACACTCAATTCTTGTTTTCTCTTTTCCTTTCTATTCATTTCCTTTCTCTTTTCTTTTCTCATTCACACCACTCACAAACTCATAAGTCACAAACACAACAATTAACATGCACAAGACATGGTGCACAAGTCATGTAAAAAATGTAAAAATACGGATTTGGCCAAAAATCCGATAAATATCATTATAATAAATAAATCATTTTAATCTCCAAATATTGGTATATACTTACACCATTTTACGAAAAACTCTTATTCGCAAATCGAATAGTTTTCGCGAAATATATTATTTTCATATTAAATTTCAAAAAATAATATTTTATATTTTCTGAAATGTTACAGTCTTCCCCCCTTAAATGTAACGCCTTAGATTTCGGTTAGTGTTAGTTTAGACGTTAATGCGGGTTTACTGTAAAAAAGTTTACCAATTCAGGTTCCTCACATTTTATAACATTTAATTAAAAATTTATTATTATTTGTTATGGCATGCACGCACGTGTGCACGTTAATGTGAGGGTTTGTTTGTGCTAATCTAGGTTAGTGGCCATGACACTTAACCTAATCTAATCCTTTGCTTTATCCTAATCTTTTCTTTTATCCAATCCTTAACCCTAAACTCCTAGATCTTTTGTGAGAGAAGAGAGATATTTGTTTTGGAAGTGAAGAGGTGGCAAGGTGTGGTGTGAATGTATTAAATGGTGATTTAATGCAAAGGTTACACTCACCTCCCTCTCACCCTACACTCTCCTCTCTCTCTCTTTATCATTCACTCTCTCTCTCGCATTTTCTTCATCTCTTTCTTTTCTAAACTGAACACTTGCATTCCCTTCATAAATCCATCACAAATCCTTCACAAAATTCACAAAAATCATATCTTTGGCTTGGTTTTGCCTCTTGGATGCCTTGGAGCTTGCAAAGCTAGGATCTTTGAGTTCTTTTGATTAGGTAATGATCTCTATCTGTTCTTTATGTAGTTATTATGTTGCGTAGCTTGTTAGTTTCTGTTTAGATCGTTTAAAGTTAAGTTTTTTGTGCAAATATTGTATTTTTAGTGTCGTTTATGACATCTGAGATCTGCTGTGACCCCGAGAGTTTACTAGAAAACCAAACAATGTAGTTGTGTTGTACCTGAGACCATAGGACTTCACCTCAAGCACGAGACACCCTGCTCAGACCATGGCCGGCGACCTGAAGAAGAATTCCATAAGCACGAGACATACTTTGGTTTAGGTGTGTTTGGTCCTGTTTGATTTTTGGGTTTTCTCAGTATGCAAAATCTGGGATCACATAAGTAGTTTCTTGTGTTTCGTTTACGCGCGATATGTTATGCGACACGGATCGTGCACTTTGTGTGATTTTGATCTTAGGTTGGTTTCTTCGTGTCGCTACATACGTTAGCCACAATACGAACACTCGAGAATATGTTTTATGTTGTTCCGTCGGTCAAATGTTGTTTGTACGTGTTTTGGGTCTATTGCTAATATGTACTTGCTTTGTTGTTTTATTATTTTAGGTTCGCAGGCGGGGAATTCGGGCGCTGGGACGAAGGGAAAACAGGTGGTTGGCTTTGCTTAGCCAGGAGCATTGGTGAGTAGATTTAACATCTACAGGGGAATCGCCCGCATGGCGTTATGCGTCTGGGCTAGAGATGTTATGATTTGTCGCATATTCTATTTCATATATAGAGATGCGCATACATCTTATTGCTTAGTTACTATTGTGCTTGGACTAGTACCCTTAGGACACTGCACTATTATTGACGGCTCATGTTGCACGAGCACTGATTGTATGCCACACACCATCAATAATTGCCATGACACGCACAACCCACATATAGATATGATATTGTTTGGTTAGGGACATTGTGACATTGATTCATATTTCTTTATGCATATGACATATAGCATACCTGTATACCTACATGCTTACACAGATGCCTTGACATGCTTACATGCTAGTTACCTGTATACCTATAGGGTATTGTACCATTAGCGATAGGTACATACACACATAAGGACATAGCTACATGTATATCTTGCAAACATACTTCACGTATACCTGGAGGGTATATCACATCATTACTGATAGGTAGATACATATACCTTGCTATACCTTTAAGTTTACACATATATCTGGCTATAGCTATATGTTTACCTGTCACGACCCGAAAGTACGGAATATGACCGGCACTTAGATTACGAAGCGTCTAGAGGCACAACATAACCTAAGTAAGCCGAAGCCCAGAAATCTAAACCATAAAAAGAAGAAGAAGTAAAGGAAAACATGTAGAAAACAAGTTTAAAAGCAACATCCAATTTTCTCAAAAATTTCGGCAGAGTCTCCTTTGTAAAAACTGGCCCTAAACGGGTACAAACAAGAATAATATATATACAAACAATAAAAAAAATGCATCCCCAAACGGGAGCTAGCTCTACGCCAAAAGGTGGAAACAACCACATCAATGCACAACAGTATACAACGCCAAAGGGCGAGGTTCAAAACTCAAAAGAAAACAAAACCACCAGATATCATAATAATACAAGCACGACTTTAAGGTCGAAATAAACAACTGATCCAGTAAACTATCAAGTAATACAAGTTTGGTTGATGGAGTTTTCAAGATACAAATGAAATAATAAAAGTACAATGGCGGTCCAGATACAAGTGAACCAACCTACCGTGCAAATCGCCCTGAATGAAAAGATGTGCCAGCAAGCTGCCAGGAAAACCTGTACATCAAACCTGTAATAAAATTTGGCACAACGGGGGTGAGTTGCCAACTCATGAGTAGAAGATATCAGCGAAAAGAAATCGAATGCACGACGCTGTCCTAGGTCATAATAATATACTAATATACTACTAGTCATCAAGTAAAGACAGGATAATAAGTTACGTGTAAGTGCAAATGCTCCGTGCTCGTATCAGTGCCTCATATAGAACTATGTCATGTGAATGAGTATGCATGCACCATGAATGTGAAATAACCAATCCTGAAATCTAGATATATCTGTATAAGAAATCTTTAGCTTTTATCATGGTAAAATGTGTAAAGAAATCTGAAATATCAACGATGAAAACCATGGAAATCCGAGTCAAGCATCGACACAAAACATATAAATCTCAAGTCTCAATACCTCATAATCTCAATGTCTCATAGTCTCAATATCTTGGGCTCCGTCAGTCCGGATCGGCCCATATCATCAAATCTCACGACAACGGTCGATATCCTCCGGATATCCGCCGCGCCAGACATCACCGGTAGGTAGTCTTCCCCTGCCAGGCTCATCGTCTACAACTCGATCTTCTTACCTCAGGGTACCATTCCGGGCCTACCATGTACCCGAGACGGTTCATCCACTCCTCGAATCGGGTCTCGAAATCCAACAGAAAACATGAAATCTCATGGTGGACGACACATACATCACGAGAAAACCGCATCTTATGTTTTTAAAAAGAGAGGAGGGGAGAGAGAGAAGTTTTTATATATTCTTGCGGTTTTCCCCAAAAATCCAGAAATCTCATAGAAATCCAAAATCCTAAAATCATGAGTAAATATATGATAAGTGTCAGCATATGCCCCATAATACTGCATGATAACATGAAAATGCGAATGCATGAAATGTCTACGTAATAAATACCATGTCTATACTAACACCAGAGAGTAATCACAATATTATATCGATCTAGCTGTTAGCTGATTGTTTCAATAAAAGATAATATGATCTAAAGTGTACGTGACATAGCAATTACCGATGATGATGTGTGTGAGCCGGCAAATAAGTGTGCGTGGAATATGCGCATCATCGGTAATGGTGCTGGTGTCCTAACAGGCAGAGTTTTATACTGATTATAGAAACATATGTATGAGCATGCAACATTATGATTATGGTATGAATGTAAAGACGGATGTGTAATAACCACTCATCTGTGATATACATGTATAACTACAACTATATGACTCGAGCCTAAACTAGTGTCCATCTAAGCTCCTAAGGAACTAAACCTAAGAAACTAGTCAATAAGAAATAAGAATCCACCTAAGGCCTGAATCCATATCTCTAATAGTCGGCGATCCATCCTCAATAGCGTCACGCACGTAGTACGGCTTCCTCGAATCAAGAGTGCGGATCAATCATCATATCTACGCCTCGTACGGTAAAATCACTCATACGGCATCCAAATATCGGGGTACGGGTCAAGTATCTCCTATGTGTCTCATCATTCGTATAATATCATCATCAACACATGTCAAGATCAAGGTGCTATACTGTAATCGCATACATCAATCATATATCATTGCCAGCATAAATATACATCGTTAATTATCCTCAGAAATGTCATGTCATATGTATCATATTGTGATTAAGTCACACTTAGATCATATCGTAATCATGTCACACCTATATGATATCGTAATTAAGTTACACATATATATCATATCGAAATCAAGTCACACCTATATGATGTCGTAATCAAGTCACACCTATATGATATCATATCAGAATTTCAGGCACAGGTTACGGTCCGGTTCTATTTTAGAG
Source organism: Agapanthus africanus (assembly GCA_030015575.1). Taxonomy (NCBI): domain Eukaryota; kingdom Viridiplantae; phylum Streptophyta; class Magnoliopsida; order Asparagales; family Amaryllidaceae; genus Agapanthus; species Agapanthus africanus. The sequence goes on along the minus strand of JASDDO010000001.1, from coordinate 362,545,931 downwards.
TCACATATACTTCAATATCATCACCACCCTTTATTATTGTTCAAGTATACAAATCCATTATCTCATTTTCTAATGATCCGCTAACATCATAACACGACTGTATAGCCAAGAATCACGGCATCAGCCCAGTTATATTGTTTCATCCCCGTGTATCATATCACATCCTTGCATCACATATACGTATTGTGTATATATATATATATACCTACACCTAGTCCTATATATATATATATATACATACACGTATACACCACGTCGAGTCTCAGTGTGTGCGTGTGTGTGTATCTACCTGAAACCTACGAATCGCCTCCAAGATATTCATCCTCGAGTAAGGTCTTTCTAAATCATTCTAGTCCAACCTAAGGTCACTACTAGGGTCCTACTCACCGAAATTCTAAGGTCACGTCTGGCTTCCTAATGACAATAAGTACTATCCCTATTCTACGTTTGCGGGGGTGCTAAACGCCATCCACCCGAGTTCCCCCCGTAGATATACATCTACTCACCTGGTCCTTGTCTGCCGATGACGGTGTCGCCATCCTCTTCTTCATCGACCGCAGTCCACGTGAGGGGTACCTATACGCAAACATATGTAGTATCGTAAATTGAATCACGGACAAAAGTCAAAACGACGTACGGAACGCGCATAGGTTAAAACCTATTTCCGGTCAAGCAAAAGAACCAAATATCGCTCGATGTCGGCGTACAAACGCCGATTGATCGAGATAAACATCAACAAACAACTTGTAGTTTAAAAACTCATTACTTATAATATAAAACATGATTTAATCCATCGAAACCCTAAAATCGATCAAACAGTCCGATTTCGTAAAACCCTAAAATGCCAGTTTACCGTTTACTTCAAAACTTGATGTTTAAAAGAAACTAATGGTCATAATATTCATTAAATAACCTAACTAGATTATAGAAACCATTACCATATTTTTACCACACTAATTTGTATTAAAAATAAATTCCTAGTTTGCAATTTTATCCATTTCAACACCTTGCAAGCAAAAATTCCATAATTTCACGACTAAACTTGATTTTGCCTAAATTAACTTATCAAACTACAATTTATAATGATAGTAATATAATAAAATCATAAATTAGATTTTCAATCTCATTTATTTAAGAATTTCCAAATTCTAGTTAGCAAAAATAGCATTTTTATTAGTATTTTTCAATTATCAATAGAAACTAGTAACCAATTTGAGTTTTTCATTCCACTAACAAGTTAATATCCTCATTAAAACCACAATCTAGTGTTACTAACATTAATTGGAATTTTATCTCACCAATATATACAATATATAGAAATCTAGTTTGCAAAATGAATTAATTTAAACAATTTTGGATAAACAATTTACAATATATCATCCATACAAGATTTTCCACTTCTAAAAATGTTAATCTAGTTATTATAACCCTACTTAATTAATAAAAATCATAACTTAATTTTATAAACCCTAACTTGAATTTTAAAACCTGTAGATAGAAATTATTTATTAAATCTAATTATGCTTAAATGAAACATCTAATAACAATAAATCAAACGAAGAAGATTTATACCTCCACAACATGAAAATAAGTCTCCAAAATGAATGCTTTCCATCTCCAAAATTCATGTAATGATGATTAAAGAATAGAGGGTAGGAATTAATTAGGATTTTGTGGGTTTTTTATTGAATTTTTGATGAATTTTGATGATTTTTAATACAAAAATGATGGGGGGAAAATTTTGGGGCTGCCCATGGTGGTGAGGCCGGCCATGAGGTGAGGAAAAGAGAGGAGAGTAAGAAAAGGTGAAGAAAAGTGTAGAAAGTTTCACAAAAATATCACACAATTAAGTCTTTTCATGAATTTATTTAAAAATTCTTTATTTTCTTCACTCCATTTGACCTAGAATGGTCTAGAACCATTGTAAAATTTTGAAAATAAATTTTGAATGAAACACACTTGATTCTAAATTGCAATGGTTCATTTTTGCAAATTTAACCCATTCAAATTTGTAATTTACACTAATTTAGTGTGAAAATAAAGCTTATGTAAATATTTAAAATAATTAATTTAAGAAAAATATTTAATTAAACTAAAAATTTATAAGTGGCTAAATAAGCACCATTTACTAGTAATAACATAATTAAAATAGGTATTTTTAAATTTATTGTGAAAAATAATTACGGTTTAGTTTTATGAAAACTACGTTTTAATTTACCGAAAATTATAAAATTCACTTAAACCATTTTATTTATTTAATTAATTATTTAATTATTTTTAAAATGTTACAATCTTCCCCCCCTTTAAGAAATTCGGTCCCCGAATTTAAATTAAAACTCCCCCCAATTACTAAAGCATTCAGCCAAAACACTCAAATCGTCGGTGCTCCGAAATCATCAATACATAACTAAAATCAACTCCGTCAAGCATAACACAATCATCGGAGTTATGGCGAAAATAAAATACCAAAACCCAATACGAAAACCAACATAATATACATCAAAACTACAACTTATATATTGTGCGCATCATAGTAAAATCGTCCAAACATCTAGATAAAGAAGCATACAAGAACCCCTTTTGAAAATCGCCGTGTGATGCACGTGCCACGGCATAAGTAGCGGACGTTTATTTTAAAAAAATTAGCTATATATATATCTTTTATTTAACATACACGTCCCGCCTGGTTACCAAATCAATAGTAATGATTATAAAAACATACTGATCAAACTGAAATCAATCCCAATCCTATCATAAAAATATCATGAGCGTCCGGTGCGCACTGAAATTGAAACCAAATACAGATGCCACGAATTCACACAAAAACAAAACTGAGTGCAACAGGTGTGCACCAAAAACATCTGTCAAGTGCAACGGGCGTGCACGACTCTAATATCAGGTGCATCTAATCTGCACAAAACCACGATTTAGTGCATCTAGTGTGCACAAATCGTATCAGGTTCACCGAATGTGCGCAAGAATCTCAATCAGGTGCACATGGTGCACGAAAACATACACCAAATATCAAAATCGAAATCACAGTACGAAAATGCATGAAAACTAGGTCGAAGCATATGTCAAAATCATGTGTAACCCATATGCACGAAATCAAATCAAAATCTCAAAATGTATAAAACCAAATCGAGTATACTAGGTATGTACAAAACAACATCAATACAACTGATATATGAAACACAAATAGAATGTAATGAAGGTACACATAGGAAATACTGTAGAACAAAGTCCTCAAAATACCAAAATCCAATCAACGGAAATATGAAATTCAAATCACCAAATCACAATCGTAAACACTATCGTCAATGTGCACCTATTTCCCCCTTTCCTCTTGTGTCGACTGCTTCGAACTCGTCTCTTCCTGGGTGTGCTGACTGCGCTACCAACGGTAATACTCATATCTAGAGTCTCCCACGTAGTCGATCCCTTCACCTGATATCCGGACTACATTAAACTTTTCGATCGATCCATCAAAATCCTATAATTCCCCGAGAGCTCAACACTCAAGTACAGTTTAAAAATATCCGGTACATACCCCCGCATCGATGGTCCAGCCGTAAAAGGGCAAACCCAAGCCTCACTAATGGCACCGCGGAACTGCCATAAACCCTAAGGTTCAAGGGCGTTCTTGTGGTCATTATGTCGATTTAGGGTTTCATTCTTCTAGAGGGTCCATCGAAATACCTGCATGTTCTTCCGAATACTTTAAACTTGGGAAAATGGGTTTCTGACAATCGTTCGAATCCTTTAACTTCGTCTGGATGGCATGTGAATACCCTTCTCCCGCACGCTAAACAATGCTTCAATCCTCAAGAATGAACGATACCCTAATGGTTATCGCATTCGAGCCGCAGCTCCCTCTTCCTGTGCGCTCGTGGTAACAGAAACCACCCTCCGATATTGACGAAGATAGATCAAGGAACGAATGAAATGCGGTGGAAACAAATGTACATCCTAAGGCTACTTAAGAAGTGCAGCGCATCGTAAATATGCCGCGGATCATACCCACGGTACGTCACTCTACCTAAGTCGCCTACTCCATCAACCAAGGGTCACTCTAGACATATACAAGGTTAAACCTAGCGCTCTGATACCAATTTTGTCACGACCCGAAAGTACGGAACGTGACCGGCACTTAGATTACGAAGCGTCTAGAGGCGCAACATAACCTAAGTAAGCCGACGCCCAGAAATCTAAACCATAAAAAGAAGAAGAAGTAAAGAAAAACATGTAGAAAACAAGTTTAAAAGCAACATCCAATTTTCTCAAAAATTTCGGCAGAGTCACCTTTGTAAAAACTGGACCCAAACGGGTACAAACAAGAATAATATATATACAAACAATAAAAAAAAAAGCATCCCCAAACGGGAGCTAGCTCTACGCCAAAAGGCGGAAACAACTACATCAATGCACAATAGTATACAACGCCAAAGGGCGAGGCTCAAAACTCAAAAGAAAACAAAACCACCAGATATCATAATAATACAAGCGCGACTCTAAGGTCGAAATAAACAACTGATCCAGTAAACTATCAAGTAATACAAGTTTGGTTGATGGAGCTTTCTAGATACAAATGAAATAATAAAAGTACAATGGCGGTCCAGATGCAAGTGAACCAACCTACCGTGCAAATCACCCTGAATGAAAAGATGTACCAGCAAGCTGCCAGGAAAACCTGTACATCGAACCTGTATTAAAATTTGGCACAACGGGTGTGAGTTGCCAACTTGTGAGTAGAAGATATCTGCGAAAAGAAATCGAATGCACCACGCTGTCCTAGGTCATAATAATATACTAATATACTACTAGTCATCAAGTAAAGACAGGATAATAAGCTACGTATAAGTGCAAATGCTCCGTGCTCGTATCAGTGCCTCATATAGAACTATATCATGTGAATGAGTATGCATGCACCATGAATGTGAAATAACCAATCCTGAAATCTAGATATATCTGTATAAGAAATCTTTAGCTTTTATCATGGTAAAATGTGTATAGAAATCTGAAATATCAACGATGAAAACCATGGAAATCCGTGTCAAGCATCGACACAAAACATGTAAATCTCAATTCTCAATACCTCATAATCTCAATGTCTCATAGTCTCAATATCTCGGGCTCCGTCAGTCCGGATCGGCCCATATCATCAAATCTCACGACAACGGTCGGCATCCTCCGGATATCCGCCACGCCAGACATCACCGGTAGGTAGTCTTCCCCTACCAGGCTCATCATCTACAACTCGATCTTCTTGCCCCGGGGTACCATACCGAGCCCACCATGTACCCGAGACGGTTCATCCACTCCTCGAATCGGGTCTCGAAATCCAACAGAAAACATGAAATCTCATGGTGGACGACACATACATCACGAGAAAACCGCATCTTATGTTTTTAAAAAGAGAGGAGGATAGAGAGAGAAGTTTTTATATATTCTTGCGGTTTTCCCCAAAAATCCAAAAATCTCATAGATATCCAAAATACCAAAATCATGAGTAAGTATATGATAAGTGTCGGCATATGCCCCATAATACTGCATGATAACATGAAAATGGTAATGCATGAAATGTCTAAGTAATAAATACCATGTTTATGCTAACCCCAGAGAGTAATCACAATATTATATCGATCTAGCTGTTAGCTGATTGTTTCAATAAAAGATAATATGATCTAAAGTGTACGTGACATAGCAATTACCGATGATGATGTGTATGAGCCGGCAAATAAGTGTGCGTGGAATATGCGCATCATCCGTAATGGTGCTGGTGTCCTAACAGGCAGAGTTTTATACTGATTATAGAAACATATGTATGAACATGCAACATTATTATTACGGTATGAATGTAAAGTCGGATGTGTAATAACCAATCATCTGTGATATACAAGTATAACTACAACGATATGACTCGAGCCTAAACTAGTGTCCATCTAACCTCCTAAGGAACTAAACATAAGAAACTAGTCAATAAGAAATAAGAGTCCACCTATGGTCTGAATCTATATCTCTAATAGTCGGCGATCCAGCCTCAATAGCGTCACATACGTAGTACGGCTTCCTCGAATCAAGAGTGCGGATCAATCATCATATCTACGCCTCGTACGGTAAAATCCATCGTACGGCATCCCAATATCGGGGTACGGGTCAAGTATCTCCTATGTGTCTCATCATTCATATAATATCATCATCAACACATGTCAAGATCAAGGTGCTATTCTGTAATCGCATACATCAATCATATATCATTGCCAGCATAAATATACATCGTTAATTATCCTCAGAAATGTCATGTCATATGTATCATATTGTGATTAAGTCACACTTAGATCATATCGTAATCATGTCACACCTATATGATATCGTAATCAAGTTACACATATATATCATATCGAAATCAAGTCACACCTATATGATGTCGTAATCAAGTCACACCTATATGATATCATATTAGAATTTCAGGCACAGGTTACGTTCCTGGTTCTATTTTAGAGTCCCATATACTTCAATATCATCACCACCCTTTATTATTGTTCAAGTATGCAAATCCATTATCTCATTTTCTAATAATCCGCTAACATCATAACACGACTGCATAGCCAAGAATCACGGCATCAGCCCAGTTATATTGTTTCATCCCCGTGTATCATATCACATCCTTGTATCACATATACGTATTGTGTCTGTGTGTGTGTGTGTGTATATATATATATATATATACCTACACCTAGTCCTATATATATATATATATACATATAAAAATACATACACGTATACACCACGTCGAATCTCAGTGTGTGCGTGCGTGTGTATCTACCTGAAACCTACGAATCTCCTCCAAGATATTCATCCTTGGGTAAGGTCGTTCTAAATCAATCTAGTCCAACCTAAGGTCACTACTAGGGTCCTACTCACCAAAATTCTAAGGTCACGTCTGGCTTCCTAATGACAATAAGTACTATCCCTATTCTACGTTTGCGGGGATGCTAAACGCCATCCACCCGACTTCCCCCCGTAAATATACATCTACTCACCTGGTCCTTGTCTGCCGAAGACGGTGTCGCCATACTCTTCTTCATCGCCCGCAGTCCACGTGAGGGCTACCTATACGCAAACATATATAGTATCGTAAACTGAATCACGGACAAAAGTTAAAACGACGTACGGAACGCGCATAGGTTAAAACCTATGTCCCGCTCAAGCAAAAGAACCAAATATCGCTCGATGTCGGCGTACAAACGCCGATTGATCGAGATAAACATCAACAAACAACTTGTAGTTTAAAAACTCATTACTTATAATATAAAACATGATTTAATCCATCGAAACCCTAAAATCGATCAAACAGTCCGATTTCGTAAAACCCTAAAACGCCAGTTTACCGTTTTACTTCAAAACTTGATGTTTAAAAGAAACTAATGGTCATAATATTCATTAAATAACCTAACTAGATTATAGAAATCATTACCATATTTTACCACACTAAATTGTATTAAAAATAAATTCCTAATTTGCAATTTTATTCATTTCAACACCTTGCAAGCAAAAATTCCATAATTTCACGACTAAACTTGATTTTGCCTAAATTAACTTATCAAACTACAACTTATAATGATAGTAATATAATGAAACCATAAATTAGATTTTAAATCTTATATATTTAATAATTTCCAAATTCTAGTTAGCAAAAATAGCATTTTTATTAGTATTTTTCAATTATCAATAGAAACTAGTAACCAGTTTAAGTTTTTCATTCCACTAACAAGTTAATATCCTCATTAAAACCACAATCTAGTGTTACAAACATTAATTGGAATTTTATCTCACCAATATATATAATATATGGAAATCTAGTTTGCAAAATGGATTAATTTAAACAATTTACAATATATCATCCATACAAGATTTTCCACTTCTAAAAATGTTAAACTAGTTATTATAACCCTACTTAATTAATAAAAATCATAACTTAATTTTATAAACCCTAACTTGAATTTTAAAACTTGTAGATAGAAATTATTTATTAAATCTAATTATACTTAAATGAAACATTTAATAACAATAAATCAAAAGAAGAAAATTTATACCTCCACAACATGAAATCCAAATATGAAAATAAGCCTCCAAAATGAATGCTTTCCATCTCCAAAATCCATGTAAAGATGAGCAATGAATAGAGGGTAGGAATTAATTAGGATTTTGTGGGTTTTTTATTGAATTTTTGATGAATTTTGATGATTTTTAATACAAAAATGATGGGTGAAAAATTTTGGGGCTGCCCATGGTAGTGAGGCCGTCCATGAGGTGAGGAAAAGAAAGGAGAGTGAGAAAAGGTGAAGAAAAGTGTAGAAGGTTTCACAAAAATATCACACAATTAAGTCTTTTCATGAATTTATTTAAAAATTCTTTATTTTCTTCACTCCATTTGACCTAGAATGGTCTAGAACCATTGTAAAATTTTGAAAATAAATTTTTCATGAAACACACTTGATTCTAAGTTGAAATGTTTTATTTTTGCAAATTTAACCCATTCAAATTTGTGATTTACACTAATTTAGTGTAAAAATAAAGCTTATGTTAATATTTAAAATAATTAATTTAAGAAAAATATTTTACTAAACTAAAAATTTATAAGTGGCTAAATAAGCACCATTTAATAGTAATAACATAATTAAAATAGGTATTTTTAAATTTATAGTGAAAAATAATTACGGTTTAGTTTTATGAAAACTACGTTTTACTTTACCGAAAATTATAAAATTCACTTAAACGATTTTATTTATTTAATTAATTATTTAATTATTTTTAAAATGTTACAATCTTCCCCCCTTTAAGAAATTCGGTCCCCGAATTTAAATTAAAACTCCCCCCAATTACTAAAACATTCAACCAAAACACTCAAATCGTCGGGGCTCCGAAATCATCAGTACATAACTAAAATCAACTCCGTCAAGCATAACACAATCATCGGAGTTATGGCGAAAATAAAATACCAAAACCCAATATGAAAATCAACATAATATACATCAAAACTACAACTTATATATTGTGCGCATCATAGTAAAATCGTCCAAACATCTGGATAAAGAAGCATACAAGAACCCCTTTTGAAAATCGCCGTGTGATGCACGTGCCTCGGCATAAGTAGCGGACGTTTATTTTAAAAAAATTAGCTATATATATATCTTTTATTTAACATACACGTCCCGCTTGGTTACCAAATCAATAGTAATGATTATAAAAACATACTGATCAAACTGAAATCAATCCCAATCACATCATAAAAATATCATGTGCGTCCGGTGCACACTGAAATTTAAACCAAATACAGATGCCATGAATTCACACAAAAACAAAACTGAGTGCAACAGGTGTGCACCAAAAACATCTGTCAAGTTCAACGGGCGTGCACGACTTTAATATCAGGTGCATCTAATCTGCACAAAACCACGATTTAGTGCATCTGGTGTGCACAAATCGTATCAGGTGCACCGAATGTGCGCAAGAATCTCAATCAGGTGCACATGGTGCACGAAAACATACACCAAATATCAATATCAAAATCACAGTACGAAAATGCATGAAAACTAGGTCGAAGATATGTCAAAATCATGTGTAACCCATATGCACGAAATCAAATCAAAATCTCAAAATGTATAAAACCAAATCGAGTGTACTGGGTATGTACAAAACAACATCAATACAACTGATATATGAAACACAAATAGAATATAATGAAGGTACACATAGGAAATACCGTAGAACAAAATCCTCAAAATACCAAAATCCAATCAACGGAAATATGAAATTCAAATCACCAAATCACAATCGTAAACACTATCTTTAATGTGCACCTTTTTCCCCCTTTCCTCTGGTGTCGACTGCTTCGAACTCGTCTCTTCCTGGGTGTGCTGACTGCGCTACCAACGGCAATACTCATATCTAGAGTCTCCCACGTAGTCGATCCCTTCACCTGATATCCGGACTACATTAAATTTTTCGATTGATCCATCAAAATCCCATAATTCCCCGAGAGCTCAACACTCAAGTACAGTTTAAAAATATCCGGTACATACTCCAGCATCGATGGTCCAGCCGTAAAAGGGCAAACCCAAGCTTCACTAATGGCACCGCGGAACTGCCATAAACCCTAAGGTTCAAGGGCGTTCTTGTGGTCATTATGTCGAGTTAGGGTTTCAATCTTCTAGAGGGTCCATCGAAATACCTGCATGTTCTTCCGAATACTTTAAACATGGGAAAATGGGTTTCTGACAATCGTTCGAATCCTTTAACTTCGTCTGGATGGCATGTGAATACCCTTCTCCCTCACGCTAAACAATGCTTCAATCCTCAAGAATGAACGATACCCTAATGGTTATCGCATTCGAGCCGCAACTCCCTCTTCCCGTGCGCCCGTGGTTACAGAAACCACCCTCCGATATTGACGAAGATAGATCAAGGAACGAATGAAATGCGGTGCAAACAAATGTACATCCTAAGGCTACTTAAGAAGAGCAGCGTATCGTAAGTATGCCGCGGATCATACCCACGGTACGTCACACTACCTAAGTCGCCTATTTCATCAACCAAGGGTCACCCTAGACATATACAAGGTTAAACCTAGCGCTCTGATACCAATTTTGTCACGACCCGAAAGTACGGAACGTGACTGACAGTTAGATTACGAAGCGTCTAGAGGCGCAACATAACCTAAGCCGAAGCCCAGAAATCTAAACCATAAAAAGAAGAAGAAGTAAAGAAAAACATGTAGAAAACAATTTGAAAGCAACATCCAATTTTCTCAAAAATTTCGGCAGAGTCTCCTTTGTAAAAACTGGCCCCAAACGGGTACAAACAAGAATAATATATATACAAACAATAAAAAAAAGCATCCCCAAACGGGAGCTAGCTCTACGCCAAAAGGCGGAAACAACCACATCAATGCACAATAGTATACAAGGCCAAAGGGCGAGGCTCAAAACTCAAAAGAAAACAATACCACCAGATATCATAATAATACAAGCGCGACTCTAAGGTCGAAATAAACAACTGATCCAGTAAACTATCAAGTAATACAAGTTTGGTTGATGGAGCTTTCTAGATACAAATGAAATAATAAAAGTACAATGACGGTCAAGATACAAGTGAACCAACCTACCGTGCAAATCACCCTGAATGAAAAGATGTGCCAGCAAGCTACCAGGAAAACCTGTACATCGAACCTGTAATAAAATTTGGCACAACGGGGGTGAGTTGCCAACTCATGAGTAGAAGATATCTGCAAAAAGAAATCGAATGCACGACGCTGTCCTAGGTCATAATAATATACTAATATACTACTAGTCATCAAGTAAAGACAGGATAATAAGCTACGTGTAAGTGCAAATGCTCCGTGCTCGTATCAGTGCCTCATATAGAACTATGTCATGCGAATGAGTATGCATGCACCATGAATGTGAAATAACCAATCCTGAAATCAAGATATATCTGTATAAGAAATCTTTAGCTTTTATCATGGTAAAATGTGTATAGAAATCTGAAATATCAACGATGAAAACTATGGAAATCCGTGTCAAGCATCGACACAAAACATATAAATCTCAAGTATCAATACCTCATAATCTCAATGTCTCAAAGTCTCAATATCTCGGGCTTCGTCAGTCCGGATCGGCCCATATCATCAAATCTCATGACAACGGTCGGTATCCTCCGGATATCCGCCGCGCCAGACATCACCGGTAGGTAGTCTTCCCCTGCCAGGCTCATCGTCTACAACTCGATCTTCTTGCCCCGGGGTACCATACCGAGCCCACATGTACCCGAGACGGTTCATCCACTCCTCGAATCGGGTCTCGAAATCCAACAGAAAACATGAAATCTCACGGTGGACGACACATACATCACGAGAAAACCGCATCTTATGTTTTTAAAATGAGAGGAGGAAAGAGAGAGAGAAGTTTTTATATATTCTTGCGGTTTTCCCCAAAAATCCAAAAATCTCATAGAAATCCAAAATACCAAAATCATGAGTAAGTATATGATAAGTGTCGGCATATGCCCCATAATACTGCATGATAACATAAAAATGCGAATGCATGAAATGTCTAAGTAATAAATACCAAGTCTATACTAACCCCAGAGAGTAATCACAATATTATATCGATCTAGCTGTTAGCTGATTGTTTCAATAAAAGATAATATGATCTAAAGTGTACGTGACATAGTAATTACCGATGATGATGTGTGTGAGCCGACAAATAAGTGTGCGTGGAATATGCGCATCATCGGTAACGGTGCTGGTGTCCTAACAGGCAGAGTTTTATACTGATTATAGAAACATATGTATGAACATGCAACATTATGATTACGGTATGAATGTAAAGACGGATGTGTAATTACCACTCATCTGTGATATACAAGTATAACTACAACTATATGACTCGAGCCTAAACTAGTATCCATCTAACCGCCTAAGGAACTAAACCTAAGAAACTAGTCAATAAGAAATAAGAGTCCACCTAAGGTCTGGATCCATATCTCTAATAGTCGGCGATCCAGCCTCAATAGCGTCACGTACGTAGTACGGCTTCCTCAAATCAAGAGTGCGGATCAATCATCATATCTACGCCTCGTACGGTAAAATCCATCGTACGGCATCCCAATATCGGGGTACGGGTCAAGTATCTCCTATGTGTCTCATCATTCGTATAATATCATCATCAACACATGTCAAGATCAAGGTGTTATTCTGTAATCGCATACATCAATCATATATCATTGCCAGCATAAATATACATCGTTAATTATCCTCAGAAATGTCATGTCATATGTATCATATCATAATCATGTCACACCTATATGATATCGTAATCATGTCACACCTATATGATATCGTAATCAAGTTACACATATCTATCATATCGAAATCAAGTCACACCTATATGATGTCGTAATCAAGTCACACCTATATGATATCATATCAGAATTTCAGGCACAGGTTACGGTCCGAGTTCTATTTTAGAGTCCCATATACTTCAATATCATCACCACCCTTTATTATTGTTCAAGTATACAAATCCATTATGTCATTTTCTAATGATCCGCTAACATCATAACACGACTGTATAGCCAAGAATCACGGCATCATCCGAGTTATATTTTTTCATCCCCGTGTATCATATCACATTCTTGTATCACATATACGTATTGTGTGTGTGTGTGTATATATATATATATATACCTACACCTAGTCCTATATATATATATAAATACATACACGTATACACCACGTCGAGTCTCAGTGTGTGCATGTGTGTGTATCTACCTGAAACCTACGAATCTCCTCCAAGATATTCATCCTCGGGTAAGGTCTTTCTAAATCAATCTAGTCCAACCTAAGGTCACAACTAGGGTCCTACTCACCAAAATTCTAAGGTCACGTCTGGATTCCTAATGACAATAAGTACTATCCCTATTCTACGTTTGCGGGGGTGCTAAACGCCATCCACCCGATTTCCCCCCGTAGATATACATCTACTCACCTGGTCCTTGTCTGCTGAAGACGGTGTCGCCATCCTCTTCTTCATCGCCCGCAGTCCACGTGAGGGGTACCTATACGCAAACATATGTAGTATCGTAAACTGAATCACGGACAAAAGTCAAAACGACGTACGAAACGCGCATAGGTTAAAACCTATGTACCGCTCAAGCAAAAGAACCAAATATCGCTCGATGTCGGTGTACAAACGCCGATTGATCGAGATAAACATCAACAAACAACTTGTAGTTTAAAAACTCATTACTTATAATATAAAACGTGATTTAATCCATCGAAACTCTAAAATCGATCAAACAGTCCGATTTCGTAAAACCCTAAAACGCCAGTTTACCGTTTTACTTCAAAACTTGATGTTTAAAAGAAACTAATGGTCATAATATTCATTAAATAACCTAACTAGATTATAGAAACCATTACCATATTTTTACCACACTAATTTGTATGAAAAATAAATTCCTAGTTTGCAGTTTTATCCATTTCAACACCTTGCAAGCAAAAATTCCATAATTTCACGACTAAACTTGGTTTTGCCTAAATTAACTTATCAAACTACAACTTATAATGATAGTAATATAATGAAACCATAAATTAGATTTTAAATCTCATTTATTTAAGAATTTCCAAATTCTAGTTAGCAAAAATAGCAATTTTATTAGTATTTTTCAATTATCAATAGAAACTAGTAACCAATTTAAGTTTTTCATTGCACTAACAAGTTAATATCCTCATTAAAACCACAATCTAGTGTTACAAACATTAATTGGAATTTTATCTCACCAATATATACAATATATGGAAATCTAGTTTGCAAAATGGATTAATTTAAACAATTTACAATATATCATCCATACAAGATTTTCCACTTCTAAAAATGTTAAACTAGTTATTATAACCCTACTTAACTAATAAAAACCATAACTTAATTTTATAAACCCTAACTTGAATTTTAAAACTTGTAGATAGAAATTATTTATTAAATCTAATTATGCTTAAATGAAACATCTAATAACAATAAATCAAAAGAAGAAGATTTATACCTCCACAACATGAAATCCAAACATGAAAATAAGCCTCCAAAATGAATGCTTTCCATCTCCAAAATCCATGTAAAGATGAGCAAAGAATAGAGGGTAGGAATTAATTAGGATTTTGTGGGGTTTTTTATTGAATTTTTGATGAATTTTGATGATTTTTAAAACAAAAATGATGGGTGAAAAATTTTGGGGCTGCCCATGGTGGTGAGGCTGTCCATGAGGTGAGGAAAAGAGAGGAGAGTGAGAAAAGGTGAAGAAAAGTGTAGAAGGTTTCACAAAAATATCACACAATTAAGTCTTTTCATGAATTTATTTAAAAATTCTTTATTTTCTTCACTCCATTTGACCTAGAATGGTCTAGAACCATTGTAAAATTTTAAAAATAAATTTTGCATGAAACAAACTTGATTCTAAGATGAAATGGTTCATTTTTTCAAATTTAACCCATTCAAATTTGTAATTTACACTAATTTAGTGTAAAAATAAAGCTTATGTTAATATTTAAAATAATTAATTTAAGAAAAATATTTAATTAAACTAAAAATTTATAAGTGGCTAAATAAACACCATTTACTAGTAATAACATAATTAAAATAGGTATTTTTAAATTTATAGTGAAAAATAATTACTGTTTAGTTTTTTGAAAACTACGTTTTACTTTACCGAAAATTATAAAATTCACTTAAACGATTTTACTTATTTAATTAATTAATTAATTATTTTTAAAATGTTACATTACCTTTATTTAATGTTATATAGACTTGGAGAAATTAGAAACCGCATGATATTTATACAAACTTGTTGCAGTTAAATAGCGGCTTTTCCTATATATGCTCGCATTTCAGTTTTATGCTATATTATATTCATGGATTTTCGCATTGACATTTGGATTTTTTATGATGTTTCCTGGATTTGAGGACCGTGGTAGTTTCATGAAATTATGTATTATTTGAAAAACCCGGTTTCTCTTGATATGATATTTCAGCAGCCACCATCGGTTCTGATATATATACCCCATGCGAGGAGCGTCGTGGGCCGTATTGTTAGTTATATGTATGTCCTAGAGGCCATTACTATACATACGATGTATATTGTAGTGGATGCTTGGACATATATAAGGAGAACTTTCTTGCTCGACATGATAGTATACTATCTGGTTACACTTTATCTTAACATGTACTCTGATTGTCTCTTTATTACATGTTGATAAAGCCCTTAGGATGAGTACTTGACTACCAGAACTATGATGCGGATCATACTAGTGTGTAGTCGCCAAGTAGATCATTCAAATGTTCCTAGTCGTGGGAGTACCGAGACAGGGCATCGATACTCCATTGTAGACTAGCGTATGCGCTTCTTGACCCATATGATGGGCGATGGATGATCCCATATCCATTGGTGTTTGACATCAGAGAAGGTATACGGGTGCTCAGTGGAGACTGGGTACACTGAACGGACTCGCCGAGAACTCCCAGATGGTATTATACCTTACGTCAGATGGCAGTTCTCTGGTGACACTGGTACAGGTTAGTCTGTAGACCCAAGATCGTCATAGAGTCTTGTGTGATTCCCACTGTGCTTTGATTTCCATGATACCACGTCCAAGAGGGCATGCAAAAAGGTGGCTTTTGGGTACAGTCCTGAATTACATGGAGGCAATGAGCGATAGGAGGGGATTCGTTTCTCCCGGTATAGGGAGTTGATGTTGTGCTGTGTTCGATTGGCTATAACTGGAAATCCCTAGCCAGGGTTGCTGAGATTTACGGGTAAGTGTTATCAGTAGTTTCTCGAACTGTTATAGACCTCATATCGACACGACTTATCAAGCTACTGGGGTCTGGCGTTTACCACCCCTAGGCGAGATATGCGACATATCAAACGAAAAGACCGGACTGTACGAGAGTGTTACTGATTGGATTCGCAGGAGAATGTACAGGCTTGCTTGTTGATCTTCTGATTGCTCAATACATGGGTGGCTATTACATTTAGCTGACCGCTTGCAGCTTGTGGGTGTTTGATATGATCATCACCTACTGCCGGCGTATTGACGATTCTTTAGAGTCCTGCACAGAGGTTTCTTCGCTCAGGCAAAACGGAGTAGGACCACATATATGATATGTGCGGGACCGAGAACAATACGTGTATGTGATACCGTATTAGATTCTCGCGATATGAGATATCGGCCGGGTATATATGATATAGCCGGGTCATCGGATCAAGTGTTGATTCGATGAACTGATACAGATTATATTAGTCTGTTATTTGTGAAATAGCCGGATTATCGGATCAAGTGTTGATTCGATAATTTAATGTATAATTATATATTTGATATATTAAATTACATTAACAAATATTAGCTCACTAAAAGATTCTTTTTCTCACTCGGGTAATACATTGATATATATACGATATATGTTAATTGTATTATTTTATTTTGTTACAATAAATATTGTATATGTGATATATAATATTATAACATGTTAGGATTATTAATGCAACATGTTTAGTGGAGATTAAATATGGTTAAGGTTTGATTTGGGTTAATTCTTTCTAGTAGCTTCTAGAAGCTTTGCTTTTGTTTTAAGCAAAGATATTTGTTATGATATTTTGGATGATATTTATTTAACCCAACCCAACCCTTTAACCATGGTTCAATCTCTACAAGGGTTATGTTTACTTACTTAATCCATGGTTGCATTTCTAACCTCACTAGACTTTTTCATTATTCATCACAAAAGGTTTTGGATATTCTTCTTCTTCTTCCTTGAAGAAAAGCTTTCTAGCTTTATCTTTGGTGATGAAAATGAGTGGGATTAAGATAATAAATGAGAGCTATATTCCTACTTCATCATCCTAATCTATCCTAGCCATTTAGATTAGGGTGTTCACTTCATTAGTGAGTGAGAGCTTGTGTTAAAGAAACTTCAAGGTAGATCATCTTTGTTATCGAAGATCGGAAGCAAGCTTGGATCCTTCTCTTCGTGGAGCCTCTCTAGAGTCCGGGTATTCGATGATCGCAGTGAAGGGACCTCAACACGGAGCTTTAGAAGTGAAGTACTGGACTACAAAGGTTGTAACCCCAAACTCTTAGAAGTAAAGTTGTTTACTTGTTTTGTTTCGCCTAATCTCTAGTTTAAAGATCTTGGTTAGGGTTGTTCGGCACGTTTAAATTTTGAATCGGGCATGGTTGATGCCTTATAGACCATTGTAAGAGTGCCTAGTAATCCTACAATGGTATCAGAGCCAAGCTAGAGCTTTAGGCGAAGTCTAGACGAAGTTTAAAGTCCGATCGAACTCCGAATACCCGTAAAACCCTAGTTTCTGGAAATTTTTCAAAAAGTTGACATTTTTCATATTAAAAATGCTCAGAAAATTCAGCAGGTAAATTTATGGATATGTGTGAAAAACAACATCGTAATTCACTTAATGCGCCGTAGAACCACGGCAAGACCATGCCATCCGCGGCGGTTCCACAGCCGTATAGTGGAATTATGGTTAGTTTTTCATACAGTAACATCCGTAGGTATTCTAGCATGTTTTTGGGAATTTTTTATTTTACTCAAGTGTTGAGTTTTCTGGGTTGTATTGGGAACTCGTTGATTTGATCGAAAAGTATAACTTCGTTTAGTTTTTCCGGTTAATTTTTAGAACGTGTTAAAAAGTTTGAACGGATATCAATAACTCACTTTTTCCCCTGCCGGAAAATTTCCAAGTGTTGGATTTTTCCGTAGTTTAAGAACGTTCTAAGTCGTGCAAGTAACGCGGTGGACCCTCTAGAAGAACACAAACCTTAACTCGATTATGTGAACGTCTGAACTGCCTCTAAACCTTAAGGTTTCGGGCAGTACGGCGTTGCCACATGTGAGGCGTTGGTTTGACCCTTCTACGGCTGGACCATTGGTACTGTGGCATGTGATGGATGCTTTTAAACTAATTTCAAGTGTTGAGAATTTTTTGGGAAATCTTGGGTGTTTGTTTATTCGATCGGAAAGTTTAACATTGTCTATTTATCTGGAATGTGATACAATATTTGGAATCCACAAGTAGTTATGAGATAACTAATTTGAATGTTATAAATCTAGCAGTTCAGTCTCAGATGATCGGTTGCCACGGGATTATGATGCGATCAAAAGTCCGTCGCAATCACGTAGCGTACGCGGATACTCGCCGGGTAAACTTAACAGACAGCCACGCCCCATAGCCCCAACCAAGTGACTATACGAGAACCCCGTCGCCAAAAGCATCCGTTCGGGTGCCCGCGGCAGCGGTGTTCCGCCTTAGTGCACTTCGTCGACGGCATCGGGGGTGCGGCCGTCTACTAAAGTTTGCGACGAGCATTCTATCAGAATATCTGGAATCTTGTTGAATTGCCCGACTTGATATTGAAAAGAGTTTTCGATAATGAGACTAAAATGCGGGGTTTATAATTGTTAGGCATGAGATGTCTAAGGAATTCATTTGGTTAGGCATGCGATGTCTAAGAAGGTTGCGGATTCCAACTGTTGTAGTTTTACACTTTCTTTTCTGTGACCGTAAGCGTAGTATGTGGTGTATCACCGGCTTCGTTGCTATACATCAACGACAATCGGGATACGCATACTTGCTTACGTTGATGATATGAGATATTATGTGTTGCTGTGATATGCTATATTGAATCGTCGCGTTTTGAATAGCCGGGGGTTTTATGTGAGATGAGAGTTTTTCTTTTTCTTTCATGTAAAATTTATTGTATGTAATATTCTTTTATTGGTGCACTTCCGGGCTGAGAATGATGTCACCATTGTATATTATTTACTTTTCCGCATTAGGTAAACCCAAGGTAGGGAGCACAAGTAACCGGGTTCTAGGCTCCAGTGGGAGACCATCTCGAGGAGTCGAGACCGGGTCTCCTAACCCTAGAATTGGCAGTGTTTCTTGCCGCTCTCGTAGGGGTCTAGGGATGTGGGTTTGGCTATTCATCGCGATCGTGGAATCCGTGTTTTATACAGGCTCGTATTAAAAACACGGACCTCCTAGTATATCTAATATTTCATATATGTTCTTCTGCTGCAATGTGCTGTGATGAGATCATATTACTGCCTGAGACGAATGTTTATATTATATATATGAGATATATGTTATATTACAGATTTCGTTTCAAATGTGATGCTTGTGAAGCATAATAAAATGGGACTTCATTAATGAGATTAATGAAACTAAAAGAAACCTAAAGATGTTGTGGAAACTTGTTTAAAAACTGGTAGCTCTAGTTATTGCTTTGCATATCAGTGTTCTTTGTAGAACATCCAGCACCTTATTCGATAAGGAAAGAGCTGAGATCCCTTCACCGGGAGTGACCTCTTTAGCAATAACTGGAAGATGCTACAAACTCGGTTTGTCTTTTGAATGTTGTAATAGTTTTTTCTTTGCATAATGATATTTGTGAAATATCCTGCACCTTATTCGATGAGGAAAGAGCCGAGATCCCTTCACCGGGAGTGACCTCTTTAGCAAAACTAGAAAAGACCTCAAAAACATTCCATTCAAAATCACTCGATTCTACAACAATATCAAGTTCATTACGCAGAGGGTTTTCTTAAAATCCTGTCGTAGCCCTCTGTCATTTCAGATAAGTACTACTTAGTATTCGTGCTACGGTAGTTTGGCATGCGTCAAGGCGTAGTGTACGGTAACTAACTAACGCTTATCTGCTAGCATACGATGCGATTGGATTAGCGCATGCGTACGACGTTGTTTGGCATGCGTCAAGGGTCGTACGGGTGGGTTTAATTCAATTAGGAAATGTACGGGTTGAACTTGACTAGCGGACCATGGATTGTTTGGCATGCGTCAAGGTCATAGCACGCTAGGGGTAAAATATTATTGGGAATTTCAAGTGTTGAAATTTGCAATGAGATTGCATACCTTCTATGAGATAGTTGGATCCCGATACCCGCTGCGAGTAAGAGTTACTCCTGGGAAAGTTTTACACATTACAATTAGCCGATCAAGTAGGTGTCTAGAAAGGTGTCAACGGGGTTACGCCCCTGGGAAAATGAGGTTTACTTTAATTAGGTCCGTGCGAAAGCACGGGGAACCTCCCTCAAAGTACCGGCACTGGCCTGGCTGAAAGATTGGCGAACTTGTAGGGTGTAATTAATCCCGGCTAGTCTTTCCTTTTAGGATTTGAAGGAAGATTTGACTAAAACAGTGGGAGACATCCTGATTAGATATATTAGATAACCAATCTAATCTTGCAAGAGCATACGTTGAGTGTTTTCTTCTCTTTCTCTCCTGGTTGCGACTATGTCACACCTTAATCAAGATAATAATACGGATGTATTGACCAAACCCGCTTGTTATACTGCGCTAGGGAACATTGGTCCCGCTCTAACTTATAACTGTTATAAGACAGAGCAGGAAATTGGGGAATACCAGATTTCCCGTGCCGCCCAAACGAAGAAAGTGCATGCTGATGCATCTTCTTCGGGTGTGTTCATTACCGAGAACTGTTTCTCAGTATCCTTTACGTCCTGGGTATGAGATACCGGATCAGGATCCCACATATGTAATTTGTTACATGGGCTACAGATAGGTAGAAAACTAAGAAAGGGTGATAAGTTTCATGAGATAGAAATGGTGCAAGTGTTGCAGCCAAGTCTGTTGGTAGTTATCACCCTGTATTAATAAATACATTTATTCCGAACGAATGTTATTAGATACCGAACCTGATATACAACATCATATCAGTCTCTTTATTAGTAAAGAAGGATATAATTTTGTATTGTTGGATAATGTTTTGAACATTTCCTATATTAAGAGTTGATCGGTTCAGGCACGTTATCTAAAAGCATAGACGTTCTAAATCAAACCACGGTTCTTAGTATACAGAACACACACAAGAGGAAGAGTTCAGAAATGAACGAATCCCTCTTGAGGTATTGTAGACTAGGTCATATCAATGCGACCCGACTAGCTGAAGTTATATTTAGATGCATATTTAAATTAGTTTGAATTTACATCTTGTGAAACTTGCCGGTCATGTCACAAAGATAAGATGACCATAGCTCTGGTTATTGGAAACAGAGAAAGAATTAGTGAACTCTTGGGATTGATACATGATGATGTATGTAAGGTCCCCTGTCTACAAATGCCAAGATCGGTTCTTTATAGTTCATTACATTCACTGTTTATCTCTCAAGATTCGGACATATGTTCCTGTTGAAACACAAGTCTGAACCTTTTGAGAAATTCAATGAATATGAGTTAGAATTAGAGAACCAAAAATGGGTATAAGTATTATGTTCTTTGATGAGATCAAGGAGGAGAATACTTGAGCACGGAGATCCTGGACTATTCTAAAGGAGAATGAGATTCTCTCTCAGCATTACTCCTTCGTATACACCACAGCACGTCGGTGTATCGGGGCGGGGCAATCACACCCTATTAGATATGGTGCGCTCTATGACGAGTACTACCGAGTTTCTTATTTTCCTTTTGGGAGTTATGCACTTGTGAAGCTGCATACCTATTGAATAGGGTTCCAATCAAATCAGTTGCCTACCTCTTCATATGTGATATGGTATGGGAAGATCCCATCTCTTAAGGATGTTAAGATTTAGTGTTGTCCGGCCTATGTCTAAAAGCAAAATCCGGACAAGCTCGAGGCAAAGTCAGTTCTGTGGAAGTTTGTTGGATATCCCAAACATTAGCAAGGGAATATCTTCTACCAAACCGAGGAACAAAAGATGTTTTGTTTCTCAACATGCCACCTTTGTGAAAAGAAATTTCTTGTGAAGAAATTAGTGGTCATGAGGTAGAACTGGAAAGAGTTCCAGCTATACAAAACTGCAACAGATGATTTGGTAGAACCAAAGGATTCAATAGTAACCAACGAACCTCAGCCTCTCTGCCGATCTAGTAAGGTTCCTCACCCACCCGAGAGATACATCGGTTTTCTCTATGACATTGGGAGCGTGGATTGCATCATGAGATGATGACCCAACTTATTTCGAGCAGGCCATCAGGAGTGGGACTCTGTAAGAATGGCTGGATGCTTAGCGATCTGAGATGGAATCCTTATACACCAACAAAGTATGGACTTTGGTTGCTTTATCTGAAGGGTTAAATCCCCATCAGGAGCAAGTATATCTTGACAAGATTACTTGGTGTACATGGAAAAGTTGAGACTTTCAAAGCTATGCTTAAGTCCATCCAAATCCTACTTGCCATGGCTACATACCATGACTACGATATCTGGCGGTTGGGTGTCATGACTGCTTTTCTAAATGTTGATTTGGAAGAGAGCGTCTATAAGTACACATCCAGAGGGCTTCGTAAACAGTGGGAGCAGCGAAAACGTGTGCAAGATGTTTTATGTGATAAAGCAGGCAACGCAGAGTTGGAACGTCTGTTTTGATGTGGTAGTCAAAGAGTTTGACTTCATCAAAATGGTAGATGAACCTTGTATATACAAAAAGGTAGTAGGGAGTATGGTGGTGATCCTCGTATTGTACGTGGATGACATACTCTTGATAGGGAAGGAGTTTCCTATGCTATGCTCGGTCAATCTCCTCTTATCACAGGGATTCTCTATATAGGATCAAGGTGATAACTCCTAAATCCTGGGTTATGGATCTATGAGATAGATCTATTTGGATGTTAGGATTCTCACTAGCTGTAGTAAGATAGTATCAATAGATCCCGGAGCGAATCACTGGAAAGGTTCCAGGGTGATAAGGACGACTAAATGTCAGTCACAGGTACTGTTTTTACCCTCAGTGGAGGGACGGTATGTTGGAAGAGTTCCAAGCTAGATACCGTGACTTACTAGACGATTAAATGCAAGATACATCGTTACCAAGGATGCTACCAAAGAGGCAGTCTGGATATATTTAAGTTCATAAGATGAACTTCGTTCCAACCATTGTGTGACAATGGAGTTATGGCTTATGCCAAGGAACCCCTGTCCCATCAGAAATCCAGATATAATTCTTGGGCAGTATAACCTGATCATGAAGATGGTTGATCTCCAGGGAGATCGAGGTTAGGAGAGTAGACACAGAGGTTAACAGCGCGGATCCACTCACAAAGTCCTTTTTCCCAGTAGAGAAATTTATGGGATGGTTGAGTATGAGATACTTCAACCACAGCTAATTGTTGGGTATGCGATACCACAACAGATGGCCCTAGTGCAAGTGGGAGATTGTTAGTTATATGTATGCCCTAGAGGCCATTACTGTACATACGATGTATATTGTAGTGGATGCTTGGACATATATAGGGAGGACTTTCTTGCTCGACATGATAGTATGCTATCTGGTTACACTTTATCTTAACATGTACTCTGATTGTCTCTTTGTTACATGTTGATAAAGCCCTTAGGATGAGTACTTGACTTCCAGAACTATGATGCGGATCATACTAGTGGGGACAGTGTAGTCGTCAAGTACATCCTTCAAATGTTCCTAGTCGTGGGAGTACCGAGACAGGGCATCGATACTCTAGTGTAGACTAGCATATGCGCTTCTTGACCCATATGATGGGCGATGGATGATCCCATATCCATTGGTATTTGACATCAGAGAAGGTATACGGGTGCTCAGTGGAGACTGGATACACTGGACGGACTCGCCGAGAACTCCCAGATGGTATTATACCTCACGTCAGATGGCAATTCTCTGCTGACACTGGTACAGCTTAGTCTGTAGACCCGAGATCGTCATAGAGTCTTGTGTGATTCCCACTGTGCTTTGATTTCCATCATACCACGTCCAAGAGGGCGTGCAAAAAGGTGGCTTTTAGGTATAGTCCCGAATCACAAAGAGGCAATGAGCGATAGTAAGGGATTCGTTTCTCCCGGTATAGGGAGTTGATGTTGTGCTATATTCGATTGGCTATAACTGGAAATCTCTTGCCAGGCTTGCTGAGATTTACGGGTAAGTGTTATCAGTAGTTTCTCGAACTGTTATAGACCTCATATCGACACGACTTATCAAGCTACTGGGGTCTGACGTTTACCACCCCTAGGCGAGATATGCGACATATCAGACGAAGAGACCGGACTGTAAAGGAGTGTTACTGATTGGATTCGCAGGAGAATGTACATGCCTGCTTGTTGATCTTCTGATCGCTCAATACCTGGGTGTTTGTTACGTTTAGCTGACCGCTTGCAGCTTGAGGGTGTTTGATATGATCATCACCTACTGCCGGCGTATTGACGATTCTTTAGAGTCCTACACAGAGATTTCTTGGCTCAGGAAAAACGGAGTAAGAGCACATATATGATATGTGCGGGACCGAGAACAATACGTGTATGTGATACCGTATTAGATTCTCATGATATGAGATATCGGCCGGGTATATGTGATATAGCCGGGTCATCGAATCAAGTATTGATTCGATGAACTGATACAGATTATATTAGTCGGTTATTTGTGAAATAGCCGGATTATCGGATCAAGTGTTGATTCGATAATTTAATGTATAATTATATATTTGATATATTAAATTACATTAACTAATATTAGCTCACTAAAAGATTCTTTTTCTCACTCGGGTAATACATTGATATATATGCGATATATGTTAATTGTATTATTTTATTTTATTACAATAAATATTGTATATATGATATATAAAATTGTAACATGTTAGGATAATTAATGCAACATGTTTAGTGGAGATTAAACATGGTTAGGGTTTGATTTGGGTTAATTCTTTCTAGTAGCTTCTAGAAGCTTTGCTTTTGTTTTAAGCAAAGATATTTGTTATGATATTTTGGATGATATTTATTTAACCCAACCCAACCCTTTAGCCATGGTTCAATCTCTACAAGGGTTAAGTTTACTTACTTAACCCATGGTTGCATTTCTAACCTAACTAGACTTTTTCATTATTTATCACAAAAGGTTTTGGATATTCTTCTTCTTCTTCCTTGAAGAAAAGCTTTCTAGCTTTATCTTTGGTGATGAAAATGAGTGAGATTAAGATAATAAATGAGAGCTATATTCCTACTTCATCATCCTAATCTATCCTAGCCATTTTGATTAGGGTGTTCACTTCATTAGTGAGTGAGAGCTTGTGTTAAAGAAACTTCAAGGTAGATCATCTTTGTTATCGAAGATCGGAAGTAAGCTTGCATCCTTCTCTTCGTGGAGCCTCTCTACAGTCCGGGTACTCGATGATCGCAGTGAAGGGACCTCAACACGGAGCTTTAGAAGTGAAGGACCGGACTACAAAGGTTGTAACCCCAAACTCTTAGCAGTAAAGTTGTTTACTTGCTTTGTTTCGCCTAATCTCTAGTTTAAAGATTTTGGTTAGGGTTGTTCGGCACGTCTAAATTTTGAATCGGGCATGGTTGATGCCTTATAGACCCTTGTAAGAGTTCCTAGTAACCCTACACGTATGAGGGTACATGGTGGGGCCTGGAGGTACCCCGGGGCAAGAAGGTCGATGTAACATACCGTTGAGGCCTGGCAGAGGAACCATACTCTCCGGTGAAATTACCTATGACTCTGCGGTTATCGTGGGGATACCGACGGGAGTCATGTACGTATGGATACGTCGAAAGACGAGGGTCGAAGCTGGGCACTCGGGTTTTCGGATAGCGTATGATATGTACCTATCAGGGTACCAGTCATGGTGATAGCACCTGATAGATCTTGTAACACCTAAAGTTGTGTTTAGGGGTTAATTATATTTTAATATATAGTTTTAATAAAAAGTTTACCAAATTAAGTTTCAAATATTTTATTCTAATTAATGAGTATTTTGTTAGAATTTTTCTAGGCGCACACACACTTGTGAATGTAAACTAGGGTTTAGAGATGGGGTTAAACCATGATTAGCAAGGATGAAGGATTTACCCATTCTCTTTAAGTAATTAATTCTTATTAGGTGTATTTGGAATTTAAATTGGGTTTTATTTAATTGTGTGTTGTTTTGTTATTTGAATTTCTTTTTTTCTTTTGTTGACTTGGTGTAAGAGAGATAGAGTATGGGCATGGCATGAGCCATGCTCATTAAATGAAGAGTGAGGGAGAGAGAGGGGTTTTTTTTTGTAGGGTTCCTAGGCACCCTAATGAGGTCTCCCAAAGCATCAACCATGCCAATTTCAAATTTAAACGGTGCCGAGAAACCCTAGAACGGATCGTTGGCTAGATTTCTAGGCGAAACAATAAACTAGTTAACACTTAACTACAAGTAAACGGAAATACAACCTTTGTAGATCCGGTGCTCCACCTCCATAGCTCCGCAACGAAGTCCCCTCGCTGTCCAAATGAATTCCCGTGCTCTAGCGTCGGCTTCGTCGGAGAAATGGTGAGCTAGGTCGTCGATGTCCATGCCGAACATGATCTACGTCGAGGCATCGCTAGATCAAGCTCCACCTTCACCAAGCCATGAAAACTTGTGAAGGAAACACCCTATACTACTTGGCAAGAGGTAGAGGATGAAGAAATAGGAAGTGGGTTCACTTTAGATTTGGATTTCTCACACTTATGCTCAAATCACCATTGATGAAGTAAGCTTTCTTCTTGAAGAAGAAGAAGAAGATGATGATAAATGTTATGATAAGAATTTTTAAAATAGAAAAGAAAATCAATTCTTATCATAAGCAAACCATGGTTAGGTGTAGAGAATGAACTAGGGTTAGTGAATGGTTAGGTTTAGAGATGAAGACAAAATGGTTACTTTGGTTAAACCTTCATGAAGCTTCAACAAGCTTCATCTTTGAAAGCAACCCTTTTGTTTTCATTCCCCTTTTTCTTTTTGTCAAAACAAAATAAATAAAGGCATAAATAAATCAAATGAAACCCTAACCATTAACTAACCATGGTTTAATCATACACCTAATCAAGTTAGCATGTATCATCAAACATGATACAAACAAGTGCACAAAAGTATATCACATATACAACTTGCACAATACAAGTGAGAAAAGCCATTTAAAGTGAACCAATACTAGTTAATGCAAAATAATATATCAAATATATATTTATACATTAAATCGTTAAATCAACACTTGATTTAACGATCCGGTCATATCGCATATAACCGACTAGTATCCTATGTATCGGCTTACCGAATCAACCCTTGATTCGATAACTAGGTTATATCGCATACAACCTTTCGATACATTCATCGCGAGAATGGAATACGGTATCACATACACGCATTATTCTCGGTCCCGCACATATCTCATATGCGCTCCTATTTCGTTTCGCTTGAGCCAGGAAACCTCTGTGTAGGACTCTAAAGACTCGTCAATACGCCGGCAGCAGATGATGATCATATAAAACACACACAAGCCGCAAGCGGTCTGCTAAACGTAACGGCCACCCGGGTATTGAGCGATCTGAAGATCGACGAGCAAGCCCGCTCACACTCTAGTGAATCCAACCAGTAACACTACCGTACAGTCCGGTCTGATCGTCTGATATATCGCATATCTCGCCTAGGGGTGGTAAACGTCAGACCCCAATAGCTCGATAAGTCGTGTCGATATGAGGTCTATAACAATTTGAGAAACTACCGGTAACACTTACCAGTAAATCTCAGCAACCCTGGCCAGGGATTTCCTGTTATAGCCAATCGAACACAGCGCAACATCAACCCCCTATACCGGGAGAGACGAATCCCCTCCTATCGCTCATTGCCTCCATGTGACTCGGGACTGTACCCAAAAACCACCGTTTTGCACGCCCTCTTGGACGTGGTAAGATGGAAATCAAAGCACAGTGGGAACCACACAAGACTCTATGACGATCTCGGGTCAACAGACTTCTCTGTACCAGTGTCACCAGAGAACTGCCATCTGACGTCAGGTATAATACCATCTGTGAGTTCTCGGCGAGTCCGTCCAGTGTACCCAGTCTCTACTGAGCACCCGTATATCATCTCTGATGTCAAACACCAATGAATATGGAATCATCCATCGCCCATCTGTATGGGTCGAGAAGGTATACGCTAGTCTACTCTGGTATATCGATGCCCCGTCTCGATACACCCACGACTAGGGACTTTGAAGGATGTACTTATGGACTACCATGTCCCCACTAGTATGATCCGCATCATAGTCCAGATAGTCAAGTACATATCCTAAGGGCTTTACCAACATGTAACAGAGAGACAATCAGTGTACACGTTAAGGTAAAGAGCAACCAGATAGCATACTATCATGTCGAGCAAGAAAGTCCTCCCTATATATGTCCTAGCATCCACTACAATATACATCATATGTACAGTAATGGCCTCTAGGGCATACATATAACTAACAATCTCCCACTTGCACTAGGGCCATCTGTAGCAGTGGTTGTAGTATCTCATACTCAACCATCCCATAATAGTCTCTCTCTGGGAACAGGCCTTTGTGAGTGGATCCTCTGAGTCTACTCTCCTAACCTCGATCTCCCTGGAGATCAACCATCTCCATGATCAGGTGACACTGCCTTAGAATATGTCTGGATCACTGATGGGACGGACGTTCCTTGGCATAAGCCACAACTCCATTGTCTCACAATGGTTGGAACGTAGTTCATCTCATGAACCAATATACACCCAAACATCCTCCTTGGTAGCATCTTAAGTAGCGATGTATCCTGCCTTTATCTTCTAGTATGCCACGGTATCTAGCTTGGAACTCTTCCAACATACCGTCCCTTTACTGAGGGTAAAGACAATGCCTGTGACTGACTTTCAGTCGTCCTTATCACCCTGGAACACTTCCAGTGATTCTCCCCAGGATCGGTTGATACCGTCTCACTACAACTAGTGAGAGTCCTAACATCCAATTAGATCTATCTCATAGATCCAAAAACCCAGGATTTAGGAGGTATCACTTTGATCCTATATGGAGAATCATTGTGATAAGCGGAGATTGATCGAGCGTAGCATAGGAAACTCCTTCCCTATCAAGAGTATGTCATCCACGTACTCTACGAGGATCGTCACCATACTCCCTACTACCCTTTTGTTTATACAAGGTTCATCTACCATTTTGATGATGTTAAACTCTTTGACTAATTCATCAAAACAGATGTTCCAACTCCGCGATGCCTGCTTTATCCAATAAAGCATCTTGCACACGTTTCCGCTGCTCCCACTGTCTACGAAGCCCTCTGGCTGTGTACTTATAGACGCTCTCTTCCAAAATATCATTTAGAAAAGCAGTCATGACACCCAACCACCAGATATCGTAGTCATGGTATGTAGCCGTGGTAAGTAGGATCTGGATGGACTTAAGCATAGATACTTTAAAAGGTTTTATCATTATCCACAGCTGGTCAATGATGCAAACTTTTAACAAGTCTAGCTTTGAAAGTCTCAACTTTTCGATGTACACCAAGTAATCTTCTCAAGATATACTTGCTCCTGATGGGGATTTAACCCTTCAGATATAGCAACCAAAGTCCATACTTTGTTGGTGTATAAGGATTCCATCTCAGATCGCTAAACATCCAGCCATTCTTACAGAGTCTTACTCTCGATGGCCTGCTCGAAGCTAGTTGGGTCATCATCTCATGATGCAATCCTCGCTCTCACTGTCATAGAGAAACCGAAGTATCTCTCAGGTGGGTGAGGAACCCTACTAGATCGGCTGAGAGGCCGAGGTTCGTTGGAATCTACTGAATCCTTTGGTTCTTTCAAATCATCTGCTGTAGTTTGTATAGCTGGAACCTTTCCAGTTCTACATAACTGACCTTGCCTCGAGCTTGTCCGGATTTTGCTTTCAGACATAGGCCGGTCAACCCCAAATCTTAACTAGCTTAAGACATGGGCTCTTCCCTTTCCATATCACATATGAAATGGTAGGCAACTGATTTGATTCGAACCCTATTCAATAGGTATGCAGCTTCTCAAGTGCATAACTCCCAAAAAGGAAATAGGTAACTCAGTAGTACTCATCATAGAGCACACCATATCAAATAGGGTGTATCTGCTCCGCCCCGATATACCATCGTCCTATGGTGTATACGGAGGAGTAATGCTGAGAGAGAATCTCATTCTCCTTTAGAATAGTCCTGGAATTCCGTGCTCAAGTATTCTCCTCCCTGATCTCATCATAGGACATAATACTCATACCCGTATTGATTCTCTACTTCTAACTTATATTCTGTGAATATCTCAAAAGGTTCTGACTTGTGTTTCAACAGGAACATATATCTGAATCTTGAGAGAATGTAATGAAGTATAAAGAACCGGTCTTGGCAAGTGTAGACAGGGGACCTACATACATCAACATGTATCATCCCAAGAGTTCACTAACTCTTTCTCTGTTTCCAGTAAACGGAGCTATGGTCATCTTATCTCTGAGACATGACTGGCAAGTTTCATAAGATGTAAATTCAAACTGATTTAAATATGCATCTAATATGTAACTTCAGCCAGTCGGATCGCATTGATATGACCTAGTGTACAATGCCTGAAGAAGGATCCGTTCATTTCTGAACTCTTCCTCTTCTGTGTGTTCCGTATACAAAGAACTGTAGTTTGATTTAGAACATTAATGCTTTTAGATAACGTGCCTGAACCGATCAACTTTTGATATAGGAAATGATCAAAACATTATCCAACAATACAAAATTTTATCGTTTCTTTACTAATAAAGAGACAGATATGATTTTGTATATCAGGTTCGGTATCTAATAACATTCGTTCAGAATCAATGTATTGGTAATACAGGGTGACAGTGACCAACAGACCTGGCTGCAACTTTTGCCCCGTTTTCTGCCTCATGAAACTTATCACCCGTTCTCAGTTCTCTACCTTTCTGTAGCCCTATGTAACAAATTACATATCTGGGATTCTGATCTGGTATCACATACCCAGGACGTAAAGGATACTGAGAAACAGTTCTCTGTAATGAACACACCCGAAGATGATGCATCAGCATGCACTCTCTTCGTTTGGGCGGCACGAGAAATCTGGTATTCCCCAATTTCCTGCTCTGTCTTATAACAATTATAAGTTGGAGCGGGATCAACGTTCCCCAGCTCAGTATAACAAGCGGGTTCGGTCAATATTCCGTATTATTATTTTGATTAAGGCGTGATATGGTCGCTACCAGGAGAGAGAGAGAAGAAAACACTCAGCGTGCGCTCTTGCAAGAATAGATTGGTTATTATTTTATCTAATCAGGATGGCTCCCACTGCTTTTTATTAAATCTTCCTTCAAACCCTAAAAGGAAAGACTAGCCGGGATTAATTACACACTACAAGTTCGCCAATCTTTCAGCCAGGCCAGTGTCGGTACTTTGAGGGAGGTCCCCCGTGCTTTCGCACGAACCTAATTAATGTAAACCTCGTTTTCCCAGAGGCGTAACCCCGTTGACACCTTTCTAGACACCTACTTGATCGGCTAATTGTAATGTATAAAACTCTCCCAGGAGTAACTCTTACTCGCAGCGGGTATCGGGATCCAACTATCTCATAGAAGGTATGCAATCTCATTGCAAATTTCAACACTTGAAATTCCCGATAATATTTTGCCCCTAGTGTTCTATGACCTTGACGAATGCCAAACAACCCATAGTCCACTAGTCAAGTTCAACCCGTACATTTCTTGATCGAATTAAACCCACCCACACGACCCTTGACGAATGCCAAACAACGCCGTACTAATACCCTAATCCAATCGCATCATATGCTCAAGCAGATAAATACTAGTTAGCTACCGTACACTACGCCTTGACGAATGCCAAACTACCGCAGCACGAATACTAACTAGTACATATCTGAAATGACGGAGGGCTATGACAGGTTTTTCAGAAAACCTATTGCGTAATGAACTTGATATCGTTGTAGGATCGAATGAATTTTGAAATGGAGTGTTTTTGAGGCTTTTCTAGTTTTGCTAAAGGAGTCACTCCCGGTGAAGGGATCGTCGGTCCTTTCCTCGTCGAATGAGGTGCGGGATATATCATATATATCACTGTGCAAAGCAAAAACTCTTAAAAGCAATCAAAAGACAAACCGAGTGTGTAGCATCTGCCAGTTATTGCTAAAGGAGTCACTCCCGGTGAAGGGATCTCGGTTCTTTCCTTATCGAATAAGGTGCAGGATATATCATATATACCGCTGTGCAAAGCAAGAACTGTAGCTACCTGTTTTATTTTGAAATTCGATTCTACAACATCTTAGGTTTCTTTTATTTCATTAATCACATTAATGAAGTCCCATCATTTAAGTACCTAAACATCACAGATAAATACGACGTACACTTATGCCATCCGCATTCGCCTCGATGTCCCCTCGTGCACCGTTAGGTTAGGTAACTAACGGCAGAGCGGGGCAGGGCTAGCACGGGTGTAAAACATAAGTAACGCCTATATAATATATCATATATACTATATACTGTATCTATCACAGAACATCACATGATCACATCACAGATATCGCAGCAGAAGAAACATATGAAATATTGGATATACTAGGACGTCCGTGTTTTCAATACGAGCCAGTATAAAACACGGATTCCACGGTCGTGATGAATAGCCAAACCCACACCCCTAGACCCCTACGAGAGCGGCAAGCAACCCTACCAATTCTAGAGTTAGGAGACCCGGACTCGACTCCTCGAGTTGGTCTCCCACTGGACTCCAGAACCCGGTTACTTGTGCTCCCCTCCTTGGGTCTATCCTAGTGCGGAAAAGTAAATAATATACAAAAGGTGACATCTTCCGCAACCTGGAAGTGCCCCAATAAAAGAATATTACATACAAGTTTTTACATGAATGAAAATGAAAAACACTCATCTCACATAAAAACCCCCGGCTATTCAAACACGACGATCCAATATAACATATCCAGCAACACATAACATCACATGTCATCAACGTAAGTAAATATGCGCATCCCAATTGTCGTTGACATATAGCAACGAAACCGGCGATATCACATATTACACTTACGGTCACAGAAAAGAAAGTGTAAAACTACAACAGTTGGAATCCGCAACCACCTCAGACATCGCATGCCTGACCAAATGAATTCTTTAGACACCGCATGCCTAACAATTATAAACCCCGCATTTTAGTCTCAAAATCGAAAACACTTTACAATATCAAGTCGGGCAATTCAACAAGATTCCCGACATCCTGATCGAATGCTCGTCGCAAACTTTAGTAGACGGCCGCACCCCCGACGCCGTCGACGAAGTGCACCAAGGCGGAACACCGCCACCGTGAGCACCCGAACGGATGCTTTCGGCGACGGGGTTCTCCTACAGTCACTTGGTCGGGGCTATGGGGTGAGGCTGTCTATTAAGTTTACCCGGCGAGTATCCGCGTATGCTACGTGATTGCGACGGACTTTTGATCACATCAAAATTCCGTGGCAACCGATCAAGTGAGACTAAACTACTATGTTTATAACATTCATTCAGTTATCTCATAACTCATTGTGAATTCCAATTATTGTATCCCATTCCAGATAAATAGAAAATGTTAAACTTTTCGATCGAACAGTCAAACACCCAAGTTTTCCCGATACAGATCAACACATGAAACAAGTCTAACAACATTCAGTTCGTGCCTCAGTACCAACGGTCCAGCCGTAGAAGGGTCAAGCCAACGCCTCACATGTGGCACGCCGTACTGCCCCAAACCCGAAGGTTCAAAGGGCAGTTCAAGACGGTCACATAATCGAGTTAAGGTTTGTTGTCTTCTAGAGGGTCCATCGAGTTACTTGCACTACTTAGAACGTCGTTAAACTACGGAAAAATCCAACACTTGGAAATTTTCCGGCAGGGGAAAAGGTGGGTATTTATATCCAGTCGAACATTTTAACATATTCTGAAATTTATCCGGAAAACCACACAGACAAAATTTGATACTCCGATCGAAACACCGAATCCCCAAAACAATCCCAGAAAATTCAACTCTTGAATAAATATTAAAAAATTCCCAGAAAACTCAGAACTGATAATTAGGAGTTACTGTGTAAAGTATATTAAATAAGGTGGCCGTACGGCCGCGGAACCGCCGTACGAGCCATGCTCGTGCCGCGGAACCGCGGCAGTATGATGGAGTTAGGAACACGAATTTCACAGCAACTCTTAAAATCACCTGCTGATTTTTCTGCATATTTTTAATGTTGAAAAATCCCAGATTTAAGAAAAAGGACAGAGAGCATTTTTTGAGTTGGGGTTTCGGGTCGATCGGACTTCAAACTCCGTCTAGACTTCGCCTAAGGCTCTCGCTAGGCTCTGATACCATTGTAGGGTTCCTAGGTACCCTAATGAGGTCTCCCAAGGTATCAACCATGCCAATTTCAAATTTAAACGGTGCCGAGAAACCCTAGAACGGATCGTTGGCTAGATTTCTGGGCGAAACAATAAACTAGTTAACACTTAACTACAAGTAAACGGAAATACAACCTTTGTAGATCCGGTGCTCCACCTCCATAGCTCCGCAACGAAGTCCCCTCGCTGTCCAAATGAATTCCCGTGCTCTAGCGTCGGCTTCGTCGGAGAAATGGTGAGCTAGGTCGTCGATGTCCATGCCGAAGATGATCTACGTCGAGGCATCGCTAGATCAAGCTCCACCTTCACCAAGCCATGAAAAATTGTGAAGGAAACACCCTATACTACTTGGCAAGAGGTAGAGGATGAAGAAATAGGAAGTGGGTTCACTTTAGATTTGGATTTCTCACACTTATGCTCAAATCACCATTGATGAAGTAAGCTTTCTTCTTGAAGAAGAAGAAGAAGATGATGATAAATGTTATGATAAGAATTTTTAAAATAGAAAAGAAAATCAATTCTTATCATAAGCAAACCATGGTTAGGTGTAGAGAATGAACTAGGGTTAGTGAATGGTTAGGTTTAGAGATGAAGACAAAATGGTTACTTTGGTCAAACCTTCATGAAGCTTCAACAAGCTTCATCTTTGAAAGCAACCATTTTGTTTTCATTCCACTTTTTCTTTTTGTCAAAACAAAATAAATAAAGGCATAAATAAATCAAATGAAACCCTAACCATTAACTAACCATGGTTTAATCATACACCTAATCAAGTTAGCATGTATCATCAAACATGATACAAACAAGTGCACAAAAGTATATCACATATACAACTTGCACAATACAAGTGAGAAAAGCCATTTAAAGTGAACCAATACTAGTTAATGCAAAGTAATATATCAAATATATATTTATACATTAAATCATTAAATCAACACTTGATTTAACGATCTGGTCATATCGCATATAACCGACTAGTATCCTATGTATCGGCTTACCGAATCAACCCTTGATTCGATAACTAGGTTATATCGCATACAACCTTTCGATACATTCATCGTGAGAATGGAATACGGTATCACATACACGCATTATTCTCGGTCCCGCACATATCTCATATGCGCTCCTATTTCGTTTCGCTTGAGCCAGGAAACCTCTGTGTAGGACTCTAAAGACTCGTCAATACGCCGGCAGCAGATGATGATCATATCAAACACCCACAAGCCGCAAGCGGTCTGCTAAACGTAACGGCCACCCGGATATTGAGCGATCTGATGATCGACGAGCAAGCCCGCTCACACTCCAGTGAATCCAACCAGTAACACTACCGTACAGTCCGGTTTGATCGTCTGATATGTCGCATATCTTGCCTAGGGGTGGTAAACGTCAGACCCTAATAGCTCGATAAGTCGTGTCGATATGAGATCTATAACAATTTGAGAAACTACCGGTAACACTTACCAGTAAATCTCAGCAACCCTGGCCAGGGATTTCCTGTTATAGCCAATCGAACACAGCGCAACATCAACCCCCTATACCGGGAGAGACGAATCCCCTCCTATCGCTCATTGCCTCCATGTGACTCGGGACTGTACCCAAAAACCACCGTTTTGCACGCCCTCTTGGACGTGGTAAGATGGAAATCAAAGCACAGTGGGAACCACACAAGACTCTATGACGATCTCGGGTCAACAGACTACTCTGTACCAGTGTCACCAGAGAACTGCCATTTGACGTAAGGTATAATACCATCTGGGAGTTCTCGGTGAGTCCGTCCAGTGTACCCAGTCTCTACTGAGCACCCGTATATCATCTCTAATGTCAAACACCAATGAATATGGGATCATCCATCGCCCATCTGTATGGGTCGAGAAGGTATACGCTAGTCTACTCTGGTATATCGATGCCCCGTCTCGATACACCCACGACTAGGGACTTTGAAGGATGTACTTATGGACTACCATGTCCCCACTAGTATGATCCCCATCATAGTCCAGATAGTCAAGTACATATCCTAAGGGCTTTACCAACATGTAACAGAGAGACAATCAGTGTACACGTTAAGGTAAAGAGCAACCAGATAGCATACTATCATGTCGAGCAAGAAAGTCCTCCCTATATATGTCCTAGCATCCACTACAATATACATCATATGTACAGTAATGGCCTCTAGGGCATACATATAACTAACATTTTTGACTTGGGGTCTCTCATTCTCACTCTCACTTCTCACTCTCACTCTCACACATACACACACACACACACACACTCAGCTGAGCAGCAGCAGAAGAAGCCCCAGCTGCAGCAGCAGCATCATCATCAGCAGCATCAGCAGCAGCAAGCTGTGGCAACAGCAACATCAGCAGCAGCCCCCAGCAGCTGCAACAGCACTTCCCATCTTCTCCACCTCCTTTCTCCTTGCACCTAGGGTCTTGTAAGGTATAGAATCTGAGCCCAACTTCGTGTTTGCTTAATATATGTGTAGTTTAGCTTAGGTTTGTGTAAAAAGTGAGTTTTTGTGCTTAAAATGGTGATTTGTGTGAACTTATGGTTTAGTGCTGTTAATATTGGTTAACCTAGCCTAATTAGGTGTTATTAAGACCATGTGAACCTAGTTAGACCCCAGATTACACCAAAATACCATAGGATTTCAAATTGTGCAAAAGTTAGTGTTTTAAAGTGAAATTTCACCTTTCAGTAATCTGCTTTAGGCCCGAGTAGTTCAGGTTAAAATTGAGTTAACTGGAGCACACTTGATATACCCTGACCACACCATTAGAGCACGAGACCCCCACTCCAAAGTTAGGCCGCCAGTTTATTCATTCTGGCCGCAATTTGCGGCCAGATGAGGGAATTTTTGGGTGTAGTTTGCATGGGTAGGAGTCTGATACATTTTTAGGGCCATTGGTATGTATAATTTTGTAAGTTGTTAACCTGGGTAGAATCTGGGACGTTATATCGTATTTCTAGTACGTTTGGTTCGCGCAATACACGAGAGGGTTCTGTGATTCAGCGTATCGCTGCGTGTCGGGATGAGTTTTAGACGCGTACACACGTTTAGCATATCGTACACATGCACGTTTAGTTCGCGACGCATGCGTATCGTTTGACTTTGATATCGCGTCTTGCGAGATGGTTGCTTATATATGGATTCTTATGTAATTCCAGGTTCGCAGGCGGGTACGTCAGACGAAGCTAAGAAAGGGAAGCAGGTGGTCGGCTACGAGTAGCGCACGACCAGGTGAGTAGATTTAACATCTACGGGGAAATCGCCCGTATGGCGTTAAGCGT
Source organism: Agapanthus africanus (assembly GCA_030015575.1). Taxonomy (NCBI): domain Eukaryota; kingdom Viridiplantae; phylum Streptophyta; class Magnoliopsida; order Asparagales; family Amaryllidaceae; genus Agapanthus; species Agapanthus africanus. The sequence goes on along the minus strand of JASDDO010000001.1, from coordinate 362,507,818 downwards.
CAGGGCATGTTAGGATATTTAGTATAGATGTTCATATGGACTGTAGTAACATACCTTTTTGTTCCATATAGAAATGATAGCATAGGACACTGCACTGTCACTAACGGTTCAAGTCGCACGAGCATGATTGATATGCTATACTCACACCGTTAGTGATTGCCATGACACTCACATTATAGGATTGCTATAAATCATATATCATACTGATTCCACCTTATTGATGTTGTCATGATTTGCAGCATACCAGCATATGTTATATCCATATTTGGGCACATATACATCACATACCCATACTTGTACCACATACATCATATATTTATATTTGGGCACATATACATCACATACCCATACTTGTACCACATACATCATATATTTATACTTGGGCACATATACATCACATACCCATATCCTATATTGATATCTTCATACTTGCGTACATGCATACTGTATACTCATACCAGTGCACACATATATTGATATTTTCATACCTGCGCACATGCACACTGTATACTTATACCAGTGCACACATATATTGATATATTCATACCTGCGCACATGCACACTGTATACTCATACCAGTGCATACATACATTGATATCTTCATACTTGCTTAGATTACACATTGAGATATATTGTTTCCAAGTTAATTCTGGATTTGGGAAACCGTGGATATTTCAAAAGAGAATAGTTAATTATTTAAAAACCCGGTTTCCCTTGATATGATATTTCGGTGCATCCACCATGTGTTTTCTCGGTACTAGAGTGATATATATGAACCCGAATCGAGGAGTTGGATGAGGCCGATTATGGGTACATGGTGGACCCGGTATGGTACCCCGGGGCGAGAACGGTTTCGCTGTGTAGTAGACAGTGAGCCTGGCAGAAAGACTACTACCTACCGGTGATTAGTTGGACCTGGCGGTTATCCGGAGGATACTGACCAGAGTCGATTGATGGATACGGGACGACTCGTACTGCCGGGGCCGAGGGCCGATACCGCAGACAGAGCCCGTGGGCTGATCCGGACTGACGGATGCCCTATACAAGAGGATTTGCGTGTTGATGCTTGGCACGAGTATTTATTGATATTTTGGGTGCCGATGTTGGGCACTCACGATTATATGAGATTTACAGGATTTGAGGACCGAGGAGGATGACGACGCCTGAGTAGTATTGGGATTTGGGTGCATTGATGGGTACCGATTATACTTTCCATGATGATATTCCGTGTAAATGTTATACTTCACATGCTCAGTATGTAGTAATTGATATCTCATCCTGTATCTACTGTACCTGATATAGTACACATGCTTGCACGATGATTGCATACCTTGTTTATTCTATATAGGGTTATTAGATTGCATTGCTATACCTGATTATCACGTATTGTGCTCATCACATGGAGATGTTATTAGACCGCACTTGTTGCATGATTTGAGCATCCATTTCATCATATAGATGTTATCTGTTGGCATAGGTTAGAGTATCGTTGCACGTGCATACTCGCGATTACCTTTATATGTTATCTTCTATTCACGAGTTGGAAACTCACCCCCGTTGTGCCACAGTGTTTGCAGGTTGCCTTTCAGAGTAGTCACGGCAGGCTGCATTCTTGCATCTTTTGACACAGATACCCCTACAGTCGGTGTACTAGCTCTTTTGCTGATAGGTGGGTTTTGTGCGGTATCTGTTTATTTTTCAGTTATGTACATTGTTGTATCTAGTACTCTCCATCTACCACATATGTATTGACTTAGAGACCCGTTGTGAGGACGAAATATATTATTTTGTATTTTGGTGTCGAGCTCGTTGTGAGCCGACTTTACTTATGCATTTTATTCTATCTGTGATGTTTCCCACTTGCTGCTCATTTTCTTCGCTACGGCGTCGTATATTGTCATCTTAGTGATTGTCTACTTAAGGTTTCTTAACATCTTAGTAATTGGTTCTATTAAATGCTTAAAACACTCTATACTTTTACTGGTTTGATTTCTGGGTTTTCGGCTTACTTAGTCGCGTTACGCCTGTAGACGTTACGTGGTTAAGTGCCGGTCACGGGCCAAACTTTGGGTCGTGACAGATCAGCCTTTATGTGTCGATGCTTGGCACAGGTTTTCATGATATTTTTACTCATAAGTATATATAACAGTGGAATTGTCATGACCCAAAGTTCGGCCCGTGACCGGCACTTAACCACGTAAAGTCTACAGGCGTAACGCGACTAAGTAAGCCGAACCCAGAAATCAAAACCATTAAAACTATTGAGTGTTAAAACATTTAATAGAAACATTTTTAAAAATGTTTAGAAAACCTTAAGTAATCTAGTAAAATTCTTTAAAGTTCAAGTTATTATCTTAAAAATTTTGGCAGCATTTCCTTTGTAAAAACTAGCCCCGAAATCGGGTACAAGGCAATATATGAATAAAATGAGAATAAAGCATCCTAAACGGGAGCAATCACGCCCACCGGCGAAAACAATCACCACAATGATAATATGCTACGCCGTAGCGAAGAAATGAGCAGTATAAGTGAAAACAAATATCATGAAAGATAAAGCTGCATAATAAAGTCGGCTCACAACGAGCTCGACACCAGAGTACAAATAATATACATCGTCCTCACAACTGGTCTCTAAGTCAATACATGAAAAGTAGATAGAGAGTACTAGATACAATAATGTATACAACTGGAAAATAAATAGATACCGCACAAAAACCCACCTATCAGCAAAGGGCTCGCACGCCAACTGCAATGGTATCTGAATCAAAAGTGCAAGAAAACAGCCTGCTGCGACTACTCCAAGGGGCAACCTGCAAACACTGTGGCACAACGGGGGTGAGTTGCCAATTCGTGAATAGTAGATAACATATAAAGGTAATCACCAGTATGCACGTACTGCGATACTCTAAGCTATGCCAACAGATAACATCTATATGATAAGCTAGATGAGCAATAATTATACAACAAGTGTGATCTAATAACATCTCTATATGATAAGCATGGTATGCAATAATCATGCATAGTAAATGCAATCTAATAACATCTATATAGGGTGAGCAGGTATGCAATAATCGTGCATAGAAAATGCAATCTAACAACATCTATATAGGGTGAGCAGGCATGCAATAATCGTGCATAGCATGTGTACTCTATCAAGCACTACAGATACAGGACGAGATGTATAATACTGAATACTGAGCATGGGAATAAATAACATCTACATGAAATGTCAACGTGGAAAATAATTGGTGTCCATCAATACACCCAAATCCCAGTAAAACTCAGGCGCCGTCATCCTCATCGGCCCTCAAATCCTGTAAATCTCATATAATCGTGAGTGCCCAACATCGGCACTCGAAATATCATAAAATAGTCGTGTCTAGCATCGACACGCAAATCCTCAAGAATCGGGCCCCGTCCGTCCGGATCGGCCCACGGGCTCCGTCTGCGGAATCGGCCCTCTGCCCCGGCAGTACGCGTCGTCCCATATCCATCTATCGACTCTGGTCGGTATCCTCCGGATAACCGCCAGGTCCAACCAATCACCGGTAGGTAGTAGTCCCTCCGCCGGGCTCACCGTCTAACAATACGAGTCTTCTTGCCCCGGGGTACCGTACCGGGTCCACCATGTACCCGCAATCGGTGCCTACCGCTCCTCGAATCGGGTATACTCACACAAGCTCTCTGGAACCGAGAAAACTCATGGTGGACGCACTGAAATATCATATCAAGAAAAACCGGGTTTTTTAAAACAATGCGTATTTCCTTAAAATAATACCATGGATCTCATACCTAGAAATCCCATAAATCCAAACTCAATGCGTAAATCCATGCAATGTGTCGTATGACACTAAGAGTAAAAAGGGAAAACCGCTCTTTTAAAAGAATCCAGGTTTGAAAATATCTCATGCGGTCCCTATTATTCATGAAATCAATTCGATATCATCCATATATGTAGCATATGTACGTATGGATGTGCAAAAGGATATATACGTGAATATGTGTGTAGCACTACTAGGAAAATAAAGTGTGCATGTGTGCAAATATGAAGATACCAATATATGTGTGCACTGGAATAAATATACAGTGTGCATGTGCGCAAGTATGAAGATATCAATATATGTGTGCACTGGTATGAATATACAGTGTGCATGTGCGCAGGTATGAAGATATCAATATATGTATGCACTGGTATGAATATACAGTGTGCATGTGCGCACGTATGAAAATATCAATATATGTATGCACCGGTGTGAATATACAGTGTGCATGTGCGCAGGTATGAAGATATCAATATATGTGTGCACCGGTATGAATATTCAGTGTGCATGTGCGCACGTATGAAGATATCAATATATGTGTGCACTGGTATGAATATACAGTGTGCTTGTGCGCAGGTATGAAGATATCAATATATGTGTGCATTGGTATGAATATACAGTATGCATGTGCGCAGGTATGAAGATATCAATATATGTGTGCACCGGTATGAATATACAGTGTGCTTGTGCGCAGGTATGAAGATATCAATATATGTGTGCATTGGTATGAATATACAGTATGCATGTGCGCAGGTATGAAGATATCAATATATGTGTGCACCGGTATGAATATACAGTGTGCATGTGCGCAAGTATGAAGATATCAATATATGTGTATAAGCGACAAATCATGACAATCATCAATGATGCGGCAATCATAAACGATATGTAATTCGTAGCAATCCTATAGTGGAAAGTGTCATGGCAATCACTAACGGTGTGAGTGTAACATACAAATAGTGCTCGTGCAGATTAAACCGTTAGTGATAGTGCAGTGTCATATAATTACTATTTCTAAATGGAACAAGTAATGGATAAGCTACAATAGTATATCTAAACATCTGTGACTAAATATCCTATCACGCCCTGACGCTTAACGCCATATGGGCGATTTCCCCGTAGATGTTAAATCTACTCACCTGGTCACGTGCTACGTGTAGCCGACCACTTGCTTCCCCTTCCTTGCGGCGTCTGACGTACCTGCCTGCGAACCTGGAATTTACATAAGGAATCCATATATAAGCAAAATATCTCGCGAAACGCGATATCGAAATCAAACGAGAAGCTCGCTTCGCGAACTAAACACGCGTGTGTACGATACCCTGAAACGTGTATATACGCATCTAAAACTATCCCGACACGTAGCGATACGCTGGAACACATAACCCACTCACGTATCACACGTGTCGCGCAAACAAAACGTATTAGAAAAATGATATATGGTTCCAGATTTGGATACAGGTGAAAACTTACAAAATTGCACATACCACACCACTAGAATATATAGCAGACTCCCCCAGCCAAAACCCAGCACCCAAGTCCCCTTCCTGCCCGCAATTTGCGGCCAGAACGAATTAATTGGCCGCCAGATCGTGGGATCTGGGGCTCGTTCTTCGTTTGTGTGATCTAGACCTAACAAGTAAGCTACAGTTAACTCAGATTTTCTCTGAAGGAGCCGGGTCACAAGCAGATCACAAAAAGGCCAAGTTTTGCTTAAAAACGTTAAATTTTGCACAAAATTGAAACCTAGGGTATTTTAGTGAAATCTGGGGTTAAGCTAGGTTTAAGTGGCCCTAACAACACTTAACTAAGTTAGTCTAACCATCACTAACATCACTTAACCAAAAGTCCACACTAATCACCATATTTAGCACAAAAACCAACTTTTATCACTAACCGAAGCTAATTCTACACATAAGTTTAGCAAAAGGAGTTGATCTCAGATTTTATACCTCACTCTCGATCCTAGGAAGCATGAGAAGGAGGAGAAGAAGAAGAAGTGATGTTGCTGCTGCTGCTGGGGTGCTGCTGCTGCTTCTTGAGGCTACTGCTGCTGCTGCTTGTGCTGATGCTGTTGCTTTTGGTGCTGCTGCTGATGCCTCTGATGTTGCTGCCTTTTCAGCTGATGCTGGATCTGCTGGTGTTGTTGTGTGTGTGAGTGAGAGTGAGAGAGAGTTGTGAGAATGAGTGGCAAAAGAAATGAGAGAACAAAAGAGTCAACCCCCCCTCTCTCTATCTTTAATAAATGCAAGCATGGGCATGGCCATCATGCACTCTCTCCCTCTCTCTCCAAGTCAACAATAACACAATTCATTTTTTTAAAAAAATAATTAACCCAAAACACTTAATTCAAATTTTCAAAATTAGCTTAAGGAAAATGGTTAGTTCACCATGGTTGCTAATTATGGTCTAACCCCATTTTAACCCTAGTTTACATGCATAAGTGTGTGCAAGCCTAGGAAAATTCTAATAAAATATTCATTAAATTTGATAAATTATTTGAAAATCATTTTGGTAAACTTTTTATCAAAAACCATATATTAAAATATAATTAGCCACTAATCACATCCTAAGGTGTTACATTCTTCCCTCCTTAAAGAAATTCGTCCCCGAATTTAAAAATATAAAGCTACGCATACCTTCAAAGAGATGAGGGAATTTCTTCCGTATCTCGCCCTCGACCTCCCAAGTGATCTCTTCACCATTCGGGCTGTGCCAAAGCACCTTTACTGATGGCAAGACCTTCGATCTAAGTTTTTTCACCTGCCGGTCCAATATCATGACTGGCTGCTCGGTGAATGAAAGATCGCGCTCGAGCTGAACGGTCTGATGCTGAATCATGTGCGAAGGGCCATATAGGTATTTGCGAAGCATCGACACGTAGAATACGGGGTGAACGTCTGGGAACTCGGGTGGAAGAGACAAACGATATGCTACTGCGCCCACACACTAGAGGATCTCGAAGGGACCTATGAATATGGGGCTAAGCTTCCCCTTCCGTCCAAACCTCATCACTTCCTTCATCGGAGAGACCCTCAGAAAAACGTGATCGCCAACTGCGAACTCTAATCTGCGGCGGCGTCTGTCAGCATACGATTTCTGCCTGCTCTGAGCTGTCCTCATCCTGTCTCGAATCAGCTGAATCTTCTCGGTTGTCTCCTGTACGATCTGTGGCCCTAAAATACTGCTCTCACTGAGCTCTGTCCAACAGACGGGCGATCTACATCTCCTCCCATACAAGGCCTCGAAAGGTGCCATCTGAATAGTATCCTGGAAACTATTGTTGTAGGAGAACTCCACCAAATGTAAATGATGATCCCAGCTACCACCAAAGTCTAAAAGGCACGCTCGGAGCATGTCCTCGAGAGTCTGAATAGTCCGCTCTGACTGGCCGTCGGTCTGTAGATGAAATACTGTACTGAAACTCAAGCGGGTTCCCAAAGCCTCCTGAAGCCTTTGCCATAGTCGGCTGGTAAACTGGGTTCCTCGGTCGGACACGATACAAGTCGGGCCTCCATGCAGTCGTACAATCTCGTCGATGTAAATCTGGGCATACTGAGCAAATCCGAATGTCGTCTTCACCGGCAGGAAGTGAGCCGCTTTCGTCAAACGATCCATGATCACCCAAATAGAGTCATACCCTTGCCTAGTCCTGGGTAGACCAACAACAAAATCCATCGAAAGCTGCTCCCATTTCTACTCCGGAATGGGTAACGGCTGTAGCTCTCCCGCTGGCCTCTGGTGCTCGGCCTTGACTTGCTGACAAGTCAGGCATCTCGAAAAGAAGTCTGCGATGTCCCTCTTCATTCCGTCCCACCAGGAAACATCCCTCATATCATGGTACATCTTGGTGGAACCCGGATGAACACTATACACTGATCGATGTGCCTCCTTAAGAATCACACGCCGCAGTCCCTCAGCATCTAGTACGCACAGTCTAGTCCCAAATCGCTGTATCTCCTGATCATCGATCACGAACTCGGAAAATCTGCCCTGACCAATCTGTGCCACGATCTCTGAACAACGGTCATCACTGTACTGTGCCTAATGTATACAGTCAAGCAACTATGGGTGTGCACGAACATGCGCAAGCTGTCCCCCGATCGGCGTGAATTCGAACTGCACTCGGCTGTCGCATAAAATCTGCCACTTTCTGTCGACGACTGGCTCTGCACCACGCTCAAACAAGATAGACTACCCCCAGGCCTCCTGCTCAAAGCATCCGCCACTACGTTCGCCTTGCCCGGGTGATACAAGATCTCGCAATCGTAGTCCTTCACTAGTTCCATCCAACGACGCTGTCTAAGATTCAGGTCTCGCTGCTGAAATATAAACTTTAAGCTCTTGTGATCAGTGAATATCTGGCACGACTCGACGTATAGTAATGTCGCCAGATCTTGAGTGCAAAGACCACTGCAGCCATCTCCAAATCATGAGTTGGGTAGTTCTGTTCATGTCTCTTCAACTGCCGTGAAGCATACGCGATCACCCCGTCATGCTGCATCAATACACACCCTAGCCCCACTCGAGAAGCACCACAATAGACCACAAATCCGCCTGATCCTGAAGGCAACGATAATACCGGCGCCGTAGTCAAACAAGTCCGCAACTGTTGGAAGCTATGCTCGCACTCCTCCGTTCAATCGAAAGGAACTCCCTTCCGGGTCAACCCGGAAAAAGGTGCAGCAATACGGGAGAAGTCCTGTACAAATCGTCTGTAGTAGCCGGCCAGTCCTAGAAAGCTGCGGATCTCCATAACTGATGCGGGTCTGGGCCAACTCTGAACGGCCTCAATCTTCCTCGGGTCTACACATATACCGTCTCGTGTAATCACGTGACCCAAGAAGTTTACGCTGTCAAGCCAGAATGCGCACTTGGAGAATTTTGCGAAAAGCTGGTGCTCCCTAAAGGTCTGCAGTGTGATCCGCAGGTGTTGCTCATGCTCCTCTCTGCTCCGGGAATACACTAAAATATCGTCAATGAATACGATGATGAATAAGTCAAGATACGGCCTGAATATACGGTTCATCAAGTCCATGAATGCTGCTGGGGCATTGGTGAGTCCAAACGACATCACCAAAAACTCATAATGGCCGTAGCGCGTGCGGAAAGCTGTCCTCGGAATATCCTCCTATCGAACCAGCAACTGATGGTATCCTGATCGCAAGTCGATCCTCGAAAAATATCCTGCCCTCTGAAGCTGGTCGAACAAGTCGTCGATGCGTGGCAAAGGATATCTGTTCCGCACGGTAACCCTGTTCAGCTGGCGGTAATCGATACACAACCGCAAACTGCCATCCTTCTTCTTGACAAACAAGACCGGAGCACCCCAAGGAGAAATACTGGGTCGAATAAGTCCCTTATCCAGCAAATCCTGCAACTGACCCTTCAACTCACTAAGCTCCGTCGGGGCCATCCGATAAGGCGGTATAGAAATAGGCCCCGTGTCGGGAATCAAATCAATGCAGAAAACAATATCGCGCTCAGGCGGTAACCCAGGAAGCTCGTCAGGGAAAATATCAGGGAACTCACAAACAATCGAAACCTGGTCCAACGGAACGTATGTAGCTCTAGTATCGCAAACATAGGCTAGAAATTCCTGACATTCCTTCCTCAACAGCTGTCCAGCGCGAAGAGAAGAAATCAAAATGTGAGGGGTGACACCACGGTCCCCCTGCACAATAAAAGCCGACTCGCCAGGACAACAAAATCTAACTGTCTTCTCGTGGCAGTCCATATACGCATAGTACGTGGCTAACCAATCCATGCCCAAAAGAACGTCGAAGTCCAACATCTCAAGAAGGATCAAGTCTGTTAGTTATATGTATGCCCTAGAGGCCATTACTATACATAGGATGTATATTGTAGTGGATGCTGGGACATATATAGGGAGGACTTTCTTGCTTGACATGATAGTATGCTATCTGGTTTATCTTTACCTTAACATGTACATTGATTGTCTCTTTGTTACATGTTGGTAAAGCCCTTAGGATGTGTACTTGACTACCTAGACTATGATGCGGATAATACTAGTGGGGACATGGTAGTCCATAAGTACATTCTTCAAAGTCCCTAGTCGGAGGTATATCGAGACGGGGCATCGATATACCAGAGTAGACTAGCGTATACCTTCTCGACCCATACAGATGGGCGATGGATGATCCCATATCCATTGGTGTTTGACATCAGAGATGATATACGGGTGCTGAGTGGAGACTGGGTACACTGGACGGACTCGCCGAGAACTCCCAGATGGTATTATACCATACGTCAGATGGCAGTTCTCTGGTGACACTGGTACAGAGTAGTCTGTTGACCCGAGATCGTCATAGAGTCTTGTGTGGTTCCCACTGTGCTTTGATTTCCATCTTACCACGTCCAAGAGGGCGTGCAAAACGGTGGTTTTTGGGTACAGTCCCGAATCACATAGATGCAATGAGCGATAGGAGGGGATTCGTCTCTCCCGGTATAGGGAGTTGATGTTGCGCTGTGTTCGATTGGCTATAACAGGAAATCCCTAGCAAGGGTTGCTGAGATTTACTGGTAAGTGTTACCAGTAGTTTCTCGAATTGTTATAGACCTCATATCGACATGACTTATCGAGCTATTGGGGTCTGACGTTTACCACCCCTATGCGAGATATGCGACAGATCAGACGATCAGACCGGACTGTACGGTAAGTGTTACTAGTTGGATTCACAGGAGTGTGAGCGGGCTTGCTCGTCGATCTTCTGATCGCTCAATACCCGGGTGGCCATTACGTTTAGCAGACCGCTTGCGGCTTGTGGGTGTTTGATATGATCATCACCTGCTGCCGGCGTATTGACGAGTCTTTAGAGTCCTACACAGAGGTTTCCTGGCTCAAGCAAAACGAAATAGGAGCGCATATGATGTAGGGTTCCTAGGCACGCTAGTGAGGTCTCCCAAGCCATCAACCATGGCAATTTCAAAAATTATGGTGCCGAGAAACCCTAAACTACGGATCGATAACTAGATGTCTAGGCGAAAAAGAACTAGTTAACACTTAACTATTGGGAATACGGAAATACAACCTTTGTAGATCCGGTGCTCCACCTCCATAGCTCCGCAACGAAGTCGTCTCCGCTGTCCAAAACAAATCCGGGCTCTAGAGTCGGCTTCGTCAGAGAAAAAGTGAGCTAGGTCGTCGATGTCCATGCCGAAGATGATCTACGTCGAAGCATCGCTAGATCAAGCTCCACCTTCACAAATCACAAATCCATGAAAACTTGTGAAGGAAACACACTCTACTACTTGGCAAGAGGTAGAGGATGAAGAAATAGGAAGTGGGTAGACTTTAGAATTGGATTTCTCACTCATATAATCAATCTACCATTGATGACTTCAAGCTTTTTCTTCATGTGTTTTATGAAGAAGAAGAAGAATATGTTATGATAAGAATAATAGAATAGAAAATAAAATCCATTCTTATCATAATATTAACCTTAGTTTAGTGTAGAGAATGAACCATGGTTAGATATGATGGTTAGGGTTAAGGAAGAGATAAGAATGGTTGACTTGATCAAAGTTTCAAGAAACTTCAACATAAAACAAAATAAGCCACCATCCTTAAATAATTTCCAAAATGAATATATATATATAAATAAATGAATAAGATAATCAAAACCCTAATCATTAAGTAAACCATGGTTTAATCTTTACACTTAACCAAGTTAATATGCATCATCAAACATGATACAAACATGTGCATAAAAGTATATCACATATACAACTTGCACAATCCAAGTGAGAAAATCCATTTAAAGTGAACCATTACTAGTTAATGCAAAGTAATATATCAAATATATAATTATACATTAAATCATTAAATCAACACTTGATTCAATGATCCGGTCATGTCGCACACAACCGACTAGTATACAATGTATCGGCTTATCGAATCAACGCTTGAATCGATAACTAGGTTATATCGCATACAACCACTCGATACATTCATCGCGAGAATGGAATACGGTATCACATACACGCATTATTCTCGGTCCCGCACATATCTCATATGCGCTCCTATTTCGTTTCGCTTGAGCCAGGAAACCTCTGTGTAGGACTCTAAAGACTCGTCAATACGCCGGCAGCGGATGATGATCATATCAAACATCCACAAGCCGCAAGCGGTCTGCTAAACGTAACGGCCACCCGGGTATTGAGCGATCTGAAGATCGACGAGCAAGCCCGCTCACACTCCAGTGAATCCAACCAGTAACACTACCGTACAGTCCGGTCTGATCGTCTGATCTGTCGCATATCTCGCCTAGGGGTGGTAAACGTCAGACCCCAATAGCTCGATAAGTCGTGTCGATATGAGGTCTATAACTGTTCGAGAAACTACTGGTAACACTTACCAGTAAATCTCAGCAACCCTGGCCAGGGATTTCCTGTTATAGCCAATCGAACACAGCGCAACATCAACCCCCTATACCGGGAGAGACGAATCCCCTCCTATCGCTCATTGCCTCCATGTGACTCGGGACTGTACCCAAAAACCACCGTTTTGCACGCCCTCTTGGACGTGGTAAGATGGAAATCAAAGCACAGTGGGAACCACACAAGACTCTATGACGATCTCGGGTCAACAGACTACTCTGTACCAGTGTCACCAGAGAACTGCCATCTGACGTGAGGTATAATACCATCTGGGAGTTCTCGGCGAGTCCGTCCAGTGTACCCAGTCTCTACTGAGCACCCGTATATCATCTCTGATGTCAAACACCGATGGATATGGGATCATCCATCGCCCATCTGTATGGGTCGAGAAGGTATACGCTAGTCTACTCTGGTATATCGATGCCCCGTCTCGATATACCCACGACTAGGGACTTTGAAGGATGTACTTATAGACTACCATGTCCCCACTAGTATGATCCGCATCATAGTCCAGGTAGTCAAGTACAGATCCTAAGGGCTTTACCAACATGTAACAGAGAGACAATCAGTATACACGTTAAGGTAAAGTTCAACCAGATAGCATACTATCATGTCGAGCAAGAAAGTCCTCCCTATATACGTCCCAGCATCCACTACAATATACATCCTATGTACAGTAATGGCCTCTAGGGCATACATATAACTAACAATCTCCCACTTGCACTAGGGCCATCTGATAGCAGTGGTTGTAGTATCTCATACTCAACCATCCCATAAAAGTCCTTCTCTGGGAACAGGCCTTTGTGAGTGGATCCGCTGTGTTGTCCTCTGAGTCTACTCTCCAAACCTCGATCATCCTGGAGATCAATCATCTCCATGATCAAGTGATACTGCCTTAGAATATGTCTGGATCACTGATGGGACGGGCGTTCCTTGGCATAAGCCACAACTTCATTGTCTCACAATGGTAGGAACATAGTTCATCTCATGAACCAATATACACCCAAACAGCCTCTTTGGTAGCATCTTAAGTAGCGATGTATCATGCCTTTATCGTCTAGTATGTCACGGTATCTAGCTTGGAACTCTTCCAACATACCGTCCCTTTACTGAGGGTAAAGACAAAGCCTGCGACTGACATTCAGTCGTCCTTATCACCCTGGAACCCTTCCAGTGATTCTCCCCAGGATCGATTGATACCATCTCACTACAACTAGTGAGAATCCTAACATCCATTTAGATCTATCTCATAGATCCAAAATCCAGGAGTTAGTAGGTATCATTACGATCCTATATGGAGAATCATTGTGATAAACGGAGATTGACCGAGCGTAGCATAGGAAACTCCTTCCCTATCAAGAGTATGTCATCCACGTACTCTACGAGGATCGTCACCATACTCCCTACTACCTTTTTGTTTATACAAGGTTCATCTACCATTTTGATGATGTCAACTTCTTTGACTAATACATCAAAACAGATGTTCCAACTCCGCGATGCCTGCTTTATCCTATAAAGCATCTTGCACACGTTTCCGCTGCTCCCACTGTCTACGAAGCCCTCTGGCTGTGTACTTATAGTCACTCTCTTCTAAATCATCATTTAGAAAAGCAGTCAAGACACCCAACCACCAGATATCGTAGTCATGGTATGTAGCCGTGGTAAGTAGGATCTGGATGGACTTAAGCATAGATCCTTGAAAAGGTTTCATCATGATCCATATCTGGTCAATGATGCAAAACTTTACCAAGTCTAGCTTTGAAAGTCTCAACTTTTCCATGTACACCAAGTAATCTTCTCAAGATATACTTACTCCTGATGGGGATTTAACCCTTCAGATATAGCAACCAAAGTCCATACTTTGTTGGTGTATAAGGATTCCATCTCAGATCGCTAAGCATCCATCCATTCTTACAGAGTCTTACTCCTGATGGCCAGCTCGAAACTAGTTGGGTCATCATCTCATGATGTAATCCTCGCTCCCACTGTCATAGAGAAACCGAGGTATCTCTCAGGTGGGTGAGGAACCCTACTAGATCGGCGGAGAGGCTGAGGTTCGTTGGAATCTACTGAATCCTTTGGTTCTATCAAATCATCAGCTGTAGTTTGTATAGCTGGAACCTTTCCAGTTCTACATAACAGACCTTGCCTCGAGTTTGTCCGGATTTTGCTTTTAGACATAGGCCGGACAACCCCAAATCTTAACTAACTTAAGACATGGGCTCTTCCCTTTCCATATCACATATGAAGTGGTAGGCAACTGATTTGATTTGAACCCTATTCAATAGGTATGCAGCTTCTCAAGTGCATAACTCCCAAAATGAAATAGGTAACTCAGTAGTACTCATCATAGAGCACACCTTATCATATAGGGTGTTATTGCTCCACCCCGATATACCATCGTGCCATGGTGTATACGGAGGAGTAATGCTGAGAGAGAATCTCATTCTCCTTTAGAATAGTCCAGTATTTCCGTGCTTAAGTATTCTCCTCCTTGATCTTATCAAAGGACATAATACTTATACCCGTATTTTGGTTCTCTACTTCTAACTTATATTCCGTGAATATCTCAAAAGGTTCGGACTTGTGTTTCAACATGAACATATGTCTGAATCTTGAGAGATTATCAGAGAATATAATGAAGTATAAAGAACCAGTCCTGGTATGTGTAGACAGGGGACCTACATACATCAACATGTATCATCCCAAGAGTTCACTAACTCTTTCTCTGTTTCCAATAAACGGAGCTATGGTCATCTTATCTTTGTGACATGACTGGCGAGTTTCACAAGATGTAAGTTCAAACTAATTTAAATATGCATCTTTATGTAACTCTAGCCAGTCGGGTCGCATTGATCTGACCTAGTCTACAATACCTCAAGAAGGATTCGTTCATTTCTGAACTCTTCCTCTTGTGTGTGTTCTGTATACTAAGAACTGTAGTTTGATTTAGAACATCAATGCTTTTAGATAACGTGCCTGAACCGATCAACTTTTGATATAGGAAATGTTCAAAACATTATCCATCTATACAAAATTTTATCGTTTCTTTACTAATAAAGAGACAGATATGATTTTGTATATCAGGTTCGGTATCTAATAACATTCGTTCAGAATCAATGTATCGGTAATACAGGGTGACAGTGACCGACAGACTTGGCTGCAACTCTTGCCCCGTTTTCTGCCTCATGAAACTTATCACCCGTTCTCAGTTCTCCTACCCTTTTGTAGCCCTATGTAACAGATTACATATCTGGGATCCTGATCTGGTATCACATACCCAGGACGTAAAGGATACTGAGAAACAGTTATGTGTAACGAACACACCCGAAGATGATGCATCAGCATGCACTCTCTTCGTTTGGGCGGCACGGGAATTCTGGTAATCCCCAATTTCCTGCTCTGTCTTATAACAATTATAAGTTGGAGCGGGACCAACGTTCCCCAGCTCAGTATAACAAGCGGGTTCGGTCAATTATTCCGTATTATTATCTTGATTAAGGCGTGATATGGTCGCTACCTGGAGAGAGAGAGAAGAAAACACTCAGCGTGCGCTCTTGCAAGAATAGATTGGTTATTATTTTATTTAATCAGGATGGCTCCCACTGCTTTTTATCAAATCTTCCTTCAAACCCTAAAAGGAAAGACTAGCCGGGATTAATTACACACTGCAAGTTCGCCAATCTTTCAGCCAGGCCAGTGTCGGTACTTTGAGGGAGGTCCCCCGTGCTTTCGCACGAACCTAATTAATGTAAACCTCGTTTTCCCAGAGGCGTAACCTCGCTAACACCTTTCTAGACACCTACTTGATCGGCTAATTGTAATGTATAAAACTCTCCCAGGAGTAACTCTTACTCGCAGCGGGTATCGGGATCCAACTATCTCATAGAAGGTATGCAATCTCATTGCAAATTTCAACACTTGAAATTCCCGATAATATTTTGCCCCTAGCTCGCTATGACCTTGACGCATGCGAAACAACCCATAGTCTGCTAGTCAAGTTCAACCCGTCATTTCCTGATTGAATTAAACCCACCCGCACGACCCTTGACACATGCCAAACAACGCCGTACGAATACCCTAATCCAATCGCATCATATGCTAGCAGATAAGCACTAGTTAGCTACCGTACACTACGCCTTGACGCATGCCATACAACCGCAGCACGAATACTAACTAGTACTTATCTGAAATGACGGAGGGCTACGACAGGTTTTTCTGAAAACCTATTGCGTAATGAACTTGATATCGTTGTAGGATCGAATGGTTTTAAAATGGAGTGCTTTTGAGGCTTTTCCAGTTTTGCTAAAGGAGTCACTTCCGGTGAAGGGATCGTCGGTCCTTTCCTCGTCGAATGAGGTGCGGGATATATCACATATATCGCTGTGCAAAGCAAAAACTCTTAAAAGCAATCAAAAGACAAACAGAGTGTGTAGCATCTGCCAGTTATTGCTAAAGGAGTCACTCCCGGTGAAGGGATCTCGGTCCTTTCCTCGTCGGATGAGGTGCAGGATATATCACATATACCGCTGTGCAAAGCAAGAACTGTAGCTACCTGTTTTATTTTGAAATTCGATTCTACAACATCTTAGGTTTCTTTTATTTCATTAATCACATTAATGAAGTCCCATCATTTAAGTACCTAAACATCACAGATAAATACGACGTACACTTATGCCATCCGCATTCGCCTCGATGTCCCCTCGTACACCGTTAGGTTAGGTAACTAACGACAGAGCGGGGCAGGGCTAGCGCGGGTGTAAAACATAAGTAACATCTATATAATATATCATATATACTATATACTGTATCTATCACAGAACATCACATGATCACATCACAGATATCGCAGCAGAAGAATCATATGAAATATTGGATATACTAGGACGTCCGTGTTTTCAATACGAGCCAGTATAAAACACGGATTCCACGGTCGTGATGAATAGCCAAACCCACACCCCTAGACCCCTACGAGAGCGGCAAGCAACCCTACCAATTCTGGAGTTAGAAGACCCGGACTCGACTCCTCGAGTTGGTCTCCCACTGGACTCCAGAACCCGGTTACTTGTGCCCTCCTCCTTGGGTCTATCCTAGTGCGGAAAAGTAAATAATATACAACGGGTGACAACTTCCGGAACCTGGAAGTGCCCCAATAAAAGAATATTACATACAAGTTTTTACATGAATGAAAATGAAAAACACTCATCTCACATAAAAACCCCCGGCTATTCAAACACGACGATCCAATATAACATATCCAGCAACACATAACATCACATGTCATCAACGTAAGTAAATATG
Source organism: Agapanthus africanus (assembly GCA_030015575.1). NCBI lineage: Eukaryota > Viridiplantae > Streptophyta > Magnoliopsida > Asparagales > Amaryllidaceae > Agapanthus > Agapanthus africanus. The sequence goes on along the minus strand of JASDDO010000001.1, from coordinate 362,490,296 downwards.
TCCATCCCAATTGTCGTTGACATATAGCAACGAAACCGGCGATATCACATATTACACTTACGGTCACAGAAAAGAAAGTGTAAAACTACAACAGTTGGAATCCGCAATCTCCTCAGACATCGCATGCCTGACCAAATGAATTCCTTAGACATCGCATGCCTAACAATTATAAACCCCGCATTTTAGTCTCATTATCGAAAACACTTTTCAATATCAAGTCGGGCAATTCAACAAGATTCCCGACAGCCTGATCGAATGCTCGTCGCAAACTTCAGTAGACGGCTACACCCCCGATACCGTCGATGAAGTGCACCAAGGCGGAACACCGCTACCGCGAGCACCCGAACGGATGCTTTCGGCGACGGGGTTCTCCTACAGTCACTTGGTCGGGGCTATGGAGTGAGGCTGTCTATTAAGTTTACCCGGCGAGTATCCGCGTACGCTACGTGATTGCGACGGACTTTTGATCACATCAAAATTCCGTGGCAAACCGATCAAGTGAGACTAAATTGCTATGTTTATAACATTCATTTAGTTATCTCATAACTATTTGTGAATTCCAATTATTGTATCCCATTCCAGATAAATAGAAAATGTTAAACTTTCCAATCGAACATTCTAACACCCAAGTTTTCCCGATACAGATCAACACATGAAACTAGTCTAACAACATTCAGTTCGTACCTCAGTACCAACGGTCCAGCCGTAGAAGGGTCAAGCCAACGCCTCACATGTGGCACGCCGTACTGCCCCAAACCCGAAGGTTCAAAGGGCAGTTCAAGACGGTCACATAATCGAGTTAAGGTTTGTTGTCTTCTAGAGGGACCATCGCGTTACTTGCACTACTTAGAACGTCGTTAAACTACGGAAAAATCCAACACTTGGAAATTTCCCGACAGGGGAAAAGTTGGGTATTTATATCCGGTCGAACTTTTTAACATATTCTAAGATTTATCCGGAAAGCCACACAGACAAAATTTGATAATCCGATCGAACATTCGAATCCCCAAAACAACTCAGAAAAATCAACTCTGAAAAAAATATTAAAAATTCCCAGAAACACCAGCATACAAAACTAAGAATTACTGTGCAGAATGATACACACAAAACGACAAATATGCCGCGGATCCGCCGCACGAGCCAAGCTCGTGCCGCGGAACCGCGGCTGAATGATGGATTTAGGAACTCGTGCTGCACAGTTATTCTTAGGATTCTCTGCTTATTTTTCTGAACATTTTTAATGTGGAAAAAGACCAGATTTTAAAAATTGGACAGAGAGCATGTTTGAATCGGGGTTTCGGGTTCGTTCGGACTTCAAATTCCGTCTAGACTTCGCCTAAGGCTCTAGCTAGGCTCTGATACCACTGTAGGGTTCCTAGGCACGCTAGTGAGGTCTCCCAAGCCATCAACCATGGCAATTTCAAAAATTATGGTGCCGAGAAACCCTAAACTACGGATCGATAACTAGATGTCTAGGCGAAAAAGAACTAGTTAACACTTAACTATTGGGAATACGGAAATACAACCTTTGTAGATCCGGTGCTCCACCTCCATAGCTCCGCAACGAAGTCGTCTCCGCTGTCCAAAACAAATCCGGGCTCTAGAGTCGGCTTCGTCAGAGAAAAAGTGAGCTAGGTCGTCGATGTCCATGCCGAAGATGATCTACGTCGAAGCATCGCTAGATCAAGCTCCACCTTCACAAATCCATGAAAACTTGTGAAGGAAACACACTCTACTACTTGGCAAGAGGTAGAGGATGAAGAAATAGGAAGTGGGTAGACTTTAGAATTGGATTTCTCACTCATATCATCAATCTACCATTGATGACTTCAAGCTTTTTCTTCATGTGTTTTATGAAGAAGAAGAAGAATATGTTATGATAAGAATAATAGAATAGAAAATAAAATCCATTCTTATCATAATATTAACCTTAGTTTAGTGTAGAGAATGAACCATGGTTAGATATGATGGTTAGGGTTAAGGAAGAGATAAGAATGGTTGACTTGATCAAAGTTTCAAGAAACTTCAACATAAAACAAAATAAGCCACCATCCTTAAATAATTTCCAAAATGAATATATATATATAAATAAATGAATAAGATAATCAAAACCCTAATCATTAAGTAAACCATGGTTTAATCTTTACACTTAACCAAGTTAATATGCATCATCAAACATGATACAAACATGTGCATAAAAGTATTTCACATATACAACTTGCACAATCCAAGTGAGAAAATCCATTTAAAGTGAACCATTACTAGTTAATGCAAAGTAATATATCAAATATATAATTATACATTAAATCATTAAATCAACACTTGATTCAATGATCCGGTCATGTCGCACACAACCGACTAGTATACAATGTATCGGCTTATCGAATAAACGCTTGAATCGATAACTAGGTTATATCGCATACAACCACTCGATACATTCATCGTGAGAATGGAATACGGTATCACATACACGCATTATTCTCGGTCCCGCACATATCTCATATGCGCTCCTATTTCGTTTCGCTTGAGCCAGGAAACCTCTGTGTAGGACTCTAAAGACTCGTCAATACGCCGGCAGCGGATGATGATCATATCAAACATCCACAAGCCGCAAGCGGTCTGCTAAACGTAACGGCCACCCGGGTATTGAGCGATCTGAAGATCGACGAGCAAGCCCGCTCACACTCCAGTGAATCCAACCAGTAACACTACCGTACAGTCCGGTCTGATCGTCTGATCTGTCGCATATCTCGCCTAGGGGTGGTAAACGTCAGACCCCAATAGCTCGATAAGTCGTGTCGATATGAGGTCTATAACTGTTCGAGAAACAACTGGTAACACTTACCAGTAAATCTCAGCAACCCTGGCCAGGGATTTCCTGTTATAGCCAATCGAACACAGCGCAACATCAACCCCCTATACCGGGAGAGACGAATCCCCTCCTATCGCTCATTGCCTCCATGTGACTCAGGACTGTACCCAAAAACCACCGTTTTGCACGCCCTCTTGGACGTGGTAAGATGGAAATCAAAGCACAGTGGGAACCACACAAGACTCTATGACGATCTCGGGTCAACAGACTACTCTGTACCAGTGTCACCAGAGAACTGCCATCTGACGTGAGGTATAATACCATCTGGGAGTTCTCGGCGAGTCCGTCCAGTGTACCCAGTCTCTACTGAGCACCCGTATATCATCTCTGATGTCAAACACCGATGGATATGGGATCATCCATCGCCCATCTGTATGGGTCGAGAAGGTATACGCTAGTCTACTCTGGTATATCGATGCCCCGTCTCGATATACCCACGACTAGGGACTTTGAAGGATGTACTTATAGACTACCATGTCCCCACTAGTATGATCCGCATCATAGTCCAGGTAGTCAAGTACAGATCCTAAGGGCTTTACCAACATGTAACAGAGAGACAATCAGTATACACGTTAAGGTAAAGTTCAACCAGATAGCATACTATCATGTCGAGCAAGAAAGTCCTCCCTATATACGTCCCAGCATCCACTACAATATACATCCTATGTACAGTAATGGCCTCTAGGGCATACATATAACTAACATATGAGATATGTGCGGGACCGAGAATAATGCGTGTATGTGATACCGTATTTCATTCTCGCGATGAATGTATCGATTGGTTGTATGCGATATAACCTAGTTATCGAATCAAGTATTGATTCGATAAGCCGATACATAGGATACTGGTCGGTTATATGCGATATGACCGGATCGTTAAATCAAGTGTTGATTTAATAATTTAATGTATAATTATATATATTTGATATATTACTTTGCATTAACTAGTATCGGTTCACTTTAAATGGATATTCTCACTCGGATGTGCACATTGTATATGTGATATACTTTTGTGCACTTGATTGTATCATGTTTGATGATACATATTTGCTAGGGTTTTTGTGTAAAGATCAAACCATGGTTACATGTTAATGGTTAGGGTTATGTTTTATTCACTTATTTATTTATCTATTGATTTTTTGGAAAATGAATGGCATGAAAAGAAAATGGTGGCTTGATTTGTATTCTAGTTGAAGCTTCATGAAGCTTTGACCTAAGTGACCATTTTTGTCTCATGCTTAACCCTAACCATTCACACTAACCCTAGTTTAGTCTCTACACTTGACCATGGTTGGTAGATGATAAGTATTATTATTATTTTCATTTTACATAATACTTATCATAACATTTTCTTCATCTTCTTCTTCATCTTCAACATGAAGAAACCTTGGACCATCAATGGTGATTGATGAAAAAGAGTGAGAAATCCAATTCTAAAGTCTACCCACTTCCTATTTCTTCATCCTCTACCTCTTGCCAAGTAGTAGAGTGTGTTTTCTTCACAAGTTTCATGACTTGGTGAAGTTGGAGCTTGATCTAGTGATGCCTCGACGTAGATCATCTTCGGCATCGTAGTCGACGACCTAGCCCGTCCATTTCTCCGATGAAGCCGACACTAGAGTCCAAGATCCTTTTTGTACAGAGGAGAGGACTTCATTGCGGAGCTATGGAGGTGGAGGACCGGATCTACAAAGGTTGTATATCCGTTCCCTTAGTAAAATAGTTTACTAGTTCTTTTTCGCCTAAATATCTAGTTAACGATCCGTATTAGGGTTTCTCGGCACACGTAAAATTTGAAATTGGCATGGTTGATGCCTTGTGAGACCTCATTAGAGTGCCTAAGAACCCTACAGTGGTATCAGAGCCTAGCTAGAGCCTTAGGCGATGCCTAGACGACGTTTGAGACCCGATCGGACATCGAAACCCTAATACAATATGCTCTCTGGAATTTTTTCAATTTCTGGGATTTTTCCAGATTAAAAATATGCAGAAAATTCAGCAGGGAATTGTAAGAATTACTGTGGAGCCCGTACCCATGATTCCCTCATTGCGCGGCGGAACCGCGGCACAAGCATGGCTTGTGCGGCGGTTCCGCGGCCAAATTGTCATATCATCCAACAATATTTGCACAGTAATTCATGTTTTCAGGTGCTGGATTTTCTGGGAATTTTTAATATTTATTCAAGAGTTGAATATTCTGAGTTGTTTTGGGGATTCGTTTATTCGATCGGATTATCAGACTTTGTCTATTGGATTTCCGGATAATTTTTGAATATGTTAAAAAGTTCGACCGGATAAAAATACCCAATATTTCCCCTGCCGGAAAATTTCCAAGTGTTGGATTTTTCCGAGGTTTAAAGAAGTTCTAAGTAGTGCAAGTAATGCGATGGTCCCTCTAGAAGACAACAAACCTTAACTCGATTATGTGACCGTCTTGAACTGCCCTTTGAACCTTCGGGTTTGGGGCAGTACGGCGTGCCACATGTGAGGCGTTGGCTTGACCCTTCTACGGCTGGACCGTTGGTACTGAGGCACGAACTGAATGTTTTTAGACTTGTTTCATGTGTTGATCTGTTTTGGGAAAACTTGGGTGTTCGAATGTTCGATCGGAAAGTTTAACATTTTCTATTTATCTGGAATGGGATACAATAATTGGAATTCACAATTAGTTATGAGATAACTGAATGAATGTTATAAACATAGCACTTTAGTCTCACTTGATCGGTTGCCACGGAATTTTGATGTGATCAAAAGTCCGCCGCAATCACGTAGTGTACGCGGATACTCGCCGGATAAACTTAATAGACAGCCTCACTCCATAGCCCCGACCAAGTGATTGTAGGAGAACCCCGTCGCCGAAAGCATCCGTTCGGGTGCTCGCGGCAGCGGTGTTCCGCCTTGGTGCACTTCGTCGACGGCATCGGGGGTGCAGCCGTCTACTGAAGTTTGCGACGAGCATTCGATCAGGATGTCGGGAATCTTGTTGAATTGCCCGACTTGGTATTGAAAAGTGTTTTCGATAATGAGACTAAAATGCGGGGTTTATAATTGTTAGGCATGCGATGTCTAAAGAATTCATTTGATTAGGCATGCGATGTCTATAGAGGTTGCGGATTCCAACTGTTGTAGTTTTACATTTTCTTTTCTGTGACCGTAAGTGTAATATGTGATATCGCCGGTTTCGTTGCTATATGTCAACGACAATTGGGATGCGCATATTTACTTACGTTGATGACATGTGATGTTATGTGTTGCTGGATATGTTATATTGGATCGTCGTGTTTGAATAGCCGGAGGTTTTTATGTGAGATGAGTGTTTTTCATTTTCATTCATGTAAAAACTTGTATGTAATATTCTTTTATTGGGGCACTTCCAGGTTGCGGAAGATGTCACCTTTTGTATATTATTTACTTTTCCGCACTAGGATAGACCCAAGGAGGGGAGCACAAGTAACCGGGTTCTGGAGTCCAATGGGAGACCAACTCGAGGAGTCGAGTCCGGGTCTCCTAACTCTAGAATTGGTAGGGTTGCTTGCCACTCTCGTAGGGGTCTCGGGGTGTGGGTTTGGCTATTCATCGCGACCGTGGAATCCGTGTTTTTTACTGGCTCGTATTGAAAACACGGACGTCCTAGTATATCCAATATTTCATATATTTCTTCTGCTGCGATATCTGTGATGTGATCATGTGATGTTCTGTGATAGATACCGTATATAGTATATATGATATATTATATAGATGTTACTTATGTTTTACACCCGCGCTAGCCCTGCCCAGCTCTGCCGTTAGTTACCTAACCTAACGGTGCACGAGGGGACATCGAGGCGAATGCGGATGGCATAAGTGTACATCGTATTTATCTGTGATGTTTAGGTACTTATATGATGGGACTTCATTAATGTGATTAATGAAATAAAAGAAACCTAAAGATGTTGTAGAATCGAATTTCAAAATAAAACAGGTAGCTACAGTTCTTGCTATGCACAGAGGTATATGTGATATATCCTGCACCTTATTCGATGAGGAAAGGACCGAGATCCCTTCACCGGGAGTGACTCCTTTAGCAATAACTGGCAGATGCTACACACTCGGTTTGTCTTTTGATTGCTTTTAAGAGTTTTTGCTTTGCACAGTGATATATATGATATATCCCACACCTCATTCGACGAGGAAAGGACCGACGATCCCTTCACCGGGAGTGACTCCTTTAGCAAAACTAGAAAAGCCTCAAAAGCACTCCATTTTAAAATCATTTGATTCTACAACGATATCAAGTTCATTACGCAATAGGTTTTCAGAAAAACCTGTCGTAGCCCTCCGTCATTTCAGATAAGTGCTAGTTAGTATTCGTGCTACGTTTGTTGGCCTGCGTCAAGGCGTAGTGTGCGGTAGCTAACTAGTATTTATCTGCTTATGCATATGATGCAGATTGGATTAGGGTAGTCGTGCGACTTTGTTGGCCTGCGTCAAGGGTCGTGCGGGTGGGTTTAATTCAATCAAGAAATGACGGGTTGAACTTGACTAGCGGACTATGGTTTGTTGGCCAGCGTCAAGGTCATAGGACGCTAGGGGTAAAATATTATCGGGAATTTCAAGTGTTGAAATTTGCAATGAGATTGCATACCTTCTATGAGATAGTTGGATCCCGATACCCGCTGCGAGTAATTGTTACTCCTGGGAGAGTTTTACACATTACAATTAGCCGATCAAGTAGGTGTCTAAAAAGGTGTTAGCGAGGTTACGCCTCTGGGAAAATGAGGTTTACATTAATTAGGTTCGTGCGAAAGCACGGGGGACCTCCCTCAAAGTACCGACACTGGCCTGGCTGAAAGATTGGCGAACTTGTAGTGTGTAATTAATCCCGGCTAGTCTTTCCTTTTAGGGTTTGAAGGAAGATTTGATAAAAACAGTGGGAGCCATCCTGATTAGATAAAATAATAACCAATCTGATCTTGCAAGAGCGCACGCTGAGTGTTTTCTTCTCTCTCTCTCCAGGTAGAGACCATATCACGCCTTAATCAAGATAATAATATGGATTATTGACCGAACCCGCTTGTTATACTGAGCTGGGGAACGTTGGTCCCGCTCCAACTTATAATTGTTATAAGACAGAGCAGGAAATTAGGGATTACCAGAATTCCCGTGCCGCCCAAACGAAGAGAGTGCATGTTGATGCATCATCTTCGGGTGTGTTCGTTACTAAGAACTGTTTCTCAGTATCCTCCGAATCCTGGGTATATGATACCAGATCAGGATCCCAGAAATGTAATCTGTTACATAGGGCTACAGAAAAGTAGAGAACTGAGAACGGGTGATAAGTTTCATGAGGCAGAAAATGGGGCAAGTGTTGCAGCCAAGTCTGTTGGTCACTGTCACCATGTATTACCAATACATTGATTCTGAACGAATGTTATTAGATACCGAACCTGATATACAAAATCATATCTCTCTCTTTATTAGTAAAGAAAGGATATAATTTTGTATTGTTGGATAATGTTTTGAACATTTCCTATATCAAAAGTTGATCGGTTCAGGCACGTTATCTAAAAACATTGATGTTCTAAATCAAACTACAGTTCTTTAGTATACGAAACACACACAAGAGGAAGAGTTCAGAAATGAACGAATCCTTCTTGAGGTATTGTAGACTAGGTCATATCAATGCGACCCGACTAGCTAAGTTGCACTTAGATGCATATTTAAATCAGTTTGAATTTACATCTTGTGAAACTTGCCAGTCATGTCACAAAGATATAATGACACCAGCTCTGTTTAAAGGAAACAGAGAAAGAGTTGGTGAACTCTTGGGATAATACATGTTGATATATAAAGGTCCCCTGTCTACATATGCCAAGACCGGTTCTTTCTACTTCATTAAATTTTCTGATGATCTCTTTTGATTCAGACATATGTTCCAGTTGAAACACAAGTCAGAACCTTTTGAGATATTCACAGAGTATAAGTTAGAAGTAGAGAACCAATACGGGTAAAAGTATTATGTCCTTTGATGAGATCAAGGAGGAGAATACTTGAGCACGAAATTCTTGGACTTTTCTAAAGGAGAATGAGATTCTTTCTCAGCATTACTCCTCCGTATACACCATAGCACGATGGTATATCGGGGCGGAGCAATCTCACCCTATATGATAAGGTGTGCTCTATGATGAGTACTACTGAGTTACCTATTTCCTTTTTGGGAGTTATGCGCTTGAGAAGCTGCATACCTATTGAATAGGGTTCGAATCAAATCAGTTGCCTACCACTTCATATGTGATATGGAAAGGGAAGAGCCCATATCTTAAGTTAGTTAAGATTTGGGGTTGTCTGGGCTATGTCTAAAAGCATAATCCGGACAAGCTCGAGGCAAGGTCTGTTATGTACAACTGGAAATGTTCCAGCTATACGAACTACAGCAGATGATTTGGTAAAACCAAAGGATTCAATAGATTCCAACGAACCTCAGCCTCTCCGCCAATCTAGTAGGGTTCCTCACCCACCTGAGAGATACTTCGGTTCCTCTATGACAGTGGGAGCGAGGATTGCATCATGAGATGGTGACCCAACTAATTTCGAGCTGGCCATCAGGAGTGGGACTCTGTAAGAATGGCTGGATGCTTAGCGATCTGAGATGGAATCCTTATACACCAACAAAGTATGGACTTTGGTTGCTATATCTGAAGGGTTAAATCCCTATCAGGAGAAAGTATATCTTGAGAAGATTACTTGGTGTAGATGGAAAAGTTGAGACTTTCAAAGCTAGACTTATTAAAGCTTTTCGTCATCGACCAGGCGTGGATAATGATGAAACCTTTTCAAGATGCTATGCTTAAGTCCATCCAGATCCTACTTGCCACGGCTGCATACCATGACTACGATATCTGGCGGTTGGGTGCCATGATTGCTTTTCTAAATGATGTTTTAGAAGAGAAAGTCTATAAGTACACAGCCAGAGGGCTTCGTAGACAGTGGGAGCAGCGGAAACGTGTACAAGATGCTTTATAGGATAAAGCAGGCATCGCGGAGTTGGAACATCTGTTTTGATGTAATAGTCAAACAGTTTGACATCATCAAAATGGTAGATGAACCTTGTATATACAAAAAGGTAGTAGGGAGTATGGTGATGATCCTCGTAGAGTACGTGGATGACATACTCTTGATAAGAAAGGAGTTTCGTATGCTACGCTCGGTCAATCTCCGCTTATCACAATGATTCCCCATATAGGATCAAAATGATACCTCCTAAATCCTGGATTTTGGATCTTTGAGATAGATCTAATTGGATGTTAGGATTCTCACTAGTTGTAGTGAGATGGTATCAATCGATCCTGGGAAGAATCACTGGAAGTGTTCCAGGGTGATAAAGACGACTGAGTGTCAGTCACAGGCATTGTCTTTACCCTCAATCGAGGGACGGTATGTTGGAAGAGTTCCAAGCTAGATACCGTGACATACTAGACGATAAAGGCAGGATACATCGCTACTTAAGATGCTACCAAAGAGGATGTTTGGGTGTTTATTGGTTCATGAGATGAACTAAGTTCCTCCCATTGTGTGACAATGGAGTTGGGGCTTGTGCCAAGGAACGCCCGTCCCATCAGTGATCCAGACATATTCTAAGGCAGTATCACCTGATCATCGAGATGGTTGATCTCCAAGGAGATCGAGGTTTGTAGAGAAGACTCAGAGGACAACACAGCGGATCCACTCACAAAGGCCTGTTCCCAAAGAGAGATTTTTATGGGATGGTTGAGTATGAGATACTACAACCACTGCTATCAGATGGCCCTAGTGCAAGTGGGAGATTGTTAGTTATATGTATGCCCTAGAGGCCATTACTATACATAGGATGTATATTGTAGTGGATGCTGGGACATATATAGGGAGGACTTTCTTGCTCGACATGATAGTATGCTATCTGGTTGATCTTTACCTTAACGTGTACATTGATTGTCTCTTTGTTACATGTTGGTAAAGCCCTTAGGATGTGTACTTGACTACCTGGACTATGATGCGGATCATACTAGTGGGGACATGGTAGTCCATAAGTACATCCTTCAAAGTCCCTAGTTGGAGGTATATCGAGACGGGGCATCGATATACCAGAGTAGACTAGCATATACCTTCTCGACCCATACAGATGGGCGATGGATGATCCCATATCCATTGGTGTTTGACATCAGAGATGATATACGGGTGCTCAGTAGAGACTGGGTACACTGGACGGACTCGCCGAGAACTCCCAGATGGTATTATACCTTACGTCAGATGGTAGTTCTCTGGTGACACTGGTACAGAGTAATCTGTTGACCCGAGATCGTCATAGAGTCTTGTGTGGTTCCCACTGTGCTTTGATTTCCATCTTACCACGTCCAAGAGGGCATGCAAAACGGTGGTTTTTGGGTACAGTCCCGAATCACATGGAGGCAATGAGCGATAGGAGGGGATTCGTCTCTCCCGGTATAGGGAGTTGATGTTGCGCTGTGTTTGATTGGCTATAACAGGAAATCCCTGGCCAGGGTTGCTGAGATTTATGGGTAAGTGTTACCAATAGTTTCTCGAATTGTTATAGACCTCATATCGACACGACTTAACGAGCTATTGGGGTCTGACGTTTACCACCCCTAGGCGAGATATGCGACAGATCAGACGATCAGACCGGACTGCACGGTAAGTGTTACTAGTTGGATTCACAGGAGTGTGAGCGGGCTTGCTCGTCGATCTTCTGATCGCTCAATACCCGGGTGGCCGTTACATTTAGCAGACCGCTTGTGGGTGTTTGATATGATCATCACCTGCTGCCGGCATATTGAAGAGTCTTTAGAGTCCTACACAGAGGTTTCCTGGCTCAAGCAAAACGAAATAGGAGCGCATATGAGATATGTGCGGGACCGAGAATAATGCGTGTATGTGATACCGTATTTCATTCTCGCGATGAATGTATCGATTGGTTGTATGCGATATAACCTAGTTATCGAATCAAGTATTGATTCGATAAGCCGATACATAGGATACTGGTCGGTTATATGCGATATGACCGGATCGTTAAATCAAGTGTTGATTTAATGATTTAATGTATAATTATATATATTTGATATATTACTTTGCAAGTATCGGTTCACTTTAAATGGATATTCTCACTCGGATGTGCACATTGTATATGTGATATACTTTTGTGTACATGATTGTATCATGTTTGATGATACATGTTTGCTAGGGTTTTTGTGTAAAGATCAAACCATGGTTACATGTTAATTGTTAGGGTTATGTTTTATTCACTTATTTATTTATCTATTGATTTTTGGAAAATGAAAGGCATGAAAAGAAAATGGTGGCTTGATTTGTATTCTAGTTGAAGCTTCATGAAGCTTTGACCTAAGTGACCATTTTTGTCTCATGCTTAACCCTAATCATTCACACTAACCCTAGTTTAGTCTCTACACTTGACCATGGTTGGTAGATGATAAGTATTATTATTATTTTCATTTTACATAATACTTATCATAACATTTTCTTCATCTTCTTCTTCATCTTCAACATGAAGAAACCTTAGACCATCAATGGTGATTGATGAAAAAGAGTGAGAAATCCAATTCTAAAGTCTACCCACTTCCTATTTCTTCATCCTCTACCTCTTGCCAAGTAGTAGAGTGTGTTTTCTTCACAAGTTTCATGACTTGGTGAAGTTGGAGCTTGATCTAGTGATGTCTCGACGTAGATCATCTTCGGCATCGTAGTCAACGACCTAGCCCGTCCATTTCTCCGATGAAGCCGACACTAGAGTCCAAGATCCTTTTTGTACAGAGGAGAGGACTTCATTGCGGAGCTATGGAGGTGGAGGACCGGATCTACAAAGGTTGTATATCCGTTCTCTTAGTAAAATAGTTTACTAGTTCTTTTTCGCCTAAATATCTAGTTAACGATCCGTATTAGGGTTTCTCGGCACCCGTAAAATTTGAAATTGGCATGGTTGATGCCTTGTGAGACCTCATTATAGTGCCTAGGAACCCTACAATGTCGACAGGCAACTCTCTCTCGCCAATACGGACAATACAGGATCGGAACACGTGCCTAGCAACAAACGACTCTCCCACTGGAGTGGTCACAACAAGAGGCTGATTAAGCAAAATGGACTCTCTATCCAAACTCGGCACAAAGTGTGTGGAAACGTACGAGTGCGTGGATCCGGGATCAAACAACATGTGTGCGTCGACAGAACATACGGATAGGGTACCTGAGACCACAGCATTGGACGCCTGCGCGTCCTGATGCGTCAACGCGAAAACCAGTGCCTGTCCTCTGCCTGCAACTGGCGGTCCCCTACTAGCAACTGGCTGTACCCTGCCAGCAGCTGGCTGTCCTCTGCCTCGGCTATCTCGTCCTCTATGAGTAAACCCTCCGCGACCACGGCTTCTCTGTGCATGAGTCTGACGCGGAGCAACAGTAGGTACAATAGGCAACGCCCTCTAGGGTGGAGAAGGTGGAAGTGTGACATGTGGTACTGCTGCCTCCCTCCGGCGTAACTTGGTACAATCTCTGACTCGGAGATGGGGACTACCACATCCAAAGCATCCACGCGACGACTGCTGACCCTCATGGGGATAAGAGCTAAACATCTGACCTCGCCCTGAGTCTTTGCCACCTGTACGGCGTCTATCACGGCATCCGAATGGAAGTCTCTATGCTGCAGTATCAGTACGAACCCTCTTCGGCCCTGGAATGACCGAAGTCTCTGCAAGGCGCTCTTCGACTAGAGGGCTGCATCTACAGCTGCTGCATACGTCTCGCAATGCTGCGGGCTGATCGCGAGGAACAGTGGGGTAAGTAAGCCTCGAACAAAGCTCTTGAATCGCATCTCCTCAGTAGCCACTAGGTATGGGGCATAAACTGATAGCTCGGTGAATAGCACATCGTACTCTGCCACTGTCATCTCCGGCGTCTGGCGTAAGGACTAGAATCTGCGCGCTCGGGCATCCCTGACACTCTGGGGAAGGAAACGGGCTAGAAACACCACCACAAACTCGGTCCAGGTCATAGGAGGAAGACCTGCTGCTCAGCCCTTCTCGATCGATTCACACCATTTCTGCGCAAGACCTTCCAGGCGAAAGCTCGCGAACTCTACCCATCTCGCATCTGAGCATCTGAGTGAACGACATATCCGGGCCATCCTATCAATGAAAGACTGTGGGTCCTCGGCTGCATCGGTGCCTGTGAAGACCGGAGGCTTCAGCCTCATGAACTCTGATAGCGATACCGTAATAACCTCCGTAGCTGCAGGGGCAACTGCCTGTACTGTAGGTACCATCGCGGTCCCCGTAACGGGTGGAACTACCTCTGGTCGCTGCGCTCGAAGCGTCTCAACTAGCGATCCTATCATCTGGTGCATCTCCTGCATACCGGCTCCTATCATGGCGATCTGATCTGTCGTAGGAGGAACAGTCTGCTCTGGTACAACAGGTGTACTACCCGGATCAATCCTCGTCTCGAACGAGTCAACTCGAATCTCGGCTCTCGCGGCCACTCTTTGCGCCCTCATAGTCTTTGGCGGCATAATAGCTGAAAAGAATGTAGGATTCGATAAGGATACGGAGATCAAATCACAAGAATGTATACAATCATGAAGGAATTTCAATCAATAAGTCCTAAGGTCTCTTAGGCGGAGTACCGTGTCGCGAGTATGCCGCGGAACATACGCATGCTACGCCACTCTGCTTCAGCTACCTACTCCATCATACCAGGGTCATCCTACACTCCGAAGGTAAAACCTACTCTCTGATACCAACTTTGTCACGACCCAAAGTTCGGCCCGTGACCGGCACTTAACCACGTAACGTCTACAGGCGTAACGCGACTAAGTAAGCCGAACCCAGAAATCAAAACCATTAAAAGTATTAAGTGTTAAAACATTTGTTAAAACGTTTAGAAAACCTTAAGTAATCTAGTAAAATTCTTTAAAGTTCAAGTTACTATCTTAAAAAATTTGGCAGCATTTCCTTCGTAAAAACTAGCCCCGAAATCGGGTACAAGGCAATATATGAGTAAAATGAGAATAAAGCATCCCAAACGGGAGCAATCACGCCCAACGGCAGAAACAATCACCACAATGATAATATGCGACGCCGTAGTGAAGAAATGAGCAGTATAAGTGAAAACAAATATCCTGAAAGATAAAGCTGCATAATTGTTCAGTTGAAAAAACTGCACATTTGTTATTACATTTTTCCTACCATTTCATATTAAAAAAGGTCTTTATTATAATATATCATACATATAACTAGTTTGTCTGTAAAAATAATATTTTCTTTGTGTTGATATATTATAATTAGCATTTGGTAGGAAAATGTATGCAAATAATATCATTGACCAAATCCTAGTAGAACAAAGTCTACTAAATATTATTTGAGTTGTTGTGCAGAATTTTTCCAAGTTGTGCAGAATTTTTCAAGACTAAAATCAAGGAAATCAAGTTATTAAAGAAAACTTACCTAATTAAGAAAGCAAAACTTGGAGACCAAGTCTGACAGCAACCACGAGAAGATTTCCATGATACAAAGGTTTCAAGGATCGCCAAATGTCACAAAGACAGAGCCCCAGAAAAATGATCAAGGGATGAGATTGAATGGACGCGGATCCGCGGCCATACCCCCCTGGGCCACAGATCCGCGGCAAGATAGAAGATTTAGAGGCTGAGAATTTTTGGGGAGAATCTTTGCTGTTAACTTCTAAATTTGGAAGCAAGGTTTCTTGCTTTGGGGCTATAATAAAGACCGAGAGCCTCTTGAAAAAATTATCAAGCCGAAGAGATCACGAAGTCCAAGACGGCTCACGCATCCAGGCTGATCATCAACTGTTCATCTACCTCCTTCGGAAGAGTTCGTGAAGCAAACCAAGTTTTTGTAATCATTTTCAAATGAATAAAGTGTAGATTGTTCAAGTTGACTAATAAAGATAGTTGTTTTATTTAATTCTTTTGCATTTTACATTATGTTTTCCCTCTCTGCCTTTTCATCTCCTTTTCCCAACATGCGCGAGTAACTCTCCGCTTGTTAGGGTTCATAGGATTAGGGTAGATTAATGGATGATGAAGATCCTTAAACTCTTTTTACGTCCTATAAAGTTTATAAACTTTACTAAAAGAATCATTAACATCCTAATCGGGCACGCTACCAATTCTTTGTTAGTTCTGACCGCGATTAGAGATTAGATTAATGATTGTTTTGGTAAAGGCTAGATATGAACGGAGTTCCGTGTCGAGATAAGGGTTAAGAGTGGGATTCCTTTTTCCTCCAGAAAGCCTAATCTACATGCATCTCTGTCATTCTAGTTTTAAATCTATTAAAGGATAAAAAGAGTAATCTTTAATTAACAATCCATAACTACTAAATCCTAACAAACCCTACAAGCCCTCTTATTATATTAGCTACATCCATAAATAATCTAGATCTATATTCTGCATTCTTGCTTAATATAGATCTAGAAATCATTCCACAAAATTCTTATTTCTTCCTCCTTTTTCAACACATCTAAAGAAGAGTAAAAGATTCAACGTTTCCCTGAGGACGACCCGTACTCATCCCGGTCTAGCTACACGCGACACCGTTATTGATTGCGGTTAACTACAACACTTTTTCGAACCAATCAAATTGCACCGTTGCCGGGGATACGTGCGTAATTTTTTATTCTTACTATTTGTGTTGAATTCTTATACGATCTATATCATAATAAAACAAAACTGCAAATTGCATATTTAAAGATTTGTGCGTGAATTTTTGCAAGGAGATCTGGAGTCAAAGACTTGAGGAAACAGGAGATCTAGGGTTCCAAACTTCTCTGGTATCTTTACCAACTCTTTCTCTCTCCTCTAAAATCCAATAAAATCTATTTTCTGCAGGATTCTTTGCAAAATAGCGCCGCTCAAAAATCTTTTTGCAAAAGTTTTGTGATTGGTTTTGTTTTGCATATTTTAATACGGAGTTTAAGGGGCAAAGACCAAATCCAGATTAGGTGGGGATTTCATCACCCTTCCTAAGCCCTACAAATCACAAACCGAGCATCTAGATCAACCCTTCATTAATTTAAAAAATATCTAGACCAGACTCTAAGGACTGTCGCGCTCAATAAGGACAGAGGTAGGTCGTGGGTAATCTATCGCTTATCCGCATTACTTTTGTAGTGTCTAGGCAAGTGTGTCAAAAGCTAGTGGTTTTTAATTAGGCCCACTACTATGGTTCCTTCACACTTACCTGGAACTTACCTGGCTACAAGGGTAGTACAGAGGCGGTAGAGGATTGATCTTGCGGTTGTCCTTTGGAAGTCTAGGAGCGGTCTAGAGACTGGACCTAGGTGACCTTAGTTCTAGGGTTACTTGTGCATTTTAGAGTGATTTGTCTTGAATCCCACTTTTTCAAAACAAACCAATTTTAAATCACATACACACGCTGCCACTTGCACTAAACCCGCTTAGTGCATGCTCGGGTGGACACGGGATCCTAGCGCCCGTCTTGTCCGCGTTCCTGCTATCGACTCCGAAGTCGGTACTTCATCATCTTCTTTTCCCCCACGACACAGCATGACCTAGATGGACGGCACTCCATCAGAATATAACACCACGCTGCCACCGCCCGTAGGTGTGCAGAATCCACCGCACATCTCTCTCCAAGAGAGATGCTATCCTATCCGTGGTCCTCTTCCCACTTGTCTATCACTTCCACCAGCTAACGGGGATAATTTCGAAATTAAACCCCACTACATCAATCTGCTGCCCAAATTTCACGGGCTTGAGTCGGAAGACACATACGTTTTCATCACCAAATTCGAAAATGTATGCGCAATGATGGGTACTTCACAGTTGACTGTCGATGCTATGCGCTTGCGTCTTCTCCCATTCACACTGTGCGACTTGGCAGAAAAATGGCTTTATAATACTACCGCACTCTCTATCACTAATTAGGATGAATTCGTAATAGCATTTCTTAAGAAGTTTTACCCAAATCATAAGACCGCCCGCGTTAGGAGCGAGATCAACCAGTTCACCCAGCTTCCTAATGAACCATTTTGGAAGTGCTTTGAATGTTTCAAGGATCTGCTTGTCCAATGTCCTCATCATAGAATACAAAGATGGGATTTATGTCGAATAATATATGAGGGCATTAATCCAGCGACAAAGCAGATGCTTGAAACAATGTGTCAATGCAATTTCATGTCTAAACATGACGGTGAAGCTTGGAAATATCTGGAAGACCTTGCTGAACACACTTTGCAGTGGGAAAGCGTAAGACCACCTTCATCTAGGGGAGGTATTCACCAGCTCGATGTTTCCATCGCAGTGAAAGCCGAAATGGCAACGATGCAGAAGAAACTCGATGCTATTGAGAACAAACATTCATCAGTCTCCCTAAATCAGGTCACGCTTCCTAAGACCGTCTGTGGTTGCTGTTCAGATCCTTCACACTTAACGGAAGAATGTCCTATGAATGCATCGGTTCAAACTAATGCTGCTTTTCAGCAGCGACCTAGAAACGATCCTTATTCTTCCACGCAAAATCAAGGATGGAGGAATCATCCTAATTTTGCTTGGAACCAAAACCAACAAAGCAATTATCAAAGACCTCCTCCACGGCAACCACAACCACAAACTCAGCTCCCCTTTTAGTCACAAAATTTCCAAAATCCGGCCAACACTTCTACACCACAAGTGGCCGGTACTGACAACTCTTCACTTGCACAAACTTTTGATTTGTTCATGAAACATTCCATGCAATTGTCGGCTGAGATGAAGTCTTCTATTGATACCATACAGAAAGACTCCGCCTCCCACGACGAAAGCATTAAATCAATAGAAAACCAACTCGCACAGTTAAACGCCGCAATGAGTGTGAGAGAGAAAGGGAAACTCCCATCTCAACCCATACCTAATCCTGGCCACTCACAAAGTTATAATGTGAGTGTCGTTACTACGTTGAGATCGGGAAAGGTGCTGAATAACCGAGTGGGCGAGCAATGTGATGATGTTAGTGACACTAATGATACCCCAGCTTCTTCTTCTTCCCCTAATTCGTCTAGTCTCCCACCTTCACCCGAGCCTATTCTCCATTTTCCCCAAGGCTCGAACCCTTCGCCCATTTCCTCAAATCTAGCTAAAACGATCCCCACTCCAATTTTGGGATCCACTCCATCCCCACAATCCTCTCCAATGTTGGACCAAACCCTTATTGATAATGCATCTTATCCAAACAGGTTAAGGGGCAACAGACCAAGTCCATAAATGGAGAAGATTGTGGAAATTTTTAAGCAAGTTAACATAAACATTCCTCTCCTAGATGTTATTCAACAAGTTCCGTCATATGCGAAAATCCTAAAGGACTTGTGCACTAGGAAGAGAAAAGTTCAAGTACCTAAAAAAGTTTCCTTGCGAGTAATGTGAGCACTGCTTTTACACAACAACTATCCAAGAAACGAAAGGACCCCGGAAGTCCTACAATTTCTATTTCCATTGGGGGTAAAAAAATCAATCGTGCTCTACTCGATCTAGGTGCTAGTGTTAACTTGCTTCCGTATTCTGTTTATGAGCAATTAGGGATCGGAGAGTTAAAACCTGCGCATTGCACTCTTCAGATGGCCGATCGATCTATCACCCAACCAAGGGGTGAGGTAGAGGATGTGTTAATCAAAGTCGGGGAATTCATATTCTCTGTGGACTTTATCGTTATAGATACACAAGCTGTGGCAAACCCACGCAATCAAATCCCGGTGATACTCGGTCGACCCTTTTTGGCCACTTCCAACGCAGTAATCAATTGTAGAAACGGTTCTATGACCCTATCCTTTGGAAAGAAGTCAATTGAGCTTAACATTTACAAGTTGGGAAGTGAACCCTCCGAACCCTATGCTCATGTGTGTTCTGTCAAATTAATGGATGTCGACAGCAGCGAATTTGATCAACCTGATGATACTGACTCTTTTCATATGTTGTTGTTTGACCCAACCATGTATTCTTCCGGGTCAACATCTAACGCTGATGAGGAACTTTTTATAGAGTCTGACGATCACCCCATTTTTTCTGATGACATTATTCTTCGGGGTATCGACGAAAGCTTTGAGGAAATTTTTGCTGATGAACTCGCATTTTTATAAGACACGGGTGTTGAGATGAATCAACTCCAAGATAAGGAAATTGAACCTCCACCCCTTCTTCTGGCCAATCATGATAATGCGAGTAATCCATCATTACTATCACTGTATCGTCTCTCCAAATTGAGATGCAATCCTTTTCCATTACATCTCTTATCACCTCCCCACTTCTTGACGTCGAAAGGTGACATATTCTTCCACCAACCTTGGTGCTTCATCGATAAAATTTTTGAATGGTTGGTGTTGACCTTCGGTCTTTGCAAAGCTTGGCATTGACCAATAACCTTGACCCCCTCGTGTGATTTTAAAAGATTAAAATTGTTTAACACAAGTTTAGGGGGTGGTATATTTTGGCTCTTGAATGAAACTGATTTTTACAAAATTGTGAGCCAAAAATAAGTTTGGGGGAGGATTTTCACTTTCATATATTCTTGCCCCCATTAATAATTTCCTCCCAAGTCTATAGGTTTTTGAGCTTAACGAATGACATCAGTGAGGACACTGCTGTAAACAGGTTTGGGGGAGGTTTGTGCTTATTTACACATCAATTTGCATCATATTTTGCATAAGCACAACATTTTCAAATATTTTTTAAAAAAAATATTTTTCATTTATAACAAAAGAGTAGAAAGTGAAAAATTACATCCAAAAGATAGGAATAGTTTAAGAAAACCAAGAAAATTTGAAGTTTTCTTAAACAAAATGGTAATAAGTAGTTATGAGCTGTTGTCCCAAGGGTTAGTAAGATGAAGGAAGTCGCTAATCTGAGGATAAAAATAAGTCTGAAAAATAGTTTCTATTCTGGAAGCCAAACATTTGAATGTTGATACACTACTATATGCACTTACACACGTCTTGAAACTTGGGATAGTAGAGGATACCTTGAAATGCTCTTATCTAAAACCCAAAGTATGAAAGAAATAAAAAAATTAAGAAAATATAAAAATGGTGAAAAGAAAAAAATGAACACTGGTTTTGTTATCGCCAAGGAAGAAATAAAAAAATATAGCGAGGATGCCTCTTCACCTAGTGCCCTAAGGCCAACTAGTCTGGGAGTCACTGCTAAGCCTTAGGTGGTGCATGACGAGGAAAATATTATCACCTAATCAGCAAGCACATGAGTAATCGGTCGGTTAGTACCTCAAGAAGTATTAACGGTCGCATGAAAATGTGTGAGCAAATCTAAATATTCATCAAGTCAAAAAGTACTAAGGTAGATGGACAAGAGTATGATAGCTTGAATTGAATTCTCCAAGTGTAGGGATGTCCATTACACACACGTAGGGTTATATGATCGATGTTTGGATGAAAGGTAGGAATGAAGAATAAAGACGATGTTTTATTGAGGGATAATGTGATTTCTAATATCTTTTCATGACTATTAAGATAGGAGTCATAACAACTGAAAAACTAGTATAGTTGGAAACTCTTATTTTCAAAGTCTTTCTTTTATGGTTCTTATCTTTATATGTAAATTTCACCATCTCTCTTTTATTATAGGATTTTGTGGGTGTAATCCGCTGAAAACCCTCAGGAGACAACACTCTTCCTACTAGGGACACCTAGAGGTATAACGGCTTGTTGCACGTGCTCAGTGCAATCGTGTTTGCCTACGAAAGTGTGCTTAGTTTTATCCTTTCTTTTTCTCCTTCTCTTGAATAAACTAGTTTGCTCGGGACGATCAAAGATAAATTTGGGTGTATTTGTTCAGTTGATAAAACTGCACATTTGTTATTACATTTTTCCTACCATTTCATATTAAAAAAGTTCTTTATTATAATATATCATACATATAACTAGTTTGTCTGTAAAAATAATATTTTCCATGTGTTGATATATTATAATTAGCATTTGGTAGGAAAATGTATGCAAATAATATCATTGACCAAATCCTAGTAGAACAAAGTCTACTAAATATTATTTGAGTTGTTGTGCAGAATTTTTCCAAGTTGTACAGAATTTTTCAAGACTAAAATCAAGGAAATCAAGTTGTTAAAGAAAACTTGCCTAATTAAGAAAACAAAACTTGGAGACCAAGTCTGGCAGCAACCACGAGAAGATTTCCATGAAACAAAGGTTTCAAGGATCGCCAAATGTCACAATGACAGAGACCCAGAAAAATGATCAAGGGATGAGATTGAATGGCCGCGGATCCGCGGCCATACCCCCCTTGGGCCGCGGATCCGCGGCAAGATAGAAGATTTAGAGGCTGAGAATTTTTGGGGAGAATCTTTGCTGTTAACTTCTAAATTTGGAAGCAAGGTTTCTGGCTTTGGGGCTATAAATAAAGACCAATAGCCTCTTGGAAAAATTATCAAGCCGAAGAGATCACGAAGTCCAAGACGGCTCACGCATCTAAACTGATCATCAACTGTTCATCTACCTCCTTCAGAAGAGTTCGAGAAGCAAACCAAGTTTTTGTAATCATTTTCTAAGAAATGAAGTGTAGATTGTTCAAGTTGATTAATAAAAGTAGTTGTTTTATTTAATTCTTTTGCATTTTACATTATGTTTTCCCTCTCTATCTTTTCATCTCCTTTTCCCAACATGCGCGAGTAATTCTCTGCTTGTTAGGATTCATAGGATTAGGGTAGATTAATGGATGATGAAGATCCTTAAACTCTTTTTACGTCCTATAAAGTTTATAAACTTTACTAAAAGAATCATTAACATCCTAATCGGACGCGCTACCAATTCTTTGTTAGTTCCGACCGCGATTAGAGATTAGATTAATGATTTTTTTGGTAAAGGCTAGATATGAACGGAGTTCCATGTCGAGATAAGGATTAAGAGTGGGATTCCTTTTTCCTCCAGAAACCCTAATCTACATGCATCTCTGTCGTTCTAGTTTTAAATCTATTAAAGGATAAAAAGAGTAATCTTTAATTAACCATCCATAACTACTAAATCCTAACGAACCCTACAAGCCCTCTTATTATATTAGCTACATCCATGAATAATCTAGATCTATATTCCGCATTCATGCTTAACGTAGATCTAGAAACCATTCCACAAAATTCTTATTTCTTCCTCCTTTTTCAACACATCTAAAGTAAGAGTAAAAGATTCAACGTTTCCCTGAGGACGACCCGTACTCATCTCGGTCTAGCTACACACAACACCGTTATTGATTGCGGTTAACTACAAACACTTTTTCGAACCAATCAATAATAAAGTCGGCTCACAACGGGCTCGACACCAGAGTACAAATAATATACATCGTCCTCACAACTGGTCTCTAAATCAATACATGAAAAGTAGATGGAGAGTACTAGATACAACAATATATACAACTGGAAAATAAACGGATACCGCACAAAAACCCACCTATCAGCAAAGGGCTCGCACGCCAACTGCAATGGTATCTGAATCAAAAGATGCAAGAAAACAGCCTGCCGCGACTACTCCGAGGGGCAACCTGCAAACACTGTGGCACAACGGGGGTGAGTTGCCAACTCGTGAATAGTAGATAACATATAAAGGTAATCGCGAGTATACACGTACTGCGATACTCTAACCTATGCCAACAGATAACATCTATATGATGAGCTAGATGAGCAATAATAAAGCAACAAGTGCGATCTAATAACATCTCTATATGATAAGCAAAGTATGCAATAATCGTGCATAGCAAATGCAATCTAATAACATCTATATAGGGTGAGCAGGTATGCAATATTCATGCATAACAAATGCAATCTAACAACATCTATATAGGGTGAGCAGGTATGCAATAATCTTGCATAGCATGTGTACTCTATCAGGTACTATAGATACAGGATGAGATGTATAATACTGAATGCTGAGCATGGGAATAAATAACATCTGCACGGAATGTCAACGTGGAAAATAATCGGTGTCCATCAATACACCCAAATCCCAGTAAAACTCAGGCGCCGTCATCCTCATCGGCCCTCAAATCCTGTAAATCTCATATAATCGTGAGTGCCCAACATCGGCACTCGAAATATCATAAAATAGTCATGTCTATTATCGACACGCAAATCCTCAAGTATCGGGCCCCGTCCGTCCGGATCGGCCCACGGGCTCCGTCTGCGGAATCGGCCCGTGGCCCCGGCAGTACGCGTCGTCCTGTGTCCATCTATCGACTCTGGTCAGTATCCACCGGATAACCTTCAGGTCCAACCAATCACCGGTAGGTAGTAGTCCCTCCGCCGGGCTCACCGTCTAACAATACGAGTTTTCTTGCCCCGGGATACCGTACCAGGTCCACCATATACCCGCAATCGGTGCCTACAGCTCCTCAAATCGGGTATACTCACATAAGCTCTCTGGAACCGACAAAACTCATGGTGGACGCACTGAAATATCATATCAAGAGAAACCGGATTTTTTTAAAACAGTGCGTATTTCCTTAGAATAATACCACGGTTCTCAAATCCAAAAATCCCATAAATCCAAACTCATTGCGTAAATTTATGCAATGTGTAGTATGACACTAAAAGTAAAAAGGGAAAACCGCTCTTTTAAAAGAATCCAGTTTTGAAAATATCTCATGCGGTCCTTATTATTCATGAAATCAAATCGATATCATCCATAAATGTAGCATATGTAGGTATGGATGTGCAAAAGGATATATACGCAAATATGAGTGTAGCACTGCTATGAAAATACAGTGTGCATTTGCGCAAGTATGAAGATATCAATATATGTGTGCACTGGTATGAATATACAGTGTGCATGTGCGTAAGTATGAAGATATCAATATATGTGTGCACTGGTATGAATATACAGTGTACATGTGCGCAGGTATGAAGATATCAATATATGTCTGCACTGGTATGAATATACAGTATGCATGTGCGCAGGTATGAAGATATCAATATATGTGTGCACTGGTATGAATATACAGTGTGCATGTGCGCAGGTATGAAGATATCAATATATGTGTGCACTGGTATGAATATACAGTGTGCAAGTGCGCTGGTATGAAGATATAAATATATGTGCGCACTGGTATGAATATAAAGTGTGCATGTGCGCAGGTATGAAGATATCAATATATGTATGCACTGGTATGAATATACAGTGTGCATGTGCGCAGGTATGAAGAAATCAATATATGTGTGCACTGGTATGAATATACAGTATGCATGTGCGCAGGTTTGAAGATATCAATATATGTGTGCACTGGTATGAATATACAGTGTGCATCTACGCAGGTATGAAGATATCAATATATGTGTGCACTGGTATGAATATACAGTGTGCATGTGCGCAGGTATGAAGATATCAATATATGTGTATATGCGACAAGTCATGACAATCATCAATGATGCGGCAATCAAAACGATATGTAATTCGTAGCAATCCTATAGTGCAAGTGTCATGGCAATCACTAACGGTGTGAGTGTAATATACAAATAGTGCTCGTGCAGTTTAAACCATTAGTGATAGTGCAGTGTCATATAATTACTATTTCTAAATGCAACAAGGAATGGATATGCTACAATAGTATATCTAAACATCTACGACTAAATATCCTATCACTCCCTGACGCTTAACGGCATACGGGCGATTTCCCCGTAGATGTTAAATCTACTCACCAGGTCGCGTGCTAAGCGTAGTTGACAACTTGCTTCCCTTTCCTTGCGGCGTCCGACGTACCAGCCTGCGAACCTGGAATTTACATAAGGAATCCATATATAAGCAAAATATCTCGCGAAACGCGATATCGAAATCAAACGAGAAACTCGCGTCGCGAACTAAACGCGTGTGTGTACGATACGCTGAAACGTATGTATACGCGTCTAAAACTATCCTGACACGTCGCGATACGTTGGAACACAGAACCCACTCACGTATCACATGTGTCGCGCCAAAAAAATGTATTAGAAAAACGATATATGGTTCCAGATTTTGATACAGGTGAAAACTTAAAAAATTTCACATACCACACCAGTAGAATATATAGCAGACTCCCCCAGCCAAAACCCCAGCACCCAAGTCCCCCACCTGGCCGCAATTAGCGGCCAGAACGAAATAATTGGCGGCCAGATCGTGGGATCTGGGGCTCGTGCTTCGTGTGTATGATCTAGACCTAACAAGTAGGCTACAGTTAACTCAGATTTCCTCTAAAGGAGCCGGGTCACAAGCAGATCATAAAAAGGCCAAGTTTTGCTTAAAAATGTTAAATTTTGCACAAAATGGAAACCTAGGGTATTTTAGTGAAATCTAGGGTTAAGCTAGGTTTAAGTGGCCCTAACAACACTTAACTAAGTTAGTCTAACCATCACTAACATCACTTAACCAAAAGTCCACACTAATCACCATATTTAGCACAAAAACTCACTTTTATCACTAACCGAAGCTAATTCTACGCATAAGTTTAGCAAAAGGAGTTGAGCTCAGATTTTATACCTCACTCTCGACTGTAGGAAGCAGGAGAAGGAGGAGGAGAAGAAGAAGTGCTGCTGCTGCTATTGCTGCTGATGCCTGCTGCTGCTGCTTGAGGCTGCTGCTGTTGCTGCTTGTGCTGATGTTGTTGCTTCTGGTGCTGCTGCTGATGCCTCTGCTGCTGCTGCTTCTTCAGCTGATGCTGGAGCTGTTGGTGTTATTGTTGTGTGTGAGTGAGAGTGAGAGAGAGTTGTGAGAAATGAGTGGCAAAAGAAATGAAAGAACAAAATAGTCAACCCCCCTCTCTCTCTTCAATAAATGCAAGCATGGGCATGGCCATCATGCACTCTCTCCCTCTCTCTCCAAGTCAACCATAACACAATTCATTTTTTTAAAAAAACAATTAACCCAAAACTCTTAATTCAAATTTTTAAAATTAGCTTAAGGAAAATGGTTAGTTGACCATGGTTGCTAATCATAGTCTAACCCTATTTTAACCCTAGTTTACATACACAAGTGTGTGCAAGTCTGGGAAAATTCTAATAAAATATTCTTTAAATTTGATAAATTATTTGAAAATCATTTTGGTAAACTTTTTATTAAAAACCATATATTAAAATATAATTAGCCACTAATCACATCCTAAGGTGTTACAGAAATGGGACGCTGTTATATATGCATATTTATATATATATATATATATATATATATATATATATTTATATATATTAGTGGAATAGGATGCTAATATATATGTATACATATAAATTCATATACTTCATCATAATTATTCATGCAATTATACTTAGGATATATGAGATTCACTTGATTATTAGATTTAAGACATATGAGCTTCACTTGATATTGGATACAGGATATATATGAGATTGCTGATTTTGTACATTTAGGATATATGAGATTTACTTGATATTGTACATTCAGGGTTTGTGAGACTTACATTATATGAGAGCCAATTTGGGGGCTAATTTGAGAAAATTAGGATTTGGATTGTCTTGTTGGACTTTGGTCCTACCATGATATCAGGTTCCGTGGAAATGATATGTTTCATCTCATACTTCGCATTTATTGTTTATGCACTGCTTCATGCATTAGTAGTACCTGATAGAGTACCTTCCATGACTGTTGCATTTATATACTTTATTTTATATGCATTACTTCATGTATTAGCTGTACCTGCTAGAGTACCTTTTATGATTGTTGCATATATACATTGGCATATCATTACTTTATGTATTAGTAGTACCTGATGGAGTACCTTACATGATTGTTGCATACAGATTGTCATATTATTTCTTCATGTATTAGTTATACCTGCTAGTGTACCTTTCATGACTATTGCACACATATGACTTTTCATTGCTAGTAGCTTGCATATGTTAGATTCACGCTGTACGTGCACACTTGCGATTACCTGCATATGTTATTTACGATTCACGAATTGGCAACTCACCCCCGTTGTGCCGCAGTGTTTTGCAGGTTGATCCTCACAGTAGTCAGAGACAGGGCTATTATCATCTATCAGATTATCTTTTGCTGCGGATACAGCTTCGGCTCACAGTATGCAGTTTTGCTTTAGGTGGGTTTTGTGGTTATCCGTTCATGTTGTTTGTTGTATATTCGTTGTATCCTGTACTCTCCATCTACCACTTTCATGTGTATGACTTAGAGACTTGATGTGAGGATGATATTGTATATTTTGGTGACATGAATGTTTTTTTTTGCAGTTTTACTTATATCGTCTTTTATTTCTTCGCTACGGTGTCGTATATCTGTTGTGGTGGTTGTTTTCAGCCGTTGGACGTGGATTTGCTCCCGTTGGGGATGCTTTACTTATATTTATGTTGTACCCATTTTTGGGGCTGGTTTTTACAAAGGAGGTGCTGCCAAAATTTTAAAGGAAATAAATTGAACTTTTAAAGAATTTGGGTTGAGATTTCAAAGGTTTCGAAAATGCTATTATTTCTTACTACTTTTGATGGTTTAGACTGCTGGGTTTTCGGTTTACTTAAATTGCGTTACGCCTGTAGACGCAGCGTAGTTTAAGGGCCGTCAGGTGCCAATTTCGGGTCGTGACAAAGTTGGTATCAGAGCGCTAGGTTTTACCTTTCGGAGTGTAGGATGACCTTGGTATGATGGAGTAGGTAGTTTAAGCAAAGTGTGTATGTCCGTGGCATACCCACGACGCGGTACTCCGCCTAAAGTGACCTAAGTACAAATTGCTTGAAATTCCTTCCTTGATGATACATATCCTTGTGATTCAATTTCCGTGTTCATATCGAATCCTATTTCTATTTATAGCCTTTGCCGCCAATGACTATGGGGACTCAGAGGTGCAGCGAGAGCCGAGGTCATAGTCGACTCGTGTGGGATGAGGACTGACCAGGATGGCATGCTCGTTGCACAAGAGAAGATGGATCCGCCTTCGACAGATCGTATCGATAGGCTTGTGGCAGAGATGCAAGACTTGCGCCAGACGATGATGTCTTTGGTTGAGGCCAGTGGAACGCAGCGACAAAAGGTTGTCACCCCTGTTACCAAGTTGTTCCTTACGATCAGCACGCAGCATTTCGTCACTTACACAGCACCAGTGGATGCAGCCCTATTTGACGAGGAGCGTCTTTCCGAGACTTTGGGAGTTCCGAAGTGTGGATGACTCGTACCGGTGTACCAGCCCAGAGACAGAGGCACAGTCGTCGAGACAGTTTTCGTGACTGTCGTGGGAGTAGAAGAGGCTTGGGACGAGGAGAGATGTGTTAGCTAGATCAGCCGTTCGTTGTGTTAATTTCTGTCAGCGATTCTTTAGTTGCGCAACACGTGTTTCGGTCGTGTGCCAATCGGATAGAAGATAGAGATTCGTCCGTCGTTTTGATCCTTCGAGAGATGTTGGATTTGGCGTTCTCCTGGGCACGGACTGGTTAGCTACATACTAGGCGTCTGTGGACTGCCGCGAGGAAACAATCAGGTTTTGTTTTCCCGGCAAGTCAGTTCTTGTTGTGTAGGGGGACAGTGGTGCCGCCTCTCACAACTTGAATTCAGCCTTTTTCGCTAGTCGGCTTTTGAGGAGAGGATGTCGAGGATTCTTGGCTTTCATTCATGATACCGGAACCACAGTGGTTTTGTTGGACCGGGTTCCTTTCGTGCGAGAGTTTTCCGACGTTGTTCCAGATGAGTCGGAGGAGCTTAGGGAGCTTAAGGATCAGCTGCAGAGTTGTTTGTTGGGGGGCTTCTGCGTCTGAGTGTTTCGCATTGGGGAGCTCCTATTCTGTTCGTCAAGGAGAAGGACGGCCGTTGAGGTTGTGTATTGATTTATCGTCAATTGAACCGGCTTACGGTGCAGATAAGTATCCTTTACCCCGCATTGACGATTTCTTCGATCAGCTCCAGAGTGCGAGACATTTTTCTAAGTTGTTTGGGATCAGGTCATATTTGTTGCAGGTTCAGAGTGATGTCATTCCGAAGTCTGCTTTTGTGCGTGCTACGGGCTTTATGTGTTTTGGTGGTGTCATTGGACTCACCAATGCCCTAGCAGCATTCGTGGATATGATAAACCAGATTTCTTCAGGCCGTTCCTCGACCAGTTTATTGTTGTGTTATTGATAACATTCTGGTCTATTCCAATATGTCGTGAGGACCAGGAGTAGCACTTGAGGATTTTCTTTGCAGATATTGGGAGAGCCCAGCGGTTTGCTAAATTCTCGGAGTGTTCCTTTATACTTGATTGTGTTGATTCCTAGTTCTTGTAGTTACGGGAGACGGTTTTTATATGGTCCATAGGAAGATCGAGGCCGTACAGCTTTGGCCCAGACTTGTGTACGTGACGGAGGTCCGCAGATTTTTAGGCTTAGCAAGTTTTTACCGCCGTTTCGTGCAGTATTACTAGTGTATCGCTGCACCGTTGACTGGACTGACCAGAAAGGGGGTTCTTTTCTTTGGACTGAGGCATGCGTGCGGAGTTTTCGTCAGTTGAACTCGGTTGACAACTGCACCAGTTCTTTCTTTGCCTGTTGGTTCGGGCGACTTTGTTACTTAACTGTGATGTTTCGCGAGTGGGGCTCGATTTTGCGCTGATGTGGCACTATAGAGTTATCGCTTATGCTTCCCGACAGTTGGAGGAAGTACGAGCTGGATATCACACTCATGATCTGGAGTTGGCTGCGGTGGTCGTGCGTTGGAGATTTGGAGACACTACTTGTTCGGAGAGTCGTGTCAGATTTTCACAGACCACCAGAGCTTAATGTACATCTTCCTGCAGTGGGTTTTGATTGTTGTGACAGACTTCTGCAGATTTACAGTTCTTGTGCGATCGTTGAGTACAGCTTAAGTTCGCCTCTACTGAGGGGACAGCTTGCTCATGTCCGCGCCTGTCAACTTTTCCTTAATCGTTTTCGCAAGGCATAGCCCGCCGATGCTCGTTCGTCAGAGATTCTTGAGCATACTCGGCTGAGTAAAGATTCGGAGTCCTTGATTTGTGACCAGGGTGTGCTACCTTTTGGGACGTGTTTATGTGTACCTACTACTGATTGGTAGAGACGCGAAATCCTATAGTAGGCACATCAATCAGCTTTCAGTGTTCATTCAAATTCCACCAATTTGTAGCGTGACTTGTGAGATAGTTAGGGTCGACAGGGATGAAGAGTGAAGTTTCGGATTTCGTATCAAGGTGTCTGTCTTGTTGTGAGCAAAGGTTGAGCATTTGGGACCGGCTGGAGAGTTGCAACCTTTAACCGTTTCAGAGTGGGAATGGGAGCAGATCTCCATGAATATTCGTTGTGGCGTCTACGCTGGTCTAGACAGGGTGTGACTCCATTTGGGTGTTTGTTGTCCGGTTATGCTCTGTTTCCTCAGTTGTTCTTTGTAAAGTTTGTGCGTTTGCATGGAGTTCCTTCATGCATTGTATCCAATAGAGGCACCGTGTTTGCTTACCGTCTTGGGCAGGAGATTTAGGAAGCCTTGGGTACTGGTTGAGTTTTAGCTCCGTTTTTCCATCCGCAGGATGATGGTTTTGTGAGAGCGGGCTATACCGACTCTGGAGGATATGCTTGTGTATACGTACTAATTGTTGTCAGCAGTTTTGTAACACTTCAGAAAAATAAAATATTATTTTGAGATTTTTTTATTAAATAATATTATATTGAATATTTTAATAAGGCGGTATAATTAAATACCGATAAAATTGGGAAAAATTTGGAAAATTATGGAAATTACTAAAATGAGGGTGCTTTATATGAATTATGCAAATTATATGTTTTTATGATTAATTATACACTATTTTAATGCTAATCGCGATTAAATATCGCTAATCGCTTATTAAGCGTGTTTTGTGCACATGACATGCACCAAGTTATTTTAACACTTGTTACATTTTATCATGGTCTTTTCTTCAATTTATTATGCATGGTTGTTGATTTTCAAAGAAAAAAGAAAAGAAAAGGTATCATGATGACTTGAGGGGATATAATTATGAGGGTGAAGCATGGGCATGAGAGAGAGAGAGGGTGAGGGGTCAACCATAGTCATGGACCATTGTTCTCACTTCATTATCTTCATCCTTTTTCTTCTTCTTCCTCCCATGGCAGCACTCCCCCCCCTCCACTTCAAACTCTCAAATCATCATCAAAACAACACCAAAAGTCCATCTCCACTTCATTAAAAACATGCTTAAGCTCAAGGGAAGCACATTAGACCAAGAAAAATCAGATTTTGGTGCTCTAGGGATTCATGAGTGCCAAACGAGGTATATCTTTCACATTAAGTGTAGTATTCCCTTTGTTTTAGCCTCTGTTCGAGTTTAAATTCAATTTCGAGTAGTTTTGTGCACTTTGGAATTTCCTAGAAGAGATTATGTGGAATATTGAGTTAGGTTAGTGCTAACAAGCCTTAGTGGTGACCTTAAACCCCGCCCCCTTGGTGGTAGAAACCCAGACCTAACACAAACACCAAACCTGAGACCCAAAATAGAAAACTTCCATCTCGGTTTGTGAGTGTATAGGGCGTGCAGGGAAATCTGGGATGACCTGGAATATTTTCTAGAAAAGTAAACAACACCACTAGCCTAGATTGACCACCACGAGACCACCCTGCAAAAACGACACCCCAACTCCCTTAAAAATCCGGCCTGGCCGGAATTTTCCCTTGTGTGGCCGGCCACTCTGAGAAGATAGGTGCCCAGGTTGCCCCCATAGCTTATATACACCCTATACACTACCCCAGTATTGTTTGCTTACCGTGTTTTCACCTTAGACAAAATCTGGGACCACTTTCTTGAGTTGCTGTTTTGATTCGGGGTATTGTTTTACGTATTTTGGATTCTGGATTTTTGTATTTGTGTTTTACCTCGATGGTTTGATGTTTGTACATCAACATCGAGGGTTGGTTTGGCTATTCTTGCATGCGTAGGCTATAGGTTTGGACTTTAGTGTGATACGCGTGCCGATTTTGTTTTCGTAGGTCGTTTTGATTTCGAATTGGGTTTTAATGCGATACGATACATTATGATGTGTAGGTGCCCTCACGAGGACTTCGCGACGACAAGCAAGCGCGTGGCGACATCGGCATCGACCAGCGAAGATCAGGTGAGTAGATTATATCCACGGGGGAAGTCCGGTGGATGGCGTATAGCACCCCCATAAAGTTGTGAGAAATGATGGGATGTGATATATATATATATATACTTTTACATGTTAGTGTGTGATATGAACCTTAGCAAGAAAAGCTTTAGGAGATTAGGGGTTAGTGTTAGCGAGAATTGAAGAAAGGACTTTAGTCGATTTCTTAGTCACGAAACCCTAGAGTAAAGATTTGCATACATGCACATACACATACTCGCATACATTTATTTCCTTGTGCGTATTGGGGACATATATATATTGGTTTTCATGTGCTTGGATGATGAGGATGTTATATGATACTTGGGAATGAGTCGATATGATCGGGCATGATGCCGTGAGATATTAATATGTGACCGAGATATGTCATGATGTTATAACGGATCGTTGGACGACGATACCATGTGGATAATGATATATATATGATAGTTGACATATGATCGAGATATGAGATGAGATATGTTATGATATTTATAATGGATCGCTTGGGCGATGTATATTTCTATATGATAATATGTGTTGATAACATCGGATTGTATGGGACCTTAGATCAGTAGCCAGATCAGGATATTGTTGATGATATTAGTAGCGTACTAGACTTAGATCTGTACCCCAGTTCACGACATATGATGATAAGGATACCAGATAAGGAATGAGATAAATATGATATTTGACCCATACCCAGATTTGGGATGCCGTACAATAGATTTACCGTACGAGATATAGTTATAATGTTAGATCCGCACTCTTTACTCGAGGATGTCATATATATATTTTGTATCGTACGTGATACTATTGAGGCGAGATCACCGACTACTAGGTATATATGTATAGATCGACTCAGACTTAGGTGGATTCCCTTACCCTTTTGACTGGGCTCGAGTCATACTTATTTTCAAAAGTGGAGAATTGTGAGTAATTTAAATACCAAACTGTTTGACTCGTATTTTAGGTAGGTATATTTTCAGGATGGTTGTTACTACATCACTTTCTGTATATTCATGATATTTCATCGCATTGCATGCTTGTACATATGTTACCTGTAATTATTATGAGACCCTGCTGTCAAGACACCAGCACCATTACCGATGATGTGTATGTTCCACGCACACCTACTTGCCAGCTCGCACACATCATCATCGTTAATTGCCATGTCACGTACACTTTAGAGAGTACTATTTCATTAACATAGCTTGCTAGCTGGTAGTTGCAATATGTTATCGCTTTCATATGCTAGTTTATCTATTGCATTCATTGCATGATATCAGATACATTCATACATTCATTAGTCATGCAGAATTATGGATATTTATGCCGGTATTCATTGTTTATTGATATCGTGATTTTGATGATTTCGGACCCTTCTTGAGATTTTCTGGATTTAGAAACCGCATGTGAAAGTTTTATAAACTGATGATTTATTTTAAAGAGAAAAATGCGATTTTCCTTGATATGATAAGTCTTGTCCACTATGATGTTTTCTCGGTTCTGGGATGGTTTTCGAGATCCGATTCGAGAAGTTGGATGAACCGTCATCGGGTACATGGTGGACCCGGTATGGTACCCCGGGGCAAGAAGTTCGAGTTGTAGACGATGAGCCCGGCAGGGGCAGACTGCCTACCGGTGATTGTTTGGCGCAGCGGATATCTGGAGGATACCGTTCATAGTCGTGTGATTGATGATATGGGCCGATCCGGACTGGCAGAGCCCGAGGTATTAAGATATTGAGATTTGAGACACTAAGATATTGAGATTTGATGATACAGGCCAGTCCGGATAGCCGGAGCCTGAGATATTGAGATATTGAGATTTATGTTTTGTGTCGATGCTTGACACGGATTTCTCTGTTGATTTCATTGATGATACTCAATTCATATACATAGAGAAATCTCATTAAAGAAAGAAAACAGTTGTCTCATTCATGATGTATTCTGTTTCCATTAGTAATGTATTCATACATCATATATCTGATATGTTGCAATCTGAGGCACTGACATGAGCACGTGGTATTGCACTTATATGTAGATGGATCAGGATACTTATTTGAGGATATTACTTTATATGACCTAGGATAGCGTCATACATTCGATTTCTGCTCTGTGATATTTTCTATTCAAGAATTGGCAACTCACCTCCGTTGTGCCACAGTTCCTTGCAGGTTTTACCGTACAGGTTTCATTGCGGCTTTGCTGGCATACTGTTCCTTCCGGGTGATTGCTTTGGTAGGTGGGATCTTTTGCATCAGGACAACCATTGTATAAGTGTTATTTCAGTTGTATCTAGAAAAAAAGTCCATCAACCAGACTTGTATATTTGATAGAGATAGATGACATGTGTTTATTCTTTCGACCTTAGAGTCGCGTGCTGTATTATTATGGTTTTCCTCCAGGCTTCTCGATGATGTTGGATTTTTATCCTGAGTTTGATCCTCGCCTTTCGGCGTTGTATATTATACTGCATTGTGTGGTTTTGTCCATCGATTGACGAAGAGCTAGCTCCCGCTTGGGGATGCCTTTATTCATTATTTATGCCTTATCAGGTTTGTACCCGTTTGGGGTCAGTTTTTACAAAGGAAACCCTGCCGAAATTTGTAGAAAAGACTTGAGATTTTAAAAATGCATAATTCGTCTTATGTTGTTAAACTTCTTGCTTTAAAATTGGTTTTTCCTTCACTCTACTGCTTTACTTGGTTTGGATTTCTGGGTTTTGGCTTACTTAGATTACGTACGCCTCGAAACGTTTGGTAGTTTAAGTGCCGGTCATGTTCTGTACTTTTCGGGCCGTGACAAAATTGGTATCAGAGCGTTAGGTTTTACCTCCTGAGTGTAGGATGACCCTTGGTTGATGGAGTAGGCGACTTTAGTAGAGTGACGTACCGTGTGTATGTTCTGCGACATACTTATGATACGCTACTCCGCTTAAGAAGCCTTAGGATGTTCATTTCCTTGCACAGTATTATATTCGTTCCTATGATCTATCCTCATCGGTACCAGTTTACGGTTTTGTTATCACGGTTGTAAGGGCATGGAGAGTTACAGCTAGAGTTGCGGTCAGCACGAGCTCGTCACGGACGAGGACTGACCAGAGCGTGATTCCAGGGACTTACGATTGCATAGAGGCGTCATTTTATTGTGTTTTCGCGCTATGAGTATTTGATGGATCACCTTTACGAGATTTCTCGAACGTGCATATCAGCATTAGAAGATTGGGCTACCGCTAGAGGACAGCCAGAATGTGATGACCGTTAATGCAACGTATTTTGATGATGGAGGCACTGTTCAGCGTGCGTACGAAAGATTCAATTGTTGCTGCGACTGACGAGATATCGCCCTAGATGGTTGAGGCTAATGCCGTACGAGTTGTAGTTCGAGATATGATAGAAGATCGCTAGTCACCAAAGATGAAGGACTAGGACATGTGGTTCGTTCGCTTACCCCGATGCGAGGTCATCAGATTGATTGATTCCAGCTAGAGACGATTTCACGCAGGTACGTTGAGTGTCGATAGAGGCGATCGAATGTCAGAAACCCATATACCAAGTTTGAAGTATTCGAAAAGACATGCAAGTAATTCTATGGACCCTCTAGAAGAATGAAAACCCTAATTCGACATAATGACCATATGAAAACCTTTGAACCTTAGGGTTTGCGGCAGTTCCGCGGTGACATTAGTGAGGCTTGGATTTGCCCTTCTACGGCTGGTCCACCGGTGCTGTGGTATGTATTCAATACTATTAAACTGTACTCAAGATGTTGAACTCTTATGGGATTATGGTACTATTACGAATCGATCGAAAGGTTTGACTTCATTCGGATATCATGTGATGGGATGCATTGCTTGGGAGACTCCAGATACGAGTATAGCCGTTGGAGCGCAGTCCATGCAGCCACGAAGAGTCGAGTCCGAAATAGTCGACATTAAAGAAAAGTGGAGTAAGAGGTTCGTACGAGATATTGATGAGATGACATTCCACTCACCTGACATCAGAGATGTGATACTCATGCAGAGGCGTTGTATATGGATATATCTTCCGGAAGGAGTCGCGATGAGTATGCAGCCGTTCCGGAACAAGAAACAGATATAGTAAAGGGTGATAACCTCCGGACAGTTCACCAGAGACGAGATTTGGGAGAGACCTCGACAGGACCTTTCTGGAATAATTTACGAGAAGACTTGGACCTAGGAGCGGTCCTAAAATGCACACCCAGCAAGTCGGAGTTCGGCATCGTCGACGAAACATGTTATGAGTGACCACGACTGTAGGTCAGAGACTCTTAGAGGATGTGCTTTAGCGGGACTATTCCGCCATGCTTGATTTCGGTATTTAGGGCGATCTATACGCATGATTGAGTTTTGATGACTGAGTTTCATGATATTTGTTTTCGTGCACCATGGCTGCACCTACTGAGTATTTACGTTTTGTGCATGGTTATTGCACTTGAGATATGCTTTATACACCGTTGTGTTGATTTATAATTTGTGCAGGTTTATTGCACTTGATTCAGTTTTGTGCCTTGGCTGCACATGTTTATGATTTCACGGATTGCATACAGCTGATTTGATTTTTGTTCAGGTGGTATGCACTCGATTTGGTTTTTGCACTCGGTATAGCTTGCATATGCTTGTAGTGCGTGGATACGTGTTTTGTGCACGCAGTTGCACGCGTTTATGATTTTATACATCTTGGCACACTCGGTGTTGCTTTTTATACGCATTTGAGTTGTTGATGCATTTTCGTGAACTTGTTGCACCCAATTTGTATTATGTGCAGTTGTTGCACTAGGTTTTTACGCTGTGCATTGTTGCACCATATTGTATTTCGTGCACTGGATGCACTGTATTTGATATTTCGTGCACTGGATGCACTGTATTTGGCATTTCATGCACGAGATGCACTGTATTTGATATTTCGTGCACTGGATGCACTGGAGTTGCTATTTTGTGCACTTGATGCACCATATTTGTATTTTTGTGCGATTGTTGCACTGTATTGTATTTCGTGCACTGGATGCACCGGATTCATATTTCGAGCATTTGTTGCACCAGCTAGGTATTTTGTGCATTGGTTGCACCGGAATTATACTCCGTACCTTGGTTGCACCCGATTTATGTCTTTGAGCATTTGTCTTACCAGATTTATGTTTTGTGCGCGTCTGCACTTGATGTTCGTTTTCATGCATGTTACTACACTAGATACTTTTCACTGACTGACGTGCTTGGATTGGATTTTTGCGCATATTAGGCGCTTAATATCGGATTTTATGCGCATCGGATGCACTTGATTTATATTTTATTCGTGCATGTTGGATGCACTTGATTTAGATTTATTTGTGCATGTTGGATGCACTTGATTTAGATTTTATGCGTGCATGTTGGATGCACTTGATTTAGATTTATTCGTGCATGTTGGATGCACTTGATTTAGATTTTATTTGTGCATGTTAGTTGCACTGGATTGAGATTTTGTGCACCACAGTTGCACTCGACTTCGATTGATGACATTCGAGATGTTGATTTTGATTCCATGCCTGATATTTTGAGCGATTTATTTGCATGATTGAGATTTTGTGCACCACAGTTGCACTTGACTTCGATTCGATATCATTCGAGATGCTGATTTTGATTTCATGCCTATGATATGCAGGTGATTTGACTTGTGTTTTCGGCATAGCTTTCATGCACTTTTAGTATTACGAGTTGCTTTTGTACACGCTGATGCACATGGTTGTGAGATTATATACCACGGTATACCTAATTTGGATTTGGATTAAAATGTGTTGTATACCGTCAATTTCGATTGTGATACTCGATATTTGTTTTCGTACACTTTATGCACTTGATTTGGATTTTGGCTCATACTTGAAGCGCTTGATGCGATTTAGGTGCACACCAGATGCACTAAATCGAGATTCTTCGTGCATATCAGATACACCTGGTTTTGTTGTCAGGAACACACGTTGCCCTTGACAGGTGTTTTCGTGCACACCCGTTGAACTCAGATTTTGTTCTGTGCACATGTAGGGCACATTCATTGACTTCGATTTCCGTGCGCACCAGACGCACGTGGCATTCTTATATGCATTTTGGGATCGATTTCTTTTGAGCAGCATGTTTTATGATATTTACTATTTGATATAGTGACTGAGAAGGACTAGTCCGAGGACAGTACCTGATGATATTTTTTCATGCATTGACAGTTATCGAAGGGATTTCCAAAGAGGAGCTATAGTCTCAGTATTTACCTACGTGTCCGAGATGACACGAAACATTTTATAAAGGAAACCCTTCTAAATTGTTTTCAAAACGGCGGGACGTGCATATTAAACAAAGGGTATATACATATATAGTTATTTTCTTACAAATGGACGTCCGCTACTTGTGCTATGATACATGCATCGCGCAGTGATTTGAAAAAAAAGAGGGAAGTTTGGCATGCATTTCTTTTCAGATGTATTGAAAAGTTTAAAAAGATGCGTACTATGTACATGTCATAGTTTTGATATATATCGTGCTGGATTTCGTATTGGATTTGGACATTGTGTCTTCACCATGACTCCGATGATTGCGGGATGCTTGACGGAGTTTTAATTTGGAGTTATCTGCTCATTGTTCATGCGCATGCATTGCGCTATGAAGCGTTTTATGTATTGATGATTTCGGAGCCCCGACGACTTGGATTTTTTACTGAAATGTTTTAGTATTTGAGGGGTTTAAATTTAAATTCAGGGACAGTTCATATCAGAATTTTGCATTATTATATTCCCCATTCTTAATCATATTGCAAATAAATAGGTGCTTTTGATCCATGTCTGCTAAATAGTTGCAGGTTACAGGTTCTCAGAACAATATAGTGAAATTCATGAAAAGACGTACAAAAGTGAGACTACGACCAACAAAAGATGAATCCGTATGATGCCACCTAACAGTTTAAGGAACAAATGAAGATCAGTAAACAGTTCCATGCACAAGACAGTTTAAGGGCAGAACAAGATACAAGACTTCAAAGCGAAACTAACGGTAAAAGTCCACAACATTCTGCACTGTGGAAATCTGGAAGAAAATACAAGATATTCTGAGAAACCAAGTGAAGAAACCAGAAGTAAAATGCAACATGAAGCAGCCCTAAAGAAATGGGCCAAATAGCGCATCAAACAGCCGCGAAACCGCGGCCAAACAAGGCTTTTGGCCGCGGATTCGTGGCCATGCAGAGCACGTGTCGGTGCGTGTCGGTGGGAGTCGGTGCATTGATCCGGTTTTCTTAGGGTAGTCTTGTAATTTCATATGTGGATCATATGTAAACCCTAGGGTTTCTCCTATTTATAAATAGGAAAGACTACAGCCTCTTTTGAGGTGTGCCACTTTTGGATGCCTCTTTTGAGTTGTCTCTTTTTAATTTATAGATCTAGAATTTCAATTCTTTGTAATCATCACGAGGTCATCAATAAAGGTATTTTTATTTTTTTATCGTGCATTCTTTTATATGAATTTAATTCCTCAATTTTTATCTGTCTTTTATTATCTGCAACTTAGACAGTCTTTTAAAATTATAAAAATGAATCTTATCATAACTTCCTTAATGAGTGAGTAATTCCTCACTTGTTAGGGTTAGAATTGGGATGGTTTGAGAGAAGGAAATCTCTCTCACTCCTTTCCATGCCCCTATAATTTTATTTAAAGGACTCTGTTTAAATGAACCACACACTGCTCACTACGGCACCCTATCCTATGAGATAGAGGTGATTCCCTAGTTCGACCAGTTGTGGTTGATTTACATAGAAGTTAGGGCTAAGAGTTAAGAAAGGACAGACAAGGACCAAAAGGAAGAAACGAAGTTTCTTCCTAGTCGTGCTAATCCCCTTTTTTCACTATTACCCTAACACCTATATTCTTCATTAGGGCACTGAAAGCAATGGATAGAATCCCTATTCCAATCAAACCTAGTCCTAACCCTAGCAAGACTTTTAATCAAATTTAATATCATTCCTAGATCATAAAACAAAACCCGACTTGATCGGATTAACTCGTTAAAACATAAAGAAAAGGAATCCATCTCCCCGTGGTCCGACCCGTACTCAACCAGCTAGCTCCCAAGCGACACCGTTATTGATTGCGACATATTCTTAACTTTGATTTTAAAAGTGCACGCACGTAAAACAGTGAACAATCAAATGGCGCCGTTGCCGGGGAGACGGTAGTTTCTTTCTTTGTGTAATTTCGAATTAAAAAAATAAAAAACAATTTAAAAATTATAAAAATTGGAAATTTTTAAAACAAGAAAAAAATAAATAAATTAAAAATAAAATAAAAATCATCTTGTTCTTTTTTAGTGGTATTGTGTGAATTGCGCAGGAAAAGAAGATGGACTGATTCAGATCTGGAAAAAGCCAGTGAACAAATCAACAAACAGAAGATCTGAACAGACAGAGAAGAATCACAACAGACAACAGAAAAATTTTGGAGATCCAAACCAACTTAACTACCGTGGAAACGCGACGGATTCAAGCATTTGACCGCGGAACCACGGTCAACTGCTGACGTCATCACCCCAAAATTTTCTGTAAGTATTTTTGTCCCCTCTCCTACCCTGAGCTCCACTGAAAATTTTTCCTGCAGGGTTCTTTGCACAAAATCTTTCTCCCTTTCCAATAAATTGTTTTTGTGCAGGATTTTTTGCGCTGCCAAATATAAAAAAATTTGCAAGTGTTTTTGGTGTGTTAACTGCTTTGCATAATTGATACGGACTTTTAAGGGGCTATAACACCAATCCAGATTGGGTGGGGATTTCATTACCCTTCCTAAGACCCCAGAAATCACAAAAAGCATATGCATCAAGCCTCGAGTTAATTAAAAAATATTTAGAATCAGCCAATTAGGACTGTCATGCTCATTAGGACAAAGGAAGATTGTAGGCAATCGGTCGTTTATCTAAACCTAACTTTGTGGTGCCTAGGCTAGACAGGTGGGAAAGGTAATTTTAAAAGGCCCGTCTCACGGTGATTCGTGAGCGGATCCCTCCTTTCTTCATTTTTGCTTACCTGGCCAGAATTGGCGGTGAAGAGGCGATTTGAGGGATATCTCACAACTTGCCCTTTGGAACAGTTAGGAGCAGTCTAGTTGACTTAGAAGACCCTAGATCTAGGCTTGATTATGCATGTATAAATTGTGATTGTTTGAAATTGTGCCGTAGTTCCGTACAAATTTTTGCAAAACTCTTTCTAAAAAAAACACTTTCAAAAATTTAAAAACTCCAAAAACAAACAATTTTTTTTAAATAAAAAAATTTTAAAAATGAAAAAAATAGAAATGAAAAAAAATTAAAATCATCACATTCTTCTCTTTTCTCACAACATGGGTACCCCACCTCATAAAACTCTTGCCGAATTTTGGTACCCTCAACCAGACATTACTTCCTACACGCATTAATTTGGTCGAATTACGGACGACCCCTCCATGCCCAAAATTTCTTTGAAAGATCGAATAGAGGCGGTTGGACAGATTTAGAATTTGAGTGGTGAGAGTGAGCTGTGCACCCTTCCAAATCAAACCTACCCATCTCCAATTGAATCCCACAACTTCGGTTTTGAATGTCTATCAAGTGTCCCAAATGATTCACCAGCTGAAGATAAAACGTTTAATGAATTGTGCGACTTTGTAGTGTTTGATTTGCCAGATTGTGAAGGGTCCCTTTCGAGTGAACCCACACCCAATCCTTTTGACCTCTACACCTCCACTCTAAAACCTGAATTAATTGATGTCCATGCTTTTGATGAGGTGTCTGAGAAATTTAATTTTCACTTGATCGAGGATATTGACGCAGGAATATTTTGGATGATGAACCCGCAGATTTGGCCGAGTTTTTCTCTCCAATTCATCATCCCGAGTCATTAAATGTATTTCCCGAACCTCATATGCGTCTAGATTTTGATGATAAATGCATGGATGAGATAAATTTTGAGGGGAATTTTGAGGATAGGATTGAGGATGAACCAGTTTTGCTTGATGAGTCGGATTTTCCAATTCAT
Organism: Agapanthus africanus; assembly: GCA_030015575.1. NCBI lineage: Eukaryota > Viridiplantae > Streptophyta > Magnoliopsida > Asparagales > Amaryllidaceae > Agapanthus > Agapanthus africanus. The sequence goes on along the minus strand of JASDDO010000001.1, from coordinate 362,447,292 downwards.
CCCGTCCCTTCCACTGACTGTGTACACCCTCCTGAATCTTTAACCGATACCCTTCCTCAATCACTTCCCTCCATCCTCGTTCCGACCTTGCAAGAAACCGTTATACTTTCATTTTCAATGTCTGGTTTACCAAGTTCGACGTACCCATGTTTTCTCACGAATCTTAGGGATTTGACCTCATTTCTCAATGGGTTGATAGATTAGCACAATCGCTTTTTACACATCGGTCATTACAAATTGTGCTAATTTATACACTCCATTTCCACCCTCAAGTTCGTATTCCACTGCTTTCTCCCACATTCTCTGGTTCTTCTTCTAATCTTCCTTTAATGATAGCGAGTATTAATGAATCACAATCCGATAATTCAAGTTTGATCATTCCCGAAAGCCAACTTGATTTGGATACTTTTGAAAATGAGGTAGATGAGTTTTTCGAGTCTCTTACCTCCATAATTTTTGACAAATCAAGTATGATAAATTCTGGCACAAAACTTACTGACAGCAAAATGTTCAATTACATCGATGAGAGTTTTGAAGAACTTTTTGCTGACGAACTCGCATTCCTAAATGACACAGATTTTGTGATTAATCAACCTCCACCTGAAGAAGTCGAACCACCACCATTTCTTTTTCCCTTCCGCCATTCTTCTCCTCCACCGAGACCGTATACTGCTTCTATCTCCATACGATCTCATGTGTTTCTCATTTCTTTTCTCTACACTCCAATCTTTCACCAACCACACCATTATAACAATAAAATTTTTGAATGGTTGGTGCTAACCTTTGGCCTGTGTAAGGCCTTGTATAGCTTAATACTATGTTTTTCTCCTCCCTAAGTCTGAATTTTAATGCTTCAACATTGGAAATACTGTTTCACTTAAGTTTGGGGGGGACCTTTTTGTATATATATTTTGTTTTCTTTTTCTATTAACAATAAAAAAAAGGGGGGTGTGCCTACAATTTTGACCCTCTTGGTGTAGCCTGACAGTGAGGACACTATCAAGTTTAAGTTTGGGGGTGTGCTCGGTAAGGTTTCTTCATTCGCATTCATATGTATAATTTTGCATTTGCATACTTATTTTAAAGCCCATAAAAATTGAAAAATTTTAAAAATTATAAAAATTGAAAAGTTCAACTTTGGCCATATTCGACTTAAGTTCAACATGACGGTTGAATAGTAGGGAAAAACTAGATCCTAAACTTAGTAAATTAAAAACCCTAAAAATAACCTTTCTTAAAGTTTAACTGTATAAATTATATGTCCTTGTAGTTTACTTAGAAATAGGCAAATTTTGAGTTCAGTTCTTGGGTTAAGTCAAAATAAGGGAAGAGTATTGAAATTTTTATTGAAATGTTAGTCTGAAAAATAATTCCAAACCTTTAGTCTAAAGTCTGAAAGTATATACCCTACAACTCGCACATACACGCACCTTGAAACTTGGGATAGTAGAGGATACCTTGAAGTGCTCTTGTCTAAAATCCTTAGTATGAAAAAAAATTGAATAAAAGTATAAGTGTGAATAAAGAGATATAAAAAAAATGAACACTGGTTTTGTAATTACTTAAGGCTGCGTAAAATAAAAATATATAGCGAGGGTGCTTTATCACTTAGTGCCTTAGACCAACTGGTTTGGGAGTCACTGCTAAAGCCTTAGGTATTACAAGACGAAGAATTACGCCTTAATGCGCGAACATAGTTTGTAATCGGTCGTTAGTACCTCAAGAAGTATTAACGGTCACATGAAGGATGTGTGAGCAATTTCATCTAAAATTCAGCAACTAAAAGTACTTTGGACGATGGACAAGAGTATAATAGCTTAAATTGAATTTCCAAGTGTAGGGGTGATACTTACACACACGTAGGGGTATATGATTGGGGTTTGGATGAGAGATATGAATGAAAGATAGGGCTTATACCTTCAGTAGAGATGATAAAAATTCCTAAGTTGAGATGGAACTTTAGAAGGAAAATTCAAGAGATGCTAAAAGCTAAATAAATTTGTAGAACATATATGATCTTAAGTTAAATGATAAGTGAGTGTGAAAAATACGGCTTGATGATTTCTAAGTTGAAGATAATAGAAATTCTTGTTAGAACATCGAATTGAAGAATGAAAGTCAATAGGCCAAATTGATCGGATTTTGTGGGTAGTATCCGCTGAAAACCCTCAGGAGACAACACTCCTCCTACTAGGGACACCAAGAGGTTTAATGGCTTGTTGCACGACCTCAGTGCAATCGCGATTCCCTGTGAAAGTGAGGTTAGGTTTTTTCGAGAATAAAAATAGTTTTGCTCGGGACGAGCAAAAGATAAATTTGGGGTATTTGTTCATATCAGAATTTTGCATTATTATATTCCCCATTCTTAATCATATTGCAAATAAATAGGTGCTTTTGATCCATGTCTGCTAAATAGTTGCAGGTTATAGGTTCTTAGAACAATACAGTGAAATTCATGAAAAGACGTACAAAAGTGAGACTACGACAAACAAAAGTGAATCCGTATGATACTGTCTAACAATTCAAGGAACAAATGAAGATCAGTAAACAGTTCCATGGACAAGACAGTTCAAGGGCAGCACAAGATACAAGACTTCAAAGCAAAGCTAACGGTAAAAGTCCACAACATTCAGCATTGTGGAAATCTTGAAGAAAATAAAAGATATTCGTAGAAACCAAGTGAAGAAACCAGAAGTAAAATGCAACATGAAGCAGCCCTAAAGAAATGAGCCCAATAGCCTATCAAACGGCCGCGGAACCGCGGCCAAACAAGGCTTCTGGCCGCTGATCCACGGCCGTGCGAAGCACGTGTCGGTGCGTGTCGGTGGGAGTCGGTGCATTGACCCGGTTTTCTTAGGGTAGTCTTGTAATTTCAGATGTGGATCAAATGTAAACCCTAGGTTTTCTCCTATCTATAAATAGGAAAGCCTACAACCTCTTTTGAGGTGTGCTTCTTTTGGGTACCTCTTTTGAGATGCGTCTTTTTAATTTCTAGATCTAGAATTTCAATTCCTTGTAATCGTCAAGAGGTCATCAATAAAGGTATTTTTATTTTTTTTATCGTTCATTCTTTTATCTGAATTTAATTCCTGAATTTTTATCTGCCTTTTATTATCTGCAACTTAGATAGTCTTTTAAAATTATAAAAATGAATCTTATCATAACTTCCCTAATGAATGAGTAATTTCTCACTTGTTAGGGTTAGAATTGGGATGGTTTGAGAGAAGGAAATCTCTCTCACTGCTTTCCTTGCCCCTATAATTTTATTTAAAGGACTCTGTTTAAATGAACCACACACCGCTCACTACGGCACCCTATCCTATGAGATAGCGGTGATTCCCTAGTTCGACCGGTTGTGGTTGATTTACATAGAGGTTAGGGATAAGAGTTAAGAAAGGACGGACAAGGACGAAAATGAAGAAACGAAGTTTCTTCCTAGTCGTGCTAATCCCCTTTGTTGACTATTACCCTAACTTCTATATTCTTCATTAGGGCACTGAAAGCAGTGGATAGAATCCCTATTCCAATCTAACCTAGTCCTAACCCTAGCAAGACTTTTAATCAAATTTAATCTCATTCTTAGATCGTAAAACAAAACCCGACTTGATCGGATTAATTCGTTAAAACATAAAGAAAAGGAATCCATCTCCCTATGGACCGACCCGTACTTAACCGGCTTGCTACCAAGTGACACCGTTATTGATTGCAGTATATTCTTAACTTTGATTTTAAAAGCGCAGGCACGCAAAACAGCGAACAATCAGGGACCGAATTTCTTTAAGGGGGAAGATTGTAACACTTCAGAAAAATAAAATATTATTTTGGGATTTTTTTTAATTAAATAATATTATATTGAATATTTTAATAAGGCGGTATAATTAAATACCGATAAAATTGAGAAAAATTTGGAAAATTATGGAAATTACTAAAATGAGGGTGCTTTATGTGATTTATGAAAATTATAAGTTTTTATGATTAATTATACAATATTTTAATGCTAATCGCGATTAAATATCGCTAATCGTGTATTAAGCGTGTTTTGTGCACATGACATGCACCAAGTTATTTTAACACTTGTTACATTTTATCATGGTCTTTTCCTCAATTTATCAAGCATGGTTGTTGATTTTAAAAGGAAAAAAAGAAAGAAAAGGTATCATGATGACTTGAGGGGACATAATTATGAGGGTGAAGCATGGGCATGAGAGAGGGTGAGGGGTCAACCATAGTCATGGCCCATTGTTCTCACGTCATTATCTTCATCTTTTTTCTTCATCTTCCTCCCATGGCAGCATCTTCCTCCCCCTCCACTTCAAACCCTCAAATCATCATCAAACAACACCAAAATTCCATCTCCACTTCATTAAAAACATACTTAAGCTCAAAGGAAGCACATTGGACCAAGAAAAATCAGATTTTGGTGCTCTAGGGGATTCATAAGTGCCAAATGAGGTATATCTTTCACATTAAGTGTAGTATTCCCTTTGTTTTAGCCTCTATTCAAGTTTAAATTCAATTTCGAGTAGTTTTGTACACTTTGGAATTTCCTAGAAGAGATTATGTGAAATATTAAGTTGGGTTAGTGCTAATAAGCCTTAGTGGTGACCTTAAACCCCCCTTGGTGGTAGAAACCCAGACCTAACACAAACACCAAACTTGAGACCCAAAACAAAAAACTTCCATGTCGGTTTGTGAGTGTATAGGGCGTGCAGGGAAATCTGGGATGGCCTGGAATATTTTCTAGAAAAGTGAACAACACCACTAGCCTAGATTGACCACCACGAGACCACCCAGCAAAAATGACACCCCAACTCCCCTGAAAATCTGGCCTGGCCGGAATTCTCCCACGTGTGGTCGGCCACTCTGAGGAGATAGGTACCCAGGTTGCCCCCATAGCTCATATACACCCTATACACTACCCCAGTATTGTTTGCTTACCTTGTTTTCACCATAGACAAAATCTTGGACCACTTTCTAGAGTTGTTGTTTTGATTCGGGGTTTTGTTTTACGTATTTTGGATTCTGGACTTTTGTATTTGTGTTTTACCTCGATGGTTTGACGTTTGTACATCAACATCGAGGGTTGGTTTGGCTATTCTTGCATGCGTAGGCTATAGGTTTGGACCTATGTGTGATACGCGTGCCAATTTAGTTTTCGTATGTCGTTTCGATTTCGGATTGGGTTTTAATGTGATAAGATACGTTATGATGTGTAGGTGCCCTCACGAGGACTTCGAGACGACAAGCAAGCGCGTGGCGACATCGGCATCGACGAGCGAAGATCAGGTGAGTAGATTATATCTACGGGGGAAGTCGGGTGGATGGCGTATAGCACCCCCACAAAGTTGTGAGAAATAATGGGATGTGATATATATATATATATATATATATATATATACTTTTACATGTTAGTGTGTGATATGAACCTTAGCAAGAAAAGCTTTAGGAGACTAGGGGTTAGTGTTAGCGAGAATTGAAGAAAGGACTTTAGTCGATTTCTTAGTCACGAAACCCTAGAGTAAAGATTTGCATACACACACATACACATACTCGCATACATTTATTTCCTTGTGCTTATTGGGGACATATATATATTGGTTTTCATGTGCTTGGATGATGAGGATGTTATATGATACTTGGGAATGAGTCGATATGATCGGGCATGATGCTGTGAGATAAAAATATGTGACCGAGATATGTCATGATGTTATAACGGATCGTTGGACGATGATACCATGTGGATGATGATATATATATATGATAGTTAACATATGATCGAGTTATGAGATAAGATATGTTATGATATTTATAATGGATCGCTTGGGCGATGTATATTTCTATATGATAATATATGTTGATTACATCGGATTGTATGAGATCTTAGATCAGTAGCCAGATCAGGATATTGTTAATGATATTAGTAGTGTACTAGACTTAGATCTGTACCCCAGTTCACGACATATGATGATAAGGATACCAGATGAGGAATGAGATAAATATGATATTTGACCCGTACCCATATTTGGGATGCCGTACAATAGATTTACCGTACGAGATATAGTTATGATGTTAGATCCGCACTCTTGACTCGAGGATGTCATATATATATTTTGTATCGTACGTGATACTATTGAGGCGAGATCACCGACTACTAGGTATATATGTATAGATCGACTTAGACTTAGGTGGATTCCCTTACCCTTTTGACCGGGCTCGAGTCATACTCATTTTCAAAAGTGGAGATTTGTGAGTAATTTAAATACCAAACTGTCTGACTCGTATTTTGGGTAGGTATATTTTCAGGATTGCTGTTACTACATAACTTTCTGTATATTGATGATGTTTCATCGCATTGCATGCTTGTACATATGTTACCTGTAATTATTATGAGACCCTGCTGTCAGGACACCGGCACCATTATCGTTGATGTGTATATTCCACGTACACTTGATTGCCGGCTCGCACTCATCATCATCAGTAATTTCTATGTCACGTACACTTTAGAGAGTACTATTTCATTGACATGGCTTGCTAGCTGGTATTTGCAACATGTTATCGCTTTCATATGCTAGTTTAACTATTGCATTCATTGCATGATATCAGATACATTCATACATTCATTAGTCATGCAGTATTATGGACATTTATGCCGGTAGTCATTGTTTGTTGATATCGTGATTTTGATATTTTCGGACCCTTTTTGAGATTTTCTGGATTTAGAAACGGCATGTGAATGTTTTATAAACTGATGATTTACTTTAAAGAGAAAAAGTGTGGTTTTCCTTGATTTGATGAGTCTTGTCTACCATGATGTTTTCTCGATTCTGAGATGGTTTTCGAGACCCGATTCGAGAAGTTGGATGAATTGAACCGTCAGCGGGTACATGGTGGACCCGATATGGTACCCCGGGGTAAGAGACTCGAATTGTAGATGATGAGCCCGGCAGGGGCAGACTGCCTACCGGTGATTGTTTGGCGCGGCGGATATCCGGAGGATACCGTTCGTGGTAGTGTGATTGATAATATGGGCCGATCCGGACTGACGGAGCCCGAGCTATTGAGATATTGAGATTTGAGACACTGAGATATTGAGATTTGATGATACAAGCCAGTCCGGATAGCCGGAGCCGAGATATTGAGATTTATGTTTTGTGTCGATGCTTGACATGGATTTCTCTATTGATTTCATTGATGATACTCAATTCATATACATACAGAAATCTCATTAAAGAAAGAAAACAGTTGTCTCATTCATGATGTATTCTGTTTCCATTAGTAATGCATTCATACATCATATATCTAATATGTTGCTATCTGAGAAATGTAAGGTTACTAGCACTCTAACAAGGGTTAATAAAGCATCAACCATGCCCGATTAAAAATTTAGCCGTGCCTAACAACCATAAACTAGATCTTTGCTAGAAAATTAGGGTTTCACAAGTAAGTAAATAGCATCTACATCTAAGTGAATACGAAATACAACCTTTGTAGATCGGTCCTTCACTTCTTTAGCTCCTTGTTGAAGTCCCTTCGCTGCGATCGTGGTTCTCTCGGACTCTTGCATGGCTTCACGAGGCTAAAGGAGCGTCCTTGCTTAAAGTCTTCGAAGCCGAAGATGATCTACGTCGAGGGGATGCCAACTCAAGCTTCTACTTCAATAACTAGAGAATTAGTAAAGAAAACACCCTAAACTAAAGTGCTAGTCTAGTAGAGGATGGAGAAATAGGAAGTGGGTTCACTTTAGAATTTATTTTCTCACAATGTTTCTCACTTTGGATCAAACCCTAGAGAGCTCTTTTGCTCAAGGAAGAAGATGAAGAAATAAACAGAGAAAGATAATGATCAAGTGAGAAAATTAACCATGGCAAATGAGTATCATATACTAACTCATGTAGAGACATAACCATGGCTAATCCTTATGGTTGGGTTAACAAATATCCATAGTAAAAACAAATTTAGTGGAATTAGTCAATGCATCCATAAGCTTCATGCATTTTTCTAATCCTCCACTAATTTTATAATTACTTTAAATATTAAAACAAAACATAATAAATAGCATGGTGTAAGTCTCATACACCCATAAATGATGTATCAACAACCATGATACAAAAAGAAAACACATTTTAATATATATCATATATACATTAAAGTTGTGCACATATGAGAAAAAACCCTTAAGTGAACAAATGTTAGTTAATGTAAATTAGTATATCCAATATACAATTATACAACAAATTATTAAATCAACACTTGACTTAATAATCCGGTCATAACTCATATAACCGACTAACATCCAATGTATCGACTTATCGAATCAACACTTGATTCGATAACCCGGCTATATCACATATAACCGATCGATACAGAAAGTCGCGAGAATAGAATACGATATCACATACACGCATTATTCTCGGTCCCGCACATATCACATATGCGCTCCTATTTCGTTTTGCCTGAGCCAGTAAAACCTCTATGTAGGACTTTAAAGACTCGTCAATACACCGGCAGTAGGTGATGATCACATCAAGCACCCACAAGCCGTCAGCGGTACTAGCTGGACGTAATGGCTACCCGGGTATTGAGCGCGATCAGAAGATCAGCAAGCAAGCCGGCTCCAACTCCTGTAAAAGCCTGCCGGTAACACTTTCCATACAGTCCGGTCTCCTCGTCTGATATGTCGCATATCAAGTCTAGGGGTGGTAAAACGTCAGACCCCAATAACCGATAAGCCGTGCCGATGTGAGGCTCATAACGGGTCGAGAAACTACTGGTAACACTTAACAGTAAATCTCTAAATCATCCCTAGCCAGGGACTTCCCTGTTACGGCCAATTGAGCACAGCGCAACATCAACCCCCAATACCGGGAGAGACGAAACTCCTCCTATCGCTCATTGCCTCCATGTGACTCGGGACTGTACCCGAAAACCACCATTTTACACGCCCTCTTGGACGTGGTAAGGTGGAAACCAAAGCACAGTGGGAATCATACAAGACTCTATTACGATCTCGGGTCTACAGACTAACCTGTACAAGTGTCACCAGAGAACTGCCATCTGATGTGAGGTATAATACCATCTGGGAGTTCTCGTCGAGTCCGTCCAGTGTACCCAGTGTCTACTGAGCACCCGTATACCACCTCTGATGTCATACACCAATGGATATGGGATCATCCATCGCCCATCTCATGGGTCGAGAAGTGTATACGCTAGTCTACTCTGGTATATCGATGCCCTGTCTCGATATACCTACGACTAGGAACATTAAAGGATGTACTTATGGACTACTCTGTCCCCACTAGTATGATCTGCATCATAGTCCAGGTAGTCAAGTACACATCCTAAGGGCTTTACCAACATGTAACTTTAAGACAGTATCAAAAGACAAGTATACATGTTAAGATAAAGAGCAACCAGATAGCATACTATCATATCGAGCAAGAAAGTCCTCTCTATATATGTCCAAGCATCCAATATAATATACATCATCTATACAATACTGGCCTCTAGAGCATACATACAACTAACAATCTCCCACTTGCACTAGGGCCAGCTGCTGTAGTATCGCATACCGAGCATCCTGAAGAGTCTCTCAAACTGTATCTGGGGAATGTCCTTCGTGAGTGGATCCGCTGTGTTGTTCTTAATGTCAACCCTCCTGACCTCGATCTCTCAGCGATCTACTATCTTCCGGATCAGATGATACTGCCTCATAATATGCCGGGATCGCTGATGGGACCTGGGTCCCTTGGCCAAAGCCACCGCTCTATTGTTATCACAATACAAAGGTATTAGATGCTCAATGGATGGAACCACTCCAAGTTCAGTAATGAACTTCTTGATCCAGACAGCCTCTTTGGCAGCATCGTTGGTAGTGATGTATCCAGCCTCCATCATCGAGTCTGCCAGGGTTTCCTGCTTGGAACTCTTCCAGCTAACCGCCCCTTCGTAAAGGGTAAAGACAAATCCCGAGTGCGACTTAGAGTCGTCCTTATCACTCTGGAAGCTCGAATCGGTAAAGGACTCCACTTGGAGTTCTCCATTACCATACACCAAGAGCATCTCTTTAGTCCTTCGTAAGTACTTGAGAATGCTCTTCAAAGCTGTCCAGTGACTCTCTCCAGGATCAGCTTGATACCTACTCACTACACTTAGTGAGTGTGCTACATCGGGTCTGGTACATAGCATCGCGTACATGATAGAGCATACAGCCGAAGCATAGGGTATCCCTTGCATTCGAGCTCTCTCCAAATCAGTCTTCGGAGACATCTCTTTGGAGAGAGTGATTCCAGAGATCGTGGGTAAGTTCCCACGCTTGGATTCTTCTATACTAAACCTCTTTAGTATGGTGTCAATGTACCTGGATTGGGACAATCCCAATATCCTTTTACATCTATCTCTATAGATCATAATTCCCAGTATGCAGGAGGCATCACCTACATCATTCATTGAGAATCTTTGTGATAAGAAGAGCTTGACTGTTTGCAGCATAGGAATGTCATTTCCTATCAAGAGTATGCCGTCGACGTACAATACGAGGAAGACAACCTTACTCTCTGCCACCTTCTTCTAGATACAAGGTTCATCTACGTTTTTGACGAAATCAAACTCTTTGATAACGACGTCAAAGCAGATGTTCCAACTCCGCGATGCTTACTTTAATCCATAAATGGATTTAAGCAGCTTGCACACCTTCCCGCTGCTCCCACTAGCTACGAAGCCCTCTGGCTGAGTCATGTACACGCTCTCTTCTAAATCACCGTTTAGAAAGGCGGTCTTAACATCCATTTGCCAGATTTCGTAGTCATGATATGCAGCGATAGAAAGCATGATCCAGATGGATTTAAGCATAGCCACTGGAGAAAAGGTTTCGTCATAGTCCACACCTGGTCTTTGAAGAAAACCCTTTGCAACAAGTCTAGCTTTGAAAGTCTCCATTTTCCCATCTACACCAAGTTTTTTCTTGAAGATCCACTTGCTCCCAATGGGTTTTACCCCTTCAGGAGCATCTTTTAAAGTCCATACTTTGTTGGTGTACATGGATTCCATCTCGGACCGCATTGCATCCAGCCATTTCACTGAGTCTCCACTCGTGATGGCCTGCTCGAAGCTAGTTGGGTCATCATCTACCATGATACAATCCTCGCTCCCACCATCCATGAGAAAACTGTAGTATCTCTTAGGTGGGTGAGGAACCCTACTAGATCGGCGGAGTGGCTGGGGTTCATTGGGAACTACTGAATCCTCTGGTTCCACCAGATCTTCTGTTGCAGCTTTTGTAGCTGGAACCTCTTCCAGTTCTACCTCATGACCACTAATCTCTTTTGCAAGAAATTCCTTTTCTAAAAAGGTGGCATGCCGAGAAACAAACACCCTTTGTTCCTCAGTGTGGTAGAAGATATACCCTTATGAATTCTTGGGATATCCTACAAATTTGCATAGAACAGACCGTGCCTCGAGTTTGTCCGGATTTTGTCGTTTGACATAGGCTGGACAACCCCATATCTTAACATAGTTAAGACATGGTTTCTTCCCTTTCCATATCTCATATGGAGTGGTAGGCACAGATTTGGTGGGGGCCATATTCAATAGATGTATGGCTGTTGCTAGCGCATACTCCCAGAAGGAAATAGGTAACTCAGCTGTGCTCATCATAGAGCGCACCATATCTAATAGGGTGCAGTTCCTCCGTTCTGATACACCATTGTGCTGTGGTGTATATGGAAGAGTCAGCTGAGAGAGAATCCCATTCTCTTTTAGGAAGTCCAGGAATTCATTGCTCAAGTATTCACCTCCTCGATCAGATCAAAGGATTTTAATACTTTTCCCGGTTTGGTTCTCGACTTCTTGTTTATATTCACTAAATATCTCAAAAGCTTCAGACTTGTGTTTTATCAAGAACACATGTCCGTATCTTGAGAGATCGTCAGTGAATGTAATGAAGTACGAAGAACCATCCCTGGCATGTGTAGACATGGGACCGCATACATCACTATGTATCAGTCCCAAGAGTTCGGTAACTCTTTCTCCGTGTCCCGTAAACGGAGTTTTGGTTATCTTGCCTTTGAGACATGACTGGCAAGTGTCATAAGATGAAAATTCGAACGGTTTCAAATATCCATCCTTATGCAACTTAGCTAGTCGTGTTGCATTTATATGACCAAGTCTATAATGCCACAAGAAGGATTCGTTCATTTCTGAACTCTTCCTCTTGTGTGTGTTTGTTATGCTCAGAACTGTTGATTGATTTAGAATATAAATGCCATTGCACAACATGCCTGATCCAACCAACTTTTGGTTTAGGAAAATTTTCATAACATTATCCTGTAATACAAAATTATATCCCTCTTTACTCAGCAAAGAAACCGATATAATATTGCATATCAGGTTCGGCATGTAATAGCATTCGTTCAGGATCAATGTATTACCAGTTGGCAATACAAGGTGATATTCCCCGAAGGTTTTAGCTGCAACAATTGCACCATTTCCAACCTTTATGTCTTTATCACCTTCTCCAAGTTCTCTACCTTTTCTAAGCCCATGTAACTGATTACATATATGGGATCCTGACCCGGTATCTAATACCCAGGACGTAGAGCAAATGGAGAAACAGTTCTCTGTAACGAACACACCCGAACAAATTGCATCAACATGTACTTTCTTCATTCGGGTGGCATGGGAATCCTGGTATTCCCCTATATCTTGTTCAGTCTTATAACTTTTATAAGAAAGAACGGAACCAACGTTCCCCAGCACAGTATAAGTTGCGGGTTCGGTCAATACATCCATATTATTATCTTTATTAAGGCATGATATGGTCGCTACCTGGAGAGAGAGAGAAGAAAACACTTTAGCGTATGCTCTTACAGGATCAGATTGGTTATTATTTTATCTAATCAAGATGGCTCCCACTGTTTTTATCAAATCTTCCTTCAAACTCTAAAAGGAAAGACTAGCCGGGATTAATTACACCCTACAACTTCGCCAATCTTTCAGCCAGGCCAGTGTCGGTACTTTGAGGGAGGTTCCCCGTGCCTTCGCACGGACCTAATTAAAGTAAACCTCGTTTTCCCAGAGGCGTAACCCCGTTGACACCTTTCTAAACACCTACTTGATCGGCTAATTGTCCTGTGTAAAACTCTCCCAGGAGTAACAATTACTCGCAGTGGGTATCGGGATCCAACTATCTCATTGAAGGTATGCAATCTCATTGCAAATTTGAACACTTGAAATTCCCGATAATGTTTTGCCCCTAACGTGCTATGACCTTGACGAAAGCCAACAAACCATAGCCCGCTAGTCAAGTTCAACCCGTACATTTCTTGACTGAATTAAACCCACCCGCACAACCCTTGACGAAAGCCAACAAAGACGTACGACTACCCTAATCCAATCGCATCATATGCAGCAGATAACCAGCATATAGTTACCGCACACTACACCTTGACGGAAGCCAACAAATGCAGCACGAATACTATATACAACTTATCTGAAATGAAGGAGGGCTACGACAGGTTTTTCCGAAAAACCTATTGCGTAATGAACTTGATATCGTTGTAGAATCATGTGAATTTTGAAATGGAGTGATTTTGAGGCCTTTATTGGTTTTGCTAAAGAGCTCACTCCTGGTGAAGGGATCTCGGCTCTTTCCTTATGGAATAAGGTGCAGGATTTATCATATATATCGCTATGCAAACCAAAAACTCCAAAAGCAATAAAAAACAAACCGAGTGTTGTAGCATCTGCCAGTTTTGCTAAAGAGGTCATTCCCGGTGAAGGGATCTCGGCTCTTTCCTTATCGAATAAGGTGTAGGATATATCATATATATCGCTATGCAAAGCAAAAACTGTAGCTACCCTTTTTGAAAATTTGATTCTACAACATCTTTTAGGTTTCTTTTCTTTCATTAATCATATTAATGAAGTCCCATCATTTAAGTCACCTAAACATCACATATAAATACGACGTACACTTATGCCATCCGCATTCGCCTCGATGTCCCCTCGTGCACCGTTAGGTTAGGTAACTAACGGCAGAGCGGGGCAGGGCTAGCGCGGGTGTAAAACATAAGTAACATCTATATAATATATCATATATACTATATACAGTATCTATCATCACATATCAAATGATCACATTACAGATATCGCAGCAGAAGAAACATATGAAACATTGGATATACTAGGACGTCCGTGTTTTATTTTGAGCCTCTATAAAACACGAATTCCACGGTCGCGATGAATAGCCAAACCCACACCCCTAGACCCCTACGAGAGCGGCAAGCAACCCTACCAATTCTAGAGTTAGGAGACCCGGACTCGATTCCTCGAGTTGGTTTCCCACTAGACTCTAGAACCCGGTTATTTGTGCTCTCCTCCTTAGGTCTATCCTAGTGCGGAAAAGTAAATAATATACAAATAGTGACATCAACCTCATCCTGGAAGTGCCCCAATAAAAGAATATTACATACATTTAATTTTACATGAATGAAAATAAAAACCCTCATCTCACATAAAACCCCCGGCTATTCAGAAACGCGACGATCAAATATAACATATCCAGCAACACATAACATCACATGTCATCAACGTAAGTAAATATGCGCATCCCAATTGTCGTTGAGATATAGCAACGAAACCGGCGATATCACATATTACACTTACGGTGGCAGAAAAGAAAGTGTAAAACTACAACATTTGGAATCCACAATCTCTTTAGACATCGTAAATCCGAAATATCACATACTACGCATTTCATGCCTAACTATATGAATTCCACATATTGTATCACATTCAAGATAAATAGACAGTATTAAACTTTCCGATCAAATAATCAAATACCCAAGTTTTCCCAAATAGCTCAACACTTGAGGGGAGTTTAAAAATTCCAGAATACGTCACAGTACCAACGGTCCAGCCGTAGAAGGGTCAAGCCAACGCCTCACATGTGGCACGCCGTACTGCCCTAAACCCTAAGGTTCAAAAGGCAGTTCAAGACGGTCACATAATCGAGTTAAGGTTTGTTGTCTTCTAGAGGGTCCATCGCGTTACATGCACGTTTTTCCGAAAGATTTAAACTCAAGAAAAAATTCAACACTTGAAAGTTTTTCGTGCCGGGAAATAATGAGTTAATGATATCCGTTCGAACATTTTAACAGTGATCGAATCAACGATTACAAAATAAACCCCAGAATGCTCAACACTTGAGTCAGTTTAAAAATACCCAGAAAATAGCACTATCATAAAGTAGTATTACTATACAAAAACCAAATCAAACACTCACTGTACGGCCGCGGATCCGCGGTATAAGGGTTACTAGGGTTAAGAATACGAAATACAACCTTTGTAGATCGGTCCTTCACTTCTTTATCTCCTTGTTGAAGTCCCTTCACTGCGATCGTGGTTCTCCCAAACTCTTGCATGGCTTCACGAGGCTAAAGGAGCGTCCTTGCTTGAAGTCTTCGAAGCCGAAGATGATCTACGTCGAGGGGATGCCAACTCAAGCTTCTACTTCACTAACTAGAGAATTAGTGAAGAAAACACCCTAAACTAAAGTGCTAGTCTAGTAGAGGATGGAGAAATAGGAAGTGGCTTCACTTTAGAATTTATTTTCTCACAATGTTTCTCACTTTGGATCAAACCCTAGAGAGCTCTTTTGCTCAAGGAAGAAGATGAAGAAATAAAGAGAGAAAGATAATGATCAAGTGAGAAAGATAACCATGGTGAGTGAGTATCATATACTAACTCATGTAGAGACATAACCATGGCTAATCCTTATGGTTGGGTTAACAAATATCCATAGTAAAAACAAATTTAGTGGAATTAGTCAATGCATCCACAAGCTTCCACAAGCTTCATGCATTTTTCTAATCCTCCACTAATTTTGTAATTACTTTAAATATTAAAACCCAACATAATAAATAGCATGGTGTAAGTCTCATACACCCATGAATGATGTATCAACAACCATGATACAGAAAGAAAACACATTTTAATATATATCATATATACATTAAAGTTGTGCACATGTGAGAAAAAACCCTTAAGTGAACAAATGTTAGTTAATGTAAATTAGTATATCCAATATACAATTATACAATAAATTATTAAATCAACACTTGACTTAATAATCCGGTCATAACTCATATAACCGACTAACATCCAATTTATCGACATATCGAATCAACACTTGATTCGATAACCCGGCTATATCACATATAACCGATCGATACAGAAAGTCGCGAGAATAGAATACGGAATCACATACACGCATTATTCTCGGTCCCGCACATATCACATATGCGCTCCTATTTCGTTTTGCCTGAGCCAGTAAAACCTCTATGTAGGACTCTAAAGACTCGTCAATACACCGGCAGTAGGTGATGATCACATCAAGCACCCACAAGCCGTCAGCGGTACTAGCTGGACATAACGGCTACCCGGGTATTGAGCGATCAGAAGATCAGCAAGCAAGCCCGCTACAACTCCTGTAAAAGCCTGCCGGTAACACTTCCCGTACAGTCCGGTCTCCTCGTCTGATATGTCGCATATCAAGTCTAGGGGTGGTAAAACGTCAGACCCCAATAACCGATAAGTCGTGCCGATGTGAGGATCATAACGGGTCGAGAAACTACTGGCAACACTTACCAGTAAATCTCTAAATCATCCCTGGCCAGGGACTTCCCTGTTACGACCAATCGAGCACAGCGCAACATCAACCCCCAATACCGGGAGAGACGAAACCCCTCCTATCGCTCATTGCCACCATGTGACTCGGGACTGCACCTAAAAACCACTGTTTTGCACGCCCTCTTGGACGTGGTAAGGTGGAAATCAAAGCACAGTGGGAATCACACAAGACTCTATGACGATCTCGGGTCTACAGACTAACCTGTACAAGTGTCACCAGAGAACTGCTTTCTGACGTGAGGTATAATACCATCTGGGAGTTCTCGGTGAGTCCTTCCAGTGTACCCAGTCTCCACTGAGCACCCGTATACCATCTCTGATGTCATACACCAATGGATATAAGATCATCCATCGCCCATCTCATGGGTCGAGAAGCGTATACGCTAGTTTACTCTGGTATATCGATGCCCTGTCTCGATACACCTACGACTAAGAACATTAAAGGATGTACTTATGGACTACTCTGTCCCCACTAGTATGATCTGCATCATAGTCCAGGTAGTCAAGTACATATCCTAAGGGCTTTACCAACATGTAACTTTAAGACAGTATCAAGAGACAAGTATACATGTTAAGATAAAGAGCAACCAGATAGCATACTATCATATCGAGCAAGAAAGTCCTCTCTATATATGTCCAAGCATCCAATATAATATACATCATCTGTACAATACTGGCCTCTAGGGCATACATACAACTAATAAGAAACTGATACGAGCACGTGGTATTGCACTTATGTGTAGATGGATCAGGATATTTATTTGAGGATATTACTTGATATGACCTAGGATAGCGTCATACATTCGATTTCTGCACTGTGATATTTTCTATTCACGAGTTGGCAACTCACCCCCATTGTGCCACAGTTCCTTGCAGGTTTTGCCGTACAGGTTTTGTTGCGGCTTTGCTGGCACACTGTTCCATCTGGGTGATTGCTTTGGCAGATGGGATTTTTTGCATCAGGACCAGCATTGTATAATTGATATTTCAGTTGTATCTAGAAAAAAAACTCCATCAACCAGACTTGTATATTTGATAGAGAGAGATGACCTGTGTATATTCTTTCAACCTTAGAGTCGCGCGCTGTATTATTATGGTTTTCCTCTGGGCTTCTTGATGATGTTGGATTTTTATCCTGAGTTTCATCCTCGCCTTTCGGCGTTGTATATTATACTGCATTGTGTGGTTTTGTCCGTTGATTGACGAAGAGCTAGCTCCCGCTTGGGGATGCCTTTATTCATTATTTATGCCTTATCAGGTTTGTAACTGTTTGGGGTCAGTTTTTACAAAGGAAACCCTGCCGAAATTTTTAGAAAAGACTTGATATTTTAAAAATGCATACTTCGGCTTATATTGTTAAACTTCTTGCTTTAAAATTGGTTTTTCCTTCACTTTACTTCTTTACTTGGTTTGGATTTCTGGGTTTTGACTTACTTAGATTACATACGCCTCGAGACGTTTCGTAGTTTAAGTGCCGGTCATGTTCCGTACTTTTTGGGTCGTGACAAGTTGAAATCGTCACTTGCCATTGTTAGGGTTCTCCTTCGATAGCTGTTATCAGGAGACACTCCAATTGGCAACCTTTATGTTTTGTTTGGTAGGTTGTGTTGATCGCCAGTCAGTTTTTCTGACTCTGCGAGAGTAGGATTTTTGGACCGCAGCTAGTCTAGAGACTTCGGAGATGATCCAGTTTGTTTAGGTCAGGATGAGAGTAGCCCAGTGCAGACAGAGGTCTTATGCCGACCGTGGTGGTCGCAGATTTGAGTTCGCAGTGGGAGATTATGTATTCCTAAGGATTTTTTTTCCGACCAATGACGTGTTGAGTTTTGGGAAGCTTGTCCCAGGATTGAAGGTCCTTTCGAGATCCTCAAGCAAGTTAGTCCCGTTGCCTATAATTTGGCACTTTCACCCAAATTATTGAGTATTCACCCCGTATTCCTTGTGTCGATACTTTGAAATTACCTTCCTGACCTTTCTCACATGATTCGGCACCAGACCATTTAGCTCGAGACGCGATCTTTTCGTTCACCGGCAGCCAATTGTGTTAGTGGCTCGGCAGGTGGAAAAACTGTAACGTTTTAGAAATCGTTATGTCAATTTTTCCGTTTTTGGGTAAAATTGTCGGTATTTTCCGTTTTAAACCAACTTTGATCAAACGACCATATAGACTTGCCAGCACCTAGTTTAGCTAAAATAAAACTAGTGCGCAAGCTTTGGGAGTATATGGGACGTTTTGGTTCGGATAGAATTTTTCCCAATTTTTAATATTATTTTAATGCGGTATTCATATTTTGGGAAATTTCACTTAAGTGATCTCTTCAACAATTAAGTTTGAGTAAACCCAAAACCCTTCACTAAATTTCTAAATATTTGTTTGGGTTTAAGGATTTAATTTAAAAGAAAAGAAAAGAAATTGAGGAGATGCATGAATGTGGTGTGAATGCATTT